>CM027570.2:32135062-33390221 GCA_015852605.2 Populus deltoides | reverse complement strand
AAAGATGCATTCTTGATAATGAGGTAAGTAGTGTCATGAAATTTTATCATTCCGAGGCATGTGGGGGTCATTTCTCATCAAGAAAGACAACTGCAAAAATCTTACAAAGTGGATTTTACTGGCCCACCATGTTCAAGGACTCACATGCATTCTGCAAAAGTGAAAATTGTCAAAAGGTGTGATTTATTTCGAAACATAGAGAGAATTTAGATAATCTTCTATTGACTCTTAAGTCTCATCATAGTGGAGATGTACATTATGCAATTCATGATTTATGGCCCCATTTTCATAAAGAAGATGATCGACTTAGTCTTGAGAATTTGACAAAAAAAGACCCTGTTTGTCAGTTTTTAAAAAACCTGGATGGGAAGCTTATCCCCGACCCATAGAGGGCGTTTAAGCCGTTCTTGGATGTAAAATCAAGGGAAGATGTGAGCCACAATCACAACTACGATTTAAGCCTTAGTTTTAAAAATTTGTGTCTTTTGGTTTTATTAATAGCATAATATTTATGTTTTGTTATTTCTTGTATTTGTTTAAGTGTGTTTCAGGTTTGTCAATGTTCGTTGTTTCAGGTGATGTCTTTTATACTCTATCTTTCTACCTTAGGACATTGAAGACAATGTCTCGTTTTGGTTGAGGGGGGAGGATAGTAGTTGATATTAAAAAAAAATTTAACTAATTATGTTTTCTATTATTAAAACCATTTGCAAAACTGTTGTTACTAGGATGGCAGAGTAAAGGAGGAATTGTAGTGACTCTTGAGACGCATCTTAGTAAACAAGGTCTATCAAAACACTTCTTGAAATATTTAGGTTTACAAACTGTCGCATTGTTATCACTTGATTTTGCTCATATACTCATTTAACAAGTATTCTTAAACCTTTATTTTCACACACACACACACACTTTAACATATGATTGTGGGTTGCACATTGGATTATTACATTATTTATGTTCTTTTATTAAAGGTAACAACTAAGGGAAATGGATAGTATATAATTTGCAAAAACAAAAAAAAAAAATTGATAATATTGATGATAATAAAAACGTAGATAAGTTTGGTTTCGTAGCCTCCCTAACCTAAGCAATTAAGCCCGAAAGGGTGTTTTAACACCTAATACCCTAAAGTCAACTGACTTGGGAGCTATTGGCCAGTGCTTGTTACATGGGTTAAGGAGAAAAGCTTAAAGGAATCAAACATTGCACTATCTACGTATCAATATCTGCAACCTGAGTTACTAAGCTCGAAGGGGTGTCTGAACACCTAATGCCCTAAGACCAACTAGTCTGAGAGTCATTAGCCGAAAGCTCGTTACATGGGTTAAAGATGCATTGTGTTTTAAGTTATATGTATATATATTAAAAAAAGAAAAAAAGAAGATAATAATCCCAACCCAAGAAAGTTAACCTTAGAAAAACATTAGAACAAAATATTGTTTTCTTCCAATAAAAACCCCATCATCTATGTTTTCATACATTGAGCACATAAAAAGAAGGTTTATTAATATCTTGTTTCAATAGTATGAAACATATATATAAATTTAATGAGAGTTTGTTTTTTTGGATAAATTAATGGAAGTTGAATGATGAATGCCTTGCTTTATGGAACTTACAAATTGTTTTTCTATTTTAACGCTTTGATTACTATGGACTAATAATAAGCTAGTTGGGGGGTGTGATTAGCACTTAAGAGTGCATTTTTATCAAGGTTTTATATCATCATTTTGCACTTGAAGTATCAATATCTCCTTAACTAGAGCATGTTTTATAATAACATGTCTAATAATATAAGATACCTTTAATTTATGGTAAATTTTCATCTTAAATGCAGGCCTATCACATAAATAAAAAGATTGATTAATGAGTTTAACTGCTGAAATTGAAAAGACAAAGAGAGGGCTAAGCTTAGAAAAGAGATGTTGGTTCAGTCCAAACTAGAACACCATTCGATTATTGGATCATAACTAGAGCTGTAGAACTTGGATTTAGGCCTGGTTTATATGTATGGAAAGCTAAGACATAGGCTTAAAACTTTGATAAGGAGTCCAAGATTCAAAAAGAGCGTTTTCAAGTTCAAATTGTAGCAACAACAGAGAAGTCAGAATCTGTCCTGCAGCCCAGACACTATTCAGTCCCAGACACTATTCAGTGTTCAACCCATATCTTGAGTTCTAGAAGTCTAAATGCACCGATTCTTGTTTTGTTGGAAAGCTGAGACAATTTCCCAGAACTTTCATAAGACTATCTGCTCAAATTATGATGTTAGCAATGACGTTTTCTGCAGATAAAAAGATAAGGATTGTTACCAAGTCAAAAGGTGGCCACCCACTTAATAATTAGTCATCAAATCAATAGTTCTGAATTTTGACATATAAAAGGAGGCATTTGCCATGCATTTAAACATCTTGGTTTTCAAATCAAGATCATGTTCTTGCTCTTTTTCTTTATATTTTTGTAATGTTTAAGTTTTGCTCTCATTAATCTCTTGTTTATGTTTTTCATCATAACAATGTTCTTATTTAGTTTATTTATGTTTCTCTTCTTAATCATGTTTAGCTAAGTTTATCGTGTCAAGTTGAAAAGGGTACACTAATAGTGTAAGAATAAGTATAATATAAACTCAACATGGACTTTAATGTTTGATACTAACATGTTTTATATTTATTATCTTACTCACTCTTAATACTTTGCTTGTTAAATGGTTAATCTAGATTTGTGTTGAACAACCATTGGTACAACAAATACTTGGCACTTTCATAGCCTAACTATATGGTATAACCGACACCTATGCTATAAAAGGAACTTGATTTGTTGTTAACATAAGTTATCACCATGAATACCTGATAATATTTACAAGTATTGGCATTACTCGAATAAGATAATTAATGTAATCATGTTAACAATTTATAGTCCGAGTGGAACCTCCTTTATGTGTGGTTTCCAGTTGAGTAATAAAAGGAGTTTATACTATACTTATTTGAAATACCATTAGTGGATCCTCTAACCTTGACAATTGTTTTATCTTTGATTAATACTCACATCAATATCACTTCTTAAAAGTTCTCTTCAACACCTTTTTCATTTGTTGTTTATAATTTTATATAGTTCACCTCCTTGTGGTTCGACCCTGGTCTTGCCGGGTTATTTATTACTTCGACACTCCTGCACTTGAGATAAGACATCAAACTTTTGATCATGTCAATTACCAAGTAAATGCTAAGATATGAATTAGATGTTTCAAGCATTTGAACCATGATCGATAATCATAGGACAGATCATTAATCGCCTACCTAACCTAAAAGTTTGTATGTGCTTAAACAATTAAGACATGCGATCTATGAGGCAGTATTATACAATGCATAAGCAATATGTACAACAATTAAAGCGTATAAGCAAATGATAGAAAGACATGCATGTTAAAAATAAACACACAAACCAAACTATTAAAAATCAAACACAATAGTCAAACAAAAAACAAAAAACAAAACTTAATCCACGAGAAGTCCCCATTGGTGTCGTCATTCTGCTGCACGTGTGCGGTATCGCGGTGATCATCCTTCTGGATCAAGGTTATCGGGGTAGATATGAAAAGAACAAAGAATTCTTGTCTTTTATCAGTAAAAAAAAGAAAAGAAAAGGGAATCATCACCTAGTATTATGGTCACTAGAAAATCTAATGGTCTGCAAGAGTCTGGGTAAGGAGATAGGTTGTCCAAGGAAAGATGTATCAACCCCAATGTATCTTACCTATGGTAAGCTACTTTGTTGTTTGTTCTAAATCACATTTCTATTTATTAGTCTATCTAAGGTTTGAGAAAAGTTCTCCTCGGTAAAGAGATCCCTATCTCATTAAGTAAAAACCTAACCATTCTAAAGTCCAAAATAATTCATCCAAGGTTTAAGAAAAGTCATTCTCAGTAAAAATATTCTTACCTTATCGAGTAAAAAACTAACTATTTTAAAGGTTAATAAATAAAAAAAGGTTTTTATTTGAAATTTTGTCCAAATCCTAATGGATAATCGCAATTTGTTGTGATGCCTATTAAATGCTTTTTATATTCTTCAAAGTATGATGACAATGCAATTTCTATTTTTTTATAACAAGAAAACAAACATGAATATTTTAGAATCCGGTTGTATGCATGAAAAAAACATATTTTTTTTTAAAAGAGGGAATGCTTTTTTTTATTTTTTGGATTTTGTTTCGAAATTTTAGAGAAAAAAGGGTATTTTTTAATACCAGGTTCGTATCTTCTAGTATAAGTTGATGTAACCATATTATTCGATAATTTTATCCATATTTACCTAGTATTTTGCCTATATTTTATATATAAAATGCCTTGATATTCTTTGTTTTATGTTTTGAAGGCACTTTTGGATGTAAGATTCAAAAAGAAATAAATTGGAGATAATTGACAGATTTGATTGTCAATTGATGTTTAGTGCAGAGCTTGAGCTCTAGAGATTGAAATGAAAGGATTCCTGTGGAACTAGAAAGCTAACATCCATATCTTTCTATACATATATGGCAAGAAAAATAAAAAGAGAAAGAGCATGGAAATCATAGCCTTCAAAAACAAATCTCACATTTTACCAGTGTTGACCTTTGGTTATTCCGACCTGAATATCTTGAGCTAGAGATGTTCATTAAATGTAAACTCAATTTTGTTGAATTTCTAACTCGAAGACCTATCAACCTACCAAATTTCAGTAGCAAAAGAGCTTATATGACAAAGATATGATTTTTTTGAGAGGACACATGAATTCTACCAGCAAACAGGTTTTGTGAAGAAACAAGTCCAAAGTACTTCTCAAAGCATCCAAACCACACATCCAAGTCTTTATTTTGGCAATTTAGCTCCTCTAAGACAAAAATGAAAGCTTGAAGATTTTATGCAAAGCTATTTCTCCTTTGTTTTAGGAAAATAGTTATTGAAATACTTAAATGTAAATTGTCTACTTAGGAAATGACTATTTTGTAGGAAAGGGGGATTAAGGTTTCCTATCAAATAAAAAGAAAGAGAGAAAGGAAAGGGAGGCGGCCAGAAAAGAGAAGAAAAATGCACCTTTTCCTCAAAAAACCCGAAATCATGCATTTTTCATTTCTTTTGATTCGTTATTTAATAAACATGCAAGACTAAACTTTTTTTTTTGTTTCAAGGACACATAAACCTTCATATTTCAAGAACTATGAGATTTATTTTGCTTATTTCCTATAATTGTTTATTTTAATTGCTACAGCGGATTCTAAGTTATTATTGTAAACAATCTATTGCTAAGTTTGCTATCAAAACCGGAGTTATGGTATATAAACTTGTGAAGCAATTGAGTTTAATAATCGTAGCGGATCTATATTATTAATCTTAGAAAAAACATTCGATCAAATCAAACATGTACTGTAGACAGTTATGTGTCTAGATTAATCAACTTATCTAGTTCTTAAGGCTGCCATTCAATTAAATTACTAGTGCGGACACTATGATTGTTTGATGGTTAGGGTTAGTTACAGTGCAAATCGGTTAACTAACTAACATTAAGAAAAGATAAATATTTGGAATATAAATTGATGTATCGTTTCAATGATCGGTTCTGATTTCCGTAGGTAGACGTCTACTTGAAACCAATGTTTGTTCTCTTAATAGTTTTTTAATTTAGCTTAATTGTTTAATTCTGTTATAGCCTAAATAAACTCAACCCCCACCCCCACCACCCCCATCCAAATTGCATATCGTCTAGTATAAAAATCCGAACTAAACCTTTCTCATGAGATTGACCCCTTACTTGCTCTATACTATATTGTTTATTTAAGCTAAGGTAATTAATTTGTCTGATCGCGACATTGCAACATAATCTATGGCCCAATATTAAACAAAATTATGGAAAAACATACGAGGGACCTACAAATAAATTCAAATGGTCCTTGAATATTTTTAGAATTTTTTAAAGGTCTGTTTGGCTAGATATTAAAATAAAGACAAGTTAAAAACTAAGGGAAAGAAATAAGAGTGTGTTTGTCAAAAACACTCTTAGCCTAGGGGCTAGGCTGGTTGGGCCTGAGGCCCAAGCTTAACCCAGTTGGTTGGGCCAACTGAAGGCCTAATATTTTTTTTAATATATGGATTGGTTGGACCCAGCCCAGTCGTGTGGGCTGAGGGTCCAGCCTATCTTAACCTTTGCTAGCGAAAGCTCACATCCTGGTGCCGGGGAGGAAAGCATTGGTGGTCTGCCATGAAGATGGTGGAGAGTCTGATCGAGTCCGCAACTGCTCATAGTGCTGGCTGGGGAGGTTGTAACAAAGGAGAGGCTGTTATTTTACCACTAGAGAGGAGGAGGGAAGTTGGTGGAGTCCACTTCTGTTGGTCGCTATGGAGATGAATGGTGTGGCTGAGAAGAAAAGATCGTCATTGATGCGTTGCTGAAGAGAAAACTACTTTAAATGGCAGGTGGCTGTTGAAGATCACGGTTGAGGAGAGAGTCATTGCTTTGTGGTGGGGTTGTGACATTGTTGAAATTATTGTAGGAGGCATGGAGGAGCTTACGTTTGTTGATAGTAAAGGGGATATATATATGTTCTCTTGCAAAGTGATAGTGAAAGGGGTGTTGTATGGTTGTATTCTTTGGTTTTTTTTTTCTTCGGGTATTTTCTTTTTTTTTCCTCTTCCCCTGATACTGGAGTGGATAATTCCTATTTATAGGGGATGAGTGAGATGTGTTGGCTCCTATTGGAGCCAAATCTCGGCCATTAAGTCTTCGGGGATTAATCCTAACCATTGATGCCAAGCCAAAGCAAACTAGTGCTCTTCAACCGGGCTGTCAAAGCCCAGTCGAGTTAGTGGTTTTGGATCGGTGTTATAGTGGCTACAAGGGAAAACACTCACTGGTAATCATGCTAGGAGGTAGTACGATGTCAGGTATACAAGAAGGGCATCTTTTTTTTTTTTTGTCTTGAATGGGGCGTGATAGAGAATTAAATGCTCCACAAGAAAGAACCCCCGACCAACTCCCCACAGGAGAAAAGAAGAAAATGAATAGTGGTGCCAAAACAACATTGTTTTGTTGATTTTACAAAGAGGTCTTTGATCTTTCAATTGCGTTAAATTTGGCCAATTTGGGTTGATTTCTCAAAGTTTCCTTCGATTAAGTCCTTGGTCATGTCAATTTAAACCTTCAATTTTTTATTTTTAATATAACACTTGGTCTTATGTGTCTTCAATTTCATCCTCAATTAATTTTCAAACTTCCAATGTCTTTAAAATTACACCTGATGTTAATCAATTTCAATCCATGAATATACAATCCTTTTCTACCTTGATCTTTGGTTTTGAACTTCTTTGATTTGACCCTTAATTGACCCTAAAATTTTTTGGGATACTCTTGCCAATTTGGCAGTCTTTTTTATTTTTATTTTTTTTATTTTTTGTTGCTTTTCATTTTTAAAAGGAAATGGTGATTTTGGAGGAAACCCAAAATTGGGTTATGACATTACTAACCTTTATTTTAGATATAAATAATGTCTTTAAAAAGTGTTGAACAAAATTAGGCGAGAATTGTGGAGGAAAGGTAGGATATAATGGAAGCTATAATGGAGGTGTTAATAAGTTTGATGAGAAGATTAGTAGATAAAGAGTTCGTAGTCATAAGAAAAATAAAGTTGAAATGCCTACTGTTAAGGCTACAGTGAATGATGAGAGTGTAGGCAATAATTCTGAAGAAAAAGGAGAGGATAAGGAGGATGATATGATGTATTATGCATTTAAAATACAACAAAGTCTTGTGTACGAGTCACAACCTAGGAGGAGAATGGGAGGTAGGTCATGACCAACTAATATATTCAACCAAGATAGGACTTCTAAGGAGCATGATGGTTTATATCATAATTTGGGTGGCATTAAACTCAAAATTTCAGGGTTTCAAGGAAAGAGTGATTTGAAGGCTTACTTGGATTGAGAAAATAAAGTGGAGTTTGTGTTTGATTGCCATAGGTATTCAAAATAATAATAAAAAAAGGTTAAATTGGTTGTGGTTGAATTCACTAATTATGCAATTAATTGGTGAGATCAACTTGTTATAAGTAAAAGGCATAAAGGAGAAAGACTAAGAGAAACTTGGGAGGAGATGAATAAAATCATGAGGAAAAGGTTTGCACATACTCACTATTATAATGAGATCTATAATAAATTGCAATCCTTATATTAGGGTTCTAGGAGTGTGGATGGGTACTTTGATGAGATGAAAGTAGTTATGATTAGAACTAATATTTCTGAGGTTAGAGGAGCCACAATGGTTAGGTTTTTGAATTGATTAAATAAAGATATTGCTAATATAGTGGAATTTCAACATTATATAGAGATTAAAGATGTGGTATATATGGCTGTAAAAGTGGAGAAAGAGTTAAGGTGAAAGGGTAGTGCAAGACAAAGTGGATATTTGGGTTCCTCTTTCAGTTAAAAGTCAAATTTTAGGAGAAAGGGTAATGCACAGGTGAAACCAATAACTACATTTAAAGTAGTCGAACCTTTCTTTATTAAGAAGCAAGTTGCAACTTTGGATGAAAAAGGAAAAAAATATTGCTCAATCGAGTGTTTTCAATGTTAAAGGCTTAGGCATTCTACATATGAATGTACAAATAAAAGATTTATGGTTATAAGAGATGATGTTTAGGTGGAATTAGTTAGTGAAGATGATTTGAAAGGGATGCTAAAGCTTGATGATTGTAGTTATATGGAGTATGTTGTGCAAGGAGAATCTTTGGTTATAAGGAGATCTTTGAGTGTTCAGGTTATAAAGAGAATATCTTTCATACAAGGTGTTCCATTGATAATAAGATATGTAGTATGATAATTGATAATGATAGTTATACTAATGTTGCTAGCTCCAACTTTGGTTACAAAGTTGAACCTGAATATATTTATGCATGTTATAAGCCATATAAACTTTAATGATGGAATGAATGTGGAGAAATTAGGGTGACTAAGGGTGTGTTTGGGAATGCGATGCAAACCGCGTTCCCTCAAATTTTGAAAATTGTTTTTTGCTTAAATTAATTTTTTTATATATTTTCATATCGTTTTGATGTGCTTATGTCAAAAATGTATTTTAAAAAAAACTTTATTTTGATGCATTTCTAAGCGAAAAGCACTTTGAACCGCTACTACAATCCTAAACACACACTATGCATGTTTTGGTTTCATTCATAGTAGAAATGTTTAAGGATAAGGTTGTATGTGATGTTGTTTCTATGCATCCTACACACCTATTTGTGGGAAGACCTTGACAATTTGATAGGAAGGTCAAACTTGATGGGTTTAAAAATAGGTATATTATGGAGAAAGATGGAAAGATTTACACACTTGCTCCATTGTCACCAAGGCAAGTGTACAAGGATTAATTAAATCTTAACAAAGCTGAGGAAGCTAAAAAAGAATTTATGAAAATAATGGTGATGAAGTGAGGCTGAGTAAAAATAAGGTGAGCCATGGGTGTGAAACAATTAGGGGAAAGTTTCGGCCATTAGAAATAGTTTTGAAGATTTCAGAAAAAATATAAGGTAGGTTGAGAGTGAAGAGAAATTGAGTAGAGAGAAGAAAGTAAGGATAAGAAAAGAAGAATGTAGAAAAATTAGGGAAACACCTTAATTATTATGCAAAACAAAGTGACCTCACTCTTGTTTATCATTCTAATATGATTTTACTCTTGTATAAGAAGACATTTGAATATTGATGATTTGAATTCTTGTGTTTCTAGTTTTGCTAAAGTTCTTTTGCATGAATTTAAGGGTATCTTTCCTGAAGAGACCCCTAATAGTTTACCATCAATTCAAGGGATTGAGCATCAAATTGATTTTATGACAGAAGCATCAATTTGAAATCGACTAGCCTATAGAAATAATCCCGATGAGACTAAGAAGCTTTATAGGCAAGTAGAAGAGTAGATGTTGAAAGGGTAAATTTGAGAAAGTATGATTCTTTATACAATTCCATTGTTATTTGTGCCTAAAAAGGACAATAGTTGGTGTATGTGCATTGATTGTAGAGCCATTAACAAAATTATAGTAAAGTATAGACATCTTATCCTTATATTAGATGATATATTTGATAAGCTGCATGGTTCTTCTGTATTTTCTAAAATTATTTGTAAAATGGTTATTATCAAATTAGAATGAAAGAAAGAGATTAAAGGAAGACAACATTCAAAACTAAAAATGAATTGTTTGAATGGTTAGTAATGCCTTTTGGTTTGACTAATATCCCTAGTACATTCATGACGTTAATGAATCATGTGTTAAGATTTTTCATTGGAAAATTTGTTATTGTTTATTTTGATGATATCTTGATTTATAGCAAAGTATTAGATGATCATATTAATCATTTAAGATAAGTTATTGAAATACTTAGAAAATAAAGATTATATGCTAATATAAAGAAATGTGATTTTTTTCATGGAAAGAATTGTGTTATTAGGTTATGTTGTTAAAGAAATAATGATTGAGATGGATGAGGTAAAGATCAAGACTATTCAAGAATGGCCTATACCTAAGACGGTAAGTGATGTAAGAAGTTTTCATAGTTTATCTAGTTTTTATATAAGATTTGCCAAAAATTCCATTACTCTAGTTGCACCATTAACCGAGATTGTAAGGGAAATGGTAGTATTTTAAATGGGATGATGATCAAGAAAAAGATTTGAACTTGTTAAAATAAAGGTTGATTTTGGACTCATTGCTTGTTTTATCTGACTTTACAAAAACTTTTGAGATTGAGTATAATGCCTAAGGTATAGGTATTGGAGCAATTTAAATGTAAGAAAAACAACCCATAACCTATTTCAGTGAGAAGCTTAATGGAGCAACTCTTAATTACCCAACATATGATAAAGATTTGTATGCTGATTAGTACTTAAAAGTGCATTTTTATCAAGGTTTTATATCATCATTTTGCACTTGAAGTATCAATAACTCCTTAACTAAAGCATGTTTTATAATAACATATCTAATAATATAAGATACCTTTAATTTATGGTAAATGTTCATCTTAAATGCAGGCCTATCACATAAATGAAAGAATTGATTGATGAGTTGAAGTACTGAAATTGAAAGGACAAAGAGATGGCCAAACTTAGAAAAGAGATGCTGGTGCAGTCCAAACTGGAACACTGTTTGGTAATTGGGTCATATCTGGAGCTGTAGATCTTGGATTTAGGTCCATTTTATATGGATGGAAAGATAAGACATAGGCCTACAACTTTCATGTGAAGCCCAAGATTTAAAAAGGCCGTTTTCAAGCCCAAATTGCAGCAATAACAAAGAAGTCCGAATCTGTCCTGCAGCCCAGACACTGTTTAGTGTTCAGCCCATATCTCGCGTTCTAGAAGTCCAAATGATCTCAAATTTTTACCCTGGATAGATGAGACAATTCTCTAGAACTTTCATGATTTAAGTTTGTTCAAATTATGACGTCATCAATGACGTTTTTGGCAGACAAGAAGATAAGGATTGTCACCAAGTCAAGATGTGGCCACTCACTCATCAATTAGTCAACAAATCAATAGTTCCGAATTTTGGCCTATAAAAGGAGGCATTTGCCATGTATTGAGGCATCTTGATATTCAGATCAAAATCATGCTCTTGCTCTTTCTTTACATTTTGTAATGCTTAAGTTTTGCTTATATTAATTTCTTGCTTATGCTTTTCATTTCCTTTCCTTGTTTATTTATGTTTCTTTCTTTCATTATGTGTTGCTAAGTTAATTATGTCAAGGTGAAATGGGTACACTAATGGTGTAAGAATAAGTATAATATAAACTTAACATGGACCTTAATGTTGGATAATAACACGCTTTATATTTGTTATCTTGTTCACTTTTAATACTTTGCTTGTTAAATGGTTAATCTAGATTTATATTATATAACACTTGGTACAACAAATACTTGGTACTTTCATAGCCCATACTGTATGGTATAACCGACACCTGAGTTATGAAAGGAACTTGATTTGTTGTTAACATAAGTTATAATCATGAATGCCTGACAACATTTACAAGTATTAGCATTATTCGAATAAGATAACTAATGTAATCATGTTAACAATTTATAATCTGATTGGAACCTCCTTTGTGTGTGGTTTCCAATTAAATAATAAGAGTTTATACTATACTTGTTTGAAATACCATTAGTGGATCCTCTAACCTTGACATTTGTTGTTATCATTGTTTAATCCTTACGTTAATCTTTCATCTCAAAGTTCTCATCAACTTCTTCTTCTTTATTATTATTATTATTATTATTATTATTATTATTATTATTACTATTATTGTTGTTGTTATTGTGTTGCTGCTAACTATAATTTATACAATTAACCCCTCTGTGGTTCGACCCCGGTCTTGCTGGGTTATTTATTACTCGACACTCCCGCACTTGGGAGAAGACATCAATCTTTTGGTCGTGTCAAGTTTTTGGCGCCGTTGCCGGGGAGGTAAATTCTTGTACAAATTATAGTATTTATTTTATTTTCTCTTTTTTCTTTTCTTGTATCTAACTTTGTTTCTTTTGTTTTGTTTCTTTTTCTATTGTTTTTCTTTTCTTTCTTTTATTCTCTTCCCGCACGTGCATGAGAGTGTGGTCACGTACATTAAGTGGTAGACTTTGTAGGGTATCCTCATCATTTTCAGAAAATATGGCCGAAGAAGATAACCAATTGCTTCATAATGAGAATAATGAGAATATTTGGGTTAGAACACTTAGAGACCACATGAATCCCACAAGAACAAGTGCACCCTCATGCATAGTTTTTCCCCCTGATGCATCTCATTTTAATTTTAAGCCGGGCATTATTCAACTTTTACCTTCTTTTCATGGTTTAGATTTAGAAAATCCATACTTGCATTTAAGGGAATTTGAGGAGGTCTCAGAACACCTATAATGACTCAAATTGTAGCATGAACACCATTAGGTTAAAGCTTTTTCCTTTTTCATTAAAAAGATAAAGCTAAAACATGGCTACAAAATTTGAGACTGGATCCATTCGTGCGTGGGATGATATGCAACAACAATTTTTAAAGAAGTTTTTTCCATCCCACAGAACAAACTCTTTCAAAAGACAAATCATCACTTTCACTCAAAAACCAGGAGAAACATTTTACCAATGTTGGGATAGATATCAAGACTTGCTTAATACTTGCCCCCATCATGGTTTTGAAACATGGAGATTAGTTTCACATTTTTATGAAGGATTAACACCTAGAGATAGGTAAATGGTTGAATTGATGTGCAATGGAACTTTTGAGGATAAAGACCCTAATGAAGCCATGGAATACCTAGACTTGCTAGCTGAAAATGCACAAAATTGGGACACTACAGGAACTTATGAGGCACCAAGTAAAACCCAACCTCATATATCTAGTGGAGGTATGTACAACCTTAGGGAAGATCATGACCCCCAAGCCAAGTTTGCATCTTTAGCTAAAAAAGTCAAGGCATTAGAATTAAAAAAGAGTGGTCAACTAAAATCTGTTCAAGACATTGTGTGTCAAATCTATGAAACCATTGAACATTCAACCCATGACTGTCCAACTTTGCCCTCTTTTAGGGAATGTCTCCATGAACAAGCCCATGCATTAAACAGTTTCCAAAGGCCCAATCATAACCCATACTCGCAAACATACAACCCTGGTTGGAGAAATCATCCAAATTTCAGTTGGAAGAGTGAGAACAATAATGCACAAACTTCACAACCACCGTTTCAAGCACACCATAATTTCCAAAATTCTCATGGATATGCACCTCCTTATGCTCCCCCTCCTAGAAGAAATCTTGAGGAAACATTGCAAGCATTCATGGAAAAGCAAGAGGCAATTAACACTCAACTTGCTCAAAGCATGACAGATTTTAAAGATACTCTTGCAAAATTGACATCTGCTCTCAGTTTCCAAGAGAAAGGTAAGTTTCCATCTCAACCTCAGCAAAATCCAAAGGGGCAATACAATGCGAATGCAAGTAGTTTGGGAAGCCAGCACATGGATCAAGCCAAATCAGTCATCACTCTTCGCAGTGGTAAGGTTGTTGAAAAACCCATTCTTGAACCTTGTGAGAATGATGATGAGTCAATCTCTAAGGGTAAGGAAGGGGTTAAATCTGAACATTGTAAAGAAAAGACTGATTCTTCGCCAGCACTTCCATTTCCTCATGCCATGACCAAACAAAGAAAAGTTAATCACAACTCTGAAATCTTTGAAACTTTCAAATAGGTAAGGATCAATATACCTTTGTTGGATGCTATTAAACAGGTTCCTTCTTACGCTAAATTTTTGAAAGATCGTGCCGTGAAGAGAAAATCAATGTGAAAAAGAAAGCCTTTTTAGTCGAACAAGTAAGTGCTATTCTTCAGAACAATAATGCTTTGAAATATAAAGACCCTGGTTGTCCTACAATTTCATGCTTTATTGGAGAACATAAAATTGAAAGAGCCTTACTTGATCTTGGAGCTAGTGTGAATTTACTTCCATATTCAGTTTTTCAAAGTCTCAACCTAGGTGAGTTAAAACCAACCTCTGTAACTCTTTTACTTGCCGATAGATATGTAAAAGTGCCTAGAGAAATAGTTGAAGATGTGTTAGTACAAGTCGATAAGTTCATTTATCCTGTGGATTTTATTGTCTTGGACACACAACCTGTTGAAGCATGTAATTCATTTCCTGTTATTTTAGGACGTCCGTTTCTTGCAACTTCTAATGCATTGATTAATTGTAGGAATGGACTGATGAAGCTATCTTTTGGAAACATGACATTGGAGATGAATATTTTCAACATTTGCAAGCAACCTGGAGATGATAATGATTTACAAGAAGTAGATATTATTGAAGAATTAGTTCATGATCAACTTGAATCTACTTTGAGTAAAATTGAGTTTGATGAATCTGCAGATTTGCAAATGATTTATTCTCAGGAAGAAATCACGGATGAAAAAGACACCGAAAATGTTGATGCAGATCTTTTGTCAAAAGTGACAACAGATTCGATATCCGACATCACACCAATCGATGATTACTTTCCTGATGAATCCTTACTTTCTCTTAGTTCAATGCCTTGGTTTGCTAAAAATATCAATTTTCTTGCTACAGGAGATTTGCCAACTCATTGGAGTACCGAAGATAAAGGTAAGTTTTTGAACGAAGTGAAGAAATTTTATTGGGATGACCCTTACTTATTCGAATATTGTCCTGATCAAACATTTCGAAGATGCATTCCTGACAATGAGGTAAGTAATGTCATTAAACTTTGTCATTCTGAAGCATGTGGGAATCATTTCTCGTCAAAAAAGACAGTTGCGAAAATCTTACAAAAGGGATTTTATTGGCCCACCATGTTCAAAAACACACATGCATTCTGCAAAACTTGTGAAAACTGTCAAAAAATTGATACTGGTCAAAAAGTTTTGCTTTATAATTCTCGACTCCATTTATGTCCTGGAAAGCTAAGATCAAGATGGAGCGGTCCATTTATTGAGAAACATGTGTATCGTTATGGGGCCTTTGATATTGAGAATCCAAAGAATAACAATGTTTCTAAGGGAAATGGACATCGTTTGAAACCTTACTTTGATAATTTTCCTAGTGAAAATGAATCCATTAGTTTGACTGATCCTATAGATAAAGATTGATTATTTTGTTTTTCTCACATTGTTTTGTGTTTCTTTTTGGTGTGAATTTTGTTTTGCTAGTCTCTCTCACCCCGGTCAAATGGCGGATAACGGTACTCCGTGACTTCAGTTGGTTCTTTCAGTTTCCCATAACAACTGATATTTGTATACATTGTGCAATTCTTGGCTCTTTCTCTCTTCTTTGAATCTCTTCTCTAATTCTCATTTGAAAATGGACACCACTCTTGACAAAATTGAAAAAGTACTTTCCCCCCGCCTCGAATCGCGATTACAAAAATTTACCGTGCTAGGTGTGCAAGATTGAGGTTGTTAATGAATCATGGAATTCCTGAAGATATTCGTTGGCTGATTGAAGCAAAGGTCCGATTATCAGGTGAGTCCTCTAATTCTTTCATTTCACAAATGCCTGAAACAGGTAAAAGCACTTTTGCAAAGAAACGTCGTGCAAAACGACTGAAAGTCTGTCACCGATGTGCCAGATGGACTTGTAATGCAACATGTCGTTCTTTAGGAATGGTATCTATAAACCGTGAAGATAAAATACAATTCATTAAGGATGGCCTGAGTAAGGGGTCTTTAGATAATCTCCTATTGACCCTTGAGACGCATCCTAGTGGAGATGTGCATCGTGCAATTCATGATTTATGGCCCCATTTTCATAAAGAACATGATCGACTTAGTCTTGGGAATCTGACTAAAAAAGACCGCGTTTACCGTTTTAAGAAAACCGGATGGGAAGCCTATCCCGACCCATAGAGGGCGTTTAAGCCGTTCTTGGACGTAAAACCAAGGGAAGATGTGAGCCATAATCACAACTACGATTTGAGTCTTAGTTTGTAAAAATTTATGTTTTTTGTTTTATT
The DNA here is from genome assembly GCA_015852605.2 of Populus deltoides. Taxonomy (NCBI): domain Eukaryota; kingdom Viridiplantae; phylum Streptophyta; class Magnoliopsida; order Malpighiales; family Salicaceae; genus Populus; species Populus deltoides. Next base: position 33,373,703 of record CM027570.2, on the reverse strand, counting down.
AATAGCATATTATTTTGTTTTGTTATTTCTTATGTTTGTTTAAGTGTGTTTCAGGTTTGTCGTGTTCGTTGTTTCGGTGATGTCTTCTATACTCTATCTTTCTACCTTATGACATTGAGGACAATGTCTCGTTTTGGTTGGGGGGAGAGGGTAGTAGTTGACATTAAAAAAAAAAAGCCTAACCAACTAACTGCTTTTTTGTTTTAAAGCCATTTGACAAAACTGTTATTATTAGGATGGCAGAGTAAGGAGTAATTTTAGTGACTCTTGAGACGCATCTTAGTAAACATTTTCCAATGGTGATTTGCAATATTCATAACAAGGCCTATTAGAATACTTCTTGAAATATTCAGGTTTACAAACTCTCGCATTATTATCACTTGATTCTGCTCATATACTCATTTAACAAGTATTCTTAAACCTTCATTTTCACACACATACTTTAACATATGATTGTGGGTTGCACATTGGATTATTACATTATTTATGTTCTTTTGTTAAAGGTAACAACTAAGGGATAGGGATAGTATATAATTTGTAAAAAACAAAAAAAACAAAGAAAAAAAGAAAATTATGATAATAAAAACGTAGATAAGTTTGATTTCGTAGCCTCCCTAACCTAAGCAATTAAGCCCGAAGGGGTGTTTTAACACCTAATACCCTAAAGTCAACTGACTTGGGAGCTATTGGCCCAAAGCTTGTTACATGGGTTAAGGAGAAAAGCTTAAGGGAATCAAACATTGCACTATCTACGTATCAGCATCTGCAACCCGAGTTACTAAGCTCGTAGGGGTGTCTCAACACCTAATACCCTAAGACCAACTGGTTTGGGAGTCATTAGCCGAAAGCTCGTTACATGGGTTAAAGATGCATTGTGTTTTAAGTATATGTATATATATATTAAAAAAATAATAAAAAAAAGACAAAAAAAAAAGAATATAATAATCCCAACCCAAGAAAGTTAACCTTAAACATTAGAACAGAATATTGTTTTCTTCCAACAAAAGCCCTATCATCTATGTTTTTATACATTGAGCACATAAAAAGGAAGGTTTATTAATATTTTTTTTAAGAGGTATTGAGCAGATATATAAATTTAATGAGTTTGTTTATCTGGATAGATTAATGGAAGTTGAATGATGAATGCCTTGCTTTGTGGAATTTGCAAATAGTTTTTCTATTTTAACGCTTTGATTACTAGGGACTAGTAATAAGCTGGTTGGGGGGGTGTGATTAGTACTTAAAAGTGCATTTTTATCAAGGTTTTATATCATCATTTTGCACTTGAAGTATCAATAACTCCTTAACTAAAGCATGTTTTATAATAACATATCTAATAATATAAGATACCTTTAATTTATGGTAAATGTTCATCTTAAATGCAGGCCTATCACATAAATGAAATAATTGATTGATGAGTTGAAGTACTGAAATTGAAAGGACAAAGAGATGGCCAAACTTAGAAAAGAGATGCTGGTGCAGTCCAAACTGGAACACTGTTTGGTAATTGGGTCATATCTGGAGCTGTAAATCTTGGATTTAGGTCCATTTTATATGGATGGAAAGATAAGACATAGGCCTACAACTTTCATGTGAAGCTCAAGATTTAAAAAGGCCGTTTTCAAGCCCAAATTGCAGCAACAACAAAGAAGTCCGAATCTGTCCTGCAGCCCAGACACTGTTTAGTGTTCAGCCCATATCTCGCGTTCTAGAAGTCCAAATGATCTCAAATTTTTACCCTGGACAGATGAGACAATTCTCTAGAACTTTCATGATTTAAGTTTGTTCAAATTATGACGTCATCAATGACGTTTTTGGCAGACAAGAAGATAAGGATTGTCACCAAGTCAAGATGTGGCCACTCACTCATCAATTAGTCAACAAATCAATAGTTCCGAATTTTGGCCTATAAAAGGAGGCATTTGCCATGTATTGAGGCATCTTGATATTCAGATCAAAATCATGCTCTTGCTCTTTCTTTACATTTTGTAATGCTTAAGTTTTGCTTATATTAATTTCTTGCTTATGCTTTTCATTTCCTTTCCTTGTTTATTTATGTTTCTTTCTTTCATTATGTGTTGCTAAGTTAATTATGTCAAGGTGAAATGGGTACACTAATGGTGTAAGAATAAGTATAATATAAACTTAACATGGACCTTAATGTTGGATAATAACACGCTTTATATTTGTTATCTTATTCACTTTTAATACTTTGCTTGTTAAATGGTTAATCTAGATTTATGTTATATAACACTTGGTACAACAAATACTTGGTACTTTCATAGCCCATACTGTATGGTATAACCGACACCTGAGTTATGAAAGGAACTTGATTTGTTGTTAACATAAGTTATAATCATGAATGCCTGACAACATTTACAAGTATTAGCATTATTCGAATAAGATAACTAATGTAATCATGTTAACAATTTATAATCTGATTGGAACCTCCTTTGTGTGTGGTTTCCAATTAAATAATAAGAGTTTATACTATACTTGTTTGAAATACCATTAGTGAATCCTCTAACCTTGACATTTGTTGTTATCATTGTTTAATCCTTACGTTAATCTTTCATCTCAAAGTTCTCATCAACTTCTTCTTCTTTATTATTATTATTATTATTATTATTATTATTATTATTATTATTACTATTATTGTTGTTGTTATTGTGTTGCTGTTAACTATAATTTATACAATTAACCTCTTTGTGGTTCGACCCCGGTCTTGCTGGGTTATTTATTACTTCGACACTCCTGCACTTGGGAGAAGACATCAATCTTTTGGTCGTGTCATATGCATTAGTATGAACTTTAGAGACTTTGTAGTATTATCTTTAACTTCAGGCATTTATGATACATACGGACCATCAATCTTTAAAGCACTTAAAGATGTAAGGTAAATTGAATAGGCGATATGCTAGGTGGATTGAATTCATTGATACATTCCCAAGTGTCATCAAATGCAAGCAAGGTAAAGAAACTGTCATTACGGATGTTGCGAGGTGTGAGCGCTCGACATCGTCTGGCGACGGCAAAGGCTCCTGTCGTGCCTCTTGTGTGAGGTGTTGTGTTGGGAAGGTTTTTTTTATTTAATCATAAAATTATTATTAATGTTTAGGAGTCGCTACCTAGTACTATGGTCACTAGGAACCTATGGTTTGCGAGAGTTTGAGTAAGGGACTGGTTATGCAAGGGGAAGACGCAACACCCCTAGTGCACCCTACCTAAGGTAAGCTGCATTATTGTTTGATTGTTTTTTTCTAAGTCGGGTTTCTATTCGGTGGTCTTTTCTAAGGTTCAAGGCAAATCTCTCTTCATGAGAGAGTCTCTACCTTATCGGGTTAAATCCTAACCGTTCTAAAGTCTGAATTTTAGCATCGCATTTACACCTTGTATCTTTAATACCTGATGGTGTACTTTTATCGTGGAATTTTACACCTCACAAATATTAAAGTCTACATCTGGATCCTAAAAAAAGATTGGAAAAAGATTTTTGATATTTCGGCCAAACCCTAATGGATGATTATAAACTGGTTATGATATCTATTTTTGGATTAAAAAAAATGAAAAATATTCAATTTTTTTTTTAAATATGCTTGGAAAAATTTTAGGATTTGGCTGTATGCAACAAAATATTTTTTTTTCCTTTTTGAAAATGTTTTGAAAATTTTTTTGAAACATTTCGGAGAAAACCAGGTATTTTAATACCGGATTTGTATTTTATAGTGTAAATATATAACCCGATATTATGCAAAATGGATAGAAAAATATTTGAGAAAATCACGATTTTTTTAAAATGTTTTTTTGAAATTTTTTGGATTTTTTTGTTTTTTTTTAAATAGGGGTCGGGCCAGAGCCAGCCATTTGGGCTGGGCCATAACTGGCCCGGCCCAAACCAGGGGCTAATTAATTAGCTTGCTGCATGCAAAAATGAATTCTATATGCAGCAGCCACGATGAGGAAGAAAGAGGCAGAGCAGGGAGGAGGAAGTTGCCTGGCGTGAGGGTCTCGGTCGTGATGAGGTGGTTCGGCTGGTGGTTCAGGGGGCGTTGGCTGAGGTGAGGTAATCGGAGTCGATTGTGGGAGGAAGAAGAAAAAGTTACAGAGGAGAGAGAAAAGGCTAGAAGGAGAAGAGAGAGAAGGTCACGGTGGCTTCTCTGCCACTGGTGAGGAGCTAGGTTGATGGAAATGATGGTGGTAAAGCTAGTTATGGAGATGGAGGTCGATGCTGATGTTGCTGTTGCCGGTGCTCAAGAAGGAAGAAAACGAAAATGGTGGTGCTGATGAGCTGTTGCCGCTGTGGAGGAAAAGGGAGAAGAAATCAGTGGAGAGGGAGAAGTGTGGTGGAGAGGATGGTTGTCGAGTCGGCGGCGGCAGTGGTGGTGACTGAAGGCACGGCTGAGAAGGAGAAAGAAGAAAGAGTACTCGTTGAGAAAAGAAAAGGAGAAGAATAGAGGGGTGTGGCTGTTTTTTTTGTCAAATTTGGACTCGATTTTCTCCTCCCTCGGGTCATCAACGGAGTCTCTATTTATAGGGGGTGGAAGAGGGTAATCTCGTCTACACCGGGGTAAAATTTCAGCCCTTGATTTGGTTGAGAAAGATCCCAATCGTTAGTTCAAAGTAGCCTCCCTGAGTTGTCAAATCTGCAGGAAAAGGCTGCCTGAGTTGACCTTTTCATGCCATCGCCAGTGTCGTCGTGTTTCATTAATCCTGAAACATTAACATGGGGTTGTAGAGGAACTGCAGGGGATCCGTTTCGTGCAAATTTTTTTTGATTTGATGGAGAAATCAAGCATTAAATGCACCTGCAAATAAGGCTCTCACGATGTTTCTTTTGGGTAAAACGAGAAAGACAATGAACGTCGTCTGGTCCTCTTTACACACACACACACACATACAAAACACGTCGTCTGGTCCTCTTTACACACACACACATACGATGTTTCTTTTGGGTAAAATGAGAAAGACAATGAATGTCGTCTGGTCCTCTTTACACACACACACACATACAAAACGGCGCCGTTTTAGGTTGAATTAGGGATTTTAAATGATTTTCAATTTAGTCATCCAGCTTTCAATTGATTTCAATTGAACCCCTAATTGACCCTAAACTTTTGATTTAATACAATTAGACCCCTGCGGAACTTCAACTTTAGCCCTGTATTTACGCACCTTCTGCAAAATGGTCTTTGGTCTCAGAGTTATACAATTTAACCCCTAAATGACCATTAAACTTTCAATTTCTTAATTTCACCCCCTGTTTTTGTCAATTTCACCCCTATAGTTTGGCGCCTTTTACAAAAACATCCTTGGCTGTTAATTTCTTCAATTTAACCCCTAATTGACCCAAAAACTTCAATTTTCTTGTAATTTGGTCCCTAATTTCAATCAATTAACTTGAAAAAATTAAATTTGATCTCTTAAAATTCCAATCTCCTCAATTAAGCCCAAATTAGGCTCCCAAACTTAATTTTTCATCAATTAAGCCCCAAATAAAATTAATTTGACCCATTTAAAGTATAATTAAGTCCTTGCATTTAATTAAATCCTTCAATTGGACCCAAATTAATTCTTAAACATAATTAAAATTTAATTTAGCCCATGATTAAATCAAATTGGCCTATTAAAAATTTAATTATGTCATTGGATTTAATTTTTATGCAAATTCGTCTAATAATTATTTAATTTAACCTTGAATTTGCATTGTTTTTCTCTTTTTTTGGGCATAATATGGTACAATTAGGCCTACTTTCTCCACGGTGCCACCTTTATTTTATTTTTTGATTTTTATTTCGGAAAAAAATAATTTTTAGGGAATAACCCAAAATTAGGTTGTGATAGCGGATGTGTTATCTTGAAGGTATGTTCTTTTTGATACCTTGAACACTATACTTTTTAGGATTTGAACATGTAAAAGAATTATATATGGATGATGATAACTTTGGTCAAGTGTATGGATAATATGAGTCTTCAGCTTTTGATAAGTATTTTAGGCATGATGGATTTTTATTTAAAGATAAGAGATTATGTGTGTCTAAATGTATGTTGTGTGAATTGCGTATAAGGAAAGCTTATGAGGTGGTTTAATGAGACATTTTAGGGTAGCTAAGATTTTGAATATGTTACATGAGCATTTTTACTGGCTTATAATGAAAAGAGATTTTCAAAGAATATGTGATAAATGCATAGCATGTAAACAAGCCAAGTTTAAACTCATGCCTCATGGTTTGTATACACCTTTACTAGTATCTAAAAAACCTTGACTTGATACATCCATGGATTTTGTTTTAGGGCTCCCTAGGTCTAAAAAGAGTAGAGATTTAATATTTGTTATTGTAGATAGGTTTCTAAGATAATACATTTCATATCATGTCAAAAAACTGATGATGCAAATAATATAATAGATCTTTTCTGTAGGGAAATAGTTTGGTTACATGGTGTTCTAAAGAGCATTATGACTAATAGAGATGTTAAGATTCTAAGCTACTTTTAAAAAGTTTTGTGAGGTATGTTAGAAACTAAATTGTTATTTTCTACTACTTATCATCCATAGACAAATGGCTAAATAGAAGTGGTAAATAGAAATTTAACTTAATTATTGAAAACTATTATCCAAAAGAATTTTAAAAATTGAAAAGATTGTTTATCATTCATTGGGTTTGCATATAATAGAAGTGTGCATTGTACAAAAAAAAATTCTCCTTTTGAAATTATATATGGTTTTAATCATTTAACTCTATTTGATTATTGCATTTACCTATTAATGAAAGAGTTAGTTTTGATGAAAGAGGATTCCTTATTATATGTAGAAACATAAGAGACCAAAGAAGAATTGATTGTAAGAATTATTTCCTAGTTTATTTTGGATCTTAAAGGGTGATAAGAATACATATTCAGCCAAAAGATCTTCTCAAACAAGGATTTTATTGCAAAATTATTGGCAAACGATGTGAAGTTTATATTTGACAATGCTTGTAAGTATGTATTCAATGAGTTTAAGAAGAGACTGGTGCAACCACCAAATTAGGACCTTTCTTTTGAGATTTATATGTTATACAAATGACTTTACAGTTGGAACTTTGTTATGCCAAAAAGTTAGTTGAAATTTACATGTTATCTTTTATGCATCACACATATTTAATAAGGCTCAATGCAACTATCATACAACCAAAAAAAAAACTTTTTGTTGTAGTTTGTTGCACTTAAAAAGTTTAGATCATGTTTGCTTGGAACTAAAGTGACTATGTTTTCTGATTTTGTAGCCCTTAAACACATTTGGCATAAAAATAAGTCAAAGCCTAGATTAATAAGATGGATCTTGCGTTTGCAAGAATTTGATCTTAAAATCAAGGATAAGAAAGGAGCTAAGAACCATGTTGTTAATCATTTAAGTAGGCTTTCATGCAAGAATGATGATGATGTCACACCTATAAAAGAGCTTTTTCCTTATAAGAAGTTGTTTTCTTTGTTTAGATTTCATCTAGAGTATTACTTATTGTGATTAGGGCCTTCAAATTTTATACTTGTAAGCGGAATTTTGGATGCTTATAGTATTGATTTCATGGGTCCTTCTCCATCTTATTTTGGTAATATTTACATATTATTTGATGTTGATTATGATCTAAATGGGTTGAACCTAAACCTACATGCATTGATGCTTCTAAGGTTGATGTAGATTTTATCAAAATTCACATATTTGAAAGGATTGGAATTCCCAAAGCAATCATTAGTGATCTTGGCGTGCATTTATGTAATTATTCAATAGAGACTTTGCTTCGCAAGTATCACATTAGTAACCGCACTTTCACTGGTTATCATCCTCTAAAAAATGGCCAAGCTGAAGTTTTTAACCGTGAGATCAAATCCATCATTGAAAAAAATGTGCAACCAAATAAGAAAGATTGGGCCTATAGAATAGCTTATAAAACACTTATTAGAATGTCTCCATTTAAGATGATTTAAGGTATAGAATGTCATTTTCTTATAGAACTTGAATATATTGTGTTTTAAGCCATTAAGCATTGCAACTTGGATTTAAACATGATCGGAAATCATAAAAAGTTATAGTTGCAAGAGTTGGAGGAGATAAGGAATGATGTCTACGAGAATTCGATGATATACAAGGAAAAGAATAAGGTGTTCCATGATAGAATGGTTTCGATGAAGGAATTTCATGTTAGGCAGAAAATTATTCTCTTTCATTCATGTTTGAAGCTCTATCTTACTAAGTTATGTTCTCGTTGGATTAGACTCATTGTTGTTGCTAACATCTTTAATCATGGTGCATTATAAATTCTAAGTATAGAAACAAAGTGATCAAAGTGAATGAGCATACTTGCAACCTTTTTATGAAGGTTTTAAGGATGGTATCGTGGTGAAGGTTAATATGAGCAGACCTTAAACATGGGCATGGAATTAAATCAAATATAATAAATAAATGCACGTATTGGGTGGTAACCCAGCTTAAAAAAAACAAAACAAAACAAAAATTAGATTTGCTTTTGTCATTAATTTTTGTTTTCTATTTATTTTTGGTGTGATTATACATGTTTTACCTAGTTTAGCTGAATATGTCCATGTTTTTGTGTTTTTTCTTTGCATGTGCGATTTACTTTACTTTAGGTATAAGTGCTTGTTTTTAATTAAAAAATTCTTGTTAGATTTTTTGTTTTAAATCCTAAGTGTTTAATTTTATCTTTTCACCTCATAATGGTTAATGAGAATATGTGTGTTATAATTTTATCTTTTGATCTCATAATAATTGATGGAAATATAAGTATTATGGATTTGAACTAGTTGAATTTGACGAAGGTATAAACTAAATGAATGGATTTACTTGTAATATTTGAAACTTAATTGGTTTAGGTTTGACTTTAAAAGTATGACATGCTGACTTAGTATATGATTTTATCTTTTGTAAGCTTTTGAGCTTCTAACATGATTATTTGATGAGTGTTATTCATTCAAAGGTTATGTATTTCCAAAACTTTCTTGATATCTTGTAGAGATGCATTTATATTACATGTTTCCATGAATATAATAAGGGCATGTAGGAATTTAATCATTTGAACCTAAAAAACCAACTTAAAACATGTTATCCTTTAATGAGCCTTTTTAAACGTATTTATCTATGCTTTGATTTACCAATTTTTATGAGCTTCAATTTTTCATATGTTTCCTTTTTAGCCAAAGATTAGGAGAACATCTGTGATATTTATATGGATTTATGGTTGAATAAATTGAGAAAAAAATGGTTATGTGATGAAGTTTTGTGTTGAATTTGAGTATGATTAGTTTCAACGAAATCAAGTATAAAAAAAAAACCAAAACATGATGGTGACAAAAAACAAAATAAATTATTCCCTTTGTGATTTTGATGAGAATATACTATGGAAATTTGAAATTAAAAAAAACTAAGTATTTTTGCTTTCATGATGATGAATTTATGTGCTTTAATGCTTATATGTTGTTAAGTTAATCATTTTTATGCTTTACTAGATTATTTGGTTATTAGCATTTTCTTTACCTTTACTTTACCTTACCTTAACCACAACTCAATTACAACCTTGAATAAAAACCTTTAATCCATCTATTACATGTAATACTTAGTAAGATTGAAGAGTAAGCATATGTAAGATCATAACATTGAAGGAATTTGAGTAAAAATACAAAAATCATAAACACTTGGGTGTTATAGTATCTACTAATGAGAGGACTTACTATTTTGATAAGATATGTATTTAACTTAAGTTCCAAAGGCTAATGAAGGTTAGAAAGTTGCATTGTGAATAAATTCATGAAATTTTATGCTTTAATCTCTTCTAACTTGTTTCTTACCTATAATGCTTGTATTGTTTGACATGGTTTGGAGATTGAAAGTAAAATACAATGCTTAGATGGTTTTAACTTGGTTTTCTTTTCAATTTACTTGCTTTTATTTTGAGTCATTTTTTTTCTTTCTTTTTGAATTTTTGAGTCTTATTTTTTGAGTCTATAGCCTTTGATTCCTTGCTTGATTAAAGACACGCAAGATCTAAGCGTGGTGGCTAACTTGTTTTGTACCTAAAAATGCTTTGGAGAAATAAAGTGTAAAAATGAGCTAAATGAAGCATTTTTAGTACAATTTCAAGCAAAGGATTATAAAGAACACATTGGGACAAGTCATTGAAGTTAAAAAGTGTAAATCTTAATTGCATTAGGGATCCAACATATACAAGGAATCCTAGTGGGATTAAGATTGGTCAGAGTATAAATCAAACATATAAAGGTGCAAAAAAACTTAGGTAAAGATATGGCAGAACATTGGGTTAAAATTTACAAACATACTAGGCTGAACTTTCATATACTATATGGACCAAATTTGAAGCTGCATATAAAAGTTTTCTACGATTCTTGGACTAAAAACTAGATATCTCAAGTTTTTCATTTATATATGGTAGACCTAGTAAGTCATTCAGACAATAAAGAATGGCATCCTTAAATTCAGACTTCAATTACACCTATATTAATCTTAATGCTATCATGTAATTAAATCTTGTATGTTTAATAAAGGTTATTATATAATTAAGGTTAATTGATGCTAGAATAATTAAAAAGTAAGGATACGTAGAAAAACTTGTTATTTTACATATTTGATTTATTTATTATCAGAAATCAAATTTAAAAACATATTTAAATTCAATTATTGATGTTTATTATTCTTGAGGAATAATTCTTATAAAGAAAAATGTTTCTCTATTATTATTTTTATATATTATGTCAATTTGCCTCTTAGTTTTGATAAAAAAACAAACCTCACTTTTAATAAATTATTGTTTAAATTGTATATTAGTTAATTTTGTAATATTAGAATATTTAATACATCTTTACTTGTTTTTCTTTAATGTAAACTTAAACAACTTGTTTTAATTGAGCAATTAAGTTCTAATACTTATATATTTGTGTGACAATACACTTACTTTTTATACTACAAATAATTAATTTTAAGGGTAGTAATTTGTATGACTTCGGAACTCATTAGTATACCTTTATATGAAAAAGTTTACATGTATAAATAGAAACCACCTATAATGAAAAAAGTTTGTAATCTATTTTGTTATAGATCCACCTATAATCTATTGCTAATCAATGTGTGATACAAACTCATATATGTGACTCATAAAATCTTGTCCTTTCATATGATCTCTATAAACATTGAACATATCTTTTCATCTAATAAAAACATTATCAACAACTAGAGTATAACAATTACATTTCGAGTATTGCAATCCAATCAAAAGCTAAATAATTTTTTCTAAAGCTTGCTTATTCAATAGCCTATACCTACCCTTCACACCTAAGCTAGGAATCACACTTTAAAACTCGAAGAACCATATGTGTTGTTCTTTATCCAACAATCTAACTAATTCCTCATTTCATATTAAAGGCAATGATAATTATAATTGACAATATCCAATGTCTCCCTCCTCATTTTATTTAATTAACAAAATATTGGCTCTAGCAAACACTTGTCAACCAATCCATCTATCTCATGTTATTTGTCATGAAGATTTGCACTTAGAAAGTTTGTAAGCCCATTCATAAGCTTACATATGTAAAAACATATATTAATAGACAATATCTCTAGTTCAAAAACTCAAGTTATTAGGTTATGGATCCTTTGGTATATATAAGACCCTTATTCTTTATAATCAAAGGCATATATCATTTAATAAGATAATATATTTCTAATTCTTTTTTAAAAAAAATTAAGTGATTGTATTGTTAAAATATGAATGATACTTCAAATATTTGGAACTAAGTAAATGCGTCTGAGAGGGCTTATAAGTTGAAATCGATGAATATAAAAGGTATGGTATTCTCAAAGAAAACCAAACTATTGGGCGTGCAACATAACTTTCCATAGAAAACCCTAATGCATGTAGGGTTGGGCAATATGAAAATATAACATTCTGAATTTGAAAACCGCATAATATAAGCTTATTTTCCCATGTAATGAAGATATGAAAATTCAGACTCAAAGTTGGCTCATGGGATGACTGTAAACATCATTAAGAACTTCACTACTTGTCAACCCAAACTCAAATAAACCATCACCAATAGGACCATTAGAGGACACTTTTGTGTCATGTTCCCTCGATTGAAAAAGATTCATCCTCGGGTCATATGTATTATCATAATCAACATAAGGAGCCAAGTCATCCACGTTAAAAGTGTTTGAAATATCTAGACGTGCAAGTAGCTCAATCTTGTAGGTGTTTATATGCAAACCCAAAGGGTATGAACATATGAACCCATAATTAAGATTGAACACAAACCAAAAAAGCTAAAGTGAAGTTAAAAAGAACCTGACTTAGTGATAACTTGAACTAAATAACCGTAGTTATTGGATGAAAAACTTTAACTCGTTGATTATAACTAACCAAGAACTGAAGGTATAAGGATAAAACCCCCAACCTGTTAATTATAACAAACCAAGAACCAGGGGTATAAGAATGAATATCACAAAGATAGTTGATCTTTGAGAAGTTCTTTAAAAAGTTTAATGAGGAACCAAGAGTAAAAGCAAACTCCCATATACAAGTTGTATTTCTGAATAATCAATTCATATCTTATTATTAAATAGCTAAATAACCTTATTATACTAGGTAAAACATCCTAAATAAGGTTGAAAAAATAACAAAAGAGTTTCAAATAAAATAAAAAAAAAGAATCATAAATCAACTAGGAAACTAATATAATTCCCATACAATATCTTCTGGTCTTTATTAGAAGCCTTTTTATATGTTTGTTTGTTATGAAATTTTAACCCTATACGAAAAAAGATCTTTAGAATCATTTGGAAAAATTTCATCTCGATTGAATGGTCAGATTAAAAGTTATTCCTATTAATATAAAACTATACATTAGGAAAATAAGTTGATTTGCAAGTCTTGTAGGAAATAAGGACCAAACGTCTAGAATTAACTCATTGAATGCCTATTTAACCTTCATAGCTCTTAATTTTGTTATAGGCTCAATTAGCATATGAAAAGGATCATGTGTTGTTTCTTGATGATTCTCATCATGTTTTCACCTATCCACTTCAAAACCTTAAATGGATCATCAACTCTAGGTTTGCGCCTAGCAAACTTACCCTATGGAAACTTTCCTTGCCGAGATGCGCCCAAACTAGATAACTTTTTTTGAACTTTATATACTTACAACGCTTATTATCTTGAGCTTGATACTTCTAATTTTGCCTTTCAATCTTGTCATGAACTTGTTCATGCAAGTTTTTAAGCCTTTTCATAAGCATCACTACTAAAATTCTAACTTGTTGGAAGTGAGATTAATTCCAATAGACTTAATGGATTCTAACCATACACAATTTAAAAAGGACTACAACCAATACTTTGGCTAGTTGAAAGGTTGTAAGTGAATTTAACTTGTGACAATACAAGATCATAATCTTGAATATTCTTCTTTACCAAATTTCTCAAAAGACTTCCCAAACTCTTATTGACGACTTTAGTTTACCTATCAGTTTATAAATGATAAGTAGTGTTGAATTAAAGATGAGTTATAAGTTTTCTCCAAAGTGTAAGCCACAAATGACTTATAAACTTGGAATCTCATTTAAAGTTATTTGTTTTGGAATATCATGAAGTATAACAATCTCCTTGATGTATAAATCAACAATATTTGTAGCATCAGGTATTTTCCTACATGGAACAAAGGCATCATTTCAGGGAAATGATCAACTACCACCATAACTGAATCTTTGTTTCTTGAACTTCTAGGCAAACCTAGCATAAAAATCATGCTGACATCTTTCTAATAAGCTTTAACTACTAGAAGTGGAGTGTATAAACCTGATTTCAAAATATGTGATTTAGCAATATGGCATGTCCTACAACGTTGTATGAGCCTTGTACCATTTCTCTCCATCTTTGGCCAAAAGAAATTGTTCTAGATAATAACAAGTGTTTTTTTATCTCTCAAAGTGTCCACCAAGTCCAGTGCTATGAGCTTCAAAGATAATGGCTTCCCTTAAAAAACCTCGAGGAATACACAAATGATTTTCTTTGAAAAGATAACTCTTCAGCACAACAAAATGCTTGGAAACACCACTTTCATATTTAGCCTATACTTTCCCTGTCACTTCCACTTGCATATTAGTCAATAACAAATGTCTTCGACTCAAAGCATCAACAATAACATTATGTACTCCATATTTGTGCTTTGTAGAGAAACTAAAAGTTTGTAGAAATCCAACCTAAAAGGCATGTCTTTAACCAAGTTTATGTTGACTATTAATAAACTTTAAGCCTCATGATAAAAAAAAATAACACAAATAGTTTTGGATGCAATTATGGACACCAATGGTCTAAAGCACGAGCAATGCATAGAACTTTTTGTCATAACCTGAATATTTTCTTCATGAATCATTGAGCTTCTCATTGTAGAAAGCATAGGTTTGCTCTTTTAGCTAAGAACAATACCAAATCCAACATTAGATGCATCACATTCAACTTTAAATTTTTTTTGGAAATTAGGTAGAGAAATAATAGGTGCATTGGTCACCTTTTGCTTCATAAGTTCAAGACTTTTCTTTGACTTTTCAGTCCATTTGAAGCTACCTTCTTTCAAGCATTCATTGATTGAACTAATAATAATGTTGAATTGTTTTATGAAATGCCTTTAAAAAGATGATGCGTAATGAAAACTCTAAATATCATGAAGAGTTTAAGGATGTGGTTAGTTTAGAATTGCTTTAATCTTTTTATGATCCATCTTCACTCATTTGTTAAAAACAACAAAACCCAAGTAAACAATGTTGCTAATGAGGAATTCACACTTCTTCAAATTAGCATAGAAATTTTGATTCCTTAAAGTCTGAAATACTTATTGGAAGTGACTAAAATGCACTTATTTATTCTTGTTGTATATAAGAATAGCATCAAAGTAAACAACAATAATTTTGCCAATAAAATATGTAAACACATTATTCATCATTCACATGAAAGTGTTTGTATATTAGAAAGGCCAAATGGTATAACCATTCATTCAAAAAGGTCATCCCTCATTTTAAAGGCTATTTTCCATTCATCATCAACTCTCATCCGGATCTAATGGTAGCCACTTATGTGATCAATCTTTCAAAAGGTGGTAGCACCATTAAGTTCATATAGCAAGTCATTTAGCCAAAGAATAGGAAATTGATAACTAATAGTGATTTTATTCACTACCTGACTAGTGATACACATTCTCTATAAGCCATCCTTGTTTGGAATAAGAAGAGAGGGCACAACACAGACTCCTACTTTCCTTTACCAAACCCTTCAAAATCAACTCATTAACCTATCTTTGTAATTTTATATGTTCAATATAACTCATTCGATAGGCTACCTTGTTAGGAAGCATAACAATATCTCTTATTGGAGGAAGTACAAGTGGTATTTCTTTAGGAACTACATCAGTAAACTCATCAAGCAAAGGCTACACTTTTGGAGGCAACTTATTCATTTCAGCATTTTTCTCAAAAATAAGAAGAGCATAACCCAAATCCATATCATTATCAAGTTTTTCCTTTTCAGAACAAGTAACCAAAAGTGGTTATGTCTTTTTAGAAAGTTTGGAAATAAATCCAGGTTTAGAAGGACCTAAAATAATCTTTACACCATCTTTCACAAAAGAATAAGTATTCTTAAAGTCATCATACTAATCTTTCTTATCATATTGCCTTGGATAAACAAAGAATAAATAACATGTATCCATAAGAATTACATCACACTAGACCTAATCAAAATACTCTTTCCTAATGGAAAAATGAAACACGACACCTATTTGTTACCTTTTGTTCATACTTATTTTCCAATTACCTTAATTTTTAGGGTTGAGGTGTGTTTCCATCTTGAGCTGCAACTTGTTCACCATATCAGTAGATACAATATTAACACAAACACCATTATCAATGACATCACAAACTTTCCCATTTAGTGTGGTCTATGATAAAAAGGATTAACACCCTCCTTATTATTACTAGAGGAACCAATTTTAGTGTCATTCTCATCATCATCGCCTTGATTTTTATATCGTTCAAGATGCTCCTAAAGTTGCTAGAGTTGCCTTCTTGTTTCATCCATTTCAAGAGTATGGATATCCCTCTTAAATTCTTGCATAGGACATCCATGAACAACCATGGTTGTAAATCTTAAGCTCTAATACTAACTTGATATAGGGATGATATGGACATCACAAAGTAACATGTCACTCATACAAATGATAATTTTTCCCTCACCACTCTAGGGTACAAAACTGAAGAGATACAAACGCAAATAAATCAAGGACTTCAATTCAATTTTTTATTGAAAGATATCAATACATAATTTGAATCATAATTATATACTTTAAACAACCCTTAAAGCCTAAGGAAATACTAAGATGACATAATTAAGATCTGAATAAATGGCTTGGATATAAAATTAGATAAATATTAACTAACACATATTTTTGACTTCCTAGAAATGCAAACAAACATATAGAAACTAAAACAACCATAACTTTCTATAAAAAAAAACTCAAATGCATGTATAGTTGGACAATTTGAAAAGATTATATTCTAAACTTGAAAACAACATAAGATAATCTTATTTTCCCATGCAATGAAGACATGAAAATCCAGGCTTAAAGTTAGCTTATTGGCTGATAGTAAACATCATCAAGGACTTCACTCATTTGCATTGTCAACCCAAATTCAAATAGCTCATCACCAATATGATCATTTGACACTTCAATGTCAAAAAGGACCTAAAAAAAGACCTAGGTCTGACATCTTGGCTAAACTTTCAAATCCGTGACTTAGGTTCTAATACCAGAATTATCCCATAGAAGACAAGCTAGAAAAATCATGAAGTCAAGTTCTCGATTAATAAAATATTAATGAATGAAATTCAAAAAGAAAGTTTCAATAAAAAAAGGATCTAAAACAAAACAAATAGCAATTAAGAAAATAAAGAACCAAATTAAAAATAAAAATAAAATAAAATGTTGAGGGATGAAATAAAAAAAAAATTCAATTAAGAAAAATAGAAAAATAGCAATCGAATGAATATCATTTGTATGAGTGACATGTTACTTTGAGATTTTAAAAAAAATCTCAATTCTATGATTTAAAATAGAACAAGTAGAAATAAAAGGAACGTAGACTAAATCTAAAAGAAAAGGAAATTGAGGAGGAGTTGCTTTTAAACTTTGCAGATCCATTCACAAAAATTAAGGAGGAGAGAGAAAGAAGAAAAAAAAGGTCATCGGTGCCAAACCAGAAAGGCATTGGTCATACACGTCGTCGAATATAGAGGAGCTGTTGTGAAGATTCAAATGTTGCCACTTAAACTAGCATTTGACCATTAAAAAACATAAAACACGTAGTCCGAATAACACAAACGTGGGGCATTCATGTGAGCAAAATGTATCATTAGCTTTTTAATATTAAATAATATTTTATATATGCTAAAATATCAAATTGCTAATGATCAACTCAATAACAATTTAAAAAAAAAACTATAATGAAAAAAATTAAAGAGCTCTTGGATGTAAGCTTAAGATAATTTAAATTCAAGGACAATATAATCATTTTACTTTGCTAATTAAAACAGAAAAGACAAAACAACCCTTATAAACTAGTTTCATTTTTAATTTATTTTTGCTTTAAAAGATATTTTAGTTATCTCACTTTATAAAAAAATAAAATTACCTTATTACCTTTATTATCAAAATCTTTTTTATTGAGATGAACAAATTAGTAATTTCATTGTTTCAATCTAATGCTAAAAATCTAGAGTTACAATAAAACCTGCTTCCCTTTTTTTTAATAATCATATCTATACAATAATTTAAATTTTATTATTATTATTATTATCGAAGATAAATCATTATATAAGTAGATAAATAAATGAAACATTTAATAATTTCTTAGGTAACGAAATTTTAATAAATAATTTAAAAAAAAAAACACACACTCTGGATCCGGTTGTTTTAAATCCCGGGCCAAGTTGATTTTAATAGATTAGGTTTTGGCTTTGTCGAGTAGTCGGCATTAATCTTCTGGAGAAACAGAATAGAGAGAGATTAAAATCCAATAAAAAGCAAATTATCGATCATGACTGGTAATTTCCTTTGATTTCTTTTTTGAATATATTGTTTATGATTAGATATATTGGTTGGTTGATAATCAGTTCCTTCCCAGTAGAGAAGAAGTGTTGCGTTGTGCTGCAGCAATGGGGCATGTTTATATCTATGTGTTAAGAACTGATTGATTGAATGAAATGAATTGGCAGACTATGGACAGGAGCAGGAGATGGAAATCGAAGCATTGGAAGCCATACTTATGGATGAGTTCAAAGGTACTTTCTTTCTTTCTTTCTTTCTTTTTTGGTTTTTCCCAAGGAAACAAACTAATGATATGCAATGACAGAAGTTCATTCTAGCGAGAGTGGCTTAAACACTTCTAATCGTTGCTTCCTAATAACAATATCTCCACAGGTTGGTTGGTTTGTTCTTACTTTACATACATTCTAGCAGATTGGATCTCTCTTCAAGTTTTTTTTTTTTTTTTGTATATTAGCACTGGCTGGAAAATATTAATTTGCTTGCTTTTCTTCATATGTAATTACTTTGCTCTGTGGTCAACAGGATGATGACACGGATGAGTCTACTGACATTCCAGGTTATTCTCTTTATTTTGGTGCGATAAACATGTTTTGATTTTTGCTAGATCAGTAGAATGAATTATCCCAGCATCCTACAGAATTTAAGAAACTTCCATAGTCATCTTGTTAAATTCATCTTCATGTTTGGCTTTTAGGACTGTTTTGGCGGGTGCCCTCCTTTGATCAGACTTGAGTATTTATTTATTAAGTTCTTTCCCATTTCCTTTGCAGTTCAGCTAGGTCTAGTTTTCTCCCACACTGAAAAGTATCCGGATGAACCTCCACTTTTGAACGTGAAGAGGTTAGTATGTACTGTTGCAGACATTCCTATGTGGAGGTGTTCCTCTCATGATCTAGTGTTCTCTATCTCTATTTAAAATTCAAATGTATTACTTAAAAGAAAATTACTTTTCTTTGTCTGTGGAGCTCAACTTTGCTCTCGGTGTGCTTTCCTTGATTTGTTAAATGCTTCTCAAATACCACACAAACATGTACCAGAAAAGGACCGCTGTTTTCCTAGCCACCTTCTTCCGAACTCCGATTGAATTGAAAGATTAAAAAAGAAGAAAGAGGCAAATAAGAGAGGAAGGAGGTGAAGACATTAGAGCACACCTGCCCTGGACCCAGATTATAATGTTTATAGTTTGCCATCAAGGTTCTGAGCAAATAACAAGAATGCATGAGTATTCATGGACATTCATGGAGTCTCCATTGTTCTGTTAGGTTCGGAATCCTGTATAGGAAAGTTTATAATCAATATCAAGACTGACTTGGACCTAGAAAATAAACCTCTGATTCATAAAACCCTTAGAAAATTGACTGAAGTGCCAAAATACAGAAAGAAATTGTGGTTGCAGAATTACCAAAACTTGAAACAATAAGATAATTTGACCATGAATCAGTAAGGTATATTATTGAAAGACTATTCATGATGCCTCACGTACACCACTCACAAATCACAAGGAGAAGCTGCATTTACCTATCTGAAAATTGTAAGAAAAATTAGCTTCCCTTTTCCATGGTTGCATCAACTTTTTTACATGTCTGTGCTCCATTGTTGCTTCCACTGCTGCACTGTCATCTCCAAAATCTAGTTGCAACCTGCAGCTCGTAAAAACGCTGTCAGTGAGAGTGGTACAGCAACCAGGTTACCTGCTGCAAAAGTGACTAGATATACAGTTATTGCTTGCCCCTGGTTTCTTCTTCTGTAGAGTCTCTATATCAACCTTGATATTTCTCTATGATGACAACGCAACGGAAATTCTTTGCAAATTCATTGTGGCTTGTGCATAGATTTTTATTAAAATGCTATGTTCATGAAACCGTAAAAATTTTAAACTTAATTCTCATGAAACAGAAATTCCTTGGTGTTTTGCAAGTATACTGCTTTTATTTCCTTTTTTTCACATTTATTTTCATTATTTTTATTATAAGCACTGACAGGACATCAAACCGTAGAGGTAGCCAGCCTGCACTAAGTGCTATTTCGCAAGTATTCTTTTCACTCATCAAAAAAGCCTGACCTACAAAAATATAATGCTCATATAAAGGTTGTTGAGTTCTTTTCTGTATGTTAAACGTTCAAATGCACTCAGAAAGTGCTTAAACCACCTATCATGCTAAAGTCAGTTGATGGGCTGTGTGGTGCAAGGGCTGGGTGATACTTAAGTAACATGGATCAAAATTACTACTGTCAAGTGATAAAAGTATGGACTATAATTGAACTATTATATAGATGAACCCTAGAGACATCTGATTGTTGTTCCTCTCTGTTCCAGCATACGAGGTATCCAAGCAGATGATCTTAAAACTTTGAAGGAAAAGCTTGAGCAAGAGGTAATTACTTGAACTCAATATATTTATTTTTTACTGTACCTTTTAAGAATGAAGTCGAGCTAGGTATATCATACTTCTGATAGAGCTGTGTCTAACAATTTCTTATGCTTGGAAATGCTGAGGAATGTTAATGCACTCTATTCATGATGTGTTACCTGGGACAATGATGGGTAAATACAACAGAAAAATCCTCAAAAACCACTTAAGAAGAGCAAGAACAGAGATGGAACGGGCCACTGTGAAAGTGTAAATTCAGTAGTGCAGCAAAATATTCAATCCTCTAAATGTTTAAACTGTTTATTTTTGTTTGGTAAAATATGTGTATACTGTAAAGTGAATACACAATTCAGGAAACTGTGAGGTTATGCTAATAATTTTACTTGATAATATGCTTCACAGGCATCTGAAAATCTTGGTATGGCGATGGTCTACACACTAGTTACGTCTGCTAAAGAGTGGCTGTCTGAAAGATACAGTCAAGATGCCAGCAATGAGGACATTGAAAATGAAGAGGCAGCAAAAGATGATGTATGGATTCCTGTGTTCTGATTTTTTCTTTTTTGTTGGCAGTATTCTTACTAGATTTAAGTGAAAACATAATTTAGCATTCCAAGATATGTCCACTAGATCTCAAAACCTTATCATATCACTGTGCATTGATAATTTCAGATGTTTGCCATTGTCCTTATTTTTATTTTCTTAAGAAGCCACTTCATACCTATTCATCCATTTACAGGTAATTGTACCACATGGAGAACCTGTTACTGTCGAGACATTTCTGGCTTGGAGAGAGAGATTTGAAGCAGAGTTGGCCCTTGAGCGAGCCAAGTAAGTTCTATTATTTGAACCCTATATTTCAGGGTCAAGGTTCCATTCCATTTTTGTTATTGGGATATGTTTCTTATCCTTGAAATCTTATGGTTGTCCACAGCTTGGAAACAAAATCATCCCATTTTTTGTTCTTGTCGTTGTTGTTATTGTGTCATGGTGTTTTTTTAACCCTAAAAAAAATTTGTTAGTTGGCATAGCTACGCTATTTTCATAGGGTATGGAGCGAGTAGATAGGGTTAACTATTATTTTCATGAGGAGTTGAGAGAATTTAATAATTTCTGTGAGACCTACTACCTTTGACACAGTTTGATTGCAAAACTTAAGTTGCAAATTGATGCTGCAAACTGATAGTTGAACAATTTTAGAACTCGATGGGTCTAAAACAAACCATTACTAATTGAGATATGGTTGCTGCTTCTCATTTTGCTTTTCTGTTTATGTTCATTTTGAAAACAATTGGAGAGAGGAAGGTGGGTCAAACCTTGAAGAAGTTGGCATCATTTGCTACTTTTAGGAGGTACCGTTAAAAATATTTTTTGTTGCTCTCACGAGCAAGAGAATTGTTACTTCATGCTAAGCAAAAGATTAATCATACAGTACTCATCATGCATTAGCATGGAAAACCCACCTATAGGTTCTATTAGCTTATATAAAGAACAGAAGAGAAGAGAAGAGAAATAAAGGTGCTTGTTCATTGGAGTTTGCCAAGACAAGTTGTGGGACTTCAACGAGAACAGGTTTCATTTCGAATGCACTAAAAGAGTGAAGTGATTAGTTCATCTCATTGAAGAAGCCTTCATTTATGTTCATACTATTCCCTAGAGGTGTCATGAAATTACAAGCACTGCCCAAAGCTTGAATGTTTGATAGATGACCCCTTCTATGTTTCAGATATGCAACAGAAACTGCGTTTTATACCCAAAATGACCTTTAAAATTACTCTATATAATGGTAAGAGCATTTTTGTATAAAAGGTGATTTGTGTAATATTTTCTTGAACGGGGGGAGTATATACATGTTATTTTATTTGTCATTTTTCTTAATAGTTTGCTACTTGGTTTAAATCACAAACAATCTAGAAGCCTTTTTCTTATTCCAAGTGATATTCTCCATGTTATGGGCAATATATAGTTGAGTCATTTGTTTCGTAGATGTCTTTTTATGTTTTTATATTGTAAGCATGTGATGCTGCTGTGTACGGAAAAAGTGGATACGCAGTCTCAGATGATTTTCTTCTACATTTCACCTCACAAATAACCATGTGCTGCATTTTATGAAACTCTTTTTCTTAGATTATAATCATATCACTGGAATAATTCTTTGTTCAGTCATTAATTCATGACTAATGGCTGGGACCATTTTTCAGGCTGATGCCTGAGTCTGCTCTCACAGCCCCAAAGGAGAAGAAGCTTACAGGCAGACTGTGGTATGAAAGTGGAAAAGCGGTATGCTACCCCCAACTTTTCCTCCCTCTCATAAAGTGGATGCATAATTCAATTCCCATGTTAAGATTTGATGGTATTCCCAAAATGTGCACTTAATAGACTGCTCTAAACTATAGCATCTAAAGTATCTAGCATCTCTGATGATGTATGGTTTCTTGGTGGCTGAGCTGTAGCAGTCATCCTGGTCACTAATATTGCTTTGCTAACTGCGTTAGAGATGATATCCCATTTGCTCAATTTCAACTAATGATAGAATGATGTTTAATCAAGTTTGAAATGGATGATTAAATAACATTATTCTTTTTCCCCCAGTGAGCCCTTGGCTGGTGAAATTTTATTTTAGGTTAAGAAATATAAATCAAGATGAACCATCAATGCTCTTAGACGTCATTAATTCATCCTTTCATTGAGCAGGCTATTTCACTTGATTAAAGGCATTTTATTAACATTTGAGATCAACTCTGATTTATATTGCTAGCACTGGGATGGCTATTGATTGTCATTTTTACTGGCCATTCCAAATCACAGACCCAAGTCCATAAGATAAAAGCAATGTAGTTTTGCAAAAATAATTTGAATTCTCTCATGCATCTTTTGCTGGCATATATCAATAGCAAGTTGGGTTCCACTCAAGATGTCTATCATAGAGATGGCTTGATGTTTAGATAGAAATTGCATTCTAATTTCTAACTGAACCTTTTTTATGCTAAAAGGTAAATAACATGTTGAGTCCCTTTTGCAGAAAGGTGCTATAGCAGTCAATGAAGGATCTGACGTGGAAGAAGAGGAAGAAATTGATTTTGATGACGATGATTTTGAAGGTGATTCTTTATCTTCTTAGTCTACTATTCATAGTCTTGGCATTTTATAGGCATGGAGATTTTATTTGGTAAATTGAATTTCAATGTCGGATCTTAATCATATGCATCCTGTTGAACTTTGTCCTTTCTTTATATAATGGCAGATGATGAAGAAGATATGCTTGAGCACTATCTGGCGGAGAAATCTGACTCGTCACACTCTTCAAGGAAAGCTGCTTAAATAAAAGTATTTGGTGTTGTAATATAGGTTATTAAAGGCAAAGTGTGTATGAGCAATAAATTTTTGGGCGTTGTCCTACACATATTATCTCCTTTTCCCCCATGTATTTAATGAGTGAGGAAGAGGGATGTGTAGATCAGAGTGATTTCCTTTTGTTCAAGTGAGGGGTTACTGGAGATGTAATTCAGAATTTAGAACAAGTTGAGAAAAATCTAGCACGTTAATCGAAGTGCTCTATTTGCCACGTTAATCCATTACTACTGCATGTGGACGTTGTTACTGGCAGAAAAACGTGAAAATAAAGTCATGGAAAGCAGCGACGGCGTGTCATCTCCAGCCTTCCAAACGTCTCACAATTCTCAATCTCGAGCTCCGGCACATGAAGGCTTCACCCCAATAAATGGGAACCTATACTGAAGATGCAGATTCGCTTTGGCTGACAAACAGCAAGGATCTGTTCATTCTCTACTGTTTGAGATGGAGCTCCCATGGAGGAAGGAGAACATCCTTTTCTTGCGCCACTAGATACCTGTAAATGAGAGCATTTTTCCACTTATCGACCTGGTAAAAAACTACTCCAGCATGACATAAAATTCATGAATTAAGTGTGTTCTTTGGTTCTAAATCCATGTTCAAGTTACTAGTTGAAAAGATCAGAATATAAAGCGAAGGCGAGAACATTTTTCTCAAAGAATAGCAACGATGAATGATTTTATTTCTAATAACAGTATTAGAATATTTCACATGACTGCAACATCTGGATTGATTAATGGGTCCAGATTAGAACACACACCCCTTTGGGCTCTGGCGCCCTTCTATTATACCACCACTAGAACTAATTTTTACAATAAATATGTTGTAATAAACCCCCCACCAATTATCATTTTGTGTCTCAGTTGATATTACACGAGTCGAGATACAGATCTTGGACCTTCCCTGGCATAAGGATCCGCATGACGTTGCCGATAATATGATCACTTCTTTATGCCAAGGAGTGCCCCGATTCAGAGATCATATAACTTTTGTGAAGCATGTGAATTATATGTTATCCTTGACTTCTATACGCATCCTTGATCAGACATAGCTTGAGCAATGGTTAGAAAAGCAGAGATGACAGCTCCGTGCACCAACGCCCTGAGAAGAACAAAAGATGAAAAGGCAGATAAGGAAAACAATATGTCTCTCATGTTACAGGCTCAAAATAATTTCATGTATCGCATCATTTTGGCCTTTGGTAGTCTGTAGAATCTCCCTACAACGAAACTAACAAAACCAAAACACTGATGCGTCTAAACTAATTTCAGTGAATAGGCTTTTTAAACCTATCACACTTGTTACACTTGTGAAGTCACTAGACGTGTTCTCAATTCATGAATTTGTGGACTGTAAACAACATCATGAAACCTTCACAGTTTCGACTTTTGAAGAGCGGGAATTAAAAAAATGCTCGTAGTAGATTGAACCAAGTCACCAAACCATCAGCTCTTCTAACTGTAGCGTCCCAAAACTGTCAACTTCTTGTTAGATTTAGACTCTCAAGGAGAACATCTCAATAACTAGTTTCTGATACATAGCACACCATGTGATAACATCATACAGTAAGAAACAAAAATCAAAAACTCCTTGCATAATAATATAAATCGTGAAACATGAGCGCTCTCAAGTTGCTCTACATAAGAATTTTCAGACACTCATTACCCCAACTGCTTGCTATGGGTCGCTTGGATCACAACTCATAAAAGACAAAATTTTAGACATGATAATGCCAGTAGGAAGACACTTACTCAGGACTCTCCTTTTGGTAGCCAAAATCATTTGCTGCTTTCAGGGCTCTTTGGTAGATCTGTTTCATTGCTTCCTACCATTAGGAGGAGTAATAGGAAAATCCACATAAAATATGTCAATAAAAAGAAAATCCAACCAAACTAAAATGTATAATGTTCATCAAGTATATTTTCATCAGTCATCAGAAAGTACAATATAGGAATGAAGGACAACTAACAACCCACAAGGAGCAGATCCACCTACTGAACCCCAACACAGACCTAAACACTAGTCATTATGTGGTACTGTAGCGAGAAGGATCCCTTATGAACACTTCAGGCCACTTCAAACATTATAATCTAATTTGCAGTCTGGACCAGAAATAATATTTTACGACTTTGAGTTGATTACTTTGGAGTCATTTTAGAAGGAAATCTGAAGGAGGTGGTTCTTGCAAGCAGATGACATAATAGCTTCTCAGTTTGAGCACAAAGCTCCAATCTCCAACTTTGAAAAAACAAAAATACCCATTCCAGCTAGAAAATATTCAAAACAACATGAAAAACTATAAAAGCAAAATAGCCTTACCTGCAATTTAGATTCAAAGTCCTCAGGTGACCAGTTCAGCAAATTGCACTCATGGTTTAACTCAAGCTCCCCAGCAACAACCTGCACCCAGGTGTATTACTGATTTAGCACATATAAATGGGCTGAATAAAATTGTGAAGACTCAAACCCATCTTGCACAAACAAGAATGATAAATTGACCAGTCTTATCAATACACCTTCAACTTTCTAACATAGATTGCAAGTGCAACACAACTTTGAGACCATATTTGGCCAAAGCTACTCTTGACGAAACTAGTCAACCCTATTTCAACAAATAACAAAACCTGGCTCACGGCAACCTTTTGTGGGACAAAAGTCCAAAGAGGTCCTACATCAAGCCCTGATCTTTAAAGAAGTTGAAACTATAACGATTATTCAAGTTTCAATGATTTTTGACTCCTAAGGGCCTGGACTTCTACAATCTTTTGAATAGTAGCAGTACCTACCACATACAAAAAAAATAAAGGAAACAAGCACACTTCATAATCATGATAAGATGCATTTCTTTTCTAAAGGTATGCTTGGTATTCATCCCCATAGCATGGGCGGAGTCATAATATGTCAAACAAAATTCATGACATTGTTCAACGTGTATTGAATATTTATCGTGCACAAGTTAACTGGAATAACTTACCCCTCCAGCACCAGCTGCTATAGCAGGAGCAATGAGAACATTGGCTTTTTTGAAAACATCAACAGCTTCAGGAGTACAGGGCATGTTTGAACCTAAGAAACAGAGAATATTGCAGAGTCCCTATCAATTGATGTGAAAGTTGAAAGTCATGAAGGAGGAAATATTAATGCCTAAAGGGATTACGCTGGGAACTCCTACCTTCAACGAGGATACGACAGCCTGAATTAACCAGACTCATGGCATCAGATTGATCGATTTCATTCTGGTAACCACAAGGAAATGCAACATCACACCTTTCACTCCAAGGTTTTGCTTCGTCATAGTACTTAGAACGAGCATAAGTCTTTGAGTAGTCTCTGTAGATTCCACATTTATAATAACACCATAAAATGTCAACAAATCAACTAAGCAACAAGTTTAATGGTGACCAAGGAAAACACACCTTAAACTTCTCTGCTGCGCTTTGATATCTCTGAGAAAAGATATTTTCACATAATCAAATCCATCCTCATCCACCAAATATCCCTTTGAATCTGTCCAATATTTTGATACATGTTACAAGAGTAGCTACTCAAATAATCCTCTGCAGCAAAACCTCAACCGCATTATAGCCATTAACCCCTAAATATCAGAAACACTGAAAGTGGAAGAACCAAATAAACAAAATTGGACAAGAAATAGAAAGCTTTTTCTGTATTTTTATGTTTTTTTGATAAGATACAAGATAAAAGACCTGCAAAACCTTGAAGGCATCACTCCTCTTGCAAGTCTTCTAAAGAAGTTGGAAGAAACACTTTTGAAAGATGCAGTTATGGTCTAATAGAATTGTGAATTGTGCTGATCAACATAGCTTGTTCTTGTTGAGGTAATTTGACTTGCGGACTAATTTAACATGCTAGAGCCCATCACTCAATTTGATAGTTTAAAATATTCACCGACGACTAAACGTACCTGATACTGTGATCGGAAGGGCGCCATAAGCAATAAGCTTCTCTAGAACATGCATTGTAATCTTTCCAGAACCACTTACAGCACATCTGAACGGGAAATTCAGAAATAAATAAATGCTAAAAATTTGCAAAAGCAGCTCAGCATCAACTAAATGCTTTATTCGGTATATTAAGCAGCTAATAAACCTAATACAGGTGAGAAATATTCAGATATTTGCAAGAATCAAACGCAATCATGTCTCAAACACAATACATCTCACTGCATTATAGCGAATGTAAGAATATATTCCTATTGGCCTATACTCCATTAACTTGAGGGATATTGACATCAACAGTAACAAGTTTTCAGAGTAAGGGAGGAACCTTAGTCCTTTGATTTCTTTATTCATGTCAGCAAGCATAAGCTGCACAAAGAAAACCTGCAAAAGCATGATGAATTTGTTAGATATTAAGATGCTTAAACAAGAGTAATACAGTGAGTTCATTAAACTCACTAAGACAATTATAAAGTAAACCAGAGAATAAATAATTTCACACACAGGAAACAATCTCAAACTATGGCAAAACAGAGAATAAAGACTGTTCACACATGGAAGCACACAGCTATAAATCACAAAACTTAAAAACATGTGCACGTGTAGTATCTAAGAGTTTGATAGGAGAATCATTACCAACCCATAGCCAGTAGCTTCAGTTCGAAGGCTAGAGCCAGACCAAAATATCCTTGGCCCTGTAAAACTTCCCTGCATGAGTTAGGCATGAATATGAAGGAAAAGATAAGTCTTTTTCCATGATGAATACTGACAAAACAATAAATTTGAAGCACTTATAATATAAAATGGAAGGTGTTAGAGAACAATATAAATCATATCTTGAGACTTTACCTAATTCCTTAAGCTTTTGAGCTGAGATGGTTCTTTGATATAGTATTGGAGTCTTGATGACCAAACGGTCATGAGTTCGAATCTCACCACATCCCTTCTCTTTTCTAATTAAAAATTAATTAATAGCACAAGATAGTGCAGACCCGTGCAAGTTTCAAGCCCAAAAAGCTTTCACTTGAGGGGGTGTATTAGAAAATAATATAAATTATACCTTGATCACCTAATAGCTTAAAATTTTAAGTTGAGATGGTTCTTTGACAGAAAATATATTAAGGTAAGCCTCACACCCCCAAAAAAAATGTGGAAAACTTGTGTACAGGGAAGCTGTAGGAAAAAGGCAGCTCGCATAATAAAGTTTCAGTATAGTTAGATTATCTAGAACAAGCAACCTTCAGTTCAAGACTGTAAGGCTCACTTTTATCCCAAGAAGAGGCAGTATTATCAATTTGATTTTAAAAGGAGAAAAGACGCCAATCTAAAGGTAGAAAATGAAGGACTAAGATTTTGAATCAGTTATAATAGATATGGACATGATATAAGATTCTAACAAGAACAATTCTCAGTCCTAGTTCATTGTGAACTAGAGTTCCTAAACAGAGCTATGAGTTAGAGAAATCATTTTTTCCCTATGCACTTACATCTAGTCCTGGTTCAATGAAGTTCTAGAAGGAAACTTTTTTCAATTGAAAGCTCTAGTCTCTCACGTCTATTTTTTTCTTTTTCCCTCAATCTTCACAACCTCCTTCACAAGCAAACATGACAATCGAGGGAGAAAAGACATGCACACATTCTGACAATCACAACATTTTAAGTATTCATTAATCTTTAAGAGCATCCAATTCAATAACAACAACCAGAGAGTGAGAATGCAACAATCTTCAAAATTTATCTCTCAATGATGCAGTTCTTTACAAGGTAGGATAGTTTTCCTTGCCTTTGCATCTTAAATCAGCCAATGCTATGGAGGCCCTAGCTGATTGGAATGCTCTTTTATTTGTTTCTTGGGTTTCTTTTTCCTTTTCTGGGGGATGCTTTTGTATTCCAGTATTGTTCATTCACTTCTATTTCTTTCTATAAAATAATCTGCTTTATAAAAGAGGGGATAAGCAAGCACTAGAGAAGGAAAAGTACAAGTACCTGAAAATGACCTGCTAAGCGTCTATATTGTCCAAGTAGATACCCCATTTCTCTCGCAACACCCATCTCCTCTGATGGAAGGTCCTAAAAAGTTACAAGATGAAATCAGACCAGTAGAACCATGAGTGAGCAATTAGACATTAGAACAATTAGAGCAATAAAGTCTTCTTCTACTTGCCTTGTCCGGACCTAGATATCTATAGATCTCATTCATGAAACTTTGGCAGAAGCGCATAATCTGTCAGTGAAGGTTTCAAAAGAAACATATTAAAAACTTTCAGAATTTCCGAGAATTACAAATGAAAAAGATTATAAAGTCACTTCCAATGCCACCTCATTGTCAGTTTTTCCTTTTGGATCAAAATCACTTCCACCAGCAGCCCCTCCTAGTCTGTATGGCGATAAGGCATTCTTTAATGTCTGCAGCAAAGTAGAGAGCATGACATAATGTAGCATCTGCATGAGTTTTGCCCTCTTATTATATAGGACAAGTTAGATCAATCCATTTCAGTTTCTAGTGTTCTAAAAAAATATTTTCTGCTTCATGCCCATCAGTTTAGAAGGCAGAAATGTAAAATGCCTGGCAAAGTTTCATCACGAATTTGGGACACAGAACTGCAGAAGATTGTCCACTGAAGACAATAGATACAATGAGTACCTGTCCAAAACCAAGAAACTTGGCAATGCTTAAGTTCATTGATGGGTGGAAACGAATACCACCCCTACATGGACCCAATGCCTGGTTAAAATGCACCCGAAAACCTCGATTGACATGTGTCTCACCCCTGTCATCCACCCAAGGCACTCGAAAAACAAGCATGCGTTCAGGTTCTAATAAGCGTTCCATGATGTTGACGTAACTGAAACAAAGTAAAGTCACTTCATGAGGATACCAGATAACTTTGACTTGAACTCCTTTTCACTTTTGAAGGCTAAAAAAACAAGAAAGAAAATTAGAAATGCTTCGCTATATGGTAACTTACTGAGAATTTTTTGCAATAACTCTGTCTAAAGCATGAACAGCTTCCTGCACTGATTGTATGAACTCAACCTCATGAGGGTCCCTTTTAAGTGCAGCTTCAACAATAGATCCAGCTGTTTTTGACATAAGAGCTTCATTTACGGAACATTGTCATGAAATGGACAAAAGGTATATTTCAGCAAGAAAGATTACGAAAAAGAAAAACCTTATGATAGAATAATGCAGTCACAAGAATGGTTCAATATATATATATTTATATATATATATATATATATATGCATCCAACAAAACCACTTGTTAAAATCTTAAAATCCACCCTTGAGAGAAGAGAATCATGGATAAAAAACCAACCTTTTACATAAATGGTTTTATCGACCACAATCTTATCCTTGGAGGCCATCTGCAGACGAAGAGCCTCTTTGTGAAGCAAACTATTGTTATGCTCTTCCAGTGCACTCATCTGCATATTTCTACTGCCTTCATTCCCATATGGATTTCTTCGATGCTTCCTCCCATACTCTCTACAAACAGAGCAAAATATCCTTGCAGTTCCTTCTTTCACATCCACGTATGCCCACTTGTAGGTATCTGCCCATTCCTCTCTCCATCTTTTGACCACCTTTTTCTTCCTTTTTACTGGTTGTGTCTTTGGCACATCTTGTTCTTCGTTTGAAAATTGAGAAGAAGCCATCATATTCTTGACTTCATCATTGTCCTCAGCAGAATGTTCTCGTGGTCGACCACCCATAATAGGAGTGTTAGCAAATGAATGGTCATCATCTCCATGACCAATTTCCAAATCAATCTCCTCTCCAAGCTCTCTGACCACCAAATGATGCCTCTGTGCTTGCTGAATCAAGTTAATATCATCCATCGTGGAATTCATCCTTATCCCCTCAGCTGGTAGCAACATGCAGCATCACAATCTAACCCACGCAGTACTCCTCTATTTTCAGTTACCAATTACCTGTTTAATTCTCAGTAACTGTCATCAAAGATTAAATGAGCTTCCAAAATATGATGAAAAGGGCAAGATAAAGGACAAAAACAAAAGAACTAAGATTTGATTCTCATAAATCTCATTAGGTGACTTCAGAATACATGAACCCCAACCAATTGCAATTTGATAGAGCCTAAAACTTGCATGCCTCAGTTACATTCAATAAAAAACTCGAGACTTTCTTCTAATGTCAAGTTTTTCAGCCAATATAAAAACATCAAACTAGGAACAACACCATCTATTACATCTTAAAAGAATAGCTGAAACAAAGTGACATAAACCTAGTATCTAATCCAATATCAGAAATGCAATTAACGTTGTCATGTCACGATGACATAAATCCATTTTACACAAGCATGTTGTGTCGCAACAATGAAAAGACCAAACCACCCACTAACTTCCATTAGCAAAATTCAGCGTTACCATATAATCATATACTTCCCAATTTAAAGAACAAAAAAACCACAACCAAAAATTGAACTTGGCTTGCTAAAAAAATCAGGCAAGTTTGATTGACCTTTCAATCCTGTTTACTTATCCACCGCTAACTACTGCTATAAAACAAGCAAAAACGGTACCCATAAACACACTCAAAAACAGAAATTTAACCATTACCATCCTTGATTAGTCAAACAATAAACCATCAAAACTACTCAGACACACAAGTTGTAAGGCCAAATTGAACGTGGCTGGAACTTATAAAGCCATAAAGTTGAATTTTTTACCAAACCCATAAGTTAATTTTAGATTTTGAGCAAAACCCAGAAGCCTAAATAGAAAAGAGAAAAGAAAGCACCTGGAGAACAAACGGAATGGCAAGGCAAAGTGGCAGTATAAAAGGAGTTTGGTTCTCTCCTTTTGGGCTCTAAAAATTTCAGCTTTTCTTGGGTCACAGTCACAGAAGTGATTAGTTAAGGTGCTGAATGTTAAGAAAGTGAGATCGAGCTGCTTATTGTAAGCGAAGACAAGAATCTGTCTGTCTCTTTCAGACTCTTGTTGATCAGTCTCTCTGTTTAAGACATAATAAAGCTAATTAAAAAAAAAAAAAAACATTTTTCCCCTTTTCGGTTTGGGGTATTTCTTTTTCCATAAAAACTGATAACCGCAAACTTATTTATTAGGTTTATTTGGAACCGTGGCTCCAATTATTTTTTAAATTTATTTTTTTTTAATGTTTTAAAATGATTTAAAATATAAAATAAATTAATTTTATAAATAAATATAATTTAAATTTTTAAAAAACATGAATTGATTCGTGTTTTAGAACATAGAGCAAGCAAAATAGTTTTTTCCAGTGAATATATTTTATATAAAGATACTCTTTATTTTAGAATTGATTTTAAGATTTAAATATTTTACATATCAATAAAATCATAAAAAAAAATTTTGATTTTTTTTACTTGTCCATACATAATTTTTTCTAAGGTCATTTCATTTTTATTTTGGAAAAATAATATTTTTTTGATGTTTTTATGACAATAAAATTAATATTATAAATTGTAGAGTTCATAATTTTATATTCTACGTATATCTTTAGTAATATCTTATTAAAACCAATAAAGAATCTCTAAGAAATTCAAACAATTCTTGCCATACATGTCTTTGCTCTATTCCCTAAGTTAGTTTTCCACTTTCAGGTCAGAGAATAATCATTAAGAAGAAGTCCAAACATGTCACTAAAGATTTATTGTCGATAATGTAAAGGATGTGGGGGTGGGCTGTTGGTCATATAAATCATGACGATTATAGGTAAAAAAAAAAAATCATACTTTTAAGTCATTGATAACCAATTAGGTGAATAATAGTACATATAAATGAAAAAATTTTAATAAATATTTCATTTGAATGAAAGTACTTGACATTTAAAATTAATAATTTTTATACAAGGTTGGATGGTTTATGATCCACATTCTTAGCTATAAAAGTAAGGAATATAAAACTAATTCATTGTTTAATATCTAATAGTACTTGAAATTAAACAAGCTCATGTATATAAATATTTGATTTTATTAAATATATAATTGTTATAATTTCTATTTAAAATATTTTTACAAAAAAAATAAGACAATTCTCTAATTTTTCCCTTGAAATTAATATATGTTGACATGATTTATTTGTAAAATCAAACCAAGATTTATACTTTGCAAAAACATGATTTTAGATGTGAATTACATAGCGAGATTTAATAATTTGATACTTTGAATAGTATTTTTGATTTGTCTTCAAAGCATTATTGAAGAATTTTTATGGGACATAGGTTTGATTTAATAGAGTTTTATTTTTTACAGACTGCGTATATAAAATAGGCTTAAGTACTTTTAAGAGAGCTTCCTTTAATAAAAAAAAATTAAAAAAGCTCCAAAAAAATAAAATATGATTAATTATTGAATGACATATACCAACATTTGCATTCTAAGAATACAAAATCTTAATGTCTTTTCCCACCAAATTTACTACTATAGAAATATTTGTGAGTTTCTTTTATATTAAAATATTTCTTTATTCAAATAAAATCTACTTATAACAAAAATAGAAGAGGTGCATAATACTAACAAAAATTTTGTTTAGTACTCCACTAAATTTTAAAAATGATTAAATCAAGTATTTATTATATATTTGTTTTTTTAATATGTACAAGTTTATATAAAATTTGATAATTTATAACTAAGCTAATTTCCTTGATTTTTAAAACCATTAAATAAATTGAATACACTCATGTAAAAAATTAAAAATATAAATATTTGAAGATATTATTAAGTTAATAACTTAAAGGCATTGAACAATATAAATGCCTTGATTCATTAGAGATTTCAGTAGTTTATTTTTTTTAGTTATTGATTTTCTTCCTTTTTGATTGAGTCCAATCACTTCTAATTCTAATTGTTAACAAATGACAATATTAAATAATAAGGGATTAAAGTAAAAAAATAAAAAAATAGGTCATGGTCTCAAAATTGACAAGCAAAATTTACTTTGGTATTGATGTTTTTCATATGATCAATTTCCAATCCCTTTAGTTTTTTAAATTTTGATTTTGATCCAAAATTTTATTTTTCTTGTTTTCAGTCCATTGTTTAAGAGAGGGGAGATGAAGTCACTGGATTTTGATGATAAAGAGATAAATCATTGTTGACACCAATTATGGTCATGAAAAATGTCGTTCTCAATGTCAATAAATTTTATTTAATAAGAGGAGTTTCAATGAGGTGTTGTATCAAAATATTGGAATATATTAGAGACTTGATCACCTTTATAAAAACATATTGAGCTATTTACTCAAAAGTAATTGTATCAAAATCTAAAAATAGTTATAAAATAGAGTTAAATTATCAAAAAAAAAATGATCCATCATACAAATATCAATTAGTTAAGTGTATTAATTTAATCATAATCAAAAGACAAAATGCATCCATTATAAATAAATCTTCTCTCTCATATGCAATGGAGAAATACATAAACCAAACCTCTAAAAATGATAAAAACAAGTACAACAAGAGGCTAATGTATTTTCATCAAATAAAAATTAAATAAATATAAATATACATGTGTATATAACTATATATAGTCCCTTTATGGAATCTTAAAAAAACAAACCAATAACAACGACCAATATGAACACTAAGAAACTTGCCAAAACATTAGAAGATGATGAACTAGGTGAAGGAGCCACTGATAACCTTAGAGCTATTGAGCTTGCGGGGTTTGATGTTTGGTGTTGTAGCATAATCAATATGTTTAGTGTTATTGTCGTAGAAGGTGGTGAGGCACGCGGTGTGCCTAATGATATAATGATATCTAGCTTTTGTTTAAATTGACAATGTTAGACAAAACCATACAGATATAGTAGTGTTCATCGTTAGATTCAACTTAGCAGGACTTGTGGTAATAATGTTGTTAGTTAGTGTATATTACTTGTAACTAATTAGTTGGTTATACATGATATTGACTTTATTCATATATATATATATATATATATATATATATATATATATATATATATAATTTATTAATAAAAAATTTATTTATTTTTAATATTCATCAAATATTTGATTAATGAATCTAGAGTAAAGATAAATTTATTGGGACAAAAATGTTTTGCAAATGAAATTATAAAATTGTTGTAATTATAAGATTCCTATTGCATTAAAATATTATTCCTAAATGTTTCTAATCAATCCTCTATTAAGAATTAATATTAATTAGAGTTGTTAAAAATGATACATATTATGTTTTTTTCTTTATGAAAGGAAGCAATTGTTCTAAAAAAATTAAGGTATGAGGGATACCTAGAAAATAATATATAGGTACTTATAGATGAATGTACACCAAAATGACCCACATAAGACTCTATATGAAGAGATCACCTGTCTATATAGAAAGATTCACATAAAAGTTATGTAAGTGATATTTAAACTTAAATCACTAACTTATTTTAGAGAGTGCATATTTTGATCATGCTACATGTTGTCCTAATCAAGGGTAACAAATAAGCAATTATTAAGTATAACACCAAATATATAAAAATATTTGAGTAATTAAGGGATGATTCATCACCCTATATGAATTAGAAAAAATATTTGTTCTCAAATAGTATTGATTATAAATTGTTATACAATGTAGAATGAGATTTGAAAAGAGTTTCAAATCTTATTCAAATAATCAATGACTATGGCATTGAAAACAAACATAATTTGATATAGTAGACATATTTTATGCTATAATGTCTAAATTAAAACATTGTTGATGAAAGGATAATAATTACATTGAGAAACTAGTCATTGAAATATTAAGTCAAATCACTTATGACTTTTTTAATATTTGAAGGGTAATGACATGTTGATAGATATTGTACTTAATCTTCAAATATAAATCAATTAATTGTAAAATTAATAATAAATTAATTTTTAAATTTATTTAATCCTATTTTATTTAGGATTGTGATTTATATTTGGGCCAACTTATTAGGGAACCTAATGGGTCACACACATAAGAACCATTGATCATAAATAAAATTGGGATAATTAATCAAGTGTGACTTGATTATAAATAAATTTTTTTTTATGGGAATTGAGCTTTAGATTTTTTTTTTGTTTTTTGCTTCTTATGGATTATGACATTCTCATTTAACATTTTCTTTGTTATTAAATAAGATCATGAGATCTCTTTTAAGAATATAGAGAGGATATTTTTCTATAATATTGACAAGTGTTCATTTTTTGAGTTAATCATTGTATATCTTTTTTTTAGTTCGGTTATATATTGTCGTTGCCTATTTATATAATATTTTTATTAAATTAACTGTGCTTATTAAATCACGTCAAGTTAATGACCATAGTCTCAAATATTTCTTACTTCTTTAAAAACACTAACATCACCTCAATATATTTTTTAAACCCTCAGTTTAAAATAAATATGGAATTATAGAAACAAGCCTTATAATAAATTAAATAATAAGGTAGATAAAGAAATAATTAAAGAAAAATATGGTTGAAATAAATAAGTCAATGATGAGGTATCGATGTTCAATATTAAAGTGAGCCAAGTGAGCCGAGATGGGATTTTCAGGTAAAAATAAGCATTTAAACGTTCACTTTTAAATGGTCATAGATAAATATTAGGTTAAGTGAGAAATTGATGAAATTTAAAGAAAATCCCATCCCCACTTTGGACATTAGGTTTAGCTAAATGGGTGTTTAATGAGGAAGGAATGTTTTTTGATTGACATGTGTAAAATTGTATGAAAAATGTGTATTAAGATTGGCTAATGAAAAATTATGATGATTTGATTGTATAGAAATTAAAAGAAACTTATGGTTTCTTTTAGGCATGGTTCGGCCAAATTGGCCATGAAAAATGGAAGAATAATTGATATAAATTATGCATGTTATTGTCATGGAGGTGTGTCGAATTGATATTGAATCATAAGGAAAAAATAAAACTTGAATATGGATATATATATATATATATATATATATATATATATATATATATATATATATATATATATATAGGAAATAGTTGAAAGGTATTATTTTGAAGATTCATTTATGAGTTCAAAGATTATGGAAACTAATGATGATGAAATGATCTTATGTTGACAAGAGATATTACTATAATAAGACCACAGTCTAGAAAAGGAGTTGAGATATCACATGCAACAAGTAGATGTGTAACACCTATTTTTTAGTTAATTAATGCACCATTATAATTGTAAAATTTATTTCTTAACATTTTTCTAAAGTAACATTGAAAAATAAATAACTTGGTGGTTAAAGAAAGAAAAGAAACTAAAATTAAGATTTGATTAGTCATTTCTAGAATGAGTGACTAATGATACCAATGAGGATAATTAGTATAGACATTTACCTGAGATTTAATGAGCCATTCCGGGTATCAGAGACTAATTATATCAATAAAGATCATTGATATCGATATTTACCTGATATTTGATTAGTCATTCCCATAATGAGAGACTGATGATGCCAATAATCATTGGTATCGACATTTATCTAGACTTGATTAGTCGTTTCTGGTAGAGAAGACTAATGATACTAATATGGTTCATTGGTATTCTTTGATATAATAATTGTTTATTATTTATTTCATCGGTTGATGTTTTGCATGTTGCACTTTTAAAGGTTGTCACACTCATGCTAAGAGTAGATTTACTTTATTTTTTTTATTCATATAGATTAGGTATTTCATGTTAAGTTTGGATTGTAATGCATTTAAACAAGAACTTTTAACTTTTGTTTGTAGATACATGAAATTAAACGTTCATTTTTAATTATATATGCTATAATTTATATAAAATCTTAAGCTTTGCAATTAATATGTTATATAATTAATTAGATATTATACTAGGCTGTATTGAAATTGTTGGTAAATGATTGATATGGATTACGATTTAGGATAATTGGATTAAGGAATTAAGAATGTTTATAAAGCAAAACAGGTTTAAGTTGATAACTTGAGACCTGTTATTATAGGAAAAATTATACCAGAATTATGGTAGAAATTGTGATAGAGCACCTATTAATTTGAAATAGGCTAATATTTATATAAAAAAGAAATTTTTAGGAACTCCATAATTAAGAATGTGTTTTGTCCCGAAAAAATTTGGATTGTTATAGTTGGTATCAGAGTATTGGTTAATATCCAGTGGATTGAAATATTGATATGAAATCATAATGTGTTTCATAATGGTGCGTATTGCGAAAGGAACCAAGACTGATTCATCCCCGATTCGAGGACGATGATGATGATTAAGAAGGAGATCCTTTAGCAGACACTGCCTCGCATATACTTACAACATTTGTACATTCCAATAGAGGTAAATATATAGGACACCAGATGATTATGTTTCCCGTCAAGTTGAGATATCACGACCTAGGGAATCTAATAGACAAGGGTAGATAGATAGGCCTCCACCGATGACGCCAACTATCGTGCCTACACTATATTCAAATCTTATATTTTTAGAGCAATTGGTTAAAGTAGTGGGTGTAGAGTAGAGAAAATTATCACACTTGTATATTGGGTGAAGAGCATACGAGAAATGAGTTATGTGATACATTCAAAAGAAGAAGATCAACATATTGTGAGACATGATTGAGGTAAATTGTAAATACAGTGATAAAATCTTTTAAAATTTCAATTGGAAAAAAATAAATCGAAAGAAACATATTTTTAATTATAGTAAGACTACGGAAAAAGACGAGGGATATTAGCTGAGTGGTAAAATTGTAAATGTAAACCTTATGTTTAATGATGTAAACTCCAAGTCAATGAAAGCTTCGGGTGAAAATAGTAATAAACTTGTATGCGGAAAATAATTATGGTTGAAGATTTGACAAAAAAGAATTATGATAATAATAAAATAGCATGTGTGA
This sequence comes from Populus deltoides, assembly GCA_015852605.2. Taxonomy (NCBI): domain Eukaryota; kingdom Viridiplantae; phylum Streptophyta; class Magnoliopsida; order Malpighiales; family Salicaceae; genus Populus; species Populus deltoides. The sequence goes on along the minus strand of CM027570.2, from coordinate 33,334,005 downwards.
CATAAATAAGGGTAATGTGGTAAAATAAAGAGAAAAATATATCCTCATTTTCTTTATAAGCCGGCGGCATTAAAAGCATACACGGGAAGGAAGATGTTAAATGGAAACGAAAAATAAAAATAAAAAACTACTATTTTAGTTTTCTAATACTAAAAAAATATTATTTTTTATAAAAATATTATTCCTTAATATCTTGTAAAAATATCAAAATACTATTCATTACAATAATTTTTTTACTATTTTTTTCTTTGATTTTTTTTAAATTTATTTATTTATTTATTTTTTATAAAATTATCTTGATCACATGACACGTGTTAAAATTTTAATAAATTTATTTGGGTTGATTTGAGATTATTATTATTATTATTATTAATGTAATTATTTTAATTTTAATTTTTTAATATTAAATTGATTGAAAATTATACAGATTATTTTTAAATTTACTAAGCCGGTTGATGAGTTATATCAAGTTGTTAATTAGATATGTCTAAATACAACTAGATCTTATAAATAACTCTTTACCATTAAAATACATATAAAAAAATTATATTTATTCTATTTAAAAAATTATATTACCAATTTTACTCATACTCTAACAGAATACGAGGCCAGTAATTTATTCTTCTTCTCTTCTAATTCATGTCATGAGTGGTAATGAGAGTGTTTTTAGTTCTACCAAAAAAATTAACACAAACTTGTGAGATTATTGAGAAATTCTCCCTTTCTTCTTACTCGACAGACACTTCACATTTCAAGCAGCCATAACTGTAATTTTTGGCAACCTTGTCTTCTCATTGTTTGAACCCAAGATTTTTGTAGAAATGGTTGGTAGTTCCGTTTCTAAATGCCCTCGTGGAGCGTGAATCCCTGTTACGCAGGTTGGGTTTCTTTTCTTTCATTTCATTTATACGATCTTTGAGGTATGGTGTTGTATTGTGCACATTTGTTTTAAATCTTGATTTTCTTGAAAGTTTTAGCATTTCTGTAGTTATGGGGATCTTAGTTGTTCACTTTAGTATAATACACAATATTAGGGTTCAGCATGTCTTTGTGAGGAATGGATACAAGGTAGTTATTGATTCGCTTGTTAAAGAGGACTAGGAAACAATTTATACATGGATGGTTCGTTGGGAAATTTATGGAATGTTGTCGCGTGGGAGGAGATAACTGGTCTTTCTTTTTCTCTTGAGGATGTGGGGTCGATGGGTGGAATTGGTGGTCAAATGAATGAAGAAAAAGAAGACAGCTTTAGGAAAAATGAACTAGTGTGATTGTGCAATTTATCAAGGATAGGGTATAGATAGGGTTCTAGTGACAATTTACAGGTATTGGAGAAATGGGTTTCGAATCTTTTGTCTTCTTTTGATCCAAAGTAGCTGATGAAGCATGCAAAAATTGAAAGGAGATCATGGAAATGAATGGAAGTAGGAGACTTTTGAAACTTACAGAGGGTATTGATGATTTTGTAAATGAACAAATGATAATAAAAGGAGCATTTTCAATCTTGTCAGACGTTTTCAAGAGACATGCTACCCCTGCTCTTGACACTCCTGCTGCTCTTGAAACGAGAGACACATATGGGAAAACACGAGGAGGAAAAAAAGTAATTAATTGTGATCTTGTTGGACAGGGTGGAAAGCCTTGTTCTCTGAAGTATCAACCATTTGTTAGACAAGAGGCTATGATTGGCATGGCTTCTTTTAAAAGGTGTCAAATATCCAAGGTGTATAGAAGAGATAACTCGTCTAAAGTAAGATATCAGGAATTTTAACAATGTGATTTTGATATTGCTGGTCAATATAAAGAAATGGGACTGGACTTTGAGATCTGTTGAGGTTTTGATAAAATTATGTAATGAGCTAGAAATAGGAGATTATAAGTAATTATTTAAGTAGGTTAAGAAAGGAATGTTCAATTTTTGGGTGTTGTTAAAATTTGCTAAATTATTAGTTAGAGAATTTTGGGAAGAATTCGGGAAGATAATCTTTATAAATTAATTAAATTGTATTATTTTATTATTTAATGTGTTGTTGGTTAATAAATGAGGTTTAGTCCAATTAACTATGCAAGTTGGAGAAATTTCATGTTAAGTTTGATTTAAATTGATAGATTTTGAAATTTGTAATGTAAAAGTCTTAAGTGAGGATTTAATTTGATGACATAATCATTAACCTATGAATTATAGTATAAATTAATGGTTACCGGATATTAATTTAAAATTTTGGGATGTATATAAATTTTCAAGGATGAGTTTTTAATTCGTGTTATGAACACTAATGGTTATTTTTAGAGGGTTGTAGGATAAGTGTTTGGGGTGGGGTTGACTTTTCAGAAGTACATAAAGTAGGAGCTGAAGGTAACTTTTCCTTGCCTTCTAATTTATTTAAATTGTCTTTGTAATTTGTTAGATTTATAAAGTTATTTAATTGTGTTATGTATAACTGATTGTTACAAGAATTATGTCTACGAGACAGAGATATATATGTGGTTATTATTGATTATAAAGGTGATAATTGTGTATGTGATGTGAAATTACTGCAATGATGGTGTCAATTATGTGATTGAAATTAATTGCAATGGTAGACATAAATATATAATGGTGGTTAACCACAATGTCATTAATTCATACATAAATCGTAATCAAACACAATGATAAAAGATAATATCTGAATATATCCGACTGTAATAACGATAAACGATACGTGAATATGATTTACCACAACAACAAAATTGATAATGAATGAGAAAGTTGGTCATTTGAGTACTAGTTATTTAATTATTATGCCTTCGAGGCATGTTATATGAATAAATACTTTCGAGGCAGGTTATATGAATATCATGTTTTTGAGGCAGGTAATATGATTATTATGACTTTGGGGCAAGTTATATGAATATGATGCTTTTGAAGCAGGTTAATGTGGAATTGTCATTTAGATTGTTAATTTCAGGTTTTGATAAAAGTTTGTAACTAGACCCAACAAGAACCTTGCATTTGAGAACCAAAGTTATGATATGAGGCAAGTTGTAGATAAAATTCATAAATCTCAAAATAATATTAACAATTGGTTTATATAGTAGAAAGCTAATCGTAATTTGACTTAATAGATCCAAACTTGATAAATAGGTCTTAACATATTACAAGCTCAAAATAACTAATATAATAAAATAAAACATAATCCAAATAACCCTTAAATATCATTGGCCCCAGTAACAAACTAAAAGATAAATAAATAATAGTCCGACTAATTAAAACAAGCCCAAAGTTGAATTTTGTAATTTGTCGGCAAAATTGAAACCCAACTTCAAACGGATAGTTCTCCCTCGTCTTGATGAATTAGAAGATATACCATATGTCATTGGACAGGTTTGGATGTGTATTTTCCAATGCAACTATAATCGCGTCAAAATTCATTCTATAGATCCAGTTATAGCCAAAATAGTACTAAAAGGTCAAGATTGACAAATGTGAGTTTTTTTATTCCAATCTTTTTGTAATGTCTAGAAACTCCACTATAAGCCTTTCTTGAACATGAATTAAAATAATCAAAACTTGTTATTCATTCTTTAATATCCTCTCAAAGTCCATCTTAACCTATGTATCTTGAAGAAGTCCATTAATTACTTCATTGAACTTCTTTGATCTAAGTCTTGTGACTAGACTTAATGAAACCTCTAATGAATATCTCAGTGTTGAAGTTAGGTTCACATCATTATATGTGTGATCCATTAAGTTTTCTAATAAGTTGCCCAAATATAAATTACAATCAATAATTGATTGATTTATTATCTCATTCTCTATTAGATAATCTTAAAAGTCCTGACTTAACTATTCACCACTTCGATCAAATCGAAGTAACTTGATACTCTTTCCAGTTTTTTTTTCAACTTCATTTTTAAATAGTTTGAACCTTTCAAATGATTCAGACTTTCATCAAATACACATGATCATATTAAATTTGGTCATCAATGATGAAACATGTATATCCATCTATAACACAAATAATTATTGGTCCACATACATCTATATGTATAAGACCTAACAATTTATTAGATCTTTCACTCTTTTAATAAAAAGGTGTTTTAATTATTTTACACAATAAACAAGCTTTACAAGTTTCATATGATTTATAATCAAAATGATCAAATACCTTCCTTTATGTAATTTAGTGATTCTTGTTTTATTGATGTGACATAGTCTAGAATGCAATAAATAATATGGTTATTGATTATCTAATCTGGTTTTCTTGTTATTTATATTGAACTTGGATATTTCAAGATCATATATATACAAATCATTTTTTTTTTTTGCAAAGCTTGCTATACTTTTTATGTTACGCTCTTAAACATTCATAATATGGTCTCTTAACATAGTATTTTTATTTTATACATATATTTTTATGTGTGGTAACAAATGGATAAGAACATGGCAAACAAATTTGGGCTAGACCATTTTGGTCCTATATAGACCTATTGAGAGTTAGTGGAAGCCTTTGGGCTTATCCCAATTAATATAATTTTGAAAAGGCAAGCTTACCATTTGTTCATCATCCTCTAAAGAAAATTGAGGCCAGGGTATTTTATGCTTAAAACTTTGATTTTTCACTCATTTTTTACCCAATATTCTTAGAAACACATCTTAAAGACCTTAATAAATCCGTTCATAGCCTCAAACAACGTTAAAATCGATTAAAAACCCCAAAATCAACCCAAACACAAAAAAGCTTCTTGAGCTTAAATCTACCATCTCAAGCGATAATAATGCCAAAGAACACCCCTGTGGAACTCTTTTCATTGAATGGAACCCGTTGACATCAAGATCAACTATTTTGGTAACCAGAATTGATATCAACTAAAACTCTCTCTTTACCATTAAAATCTAACTATTTTCTCTCTTATCTCTCAAACTAGAAATTGAAAAATAAAAGAAATAAAACTTTATACCGAAATTGAATTTTAGAAAATTGAAGGGACTAAAAATTGATCATTTAGAAAGTAGGATGACTAAAGTAAATGTTTCGTGCCAATTTTGAAACCACCACCTATTTTCATCACCTTTTCCACTACGATTTTTTTTTTCAATTCTATCATCGTATAACAAATTAGAAGCAATTGACCTTCAATTTTGCAATACTAGGATCCAATCAAGGAGAAAAAAATACATGGTGAATTATAAGAGGATGTAGAATGAAAATGTGCATAGTAAAACCTCCTCACCTTTTTGTTTCTTTTATAATCAATTAATGTTATAAATCTTGATATTATAATACTTATTGTTATAGCTTTGAAAATAAAAAACATGTTCCCATATTTATATGCCATTGTTGAATTGGAGTTGAAGAACCTTTATGTTGAATGGACACTTTTAGAACCTTTTTTTTTTTGTATAAATGCAATTGTATTAAAGGACAAGGCTGTATAAAAATATAAAGGGCATACCCTAAGATATACATCGTCCTTTAACTCAGATCAAGGCAATAGAAAAAAAAAGAAAAATCTAAATATAACTTAAAATAAAACTAAAAACAAGATTGTCTAGATAATAATTGTTAAACTGGTTTACTAGTTTGTGGAAAACTCAGAATCGATCGACTAGTTCTACAAAAAGAGTAGACATGCTAAGTGGAACTCCAAGGAAAACAATCTAGAGGTATCTCATGACTCTAAAAGACACTATATAGACCTAAGAGTAGCTATAATATGGTATTTTGGTTCTAGTTCAACCAACCTGGACATGATAAACTCAAAGATTTCCTCACTAATAACATGATGAGGATGATAAGCCTAGTGAAAAACCTGATTATTCCTCTTATACCAAATGAAGTAAACCATGACTGAGAGTACTAATTGAGCAAGTAGATGTAGGAACTCCTTCTTCTATCTATAGTATATGTTTGTCCACTAAAACAAAGGTTGTCATGTTATAGAAGTCCAACTCATAAGAGTACTGCTCATGGTAGCCCCTCATACAGAAGTAGAGAAAGGACACTAAAAAAACATATGGTCATGTGTCTCGATATGCAAGCCACAAAGGATATGTTAAGGAGCTAATGATCTAATAAGCATGAAGTTTGTTTATGGTGTGTAAGCGACCCATAGATACAAGCCATAAGATAAAAGAGTGTTTTAGGATAAGACATAAAAACCAAATAAGGAGATGCATAGAATTTGCGAGTCTCATGTTTTTAAAAACCTCTTATACCAAGTTGATAGAAAATCTCCCTAATAGATGACCTTTCAAGATATAGTGATCTAGAAATGCATTCTTGGGATGAAAATGAATTGAGTCCCAAATAGATTGTGGCTCTTGATTGCTTGAGGGAAAAAAACAAGTACCTTCCTTAATGATGTTTAGGACTTTTACATTCCATAGAAGCCCAGTCGAGGATAGCACCCTAAAAAGTAAAAGGTCATGTAATCGTTGATTATCTAGCAACTAATAGTCTAACTATAGGGAAGTAGTAGTCCTATCACCAATGTATAAAACAAATCTCCCTCTACATCAATCTGTACTGAATAAGATACTCCTCCAAGACCAAGAGGGAACCAAAGGAGGCTTACCATGCCAGAAAGATCTACACTTAAGTAAGACACTATGAACTCATCCCAACCAAACTAATGATCTCATTAAAAAAAGTCTCCAAACGTGCTTGAGAATAACTACTTTATTCTAAGTCGTAATCCTCTTTACCCTTAAACCTCCCTACTTCAGAGGGTAACAAACTAAAGCTCAGGCTACCTTAGCCTCTAAATGGGAGAGAGAACAACCATTCTAAAAAAAGACAACTATAATACTCTTAATATTTCTAATAACATAGTAGGGCAGAATAAATATGGAACCCTAATATACCTAAATGGAAAAGACAATAGATTTGATCAATTAAAGGTATCTAGCATTAGTTGAGAAGTTGAAGCCAAAAACTTAATCTTGGAGAGAATTTGATCCACCAAAGGCATACAATCATTGTGTGTTAGTCTAGTAGAGATCAATGGGACTCCTAGATACCTAACTGGTAGAGAACTTAGCCTGAAACCCAAAAGAGTCTGCACAGAGGCTCAAAGCTCATCATTGTCTCCTAACAAGAAAACATGGATTTTCTCTAGATTTGTAATAAGCCCAAATAACCCATAAAATCATCCAAAGCCTTCCTCACAATCCCAACCAATTCCATATCTGCCTGACAGAAAATTATAAGGTTATCTGCAAAACATAAGTGAGTAATGATAATCTACTAACATTGACAATGGTATCGAAAGCTCGGGTTCTGCGAAGCCTCTCTAAATATGCCTTCTAAACCCTTCATGGAAAAAAAAAACACAAAAAAATAAAGGGATAAAGGGTCACCTTGCTAAAGGCCTATAAAATATGGGAATAAACTGTGACTTTCCCCATTTATGACCACTGAGAAATGAGTTGTAGACGTGCATATCTCAATCCATCTAACCATGGTGTCAGGTACTCCAATAACCCTTAGCGTCATTAAGATAAATTATCAACTAACTGTATCAAAAACTTTCTTAATGTCTATTTTTAAAGCACATCTAGGTATATGACTCACTAAGTGATAGTTATATATAAGCTCCTGAGTTAACAAAATGGCATCTAATATTTTCCCACCCAAAACAAAGGTAGTCTGAGAAACACCAATAACATCTAAAAAAATACCATTCAATCTACTCATAATGACTTTAGATATGCATTTGTAAATCACGTTACAATATTAGATAGGTCTAAAGTCATTCATATCTAGGAAGAGTAGAATAATCAAAAGAGCACGGCACAACAACAATGAAGTCTCTACCAATAATTTCCCAACTTCATTTTGAAAAACAATAAAGGATAACCATCAAAACTAGGAGCCTTATTATCTAGGATAGAGAATAAAGCTTTCTTAATTTCATCATATGTAATGTATGACTCCAAAGTAAGCACAATATAAGAAGGAATCCTACCATAAAGGTATTAGGAAACATCATTTAAAGTAGTGGCCAGGAGTGTAAAAAGTAGCCCATGTAAATAGTGCACAACCAACTAACCCAGACCATGTTGGTCCTGAACCTGAGATCCTGTCTTCTCAGTCAACCAACAGATTATATTCCCAACATATCTATGAAGTAGTGATTTGTGAAAGAACTTGGTGATTTTTTCTCCTAAACCATTGAGTCCGAGACGTTTATTTGTAAAACGCCTCCTCATCCTTACACATATGTAAGAATTCCCCAACAAGCTCTTTTTATCTGACCTTTGATACTCTTCAAACTGTGGAGAGCCATCAAGAATTATATGTGTTATAAACCAATTAGACTTTTCCTCAACCACTCAAATAGAAATATGGCTAGTTTGTTGATGTTGCAAAGATTTCAACTTTGGCTTTAACAAGCCTAGCCTCTTGATAAGCCTATACATAGGGTTATTATCACTAGAATCTGCCAAGTATCGACAATTAAACCCAATAAATCATCTCTATCAGCCTATAGATTTAAGAACTTAAAAGTTGTTTTTACCTTTGGAATAGGACAACCGAATTGGACAATCATAACACTATAATCTAAAGAGTTCTTAGTTAAAAACTTATAATAAGTAGTTGGCCAAGTTAGAGGCACAATTGCCAAAGTCATTCATGTGCCTACGCGAGGTAAGGTCACCCCCATATTTATCAAAGACACTCATAATAACAAAAAAAAGCCTTTTTGAATAAGCCACGATTTAGACCAAAATGCAATGGAGTATCTTGACAAATAATTTCATAGTGTCTAATGCCCCCACATATGTATTGAGGCCATAAAAAAAGTGACAACAAGGAAGCATCTTTCAACAAAATTGGAGACCTCACAGGTTATCCATTGAAGAGAATAGTGAATCAAAGATACACTATATACCATTTGGTCTAAACTAACAAGAATATGACAATTAACTATATCTAAACATTAGATATAAATTGTCATGTTAAGGGATTAATAGTTGTTTCTGCTCCTCTATATTGATAGAAGCAATCTTAGTCTCAAGAAGACCCATAATACTGAGTTTATACTTATTAATCCAATCCTTTATTGCTTTATAATTTTGCGAGCTGTTTAGACCCAAAATATTCTAATAACCTAACATATGTAATAAAGAGTGGAAAGATAGTGAGAATCAAAACCAACGATCCTTGCATCCTTTCTCCTTCTTCTTCATACCAATAATTTTAGAATGTGGGTTTAATAGTTCTAGTTAAAGCTTATCTCTAGCCTTTGTGTTCACACCCGAAGTTGTAACAGTACCCAGAGTATCCATAATCTCACTATTGTTTGGCAAGTTCAGAGTTATGCTTTCTATACACTTAGCAAATTTAAGAAAATCATCTTGGTTCTCTTCAAGCTGAGAATAGTCTCTCTTTGAGTCTTAGTCCAACCCAATATCATCATTCAAAGCGTCCTCTCCACCAATTTGAGAAGGTTCATCAGCATTGAACTGATCGGCCGGTTGTGAATTGACCAGTTTCCTGGATAGTAGCTTACAAGGCTTTTATCTTGTTCAACCAGTTGTTTAGTTCTTGGGATGTTTGAATCGGTCAACCAGTTTCAATAGTGCCCAAATGCTTTGCAAGTATCACAGACTTGAGGTTTCCATTCGTACTTAACTATAATTATGATAAGGTTTGAAGATAACTTGCATTTCAACTAGAAACTATGAACTATGGGTAACGAGGCATCCAACTCAATACAGACTCAGAAGTAGTCAAGCTTGGTCTTGTTAAGTGTTTGTTAATTATAAACCAGAGGTCTTCCAACCATGCTAGCCATTCCTAGACCCATTTCATTGCAAAGGGGAAAAAGTAACCTTTGGAGGAGAACCTATGCAACCACTTTTGAGATTTTCTTTTTTTCAAGAACAAAATATAGGTGTCATGGTTAGATGATAATGGTCTTTCCCCCAAAAATCCACGACCCCTTTTCCATAACTAAGTGGGCATCATCCGCTGTCTTAAAATGAAAAATCAAGAAACCTTGTTATGTCGACATGACATTCTCAAGGACATAACTCTTCCATACCCATAAGGCAATAGAGTTGGTCGCATGGTTTGACATCCTATAACTAGGAAAGAATCCCATTAAGCATCGATTCCATTTTGATGTACTCTTATTAATGACATTATCGAATATTTCCAAAATAGTATCTGATTAGTACTTAAAAGTGCATTTTTATCAAGGTTTTATATCATCATTTTGCACTTGAAGTATCAATAACTCCTTAACTAGAGCATATTTTATAATAACAAATCTGATAATATAAGATAGCTTTAATTTATGGTAAATGTTCATTTTAAATGCAGGCATATCTCACAATTCAAAGGATTGATTGATGTGATTAACTATTGAAAGTGAAAGGACAAAGAAACGGCTAAGATTAGAAAGGAGATACCGATTCAATTCAAATTGGAACACTGTTCAGTTATTGGATCATATCTGGAGCTGTAGATCTTGGATTTCAGCTTAATTTATATGGATGGAAAACTAAGAAATAGGCCTACAATGTTCATAAATAGTGTAAGACCCAAATCTGTCGTTTTCAAATTCAAAGTTTGGCCACAAAAGAGAAGTCAAAATCTGTCCTGTAATCCAGCCCAAACACTGCTTAGAATTTTACCCATATCTGGAGTTCTAGAAGGCCAAATGACGTGAAATTTGGTGGGTGGAAGGAAAAGACAATTTCCAACAACTTTCATGAAGAAGATTTCCTCAAATTCGGATGGTAACAATGACATTTCATCCAGACAAGAGCTTGAGGTCTATCCACCACGTCCACCAACAGCACTACTCAGTATTTTAGCCATATCTCGAGCTCTAGTGATACAAATGCTCTGAAATTTTATGGGTGACAAGATAAGATGATTTCCAAAAACTTTCATGGGAACACTTTGCCAAATTCTGAATGGAGCAATGTCATTTCATCCAGCCAAAGTGCTTGAGTGCTGCTGTCCACCAAGTCCACTAAATCAATAGTTGGCCACTACATCAATAATCAATTACCAAATGAATAGTTCTGAATTTTAGCCTATAAAAGGAGGCATTTGCCATTCATTTAGGAAGCTTGGTTCTAAGATGAAGATCATATTCTTGCTCTCTCTTTATTGTTGTAATGCTTAAGTTTTATTTTCATTAATCTGTTGTTCATGCTTTTCATTTCCTTTACTATACTTAGTTAACTTATATCATGTTTATGTTCTTATATTGTTTATTTATGTTTTTCTTCTTTATAATGTCTAGCTAAGTTAATTATGTCAAGGTGACAAGGTTTCACTAATGGTGTTAGAGTAAGTATAATATGAACTCAACATGGACTTCAATGCTTAAATCCTAAACAAGTTTGCTATTAACATGTCTTATCATTTTTATCTTATTAATCCTTAATACCTTGCTTGTTAAATGGTTAATCTAGATTTGTGTTGTATAACACTTGGTACATCAAATACTTGATCCTTCATAGTTTTCGGCCGACATCGTTATTATGAGAGGAACTTGATTTGTTGTCAACATAAGTTAGCATCATGAATGCTTGATAAAATTTATAAGTATGGTGTTACATAAATAAGATGATTAATATGATTATGTTGATAATTTATAAAGAGTTTATACTTTACTTATCTCTAATACTATTAGTGAACCCTCTAACCTTGATATTTGTTTTTATCATTGTTTAATCTTTACATTAATCTTCCATCTCAAAGTTCTCATTAATTTCTTCCTCTTCTTCTTTATTATTGTTAGTACTACTACTACTACTACTATTATTATTATTATTATTATTATTATTATTATTATTATTATTATTATTATTATGTACTTTAAGTATGCTCGTGTTTGATCAAGGATCCTGACATTGTTGGTCTTGCCTTGTTCATTCGCATCAGAAATTTGTTTATATTATATAATATATCTCTTTGATCTTTTCATAAACTCAGTATATAGGCTGGAAACCCGTGATCCGATCTTTGAGATCATTCTCAGGTATAACAACGCCACGTACTGAGTATTATTATTACTATTACTATTACTATTACTATTATTGTTGTTGTTATTGTTGTTGTTATTGTTGTTGTTGTTGTTTTATTAATTATAATTTATACAATTAACCTCTCTATGGTTCGACCCCGGTCTTGCCGGGTTATTTATTACTGTGACATTCCTGCACTTGGGATAAGACATCAACTCTTTGATCGTGTCAGTATCAATCTCTTGTCATGGAAAAAAAACTATTTTAGCTCGAGTTGTTGAGTTTGACACTTTCACTCTATTAGCCCATGAGGTGCTTGAGGTGGAGGTGGAGGTGGTGGTGTTCTTTAGTGTCGTAGTGGCAATGTGGGTGGTAAAAGGGTTTTTTTATGGTATCAATTTGGAGGTGGTTTTGGTGTTTTAAGGAGGTTAATGGATGTTTGAGGTGGTGGTCTTATTTGGGTTGGTGGTGTTAGAGATTTTTTTTAGTAGTTGTGGTGGTGATAGTAGTTTGTTGCATTAACCGGTCGACTAGTTCCTAGATAATTGGTGGTCACATCTAAAACTGACAAAAAACGGTTTAAGAAAAACAAAAAGTTTCAGCATTGTTTACATATGATCTCCACCATTCAGAATAAAGAGGACATCTAGGCAAACCTCCCTAATAAATTTGAAGCAGGTCCAATGGTGAATGAAGGAGAACCAAGCTGGAATCTACGGTAGTCCTGAATGCAGTTTTCCAAAAATAGTGTAGTGGTGATATCTCTCAAACAGAAATAGATTAGAAAATCCAAATGATTATTTTGTAAATCATCATTAGTCACATAACATACTAAAAACTCAATTGAATCTAATGGTGGATGGTGGAGTTATGGCACTGATAACTTATTTCTCTTAACACTCTAAGAATCTATTTTGTTATGTGGTGGCTTCTATATGTCTTGATTTTTTTTATCTTCTTATTTCTTTACCATTGAGATACACATATACCAAAATAACCTTCAAACTTCAAAAAACCATTTTAAAACAACTCCAAAAGATCTATAAATCATCTTTTATAGTTCATGAAGCAACTCCAAGAGTTCTATAAATCATCTTTGGGGGTTTAGAGAGTTCAAGTATAAATGCCAACTACAAGAGACCTTTTTTGTTTGAATGAATTTCTTACCAAAATTGTTTCAAGAAGCTTGGATAATAGTTATGTTAAGAATTTTTCTTTCCATTTTCTTTTTCAACTTCAAATCATGGCTTAACTTGATGAAAAGTTTTGGTGTTCTTTAAAGACAAACCCATCTTTGGTGAAGCCAAGATTTGACAATAAACAAGATCTTGGTAAATTGGTGTTCATTGATACTTGCATGCGTGATATAAGCTACTCTAGTTCTCGCAACTTGTTTATAGCTTTGGTGTTCAAAAAATTATGGGTTTTCTTTCTTTTTATTTTAGGGTTCTTGATATGTGAACAAAATGGTCAAATAAGGACTTAAGAGTGTTTATGTGTCAAAAAAAAGAAGAGAGAATAAAATGGGTTTATTGTGGGTCCTCTTTTTATTCAAAATATAGCTTTGATTTTAATGATAAAGTTATTAGATATCATCTTTATTGTATTTGGTCAAAGAAATAGAGTTTATAAATTGAGGGCAAAGAGCAATGAAGAGGATGTAGATTAAGGTAAAGAGAAATTAAGAGGTTAGCAATTTGGGCAAGGTCTTTGTTAGCAATTCGAGAGTATCCATGTCTTGATTTTTGTAAGGCTAGTTCAATTGATAATCATTGTATTTTAAAAAATTATATTGATTATTTTTGTACTAATATTAATTTATTGAATGAAAAGTATAATGAGACTAAGAGATGAATTTAATTATTCATTTTGTTATGTTTAGAAATTATATTAATGATGTGTCTATAAACCATATGATAAATTTTTCTTGCAATTTCAAATAATTAGCACGCATTAGGTTGGCTAGAATGTTACTCTATAACAATCTAGCCAGATCTTTGAGCACATCCTATTATGTATGACATGTTGTTTTTTCATGATAATTGATGCCTTTGTTTTTATTTTTTAGTTGCATATAAGAATTGTTAATTACCTAATGTTAATAGATAAAGTAGTTATTTTCGTAACAATATCAAAAAACCTATTTTCTTTCTTTAAGGAGAACAAAGACCTATAGTTTATAGTTGGATTTGATGTTGAAAACATGGAGTTTAGTGACTATATAGTGGCCCTAATCTTGAAGAATTAAGTGTATATTAAAAAAAAGGATATATATTAGGGAGTAAAGGCAATTATAGATATGATTCCTAAGTAATCATATTCAGACTAAGGAGAAGCAATCACACTAGCTGATGGTTTATTAAAATCTTAATAATGTGATGTTATGGTTTTTAAATAAACAAATCACAAACCTTCTACTGTTTGCTTATAACTTTATTGGTGATGATTATGCATTGAGATTTTTTGTCTTTATTTTATATACACGCAATCATAATATTTTTTTTTGTTTATAAATGCTTTCTATTCTCTATTTAAAACTTTTTGTTTTTATATTTTGACCTTATGATCTAAGTAAGAGACAACAATGTCAAATGATTCTCAAATATTATTCACTTAATTTGGTGTTATGAGATACAAAGTGGCTTTTATGGTTTTAAACAAACATAACCTTGCATTAATCTTAAATACTCATTTATGTGCTTGTTGATTAGTACTTAAAAGTGCATTCTTATTAAGGCTTTATATCATCGTATTGCACTAAAGTATCGTTAAATTCCCTAACTAAAGCATGTTTTATAATAACAAGTATGATAATATAATATATCTTTAATTTATGGTAAATGCTTGTTTTGAATGCAGGTATATCTCACAATTCAAAGGATTGATTAATGTGATTAACTATTGAAAGTGAAGAGACAAAAAGAGAACTAGGCTAAGAGAAGAGATGCTGGTTCAATTCCAAACTGGAACACTATTCGGTTATTTGATCATAACTGGAGTTGTAGAACTCGGATTTAGGTCCACTTTATATGGATAGAAAGATAAGACACAGACCTAAAACTTTCATGAAGGGTCCAAGACTCAATTCTGCCGTTTTCAAGTTCAAATCTTAGAAACAACGGAGAAGTCGGAACCTGTCCTGCAGCTCAAACACTGTTCGGTTTTCAGCTCATATCTTGAGTTCTAGAAGTCCAAATGAGCTCTGGTTTTTTTTGCTGGAAAGCTGAGACAATTGCCCACAGCTTTCATGGAACAAAGGGCTCAAATTCTGATGTTAGCAATGATGTTTTGGCCAGCCAACAATATCAAAAATCTGCCAACAATTTCAAGAACCAGCAGCCAATAATGTCAAAAACCAGCCACCAAATCAATGGTTGGCCACCAACTATTTCCTTAGTCCACCAAGCAATAGTTTCACATCTTAGCCTATAAAAGGAGACATTTGCCATGTATTTAGTCATCTTGGTTTTCAGATCAAGATCATGTTCTTGCTTTCTTTCTTTATATCTTTGTAATGTTCAAGTTTTCTTTCATGTTATATTAATCTCTTGTTTATGCCTTTTCATTTCCTTTCATATACTTAGTCAACTTATATCATAATCATGTTCTTATCTTGTTTATTTATGTTTTTCTTCTTCATTATGTTTAGCTAAGTTAATTATGTCAAGGTGAAAAGGTTTTACTAATGGTGTTAGAATAGGTATAATATAAACTCAACATGGACTTTAATGTTTATATCCAAGAAAAATTGTTATTAGCATATCTTATCTTTTTATCTTACTAATTCTTAATACCTTGCTTGTTAAATGGTTAATCTAGATTTATGTTGTATAACACTTGGTACATCGAATGCTTGATCCTTCATAGTTTTCGGCCGACATCGTTGTTATGATAGGAACTTGATTTGTTGTTAACATAAGCTAGCAACATGAATGCCTGATGATATTTATAAGTATGGTGTTACTTAGACAAGATAATTAATATGATCATGTTAATACTTTATAATGAGCCATTAATGATAAATCATCCGATTAGAACCTCCTTTGTGTGTGGTTTCTAGTTGAGTAATAAAAAGAGTTTATATTATATTTATTTGAAATACCATTAGTGAATCCTCTAACCTTGACATTTGTTTTTATCATTGTTTAATCCTTACATCAATATCATATCCCAAAACTCTCTTCAACTCCTTTTCTGTTATTATTCTCTTCAAATCTGTCTTTATTTGTAATTTATATAATTCAACTCCCTGTGGTTCGACCCCGGTCTTGCCGGGTTATTTATTACTTCGACACTCCTGCACTTGGGAGAAGACATCAATCTTTTGGTCGTGTCAAGTTTTTGGCGCCGTTGCCGGGGAGGTAAGTATTGTATAAATTTTATATTTCTTTTATTTTCTTTTGTCTTTACTTTTATTCTAATTTTGTTCTTTTTCTTTTTCTTTTTCTTTTCTTTTCTTTTGCATTTGCATGAGAGTTTGGACACGTACATTAAGTTGTAGACTTTCTAGGAAATCCTCATTTTCTTTAGAAAACATGGCCGAAGAAGATAACCAGTCAATTCATAATGAGAATAATGAGAATAATCATGTGAGAACACTTAGAGATCACATGAATCCAACAAGAACAAGTGCACCATCATGTATAGTTTTTCCTCCTGATGCTTCTCATTTTAATTTTAAGCCAGGTATTATTCAACTTTTACCCACTTTTCATGGCTTAGAATTAGAAAATCCATATTTGCATTTAAGAGAATTTGAAGAAGTTTGTAACACCTATAATGACTTAAATTGTAGCATGAACACCATCAGATTAAAGCTTTTTCCTTTTTCATTAAAAGATAAAGCTAAAACATGGCTACAAAATATTAGGTCAGGATCCATTCGTGCTTGGGATGAAATGCAACAATAATTTTTAAAGAAGTTTTTTCCGTCTCATAGAACAAACTCTTTCAAAAGACAAATCACCACTTTCACTCAAAAACCAGGAGAAACATTTTACAAGTGTTGGGATAGATATAAAGACTTGCTTAATACATGTCCTCATCATGGTTTTGAAACATGGAGATTGGTCTCACAATTTTATGAAGGGTTAACACCTAAAGATAGGCAAATGGTGGAATTGATGTGCAATGGAACTTTTGAAGATAAATACCCTGATGAAGCAATGGAGTACCTAGACTTGCTAGCTGAAAATGCTCAAAATTGGGACACCACAGGTACGTGTGAGGCACCAGGTAAAACTCAACCTCATACATCTAATGGAGGCATGTACAATCTTAGGGAAGATCATGACCTCCAAGCCAAATTTGCATCTTTATCTAGAAAAGTTGAGGCACTAGAATTAAAAAAGAGTGGTCAAATAAAATATGTTCAAGAAATTTTGTGTCAAATTTGTGAAACTAATGAACACTCAACCAATGATTGTCCAACTTTGTCTTCTTTTAAGGAATGTTTCCATGAACATGCCAATGCTTTAAATAGTTTTCAATGGCAAAATCATGATCCATACTCACAAACGTACAACCCTGGTTGGAGAGAACACCCAAATTTTAATTGGAAGAGTGGTAACAATAATGCACAAACTTCACAACCACCATTTCAAGCACATCATAATTTTCAAAGTTCTCATGGGTATGCATCTCCTTGTGTTCCCCCTCCTGGAAGAAATCTTGAGGACACTTTATATGCATTCATTGAAAAGCAAGAGATAATCAACACTCAACTTCCTCAAAGCATGAAAGATTTTAAAGATACTCTTGCAAAATTCACATCTGCTCTCAATTTTCATGAGAAAGGTAAGTTCTCATCTCAACCACAGCAAAATCCCAAAGGGCAATACAATTCAAATGCAAGTAGCTCTGGAAGCCAACACATGGATCAAGTCAAATCAGTCATTACTCTCCACGGTGGTAAGGTTATTGAAAAACCAATTCTTGAACCTTGTGAGAAAGATGATGAGTCAATCTCTGAGGGTAAGGAAGGGGTTAAACCTGAATATTGCAAAGAAAAGACTGATTCCCCACCAGTACTTCCATTTCCTCATGCCATGACCAAGCAAAGAGAAGTCAATCACGATTCTGAAATTTTTGAAACTTTCAAACAAGAAGAAATCGAGGATGAAAAAGGCACCGAAAATGTTGTCGCGGATCATTTGTCAAAATTGACAATAGATTCGACATCTGACATCACACCAATTGAGAAATACTTTCCTGGTCAATCCTTACTTTCTCGTAGTCCGATGCCTTGGTTTGCTAATATAGTTAATTTTCTTGTTTCAGGACATTTGCCAGCTCATTGGAGTACCCAAGACAAAAGAAAGTTCTTGAACGAAGTGAAGAACTTTTATTGGGATGACCCTTACTTGTTCAAATATTGTCCTGATCAAATATTTCGAAGATGCATTCCCGACAATGAGGTAAGTAGTGTCATTAAATTTTGTCATTCTGAGGCATGTGGGGGTCATTTCTCATCAAAGAAGACAGCTGCAAAAATCTTACAAAGTGGATTTTATTGGCCCACCATGTTCAAAAACTCACATGCATTCTGCAAAACCTGTGAAAAATGTCAAAAGGTGGGATTTATTTCAAAGCATCGAGAGTCTTTAGTTAATCTTCTATTGACTCTTAAGTCTCATCATAGTGGAGATATGCATCGTGCAATTCATGATTTATGGCCTCATTTTCATAAAGAACATGATCGACTTAGTCTTGGGAATCTGACTAAAAAAGACCCTGTTTGTCAGTTTTTAAGAAAACTGGATGGGAAGCCTATCCCCGACCCATAGAGGGCGTTTAAGCCGTTCTTGGACGTAAAACCGAGGGAAGATGTGAGCCACAATCACAGCTGCTTGTACATACACATGCTTTAAAAAAAATTAATAAAAAAAATAAAAAATAAAAAAAGAGAGAGAGAGAAAGTGAGACTTCAGCTAGCCTACATATAGGTGGTATGATTGCATTTTCAATTTCTCATCTATAAAATCTTCTCTTCCTTCCCATCATTTCTACTCTACCCATTCGTTTAATAGATATAGAAGTGTGTAGAAATGGCTAGTTCCTCTGTTCCTAAAATAAAAAATATTTGTGTTTTTTGTGGATCCAATCCTGGGAAAGAAAAAGAGTTTTTAGAATCAGCAAATCATCTTGGTCGGGTACTAGCTGAGAGAAAGATTCATTTAGTGTATGGGGGAGGTAGCCTTGGGTTAATGAGGAGTGTTTCAAAAGCTGCATTTTTAGGAGGCAGTCAAGTTTTGGGGGTCGTCCCCAAAGCTTTAGCCGAAGGGGACATCATTGGAAAAACAGTCGGAGAGGAACTACAGGTCTCCACAATGTCTGAACGACTATCTGTAATGTTTAACCATGCTGACGCCTTTATTGCTTTACCAGGTGGTTTGGGAACTTTAGAAGAGATATTTCATATTTCATCTTGGGCTCAGCTGAACATTCACCAGAAACCTATAGGTTTGCTAAATGTTAATGGTTTTTTTAATCCTTTACTGTCTTTTCTTGATCATGCTGTGGAACAACAATTTCTAACATTTTCAGCGCGACAAATCCTCATCTCTGCTGCTACTGCTGAACAATTGATTGATGAACTTCAATCTTTCATCCCTGTAGTTGATTCCTCTATGAATCGACTCAATTAGTCAATCACGGAACGCCGTAAAAAGCTTAGATTGGATTTGAGCCTTAGTTTGTGACATATTGTGTCTTTTGGTTTTATTAATAGCATAATATTTGTGTTTTGTGCTTTCTTATATTTGTTTCAAGTGTGTTTGGGTTTGTCAGTGAGTTCTTCGTTTGGGTGATGTCTTCTATACTCTATCTTTCTGCCTTAGAACATTGATGACAATGTCTCGTTTTGGTTGGGGGGAGAGGGTAGTAGTTGATATTTAAAAAAAAAAAATTTAACTAACTGTGTTTTCTATTATTACAACCATTTGCAAACCTGTTGTTACTAGGATGGCAGAGTAAAGGATGAACTTTAGTGACTCTTGAGACGCATCTTAGTAAACATTCTTAACAAGGTCTATTATAATACTTCTTGAAATATTCAGATTTACAAACTCTCGCATTGCTATCACTTAATTCTGCTCATATACTCATTTAACAAGTATTTTTAAACCTTTATTTTCACACACACACTTTAACATATGATTGTGGGTTGCATATTGGATTATTACATTATTTATGTTCTTTTGTTAATGGTAACAACTAAGGGAAAGGGATAGTATATATATAATATGCAAAAACAAAAAACAAAAAAAAAACAAACAAATAAATAAATAAATAAGTAGATAAGTTTGGTTTCGTAGCCTCATTGACTTAAGCAATTAAGCCCGAAGGGGTGTTTTAACACCTAGTACCCTAAAGTCAACTAACTTGGGAGCTATTGACCCAGTGCTTGTTACATGGGTTAAGGAGAAAAGCTTAAGGGAATCAAACATTGCACTATCTACGTGTCAGTATCTGCAACCTGAGTTACTAAGCTCGTAGGGGTGTCTCAACACCTGATGCCCTAAGACCAACTGGTCTGGGAGTCATTAGCTAAAAGCTCGTTACATGGGTTCAAGATACATTGTATTATAAATTCTTGCTTTCAAAAAAAAAAGAGATAATAATCCCAACCCAAGGAAGTTAACCTTATACATTGGAACAAAATTTTGTTTTCTTCCATGAAAAGCTCCATAGCTATGTTTTGATTTACTAAGCACAAAAAGAAGGTTTATTAATATCTTGTTTAAGAAGTATGAAGCAGATATATAAATTTAATGAGAGTTTGTTTATTTGGATAGATTAATGAAAGTTGAATGATGAATACCTTGCTTTGTGGAACTTGCAAATTGTTTTTGTATTTTAACGCTTTGATTACTAGGGACTAGTAATAAGCTGGTTGGGGGGTGTGATTAGTACTTAAAAGTGCATTCTTATTAAGGCTTTATATCATCGTATTGCACTAAAGTATCGTTAAATTCCCTAACTAAAGCATGTTTTATAATAACAAGTATGATAATATAATATATCTTTAATTTATGGTAAATGCTTGTTTTGAATGCAGGTATATCTCACAATTCAAAGGATTGATTAATGTGATTAAATATTGAAAGTGAAGAGACAAAAAAGAGAACTAGGCTAAGAGAAGAGATGCTGGTTCAATTCCAAACTGGAACACTATTCGGTTATTTGATCATAACTGGAGTTGTAGAACTCGGATTTAGGTCCACGTTATATGGATAGAAAGATAAGACACAGACCTAAAACTTTCATGAAGGGTCCAAGACTCAATTCTGCCGTTTTCAAGTTCAAATCTTAGAAACAACGGAGAAGTCGGAACCTGTCCCTGCAGCTCAAACACTGTTCGGTTTTCAGCTCATATCTTGAGTTCTAGAAGTCCAAATGAGCTCTGGTTTTTTTTGCTGGAAAGCTGAGACAATTGCCCACAGCTTTCATGGAACAAAGGGCTCAAATTCTGATGTTAGCAATGATGTTTTGGCCAGCCAACAATATCAAAAATCGCCAACAATTTCAAGAACCAGCAGCCAATAATGTCAAAAACCAGCCACCAAATCAATGGTTGGCCACCAACTATTTCCTTAGTCCACCAAGCAATAGTTTCACATCTTAGCCTATAAAAGGAGACATTTGCCATGTATTTAGTCATCTTGGTTTTCAGATCAAGATCATGTTCTTGCTTTCTTTCTTTATATCTTTGTAATGTTCAAGTTTTCTTTCATGTTATATTAATCTCTTGTTTATGCCTTTTCATTTCCTTTCATATACTTAGTCAACTTATATCATAATCATGTTCTTATCTTGTTTATTTATGTTTTTCTTCTTCATTATGTTTAGCTAAGTTAATTATGTCAAGGTGAAAAGGTTTTACTAATGGTGTTAGAATAGGTATAATATAAACTCAACATGGACTTTAATGTTTATATCCAAGAAAAATTGTTATTAGCATATCTTATCTTTTTATCTTACTAATTCTTAATACCTTGCTTGTTAAATGGTTAATCTAGATTTATGTTGTATAACACTTGGTACATCGAATGCTTGATCCTTCATAGTTTTCGTACCGACATCGTTGTTATGATAGGAACTTGATTTGTTGTTAACATAAGCTAGCAACATGAATGCCTGATGATATTTATAAGTATGGTGTTACTTAGACAAGATAATTAATATGATCATGTTAATACTTTATAATGAGCCATTAATGATAAATCATCCGATTAGAACCTCCTTTGTGTGTGGTTTCTAGTTGAGTAATAAAAAGAGTTTATATTATATTTATTTGAAATACCATTAGTGAATCCTCTAACCTTGACATTTGTTTTTATCATTGTTTAATCCTTACATCAATATCATATCCCAAAACTCTCTTCAACTCCTTTTCTGTTATTATTCTCTTCAAATCTGTCTTTATTTGTAATTTATATAATTCACCTCCCTGTGGTTCGACCCCGGTCTTGCCGGGTTATTTATTACTTCGACACTCCTGCACTTGGGAGAAGACATCAATCTTTTGGTCGTGTCACTTGTGTTTGTTGAACAAACTTTGCAAAGAAAGTAATGGAAAGTTCTAAAAGTTAGGATAAAGCTACTTCGACTAAAGAAATGTTGCATATTTTTTGTGATATTTCTATCAAAGCTATTGAGATGGGAATTATATTAAATACTCGTTTTGATAAGACTAATTGGAGATTTATAATGACTACCTTCAAATAAAAGATTGGTCATACCTTTACCATGATATAATTGAAGAATAAATGGGATGATATAAAAAAAGATAGGAGAATTTGAAAAAAAAAAATTTAAACTGATGTTGGATAAAGTGGTGAATTATGAACTATTTCTACAAGTGATGAGTAGTAGAAAACAAAAATCAAGGTTAGTTAGGAATTTTAGGTTTACAATTTTGATTCTCTTATTTCGTAGTTGAGAAATTGATTAAGTTTCATTATTTATATTGATTTTCTTTTATGTAGGAAATCAGAAAAGTAAAAATGTTTAGGCATATTGTTGTTGAATCATCTTTGTGTTGTAAATATGATAAAATATTCAGCAATATAGTGGTTATTAGATAGTATGCTTGGATTTCCTTTTTGGTAGTATTGTTTGAAGATGACGGTGGGGATGATGACATTCAGAATGATGATGGTGATGGTGATGCTAATTTGAAAGAAGAAAATGGTGATTGATATGAGGATGCCATTTCTAACTTTATAGATGATATGAATAATATAATAGTTGGAGGTAATGTGGAAAGCAATAGTAGCACACATAGTTGTGGTAAGAGAAGGGATAAAGAACATTCTACATAGTAAGGTGGAAAAACTGAATGGGTTATGGAATTGGATATTAGTTATTTTTGTGTTTAGATTGACTAGTTGATAGTGTTTTGACCAAGAGTGATTGCACCTCTAGTAGTTTGGGTATTAAAATGTGTAGTATTGAAGAGGTAATGACAAAGCTTCATTCTATAGATGAAATTAACATTTGTGATGATTTTCATTCTTTTGCCACTAAGCTCTTTTGTTTAAGGAACAAGAGGGCAATGTGGACAGCAATGTGAGATCTTGATATAAAGCTTAAATGGCTACAAGAAAATGTATGAGCAAAATTTAAAGCCTTAGACCGAGCAAAAAAATGTATTTTATTTTCTAGGTTTATGGAGTTGCAAAGACAGAAATTGAGTTTGACTATTTGATTGCATCTTTGCTTTCTATCTAGATATACTTCCATGAAAATGATTCCTCTAGGAAATGTTATAGTGTCTTTGCTTTCTCTAGGGCTATACTTCCATTGTTAATTTTTTATGGGTTTCTATTTTTTTTACATGTAGTTTTGTTATTCTATGTTGTTATCTCCTAGATGCCTACATTTGATGAGAGAGCTACAATTGGGTGATTCACTGGGATTTGATTACACATGGCCATTTGAGTGTTCATCATAGAAATTTATCCAAGATGTTAATTTTATTGCTTTAAGCCCTTATGTTAATTTTTTATTTCTTCTATTAATGCTTAGCTTGTATTGTGTGCACTTTACATTGAAATTCCTTGCTATTATGATTTACTTTAGAGACATGTAAATTTGAGTTGTTATTTTACTATATGGAAGTACATTAATTAGCTAATTATTTACTCCAATTTATTTGAATTCATATGTACTATAACTTCTTTTTTTTTTGTCTAAACCCACTAATAAAATTATTCATCCCAACAACTAAAACCTTATAACCTAACTTTGTGGCAAATGAATTAGCCAACATAAATGTGCAAAAATAAAAAGAGATTATTAGGTTAGAAGACCAAGTTTTGAAAGGTAGTTGAAATGGATGCAACTTAAGTTACGAGTGTTAATATGTTAAAATATGAAATAAACTTGCATCCAATATCACTTTTAACATTGAGCTCATCTTCATAAGCTACATTTTTATCTTGTAGATTTATATTTAAAAGCCTATATCCACCAATAGAGTAATATAGAAACATACATATCTTGTATCCATGCATACACACTTTATCACTAATAGACCAAATATAGTCCACCATGGTAGCTCATCGTCTCTTTTTAAATCCTTTAAATGGCAGGGAAGTAATAGGGTGAATTGTGCTCCATCTCCTTCACCTTTAAGTGCCATTGACTCTTCAAGCTTCTCAATGCTTGCTGATTAGTACTTAAAAGTGCATTCTCATTAAGGCTTTATATCATCATATTGCTCTAAAGTATCATTAAATTCCCTAACTAAAGCATGTTTTATAGTAACAAGTATGATAATATAATATATCTTTAATTTATGGTAAATGCTTGTTTTGAATGCAGGTATATCTCAAAATTCAAAGGATTGATTAATGTGATTAACTATTGAAAGTGAAGAGACAAAACGAGGACTAGGCTAAGAGAAGAGATGCTGGTTCAATTCCAAACTGGAACACCATTCGGTTATTTGATCATAACTGGAGTTGTAGAACTCAGATTTAGGTCTACTTTATATGGATGGAAAGATAAGACAAAGACCTAAAATTTTAATGAAGTGTTCAAGACTCAATTCTATCGTTTTCAAGTTCAAATCTTAGCAACAACGGAGAAGTCGGAACCTGTCCTGCAACTCAAACACTGTTCGGTTTTCAGCTCATATTTTGAGTTCTAGAAGTCCAAATGAGCTCTGGTTTTTTTTGTTGGAAAACTGAGACAATTGCCCATAACTTTCATGGAATAAAGGGCTCAAATTTTGATGTTAGCAATGATGTTTTGGTCAGCCAACAATATCAAAAATCTGCCAATAATATCAAGAACCAGCAGCCAACAATGACAAGAACCAGCAGCCAACAATGTCAAAAACCAGCCACCAAATCAATGATTGCCTACCAATTAATAGTTTTGAATCTTAGCCTATAAAAGGAGGCATTTGCCATGTATTTAGTCATACTATTTTTCATATCAAAATCATGTTCTTGCTTTCTCTCTTTATATCTTTGTAATGTTCAAGTTTTTTTTCATGCTATAATAATCTCTTGTTTATGCTTTTTCATTTCCTTTCCTATATTTAGTTAACTTATATCATGTTTATGTTCTTGTATTATTTATTTATGTTTTTCTTTTTCATTATGTTTAGCTAAGTTAATTATGTCAAGTTGAAAAGGTTTCACTAATGGTGTTAGAATAGGTATAATATAAACTCAACATGGACTTTAATGTTTATATCCAAGAAAGATTGTTATTAACATGTCTTATCTTTTTATCTTACTAATTCTTAATACCCTGCTTGTTAAATGATTAATCTAGATTTGTGTTGTATAACACTTGGTACATCAAATGCTTGATCCTTCATAGTTTTCGGCCGACATCGTTGTTATGATAGGAACTTGATTTGTTGTTAACATAAGTTAGCAACATGAATGCCTGATGATATTTATAAGTATGGTATTACTTAAATAAGATAATTAATATGATCATGTTAATACTTTATAATGAGTCATTAATGATAAATCATCTGATTGGAACCTCATTTGTGTGTGGTTTCCAATTCAGTAACAAAAAGAGTTTATATTATATTTATTTGAAATACCATTAGTTTATCATTGTTTAACCTTGACATTTGTTTTTATCATTGTTTAATCTTTACATCAATATCACATCCCAAAACTCTCTTCAATTACTTTTCTGCTATTATTTTCTTCAAATCTTATCTTTATTTGTAATTTATATAGTTGACCTCCCTGTGATTTAACCCCAGTCTTACCGGGTTATTTATTACTTCGACACTCCTGTACCTGGGATAAGACATCAACTCTTTGATCGTGTCACTTGCCAAACATATCCAAAAAATAATGAATAAAGTATGGTAAGTTTACATCAATGAATATGTGCAAAAATACTAATGTTTCAATTATTATTCAAGCTATCGTATATAATCCAAATGGCACATATAGTAAATACAAAATGAGAATAAAGTTTCTCCATGTTTTCTAGATTCAAAGCTCATCTTCATAAGCTATAGGTTAAATAATTTATTTTGAATCTATTATATGCATGGTACACATTATAGTATTTTATTCTCAACAAAACAATACATTATATATTTGTTTATTCATTTTTCTTTGTAGATATGGAATTTGAATAGTTTAATGGTTTATTCAAAGATAATTTTGAATAGGATTATGATGATGGAATGAATCGTGTTATTGATTATATTAATTATAGTGCTGGTAATGGCGGTAATGGCGACGATAGCAATGTTGGTGATTATAGGAATATGGATTATGACGACGACGACAATAATAGTAATGAGGATAATGAATCATTTGGAGGTGGGATTTTGATCATCATAAATTAGTATTATACACCACTGGAGCTCTTTCTATGTATTATGTTAATTATGTGTATAAAGAACTTTGTATGGTTTCAAATAATATAGGTAGGATATGGTTGACCAAAATTTTAAAAGGATATTGGAAATAATGGGTCAACATGTTTATGATGGATGCAACAATATTTCAAAGCATGTGTTATGATTTAGAAACATGATATAAGTTAAACGCTTCAAGAAAGATGAATGTTATTGAGAAAGTGATCATGTTTCTCTATATACTAGTATTAGGTGCTTTAAATAGGGAAGTTCAAAAAAGATTTTAATATTCAGGTGGAACTAGTAATAGATACTTTAATGAAGTTCTAAAAACAATATGTTTACTCGTAGTAAATATTATAAAATTAGAAGATTTTGAATTTAAAAACACTCCATAGAAAATTCCGATGAATCCAAGATATATGCCTCATTTCAAAGTTACAATAATATAGTTTTTTTTATAATTATTAATGTTATGTATAAATTATTAGGGTATTTTTATTCAATTATTTGAAAACTAATGTTTCTTGTTTTTTTTTTATACAAAACCGTGTATGAATAATTGATGGCACACATGTGTATGCTTGTGTATATTAGAAAATCAAATTTTATTTATTGGTAGAAAGATTTACAAAAATAAAACATAAAGTTTACATATAGCTTTGACATGTAATTCACATTTGTCTAGGTAGGATAAGAAAACAGTGCATATGACATGCATTTGTTTTAGAGGCAATTAGCAATCCTAATATAAAATTTCTAAAACCACTGGAAGGTAATTATATAAGAAACTCTTAATGTTATTTTATAAAAAAAATTTAATGTTATTTTAAATATGGTTATGAATAATCTTTCTTTGTAAAATATCTTGCAAATTCATTAATTGTTATCATAAGGAAATACTATTTGATAAATGTTGGATATCCAAATTCACTAAAATGAAGGGAAAACTCCATCCTAAGTGAAGGGAGGAGATAAAAAATTTTTGTGTGTTGGATGAATTTATCTCTCTCAGGAATTTATACTTCATCCTCCTGACACGACCAAAAGATTGATGTCTTCTCCCAAGTGCAGGAGTGTCGAAGTAATAAATAACCCGGCAAGACCGGGGTCGAACCACAGGGAGGTGAATTATATAAATTACAAATAAAGACAGATTTGAAGAGAATAATAACAGAAAAGGAGTTGAAGAGAGTTTTGGGATGTGATATTGATGTAAGGATTAAACAATGATAAAAACAAATGTCAAGGTTAGAGGATTCACTAATGGTATTTCAAATAAATATAATATAAACTCTTTTTATTACTCAACTAGAAACCACACACAAAGGAGGTTCTAATCGGATGATTTATTATTAATGGCTCATTATAAAGTATTAACATGATCATATTAATTATCTTGTCTAAGTAACACCATACTTATAAATATCATCAGGCA
Source organism: Populus deltoides (assembly GCA_015852605.2). NCBI lineage: Eukaryota > Viridiplantae > Streptophyta > Magnoliopsida > Malpighiales > Salicaceae > Populus > Populus deltoides. Next base: position 33,305,739 of record CM027570.2, on the reverse strand, counting down.
TTCATGTTGCTAGCTTATGTTAACAACAAATCAAGTTCCTATCATAACAACGATGTCGGTAAAACTATGAAGGATCAAGCATTCGATGTACCAAGTGTTATACAACATAAATCTAGATTGACCATTTAACAAGCAAGGTATTAAGGATTAGTAAGATAAAAAAGATAAGATATGCTAATAACAATTTTTCTTGGATATAAACATTAAAGTCCATGTTGAGTTTATATTATACCTATTCTAACACCATTAGTAAAACCTTTTCAACTTGACATAATTAACTTAGCTAAACATAATGAAGAAGAAAAACATAAATAAACAACATAAGAACATAAACATGATATAAGTTAACTAATTATAGGAAAGGAAATGAAAAAACATAAACAAGAGATTAATATAACATGAAAGAAAACTTGAACATTACAAAGATATAAAGAAAGAAAGCAAGAACATGATCTTGATCTGAAAACCAAGATGACTAAATACATGGCAAATGTCTCCTTTTATAGGCTAAGATGTGGAACTATTGCTTGGTGGACTAAGGAAATAGTTGGTGGCCAACCATTGATTTGGTGGCTGGTTTTTGACATTGTTGGCTGCTGGTTCTTGAAATTGTTGGCAGATTTTTGATATTGTTGGCTGGCCAAAACGTCATTGCTAACATCATAATTTAAGCCCTTTGTTCTATGAAAGCTGTGGGCAATTGTCTCAGCTTTCCAGCAAAAAAAACCAGAGCTTATTTGGACTTCTAGAACTCAAGATATGAGCTGAAAACCGAACAGTGTTTGAGCTGCAGGACAGGTTCCGACTTCTCCGTTGTTTCTAAGATTTGAACTTGAAAACGGCAGAATTGAGTCTTGAACCCTTCATGAAAGTTTTAGGTCTATGTCTTATCTTTCCATCCATATAAAGTGGACCTAAATCCGAGTTCTACAACTCCATTTATGATCAAATAACCGAATGGTGTTCCAGTTTGGAATTGAACCAGCATCTCTTCTCTTAGCCTAGTTCTCTTTTTGTCTCTTCACTTTCAATAGTTAATCACATCAATCAATCCTTTGAATTGTGAGATATACCTGCATTCAAAACAAGCATTTACCATAAATTAAAGATATATTATATTATTAAACTTGTTATTATAAAACATGCTTTAGTTAGGGAATTTAACGATACTTTAGTGCAATACGATGATATAAAGCCTTAATGAGAATACACTTTTAAGTACTAATCACACCCCCCCAACCAGCTTATTACTAGTCCCTAGTAATCAAAGCGTTAAAATACAAAAACAATTTGCAAGTTCCACAAAGTAAGGTATTCATCATTTAACTTCTATTAATCTATCCAAATAAACAAACTCTCATTAAATTTATATATCTGCTTCATACTTCTTAAACAAGATATTAATAAACCTTCCTTTTGTGCTCAGTAAATCAAAACATAGCTATGGAGCTTTTCATGGAAGAAAACAAAATTTTGTTCCAATGTTTAAGGTTAACTTCCTTGGGTTGGGATTATTATCTCTCTCTTTTTTTTTTTTAAAGCAAGAATTTATAATACAATGTATCTTGAACCCATGTAACGAGCTTTTAGCTAATGACTCCCAGACCAGTTGGTCTTAGGGCATCAGGTGTTGAGACACCCCTACGAGCTTAGTAACTCGGGTTGCAGATACTGACACGTAGATAGTGCAATGTTTGATTCCCTTAAGCTTTTCTCCTTAACCCATGTAACAAGCACTGGGCCAATAGCTCCCAAGTCAGTTGACTTTAGGGTACTAGGTGTTAAAACACCCCTTCGGGCTTAATTGCTTAAGTCAAGGAGGCTACGAAACCAAACTTATCTACTTTTTTATTTATTTATTTGTTTTTTTTTTTGTTTTGTTTTTTTTTATGAGATTTTTTTTGTTGTTTTATATATATATATATATATATATATATATATATATATATATATACTATCCCTTTCCCTTAGTTGTTACCATTAACAAAAGAACATAAATAATGTAATAATCCAATATGCAACCCACAATCATATGTTAAAATGTGTGTGTGAAAATGAAAGTTTAAGAATACTTGTTAAATGAGTATATGAGCAGAATTAAGTGATAACAATGCGAGAGTTTGTAAATCTGAATATTTCAAGAAGTATTATAATAGGCCTTGTTAAGAATGTTTACTAAGATGCGTCTCAAGAGTCACTAAAGTTCATCCTTTACTCTGCCATCCTATTAACAACAGGTTTGCAAAAATGGTTGTAATAATAGAAAACACAGTTAGTTAATTTTTTTTTTTAAATATCAACTACTACCCTCTTCTCCCAACCAAAACGAGACATTGTCCTCAATGTTCTAAGGCAGAAAGATAGAGTATAGAAGACATCACCAAACAAAGAACTACTCGACAACCTGAAACACACTTTAAACAAATATAAGAAAGCACAAAACACAAATATTATGCTATTTAATAAAACCAAAAGACACAATATGTCACAAACTAAGGCTCAAATCCAATCTAAGCTTTTTACGGCGTTCCGTGATTGACCAATTGAGTCGACTCATAGAGGAATCAACTACAGGGATGAAAGATTGAAGTTCATCAATCAATTGTTCAGCAGTAGCAGCAGAGATGAGGATTTGTCGCGCTGAAAATGTTAGAAATTGTTGTTCCACAGCATGATCAAGAAAAGACAGTAAAGTATTATAAAAACCATTAACATTTAGCAAACCTATAGGTTTCTGGTGAATGTTCAGCTGAGCCCAAGATGAAATATGAAATATCTCTTCTAAAGTTCCCAAACCACCTGGTAAAGCAATAAAGGCGTCAGCATGGTTAAACATTACAGATAGTCGTTCAGACATTGTGGAGACCTGTAGTTCCTCTCCGACTGTTTTTCCAATGATGTCCCCTTCGGCTAAAGCTTTGGGGACGACCCCCAAAACTTGACTGCCTCCTAAAAATGCAGCTATTGAAACACTCCCCATTAACCCAAGGCTGCCTCCCCCATACACTAAATGAATCTTTCTCTCAGCTAGTACCCGACCAAGATGATTTCGTTGATTCTAAAAACTCTTTTTCTTTCCCCGAGATTGGATCCACAAAAAACACAAATATTTTTTATTTTAGGAACAGAGGAACTGGCCATTTCTACACACTTCTATATCTACTAAATGAATGGGTAGAGTAGAAATGATGGGAAGGAAGAGAAGATTTTATATATGAGAAATTGAAAATGCAATCATACCACCTATATGTAGGCTAGCTGGAGTCTCACTCTCTCTTTCTCTCTTTTTTTATTATTTTTTTTATTTTTTTATTTTTTTTTATTAATTTTTTTTAAAGCATGTGTATGTACAAGCAGCTGTGATTGTGGCTCACATCTTCCCTTGGTTTTACGTCCAAGAACGGCTTAAACGCCCTCTATGGGTCGGGGATAGGCTTCCCATCCGGTTTTCTTAAAAGCCGACAAAGCGAGGTCTTTTTTAGTCAGATTCCCAAGACTAAGTCGATCATGTTCTTTATGAAAATGAGGCTATAAATCATGAATTGTACGATGCATATCTCCACTATGATGAGACTTAAGAGTCAATAGAAGATTAACTAAAGACTCTCGATGCTTTGAAATAAATCCCACCTTTTGACATTTTTCACAGGTTTTGCAGAATGCATGTGAGTCTTTGAACATGGTGGGCCAATAAAATCCACTTTGTAAGATTTTTGCAGCTGTCTTCTTTGATGAGAAATGACCCCTACATGTTTCAGAATAATAAAATTTAATGACACTACTTACCTCATTGTCGGGAATGCATCTTCGAAATATTTGATCAGGACAATATTTGAATAAGTAAGGGTCATCCCAATAAAAGTTCTGCACGTCGCTCAAAAAATTTCTTTTATCTTGGGTATTCCAATGAGCTGGCAAATCTCCTGTTGCAAGAAAATTGATATGATTAGCAAACCAAGGCATTGGACTACGAGAAAGTAAGGATTGACCAGGAAAGTATTTCTCAATTGGTGTGATGTCAGATGTCGAATCTATTGTCAATTTTGACAAATGATCCGCGACAACATTTTCGGTGCCTTTTTCATCCTCGATTTCTTCTTGTTTGAAAGTTTCAAAAATTTCAGAATCGTGATTGACTTCTTTTTGCTTGGTCATGGCATGAGGAAATGGAAGTACTGGTGGGGAATCAGTCTTTTCTTTGCAATATTCAGGTTTAACCCCTTCCTTACCCTCAGAGATTGACTCATCATCTTTCTCACAAGGTTCAAGAATTGGTTTTTCAATAACCTTACCACCGTGGAGAGTAATGACTGATTTGACTTCATCCATGTGTTGGCTTCCAGAGCTACTTGCATTTGAATTGTATTGCCCTTTGGGATTTTGCTGTGGTTGAGATGAGAACTTACCTTTCTCATGAAAATTGAGAGCATATGTGAATTTTGCAAGAGTATCTTTAAAATCTTTCATGCTTTGAGCAAGTTGAGTGTTGATTGTCTCTTGCTTTTCAATGAATGCATATAAAGTGTCCTCAAGATTTCTTCCAGGAGGGGGAACACAAGGAGATGCATACCCATGAGAACTTTGAAAATTATGATGTGCTTGAAATGGTGGTTGTGAAGTTTGTGCATTATTGTTACCACTCTTCCAATTGAAATTTGGGTGTTCTTTCCAACCAGGGTTGTACGTTTGCGAGTATGGGTTATGACTTGGCCTTTGGAAACTATTTAAAGCATTGGCTTGTTCATGGAGACATTCCTTAAAAGAAGGCAAAGTTGGACAATCATTGGTTGAGTGTTCATTAGTTTCACAAATTTGACATATAATTTCTTGAACAGATTTTATTTGACCACTCTTTTTTAATTCTAGTGCCTCAACTTTTCTAGCTAAAGATGCAAATTTGGCTTGGAGGTCATGATCTTCCCTAAGGTTGTACATGCCTCCATTAGATGTATGAGGTTGAGTTTTACCTGGTGCCTCACACGTACCTGTGGTGTCCCAATTTTGAGCATTTTCAGCTAGCAAGTCTAGGTACTCCATTGCTTCATCAGGGTCTTTATCTTCAAAAGTTCCATTGCACATCAATTCCACCATTTGTCTGTCTTTAGGTGTTAACCCTTCATAAAATTGTGAGACCAATCTCCATGTTTCAAAACCATGATGAGGGCACGGTATTAAGCAAGTCTTTATATCTATCCCAACACTTGTAAAATGTTTCTCCTGGTTTTTGAGTGAAAGTGGTGATTTGTCTTTTGAAAGAGTTTGTTTTGTGAGAAGGAAAAAACTTCTTTAAAAATTGTTGTTGCAATTCATCCCAAGCACGAATGGATCCTGACCTAATATTTTGTAGCCATGTTTTAGCTTTATCTTTTAATGAAAAAGAAAAAAGCTTTAATCTGATGGTGTTCATGCTACAATTTAAGTCATTATAGGTGTTACAAACTTCTTCAAATTCTCTTAAATGCAAATATGGATTTTCTAATTCTAAGCCATGAAAAGTGGGTAAAAGTTGAATAATACCTGGCTTAAAATTAAAATGAGAAGCATCAGGAGGAAAAACTACACATGATGGTGCACTTGTTCTTGTTGGATTCATGTGATCTCTAAGTGTTCTCACATGATTATTCTCATTATTCTCATTATGAATTGACTGGTTATCTTCTTCGGCCATGTTTTCTAAAGAAATTAAGGATTTCCGAGAAAGTCTACCACTTAATGTACGTGTCCAAACTCTCATGCAAGTGCAAAAGAAAAGAAAAGAAAAAGAAAAAGAAAAAGAAAAAGAAAAAGAAAAGGAACAAAATTAGAAAAACAAATAAAAGTAAAAAAAACAATAGAAAATAAAAGAAATATAAAATTTATACAATACTTACCTCCCCGGCAACGGCGCCAAAAACTTGACACGACCAAATGATTAATGTCTTCTCCCAAGTGCAGGAGTGTCGAAGTAATAAATAACCCGGCAAGACCGGGGTCGAACCAATGTGGAGGTGAATTATATAAATTACAAATAAAGACAGATTTGAAGAGAATAATAATGAAAAGGAGTTGAAGAGAGTTTTGGGATGTGATATTGATGTAAGGATTAAACAATGATAAAAACAAATGTCAAGGTTAGAGGATTCACTAATGGTATTTCAAATAAATATAATATAAACTCTTTTTATTACTCAACTAGAAACCACACACAAAGGAGGTTCTAATCGGATGATTTATTATTAATGGCTCATTATAAAGTATTAACATGATCATATTAATTATCTTGTCTAAGTAACACCATACTTATAAATATCATCAGGCATTCATGTTGCTAGCTTATGTTAACAACAAATCAAGTTCCTATCATAACAACGATGTCGGTACTAAAACTATGAAGGATCAAGCATTCGATGTACCAAGTGTTATACAACATAAATCTAGATTGACCATTTAACAAGCAAGGTATTAAGGATTAGCAAGATAAAAAGATAAGATATGCTAATAACAATTTTTCTTGGATATAAACATTAAAGTCCATGTTGAGTTTATATTATACCTATTCTAACACCATTAGTAAAACCTTTTCACCTTGACATAATTAACTTAGCTAAACATAATGAAGAAGAAAAACATAAATAAACAACATAAGAACATAAACATGATATAAGTTAACTAATTATAGGAAAGGAAATGAAAAAACATAAACAAGAGATTAATATAACATGAAAGAAAACTTGAACATTACAAAGATATAAAGAAAGAAAGCAAGAACATGATCTTGATCTGAAAACCAAGATGACTAAATACATGGCAAATGTCTCCTTTTATAGGCTAAGATGTGGAACTATTGCTTGGTGGACTAAGGAAATAGTTGGTGGACAACCATTGATTTGGTGGCTGGTTTTTGACATTGTTAGGTCTTGGTTCTTGAAATTGTTGGCAGATTTTTGATATTGTTGGCTGGCCAAAACATCATTGCTAACATCATAATTTAAGCCCTTTGTTCCATGAAAGCTGTGGGCAATTGTCTCAGCTTTCCAGCAAAAAAAACCAGAGCTTATTTGGACTTCTAGAACTCAAGATATGAGCTGAAAACCGAACAGTGTTTGAGCTGCGGGGACAGGTTCCGACTTCTCCGTTGTTTCTAAGATTTGAACTTGAAAACGGCAGAATTGAGTCTTGAACCCTTCATGAAAGTTTTAGGTCTATGTCTTATCTTTCCATCCATATAAAGTGGACCTAAATCCGAGTTCTACAACTCCATTTATGATCAAATAACCGAATGGTGTTCCAGTTTGGAATTGAACCAGCATCTCTTCTCTTAGCCTAATTCTCTTTTTGTCTCTTCACTTTCAATAGTTAATCACATCAATCAATCCTTTGAATTGTGAGATATACCTGCATTCAAAACAAGCATTTACCATAAATTAAAGATATATTATATTATTAAACTTGTTATTATAAAACATGCTTTAGTTAGGGAATTTAACGATACTTTAGTGCAATACGATGATATAAAGCCTTAATGAGAATACACTTTTAAGTACTAATCACCTTCCGTATTTGACGAGGTGAATATAACTTTGTCCCTTTATTTTATCTAAACTTATCAAGCAATCCTAATAATAAAAAAATAATAAATCAGTGTTTGACTAGTATTGGCCACCATATATGGCTGTGAGGAAGTTTACTCTAATGCACGTGGAAGGAAATTACTTTCCGCCTTGAATTAACTATAACTAAAATTGATATGTGTTTCACTATAACGCAGGCTATTGTGCACTGTGAGTGCTTTCAGTGTGGATTGCATTGTTCTGCATTGTAGCGACCCTGTGAATGCTTTCACTATGGACTGTGACTGTTTTCACTGTAGACTGTATTATTTGGTGAGGGCATGTGTGATGTTGTAGCTAGCAGGTGCCAAATTGGAGGCGCGCCCGCTAGGGCTGCAGCCACCTGGTGCTAGATCTATCTGGCCTTAGGTGCTTGGGCTGCTTGCCTGTGTGCAGGGCAGACCAAGTGCACACGTGGCGCTTGAGCTGGCTTGCAATGGCATGAGCTAGGCCAACGCCCGCCCAAAGGGAATGGGTTCGGCGTCGAGACCCACGCTTAATGGGTCTTGCGTAAGGACCCAATTCTATTGGGTCTTTCATCAAGGCCCTAGGTTCCTGGTTCATAGGATTCTACATATAATTATTTATATTGTAGATATTATTATTTTTATTATAATTAAATCGCAATCAATTTGAATTTTTTGATATGTTCATGTTTTCTCTATTTCATAATTAAGTTTTCTGTTCAGTTTCTTATTCTTTTACATATTTTTTTTTTCCTTTTTCATTTATATTCTTAATTCTAACCATGTTATTAAAATTCCCTTGATTGAAAAATTTAAAGCCATTGCCCTTGCGAATTTAGTTTTACTTAGACTATTTTTTACCATTTAAATTTTTCTTTTAACTTTTAGAAACGAATTTATGACTAGCGATCGACAAAGATTATAATCATTCCATAATGTTTGCATATAATATAGTCTAAGTAAACGAATTTATTATTATGTTTGCATATAATATAATTAGCAGCTGAATTGGTTTACAACAAGAGTTTAGTGAGAGAAAAAGATGTTTGTTTGTTACCACCTCTATTTGTTGCAACAAATACCACTTTCTGTATTGTTGTATTTGCTTCTTTCCATTGTAACAACTCTCAGTTTTACGGTAGAGTGAACACATTTTTCATAATTTTTTGCTTGCGATTTTCATTATCGTATGTGTTTTTTTATTATTGCATTGTCCACCTCTCAAGTTTAAATTTTCTTACTGACTTTCTAAGTTTTCCCATTTGTTGCAGACTTGTTGCTCCAAATGTTGTTGAACTATCTCCACATTGCAGGGAACTGAAACATCATTTTCTTCCTGTCTCACTCAAGCTACAAGTGCACCTTTATTTCCAAAGTTGGCGTGCTGTTTGCATGTTTTCTGTTGTATCTTTCTTTTCCATTCAATGTTCAATTGTTTTCCAAATCAATTTGAATTTTTTTATTGTGTTCATGTTTTCTCTATTTCATAATTAAGTTTTCTGTTCAGTTTCTTATTCTTTTACATATTTTTTTTTCCTTTTTCATTTATATTCTTAATTCTAACCATGTTATTAAAATTCCCTTGATTGGAAAATTTAAAGCCATTGCCCTTGCGAATTTAGTTTTACTTAGACTATTTTTTACCATTTAGATTTTTCTTTTAACTTTTAGAAACGAATTTATGACTAGCGATCGACAAAGATTACAATCATTCCATGATGTTGAACCTTATGTTTCTTCACCATACAACTCAACAACCCAAATTTATAGTGAAGGAAATTTTGGTCACGAAAATTTTTCATTCACGTAGACAACACCATATAGCTCTGATCATCTAATAAGTGATCACTCGCTTTTACATACAATTGATGTTGGTGCATCATATTATACTTCCTTACTTGGAAATTGTTCCACCTTGAATAATATTGCGTCTACCTCAATGGCATCAACGAGTCAGACACATTTTGCTCATGAATTGTCCATCAATGAAAATTTTAATGACAATACTAGCTTTAATATTAACACAACACATGGACCAATTGCTTATCTAAATCCATTAGCTGGTCAATCTGAATACAAAATAAAGGAAAAGTGAGTTTACCTTAAACTTTCATGAACTCTCAATCATTTTTATTATACCTTACATCATACATGTTCCTTTTTTTCATTATTTTTCATTTTCTTTGTAATTTCTAGGGGAAACATAAGAGTATGTTGACTTTTGTGATAAGACTTTTACATGCCGCCATTGTAATGCACTTTTTTTGGCTTCAAGAGCATCTTGCATGTTAATAAAAAAAGAATCCATTTTTCTCGCTTTGTTGCCTTAATGGTCAAGTTTCTCTTCCTGCTATGCAACCAACTCCTCCAATTCTTGATTTTCTTCTTAACCCCAATAATGGCTCTACCTCTAAAAAATTTCGAGCAATATATGAGCTTATAACTCTACGTTTGCTTTCACATCAATAGGCGCAAAAATTGATACTTCTGTTTATGATCAACTTGCCCCATATATGTTTAAGATAAACGGTCATTGTCATCATTTAATGGGTTCCCTCTTACCTATGGATGGAGAATGACCAAAGTTTGCACAACTTTATGTATTTGACACTGCTCACGAAGTTGCAAATCGACTTTTACCATTTGTAGGAAGCTCTAGATCATCGTCTTTGGATGAGGATATTGTTGTGGATCTTTTAAAGATGCTAGATGAAACAAACGAGCTTGCAAAGTTGTTTTGCAAAGCTAGAGATAAAACTTAGAATATTCAATCTATTTATTTTAAATTTTGTTTACTTGGAAAACAAGACCATGATTCACACCATTATGATGATCCTACATCCAATGACATTGGTGGATTGGTTGTTCGAGATATTGGAGATTATTTCTCTGAACGAGACATTGTTATTGAATGCTTTTGAGGCTCTTTGAACAAGATCTCAAAATTGTATCCAAAATTCATGGCATTGCAGTATCCCCTATTGTTTTCTTACGGTGAAGATGGCTACTCCTGTAATATTATGTTTGCTGACCATGGACATGAAAAAAAAAAAGGAAACGATCAAGAGTTCCGATGCGAGCTTATTATGCTTACCTTATAAATGAAAGGCTTGGGTACGATAATACCATTATCAAGGGAGGTCATTTATACTGGAAATTCTTGGTCGATGTATTTGTTAATATTGAAGAAGATCGTCTTGATTATATTAGAGCTAATAAAAAAAAATTGCATGTAGAAGTTTATAAAGGTATCCATGAAGTTGTGCTTAAGGGAGATATTGAAGGCTCATCAATTGGAAAAATCATTGTTCCATCTTCATTAACTGGTAGCCCATATTATATGATCAATAATTACCAGGATGTAATGGCTATATGCAGGACCTATGGAAATCCTGACCTATTTATTACATTCACATGTAATGTCAAATGGCCTGATATACAAAGGAAGTTCAGAAAAGATCAAATTTAAAAACATGAAGACAAACCTGATATCATTACACGTGTTTTTAGATCAAAGGTTATTGATATGTTAGCCTTTATAAAATTAGGCAAACCTTTTGGTTGGACAATTGCAGGTACTTTATCTTTTATTTCATTTCTTCTAAAGATTGCAACCTTCCATTGCTATTATGGTTGTTTATCTTATGTTTTTTTTTTTCATTTTGTAGATGTTTGTGCAATTGAATTTTAAAAGAGGGGTTTGCCACACGTTTATATATTGATTTGGTTGCACTGGAATTTTAAATGTCGTAAATTCGAAGATGTTGATTCCATTGCTTCAACTGAAATTCCTAACAAATTTATAGATCCAATATGCTATGAAATTGTTTCAAAGTTCATCATCCATGGTCCATATGGTCTTGCAAATCTAAAATCTTAATGTATGAATGAGGGAGTTTGCTAAAAAAGATTCCCGAAAAAATTCAAGTCATAAACTGTTTTTGATGATAATGGCTTTGTTTATTACAGATGTCGTGATATTAAAGACAATTTTGTTATGAAAAATGGCATTCAGCTCAATAACATATATGTTGTTCCATATAATAGGGAACTCTTATTGCGATACAATGCCCATATAAGTATTGAGATTTGTTGCCAGTCAATGCTAATCAAGTATCTTTTTAAATATGTAAGCAAAGGCTCCGACAAATGTAAAGTTGTTGTTGAAAAAGAACCTACTGATGAGATCTATGCATAGATGAATTATTTTTTTATATGCCCATATGAAGCGGTCTGGCATCTTCTATAATTTCCAATACATTTAAGATCACCTCCTGTTGAACGACTTCATATCCATTTGCTATTACATCAAAATGTTGTTTATTTAGGAAATTAAAGTCTTCCATCAATACTTAAAAAACCAGGTATTGAGAAAATAATGCTCACAGAATGGTTCACACGTAATCGAGTTGATCATGAAGCGCGTCAACTTTACTACTCAGAATTTCCACATAAATATATTTGGGATCCTGGTCAAAAGGAGTGGATTCCAAGATCAAAAGGTTTCAGCCTTGGTCGGTTAACATATGTTCGCCCTACTTCAGGAGAGCTTTATTTTCTGAGACTACTCCTAAACCAAGTAAGAGGAGTGTTGAGCTTTGATCATCTAAAAAATATTTCGGGTGTTATGCATCAAACATTTCAACATGCTTGCAAGACCTTGGGGCTTTTAGAAGATGATAAAGAATGGGAAGAGGTCTTTTGTGAGGCCATGGCTAATGGAACATCTCTTTAGATTAGGAATCTCTTTATCATTGTTATTATTTTCTGTGATGTTTGATTAGTACTTAAAAGTGCATTTTTATCAAGGTTTTATATCATCATTTTGCACTTGAAGTATCAATAACTCCTTAACTAAAGCATGTTTTATAATAACATATCTAATAATATAAGATACCTTTAATTTATTGTAAATGTTCATCTTAAATGCAGGCCTATCACATAAATGAAAGAATTGATTGATGAGTTGAAGTACTGAAATTGAAAGGACAAAGAGATGGCCAAACTTAGAAAAGAGATGCTGGTGCAGTCCAAACTGGAACACTGTTCGGTAATTGGGTCATATCTGGAGCTGTAGATCTTGGATTTAGGTCCATTTTATATGAATGGAAAGATAAGACATAGGCCTACAACTTTCATGTGAAGCCCAAGATTTAAAAAGGCCGTTTCAAGTCCAAATTGCAGCAACAACAAAGAAGTCCGAATCTGTCCTGCAGCCCAGACACTGTTCAGTGTTCAGCCCATATCTCGAGTTCTATAAGTCCAAATAATCTCAAATTTTTACCCTGGAAAGATGAGACAATTATCTAGAACTTTTATGATTGAAGTTTGTTCAAATTATGACGTCATCAATGACGTTTTTGGCAGACAAGAAGATAAGAATTGTCACCAAGTCAAGATGTGGCCACCCACTCATCAATTAGTCAACAAATCAATAGTTCTGAATTTTGGCCTATAAAAGGAGGCATTTGCCATGTATTTAGGCATCTTGGTGTTCAGATCAAGATCATGCTCTTGCTCTTTCTTTATATTTTGTAATGCTTAAGTTTTGCTTATATTAATTTCTTGCTTATGCTTTTCATTTCCTTTCCTTGTTTATTTATGTTTCTTTCTTTCATTATGTGTTGCTAAGTTAATTATGTCAAGGTGAAAAGGGTACACTAATGGTGTAAGAATAAGTATAATATAAACTTAACATGGACCTTAATGTTGGATACTAACATGCTTTATATTTGCTATCTTGTTCACTTTTAATACTTTGCTTGTTAAATGGTTAATCTAGATTTATGTTGTATAACACTTGGTACAACAAATACTTGGCACTTTCATAGCCCATAGTGGATGGTATAACCGACACCTGAGCTATGAAAGGAACTTGATTTGTTGTTAACATAAGTTATAATCATGAATGCCTGACAACATTTACAAGTATTAGCATTATTCGAATAAGATAACTAATGTAATCATGTTAACAATTTATAATCTGATTGGAATCTCCTTTGTGTGTGGTTTCCAATTGAATAAAAAGAGTTTATACTATACTTGTTTGAAATACCATTAGTGAATCCTCTAACCTTGACATTTGTTGTTATCATTGTTTAATCCTTACGTTAATTTTCCATCTCAAAGTTCCCATCAACTTCTTCTTCTTTATTATTATTATTATTATTATTATTATTATTATTATTGTTGTTGTTGTTGTTGTTGTTGTTATTGTGTTGCTGTTAACTATAATTTATACAATTAACCTCCCCGTGGTTCGACCCGGTCTTGCGGGTTATTTATTACCGACACTCCTACACTTGGGAGAAGACATCAATCTTTTGGTCGTGTCAATGTTACTTGACACGATCAAAGAATTGATGTCTTATCCCAAGTCTAGGAGTGTCGAAGTAATAAATAACCCGGCAAGACTGGAGTCGATCCACAAGGAGGTTAACTATATAAATTATAAATAATATATATAATTTAACAAAGTATTAAAGAGATCTTTAAGATATGAGATTAATATGAGGATTAAACAATGATAAAAACAATTGTCAAAGTTAGAGGATCCACTAATGGTATTAGAAATAAGTATAGTATAAACTCCTTTTATTACTCAACTAGAAACCACACATAAAGGAGGTTCCAATCGAATGATTTATCCTTAATAGTTCATTATAAATTTTTAACATAATCATATTAATTATCTTATTTTAGTAACACCATACTTTTAAATATTATCAGGAATTCATGATGCTAACTTATATTAACAACAAATCAAGTTCCTCTCATAACAACAATGTCGGTCGAAGACTATGAAGGATCAAACATTTATTATACCAAGTGTTATATAACACAAATCTAGATTAATCGTTTAGCAAGCAAGGTATTAAGAATTAGTAAGATAAAAAGATAAGATATATTAATAACAAACTTTCATGGATAATATAAGATATATTCTGACAACATTAGTGAAACCTTTTCACCTTGACAAATTAAACTTAGCTAAACATTATGAAGAAGAGAAACATGAATAAACAAGATAAGAACATAGTTCTGATATAAGTTAACTAAGAGTAGTAAAAGAAATGAAAAGCATAAACAAGAGATTAATGAAAATAAAACATGAAATAAAACTTAAACATTACAAAGAGAGAAAGCAAGAAAATGATTTTGATCTGAAAACCAAGATGCCTAAATGTATCGTAAATGCCTCTTTTTATTGGCTAAAAAGAACTATTTATTTTGTAAGTAACTATTGAATTAGTGACCAACAATTGGCTTAGTGGACTTGGTGGTTTACGTATGGATTTGTTTTCTTGATAAAATAGTGTTGTTCCAATCTAAAGTTGGCAAAGTCGTCTTCATGAAAGTTGTAGGCATCTCTGTCTTAGCTTTCCACCAAAAGAAGAATTAGCTCATTTGGACTTCTAGAACCCGAGATATGGACTGAACACTAAACAGTGTCTAAGCTGCTGGACAAATTTAGACTTCTATTTTGATGCTAAGATTTGGACTCCAAAACAACATAATTGAGTCTTGAAATCACATGAATGTTTTAGGCCTATGTCTTAGCTTTCTAGCCATATAAACCAGATTGAAATCCAAGATCAACAGCTCTATATATGACCGAATGACTGAATAATGTTCCAGTTTGAATTGAACTAGCATCTCTTTTCTAAGCCTAGCCCTCATTTGTCCTTTCACTTTCAATAGTTAATCACATCAATGAATAATTTGAATTGTGAGATATGCCTACATAAAATAAGCATTTACCATAAATTAAAGTAATCTTATATTATCAGACTTGTTATTATAAAACATGCTTAAGTTAGGGAATTTAATGATACTAAAAGTATAATATGATGGTATAAAGCCTTAATAACAATGCACTTTTAAGTACTAATCATTACTGGTCAAGAAGTTTTGTTCAATAAATTCTATTCCTCAATGTATGATGATATTATCACCAGTTTCAAGTCCATCTTTGCCATACTTAATCTTAAATTATTCGATGATGAGCTTAAAAACTATGTTTTATATGAGCTTGAGCTTATATTCAATGTTGTTGCCTCATCTCTTGAGAAACACAAGCTTCCAATGCCTGATGGGCGTTTATTGTCAGAAATAAGGAATAAACTTTTGAGAGAAGAATTTAACTACAATATTGCAGACCCTATATGTCAGCATTCATCAGCTTTCCCACAACTCAATAAATGTCAACTAAATTTTATAATTGTGTTATTAAATCGGTCCTTGAAAAAAGACAAGAACTAATTTTTGTTCAAGGCCATGAAGGGATGGGGAAAACATTTTTGTGGCATATAATAATTAATCGGTTGAGATCAGATGGTTTGATTGTCCTTGTTGTCGCATCATCAGGTATTGCATCGCTTTTACTTCCTGGTGGTAGCATAGCTCATTCAAGATTTAAAAATCCCCCTTAATGTTTATGATACTTCATCGTGCAAGATTTAAAAAAAAAAACAAATCTTGCACGACTTCTAGAAATGACCTTTCTCATTGTGTGGGATGAGGCTCTAATGAATAATTGATGTTGCTTTGAGACATTGAACCGATCATTTCGTGATGTCTTAACAAATGGTAACAAGCCCAATGATAAACCATTTGGTGGGAAATCAATTTTGTTGGGAGGAGATCTCAGACAGATTTTGCATGTTATTCCCAGAGGAATAAAGGAAGACATTGTTCATGCATCTCTTTGTAGCTCTGTTTTGTGGTCTCAATCTAAAGTTCTCAATCTTACTGAGAACATGAGGCTATCATCCAATGGACTTTTCAGATGGTCAAAAGAAAGAACTTGCTATTTTTGCCAACTGGATTCTTGCAATCGGTGATGGAACTCAACATGATGTTTTGTTCCCTGATGATTATGATGCATCCATGATTAAAATACCACAAAATCTTCTGCTTGAAGCTGGATCTAACCCTATGTTAGCAATTGTCGTAGCTGTGTATCCCTCTATTCGTGACATCAATATTGATCCATGCTATTTTAGAAAGCGCAATTATAACTCTAAAAAATAATACAGTTTCTAAAATCAACAATTGTATCTTTAACATGTTACCAGGAATGAAGCGGGTTTATCTAAGTACTGATATTGTTTGCAAAACATCAAGTGATGGTGACAATGCAGATATTTTGTATCTTGTTGAATTTATCAATCAACTTGAGTTTAATGGGGTGTCATCCCACACAATTTCCTTGAGAATTGGCACACCAATAATGTTTTTATGCAATCTTAATTTGTCTGCTGGTTTATGTAATGGAACAAAACTTATTGTTACACAACTTGCTATTCAAAGATTAAATGCAATTACTTTACTTTTGTCAAACTTGTTAATCAAATTTGTTTTGTATTTTCTTTTCAAATGGTGAGGAGCTTCAGATAACTCTTTAAGGGTGATAGTGCCTGAGACTTTGATGAGTTCTCTCTTTGCAACCTACCATCTCCAGTCATCATTGCATTTGCTGGATTTCATGTCACAGAATTTAAGAGTAATTTTAACTACCATTTAATTATTTTTCTTAAAAAAAAAATTTCAGATTTTTGTTCTCAGTCTAATCCAAGTAATTCCCTTTTTGTTTTATTAAAAAAAACTCTTTTCTTCACAAGGAAAACCAAATCTTAACGGTATAGTTGCCTCTCTTTGGTGCTTCAATCCAGACATACTAGAATGCTTAGCATATAAACATTTGTAAGTTATCCAAGCATCAACCATCTCTTTTATGCCTTGCCATTATCAAAAAAAATTCTAACTAATTATTTTTTCACCATCTTTTTGCATTAATTCTGCATTTAGCTTTGCACAACTGCCTTTTGAAATCCAACAACTCCCCTCATCCTCAAATGTTGTTTTATCAATGGAGGAACAAATCAAAGAAAATAAGAGAACAATACATGAGATTCTTTGCATGAATCCTTATGAGCACAAGGTTATTTCTTTCACCCCTCTATTATTAACTTTGATAACATGCTTCAGCTTCTTCATATATTTAGTTTTTCAATTTCATCTTACCAAACCCCTCTAACATGTATTTCCTTTGTGTTACCAGCACCCGAGATTCACCTATCAAGCTTTGATTGTTGACTTTGATTTTTCTAATGGCTGATGGTATCCAAGTTGTCCAAAATGTAAAAAGGAACATAGTGGCGGCAAAAACAATTACACATGCATGAATCATGATGCTGTCAACTCTCTTCCAGTTCCATGGTAACTCATCTAATTTCTCAACTAAGACAATATTAAGCTGTTAAATAAAAAAAACATAAACAATATATGTTCCTCAGATACATTATCATACACTCCTTATTAGTGAACATGTCATCAATTTTATATCATAGGTTCCGCTTAGAATGCATTGTTATTGATGGAGAAGATGTCGCTAATTTCTTTCTATTAGGGAAAACAACTGAGAACTTTTTTGGATCAACAGCCCACCATTATGTCCATGATAAAAAAATTTATTGATCCCTCAGTTATTCTGCCTATCATGACAGCAAAGTTAAACAAGAGCATGATTTTTCAGCTTCATTTTAGAGTTTTCAAATCCACCACCAATAGATGTTAAATTATCATAACTAATATCTTTGATGACACCACAAATAACAGCATCCATTCTCTAGAAACACCACCTATAGAAGCTAAATCTTCTACTACATCCAAGACATTTACTCTATTAAGCTCTACAAAACAGGTTCCTATAGATCTATGTACTCCACAAAATATTGTCACACAACCAAGATTGTTCCTAATTTCTTGGAGACACCACCCAAAACATATCGCCAACCAACAAAACAAGCCTGAACTATGGAGCACGACGTGCACTTGATTTTGAAACTGCAACACAGCAACTTAGACAAGTTTATCTTTCCCCACACATATTCTTTATAAAAAAAATTTTGTCCTTAACACATGTTAAATTAGATGGTTCTTAACCTATGGTTCTTCTACCATTCATTTCCTTAACTCATTGATTAAAATAGTCATGAAGATGAGCATGACAGCTCAATTGAAGCTTAAGAAAGTCTGGAGAGCATAGCTATATTTGATCACTCACTTCCACCTTTGAAAAAATAACAAACAATATCCTCATCACCGTTAAAGGTTTGATTTTTAACCTCACATTCTTTAATTGCTTCTTATTATTATTTGTAATACTATGCCTGCAACGTTTTACTCTTTTTTGAATTATAAATCATTGTCACATATGATTGTTTTCTTGGTGGACGCCATGAGACTTGAAATCAATAGAACTTTAAATAAAGTTTTATAATGGCTACATAAATTGTACATAAGATAATGTTATAAAAAAAAATTAAACAAGCTTGATTTTTATTTTCTTGCCTCATTCATACATTTTGCTTCATGTAATTCACAAATACTTATAGAATTTTCAACATTCAATTCCATCTGCAACAAAGAACAAAAAAACCAAAAATATTTTTGTGGAGACTATTTAACATGTAACTAAAGCATCAAAAAATAGCAAAAAAAATTTCTTTTATTGTACAAATTATTCCATGTTATTTTATATTACACATGTTAGCTGCACACACATTTCACACATCCTTTTTTTATGTTATTTTTTTCATTGTTTTTTCATCACAGAAGAACTAGCAATTTCTTTACTAATGACTTGGATTTGGATTTCTACAATAAGAAGATGACTATTACCTCTATAATTTTGATATAATATACAAACAACAATGTGCTTATTTGCACTTTTGCTTTTGTTTATAACTTTATCTATATTATCAGACCCTTAATACTAGACTTACTTGCAATACTCTTTTGTTATTACCTACCAATCTCTTCTTTTCCATGGATGTTATTTTCATTCTAGCAAAAAATATTACACCTCCATGCTTTGTCACCTTCCACGTACACTGGACTTGACTTAGAATAATTTTCTTATAATATAATTATTTTATCAAATTACACTTAATTTTACATTTACTTTCATTTACAAATTACATACAAATTATAAAAAAGTTTGACCCCTCCCTCTAATTTGTTTTTAAATTTTGAATTTTGATGACTTTTATTGAATTTAAATGCGTCTCGCAACTCTAAACAATTGGAGGAAGTGTCTTTTCCATTTTTGTATCTAAGTTCATGAGATGAGAGAGTTAAAAATACCTACCAGAAAGACTAATCTAATCTATGATAAATTTCAAAAAACTATTATTGATGATTTCATTTGAAGAGTAAAATAAAAAATATTAATTATTATTATTATTATTATTATTATTATTGGTAAATTAAAAAAACCACTATTATTACTATCAAATAAAAACTATAAATATTTTTAAAAAAATATTAAAAAATATAACTTAAGTAAACAAGTTAAATATTATTATTAAATTTTAAAAAAAAAAACATTATACTCCATGTTGGACCTTGATTTGTCCACGTCCAACTCCACGTTAGGTCTGGATGTGACCGTGTCCAACTCCATGTTAGGTCTGAACGCGTCCACGCCTAACCCCACGTTGGGCCTGGACGCGACCGTGTCCAACTCCATGTTGACCTGGATGCATCCATGCCTAACCCCATGTTGGGCCTGGACGCGATCGCATCCAACTCCATTTGGAGCTAGACGTATCCCCGCCCAACCCCACATTGGGCCTTTACGTGACTGCATCTAACTCCTTACTGGACATGGACATATTATTATTAAATTGAAAACATATTATTATTTATAATTAATAATTTTGAAAGAAAATATTATTATTAATATTGAAAACATATTATTATTTATATTATAATTTTTTATGATATTTTTTATAAAAATAAAAGTGAGCAGCAACGTAGTATTATTAAAAATATTCAATAATTATAAGTATTAATATAAAAAATATTATAATTTGTGTTGTAAATATTTTTATTTTTCTTCTAATACAAAGTAATCATATAAAAAATATTATTATTTGTGTTCTAAATATTATTATTTTTCTTATAATTCAAAGTATTCATATCAAAATATTATTATTTTTAGTATAATTCAATGTATTCATATCATAGATATTATTATTTTTGTTATAATACTATTATTTTTATAATAATTAAAAGTTTTAATATAAAAAAATATTATTATTTGTGTTCTAAATATTCTTGGAATTAAAAATAGTTTTATTTATGTTATGAATATTATTATTTTCACTATAATCGAAAGTATTAATATTAAAAATATTATCTTTTGTGTTATAAATATTATTATTTTTATAATAATGAATATTATTAATAAAATAATTACTAAATTAGAAAAAAATTATTATTAATATTGAAAAACAACCATAAATTTGATTTCAAAGGTAAAATAAAAAATTATTATTATTATTATTATTATCATCATCATCTTTAATAAATTTTTAAAAAATATTATCACAATCGAAGAAAAACCACGTGGGGACACGTAGCGCTTGAGTTGCCTACCTATGTGTCGGCAGTCCAATTGCTTGGGCTGCCTGCTGTGTGCTGGGTAGATCCAAGTGCACATGTGAAGTTTGGGTTGCGCCAAGACCCAACTATCCTTGGGTCTTTCAGCCGCAGAACCTAAAATAGCTTGTGGTCATTTGTTGTGCAGGACGCAAAATAGACTTGGGTCCTGCCAGTGGTGGACCCAAATAGCTTTGGGTCTTGGAATATGTAGGACCCAAACTAGCCATGGATCCTACCAACGTCAAGACCCAAATTTTTTATAAAAATAAAATGTGAGCCTGCGACATAACGCGGGTCACCTAACAAATTCTTATTCTAATCAAACTAGCTTGGGTAATGTTAGTTGGCCTAGGTCACTGAATATCATGTGTACACTTGTTATCAGGAACAATGCATGCTCCTAGTTTTAGAAAAATAGACATGCAAGTATTCAAGAGCCTTAAAAAAAAATCAAATTCAAGATTTAAAAAAAAAGATATTAATACGAGTTATAATTTATCAGCAAAAGCATTTATTTTACAAAAAAAAATTTAATAAGATAATTATCGCTTAATGCATTGTTAGAATTTTTAAATGATTATTGAATCCGCTCAAGTAAAAATTTTAAGATATGTATGGTTCATGCTATAATAATAATAATAATAAATAAATAAATAACTGGCTCATTGTAAAATTTGGAGTTTCATATCTATGAAGTCTCAAGTTGTAAAATTTAAAATATTCCTAAATAGTCAAGATTAAATAAAACTTTAACTTAAAGTAATTCAACTTAAACAAAATACCAAAATATTATGAAAGTAAAATGTTTTAACATAAAAAAAAACATAAATCAAACCCAAACTTTTCACTTCTAAAGATAAAAGGAAGCCACACAAGTCATTCACGTCAAAACGTTACGACAATTAATTCTTGAACGAAGGTAGATGGAGTTGGAATTTGAGTGTCACATTTAGGTTAACACACGAATACCACCTAATTAGTATTTTTTTTAACCCTTAATAAAACTATAAGTTTTGTTTGTCACCCCTTTAAATTCCCTTCAGTTTACTCATTTAATATCATGAGGATGTCATGCTTTTCTTAAGGATAATAGGAAATAGCCCAGTACTTTTTATATTATAATCGTATTGCAAAATATATTTTTATTGTGATATTAATGGAGAATGATCTCTTAATATTTTATAAAAAAAGATGTGCAACTCATGTTTTATTTAACTAAAGAAATGGAAGGAAAGCAATAAATATTGATGTCAATAAAGGTTTGTTAGGAGAGGGGAGTTCAATAAAGATGAATTTGTCCTTTGACCATGCTAAAAAAAACAGATTAGGGTTCATAAATTTATTATTATTATTGTTGTTTTGTTTGATTTTTTATTTTTAGATTGATTAAAGATTGTTTTGTAGTTGAAAATAGAGTTATTAATATTTATATGGTATTTTTAGGATTTGTTTTGGTTAAAATAAGTTGAAGTTGAGGTTTGAGTTTGATTGAATGACTTTTCAAGTCCAAAACGGAACATGTGAAATGAAACCAGAACATTCCAGCCGAAATTTATCCGGAAAATCCAAAACAGACTGAGATTTAAAATGAGATAAAAATTATTCCGTTTTGTAAATGTTTCGACTATTCTTAATGAAACGGGACAGAATTGACAATCTTGATCTAAATCTCAAACCCAGATCCTACCAAATGCCCAAATGTCAAAAACATACAAAATGAAATTAAAAAGCTTATGCAAAAGCAATCCACTTTATCTTGTTCATATGAAGATCGAGATCCTCTTAAAAAACCCCCAAGTTTACAAAAAGCAAGCAGAACCAGTTCTTAAAGCTCTTTCTTGCTCTTAAATCCGCTGGAAATCATCATATAGAGGTGTTTACCATATGTTATATCCAGATTTCTTTATGAAGAGAAAGCAAGACATAATTGGTGTGATATAACCAACTGTAATGTCGAGATTGGAAGAGATTGTCTCCACCTGGAAAAGACAATCGAATCGATTTCAATTGTAATTTTTTGTTGTTCTATTCGGGAGATGAGAAGAGATTGTCTCCACCTGGAAAAGAAATGACTTGTTGTTTGTGTCTAAGGTGGTTGTTGTAATATATACATTTAGGGTAATTTTGTCTTTTTAATAAATTTAATGTTAACTGTAATTTCTAGAACTCGGTAAAGAAATATAATTTTGACCAAGTTTTTATACGATATTAGGTTAGTTTTCTCAGTAAAAAAATCAAATTTACCGGCAGTGAAAGTAAAAAGAAAAAAAAAAGGAAGAAAAGAAGTACAGTAAATTCGAAAGGGTAAAAGTAGAGGGTAGAGGAACAAAAATGTAAATAAGATGTTTCAGGTGGTGGGGTCTCGCGTGGGAAATCAAAAGGGATAGAGGCGTACAGAGGAGGGAGGCCAGCGCTACAGTAGGATTCAGAATCAGCCGCAAACACACACACACAGGAGGCGCATTCATGTCGTTTCTTGTTCGGAAAAAAGCAAAGAAGATATAGCTTCAGAATCAATTTATTTCTGATAAATTGAACGGCATGTCTCCTGTTTCTTTCTACCGACATGTCTTTCGTTGGGCCTGACCGGCGATGTCGTTCATTCAACCGGAACGACGACAACCGGTGGTCAGGCAGTCAGTCTTGGGTATGACATGTCTTTCGACACTCAATTTGGAGGAATTGAACCGGAATTTGTTAGCTAGGGTTTTGATTTTATGGTTTGTAAACAAAAATTTATGATCCTTGTCCAATCGGAATGCATTGCCTTAACCGAGCTTTTAATCAATTATAGAGGTAGCAAGTGATGGACGTAGCAACTCCAAATATTACTTTCGATGAAGAAGATTCGCAAATTCAAATTTCTGGTCATTCTCTACGTAATGACCCCGGTCCCTTTGATCCCTCTGTGCTCTATGATCAGGACGAGCATATATCATCGGCTGTTTGGGAAGGACTGGTATAGCAAAATTGAAAGCTTACTTTTATGATGTGTAAAATATAAAAAGGACGAACACTAAAAAGTTCATCATTATATGTATATTAAAAATAGTTAGGTTACTCTAAGTGCGGTTATTGGTGGATTATATAATGGTTAATTTTAAGATTTATAAAATTAATTAAAATATATATATATATATATATACATTATTTTAAATATCCATGTTCATAAAAATAATAATTAAAATATAAAATATTAATTTCTTAATTATTAAAAAAATAAAAAAAATTCCATGCTATAAATCACAATAATAAGAGTTCATCCGCAACATACAAATGAGTGGCATCGAAACAATTACACCAACTACATCATTTCCTCAACCTCAAAGAATTGGTGGAGTGAGAGTAAGTGTTCATACAACAAAAATGCATGAGCAAGACACAGGTTCCAATTCCTTGAGAGTCGTGCTACAAAAAGATAATTTGTCACAAATCTTTTAATTTAATCAGAAAGGGATGAATTAAATCTCGATACATGCATATATGATTCGAGAATTTTCTTACCAGCCCCACATAATAAAGAATTTGTCTTTTCTGTAATTATTTATTTTCTCCATGCCTTTCCATTGCGTGTTTGGTTTAGCTTCAAGTAATTATTGTCATTATACTATTAACATGACGGTCTTTGTCCCTGCAAGGTCCTCGTTGTTAGTTTAATCTAAGAACAAGCATGTATATATATATATATGGACGTGCATGGCTCCAAGCAAAGCCCTCTGTATTTTATTAGCACAATCCGGATATATAAGTTTTAATGTTCAAAGTTTGTGTTTGTGTCACGAAAACTACAATTAATATTTAATAAGGACGTTGAAGTGTGCAAGAATCATACATTTGGAAGTTTTTGGCTTAAAACAAATAAATTAAGGAGACAT
Source organism: Populus deltoides (assembly GCA_015852605.2). Taxonomy (NCBI): domain Eukaryota; kingdom Viridiplantae; phylum Streptophyta; class Magnoliopsida; order Malpighiales; family Salicaceae; genus Populus; species Populus deltoides. Next base: position 33,280,857 of record CM027570.2, on the reverse strand, counting down.
CATTTTCACGTTGAATTGAATTAGGCCTCCGCTCTATGTCCACTGTATATGTCAAGCACAAAACCAAAACAATGCATTATTTATGGACTAAAAATTACTGATCACGTGGGAACTTTTGTTGGATTACAAAATCCAATATAGTTTTAACCCCGTATGTGCGTGAACGTCATATTTAATTTGGCTTTAAAAATACTCATTATATTTTTTATAAGACCAATTCCAATAATCCCTAATATGAATGAAAATTGTTTAACCAATATATATATACTCCGAGAATTCTAACATGGCTTTAACCTCAAATTGATTTTTAAAACATGTTAAAGTATTTTTGTTATATTGTTTAACCAATACAAGCTCAGTTGCACCTTTGAAGGACCCAAATATGAGGGATAATGCAGATTCAAGATTAACTTAAAATGAATATCAGATAAATTTGCATAAAAAATAAGTTTGAGGACTTAGAATTAGCTTGACAGTGTGGTTGCGATTGCTTTTCAAATAACTTTTCGTGTCGAAATGCATGCCAATGATATTTTTTATTTTTTAAAAATTATTTTTGACATCAGCAAATCAAAACTATCCAAAACATACAAAATATATTAAATTTTAGCAAAAAAAATGATTTTTTTAGGAACACGGTTTGCACCGTGTTCTCAAACGGTTTCTTAATTAGACTTTTATTAGGCCAATTAGATTTAACAACAAGCCTTTAATTTAATTAAGTTTAAGAATTAATTAAATGTAAAGACTTAATTAAACTTTTAATATGTCAAATTAATTTTATTAAGGAATTAATTAGTGAACATTTAAATTTTGAAGCCTAATTCAAGTTTAATTGAGAAGACTGGAATTTGAAGGATCGGATTTAATTTGTACAAATTCAATAGGATGAAGTCAAGGGAAAAGATGCAAGAAAATCAAAGATTGGGGGCCAATTAAAATCAAATTGAAAAAATTCAAGATCATGAACCTCTTTGCAAAAGGCACGCGTATTTGGAGACCAAAATCAGCTAAAACAAAGGTGAAATTAGAAGTTTAAAGATCAATTAATGATGAAATTAAAAATATCTGAGACCATGCACCAAGTTGAAAAACATGATAAAGTCAGAAGGTCTTTTTAAAATTTTACAGGGGTAAAATTGAATTAATTCTTGTAAACTGGGATTTTTAACCTAATTTAATTTAAGATTTCCAAAACAACATCATTTCATTTAAATGAAATGTTGTGTTTTGACCAAAATCGCACGCATTAGTTAAAAACGATGTCGTTTTGGTCAACACCATATAAAAATAAAAGTTCGACGACACGTCGCCACGCACTATTCATTGTCTTCTTTTAGCCCCATGAAAAGCTGGCGAGATATCCATTTTGCAAAGTCATTTAATGCGCCCCCTACATGTTTTAGGTAGGACAAAAACCAAACCCTCTGGTAGCTTTGATGTTGTACTATATCTTCAGCCTCCTTCCCACCGATTTGTCACTTGAGAGAGACATTGTAATAAACATCAAAAGTGAAGCCTTGGGCTAGTAAGCTCAACCCAGCCTTAAAAGTGTGTTTGAATGCCTAATATTTCCAAATGAGAAATGTTTTTTTTTTTGTCCTTAAGGTATGTTTTCCAAACACGGCCTTAAGATATTTTTCATGCCTCTAAATTCTAAATAAAGGGGTGTTTGCCACACGTTCTACTGTTATTTTTTTAGCTTTAGGTTATCCTTTATTTTAATGTCTAGCCAAACAAACCCTAAATTATTTTTAAAAACTTTGAAAAAATCTAAGGATCATTTTAAAATTATTTGTGGGTCCCTCACATATTTTTCCAACAATCTCACTTAATATCATATTGTAGACTTATACTGTAAGATACTGATTCGATATAAAAAAATTCAACAAAGTTTCCTTATTTCAAACAAAATTGCATCTTTACCATGTTTTAAAAATACTAAAAATGGTATTGTAACCAATTTATGATTATCCATTAGGATTTTGCTGAAATTTCAAAAATACCACAAAATTAATTTGTTTAATTAATATTTGGAGTATTAATTTTCCAACGTAATGCAAACTCCCAGTATTAAATTAAATGAATTGACAACAATAATGTTAGGAATTAATTATAGATTTTATTATTTTGAAATATAAAATTACATTGTAAAGTATATCATTAGATGTTAAAGCTACAAAGTAGGGATAAGTGCAACGTTAAAATCTAGACTCTAGAACAATTAGGATTTAGTCTGATAAGATAAAGACTTCTTCACGAAGGCATATCTGCCTTGAATCTTAAATAAACGGATGAGGAACATGATCTAGAAAAAAAGAATCAATCAACAATGCAAGTTACCATAGGTAGGTTGTATTGGGGGTGATGCGTCTTCCCCTTGCATAACTACTCTCCTTAACCAAACCCTCACAAACCATTAGTTCTTTCAGTGACCATGATATTAGGTGGCAACTCCTTCAAAATAATAATTTTATGATTAACCCCAATACACCCAAAACCCTTTCAATCAAAGAGGTAGATCCGTCATTTGATGTTGTGCACACCACGAGAAGATGGCGACTCCATTGGGGAATCTTTGGTAGATTAAGCTTTGTTGATTATTTGTTTGATTGTTTATTTTGTTGGTCTGAGTAATTTAATTTTAGCACGCATATGTTTACATATTTTTCATGCATAAGCACATCGAATATGGATTCATGCCTTCATGCATTTTTAATTTTGAGAGTATAAACTCAATTCTAGGTTAGGTGATTAAGTAGCAATCTACCTCATAACTTTCAGTCGGGATTCAGATTTGTAAAACACCCAACTATGATCTGAGTGTTTACTTGGAAATGACAATCACACTATGCCTCAACCATTCCTTGTAAATCTATATATTGCCTTTATGAGAGGTGATCATTGGGCAGATCATAAACCCTTTTAAGACCGGGTAATAAGCCTACCCCTCATGTAATGGCTAGAACCTGCCTTTAGGATGTTGACTCCCTAATAAATCATTTTGCATCAGGGGAAACCTGATAAAAAAAACATAAACTCTTCAGGATTTATTTGAGCTATGACAATGACTTCTATAACCTTTTTTGAATATAGGAAAAAATCTGAGATAATTCAACTAGTTGAGAAGAATTTCTCAAGGACCAAGGTTGGGGAATTACCGTGCATAGCTAAAGTATATTGCTCTATAAATAACATGTTGAAGCTTATGTCACTCATTGGTTATGTGGAAGAGACTCTATTTGAAAGAATGTATGAGAGAATTACTCATCTCTTTGAAGATTTCAGTGCAAATTTTAGTAGTCAAAGCCTTGTTGTATTTTTCAAACATGAAATACAGATGCTTCACCTTTAGAGATATCAACATGACCCCTACCATTGAGGAATATGCTTGAATCCTAAATTTCTCAAATGACCCTCACAATGTGTATTTCAAATAAAGAATTAGAGACACAGGTGCTAAAGTCACCAAATTACTGCACTTAGACAAAGTTGACCAATATAGAATAATTAAAACCCTCTTTGGGTTAGTTCTATTTCCTTCAAAAGTTGTTAGGATTATTAGTTAATGTAACAACCTGACATTTCCATATAACATTCATAATTCTAATCATCATATCTGGGTATAATGGGGTAATTTTTTTATGTGTGATCTGTCTAACAATACATCTCATTATTGATTCTCTGATTTACCAAATGTACAACATAGTTTCTCCTATAATTATACATTTCCTCGGTTCTTTTCTTATCCTTCTAGGCAACACAATATCAAATAACACTATTACATACACGCATTAGCCTTTGGCCACCCACCAGTTCAATTGTTTCTCCATTTGATTCTTTCACATCGCTTCTCACAATTCATCTTATATTCTTTTTATTTTTCATTTACTTAAAACATACATGTGATGGATACACACACATACACTAACAAAAGAGATGTAATAACCAAATGCTAGAAATACAATCATACCATTTAGTACATTTCAAGGTGAAGTTATTAACACAATTTTACCTATTCATAGTACATAAAAATAAGTACCTAATAAAATTATAAATAATGAAATGACAAAATCAGTGCTAGCCCACTTAATGAAATAGAAGACTTATGCTCATGATTTTTTTACGAAGGAAAGGAATCATTATGTGTATTTGCACCTTTAACAATTCTACTCAAAACATTCAACTCAAGTTCAATAATACCTCAACTCATATGACAAGACTTGTGCTCATCATTGCAACTAAAATAAAATTACAAATTTAACATCTAGCCATTAAATACATGTATGTGGTTTTTTATAAGGAAGGAGAACAATATACTTATCCAAAATTCCTTTAACATCGATTATATCATATACATATTAAATTACGCACTAGCTGTTATGGCGTTTAACTTTATATTTGTCACTTTTGATATTGCCTTTACAATGAATTATGTAATACATTCAAATCTAAGGTTGCTAACTATACGTCACCACATAGCAACTTAATTTCTTAATTTTTGATTCCCCAATCAATAATTAATATTCCATTTTCTTAGTTACTGATTTCCTTGGGTACAATCTTTAAAGTAACCACATGTATTAATCATATGTTTACTCGTCATCATCACTACTTAACATAATTTGTTTGTACATTACCGTATTTTTTATTTTTTGGGTATCACAACCGTTTGTTACATTATCACCCCTATTGACATTTACTTTCACTTAGTAGTACATCAAACAGTATTATGTCTTAAGTTACCAATCAACCCCCCCGGTCATATACATTTTTAAGCATCGGTTAATGGTCTTACATAATGGTTTCTATTATACGATCGATGATAGTTTCAATGCTCTCCATTATTTGAAAACAACAATATCATGGTTTCTACTCATTGGAAATAACAACACAATGGTCTCCATTCAAAACAAAGACAACCACATAAATTCCATTTTTATTAGTAACAATTAGGAAGTAACTTTCATTGCCCATGATTTAATTTAAAGGACTTATCAACTTAAATAGAACCATAGGGAAAGGAAAACCTATATCATCATCTTATAATTAACCAAATCATACTTTGTTTCCATGATGATCTTTTGTTTGGGCAACTAAAAGCTGTCATATTCATAGATACTGGTAATTAATAGAGCATAACAAATAGCAAACCACCAGCAACAACCAATATGAATAAAGACAAGCAGAAAAACTTCACAGATAGTAGCAGTATCCACAACCAATATGTTAGTCTTTGTGGAGAGTCTCCTCTGCTACTCCACTATCACATCATTATTCATTGCGTTTCATGAGTAATTTTAATCGATTGAAATCGGGTAGCAACATTATGTATAAATACTTCGAGGATTTGATAATAATTAGTTAAAGGTGGAAACCACCTACCTGCCCCTCCCGTAATGTGCCCTCGCCAGATCATACATCTGATCCTGGTCGCGCGTCCTGTACACAAAATGATTATTACTCAATATATTTTTATTTAGGTAATGTCAAAGACCATTTCCACACATATACCAGAACACATATAATTTCATTCAAACATTTCCCATGTTTGTATAATTGTACAGTGATAATATTGTAAGAAGACATTTATATCTAATTTTAATAAAGGTTATCTATAAAAATTATATCATTATGACACTGAAATTGTCAACAAAACTATGTCATTTTGACAACATTAAAATTATCAGCAAAACTGAGTCATTTTGACATTGAAAATCGTCAATGAAAGGTAAGTCATTCTGACACTAAAAATCATCAATAAAAACTAAATCATCCTGGCACTGAAAATCATCAATGAAAAACTAAGTCATTTTATGTATGTGTGTGTTATTTTATGCATAATGGTATAATGCATGTGTGTGTTGTGAAGAAGAGAAATGTGTGGTGATGTTAAGGCAAAAAAGCAATGAATGAATGTTAAAAGAGTTAGTTGTTGCTGGTAATTTTCTTTAGAAAAAGAAACCAGTCACCGAGTAGAGCTGGTGGTAAAAAAGAGGTTAGGCCTCATGCTCCAGCCAAGCCTAGGTATTTTATAATAATAAAAAAAAGCTTTGGGCCTAAACCAAACTCGTATGAGTGGGGAATGGATCATGAGTCCAATAAGCTCAGCCTATGTGGCTAGGCTAAGCCTAACCTACCCTTAAAGACTTGTTTAGCATGCCCGACTTTTACCAAATAAAAAATGTCATATTTTTTATCCTGAAATCATGTTTGCTAAACACAACCTTAACATATTTTTCATGCCTCTAGATTTTGGATAAGGGCATGTTTGCCACATGCCCTACTGCCCTCTTTTTAGCCTTAGTTTGTCTATTATTTAGTGTCCAACCAAACAAGTCAAAAAAAATTTTAAAAATTGAAAAATTTCAGGGACCATTTTTAAAATATTAGTTAATCCCTCATGTTTTTTAAACAATCTCACTTAATATCGACCTATAACTTACAATATAGGCTATTGACCTAATATAAAAAATACTCGCTTTTCTTTGAAATTTTGAAAAAATAATCAAAAATTAAAAAAAGTTTTCTTATTTCAAAAATACAAAAATATGTTTTTTTTTTTTTGCATATAGTCAAATTCTAAAAGTTTTTCATGCATTTTTTATTTAAAAAAACAAAAAGAAAATTGCATATTTATCATGTTTTAAAAAATATAGAAATAGATATTGTAACTAGTTTATAATTATCCATCAGGATTTGGTCAAAATTTCAAAAATACCATAAAATTAATTTGTTTAATTAATATTTAGGGTATGAATTTTACAACGTAATGCATACTCTCAATATTAAATTAAATGAATTAATAGCAATAATGTTAGGAATTAGTTGTAGACATTATTATTAGGGGGTATAAAACTACACTATAATGTATATCCTCAGATTTTAAAGATACAAAGTAGGGATACGTGTGACTTTAAAATTTGGGCCCTAGAACGATTAAGATTTAGCCCGATAAAGAAGAGGCTTCCTCATGAAGGGAGATCTGTCTTGAACTTTAGATGGACCAACGAGTATGAACATGACCTAAAAAAACAATCAATCAATAATGCAACTTATCATAGGTATAGTGCACTAGGGTGATGCGTCTTTTCCTTGCACAACTAGTCTCCTTACTTATACACTCGCAGACCATTAGGTTTCCTAGTAACTATGATACTAGGTAGCAACTCGTTCAAAATCATAATTTTATGATTAATCCCAATACACCTAAAACCTTTTCAATCTAGAAGGCAAATTTGTCATTCGACATTGTGCATGCCACGACACTAAGAATGTTATATGACTTAGTTTTCTATTTAAATCTAGATCTTTGGATTTCCATTCAACTAGGTAGGGTTATCATCACTACACTCTTTCATCTTTAAAGGCTTTAATCCTACTCCCATCAATGAGTTAGACACAAGTTCTCTCAACAAACTTTTGGTTAGTGGATGCACAATATTTTTCTTTGACTTTACATAGTCAAAAGAAATAATTATATTCAAGAGCAAGTGTTTAATAGTATTATGTCTATGACATATATGTTTAAACTTACCATTATACATAATACTTTATGCCTTTATAATTATTAACTAACTATCACAATGGACACAAATAGCTAGCACTAGTTTTGGCTAACATGGAAAGAAATTATGAATTCATTTGGTTTCCTCTCTAGCTTTATCAATAGTAATAAACTCTTATTTTATTGTAGATCCTGCGATACATGTTTATTTACAAGACTTTCATGAAACAACTACTCCACCAAATGTGAAGACATATCCATTTATGGATTTTAAATCCTTAATGTCATATATCTAATTAGCATCATTATACCCTTCTAGTATTGTTGGGTATCCAGTATAGTGTAGCCTATAGTTCAAAGCATGCCTCAAGTACTAGAATGCCCTTTTAATTGCCTTACAATAATCTATACTTGGATTACTAAATAATCTACTCAGTTTGCTACTCGACTAAGCAATATCAAGCCTTGTGCATACATCAAGCTCCTAATTATTTAAAAATATTCCTATTGGTCTATTATCTTGCCTTTATTTTTAGATAGATAAATACTTATGTCCATTGGTGTTTCACCATACTGTTATCATATTTATAAAATTTATTGATATTTTTCTTAACATAATGAGATTAGGACAATCAATCCATTATGTCTTATAAGTTTTTGTTTTTATTATGACATCTATAACATCCAAGTCTTTATGTTAAACTTATTAGGTAATATTTTCTTAGTAGGCTTAATCATATAATCATTATTGCCCAAAATAAACAAATCGTCTACATAAAGAAATACATTGACATTATCTTTATTAGTGTTTTTTATATAAATACATATATTAACTTTATTGAATTTGAACTCATTTGACAATATAACATTGTCAAATTTTGCATACCATTGTTCATGAGTTTATTTCAAACCATATAATGATTTAATTAGTTTATAAACTTTCATCCTTGTTCACTAATAACAAACCCTTTGGGTTATTCTATATAGACCTCTTCGTCAAGGTCACCATTTAAGAAAGTTGTTTTTACATCTATTTGATATATTTCAATCTTTGTAATAGTTATAATGGTTATTAAAACTTTTATGAAAATTATTCTTGACACATATGAATATATGTCAAAATAATCTATACATTTTTGTTGTCTAAATCATTTAAAAACTAGTATAGCTTTATATTTGTCAATAATATCATCAGCTTTCATCTTCATTTTAAAGACCCACTTATGGCCTAGTGGTTTACTTCTAAAAGGAAGATCCATTAATTTCCATGAATGATTTTCTATAATAGATTCTATTTCACTATTGATTGTCTCTTTCTAATAGGAAGCTTTCGGACAAGATACTAACTCATAATATGTGCAGGGTTCATTTTCTAAAAAGTATGTTAGAAAATCAAGACCAAATATTTTGGTTATTTTTCCCTTTTACTCATTCTAGGCTCAACTTCATCATCTTTTGATTGATGATGACTATTTGAGATAGCTTTAACTGTTCTCTTAAGTGAATGATTTTATTGTGCTTTCTTTCAAGGAAATAATTTTTAAACAAATGAAGTATTCCTTGATTTCACAATAGTATTAGGATAAACATCCTTAATACTTGACTTGTGTATAAGAAATTGATATACATTATTGTAGTTAGCATATTCGATAAACAATAACCCACAGTTCTAGGTCCTATCTTAACCTTTTTAGAATCAGGTATTGCCATATTTATAAGACACCTCCACAATCTAAGATATTTATAAGAATATTTTTTACTTTTTCATTATTCATATGATGTATTTTCTAACTTTTTATGGTGTTTTATTAAGTATTTAATTGACAATTAGAATTATCTCCCATATATGTTCTGACGTATTTCCAAACTTATCAACATGGCATCATCATGTCTTTTAATAGTCAATTCTTAAATTTCACAATGTCATTTTTTTAAGGTGAGTAAGGTGCGGTAGTTTATGGATAATACCATTTTATGAGCAAGATTCCCTATAAGGTGTTTCGTAGTATCCACCTCTATCATTTCTTATTACCTTTATTTTCTTGTTAAGTTGATATTCATCTACATTCTTGTAATGTTTAAACATTTTAATAGCCTTATATTTGCTTCTAAGCAAATAGATATAACAATATCTTGTGCATTCTTATATAAAAGTAATATAATATTTTTTTTCTACATCTAGTACAAACTTTAAATCACTAATATTCGAGTGAATTAAGTTTAGAGGTCCATTACTTCTTTTAATTGTTTGAAAAGAGGGTTTCATGAATTTTAATTCTACTACATAAATCTCACACTTATGATTTATCTCAAAAACCATACTTGGTAATAATTCAAGATTAATTAACCTTTATATAGAATCATAATTCACATGACCTAACTTGTCATGCCACACATCACAAGACTCAAGCAAATAAGAAGAAGAGATAATCTTATTATTATTCTAATCATTAGTTACAATGGTCATTATATTCATATTAAAGAGGTCATCACTAAGATACTCTTCTTCTATAAACATATCATTTTTAGAGATGACAACTTAATCTCTTAAAGACCATTCTAAATCTATTTTTTCTCAACAATAAGCCAGACACTACGTACTTTTTATTATCCATAATATGGAGTATATTATTGAGGGTGAGGGGATTTTCAAAATAACCTTACCCACTCTTAGTACTTTGAAAGTTGATGAGTCCTCCAAATACAAGTTTTCACCTTCCACTTCTTAGCAAGTAAAAACGTTGCATAAGTGTCTTTTTACATCAATATCAACCCACCACTATTCAGGATTATTGAATAGGTTGATTTCAAAAAATAACTTGTAGATTTATTTTTTAGAATTCATTTGTAAGGTAATCAACCTCGATAATATTGGCTTAAGAAATCCTTTTCTTTGGGTTCTCTTTTTTACCTTTATTCCTACAATTCTCAGCTAGGTGACCTAGTCTTGTTACAAATAAAGTATTTATCATTTAACTTCTTGGCAGTTCTTTTCCCGTGACATCAATCTTCTTTTCTTATTCTTATTGTGGAACTTCGTTACTTGTTCCACAATATTTGTTTTAGGGTTACTGGAAGAGTTTGATCTTATTTTGGTTAATGTATATCCTTTTTTATTCTTAACTTTAAAATGAGATTTTTAACTCTCATTTCCTTCTGTTTATGCTTAAAATACTTCTTGAAATCTTTTCTAGATGGTGACAATTTTTTAATTGTTGCAACCATTTGGGAATATGCACTTAAAGACATACTTTCAACATGTATATCATGCAAGATGAGCTGAAACTCTTGAACTTGGCTCATACCGGTTCTTAAATCAACCATCTTAAAATCTAGAAATTTACCAATAATAAATTTCTTTATGTTGACATCTTCAACCTTTAACTTCTTATCCAAAGCTTCTCACAATGACTTTGCTTTTTTAATTGAACTATGCACATCATATAGTGTATTGTCTAATCCATTCAAGATATAGTTCTTAGAAATGAAATCATTATGATTCCAAGCATCCATAGCTTCCACCGTAATGTGATCAGATTCATCATCTAACTATTTTTTTGTTGTTTTAGTTAAGAACATTATCAAGTTCAAAGTGGTCAGATAGAATAACATCTTCTGTTGTCACATCTTAAAGTTCAATCCTTTGAACTTTTCAAGTTTCTCATTGTGCATCATATAAGGTGTTGATGGAATCCTCACTACTGAAATAGTACTTATCAAAGCAACATTAGTTAGAACAACTAATTCTTGAGTAGAAGACATGATAAGATCTATTAAAATAATATGTAAAAATTACACCTTAATATTGTTGGAAATTATGATTATTATTTTTTAAATTTGTAAATCTTTGTTAAATAAAAAATTACTTGCATAAAATATGATCACATAAAAACAAACATGTATAAAATTTGAAAGGATTAAGCATAGGATTTATATGATCAACAAAAAAAACTCATACAACATAACAATTATTCAATCAAATAAATATTAATTGAAAACATGTTCGTAATAGAAGTTTAGGAGACTTACTTGTTGAAGACAATCAAAAGGAAACAAGGAACTTAACATTGTTGCCAAGGATTGAACTCTTTATTCTTAAGATGTAATTGCTCTTCACTTGGTGCAAACAGTCCAATGCAATTGCCTCCCTGAAATTCAACAACACTATCTTGAAAAATGCACTTGTTTTGAAGGTCTACAAACTTAATGGAATTGACTTAATTTTCTCTCTATAAAAACGGATACCTAAGATCTAGGGTAGAAAGAATGAATTAAAGAACAAGTTTTTGAAAAAACAACAGCAAAGGAAGAAAAGAACTCAAAAAGTTTCTCCATTCCTTTCCATCCATTCAAGACACCTATTTATTAGATTCAAGAACTAAAACATTAATTACTCATAATTCATGAATATTTATTAATTATGATAAATGTCCATAATTAATATATGTTCATTAATAAATATTCATGGATATTCATAGTTTAGGAAAACTTATAAGTACATTCATTTTTATCGCATTATAATTAATGTATTGGTTCATGTACTACAAGATTTTAGGGACTAAAAATTACTAATCCAATAGGGATTAATAACATAATATTTTGCATTAACCAAACCCAAGCCTAAACTCATGAGCCTACTACCCAATTCATAAAACTATTTTGGGTTTGAAACTTTTGTTATCCAAAGGTTTTTTTTAGAACAATTACTCATTCACCTTTAATTGGTTTTTAAAAAATGTTAATATTCAAAGTTAAAGAACTCATGTTGGATTACAAACCCAACATGATTTTAACCCTAAATATGAGTGAACCTCACATTTAATTTAACCTTAAAAGTGCTTATTACAAGTTTTATAAAACCAATTCCAATATATATAGGTGATGAAGTCGTGAAAAAATCCATATGGATTTGTGCTCTTCACAATTGATAATGAACTAGCTGGTAGGAACAAGTTGGTGTCACTTAAAAATCAGACTCTTCGATGCTCAAGTCAGTTCAATGGAAAAATAAAAGAAACAAGAAAATAAAAAGTGTAAGTAGGGATCATTTTGTATTTGTGATGGGTTGAGTGATGTAAATGTAGATGTGTTGTTCATGGGAGTTCTTCTTTCATACTTAATTATCCTCACTATTTATAAATATTTTAGAACCATAAGATAATAAAGACCAAGTTGTAAGTCTACAAGATTAGGTTGAAAAACTTGTGTTCTTTTTGGGTGTTAAACCTGTTATTGTTAAGTGAAAGGCTATCTCCTTTATCGTTTATCACCACAGAGTTAGCATGTGATGTTAGAGGTAAGTGAAGACACTCACAATGAAGAGTAGTACAGTGGTTATAATATAAGTAAGGTGGTGTTTGAGATCTACTGGTTCTAGAAAACAATTCAAGTAAACATGTATGCATTTGGATGGTGAATTCTCTTCTTTTATATTTTTATCTTTTCAATTATTTTTGTCTCCACATTGAAGTTTCTATTGAATAAGTCCAGTTGGGCCATGAGAGGAGAGGTTCTATTGAGAAGAGGAGAGAGAGCTTGGACCAGGAGTAGAGGTATGGTTGGGTTAAATGAAATGTTCGATTGACAATGCTCATTTCTTCTCCTTTTTCTTTTCATTCTTTCTTTTTCTCCTTCACTTCTTCTCCTGCCAACTCAAGGGTTGGTGAGTTGTTGCCATACTGCAAGCCTGGTTAAGCCTGTTATAAAGCTCATTTTCATATATATATAAAAGAACTAAAACTCCTTGAAAAAGTATTGTAGCTCCAAACTCATTGTTATTGTTCACTAGAATAGTATAATGGTGTTTTTGTTTTTTATATCAATTTTGATCATCGTTCTTTTTAAATTTTTTTGTTCTTTTACTAAATTGATTTTTTTTTTAATTTCACCATTGAATTAAATTATTACTTTTATTTTCTATTTTAATTTTGATCTTTATTTTTATATAATTATTTTTTAAAATTTTATTTTTTAATATTTGATTGATTCATGATTTTTTTGAAAAGAATTACATTCTTCAGGTTGCAGATATGTTGTTTTTTTTTTTGGGTTAAATAAGAGCTTGATAATACTTTTTATTATTTTACTTCATGTCCGCAACGCAACGTGAACAGCAAGGTAACGAGTTGTAATTAGAGAGGGATCCCTTCCTTCAATTTTTCAGGGGCAAAAAGGGACTGGCGATATTTATGAATTTATAATCCAGAAGAATATCTATATCAGCGCATTCTTGCTTGTCCAATTCTGTCACCATGCAAGACAAAAGGGTACAAAATTCGACTTTAGAAACAGAGGGTATTAATTTATATCGAAATCCAAATAATTAAATATAATAAAATACCCAACCTATGGATTCCCGTCGTTATAGAATGATTGGCGGACATGATCCGTGGCACATGCCGCGAAGTTACCTCTTGCATTGCCATAATTTGATTAAATATATGCAAACTATTACTGATGTAGTTTCCCAGCTTGTCTCCTCGACAGTCCTTTAAAATTAACTACAAACAATTAAGACAAGTTTAAACAGGTTCATTAGATTTTCCGAAAGGCAATATTGTTTGATCCAATACAGTGGGGGCATTTGTTTTCAGTCAAATGTTACGTGTATTGATTTGTGGAATGCAAACCTATAAATTAACTGTTAAATTGACATTTAATTTTTTTTATTTATATATTATTTGCTATTTTTTTTCCTTTCAACAAGAAGTAACTGCAATTAAAAAAAAAATAATCTTGAGTTACAGAAAATAACAATCTTGTGGAGCGTGAGATTCTTAACTTGATATAAGATGTTAAAAAACAAAGAATAATGCCAAAAAAAAATAAACTATATAATGCGATAAAACAATAAAGATTAAAAAATATATAAATAAAAGTTGTAAGAAAAAGTGATAAACAAAAAAAAAAGATAATTTATAGAAAGTTGTAAAAGAAATTGAATATATAAGGCAGACCATCATTTCTATTTGTTAGATGATATATTGACAATATTATAAATATTGAGTTTCACATAATACTATACAATCTGTCTATATATATATAACATATAAGAATTTTATAATAGCTAACTAACTTTCATAAGGAATACAAATAACGCATTGGTTTCAGCCAACATAGAATATCCTCTAGGAAATTATGAATCCATTCACCTTCCTCTTCGACTTTATCAAGAGCAATAAATTTTGATTTCATCATGGATCTTATGACACATTTATTTAGATGATTTGCATGACACAACTTCTCCGTTTAATGTGAAGACATATCCACTTATGGATTTTGAAACCTTAGTGTCGGATATCCAATTAACATTATAATACTCTTCTAGTATTGCTAGGTAACCAGTATATTATAATTTATAGTCCAAGATGTATCTCAAATACTTGATTACCCTTTTTATTGGCTTTCAATGATTTGTACTTGGATTACTTGTGAGTTTACTAATCATGTAAGCAATATCAGGTTTTGTGTAGTTCATAACATATATTAGGCTTCAAATTATTTGAGAATATTCCAACTAGTTTATTTCATTACCTCTATTCTTAGACATGTTTACACTTATATCAATTGGTGTTTTGATAGTGATATTGTCATTTTTAGAAAATTTATCGAGAATTTCCTCAACATAATAAGATTAGTACAATACAATTCATCAGATGTCCTAGAAACTTTTATTTCTACTATGACATTTGCAACACCCGAGTTTTTTATATCAAACTTGTTAGTTAATATTTTCTTAGTAGACTTGATCATTCAATCATTGTTGTCCAAAATTAATATATCATCCACATAGATGCATCCTATGACATAATTTTTATTTGTGTTTTTCATATAAACACATTTATCAATTTCATTGATTTTAAACTCATTTGACAACATAACCTTGTCAGATTTTCATGCCATTGTTTAGGTGTTTGGTTCAAACTATATAATGATTTCACAAGTTTACAAACTACTTTATTTTCTTTTCCATTAACAACAAACCTCTCAAGTTGTTCCATTTAAATCTCTTCGTCAAGGTCATCATTTAATAATCCATTTGATGTATTTCAAGCATGTTAATAGTTGCAATGAACATTCATATGGAAGTTATTCTTGACATGTGTCAAAGTAGTCCACACCTTTTTATTGTCAAAAACCTTTAACAACAAGTCTTTTTTATATATATTTATCAATAGTGCCATTATTTCTCATCTTTCTCTTGAAGATCCACTTATGGACTAATAGTTTAAGTTCAGGAGGAAGATCTATTTATTCCTAATAGATTCAATTTTATTATTGACTGTCTTCTTCTAACAGGAAGATTTTGTATAGGACTTGCCTTGAAATAGGTTCAAGGTTCATTTTCTAACATGTTAAAAAATCAAGAATAAATGTTTTTGTTATTTTTGCCTTCTAAATGTTCATCTTCTAATTGATAATGATCACTTGAGATAGCCTCAATCATTCTCTTAAGTGAATAATTTTCCCGTATTTTCTTTTATGTAAACACATCTTTAAGAATATAGCATTCTTGATTTCATAATAGTATTATAATGACTATTCTCAATACATTACTTGTGTATAGGAAATTGATATACATTACTATTACATGCATATCCGATAAATACACAATCTATAGTTTTAGGTTCTATCTTAAACTTTATAGGATCATATATCACTAATTTTGTAAGACACCCTCTCCACACATATTTTGAGGTATAAGTTGGAAAGTCTTTTACCTTTCCATAATTTTTATGGTGTCTTTTCTAACTTTTTATGGGGTACATTGTTAAATATGTAATTGGTAGTTAAAATTGTCTTCCCCGCAAGTTTATAATGCTTCTTAACTTATCAACATGGAATTTATTATTTCTTTAAATGTTTGATTCTTACATTCCACAATGTCATTTTATTATGGTGAATAATGAGTAATAGTTTGATGGATAATACTATTTTAGGAACAAAAATCATTATATGGTGCTTCATATTCTCCACCTATATCACTTTTTACTACTTTTATCTTTTTGTTAAGTTGATTTTCAACTTCATTCTTGTAATGTTTAAACATCTCAAAAGCTTCATCTTTGCTCCTAAGCAAATAAGTATAACAATAACTTGTGAGGTTATCTATAAAAGTAATATAATATTTTGTTCACCTATAGTTTGCACAAACTTTAAATCACTAATAGATGAATGAATTAAATTTAGAGATTCACTACTTCTTTTAATTGTTTAAAAAGAAGGTTTTGTGAATTTTGACTCTACACAAATTACACACTTATGGTTTTTCTAAAAAGTCATGCTAAGTAATAATTCATGGTTTATTAAAATTTGCATATAATTATAATTCATATGACATATCCTACCATGTCATACGTCATTAGACTCAATCAAATAAAAAGAAGAGGCAATCTTAGATCTAGAGGTTCACTATTTTGATTCTATATAAATTTCATAGTTATGATTTTTCTCAAAAAATAATACTTCATAATAATTCATGGTTTATTAATCTTTATATATAATTATATTCACATGACCTATCATATCATGTCATACATCACAAAACTCAAGCAAATAAGAAAAAGTGGCACTTTTATTATTATTCCTATCATTGATCATAATAGTCATTATATTATTTTAAAGAGGCCATCGTAGAGATACCATTTTTCTAAAAACATACCACTTTTAGTAAGTATAAATTCATCACTCTTAAATCATTTTTGCTCAACAATGAGCTAGACATTAAGTTCTTCCTAATGTCAACAACATGTAATACATTATTGAGGTTGAGAAGCTTTTTAAAGGTCATCTTCAGTATGACCTTTGCATCACCTAGTACCTTAGAGGTTGATGAGTTTCCTGTATATAGGTTTTCTCCATCCACTTATTTATAAGTGAAAAATATCCTCTTCTTATCACATACATATCTTATAACACCAATGTCAACCCACCACTACTCAGGATTATTGATAAGGTTGACTTCATACACAACACAACACAAGTTTATTTCTAAAACTTCATTGGTGAGGTGATAAACCTTGATGATATTGACTTGAGCAATCCTTTTCTTAAGGTTTCCTTGCTAATCATTATTTCTGAAATCTTTATCCAGATACCTAATCTTGTTATAGATAAAACACTTACCATTGAACTTCTTGGCAATTCATTTCCCTTTCACAATAATCTTGTTTTTTATTGTAGAAGTTTACCGAAATTTATTTTTAGGGCACCATAAAAGTTGACTTTCTTCTATGATAACTTATTATCCTTTTCTATCATTAACCTCAAAATAAAGTCTTCAATTCTCATCTCATTGTGCTTATGCTTAAGCTAGTTCTTGAAACCTTTCTAAGATGTTCATAATTTTTCAATGATTCCAGCCACTTGGAAGGAATCATTTACATACATACTTTCAGCATGTATATCTTACAAGATGAGCAAAGACTCTTGAACTTGGATTACTATGCTTATTGAAATAACCATCTTGAGATCTAGAAATTTGATGACTATGAACCTCTTCACACTGGCATCTTCAACTTTGTGATTTTTGTTTAAAACTTCCCGTAATTCTTTTGCATTTTTTATTGAACTATACACATTATATAGTGTATTGTCTAACTCATTCAAGATATAGTTCATGCACATGAAACCAGTATGATTCCATCCATCCATCCATCCATAGCCATCATGGTAGTAGGGTCAGATTTATTTTTTAACAATTTTAGTGCTTTCTTAATCAAGAACTTTGTCATGTGTAAGGTGGTCAGATAAAACAATATTTTTTTGCCACTTCTTAAAATTTAACCCATTGAACTTTTCAAGTTTCTCACTATGTACCACACAAGGTGATGGTAAGATCCTCATTATCGAAGTAGTATTGTTGAAGCAACATTGATTGACACAACCAAATCTTAAGTTTAAGGAGTAGAAGACATGATATAATCTATATATGTAAAAAAAAAAAAACAATAGCCAATAATATATAAATAAATATTTTAGCTCCACAATAAGCAAGTAATAATAAAAAAAACTTGTAATAAAGCAACTTAATAAATAAAAATATTTAAATTATACAAGATAAAATCAACAATCATTTCCTTTCTTGGGTTACTATGTTAAACCCTATTTTGTTCACTCTGATTTATATAATTATCACCATTTCACTTATGAATTATTTTTTATATAAAAATAGTATTGTATGGATAGTATTTTTACAAAGTAAGTTCCCAAGAAAGATTGGAAGGGTCATAAACAGTCCTATTTAAAATCCAATCTTCTTATATAGAACTTCCTAGATCGTATCTATTCACTTTACTAACTTTCTATATGTATCAGCAGTAATGCATGTGTGAATATTAATGTATACATGAATAGTATTGTGTACATGAACAAAACTAACTAGATAATTTTGATGTCAATCCTAGAGAGTAAAAGCAAGAGAAACAAAAAGCATGATCATACCAGCAAGATAGTATAAACTATCATAAACAAATTAATGGTTCATTTATTAGAAAATATAGATCAATAAGATGTATGACATTATCAAATCATCCAAATTACATGAAAAAACAATTTTAAAAGATAAACTATAAATTTAAAACAAAGATATATAGTAACCTTATAAAATTAAACAAAAGAAAAGGAAAAATAATAATAACAAATCAAAAGGTTATAGACTAAAGCATATAAAATTAAAATTAAATCTATATTTGAGAATACAACAACTTAAAAGGAAGTTAATTAAAACTTGAATTTCAAACATGTTAAAAACCTCTTTTATAATTTATTGTTGTTGTTGTTGTTGTTGTTGTTGTTGTTGTTGTTATCTTCTAGATTAACTAAACAATATCTAATGTAAAAATAAAGCCTTAAGATTGTTTTTCAAATTTGTAAATATATTAGACTAGTAAACAATAATGTTTAGTTTGTCGTAATAAGAGCATTCAAAACATAAGAAATTATTTAAGAAAAGCATACAATTTTAAATCTATAAACATGCAAAATAAAACTTATGTCTAACATGCTTTCAACATAAATATAATAAAAAAATATCAGTATGCATATTAAGTATCTACGCAAACTTCCAATTGGCACAAAATCAAAGTCCTGGCATATATACCATTAATAAAAATAAATATGCTTATATTAAAATAAAGAAGGGTACTTACCCGATGAAGAACTTTAAAGTAATGAAAAGCTTGTTGTTGTCAACGATAAATCCTTTATCTTTAAGGCTTTATTGCTCATCACTTGTGCAATTAGGATGTTTGCAATATATCTTTTGAGATTCCAACAATGTCACCTTGATTTAGAATCACTTTTAAACAAGGTCTTTGAACCAGAGATGATACAAACCAAGTCAAGTCTAAATTTGGTCTTAAAATATCTGCTAATCGATTTTGCGAGATCGGGCATATCTCTTAAACAGTACATCGGAACGAATTAAAATTTTACATGACGGTACTAGACACATGGAAATATATTTTGGTAAATGTCAAGTCAAATGGAGTTCGGGAACATTAGCCTCTTCAAAACCTTAGAAACCCAATTGGAAGGATAACACCTAGGTTTGTCCATCACAGCAGAATGAGAAGGGCAAAGTCGAATACCCTAAAGAGAAGAAAGACACCTCAGTTCTTATTAAAGGAAACAATGTTACTCCTACTTCTTGTAATCATGACATTAAATGCTTTTGTTGTCTAGGTTTTGGTTATATTGCTTCACAGTATCTAAACAAAAAAAATAATAAGGTTGAGACTGATAGGAAGGATGAAAAGGAGAAGATGCCACCATTAAAGGATGTTGATTATGTGTGTTGAGTATCCGGTTGAAGGAGAGACACTTGTGTTGAGGAGAGCCCTAAAAATGCATGTCAAGGTAGATGATTCAGAAGGTTAGAGGGGGAACATATTCCACACGAGATGTCATATTTATAATAAGGCATGTAGCTTAATTATAGATGGTGGTAGTTGCATTAATGTAGCTAGTATTGAATTGGTGAGAAAGTTGAACTTGCACACTACCAAACATCTCATTCCTTATAAATTACAATAGTTGAATGATGGTAGTAAAGTGAAAGTGAATAAGCAGGTTTTGGTTGTTTTTTCTATTGGTAAATATTGTGATGAGGTATTATGTGATGCTGTGTCAATGCAAGCTAGTCATTTATTTCTTGGTAAACCGTGACAGTATGATAGAAGAGTTATGCATGATAGAGTGTAATATAGGTATATCTTTTGAGATGAATAAAAAACCTATAACTCTTGTATCTTTAACACCTAAGCAAATATATGAGGAGCAACTGAAATTAAAGAAGAAGATGGTTGAAAAAGAGAGCTTATATATCAAGAGGACCTTTTTTGCTAACAAGGCTCTTCTTTGTTTTTATGATGATGCTATTCATTAGCTTGATACTAATTTATTTATCTTAGAAGATGTTTTTCATAACACAAATTCGAGGTCAAATCTTTTAAAAAAGAGGAGGATGATATGAACCAAGACAAATATGAATTTGACCTTAAAATATCTGCTAACTAGTTTTACAAAATCAGGCATATCTCTCAAACCGTATATTAGAACGAGCCGATATTTTACAAGGAGATACTAGACACATGAAAATATACTTTGGTAAATCTTTAGGTCAAATGGAATTCAAGAACATGTTATTTCATATGGTCAAAATTACTAGATAAATCTTGTCAAATCTATCAAACTAGACTTTTGTGTACTGTTTGAGACATATCAATAGCTACAAGTGGACTTTTTTTTTATATTCAAGTTGGTTTGGAAACTAGGCATCTCAAGCTTTCCAACCATTATGGTAGGCCCAATAATCCATCTAGACGAGAAAGGACGACGTGTTTGAAGTCAGGAATGAAAATCTATAAGAATGTGTAAAAATAAGATATTCGGGCTACATAAAGGAATTTTGGTATGAAGACTTTGTTTTTATTATCCTATTTTATTTATTTATTTATTTTTGAATAATTATTTTTAATTTGGGTTTGTTTTGGCCTATTAGACATTATTTAGGGGTTCATTTCATCATTGGACTTATGTTAGATGATTACTAATTTAGGCTCATTAGCTTGCAACCAAAAGAGGTCCATTAGGGTTAGTTAGATGAGACTATATTATGTTGTTTTAGTTGAAAATTCCAGCAACAAGTTGGAGAATAAATATGAATTTTCCTTTTGTTTGTTTGTGGCAAAACCATCTTTCTTTGCATGGACAAAGATCGTACACTGACTTATCAAAAATTAACTGGTTTCATGGCATCATTCACATACTTAGAATCTTAGATATAAGATAATCTTTAGGTCCAAGTCTTTTTCCAATACCTTTAGTTCTTAGGTACAAGGTTACCTACAGATTAAGATTCTATCAAATTTGATTTTTGGGCTTTCCGGGTTGTTATCTACTTCGTTGGGGTTTGCTTGACCACGTGATCAAGAGGTTTGCATCAAAAGATTTGTAACTCAAATATCTATTAATAAGATGAACATAAGCTCTAGATTTAAGAGAAAAACCAAAGCATAAAGAGAAAAGAAAACACTAAAATATAAGATGAGGAAGAAAGCATAAAATATAAAAAACATTGTTTTAAACTCTTCCTTCACCCTTCTTTTATAATGTATTTTGAAAGCTAAAAAGTTGAAGAATTAATTCTAGTAATGATCATAATTAATTTTCAAATTCTCAACCTTTGATTAGCTACCATAAATCAACAATTAAATCTAAACATGGTAGCCATAAACCTAAACTTTGTTTAGGTGAAAAAAAACTATCCAGATTTGCAACAAAAGCTTCTGGAAGAGACTATTAACATTTATGGGCTAAACTGGACAAAGAATGGGCTAGCCCAAGTCCAAATTTCAATTGGAAAAAAAAAACCTTTTATGGTCCAAACTATTATTTTATAATAAACTCAAACTCGGGTCTGAAGCTCGAGCATGAGTCAGGTTTGACTAGGGTTGGCTGACGCATGTGTGTGGGTTTAAAACCAAAACCCATTTTCCCTATAACCTCTTCTCTGTAAAAGATTGGGTGTCTTTTGGGTCCAATTTCAACTTTTCAACTACTCACTTCATAAACAAACCAATGGATATACAAACAAATGGTTCTTTGCGATTAATTTC
This sequence comes from Populus deltoides, assembly GCA_015852605.2. Taxonomy (NCBI): domain Eukaryota; kingdom Viridiplantae; phylum Streptophyta; class Magnoliopsida; order Malpighiales; family Salicaceae; genus Populus; species Populus deltoides. The sequence continues at coordinate 33,258,231 of CM027570.2, read as the reverse complement.
TTATTCACCTATAATTTATTTAAATCATGTTAATGTTCTATGTTAAAATCATATGTTGGATATTAAATTATAACATTAAATCTTTAAACAAATTTTCAATATAATTATGTAAAAAACATAAAAAAAAATCTTACTCTATTTTTAATAATATATTATTTTATTTGAAGACGTATTATAATCTAAACGATTTCTCTTTCTAACATGTTTGATGTTGTAATTTATGATTTTATTTAAATGTGTTTTTCGCTTGAAAATATATTAAAATTATTTTTTATTATAATTTTTGACATCAGCATATTAAAATCATAAAAAATTTAAAAAATTAATTTAATATTATTTCATGGTAAATATATTTAAAAAAAATCAAAAAAACAAAAGTGGCTTTTCAATTTTCAGCGTGGTTAATAAATATAGTAAAAATAGAACACGTGTCACATAAACAAGAGGACACCCCTGTGTATTTTGTTTCTTCGTCAAGATCAGTTCGAATAATAAATTTACAAAAATGTATATATAGAAAGTTTGATCGGACAGGCATGGAAAAGTGAATATCATTATATTTATATTGAGACTGAGATTTAAATAGAGCTAATAAAAAAAAATATAAATCGTTTTATAAATTCAATTGTAAAAGCTGAAATTCAAATATGAAGCTAAATGAATATTTGTTTAATTTGTTTAAGGACATGAGAAAAATCTTTAAACACGGGAACTGAGTTAGAATGGCCTGTGTTTTCAGAGGATATTTATTTCTTGTAGTTATGATTTTAAAAAATAAATTTTAAAAAAATAATTAGTTATGATTAGTTGGATTTAGATGCGTGTTTGATAAAAATTATGATTGAAGTTTATGTATAGCAAAAAATATATATAAAATATTTTATTAGTTATGTTTGAAAGTGTGGTTGCGGTTGCTTTTCAAAATATTTTTTACTTGGAAATGCATTAAAATAATATTTTTTTTATTTTTTAAAAATTATTTTTGATATCAGCGCATCAAACACCAAAAAATATTAATTTGAAACAAAGAAAAAAATAAAGAATTTCAAATTTTTTCGAAAGCGCTTTTGAAATACAAAAACAAACAGGGTTTACAAAACTCGGTTAAAAAACATATAAAAACTGCTGCACAAAAACTATATTTCAAACTCAATTTTTTAATGGGACTCGCAGCACAAAACGCAATTTGATTTATTACCAAATACCTTGCTGTGTTTGTTTCACCGCAAACGTAAAAGCTAGTGGAAACAAATGCAACCTTAATTTAAAAGCAATTTTTCATGCAACAAAATAAATTTTCTATAGAAAAAAATTATTGCTTGCAGATTAGTTTTAAGAAAGTATAAATGTTGAATTATTAGATTACATTGTGTGTTGGGGGTGGTAGAGATTATTTTTTAAAAGTGTTTTTAGTTTGAAAATATATTAAAATAATATTTTTTATTTTTTAAAATTTATTTTTGACATCAACGCGTTAAAATAATTTTAAAACATCAAAAAATAATTTAAATAAAAAAAAATTTTAATTTTTTTTTAGAAAGGAGGTGGAACCACATCCCCTACACACCTTTAATTTCAATTTAAATGAAAATATAGTGCCGCCAATATCTCAAATAAGAACATGCCAATAGCTTGTCATATAGACATGATAAAGATTTAAATTGAAAGCATAGAAAAAACAAAAGAGAAAAAGAAAAGATAATCTTAACTTTTATTCAAACCAAGAATTCTTTCGCAATCCTCAATTAGAAATTCAGTACCATAACATGACTAACGCTTTTGAATCGCATGAAAAATAATGTAATTTATTATGCTCATGCATTGTATAGAAAATACAATTATTGGTGGCTGGCTTAGCTTAAACTTTATGATATTCTCTGTTAGTAGGGTAATTGTTGTTTTGTAAAACAATATTTTTTATTTTTTAAAAAATTATTTTTAATATTAATATATAAAAAACACAAAATATAACTAATTTCAAACAAAAATAAAATTTAAATTAATAAAATGTGGTTTCAAGCATCGAAAGATATAGTCATTATAGCATGGGTAGAACTCTAAATCTAATTTAATTTTTTTAAAAAAACATCATGGAATTAATTGGAAAAATCATTAAGATAGGTACGTGGGTTTGGAATTTGAATTTGATAATTTAATATTTAATAAAATCAAAATATATACTCCTCCAATGTGGAAAATTGTAATAATACCAAGTATGTTCCAATATGTGACCCAAATTGTTGAATACCCCCAATTTAATGCAAGATTCTACTTTGAAATACAAGACAATTAAGCGGGCTAATAAAGCAAACCCCAAAAATAAAGAGATTCTAAGAATAAAGGCAACTATATCAAAAGATAAATTAATGTAAAGTATAATTAAAATATCCAATATCCAAGTTATGAAAAGGGGATTTTTTTTTTAATTAGTATATTTAATTTTTTTTAAAAAAAAAAAAAAAAACTAGTACAAGTAGAGAAGGATTTTGTAAAATAACAGTCGAGTAAAAATTACAGCTCCCAAGGCGAGTCCACCGCTGCCTCTGGACAGTACGCACAGCTCACGCCACTATTAATGATGGTTGTATTTGATGTTGGTGGATTGGTCTGATAATACTTGCGTTAATTTTTAATGTTTTTTTAACTGGTCCAGAATTTTTATAAATTAACAGTAAAGATCTCTAAAATTCACCACCCAAAATTTACTGGTTGCTGTGACAGAGTGTTCCATCACCGTCAATTCAATTAAGCAGAGAGCAGTCATATCAGATTGGTCCCCAGCATGAACGATCTATCGCTGATTGGTTGTGACCACAAAACAAAATCCACACGCTGATCAGTATAGAATAATATAAAATATAATATTTACTATTAATGTCAATATAATTACCACCTGGAACTAAACGATGCTCTCTGATAACGTGTGATTGTGCGCCGTGTAATGTTCAAAACTTTGATTAAACGACAAAAGATACAAATCCAAACGCAGATGCTTTTTCCTTTTCTTTTCTTTTCTTTTCTTTACCGAAGAAGGCGCCTTCACACATTCAAATCCCCTAAACGACACCCAGTCGTTTTCTAATCTCAAACTTCAACGAGGTTACTTGAGATATTTTGATATTATTCAAGGGTATTTTGAGAAACGAAAACCATCCACGGCGTTGATATCTGCGAAATCTTCAGTTAATTCTGCAATTTCATATATAGGGAGCCAGCCACTTATACGTGGATGTGGTTGTTAGTTTTTAAAAAAAAAAACTATAAATTATAACTTCTAAAAATAACATATAAAAAAGATTGTGATATTAACTCTTAAAGTATGACTAGACATTTAAAAATTAAAAAGATATGATCCAAGAAATGATTGAATCGATAAATTCAGATTCTAGTGTAAGACCGTCTATTTTACGGCAATAATCATAATTCTCAATCCGACCATTGAATACGGTAATAAAATGAACATAAGTGCTCACTCATTAGGATGCAACTGGTCCAGACTCAACTGGTAATAGCTAAACACATCTCTTACACATTCATGAAGAGGGAAGGAATACCCCATCTCGTACATGTAGAGAGGTGCATCGATTTTAAAAAGACCCTGAGAGATTCTCAAGATCGTTTTATTGATACGCTTATTAGGGAGATGTATCTAGGCAATGTATTCATTAGGTTGTTGGAGAGCCATGATTTCCACGTCCATAGCACTTATGTTGTTAAAAATGTCATCTTTAGGGATTCGAGTCAATCTCCTTCTCTTTTAAGGGTCTTTAGAAGGGATATCGGAAGGACTCCTACGGTACCTCTTCTCTTAAACACTTCTAGTATGAGAAATTTTTTGAAGATGATTCTTAAAGTTTTTTCTCGGGTCAAGGAATATGTGACTTAAGGTCTCTTCTACGAGAGTAATTTTTTTTTCTTTTGTTTTTACAGATCGAACGAAATCAAAGTAAAGGAAATGAAAAGGTAAGAATAACCAGGGTCATAAAAAAACCACTACATCCCCACTATCGGATAAAAAACTTTTTGTGTCATCACATATCTCGAAAAGATTACTCAAGTGCTATATTGAGTGCTAGTAGTCATATTGTTCCCCAAGACGAATCTTCTACCAGTGGAAAGAATCCACCTGGAATTGAGGATCTCAATGGTGTTAGGAGGGACACATAAAGACTTTATAGGAAGGATAAAAAGAGTCTCACGTGCTACAAGCAGAGTTTTTTTCAAAATCTGTATGTATAATACCCAACAATTTAGGGGAGACTATTAATGGATCAACATATATTACTTTTTGTTTGTTTGTTTGAAATTGCTCTCCAAAGGTCTAACCATGAGAATGTTAAGACCCATCATCCCTAGGCTCAGCCAATAAGTTCAGACGCCTATAGGTCTAGTGAATTGCTAGATTTTTCTTTCTTGAGCTCATCCAAGCGTTGAGCTCAAAGACCTATGGGCTGGTGAGTCACCAGACTCATCGTTCTTAAGCTTAGCCCTCTGAGCCCAAACACCCCTTGATGGATCAGAGTATTTTATCCTAATAGGAGATGCCAATATTTACTCTACAAGGAAAAGAAACACCGGGGCGTATAAAAAGAACGAAACAAAGATGATTAGGCCAGGTTCAATTTTTCTCTCTTTGGTTACAAGGACTAGTCTATCTTAAAAGCTTTTTTCTAAAAAGTATAATCGATCTCTCTCTAAGTCAATACTAATTTAATTATCAAAGAGTCTCCAAATAGATAAAAAAATGATCTTTTGCAAGTAATGATGATGGTTTACCATGCCTTCACCATAAAAGGGTGGGTCAAATTTCCAGAACCAGGAAATTATTAACTTTAAGTCAGGCCCATGCTCGACCTTCAAGTTCATGAGATAAAACAGAATCTCATCAAATGAAAAATGTATCAAATTATTTTTTTTAAAAAAAGTTTTATTTCTCCAAACATAATTTCTATGATCTCCTTATATGTTTTCATTTATCGACCAGTGTAGTGATATTCTTGGACCATTCTTTGGACATTGAAACTAAATTTAGTTTTTCAAGTAGATGAAAATTAAATCATTCATCTTAGAACTTAAAACTATAAAATTTATGAGAATTTTATTTCTTTTATCCTAGATTTAATTATGGTAACCTACCATCCATCAAATTAACTTTTTTTTTATACCTATGAATAAAAACAACTTTCATTAACAACTATCTTAGTACAAGTTTAGAAACAAAAGTATTTCTATATAATATTTGAAATGAAAAGAATATAGGAAATTAATATATATATATATATTAAAAGGCCTTGGTATTTCACTATAACAATAAACAATGAAATGTCAAGTTATTTTTCACTTTAATCCTTAAAAATCATTTTTTTTAGAATTATATATATATATTTTTTAAATTTCAATTTACTTTAATTTCATCATTTAACATTGAGTTTATTGGGTATTGAACTTCATAATTTATTTATATTTTTTTCTATAAAGTTATCCTGATCTTATGATCTGAATCACGAGTTTTGCGGTTTAGCTGTGTTGATTTGGATTAAGCCGGTTGACTTAGTTTTTTTTAGTTGATTTAGTTTTTTTTTTATTTTATCCTTCAATGTTTGGTTGATTGAGAATTAGACTTTATAATTTTTTTTTCCTGTTTGTGTTCAATAAGATTATCTTGGTCTTATGACTCAGGTCATGAGTTTGTTCGGTTGACTCAAATGATTTTTTATGTTCTTTTTTAATTGTTTTTTTTAATTTCATCATTTAACATTGAGTTAATTGTGAATTGAGTTTTATAATTTGTTTCGATTTGCTTTTTAAGAGTTTATCCTAAGCTCGTAACCCAAGTTTGAAAGATTAACCCGAGTTCACCCAACTTCATTTTTTAGTTGAATTTTGTTTTCATTTTCGTCCTTCAATATTAGGTTGAAATTGAATTGAATTTAATAATTTTTTTATTTACTTTCTATAGGGTTATTAGGGTCTTATGATCTGGATAACAGATTTAAGAGGTTAACTCGAGTTGATCTATCTAATATGTTGTCTTTTCAATTCTTAAAAAAATATTACCTTAATTTTTTTATTCAAACTACTTTTTTATCCATCGTCTAAATTTTTTTTAGACCTGTCAAGAAAACCAAGTCACTTCAAATTAATTACTATATTATATAATTTTTTATTAAGAAACATATTACCAATAACTTAGATATTTTTTTACACAATTGTTTTTTAAATGATATCCATCATAGCAAGTACAGTAATTTTCTTACTACTGTGTGGTGAGAAGTAGACAAGACATAATAATAAGATAAATTAGTAATACAGCAGACTGCTCTTGGACTTTCGAAGAGACTTTCTAGAATCCTTTCTTCGAGTTTTGGGACTTGAAGCATACATCACACACACACACACACACACACACACAAGATTTTAAACCATTTTTTTTTTTATTAACGAAGGACAGACCACATTGATGGGTCTCATCTCATCGACGGAAAATACACATCTTCGGTCAGTGCCATGGTCTACAAATAAATAAAATAAAATAAAATAAAAACTCCTCAAACCTTTATTAAATAAATTTACAACCCCCAAAAGACGGGGATTCGAAACCCTGAAGAACAAAGAAAAAATATATCATGGTAATTTTTATTAAATAATACACTATATAGATGTAGATCTAGAACAGAGAGAAAAAAAGAAGAAACAAAAGAGGGGGAGAGAAAAGAAAAGAAAAATTTTAATATTATGCTAATTTTTAATATAGCATATGAAATCATAAAAAATATTTTAAAAAATATAAATTTAATATTTTTTTATATAAAAATTAATTTAAAAACAAAAACCACCCGTAATTCACACAGGAAATAAAGAAGTTTTTAGATCGGTTATTAGATAAAAACATGACAACAGCGAGTCCAAAAGCTAAAATAAAGAGAGTTTTTTTTACCAATACTGTTAGCATTGTTACAAAAATATCCCGAAGTTAGAATGGATGTGTTCAAAACAGCTGGTACATACCTCGATTAATTTTATGCACCCCAAAATTAACGGTCATGTAAATTTTAATGGCCCTGAGATGTGCATGACTCAAACCAATAATTTTTAAAAAACAAATCTAAAAACTGACCAATTAAATAATATTTCTCAAGATAAGAATACTTAAAATTAATATTACGGTGATTCTAAAGCTGATTTTCCTTTTGTTGTATATTTTTTTATATAAAAAATAATTTAGTTGCAAAGCATTGTAGATTTATATGTTGGATTTTTTTGTGGGGTAAAAAAAACTATACAATATAGATTTTTAACTTTTAATTAGATATAAATTATAATTAAATAAATTATATCTCTGAGAAAACATAAACTCACCTCAACGAGAAATGGTATAAATACATATTAACAACAACGAGAGAGAGAGAGAGAGAGAGAGAGAATAAGCAAGACGAGGTCTGTATTCTTCTCTCTCACTCACTAACTACAAAGCTGATGACATAGCACATTTTAATATTATATTATTATATTCGCTTCTCTTCTGTTTTGTTTTTAGCCAGAGCGAAGGGAGAAAAAAATCTCAAAGAGACGCACGCATTTAATATTCGGAACAGGATTATCCCATTTTTTTTGTTCTCATCTTCGAAAAATTTGAGCGCTGGTTGGTCTCTTCCTAAGTTCAAAATTATTCTTCGTTTTCTTTCGATTTAAAAGCTGGATTTGGTGCTGTTTTTTTGTGTGCACAAAACCGCTCTTGAAGCAGTTTTTTGTTAGAGGTTTTCGTCGCTGCTTCTTCTTCTTGTTTGTGGTGTGTTTTTGGTCTGAATGCGTTTTCTGTTTCTTTTCTTTTAAGGTTTCAGTTTGAAGCAGAAAGCTTTAGCAGCATTTTCTTTCTTTCTTTCGGAATTTTGTTTTCTTTGAGAAGCTTAGCTGGTATTTTGTTGCCTTTTCAAATCTTATCAAATTGTAACAAGTTTTGGATCTAATAATACCTTGATATATATATATATTGTTTTTCTTTTAAATTTTGGTTCCAATCAATACCTGCTTTTGTGTTTGTTCTGCATTTTCTTTTGCACTTTCCGAGCAACCAAACAGGAAAAGAATTTGATGCTAATGTAAAATGTTTCGACACTGATCTTTGGTTTTTTATTTTGCAGGAAGTCTACGTGAGCCTGTTTGATTTCAAAAGGTGTGGCTTTTCAGCTTAAGACAGTTTGTGATAGTAGTTCAAATTTGTGGTTCCAAGAGTGAAGGTTCATTAGTCAAATATATATACAGTCTCACTATGTTTCGAAACGGAAACAATCAAGGGATTTTTTTTTTATCTCCACTAATACAAGAAAGTTACTCCCTCATTTTTGTTTTTAATCTTTTGGAGCTGTTTCTTTCACTACTTTGACTCATTGATTTGAAGGCTCAAAAAGCAATGCTATAGCGGTGTTGAGTGACATCCTTTTGTCCTCGTTACAGTGTTTATTGTCCTTTTCCATTTTGCCAGTGTTCGTGGATACTCTTTCCTTGAATTTATAAGCAAGAGCAAGTAGTTTTTTTGTCAAATTTCTGCCAGTGGAATCTGGTTCTTGCCTTTCGGGCCGAAAGGATGTCTAGATCCTGAGGATATTTTTGGGTACCATTTTTTGATCATCAAAGGATGCCAAATACAAATTTACAAGCTGTGAAATGGGTATTTTTTCTTCTTGAGGGACTTGTGTTAAATGGTGAAAACGGTCTTGTCAATGGAGTGGTCTGCTATTGATATATCCGGAAGGGTATAGGTTTATTGTCGGTGGTACTTGTCTTTTGAATCCAACATGGACGGGACAGGATATTAATGCATGAAACGTCTTAGTGTGTCTTGTAGACATGCTTTTGTTGTTGTTGTTGGCTCTATAACTCTAGTGGGGCTTTGATTGAGAGAACAACTGGAGGTTTCTGATACATTAATTTTGTGGTGGTAGTGATGAGTAGAGAACAGAAGAAGGGGAAGCAAGAGAAAGGCGGCTCGGATGTTGCTGTGAAGGTTGTTGTCGCAGTTAAAGCCTCCAAGGAGATTCCTAAGACTGCTTTGGTCTGGGCTTTGACTCATGTCGCGCAACCTGGAGACTACATTACTCTTCTTGTGGTTGTCCCTTCACACGCTCCAGGTATATTTTCCATTTCCTTTCATTGACGTCATGCCACTGTCTAATCTTGATCAGTAAACTTTGTCTGGGATGTTTTGTAGTTTGATATTTCATTATTGATTCTAATTTTGCTTCTATCATTTCCTGTTTTAGAAGGTACTTTGGGGTCTAACTTTCTTAATTAGTTGGTAAATATGATTGCCTTCACCATTTCTTCAGGTCGAAGATTATGGGGATTCCCAAGATTTGCTGGTGACTGCGCCAGTGGTCACCGGAAGTCTCATAATTCGGGAGCAACCTCAGATCAGAGGTGTGACATTACAGATTCCTGTTCCCAGATGATCCTTCAGCTTCATGATGTTTATGATCCAAACAAAGTGAGTGCCGCAGTCTAATTTCTTGTGGGTGCTAAACTCCATATGTGCCTATGCTGATACTACATTTCGTATCCTGATCCCCGTTCACAGATCAATGTGAAGATAAAAATTGTTTCTGGATCACCTTGTGGGGCAGTCTCTGCAGAAGCCAAGAAGGCGCAAGCCAACTGGGTTGTACTAGACAAGTAATGCTCCAATCTTCATTGAGTTTAGTATCATATTTCATCCTTGTCAGTTAAAAAAAAAAGACCTTTAAGATTTTAAATTAATGAGTTCTTGCCTCATTCAAGTTCCCAATACTGATTTGCTCGTCCAGAATATATGTTGATGCTTATGATTCATGATTCCATGTTTGGGCTTCTTCTATAGACAGCTGAAGCACGAGGAAAAACGCTGCATGGAAGAGCTGCAATGCAACATAGTGGTTATGAAACGATCCCAGGCAAAAGTCCTCCGCTTGAATCTGGTTGGAACATCAAAGGAACCTGAAGTTGTGGGCCCATCACCTTCCAAACTAAATGAAGCTTCTGAGCAGCATTCAAAAAATAAGAATAATTCTTCAGGCTCCATTCGAGGACCGGTGGTTACTCCAACAAGTAGTCCAGAGCTTGGAACACCCTTTACTGTGACTGAAGCAGGAACTTCATCAGTCTCAAGTGATCCGGGAGCTTCACCATTTTTTATCTCAGAAACAAATGGAGAACTGAAGAAAGAGGAATCACTGGTTATTAAGGAAAATAGGGATCTTGATGAATCTAGTTCAGACACAGACACTGAACATTTATCTTTGGCTTCAAGTTTAAGGTTTGAACCATGGGTAGGAGAGTTACTTGGTTCTCATATTCAATCCTCAAGACACGTAGAAGAAACCTCTCAGAGAAGTAATTGCATGGCGCAAACATCAGCAACAGAAGCTTTGCTAGAGAAGTTCTCAAAACTTGATAGACAAACAGGAATTGGAATGTCAAACTACAGGACTGATCTAGACTTGAGTGTAAACGTGAGAGAGGCAATATCATTATCCAGAAATACGCCTCCTGGCCCGCCTCCTTTGTGTTCGATATGTCAGCACAAGGCACCTGTATTTGGGAAGCCCCCAAGGTGGTTTAGCTATGCTGAGTTGGAGCTTGCTACTGGAGGATTTTCGCAAGCCAATTTCTTGGCAGAGGGTGGGTTTGGATCTGTTCACAGAGGTGTATTGCCAGATGGTCAGGCAGTTGCTGTCAAGCAGCACAAATTGGCTAGCTCACAGGGGGATCTAGAATTTTGCTCAGAGGTGGAAGTCCTTAGCTGTGCTCAGCATCGAAATGTTGTTATGCTCATCGGGTTTTGTATTGAGGACAGAAGGAGGTTGTTAGTTTATGAATATATATGCAACGGGTCACTAGATTCTCATCTGTATGGTAATTTTTCTTTATCCCTGCATGAAGAGTTTGATGCTTGTATAACTGAAAACACTATATATGGTCCTAATGAGGTGACGTTTTTTTCCATAGTAATAGATACCTTTAATTTAAAGTTAGGTTTGTGGATGCCAATTTTGGTTGCATTTTACTAAGAAAGCTTTATTCTTTAGGGCATCATAGGGAGCCATTAGAATGGTCTGCACGCCAGAAGATTGCAGTAGGAGCTGCTCGAGGGTTACGTTATCTTCATGAAGAATGCAGAGTAGGTTGCATAGTCCATCGTGATATGCGGCCAAACAACATTCTCATAACCCATGATTTTGAACCCCTGGTATGAATATTTATAGTTTCTTTCTCAAAATCAGGCACTTATAAATGTAAATGCTAATCACAACTGCTTCATTTTTGCATCTTCTCTATCATCAAAGTCCTCTTCTTTTTACCTTCCGTTTCCTAGTCCAGCATCTCATATTTTTTAGATACAACAGAACCGGAGTAGAACCCTTGTAGACCTTCACTCTGCTTTTCATGTATGCAGCACCTCCGTGCTTGACAAGCGTTTTTAAGTGTTGTCTTCCTTTGAATTTCTCGGATGTTTTCTGAGATATTTTTATTGTGTTTCATGATGTATGAAATGTGTAATTCACTTGCCAACCTGTTGAATTTATTGACCTTAATTCAGCTTTGATTTCTAGGTTGGAGATTTTGGCCTAGCAAGGTGGCAGCCTGATGGCGATACTGGTGTTGAGACAAGAGTGATCGGAACATTTGGGTAATTTCAGATAGTGTGCCTTGTTGCCTTTTCCTTCCACATGCAATTGCAGTATAGAATAAGATGTTCTTCTCTGCTGCAGGTATTTGGCTCCAGAATATGCTGAAACCGGTCAAATCACAGAAAAAGCTGATGTTTATTCCTTTGGAGTGGTTTTGGTCGAGCTTGTTACAGGACGAAAGGCAGTGGACCTCAACCGGCCAAAGGGCCAGCAGTGTCTCACGGAATGGGTATGCTATAGGGATCAGTTTTTCAATCCTTAGCTTTCTCTTTGTAATCCACAACATCAATTCTAGCATTTTCTTGTTCTTTTAGGCTGTATGTTTAGTGTAATCTCGCTAAGACATTGTCAAAATGCATGACAGGCACTGCTGATAGAATCAGAAAGATAAAATCATTTCTTGCTTCCTTTTAGGCTGTAGCTTCTTTGTTTTTATATTCTAATTCTTAAACATATTGATCTGGATAGGCGCGCCCTCTATTGGAAGAATATGCCATAGTGGAACTGATTGACCCACAGCTTGGCAATCACTATTCAGAACAGGAGGTTTACTGCATGCTCCATGCAGCATCGTTATGCATACGACGGGATCCTCATTCCAGGCCTCGTATGTCTCAGGTAAACAAAACTTTCAATTTGAAGAACATTCTGGCTTGCCTTACAATTCATGGATCTGAATGAGCATGTTCTAAGGCAATCCCTTAGACAATGGAAAATCCAGATAAGTTTGCTTTGTTGTCAAATCTGCATAGAAACAAATGTGAGTCACTCAAAGTTACTAAGACATAGGGGATTTTGTTTGTGTGTGCGCGTTTTTGAAAATATCACGTTTTGTGTTGGAAAACCTTGTGGAAACGTGCTCTTGTTAAATTTCGCTTACGGGAAAGATCTTGACAATGCTTTACTTTCTCATGCACAGAGCATTCTGTTGTTTTGGATAGTTATAATCAAACATATTTTTTCTTTCCTGTTTGTGTTGTTTGGGAGAAGGTTCTCCGCATACTAGAAGGTGACATGCATGTTGACACGAATTGCATGTCAGCACCCGGGTATGATGTGGGGAACCGGAGTGGAAGGATTTACATAGATAGAACAGCAGCAGCAGCAGCAGCCATCAAAACATTATGGTGTTCTGCTGTCAACGAGTGAGGCATTGGAAGGATTCAGTGGGAAGCTCTCCTTCGACACCCTAGAGCCAACTTTCCGGGAAAGGGATACCGCCAGGAGGATTTCATGCCAAGATGATTTGTAAAGTGCTAACCCTTAATGAACCACATATGGTATGCTAAATATGTCGCTGGCCCATTTGCATTTTGTATTTGTTTTGTTTTCCTTTTTTTGCCTTGTGTATGTTCAAATGCCATCTTGATTTTGCTTTGTATAGTAGAAGGGAAGTAGGGGTAGCAATGTTCTGTGTAATTCTTTGGTAAATGATAGGAACTGATTCAAATAGCAACGATGCAGAGTATTAGTGAAATACGTAATGCTTCGAATCAATGGAGCAGCAGCTTCTGGGAATCTGTCTCTTTCTCTGTGTTTGTTAATCTTGGGCGGTTCATTAGTTTTGAATCTTTGAAAATTGAGGTCAAGAAACAGACAAAACTAATCTTAGATTTGTCCTAACCTCAGGAAGCAACCACAACCAGAAAACATGAAACAGTAGGGCATTAAACGAGGAGGGGTTGCAATGGTGAAAGGAAAACATTTTCTCACCTCGTATGTAATTTCTTGAATTTCAAATTATTGGAAATGCAATAAATCCAAGCACTGAATTTGATGGCGACGAAAGCCTTGGAAATTCATGACGACGCAGGTAATCGTTCCTCGGTACCAAAGTGGTCGGTCCCATAGTTTGCTCTTCATCTCGTCACCCACAGGACCAAGTTGGTCGCCGTATTGTCTTTATCGTTACCTCTGTTTGATGATTATGATTTTCAGCCAACTCTAACCTGAAATTGAAGGGTTTTTTTTTTTTTTTAAAAAAAGCGCAATAGGAATATTAAAAAAAAAGAGCGCAATGGGAATAATTTTTATAATTTTTTAAAAGTAGCACAATAAAAATAAAATATTAAAAAAATAACACTTTTGAAAAAATATCACAACTTATTAAAAAAATCAATTTTTTTAGAAGTTATTTTAAGTTTCAAAATAAATAAATAAATATTATCTAATACCTTTATCATGATAAAGATGATATTTATTTATTTTTCAAAGATAATATTTTAAAATATAATATTTCATTTATAAAGATAATAGATAACATTTTTTCTTTCTAAAACAATTTCAATCCTATCTTATATCAAATTTATTTTATTTTACATCAAAACCATAATCTTTTTTTTTTTAATCTATAGGTTTGTATACGAATAAAATATTTATTTTGATATAATATTCTAATTTATTTATTTATTGAAAAAACCAGTTTACCTAATAATAAAAAAAATACAAATTAAGAATTATATTCGTGCTAGAATTCTATTAATTTGTGTAGAGCTTAATGGTGACGATATGTACTCGGCACCCAAAGACTACACCACGTGTCAAGCATTCATTCATTTGGTCAGGTAGTGTGGTCAGTTTGTGGGCTCCTAAATTGAGAGGCTCAACCATCTTTTGTATCTGCCCAACAAAATATTGTTTTGTTTGTGGGCTCCTGACGTTACTGTAAGTTCACAAGCATTCATTCATTTGATTAGTAATTTAATAATATAATTTTAGCAAGAATTTTTAAATTTGTGCATTTTTGGAAAATGACCCTAAATCTTAGTTTTTTTCTTCAATTACACCTTAATTGAACTAATATGAGCTTCAAGTTCCAGCAAATATTTTATGTTGATCCTTCATCTTTTAATATTTTCATTTTTTTTTTATCAAATTGACTTTACATTTCAATTTGTTTCTTCAAGATTGAGTTAATTGGACTTCTAAACTTTGTTATATTTTCTATTTTGATCATTGGTTTGCAAACTTAACCATTTTTGCTATGAATTCCAATTTTTTTCAATTTTTCTCCTTTATTAGCTCCAATTGAATGAATTGAACTTCCAAACTTTTCTCCTTTTCATCTTTAAACTTTAGTCTTTCAATTACTTCAATTATAATTAATTTCATACATTTATTTTCAATTTTCTGTAATTAAACACCAAATTACATACCCCTATTATTTCTTAACAACTATAAATTAAATTCTTGTATGATTCCAACCCAAATTCTCTTTTATTTTGAAACATTTTTCTTTGAATAATTTTTTTTCTAAACTAATTATTTTCCTGAAAATTTTTAAAATAATTTTGAAGATTTTTTTTAAAGATTTTGAAGAGGTAAAATTCAAGTTATGACATTTCTAATTTTTAATTATTTAGCTAATTTCAACCCTTTTCTAAATATTCTTTCAGAATTTTATCCCTAATTGTATTTTTCTTATTCTTGCATGTTGCAACCTTTTCCAACTTGGTCATTGGGTTTTCAATTTTTAATTATTTAGCCAATGTCAACCTTTTCCTTAATTTTACCTTTTTTTTCTTATTGTTTTTGAAATTTTTTTCTTTTTCTTATTTGTTTTGCTTCTTTTATATTTAATTTTATCTTTTTTTTTTCAACTTTCATCCTTCAAAATTTGATTGATTTTGAATTAGGCTTTTTAATTTATTTTGGTTTGCTTTATATAGGTTTTATCAAGATCTTAAACAAACATCCCTGTATTTGGTTAGTGTTTAATTTTGTGAGTTTTTATTTTTGTTATTATATAATTAAGTAAAAAATAGTTTTTTTTTTAAAAAAAGAGAGAGCGAAGTTATTAAACCAAGTAAAGTCTATGACCTGAGTCATAGGTTTAATAGGTTAAGCCACGAAATCCAATTCAATCCAATATGTCATTGTCTCATTACGTAGAAAAAATAAAAAAAAGATATCATCTTGGATTTTTTTTAAAGCCAAACATGTTTTTTTTGTTAATTGTCCAGGTTGCTTTTAAATTTGTTAAGTCGATTAGGTCACATTGAGGGAACTCCCAGACAATTTAATTTTAAGCTCGAGTTAGGCAAGGAGGTTTTGATATTGACCTGTTAGTCAGGTTTAACGACACTATTAAAAAGTTTCTCATGGACTAAACATTTTTTTTTACATTCAAATAATATTTTGTTTAACCTGCAACATATTGCAAGATAGTTATCTAGTTAGAAAAACTAAAAGATAAGGTGGATATATTGGTCGCCTCCTCACAAAGCACTGTTATTGGAACAATACTTTTTTTAATTTTATCCTTTAATATCGATTTTATTGACAATTAAATTTCATGATTTATTTTGATTTATTCTTTATAGGGTTATCTTAATCTTATGATTTAGGTTGTGGATTTGGCAAATTAATTTTTTTCATTTATCTTTTTTTTTAAATTCATGTTTCAACATTGAATTAATTGGAAATTGAGGTTTATAATTTATTTAATTTTCTTTCTTTTAGATTATCTCAGTCTCATGACCCAATTCGTGGGTTAATATAGATTGAGTCAAATCAATTTATTTTTTAATTTTATCTTTCAGCATTGAGTTGATTAGAAATTATGATTAATATTTTGTTTTGATTTGCTTTTTATGAGGTTATCTCAATCTCATGACTTAAGTCGTGGGTTTGTTAGATTAACCAATGTTGACTCAAGTAATTTTTTTGTTGTTTTGTAATTAATATTTTTTTTCATTTTTTTCTTTCAACATTAGGTTGATTGATAATTTAACTCCATAATTTGTTTTGATTTGCTTTATATGGGGTTATTATGGTCTCATAATCCAAGCTGTGAATTTGACAAGTTGATCTTGGTTGATTCAGGCCAATCCAATAAATTACTATCTCAATATTTTTTTTTAAAAAAAGACGCTGTTTTAAAATTATTTTATCAAATTATATTTTTATTGGTGAAACCGTCAAATTAACTAAATTACATCATATAACCCCTGAAGACACGATTTAAATATCTTTTTACAGTCAAAGAAAATTTGATCTAGCTCTTAACATATTGCGAAACAATAATCTAGCACTTGTCTAAACCTCCAACCTCAGTGACCGCTCATTGTACAGATTACTAATTAATTACTGTGGAAAAAAGTTGAGGGAGGAGAAGAGGAAGAACTAAGAAGCAATGAAAAATGGATATTACATATTTTGGATCCCAACCAACCAAAAAACAGAAAAATGTAGAAAAAAAAATGTTATTCTTCTGTTCTCTAAATGTCTATATTTGCTGGACGTCTGAAGAAGAAGACAAATTATGTCAGATTGTTGATGTTCCCACACGTGTCTCTGTCACCATGAATTCTATTTTTCTTTTCCTTGTTTCTCTAGTCTTTTCATGCCGGGTTTGGCATCATTGTCAAGTTTCTTTGAAACTTTTTCTTGCTCATGATGTTCGCTTAATTTTCTCCTCCCCTTTTGACCCAAATCGGCATTCTTCTCTTCATTCTTACAGTAGGGAAATTTACAACAGTATCCTCCTCAGCCACCCACCTGGCAAAAAGAAGGGAGAAATTTAATCGATAATACCTGTAAACATTCGCATTGTTAAAAGCTTATCAATGCAAAAAACAGTCAAAATCAAGGTTAGACCGACATCATCATGGTTTTTCGAGGTAAAGAAAGAAACATCTAGGATTACTCTAGGGGATATCTAGTATAAAACCTCAGGGAAAGAGTTGATTGTAAGGTAATACGAACATAATCATGATACAAGTTTAGGTGCGTGTCTACTATTAAAAAAAAAAGAAAAGAAAGTTGATTGTAACTGGAAGCACCTCAAGGGAACAAAGAAGCTAAAAATGGCAGAAAGGAGGATGTTTCTACTTTCTTGTCATGATTTTGTCTTTGCTCATTTGTAAGGAAAAAAAAAAAAAGGGAAAATGCAGCGTATGATGTCATTAATTCGATCGGATTAAGGTAAAATTCGAACTTAATCAAGTTCTGATCCGTTCACCATTCTTTTCTTCTTTTTTTTTGTAATTAAGAATCATTAATTATGAAAACAATTAGATTTTATTTTAATCTATTTATGTTAGTTTCTTCAATCGCACCATGATGGTGCTGTGTAGCTATCAAAAGCTCTTCTCATCCCTATCCTCTCTCTTTTCCGCCTTATCCTTGGACGTGCTGCTGGCTTTATGGTAAAATAAGTCTGCGATTTTTTTAATTGTTGTTTATTGCCACCCCAATTATTGAATTAATTAAATGTTCATCCAATATTGGAAACTATTATGAACAATTGAAATGCAAAACAGAAAAAAAAACAAGAGAAATTTACTGTGATTGGGGAAGGAATTATTTACCTGAATTGGGTGACAAAGTGGTGCAAGAAGATTGAAGCTTCCAGCCTGGCGAGGTCAAGTCCAGGACATAATCTTTGTCCTCCTCCAAATGGAGTGAAGCTGCCATTAATGCTCATATCCTTGTCCTGCAAGAGACCGAGCAAGTTAAAATGCTAGAAATTAAAGACACCAGATTAAATAATAGCAAGAACTAACTATTTGCAAAGCAATTGATGATCTCTTACTTGCCACCTCCATGGATTGAATTCGTAAGGCCACTCATAGTTGTTTTCATCAAGATGAACTGACCTGAAATATGCAAAAGCACACCAACCTTTGGGTATCAAATACCCTTTAATTTCTGTGTCTTTCATCGCCTTTCTCATCACCCCGATTATTATGTTTCCCATTCTTAGAGTTTCTGTGATCACCTATATATAATTAGGGAAGAAAAAAAATTTATTGTTAATATTTTCACTCATTTTAATTAATTCTCCATCAAATAATGAGGATTGAAAATGGTACATATATATTTATATACCGTTTGAGTAAAGGGTAGAGATAAATAATCAGTCCAGCACAATGGCTCCCCATGCTGAGCTTTGAGACTTTTCAATTTCATGTTCTCCTTCTGATCAGATTCAATCATCAGATGTATGAAAAGACTGCCTCAATAAAGATAAAAAGGAAAAAAAGAGAGAAGAAAAAAGTGCTGTGATGGTTACAAGTCACACGTGGAGAAGTCACAAAGTCGACATTGATAGGGCACCTAACCATAAAAGTGACCCTTAACTAGAAGCACTATAATTTTGAGAACAATCCCTACACGTTTCCTTGGTGAAACCCTAGGATTCTGTTCTTAATTTAAGGAGGATATACTTTCATTCGGATAATGGGTTCGAATTTAGTTATGTATTTTGAATTGAGAAACCTTAATTGTTAAAAAAATTTATCTACTTGTTTGAGTTATTGAAATGAGATAGTTTTTTTTTTTATCAGTGCAGTCAGTTCTGTCGGCAGGCAAACCCTAGTAGCTGTATGGAAGACCTGTGAGAAATTATGGCGTAAGATAAGAGTGTGATCACAGGGAAGATGTCCCCAGAGGATAAGAAAGCTGAGAAGAACAGTATTATTATTATTTGCAAGGGTAGTCAAAATAAATGGTCATATATAAAACTCAGAAAATGACAAATAATAAATAATAAATGGACACCTAGCTAGCTAGCTATATATAGAGAGCTAGAATTACTGGAGCGTACTAGTCGCTGGTAAATTAAAGAAGATTGCCATGTCATGAAAGAGAATGCAAATTAAAACCAAGATGGAAACAAGAAATCAAGTCTGAAAGAAAATGACTAATTATTAAGAGAAGAACAACTGCTAATTAATAACTCCAAGAAATTAAGTTAAGATATATATATATATATATATATATATATATATATTGAAGAGGGGAGGTGGGAAATTAATAAATTGATGAGCATGCATACCGTCAATTGTTGCAGAGCAGCAGGGCAATCTGAAAGGTACTTAACAGCAAGAGTCATGAGGACCGGCACTGAATCCTCACCGGGTATCATCATATCGATCATATTATCAGCTATTAAATCATCTGTTAATTGTTCACTTGCATCATTAAGCAACACTTCCGCTACATCCTTTGGTGCCATTGAAACAATCCCAGCTCTACCTTCTCTTTTACATTGGATGATTTTCTGCACTAACTTCACCATTTTCTTCTTCGCCTGGAAACCCAAAAGCAAATTCATTTTTCATCATTGGCCACTTGTATATTTTTCAATCTCTTCGTACAAATTAAGAGAATGTGCGTGCGTGTGTGTGTCTGTGTAGCGTATCGTTGGCTATTAACTTGCCTGTAATGATCGATAAAGTTGACTTCCAGGGATGTTTAAAGGTAAGGACATGAGACCAGCAATGAATTCTTGGAACTGT
The DNA here is from genome assembly GCA_015852605.2 of Populus deltoides. Lineage (NCBI taxonomy): Eukaryota > Viridiplantae > Streptophyta > Magnoliopsida > Malpighiales > Salicaceae > Populus > Populus deltoides. The sequence continues at coordinate 33,238,325 of CM027570.2, read as the reverse complement.
TTCTTTAGCAGCTCCATTTCTTCACCAGGATCCAAACTAATCAATGCCTTGACTAATACTTGAAAGGCAATCTGGAGACATTTATACAACAAAGGGTTTTTACTAGGTAACTTTTTGGGGAAATTAAAGGGCTGTAAATATATGTTGTAATCATCATGAGTCTCTTTTACGAGACAATATGATTCATGCAAGCCCCATACTCCACTAAGCTTGGTTTATTACTTTCTAGCAAAATCATTCCAAACTTAAGTAGAAGCCGGAGATAAAATTCAAACATTAATCGTTTCTAGAGAGAGAGAGAGAGGGTGTGTTATAATTGCATGTACGTCGTCGTGATTTAATTGGGTTCTCTTTTATGTTTTTTTCTTCATAAAAACATGTAAAAAAAAAAAAACATAGAAGAAGATGAAAGATGCCAGAGATAGGGTTAAGAGCCCGACATCTTTTGTTTTATCTTGTGTCTAATTGAACTCTTCTCAAAAAGAAAAAAAGAAAAAAAAAGGCACCGTCATAGAATCAGAGAATATCGAAGAAAACTAGCTAGAGATAGATTTCAAACTCCTAAAAAATAGAATTCAGCTCTCTAAACCGCGCACACACAGAAAACTAAGAGAGAGAGAGAGAGAGAGAGAGAGAGAGAAGAAGCTAGGGGACTAACATTCTTGGTTTCATCTTGTATGAAAATGGGCTGGTCTTCTCTCCATTTCTCCATTGATTCTTGAACATAACTTTGCATGTCTCGGGTGATTTGAGCTTTGAGATGAGGGGATTTGAAGAAGGCACCTATGAGACCATGAATTCTCCTTTGTAAGCTCCCATTGATGAGCAAAATGGAAGATTTTCCCATCAACTCAGTTAGAGATTTCGGGTAAGAAGGAACGAACACCTTTGCATCACTTTGTAGTATAAATTTGCTCACTTCTGCATCTGTTGATACTATAGTCGGACTTCCAAATATATGTGACTTGAACACCTTCCCATACCTACAAATTAATTAAAAATGGAAAATAAAGTAAATTTTTGGTATATACTAGCTAGCTACAAGGTTAATTTTGTGGTTAACAAGTAACCATAACCCTCTTCTTAAGCATCATTTCTGATATGTTACTTTCTAATCACAAATTAGCCTAATCTAATCTAATCACCTGAAAAGATAATTAACCAAGATTAACCTTACATGTATGTACCTAAAAAATATACGATATAAAAAGAAAATCAAGTATTGATTTGGGATGTTATATCTAGTGCTGCTAGCTAATACACGTATCCTTAACTGCTACTACTTCCACTTACATGCGACGGCGTTTATCCATGAAGCTTTCAGGGCGGTCTGAGTAAGCACATGAAACGAAGTCGATGGTTTCACCGATAAAGGGCCATCCAAGAGTGCCTAAAGGAAGTGGGGTTTTGTACTTTGATGATGATAATCTGATCGTCATCATACTACTGCTACTAAACCAGCTGCTGTTCCTGTAGAGAAATATTATGGCAGTACTGGACAACAAGATTGCGAACGCAATCCACAATAAATTGTCCGTGTTAATATTCATGATATTAACTTAATTTCACACTCGTATCCTATTCCTACAGAGCTCTCTGTCTCCCTCTCTCTCTCCGCCCCTCTCTCTTTCTCTCTCTTTCCTTCGCTTAAATACGGTTTCCTAATTATGGCGATGATGAGTATACTTTATATATATATATGAGAGGATGATGAGTAAGTATTTGTTTGTAAGGAAAATATATATGATATGAGAGTGTACGTACGAGCACGCGTGGCGTGGGGCAGAGAGAGAACAAGGTTGGAGGTCAAGGTAGTGTGTGTAAGAATATTTGTTTTCTCGATTTGTATAATAATGAGGCGATGCTAGCTTGTGATAAATATTAGCTACTGCTAAGCCTAGTATTGGCTTCTTTAGCGACAGTGGGCCTAAATGATGCCCCCCTCTACCATGAAAAATCACACACATACTAGTTGGATTACTTTTATCACTAGAAATTTATATGGTTGTTAACTTCAGGACTCGCATGTAAGATAGTTCAGGTACGCATAAGCTAGTCTAAACACTCATATTAATCAAAAATATTAAAAAAAAATAAAAAAAAACATTCTTCAAAAACTCATAAATAAGTATCATCATAAGTTTGTTTTTTTAACGATACATGAATCTTAACAGTAATTAATTAATTGAAGAGGGAATTCATTGTTTCCTTTTGAAAAATATTATTTACTTGAATAGTTTTTTTTTCTTTTGAGAATTAGTTTTTTTAATGATTTTTTTTATCCTGGTCTCATAATCTGAATCGCGAGTTTGGTGGGTTAGCTTGGATTTTTCTATCTTTTTTTTTTTCAATATCATCTTTCAATATTTGATTGTTTTGGAATTATGCTTTATAATATGTTTTAATTTACTTTTTATGAGGTTATCCTGGTCTCATTACCTGGATTACAAGTTTGGAAGGTTAACAGGGGTTAAATCAAGTCATTTTTTTATGTTTTTTTGTTTATTTTTTTTTAATTTCAACCTTCAATATTAGATTGATTAGGAATTAAACTTTATAATTTATCTTGATTTGATTTTTATGGAATTATCTTAGTCACATGAATCGAGTTATAGGTTTGGCAGGTTAACCCATATTGACTGGAATTACTTGTTTTTTTTTTAATTTTATCCTCCAACATTATATTAATTTAGAATTGAGTTTTATAATTTGTTTTGATTTATTTTATATATGGTTAATCTGGTCTAATGATTATAATCATGAATTTGACAAGTTAACTTAGGTTGAGTTGAGTGGATCCAATATATTTTTGTTTTAATATTAAAAAAATAAATATATATATATATATATATATATATATTAGAAGAAGAAGAAGAAGAACCAGTCCCCACACGTCCATAATTGTCTCGTGGGCGCAGTGGCTTGAGGCGTCCCTTTAGGAGATGCAGCTGGTGTCCTCGTGCATTCATGTGAGGCTCAATAAATCCTACCACATTCTCCATCACCATCCTCATCATGATCAATATCAACTTAATTTCCCTCAACTTTTGTCCCTCTTGCACGCACGCACACACCTAGGCCAACCCAGCCCCTCATCATGTGTTTCTTTCATTACCATCGATCGATCCTCTCTTTAGTTTTTCTGTGGGGGGGAGAGAGAGAGCACATGCGATTACCCTTACCAAAAATACTTTAGTTTATGTCAAACGTTGTCTTGAACCCTTCTTAGCTAGTGTGTTAATTCAATAATGGCTGTGTCATTATTGCCCTCAAGCTTGTTTGTGTGTCATAATTCTTAAGGGTGGATGATATATAATTATTAATAATAATATCTAAAATATAGAAAGCCATGACTTTTGGGGCTAGCTAGGGTGTATTAATTAATCTACCTCTTTAATTTTCAAAAATCTCTCTCTTCGACTGTAGTAGTGTTGATCAAATAACATGGATTATGGAATTAATTATAAGTTAGCCCGTTCTTGACTGCAAATGTAATTAATCTAATGTTAAGCTCCATTACTTGGCTCTCTCTATAGTTCTCTGGCTACCTCCTTCAAGCTACCTAACTCATCATACACTACTATCCTTTTATATAACAAGATTAATCATTATACAATATTGTTAATATATTTTATTGCATTAATTAGATCTCTCTCTCTCTCTCTCTCGTTTGATTTGCTGATTGCTAGTTTCTTTATAAAAACCCTTCAAGATCTATTTAGAATCTTTAAGAACATACATGGTGGGATATATATATTTCTGAATCCTTTTGAAAAGGTTGGAGTTTAGGACTTATATTTCATGAGGGGAAAGAAAGAAATGATTAGGAGGCTGGGAACCTAATTTTTTTTTTATATTAACGTGGATGTTCTGGCTAACTTGTATGTACTTCGACTAACATCATGGGCCCTAAAGTTAACAACCATGCAAGACTCTAATGACCCTGAGATTTGTGGGACTTCAATTAGTGACCTTTAAAAAATAAACTCATGGTCTGACTAGTTAATTAACAGTTACCTTCAAGGTTCCTGAAACCTAATCTTATTTGATAGTTGCAGACTTTGGTTTGATTTTGGTACTTTGCAATGCTTGAGGTACTCTCATAAAGTAAGTTGGATATTCGTAGTGATAGGGTGTGACCACATCCTCTTTGGAACTTATTCTATGTCAGCATGTGAATATCTTTTTTCTAATAAATTAGAGAATATGCTTCATTCTTTGAGTTCCTAGCTAGCACTAGAAAGCAAGCAAATTAAATGAAATCCATGGCTACCTTTTACCAAAAATGTGGTCCAAAGATTTATTCCCTAATCAATCAATTATTTAAGACACAAAAGAGGAGGTCAGGCTCGCGATAAATACAGACCCAAAAACTCAAAACAAGTGATGAAGCCTAAAGCATTAGAGAATAATCTATCTATCTATCTTGGCTCTGAAAGCCTCGTTGCTTTACTAACTTAATTAATCATTGGAGAATCCCACAACCTTATTTTGCAAGTATTAGGGCTTAAGTCCATCGGTTCCATAATACATTTAAGCCTAAAGCATAAACAAGTCACCGAGTTCCTCCAAACATCTAAAATTTAACATCACTAGCATTATTCTCTTCTTTTTTTTGTGTGTTGAAAAAATATTGCTTCATTCCGCATTGAAGCGCGGACACCATGACTAAAGTATAAAGCTATATGGAGTATATGATTGATTGATCATATGATTGCATGTACAGAAGCTAGTTTGCGGTCCGTCAGAATCTTGCATATGATGTCATGATTCACAGTATGAAACCGTCGTCGTGTCAAAAGAAAACAACAATAATCACAAAAGACTGCAATTTATGAAGATGATCAAAGCTGTAGAAAATTCATCTACAAGTAGGACTGTTAATGCATATCGATATTCAGCATGCAGATAGCAATTGCTAAATTACAGAATCACAACCGATAAAGAGGCCATCACCTAGTAATGGCCCAACTAAAATGGAGTCGAAGGAGGATGAATTTAGGACAGTCATGTCCTTCAGCATCTTTACATGAAACTCCTGCCACCTGGTGGTTGAAATCCAAGATTTCTTTCCATTGCACAAAAGTCAATAAAAAAAAAATCCATTCCTAATGATGTAAATTGGAAGAGACGTATGGTCGACTTAGATGCTTGGGATGGATTTTGCTCGAATGAATTGTTTGAGAATAGCTTTCTCATCATCAATGCGCTTTCTCTCTTCTGAATCTTTTGGTTTCACTTTTCTTTTTTCTTCCAAGATCCACTTGAATAGTTCACGCTGCTGATCCTCTCGAATAGGTTCACATAGCTTCACTACTTCAGAAATGGTAGGTGATGGTATGGGTGTCTCAGAAACTGGAGCGGTTGTACTAGGAGTGGATGAGGGAATTTTGCTTGAAACTTCCTCCTCTTGGACTGTATCCTTTTTCTTCGTTCTCATGAACAAGTAAGCTGCAAAAATTACATTAACCTCACTCAGTCCACGAAGAGAAAAGCAAAGCACGATCCTGAGAACTACTAATCAACCAATTTAGCTGGAAATTTGAACTACACGACATCCCCAGCCCACAAATCTAACATTTACACAAAGAAGCCGCACCAAATGTTGCAGCTAGTAACCATATACATGTAGAAATATCCAAACATAGGCTACCAAGGGTACAAAACAGATCAACAAACTACACCTAAACACCAATTTTGGGAGATGGTTGTGAGAGCGTGTACGAGATGATTTCACTTGTCCCATGTCATCATAAAGCTCTCATGGGTAATAATCACTCCATTCTCCCTGCTTGGTGCAGCATTGCATCTGATGATACTCCCAACCAAGGCATCCATGAAGCGTGTACCTAAATGAATTGCCATGAGAGGTGCTAGTGCACTGCCTACTGCTTAGTAGTTGATGAAAAGTTCTGTAACTATATGTAGTTAATCAAATCCAATGTCAAAGGATTGCTTCTGATGCTAGTGATGCTGTCAGTTAATAAACCATGGAAAAGAACTCAAGGACAGCTTTAGAATCCATCACATGTGGTTTCAACTCTGATCTTTAAAAGAAGAAAAAAAAAATCATACTTTATCACTCATCAAAGGCATATATATATATATATATATAAAAAGCTTGTCACTTCCATTAGCAGCAAGTAAACTCTTCAAGCAACTGCACTAAAAGGATACTCAAATCTGGAGGATTCAGAATTTCTACAGCATATAACCAAGAAACAATTATCAATGGAGAACATTAATCACATAGCTCCAAATATTTATATCCAAGGAGGATTTGAGAATTCAGTACTAGTGTGCAGAAAGGTTTTGAACATTTATCCCCAATTAGATGTAAAGATCATACTAGAACCATCAAAACATAAGAAGAAATGTGTAATATGAAGTACAGCCTTAACACAGCATCTTCAACATGGATGATTCACTAGGCAATGTACATAAATTTGATTGGACTATATTACCTTCAACCATGTTCAACCATCACAGTAGCACATACAATATCCACCCACCCATTCATGTCAAGTCCAAAAAGGGCGCTTAACAAATTTATGAATAATGTGACATCTAAACCAACTCATTAGTTGATCTTTCAAAAAGAACTGATAACTATACTGAATTGGAATGGATTTAAAAAAATTCCTATGTACCATTGTGGCTAGAATTTCCAGGTATCACCTACAGATAGCAGTGAAAGTGGACATCTGGTAAGGCCATTTCTAAGTTTACTTGAAGATACTGCAGTTCTAGGTGTTTTCAAGTTACCAATTGATAAGATAAAGTTTACGGCGCATTAGATACAAACACTTAATAGTTCACAATCCTAAAAACATCACCGCTATGGCTCAATTAGTTAATTTACAAAGATACAAGATAATACATTAAGTAAATATCCTCGACAGTCCATAATCACTTAAAAGGGCTGTCACCGTTTGAATAATGTATTTTCTTCTCTAAAGTAACAAAATACTTTCTGAGTCCTAACTGCACTAATCATTTGTAATTGCTATAATCATGAAAGAATTAGTAAATCATAAAGGTCAAATAATTTATTCAGGCAATAAGTGAACATACTAAACAGTTTGGAACTGTATGCCTTCAAGTGACTATAGCAAGCACCAGTCATAAAGCAATATCAGAAGATTGATTCAAACAACCACCATATGCCGGAAAAAGCAACTGAAGTGAAATAACACAATTTCTCAAGTGAATAGAAAAGGAATAACACTCCTTATCAGTTTCACATTAACAACAAAGAGCATTGGCACAGCAGGTAGAGCCTGTGCCTCCACATACTTATAGTACAAGAAATTTAACACCATGAAATGCACAAAACAAAACAGAAATTTAATTAGACACATCAAACAGCTGTAACAAATATAAATAAAGTTGTCGAAGCAAATGCATGACCAGAGAGCAGGGGAAGCATATGATAGTCATGCGCACCATTTATGACACTTCTAGAGAGAAAAACAACAGAGCAGAGTGCTAAGCCCATGATGACATAATATAGTCATCTTTTCTGAATCAATTTAAAAGTTTCACTATGTCAATATAATGACAATCATCTACATTTTCCTATTTCAGATAAAAAGAACATGTACACAGCACAATCTTTTGATCCTTCCATCACCTTGTTCAGTTACATCCTAGCATCAATTAATGTCATAAACCAGAAGAAACAAACTGCACAATTAACTTGATGGTAGGCAAGTCTCCGGTAACTGAAAGGAAATATATGCCAAAAGAGACACTGGTATACATGATTTGCAGGACCCCAGAAGGCAGAAAAAAAATATTTCTTTCCAACACTTTAGCCTCACAGTTAATCAAATTTAAATTGTTTTCAACCTGCACCTGAACCCAATAGCTGAAACTCGTGACAGTAAGCAAAAACCCCGACGAAGCCTGTAAATTGTATTTGTTGTTCATTAAGATGTTGATGTTACCAGTTGTATGCCAAAAACCAAAAAAAAAGTGTCAAATAAATTTCATCCAGTACTTCAGACAATTTAACTGCCAATATCTGGATTTTGGTTTCGTAAAAGGCCATCTAGAAATTTGAAACATTTAATTACCAAAGCTATTTGACAGTTTTTCAGTTATTTGAGACCTGAAGGATGTGTAATGAAAGTAAGTACAGAGTCTCAATAGGCGAGAATTAGGTGCTCCTTGGCATAATACATACATCCATAACTCAAACAATGAGCCTGTGTTGCATAGGCATTCACAAATTGAATGGTCTAGCTAGTATAAACTTGAAACTCTGAGAAACCTCCAGAATCCCCCCCTTTTTTTTTTAGTTAATGATCTATGAGAACCTCAGTTGCAAGCTAATCCAAATGGTGATGCCATATCACTGTAGAAAATCAGTTTAGAGGGAGGGGTGGACCACCAGGGAAAACCATTTTGCTATGAAACATCAGACTTATCAGCGCAATATGCTAATTCTCTATTTGGCATGTTTGAACATTGACACCATGGACACACTGATATTTCATCACCCACTTAGATAAAAGAAATGCAACTGCTGAAAGTCAAATATACAAGTCACACTCAAACATCTACGAAACTCTATTGCCTCATATCAACTTCTGATTGTCAACAGAAATCATAATAAGGGTATTCCTAGAAAGCTAGGATAGACAAAGCACACATGTAATATGCCAGAGCTAGGGTGATCAATCATTGGGTAACAAACAGTAACAGCAGCAAACCCCTCAATTCCACGATTGCTAAGTCATTACTCAGCCTGACAGCTGAACCATTCCCAATACGCAGCAAGAAACATTAAAATTCATCAATCAGAAAATTTACTCTCAGCCAAGCAACTATTGAAATGCAATACAATTATTATAAGATCCATCTAAATCCCTCTATTTTACAAGAAAACATCGAAAAATGTAACCAAGATTCAAGAAAGAAGATTCAAGGAGTCATTTCAAGAATCAAGACGGTAAAAAGTGGTAGTATATAAATATTCTTCGATTCCCAAACCGGAAAGATAAAAATTATCCAGCCCAAGTATAAAATCGAGTGAGAGAGTAAAATGGCAAGATAGAAAAGACCCATTTCGGAAAATCCAAAAATCATACATTAGAATTGAAAAGATAGAGAAAGCGAGCACCTCCAACACTGAGATTGACAGTCAAAATAAGGGGCCAAAGGAACTTGTAACGCCTAGCGAAAGACTCCTTTGGAGGCTGAGGGGGGGGTGGAGGTGCGGTAGACTGAGACCCCATTTTGTATGATGCAGCTGCAGCAGCAGATGATGATGATGATGATGTCCCTGTTGCTGTTGTTGGTGAAGACAAATCCTTTGCTTTTAGTTGCGCTGTTGTTGTTGTTTTTGCAACAAACAAACAGTAAATCGAAAGTTTAAAAGACCCAAAATGATTCGATAAAAAAGAAAAGATTTCTAGAAGTGATAATTTGTTACCTTTCTTGGGTTTGTTGGTGAAGAGCTTTAGACCTTCTTCTTCCGCCTTCATTCTTCCTTGTGCTTCGACAGCAGGATTATTGAAAACTGCTACTCCTAGTATTGCCTTCCTTGTAGGGGGTGTACCTTTGTCTCTTCCTACTTCTGCCAAATTGAAATGTTGGTTAACTAGTTTTGTGACCTCCAGCTAAATAATTTTTTTAATGTAAAAATATTCATGTGAGTGTATTTAAAAAAAAATTAAAAAAATCTAAATTTTAATGATAGATTCGACTGAGTAAAATAAATCGGTATCATTTAATAAGATAATAAAAAAAAAGTTAAAAATAATCATCAGAATCTAAAAGAAAATGCAAAAAAAAATAAAACAAACAATGAATTTTAGTTTCAAGCCAATATAAAAGATTAAAATTAAAAAAAAAAACTCAAATCAATTATGATGAACATGCAAAATCTACAACTCAGTTTATTATTGGCTAACCAAGTAAGCATACTAAACCCTGTGAGCCAAATCATGTGAATGTGATAACTTAATAAAAATCAAACCGAGAAAGATGATGATATCCATTTCTAAATTAACTTAATGTTAAAAAATAAATATTAAAAAATATTAAAAAAACAACAAAAAAAAACCCAAGTCAACATTGTCTAGCCCGTCAACCTTGTTTAGCCCGTCAAACTTGTGATCTTGATGATGAAATCAAGGTAACTGAATAAAAATAGAAATCGAAGAAAGAAAATCATGAAGTCTAATTTTTTTTATATAAAAAAGAACTTGGAATGATGAAAATGAAAAAGAAAATCAATAAAAAAAAAAGATAAACCCTAATAAAAAAAGAATGATGTTAACTCAGGTGAAGTTCTTAAATCCACAATTTGGGTCATGAAACCGAGAATCACCCAACCGAGAAATAAAATGGAGTCTAATTCTCAATCAACCTCATGTTGAAGGATAAAATAAAATAAAAATCAAGTTTACAAAAGGACCTAAAACAAAAAAAAAATGTAATCAAATGAATGAAGACCAAATAAGAATTAAAAAAATAAGAGGAAATTGATATTTTTGGATTTAAGGGTGCAATTGAATAGAAAATTTAATTTCATAAAAGGATCAAAAACAAAAAAAATTAAAATAATGAGGACTACATTTAAAAAATAAAATAATAGGAAAATCTAGAATTTTTTATGAAATGATAAAATTGAAAACAATTTGAAATTTTAGAAAAGAACTCATAACAAAAATTTAACAATAAAAAGTGTGAGGATCGGATTTGAACAATAAAATAAAAGGATAACTCTACAATTTAGAATGGATAACGCAAATTTTGTGGAGAAAAAAGAGAAATGAGGGAAAGAATGAAGAAAAGGTCGTTGATGACAAGCTACCAGGAATAAGCGTACACACATTGCCATATTAGGAAGAGCGTGTCGAGCTATGTTGATCGCCACCGTGAAAGGCCAGGTTGGCCATCATAAGAGGTCGTATATTTTGTCAGAGCAATATGGCCTCCCTCATTCTCTAGCATGTGTAATGCAAAGTGCTAACCATTTTTAACTTGTCCATTAACTTCATCCCACATATTTGTTTCATAATTAAATTTGGTCCCTTAAGCCCTAGTTGCTCTAAATCAATATAATTTAGGCATATTTTATCAACCAGAGCATCAATCAAGCACCAAAACTTTTTCTTAACATTGTGAGACCCTTGTATCCAGGCAAAAAAAATAAACTATCAATTCAATTCGGAAAAAAAGAAGAAGGAAGGATTAGATTTAAAATATAAAAAAAGAACAATAACCAAAATTAATAAATAAATAAATAAATATTTGCTCAAAAGTTTTAAAGCCTCAAATTTCATTCCTCATTGTTTTAATTGCTCTAAACCAGTAAAATTGAATTTTATTTCGCAAAATCAAGCATCAATTGAGTAACAAAATATTTTATCAATACCTTTAGATCCTTATTTGTAGGCAGCTAAAACAACCCATGGAGTCTAAACCCAAACGATTGTAATTTAATTAAAGGACTAAAAAAACAAATCAAATGACCAAATTGTAAATTTTCAAAAGACCAAATAAATAAATAAACACTAAGAATTACTGTTGTAATCCATATTAATTTGTTTACGATTTTCTAAGGTTAAATATGTTTTTTTTATAATACCCTTATTAAGCACTTGCTTTTTTTTTTTGTTTTTTTTTTCCTTTTAAATTTATGGGGTTTTTTCCTCTTAAAGTCATTGAAAAAAAATATTTAGTAAAATATTTTGAAAGTTATTTAGAAGCTAAAACTCAGAAGCTATAAAATAAAGTTTTTGAATCTTATATAACATTTTACGTAAAAGGTTGGTATTTTAACAGAGTATATGTTACCAAGATATTTTTTATATATAATTATAATGAGGCAAAATTAAAGCAAAAGGCAAAAAAAAAAACCCTGAAAACTCCCTTATTTTGCCATGTAACACCAAAAAAAAGTACTCATCTTCGTCTCTAAACCTTTAATTAGGTTTTCCTTGTTGGAAACTATCGCACCAACACAACCACCACTTCCTGCCTATGACTAAGGGTGTGTTTGAGAATACAATGCAAATCGTGTTTTTTTAAATTTTAATTTTTTTCTTAAAATAACTTTTTTCTTATGTTTTCAAATCGTTTTGATATGCTGATATCAAAAATAATTTTTAAAAAATAAAAAAACTTCATTTTGATGCATATCTAAGCAGAAAACATTTTGAACCGTCACCGCTATCATAATCCCAAACACACCCTAACCATCACGCTTTCACCACTTCCTAGTCAAAAAATCAAGGTAAACATCCTATATTGTTATTAATTTTATGGGTTTTTATATATAGTTAATTTATTATTGGTTTAGTTGTGATTAAATTACTATTTAGGATTAGTTTGAAATTAGAGTTTGTTGAATTTTCTAAAAATTAGCTATGAATTTATGCCATTAGAAGAGATTTTATACAATTGCGCATAAAAAATAATATGAATTAGGTTGAATTTTGATCAATTATGCTTTGTGTTGAATGTTTGGATAAGTTGTTAAATTTGAGGATTTTTTTTGAATTAGTTGAAATTAGCGATGAATTTATGGGATTAGAATTGATTTCATGCAATTGATTATGAAAATAACATGAATTAGGTTGAATTTTGATCAATTACGTGTTGCGTTGAATGTTTGGATAAGTTGTCAAATTTGAGGATTTTGTTTCAATTGTTTGAAAATAACTATGAATTTGTATGGTTAGGGTTGATTTCATGCAATTGAGCATGAAAATAACATGAATTAGATTGAATTTTATCAATTATGCATTATGTTGAATGTTTGGATAAGTTGTTGAATTTAGGGATTTTGTTTGAATCAGTTGAAATTGGCTATGAATTTATACAATTAGGGTTGATTTCATGTGGTATAAAAAAACATGAATTATGTTCAATTTTGATCAATTATGCATTGCATTGAATGTTTGGATAAATTGCTGAATTTTGAGATTTTATTTGAATCGGTTGAGATTAGTTATAAATTTATGCAATTATGATTGATTTCATGGAGTTTTGTTTAAATTATGTCCAATTGACCAAAATTAGTTTTATTATTTCTCTACAAAATGTCTTACAAAACCATTTCGATGCAATTTTAAAGCAAATTTGTTTTGAAAAATTCAAGCAACTCATATAAAGTTTCATGAAGGTTGAATCTTAAATTTTGGTGAATGTTTTTCCTTTAGTAAAAATATAAGGTGACCTTTTGTTTTCATGATTTGTTGGTCAAAAGGGCTTGGGTTTCAACTCAAGAGTTTTAGAGAGAAAAAATACATCTTTAAAGCATTCATTCTACTTGTATGAATAATAAAATATAATAATAATCTTTTAAAGATCTCTTTTTGCATGGTAGAGCATTGCTTACAAACTCAGATTACTTGCCTTTGATTAAAAATGACTTTATCAGGCATGTAATATAGGTTTAGGCTATTAGTTATGAAAGAAAATGATATTTATAAGTTTAAGAGGTGTTTAAGGGCTCTCAAGACTAAGAATCACCAACAATCTTTCCTAGGCCTTTCCTTTTTTCTTTATGATGGCCTCTTAGATTTTAAAATTTTTCTTGTAAAATGATCTTGTCGTGCCCTCTAGTGTCAGGCTTGGGTTACTTGTCTTTTTTTTATCATCATCATCATCATCATCAGTGCATGACATGCTCAATTTTTTTGAATATTTTAATCTCTACATGCCCATCAATTTTTATTTAGTCACTTTTGATTTTTTCATTGATAATTAAGGATCATTTTGTGTAAAAATTTCAAGTTTAAATTGCTTTTATAAATCCTCTTACTTTTCCCAAATATGGGGTGTCATCCAAGTCAGGATTATTTTAAAAGAAAAATTTTACTAAGCTCAATGGGAACTTGTAAAGGATATTTTTCAAGTATCGTGAAAGCATTATTAAAGATAGTCTTTCATCATCTTAAACACATGTGTTTAAGTTCAGTAAGCTTTGCTTTCATTCATTGTGATTAGTTGGACATGCAAAATGGTTTCCATCAAATTAAATTATGAATCATTATTCAGCCAACTAAAACTCAGCTTTAAAGTTAGTTTGAATCATTTTTGGTACATTTTTCAAGTTCTAAGTGTGGTGAACTCCAACAACAGTTGAGAGTAACGTTGCATTTAAGGGGCATCTTCATGGCTAAAAATCCAGTTTACTTTTTTGAAGGACTATGATACATGAAAATTGTTATCACATGAATGTATCAGTTTGGAAAAATTTGCAGTCATTGACAATAGATGATTTTATAAACTCGTTTAGATAAGTGAGAATAATAGAGTGATGTTTCTCCATCAAAATAAAAAGAGTGGGCAATGGTGCAAAAATACCACAATTGGGGGGCGCTATCAACAAGGGAAAAATTTCATGGCTAAGAAAGATTGTCACTTCTTAAAGAATAGTTAACTAAGTAGAGCTTCATTTATTGCCTAAAGGTTCAGGTTGGGCGATAAAGAGATCAAACACATTAGCCTCATAGGTAAAACCCATGTGAGTTGAAAAGTCAGAAGACCAAGAGAACTCATCTAAAAAATTACAAACCTCATCCATCAAGCAATAGAGAGGTGGCAAGAAAAAGGGGTCTACATTTCCAACTAGGTAAGGATGCATGCATATCATTTGATCCCAAATCATTGCATAGTATTTTTATAGAAAATTTCTAGAAAACAAATCCTCAATGAAGTCCAACCCTGCCATCAAAAAGGACATATGTTAACCCTGCAATTAAGAAGCACTAAGAAATTAACCTTGCCATCAAAAAGTCCAACCCTGCCATTAGGAAGGACATGTGCCAACCCTACAATCAGGAAACACCAAGAGATTAACCCTGTCATTAGGAAGTCCAACCCTACCATCATGAAAAACGAGTGTCAACCCTACAATCAAGAAGCACCCAAAAAATTAATCCTGCCATCAGGAAGTCTAACCCTACCATCAAAAAGCGCCCAGAAAATCAATCATATGTAGGTCACCTGAACACGGACCATTCATGAGAAATCCTAGATATTTTTCGCACCACATGCAAGTTACCCGATCATAAACCATGGGCATGTCACTCAAATATAAACCATTCATGAAAAGTCATACATATTTTCACGCAAAGAATTGACGCTTGAATACCCAACACCATTTCCTTTTCTTTACAAACTTACTTTCTAAAGTCCTATACAAGACTTTATATCATAATTATTGTAAAGAGAGGGGTAACTGTCATTACTTAATTTTTTTACCCATTTTTTTACTTATTTCAAAAAAATCCAAAAAATAGCAAAAAACAACAAAAAATTCAAAAAATATAGTTTTGATGTTTTTGAACTATTTTTGGCATTTCCAGTGTCTTTTCAAAAGAATTCAAAATTCAAAATTTAATGTGCTCATTTCAAAATCATTGATCAATTTTATTGAATCGACGTTGACATTGCCTTTAAAAAAATATATATCAAAATACAAAAAAAAATAAGAAAAATAAAAAAATAAAAAAACAAAAAATATTTGGACAAATGGACCAAAAAAACAAAAAGAAAAATGAAGGGCCAAATTTTTTTAGTTGTTTGAGGACCAATCAATTAAGAGAAAAATGACAAGTTTGTTTTGCCTATAAGTAGATGCTTGTACCACACAAAAATGGAGAGCATTAGCCAAAAGAAAAAAAAGTAGAAAAAACAAAAAAAAAAACAAAAAAAAATTGTTTCTCATATTCTCTCCCCTCACACACAAAAAAACCTAACCCATTTTCTTTATACCCAGCCGCTAGCCACCACACAAAAAAAAAGGACCCACAACCTCTTTTCTACTGTAAGTCCTTTCCATTAACACCCAAGCTTTATTCTAACGATGATCCCTTTTTCATAGACTAGTGACTCTTCAGCCTCCTTCCATTTCATTGTCCAGCTGCTACCCACTCTTCTTTTCATTAAGAAACTCTTGTTATTATCAAATGTCATTCATAGCTTTGATGAATTTTATTGAATCATCATTTGATTATTGTTATCATAATGACTTATTTGCTCCCCAGCTGATCTAGATGGCATTTATTATCCCTCTTAGGATCCACTGCATTACCCCTCAACTTTTTAAAGATGACTTATAAGAAGTATCAATGTTATTTCTGTCAAAGTCTTTGCAAACTCGGTCAATAACTTTTTTGTTTGAAAATTGCTTTCTTGCTTTGGAATCAACTCATAAATTTCAAGGATTATATACATTCAAGTCTAATTGTTGCAAAAGAAATCATGATATGTAATTTTAAAAGTGTTTCTCTAATCATAACCCCAGGACATGTCATTCAATCCTAAGATACAACTTTTGCGTGTTTTTGGTTAAGAATTGACAAGGTAAAGGTTAAGGAAGACTTGTTAGCTCAAAGTTGGGCTATCTGTGGCTCAAATTTTTTTTTTTTTCATATTTAAAGACATAAATTCATCTTATTTAAGCTTTAAGAAATTGTTTTGAATTTTCTTACAATTCCCGAGGGGTATAATCTTTAGGAAAAATGATAATTTAATCTTTTATTATAGCAAGGTTGGAATTGGTGAAGGTACATGATAAGAGGACCTTTTATTTTTGTGGGTTGTAAAGCAAAATGCTAGAGTAATTATCAAAGTTTTGTTTGGAAACATTTGTCTTTTTTTTTTAACATTTATGTTGTTAGCATGAATAATAACGAGTTGTTTTGTTTGCAATGTCATGATTTTTATGGAAATGTTCTTTTTGCATTTTGATAAAGCCATTGATTGGTCTAAGTTGTTCGCTTGCTTGATTAGAAAATCTTTTAAAATGCACGTAATGCAAGTTATTGATTTTAGCTATTAAAGAATAGGATTTGAATGCTCAAAAAGTGTTTCAAGGTTCTAAAAACAGGATCACTGTCATAATGTCTTTCTTTTATTTCATCTTGTTTCTTTGACTTACTCTTTTTGATTGCTTAGATGGGGCATTCTCATTTTGTTTTAACCTTAACTTGATCATTTGTTTTTCCATTTGGGTATGCCTCCTGACATTTGGATTTCTCAAGCTTTTGGCTTTTTCATGAACTCTCTTTGACCTTTGATCTTTAAGGTTTTAGACAAGGATTTAAAAAAAAAAAAAGAGAGCAAAAGTTGCTACTCTTTCTCTAAAATGATCAACTCATTTTTCTCTTCTCTATGAAGAATCCATGAGCTCCTCCACCAACCACTATAGTTGTCAACACACCCATATTAGCTGAATTGGTGATCTTCCTACATCACCAGCACAACGTAGCTCATTCCAACCACCACGACCTGTGTGCACGATTATAAACAATCACAACCACAACTTAGCCTTACAACACACGAAGACCACCACGATACTACCACCGTAACAATAGGACTAATAGCAACTAGCTACTACCATCCATCACCAGCCCTAGCTCTCCCTCACAGCTTCTCCCAAAACCAAAACACCATCACCCAGTAACAACCCAAATACCATTGATAGTCTCACCGTGGTAGCTCATTTAAGCCTTTACCATCCCTTATGCCCACCTAGCAGCCAACCATAACAACAATAACCAGTAAAACCCATAAGTATCACCAGCCTCTTCCTTGTAGGCCCTCATAACAACGGCAACAATAACAGATGAGGAGAAAGAAAAACATATCTGTAAATAAAAGAGATGAGAACCAAAGCTTTATGGTGTGATATTTTCTTTTACTAGTAACAATTAAATTTTAAATGTTTAGAAGATAATTTTTTGCAATTAATTTGAATTCGACACTTTTTACCCTCTCATATTTGATAGTTGGAATTGTAACCTACACATGAGACACTTTTTCGGTATTAAATAAATTAGTTTTCATCCCCAAAAACAACAAAAAAAATATTTCTTTAAAAATACAATTTTATTTTAAATTGCATATAGCCAAGTCTTTCAAAAAAAAAATTTTGCATAAATAAAAAAAATATAAGGCATGATTTAACATCTTTAAATATAAAAAAATCAAGAAAATAGTTTTGTTGATATCTATTTAATAACCCGTTTATAAAATCCATGAGAACTTAGCCTACATTTTAAAAATTCAAAAAAAAATATTTTGTTTGTCTCAATATCAAGGATTATGAAGTTATATGTAAGACATATTCCCCGATATATATATATATATATATATATATATATATATATATATATATATATATATGTTTTTACTCTAGAACGGCTAGGCTTTATTCTAATAAGATAAGGACCTTTTTATTGAGGATGACTTTTCTTAAACCTTAGACAGACCAATGGTTAGAAAACACAACAATATTTTAGTTTATATAACATAAATAAACAATGCAGCTTATCTAGGTAAGGTGTACTAGGAGTGATATGTCTTTTCTATACACAATTAGTCCTTTTATCCCAACTCTAAAATTAGTTAGGGTTCCTAGTGACCAAAATATTAGATGACGACTCCATTTTTTTTTTACTAATAGGAAACAAGAATTCCTTGTTCTTTTCCCCATCACTACGAAGATCCCGATTTGAGAGAACAATCACTGCGATGCTGCACATGTACGACCCTTTTATTGTAGGGCTGGGGCCTTAAGCTCGCTTGCTCACTCGCGATACATGATCCAATTACTCATAAGGGCTAGAATTTTTCTCTCAACAGGTTTGGAGGCACGACTAGCACCCCGTCCCTTGGAGAATCACTCCTTCCTTTCTCTTCTTCTACTTTGATATCTTGTGTTGTTTCTAGTGTGAATTTTTAATTTCGACGTGACTCATCAATCAGCTCTAGACGAGCATCAATATTTGAGAATTTCGTATTGAGCTCATCTTGTCTTGTGGCTTGCAACTCCTTTTGTATTTGCCTTATATTGAGTTAGGTTATTGTTCTTTGCATGACATGTTTTTCATGAAGCTCATATTGAAGTTCGTCGGTCAGGTCAGGAAGTTGCATTATGCTAATCTAACCAGGTTCATGTGGTGTAATTCTCTGACAAGGACATTTTCAGTAAAAAATAATTTGAAATTTTTTTTGAAAAATAGATTATAAAACAAAAACAAACACTCACCAAGTTTAATCTTATCAAGGTAACCATAACACAAAAACAAATATAATATTTATTTTTCATCTTAAAAATATTTCTTGCACGGTTTTTTCAACCTCATAGTTTTTTTCCCTTATAAATTCAATTGCAAGGTAAATACAATTATTTTTATTGTTGATAACAATATAGTACACAAAGTTTATAGCTTTTTACATTGTATATATCTTTTTTACTAATTATTTTATATAGTTTGAAAAATCTTATGATTTTAGAATTTAATTGTTTAGGATCTCAACTAATTCTAGTTAACAAGCTGTTTAAGACCACTTTTTTTACTGTAATTAAATTTAATTATAGCATTTAATTTAAATTCAATTGATAAATAAATTGAATTTACATGTTTCAAAAAACTAGAGGGGTTAGTCTCTAATTTATTTTTATATCATTTTTAAATATTGAATTTCATTTGAGATTCAGTTCTAAAAATAATTTCAAATATTAAAACCTTTAAATTGAATTCATTTGAAGGAGATTATCCTCTTATTTATTTTTATACTATTTTTAATTATTGAATTCCATTTGATACTCAAAATACTCAAAATATAAAATTTTATTAAAACATTTAAATTAAATTCATTCCAAATATACAAGAAGTCTTTTAAGAGCTTGGGGGGACAAATTTTAACACGATCATAATAGTACAAGGACCTAATTTTGGAACCATCAGGTTTGTGTAAGAGTTGAAGGATGAAAAAAAAGCCATTAAACCGACTTGAAGAAGGCTCAAATAGAACCGACCGAACCCAACAGCCAAACACTCCTCTGTCCTATCCAAACCGAAAAAACAAAGGAGCAAATGGCAACAGCAGTAGGATCCATGAATGTGGATGTGTTATCTAGAAGAGTAAGAGTAAGAGCTGCTTCAGTGGACACTCAACAAAGACTCCCTTACAATCCCAATGCTCCGAGAAACCCCTTCAAAAGCCTCAATCCTAAACCCAACAATTTTGTTCCCACAGGTACTGCTCCTGCTCCCTCCTCAACTGTCACTTTAACTGCTCAGACAGTTTCTGGGCTTCTCCAACGCAAGACTGTTATTGTTCAAGGTACTCCTCAGTTTCACATTTGTTTCTCTCTCTCATTACTCATGTTCCTCTAGCCTCTTATTTATCATATATGCGTGTAAGAAATGGAGGGCTTTTGTTTCTCATGGTGTTGTGGTTAATGCATAAGGAGAATTCAGCCGATAATAATAAAAAAAAACTTGCTTGTTATTGGTGTTAATGGGTTTTCTATGATTGCCAAGATTATGTTATTTTGGTCTTCTCTTTTATACTTTGGTTATTTGCCCAGATAAATAATCAAGGAAAGGAAATGGTAGACAATAGAGCATTTAATGGAAACCTGTATAAAGGACCCCATATATAATATGCTTCTATGTGTATATTGCATTGGAAAATTTTCTTATTAACTGCTTAAATGCAGATTAATGATTTGTCATTCCTAACATGTATCGATGATCAAATGAAGTATTCAATTATTTTTATCCTTTTCAATTGGGATTTTTTTACTTTTTAATTGGAATTTATGTGAAATTGTAGAACAATTGGATGATTCATATCTGGGATATGAGAGGTGGCTGCCGAGTCCGCCCAAAGTGGAGAAGCCTCGATCAGTGTTTAATGCTGCGACTTTGGCATATATTGGTGATAGTATATTCGAGGTATGTTCTAATTTTGTTTGTTTCATTTAATCACCATTTTGGACTTTTATATACTTCAGATTCCTAGCTGGGTGTTTGAGTGTGTGTTATTATATGCATTTTACATTTTGTTATAGTGAGAGGATAGTCATAATTTGGAGGGTAAACATGGAGATGTGTTGTGCTTGCAAAATTGTGTATCAATGCTTTATATGATGCTTACTTATATCAGAAATGGAACGGTAGAATGTTTGCAGATGCATAGCATCCTGCTCATGGATTCACGGTGGTGTTTTTCAGATTACCCTTGCATTCTAATCAGATTCATTTTGTATTCATCACTCCCCTTTTATTTTGAATTTCAGATCGTTTAATTTTTTTTAGGTTTTTATTATTTTTCTGGCACTTGTTTTGTACGCATCTATGTAAATGAGCTGCCTTGCACCTTCTTTTGGCATTGTACGAGTTTTATGTTTATTGTGCTGGTGGGTAGAACGCTGAATCACACATTAATGGCTTGCCCTGTTGGTAAAAATAAAAATAGAATAACTCATGATGTTGGCAAGATCACTAGGCATTAAGGCATGATGAACTCATTTAACGTATTGGCAGATATAGTGGTTACTGACTTGTTTAGATGATTAACTGAGAAGGCATATTATATTTACATGGTTAATAACTCAAGTAAATGAGCTGACTTGTTTCTGAACACATGCTTACAAGGTGCATGATAAATTTTATGTTTTCTAACACAATTGCTGTTTTTTCAGTATATTTAACCTTCCCATACATCTGACTCTATTGGTTGTTATATGATGTAGCTATATGCTCGTAGGCACTTTTTGTTTCCTCCATTGAGTATTGAGGAACATAATGACCGTGTGATGGCAGTTGTACGCTGTGAAGCACAGGTACAATATTTCCTACACAATATTCTCTTTTCTTTTCTTTTCTTTCTTTCTTTCAATTTTGCTTCAAAATTTTTTTATTTCTTAAATGGAGATTTTTCTATGGGTAAGATATGCTATTTCTAGTCCAATCAAGTAACAGATCTGTAATCTTGTCCGATATCCCTCTTTTCTATTTTTTGGGGTCGACAAAGTAGATTTTACTTAACTCAAACTTCTCATCTTCTACCCTTTGTATCCCTCATTATTCTAACTTCTACAGATATGGTGGTCAGCCTTGGCTGTCATCAGTTAACTTTAGTTAGTATGCATGATCTGATAAGAAGAAAAATAAAATATGCTAACCAATTGTATTTTCAGTTATAGAGTATGCAAGTTGTATATGGTGGCAAAGGACTTTAAGGTTATGATTCGTATGAAATAGTATCTCTTTCTCGTACTGTTTTGGATTCTACTTTATTCTGAAGTTTTTTCTTCCTGATCCCTTATGTAGTTTTAGGAGCTTGGCAGTGTTTTTTTTGGCAATAAAGGATTTAAAATGGTTTGATGTTCACTTAGTTTACTATTGGTTTTATTTCTCTTTTTCCTCCTTGACGTTCCCTGGCACTGGGCCTGTATGAAGGGTTGCACGATGCCCCTCTTCTTCCTTTTTACAATTCATTATTGTGTGATTTCTTTGTGGTTGCTCAAGCTCAAATTCTAATATATTTGATTGCTGCAATCAGGACGCGTTGCTCCAGAAGCTTCTTAATGATAATTACCTATCAGAGGAAGAAAGGTATGTAGAATAATTTTTGTTCATTTATTCTGTTTTTTCTGCTGACATAAACCCTTACATGCTTGCTCTCCTTCAAATCAAAACTAGAAAAGAGCGGTTGACGATGGTTCTTAATTTTTTCTTAAATAAATCAGACATGTATGATCTTCTAAATTTGACTTCTTGTGCTTTCCTTTATCCCTTGATCTAAAAGTGGGTGTTGAACTCTACTTGGAATTTTGGGCACCCTTCTATTTTTTATGCCAAGAGCACATGTTCCATGTGAGGTTGCACCTTCTGTAGTGAAACGGCTGACTTGGTTGGAGAATGTTTACTTGGCATTTTAGCTGAGCAATAGAGAACTTCAAGTCTCTTTTAGAAGATGAAAATGGATAAGACTTCTAAAATTGAATAGTAGGAAAGGATCTGGTTTATGTGGTAATGAATCATAAGATATTTCCATTCAAAATCCCTATGAGTCATTCTGATCAATTCTTCCTATGGATGTAACTTCTATTGCAAACCTATTTATTGAGATTCATGAAACTAAAAAACATATTTATTTGATAATTGCAGTGGTTGTGCTTATATAGCATATTATCTTATTTAGGAGTGACAATTTTGGGAGATGATGAATTATTATTTCTTAAAAAAAGTGGAAAAGTGAAGTGGAATGTGTTGTGAATATGTTTATAGAAGAACACATCAAATGCATAGCATAGACAAGGCCAAACCCGCAAAAAAGCTTGAAATGCATAGCATAGACAAGGCCAAACCCGCAAAAAAGCTTGAACACATCAAATGCATAGCCTGATAAAATAGTCATAACTTTAGATCTAACTGTTGGATCAGACTTAAATTTTGCCAACTGATTCTAAAGGCTCTGTTACTGATAGGTTTAGAAGAAAGATTCATCTGAGTTGGGAACATGCCCATATTCAGCCTACAAGTTACTGTTCAAGATTTTCTTTATTTTCCTTTGTAGTATTTGGATTTTTTTTCTATTTAGATTAAAACTTTTAATTTAATTAGGATTTTACTAGTTAAAATGTTTTTCTTGTATTTAAACAACTTTGTAGACTGTTTTTTTCGAATCAAATTATTGAATTTCAAACTTTTCATAATATATCAAAGTTTTCTCAATATTTTATGGCTATAACCTTTGGGCTGGAGAACTCTAGTTTTTATCCATGCTATATACCGCATCAATTGGAGTTAGAGCAGGCTGGTCTGTTTGATGGATGGAGACAGTAGTTACCCACCCTGCGATGCAGGAGTGGAGGTCATCTAGGGTATTGTGCAGGTTCAAGAGCAGAAACTAGATTGTTTAGAGCAAACAATAACAATAATGTCAAATAGCATGGTAAATCTAGTTTGTTTAATGAGAGGCACGAATAGTGATCGCGAAGAGGAGAGGAACATAAGTCTTCGGGCAAGCCTATCCCCATATCTATTCCTAAGGATTCACCTAGATAACCAATTGTCTATGTTGAGGAGGGTGTTGGTGAAAACAGACTCAATGGGGGTTGTAGGGCCTTGGCATTCCAAGAAAAAGCACCACAATATGAGAGAATGAGTGAACGAGTTTTAAATAAAGGTAAAAATTCCTATGTTTAATGGAGATTTGGACATAGGAGTTCTTTGATTGGATCGCTGAATGTGATCGGTTAAGGAATACAAAGGTATCATAGAAAAGAAGATGATGAAACTATTCTTGTATAACATAAAAGGCAAAGCTTCTTCCTAGTGGAAGCGTTAAATGAACACACGATTAAAAGAGGGGAGACAACCTGTTATGTCATGGACATTTATGAGGCAGATGATGCATGAAAGATTTCTCACTTGATTACGAGCAATACTTGTTTAAACAATATCAAAATTGTTCGCAAGAAAATAAATCCATTACCGAATATACTGTTGAGTTGTAAAGGCTAGTGGAATGTAATTCATTTTAATAGAGGGAGAATCAATAGGTGGCAAGATCTTTGAAGGGGCATAAACCAACAATCCGAGATAAGATTGAAGTACAAATGTTGTATACACTTGCTAAGGCAAGGAATATAACATTAAAGGCTGAGATGTTGATGAAAGAGAGGGCTAGTGGTAGCGGAAAATTCAATCATTTTAAGAGGTCGTATAATGAAGTAAACAAATTCAGTACCATTGATAAGGGAAAGGAAATACAAGCATCAAAACAACCTCTAACAAGACCAGACATTGCTAAACCTGACAAAGCTTCGGGAAGGTAAGTTGATAAGAACCAACCAAGCAACCCCTATGCCAAGCCAATGATGGGCAATTGCTTTAAATGTGGGGAGGTAGGGCACCATTTCAGTGATCATAGGAGATACAAATAGGTTAATGTGATCGAAGGACAATATCAGTTCATAAGACAAGGGTGAATAGTGTGAACCTAATGAGGTTGACCCGAAGAAGGATTGTAGTTGGCATATGTGTGTGGATAGTTGTGTCATCAACCAAATAATTGTAGGTTACAAGTTTTCGATTCCTCGATTAGATGACATGTTGCCTGATTAGTTACAGGGAGTGACAATTTTTGCAAAGATTGATTTAAGGAGTGAATATCATTAGATATAATTTCGGCTAGGGGATGAGTTAAAAAAAGCGTTCAAGACAAATAAAGGATTGTACGAGGTGGTTATGCCTTTCAGATTTGTCTAATGTGCCGAGCACTTTCATGAGATTGATGAATAAGGTTTTACATCCTTTTATAAACAAATTTGTAGCTGTATATTTTGATGATATTTTGATTTATAATAGTTTTGAAAGTGACCACGTGACACTCTTAATGTTGAAGGTTTTATTGGCAAATATACTATATGTGAATTTGAAAAGTGTAGTTTTACGATGGATAAACTACTTTTTTTAGGCTTCTTTGTTGGTGCAGACGGCATACATGTTAATGAGGAGAAGGTTAGGGCTATTAAAGATTGGTAAGTCCCTAAAACAGTCAATGAGGTGTGTAGTTTCCATGAATTGGCTACCTTGTATCGACGTTTCATACGAAAGCTCAATAACATAGTTGCATCAATTACTAAATGCATGAAGAAAGGAAAGTTTGATTAGAAAGATGAGACAAAAAAATAACTTTATTTTTATCAAAGAAAAATTAAGTAGTGCTTTGGTTTTGGCACTTTTGAATTTGAACAAATTGTTTGAGGTCGAAAGTGATGATTTTGGTGTTAGACTTGGTGGTGTACTATCCTAGTAAAAGAGACTCGTGGCATTCTTTAGGGAGATGAGTGATGCTAGAATGAGGTGCTCCACATATGATAAAGGAGTTCCATGTTGTTTTTCAAACTCTGAAGAAGTGGGAGCACAATTTGATATGCAAGGAGTTTATGTTGTATTCTGATCATGAGGCGCTAAAATTTTTACATGGTTAGAAAAGAATCAATAAGGACATGCATGTAAGATGGGTAACTTATTTGCAACAATTCTCAATTAGAATTTTGAATGAGATTGGAGTTCATAATAGAGTTGTTGATGCTTTGAGTAGAAGAACAACTTTACTATTACTTTAAAAAGAGAGTTCATTGGGTTTGATTGTTTAAAAGAGTTGTATGAGCATGATAAGGATTTTGATAAGTTATGAGAGAAGTGTTAGAGTCAGAACCTGCATGTTGGTGACTTTCACTTTCTTGATGAATTATGATGAATTCTTGATGAGAGGTAATTAACTTTGCATTCCTTGTTCTTTATAATGAGAGAAGGTGATTCAGGATTTGTATGGAGAAGGCTTGACTGGTCATTTGTATAGACTATTTGTCCAGATCAAATTATTGAATTTCAATTTTTTTTCAAAAAACATCAGTTTTCTCTCTATTTCTCTATAATTTCTGGTTGTAACCTTAGGGCTCGAGAATCAAAGTTTTTATTCACGCAATATGTTGAGTCAAAAGCTATTTTGCTTATCAAATTGTTGTTAGCGGATATAAAAGCAACCATAACTTTAGATCTGATCAATAGATTAGGGTCAAACTGTTCTAGATGATTCTACAAGCCCCCTTACTTATAGACTATAAAATACAGCTTTATACGAGTTCGGGAACATATCCAAATTTAGCCTAGAAGTTACTACTCGTGATTTTATTTATTTTTCATGTTGTATTTTGATTTTTTTTCCTATTTAAATTATGACTTTTAATTGAATTAGGATTTTACTAATTATGATATTTTTCTTGTTTTTAAATAACCTTGTAGACTATTTTTTCAGATCAAATTATTGAATTTCAAAAACAAATTTGCAAAAAATATTAGTTCTCTCTATTTGTCTAGTTTCTAACTATTTCTTTAGGGCTTGAGAACCTTAGTTTTTATCTACATTATATGTCGTATCAAAAGCTATTATGCTTATCAAATGGTGAATGGATATAAAAATAACCATAACTTTGGATCTTGCCATTGGGTCAGGCTTGAATTCTGCCAGAAATTTAAAAGATGACTTCATTTGAGTTCAGGAACATACCCTAATTTGGCCTAGAAGTTACTGCTCGGGATTTTCTTTATTTTCCTTGTATTTTGATTTTTTTTTCTATTTAGATTATGCTTTTAATTTATTTAGAATTTTACTAATTAGAATATTTTTCTTGTATTTAAATAACCTTGTAGACTATTTCTCCCGATCAAATAATTGAATTTCATTTTTAAAAAAAATATTAGTTCTTTATTTTTCTATGGTTTCTGGTTATAACTTTAGGGCTTGAGAATCTTAGTTTTTATCCATGCTATCTAACCAAAAATTATTATTGTCATGAAATGGCTGTTAGTGAATATATATTTTTGTTGTGGGTGATGAGAGATGTTAGTTAACCTGATACATTTCTAGTAATTGTCATAATTACTTGAAGCTAAATTATTTGTTGTGAACTTTGATGACATGTACCTTAACTTTCATGGTTAAAGTATGATTTTTCAAATATTGTAATTGATGGTGGCCTTTTGAAACTTTTTAATGTAGGCTTATTCTTCGTTGGGGAAAGAATGTAGGTTCGACTAAAACACGGACAAAAAGACGTGTTGGGGTAGCAGTTTACAACCGAGCATCTTCACTGGAAACATTAGTCAGTATCCCATATTTTCTGGTTTTAATAGGATATAAGCATAATATAGTATGCTCTTTGAATGCAATTTGGTTAATTCTGGACTCTATTGTCTTTATAAATGGAAATGCTCAAAGAACATTAGCAATCTTTTTAGCAAAATGTTAGTGTATGGTATTTGCACTATAATTTCTTTAATTGCTATGGTTTTCTTCAAGAATGAATTTGGTTAGCATAAATTATGGTGTGGAACATTTAGTAAATTAAATTATGGACCACGTAGACTAAGCAAAACTCAAGAAAAAAATTGGTGGTTTCAAAATGTGCTCTTGATAATCGACAATGATTGACGTCAATCATGATCAACTATGATTGATCTACCTTGATCCAGTTGTGAATTGTATTTATTTTTCCTAGTTCTGTTAGAATTTATTTACTAGTTAGGTTATAAAATTTTAATTTGATTTTCCTAGTTAGAAGTTAAAGTTTTGTTTGGTTTTGGTTTTTCCTAAATAGGTCAATTGGTCAGTTTAAGTTTTTATATAAATAGTTTCATGTATTATTTTCATAGAAGAGATTAAGATATACTATTGACTTTAGAAATTTCTTCAAAACTTCAGAATTCTCTGTGGTTTCGGGTTGTAGCCTCACGGTTTGAGAACTTCTAATAAAAATGTCATAAACTTCTAATTTAACACGTATAGGATAAAACCAAATGAATTTAGCAAAATAATCCATAAAAATAACAAAATAGCAATACCAATTAATCAAGAAAGTGGAGGAAGTGCCTAATCATCACTAAATATTAAATCCAGAGGAGCGGTACTTGCATATTCTTAAGGATGTAAAGTTGATCTACTAGATTTGACCATAGGACAAGCAGTACAATATATTAAAAAAAAAAAGATGATGACAAAGGAAAATGTTTATTAAAAACTAAATGTTGGGGTGCAATGGATCGGGCAAGGTGAGCTACTGGATAGAGGGTCTTGGTATCATTGTCTTGCCGAATAGAAAGGTGCTTAAAAATTTTCCTATTGATAACTCATGGTTTAACAATAAAGAGTGCAGTTTAGTGAAGGATACTAGTTCTATCTAAATCATCAGTGTAGTTACAAAATCCTTAAACTTTGAACGAATCCCTATGAATAGGTAAATGTTGAAATATGAAGGATCAAGAGCTTTACCAACAGCTACAAGTTCATCACTATAAACCTTTCCATGTTGTAAGTATGTTGTGATATTTTCATTAGGTTTCTGATGCATTTCAATCAAGGAAAAGTGCATAGACATAATGCATGTTACGAAGGGGGAGATTAGCGTCGATGTTAGAGTGCTCCAAACAGCATGAGATGTGGTACAACCGTTATTGAAAGACAATACCTTAGTAGAAAGGGAGAGGCTTTGATACCATAATAGAATAGGAGAGAACAAAAGAGGAAAAGATTGTTTTATCATTCATAACACGTGTTACATATATATAGTAAAAGATAGTTAACCCTAATAGGCTTTGTATAATAAACCATAATATAATATAGTAATGTTAATACAATAAATAATTGGGTTTAAAATTTTGTTTAATCATATTGCTTCAATATGCAACGGTTTCCAATTTGAATTGTGTATAAGGTTAGAATCCAAAATAGAGTTGATGATGCTTTGAGTAGAATTGTGTATAAGGTTGGATTCAATTGTTTGAAAGTCTTGTTAAATGAGCATGATGAGGTGAAATATGAGAGAAATGTCAAAACCTGCCCATGATGATTTTCACATTCATCATGAGTTCTTGATAAGAGGTGATCAACTTTGCATTCCTTGATTTTCATTATGAGAGAAGATGATTCGGGGTATACATAAAGGGGGCTTGACTGGTCACTTAGAACGAAAGAAAACTATGAATGTTGTTATTGAGAGGTGTTAGTGGCCTTCTTTGAGATTAGATGTTGGTAAGTTTGTGCAAAGATGTTATATTTGTCAATTTGTCAAAGGGAAAACACAAAACACAAGTTTATATGTCTGTCTATTCTTAAAAATATATGAACAAACTTGTCTATGGATTTTGTACTTGGACTACCTTGTTTTCATTGACACAACAAGTTCCTTAGTCATTTTTGGCAAACTTTGTGGAGGATATATGATTCATCTTTACAATTTAGTAGCATAGACCGCAAGCAGATGGACATAAAGAGTCACTAAAACAGACATGCAGTAATTTAATTAGCAGCATTTGTGGAGACAAACCTAAGTAGTGGGATTGTGCATTGGTAGAAGCAAAATTTGCTTACTACAACACTAAACACATTGCTATATACAAATCTCCATTCGAGATTGTGTATATGCAGTGTCCTAGACATGTACTTGATCTTGTACCACTTAAGTGTTGGAATTAGTACAACTACTAAAATGATGGATATAAATGCACAAGTTATACATGCTCAGTTGAGATAAAAGTTGCAGCAAACCAACACCAAATATGAGGAGGTTGCTGATAAAATTGTCGCGCTAAAGCGTTTAAAGGAGATAGAGTGATTGTATTTCTATGCAAGGAGAGCTTTTTATTAGGGATATAGAGCAAGGTGTAGGGAATAAGAGTATGGTTATAGGATAATAAGTAAGATCAATGACAATGCTCATATTATCAATTTACTAGAAACTATGGTTATTCTAAGACTTTCAATGTTAATGATACATATCCTTATTACAGTGATGAATCACTGTATCCAAATTTGAGCATTGACTTGAGGTTAAGTCTTTCGGATTGATATGAAATGTTTAGTAGATTCAATTATGATAGACAAAGCAAAACCTAAAAAAAAGTCTAGACGTGTGAAGTTCATCTCTCTATAATCGATCATGATTGAAAATCAATCATAATCGCCCAAGATCAATTGATCATGATCGATTATCAACTATAATTGACCATGATTGATTGATTGTGATCCACTTGTGAATTATATTTATTTTTCCTAGTTATGTTGGAATTTATTTCCTGGTTAGGTTAAGTTTTAATTTCATTTTCCTAGTTAAGGAGCTAGAGCTAGAGTTTTGTTTGGTTTTGTTTTTTCCTAAATAGGTCGTTTAAGTTCTTATATAAACAACTTCATGTATTATTTTCATAGGAGATATTAAGATTAATACTATTGAATTCATAAATCTCTTTAGAACTTAAAGTTCAGAATTTTCTCTACATTTGGGTTGTAACTTTGAGACTTGAAAACCCTTAACTCTATCCTTCTGCATTACGCTGCGTCAAATTCATAATTTTGTTGTGGGAAGGAGGTATATATAAACACGTTGGCAGGAAAATATCCGACTATTTTGGCATCCAAATGCTTGATGTAGAAACTGTTATAAGTTGGTGTGTAGTTGGCTTATATTTTATTGAGCCATTTGGTATAGTCATATGTGATGATTACCTATTACCTACTTGTCTGATTGATTACTTATCCAATTTTCTAGCCATGTCCTGTAGTCATTATTCATGATTGAGAAGTATGTTCTTGGCTTGTTTTAATTTATACTAGAGAAATCTGTTCTTGGCATGCTTTAATTTGAACTTTGCATGTTATAGGTCGGTTTTCTCTACCTGACAAATGTAAGTCGTTTGGAAGAAGTCATGCTAAAGTTGGGATTCTCAACTGATTCTTCTACACAAATGATTCCGGAGGAAGAAAATAGTAAG
Source organism: Populus deltoides (assembly GCA_015852605.2). Lineage (NCBI taxonomy): Eukaryota > Viridiplantae > Streptophyta > Magnoliopsida > Malpighiales > Salicaceae > Populus > Populus deltoides. The sequence continues at coordinate 33,207,216 of CM027570.2, read as the reverse complement.
TCAACTATCTAGAGTGCACCTTTCTTGTTTGTAAAATCGAATTTATATCGAGCACCTTGCCTCTTAACATTTGTATTAAAACTTGTGCCATGATGGCATGATAAACATGAAATGGGGATCTTTTGGCTCTTCTTTGCACTCGCCTTATCTCTCTAGGTGTACACCTTTGTTTCTCTTATCCTCACCCCCCTTCCATACTGTGTAGCATCTTCTATTCCTCCTAACATGCCATGCAAATATTGCACCGTCTATCTGCATATTCCTTGTTCTACATGCTCACTGGCAAGTCTCCTTTTTATCATGCTTGTGTTGGCATTATCATCTAACCATTGGTAGCGTCTCCATCAACTGGGGCTTCTATCATTGCCCGGCATCCTCGTCTTATTGAGACATTGTTTGGTAGTAGACTTGGCCTATCAACTCGCTACTGATAGGCTAGGCCATTAGTGACAGGACACGTGTATAAAAAATGAATGAACTATTCGTGATTATTGTATGAATCCATCCACGTGTTATTTCACTATTGGCCTAGTCTATAAGTGAGTTTGTAGACTTAATCTTCCTAATAATTACTCTCTTCTGTTTCTCTCACGCGGTCTTTCCCATCTTTCTAAGAATTTTAGGCCTTTATATTATGTAACGGGGGCTGAGTACCAGGTGAGCTAACGTAAACTGCATTTCCAAGTAATTGCTTAAGGACCAGGAGGCATTTTTTTTTTTTCCATTTCTAGCACAGCCTTGAAGTATGCATAATCCAGAATAAAGAGTACTGATTTTCCAAGAAATATTCCAGCTCCCGAAGATAATATTTTTCGGCTTGCCTTCCTCTTTTAATGCTGAATTCCTCTCCTAGTGAAGGAGCTTATAAAGTCAAGCCTGAAGAAAAAAATTGAGAATTTTTACCTTTGACTGACGTTGTCAACTGATTGGAACTGCATATCTTCTGGTGTAATCAATGTTTCCACATTGTGTATTATGCTCTGAAGCTGATATTCAACTCTTAATCTCAGCAATGCAGTATTGCATCCGATGCTCTGAATGGTACTTTTTATTTTTCTTTCTACTCAACCTCAATGACTACTCAGATCATTCAACGACCATATATTTCCTTTCTTCGAAGCTCAAGCATATCTAGGGGATCTGCTTCATTACCCCGATTTTATTTCATGATAGCTTGGTCCCACTCTAATTAGCTTCCCTTCCAAGCCCTATTTATTATCATCTGAAGAACTTGTTCACTTGCCGCACCAAGCATTTTAGATTTGTCTCCAGTCTCTGGGCTTGTGAACTGGTTCTGCATAGTGAAAATCAACGTTCTCTGATCACATGCACCTTTAGCTCCAAACTATGAACCTTCTATCTCTATCTTTCGCTCAAAGAACTGCCTTTTGGCCTGATTATCAACTGATTTTCTCACTCTAGACGTTGTTCAGATGTTTATCCCATGTAGCGGTTGTTGGTCCAAGGAAGGAATGAGACTCTTCAATGTGAATTACAGTAGTTTGGATCGTTTGGAAAACAACAAAAGGTTGGCAAGTAGGGTAGTCAATGAAACAACATTTAGAAAGTTTATGGTGATCCTTCCTTCTTGTATGTGCGTAACTTGTAGCAAGGTACTCAAAAATAGGAATGAATGATGATAATTTCCCACCCTCAGGAACGAAAGGTATCTGCAAACCAGAAATCTATGGTGTTAAAGAGTTGTTCCCTTTAGAAATGGAGATGGGAGAAGGGAATTCGTATAGATGAAGTGTCATCCTCGTACTCAAATTAAATGTAGCTTTGTCCAATTAAAGCATAGGAATGAATGATGACAATTTCCCACCCTCAGAAACGAAAGGAACCAGTTATTATTGCTCATAAAGATTTAGGAAGCCTTTATAATTTGTAAAGACTTCATAATTGAACCTAATAAAACAATATCAAGCTTTTACTAGATCAGTTCATACGATTAAAAGTCCAATCCAATGAGGTGGTGCCATACTGAGAGGGATGATAAGAGGTTTAATATTCAACAGGTTGGCATTGGGTCAAAATATTTATGGCAGGCAGCGACAGACAAATATATGTGATCCATTGAAATACGGCAGATAAGGCAACAAATGCCATATAAGAAGCCGAATTAACAAAACAAAACTATAGATTTTCTTATAATACACGGTAGGTTGTTACATTATTTTTTTCTGATATTATTTTAATTTTTTTTTGTTTTTTTAATGATATCTTTGTTGATTTTATTTTTTTAATATTGATCTAGTTGAGAATTTAGTTTTGTGTTTTCCACATGTCTTTTTTATGATTTTTTTTTTTGTTTTTTTATTTTTTTTTACGATTTTTTTCCAAAATTATCTTTGCCGATTTTATTTTATTAATATTAAGCTAGTTGAGAATTTAGTTTTATAGTTTTTTTCTTTAAAACACTGTGGATTGCTATAGTGTTTACCCACATGATTTTTTTTAAATAATTTTTTTCTAAAATTATCTTTGTCGATTTTATTTTTTTGATATTGAGTTGGTTGAGAATTACAACTGTAGCTTTCCTCACAAAACATTATAGATTACTACAGTGTTCCCCTACATGGTTTGTTTTTTTTTCCTTTTTTTTGTTTTTTTTTCAAAATTATCTTTATCGATTTTATTTTTTTAATATTGAGCTAGTTAAGAATTTAGCTTTATATTTTTTTTAAAACATTGTAGATTTCTACAGTGTTTCCTCACATAATTTTTTTTCCTTCTTTTTTTAATGATTTTTTCCAAAATTATTTGTTGATTTTTTTTTAATATTGAGCTGGTTGAGAATTTAGCTTTGTAGTTTTTTTTCTTTAAAACACTATGGGTTGCTATAGTGTTTCCCTACATGGTTTTTTTTTCTTTTATTTTTTTATTATGATTTTTTAAAAAATTATCTTTGTCAATTTTATTTTTTTTAATATTGAGCTGGTTGAGAATTGTTTTTTGTAATTTTTTTTCTTTTTATTAATAGAAAAGCTAAATCATGTAGCAAAAAGTTAAATCATATGGGGAAAGCATTGTACCTTTCCTCACAAAACATTGTGGATTGCTACAATTTATTCTATTCAGTCTCTAAGTTTTTGATTACCAATATAATTTTTTTTTCCCATGGAATATTAGTTTCATCACACCTTCAGTTTATATTACTTATCTGGCATTGGTTCGTAATTTTAATTACCAACAAGCATATTTGCTCCATAAATCCACTGCAGCGTGCGAGCATGCCATCTTGTCAAATCCTAAATCACATACGCCATTAAGAAATCGACAAAAGTTATACGCGAAAGGGTTGTTCTAGAGGATCACGTGGATCCACCCCAATCAGAAGTATTAGACGCTCTTTTATATATATATATATATATATATATATATATATATATATATATATATATCACTTTGTGACATATACCCTGTTCGATAACGTGATGGGGTGTATTTTTTTAGAAAATTTAATTTTTTTTACTTTAATTTTTTTAATATTTTTAATTGTTTTTATATACTGATGTTAAAAATAATTTAAAAAAAATTATTTTGATCCATTTCAAAATAAAAGGCACTTTGAAAAATAACTGCTACCAGAATACCAAATACTATCATATAAAAGTACCAATTCTGCTAAAACAATCTTATTATTTTTAATATAGAAAAGAAATAATAAAATAGAGAATTTCTCTATTTTGTATTTAAAGTTTAATCAATCTGTACTTTAAATTTTACAGACATGCTAATTTCTTTTTTAATCTAGGATACTATAGTTTACAAGGTCAAGTTACACTACACCTTGAATTTTTTTTAAAAAAAGATGTAAACAATATATTCAAGTCACAGAGAACTATTTGATATTGTTATTAAATTTTGCTTAATGAGTCAATCTTGAAATCTCTCAACTCGACTTTTTGTTAGCCTAAATTTAAAATAAAATTTTATGGAAGTTTCCCCCACATAACTCAGTTGACTTGAGGGGTCTAAAGGCAACCCAATGACCGGTAAAAAGTGTGGTTTAACTTTAAAAAACAATTTAAGATGACCTTTTTTAATATTGAAATGACGACATATTTGATTGACCTGGTGTTGCAATGTCGCGATCACACAAATTAATTACTCTAACTTAAATAAATAAGATAGTATAGAGTAAGTAAGGGGTCAATCCCACGAGAAAGATCTAGTTCAGGTCTTTATGCTAAATGATTCAAAGTTAAGGAGGTTTTAAGGTTATCTAGACTATGTTATGGTAAATAACATAAAATAATCAAGCTGAATTAAATAAATTTAAAACTTATTAAGAAAAAAACATTGGTCTGAAGTAAACGTCCACCTATGAAAATCAAAATTGATCATTAAAATGATACATCAATTTATATTCTGAAAATCTATTTTTCCTTAACAATTGTCAGTTAACCGATTCATAGTTTAACCAACTCTAACCATTAAATAACCACAGTGTCCGTACTAGTAATTTAATTTAATAACAGCCTTAAGAACTAGATAGGTTGATAAATTTAGATAACATAATTGTCTATAGTCTATGTTCAATTTAATTGAAAGTTTTCCCTAAGATTAACAATATATATATATATATATATATATATATATATATATATATATATATATATATTTATATATATATCCGTTATAATTATTAAGATTAGTCGCTTCACAAGTTTAAATATCATAATTCTGGTTTTGATAGCAAACTTAGCAATAAATTGGTTTAAAATAATAACTTAGAGTTCGCTCTAACAATCAAACTAAACAATCATAGGAAATCAACAAAGAAAAACATTCATACTCATTATATAAATTAAAAAGAAAAGATAGAATAGGTCTTACAGTTTTGGAAATCTGAAGGTTTTTGTATCCTTTCAACCAAGAAAAATAGTTTAGTTTTGCATGTCTATCAAAAAACTAAGGAAGAGGAAAAATGAAAACATAATTTCAGGAATAGAAGAAAAGGGTGAGAGTTTTCTTCTTCTTTCTGACTGCCTCCTTCTCTTTCTTTCTCTCTTTCTTTTTATTTGATAGGAAACCCTAATCCCTCCAATCAATTTGTATCCATCAAAAAAATAAAAATAATCATTTTCAAAGTAGACAATTTACATTTAAGTAGTACAATAACTATTTTCCTAAATAAAAGAAAAAAATAGTCTTGCATAAAATCTTCAAGCTTTGAATTTGGACTTAGAGAAGTTAAATTACCCAAATAAAGACCTTTTTCATACAAAGAAACAATTTCCATGTCGATTTGGATGCTTTGGAAATAAGTTGAACTTGTTTCTTCACAAAATCTATCTATTGACAGAATTTATAAGTTGTCTTAGAAAAATCATGTCTCTCTCATATAAGCTTTTTTTTTTTGCCAAAATGTGGTAGGTTGATAGGTTTTTGAGTCAGGAAGCATAAAAAATTGAGTTTGCATGGAATAAACTTCTCTAACTCAAGATATTCAAGTCAAAATGGCCGAAAGTCAAAACTGGCAGAATGCAAAACTTATTTTTGAAGGCTGTGATTTCCATCTCTTTTATTTTTTTTTATTTTTCTTTCTATATATGTATAGAAATGTATGGATGTTAGATTTCTAATGCCACTAGAATCACTTCATTTTGACCTCTACAGCTTAAGTTTTGCATAAAACATCGATCAAAGGTCAAATCAACCAATATTCAACACAGGTTGGAACATGATTTGAATTTTATCTTCAATTTACTCCTTTTCGAATCTTATATTCAAAAGTATCTTCAAAACATAAAACAAAGATTATTAAGGTGTGTGTGTGTGTTACGAGGTAAATATGGGTAAAACTATCGAATAATATGGTTGCATCACCTGGTGATACAATACCTGCAATGGTTGGACAATCATTTTCGGTTTTTAGCTTAATATTTCATAATATGCAATTTTAGTCTAACAAGTATAACTCTCAATTCAATTGTTGGATCATGCTAAGATTTTTCCATAAGATTCTTAAGGCTTTGTTTTATATAGGATTAAACTTTCATAACAATCAGACTTTAGAAAGGCCTAGTGATAAGGTATAGAAGCTACTATACGAGAATTGTATTAGTTTTCTAGTTGATTTATGATTTTTTTTTCTAATTGGATAAATACTCTTTTAACATTTTTCCAGCCTTATTTAGAATGTTTTTACCTAATATAAATAGGGTAATTTAGCTTGTAATTAGGTTTTGGCTTATAGATTGGTGACAAATTAGTTGTCATATTATTGTTGTATATTATGTGCTTATATATGGATTCTCGTACTTTTGCTTCTTCATTGAACTGAGTCAACTTATCGAACAATAATTGTCTTCATGGAATCTTTATTATACTTCACGTTTGTGATTCTATATAATCATTAGATAGGGGTTCATTCCAATAGTTTTGGTGCATTAATTTAGGTAATTGTTGTGTCGAGCTTTTATCAACCAAATACAATTTTAGCTTTCTTAGTTTGCTCTTTCTCACGTGTGAGTCTTAGGGTTCTTACTCTTTGGATTTGCATTAGTTGATATCAGAGCTAAGCTATAAGATCAAGTTATATCCTTTTTTCTTTAAGTTTTCACATTTGCTTTAGTCTTCTTTTTAAATATAATCTGCATCAAGTAATATTAAAAATATATATATATATCTTTGATTTCATTATTGTCTAGATCAGAAGTATAAAAAGAAAAGAAAAGGAGATCAAATCACAAGTGTTATAAATTCTACCGCAAATTAAAATCATCAAAAGATTGAATTCAAAAACTATAAGATATACACCTACGATATGATACTCTTTGGTTTTTGGTTTCTTAGTGTCAAATATTGATTTCAAGTTATTTGGACATACTTAGGTTTGAGTAATTCTAAAATTCTAAAATTACAAAATAATTCATATCGTGTTAGTTTGCATCAACACAATTTTTTATATATGGAAAAAAATTCAGGTTAATCAGATATCAAAAAGATCTTGAAATAAGGCCCAAAAGTTATTGTATGGAATTTGTATTAATTTTCTAATTGATTTAGGATTATATTTCTGATTTTTTTTAGAAATATTTTATTATTTTTTCTAGAATTATTTAAGATTTTTTAATCTATTATAAATAGTTTTTTTTATAGCCTTTGATTTCATAATAATATTGCTTGTATGTAAGGTATTCTCGCATTCTTTAGTACTCTAAAGAGTTGAACTTGACTTATCAAAAAACAACTATCTTTGTAGCATATTTTTTATACTTCTCATTCATAATTTTCTAATCATTGGGTGGGGGTTTATTCCAATAGTATTGGTGCTTTAGTTCATGTAATTTTTGTGTCACGCTTCTATCATACTTGATTTGTTTTTGCTATTCGGGATTGTGTCAATTTTAATTGTGGGTTACGAGATGTTTATATCCATGAGATTTGTATCAGTCACTATCATTAATATCATCAATAAGAAGACCCTTAGGCTTGTTATCCAAGAACTTGTTCAGAAATAATATAAAGAAACATGAAAGTTTGTCGCTAAAATATCCATCGAAGGGTATAAGGCTAAGTGGAGTGTGTTTTCCATTATATGGGAAATGAAAACTATTCACCCCATGTTAGGTTTGTGAATAAGTGGTTGTCTAATAGTGAAAAGGGAATATTTGTCTTTCTACTAAATAGGGTGTATTGAACTTATAATTCATTAGATACTTTTTATTTGCCTATATGGATTTATATGTGCTTTCATCTTGGTCTTTTGGTGATAATCATATGGTCTAATAGGAAATTTGATATTTTAATAAATATTTAAAAAATAAAAAGAAAAATGATTGGCACGTGCGTTGAACATGTCAGCAAGTAAGTTTCCCCCACAGTGTTCAAACAAAGGGTGTAACAATTTACGGTAAGCCAAAAACAACCTTCTTTTTTAAAAAAAAAAATTGTCACAACAGGGTGTGCCCCCAAGGACAAAATTTGTGGTGTATTTCCATCTGGTTGGGTGCTGATTGGCTTTTTTTTTTTTTTTCTCTCTCCTTAATTTTCACGCTTAACCTCCAGCAACCCTTCAATTTGTTTTTTCTTCAGATTTAGTCCATATTCTTTCAATTCATATTTTTTTTTATTTGAATTAGTTTATAGAATTGAACTTTATTTTTTATTATGTTCTTTTTTGATTGTTTTTATGTGTTAGATTTGGTCTTCATTCTTTTAATTGTTATTTATTTTATTTAAGATAATTTTTAATTATTTTTTATGATTTCATCCTTCTTTATTTTTTTATTGCTATTTTTTTACTTTGTTAAATTGATATTTTTTTTCTGATTTCATCCTTTATCATTAAATTAAGCTTTTTAATTGAGTTCAGGTCTAGGATTTAATAGGTTTTGAATTTGAATGATTAACCTAGGTTTAGGAGATTCATCCAAGTTCATTTGTTTTTTTTTTCTTTTGTTTAAGCTCATGTTTTTTCAATTTCATCCTTTAGCGTTTGATTTAATTGGAGATTGAGCTTTATTATTTTTTTTATAGGAGCTTTCATGAATTTTAAAAATAACTAAGTCTATTTCAGATATTTTTATTTTTCATTCTTGTTAAATTTAGATTTTTTTACAAGAATATTTTTTAAAATTAAATTAAATTAATTGCTTAAATATAAATATGATATGTTCACTTCATAATTTTATTTTATTTTCTTATAGTTTTTCCCCCTTTTTTTTCTAGTTTGAATATATTTGAGGGGCATCTAAAAGCCATGTACTTCCATTTTCACTTTCAATTTACACTACTACCTAATAAAATCGAGCCAAGGTTAATTCATGTATGACTATGAGGGTGTTTGGTTGCGTGGTTGCTTCTGCGTTTGAAGCAACCACAGCAACTCACCCGTTTGGTAATACTTCAAAAGCAGAATTCTATTGGTGGGACCTCCTATTAATTGTGGCATGCTCCACTGTTCATGGGTTTCTTCCGTGCTCCACTGTTCCGGCCGGACCGGTCCGGTTAAACGCTAAAAATGCATTGAACCGGGTCCGATCTAACAAAATAAAAAAAATATTTTTAATTTTTAATTGTGTTTTATTCAAAAAATTAATGTTAAACATTATTCAATGACACTATAAATTAGACGGAGATCGCTTGATGATGTAATATTTGCAGAATTTGATCGCAATCCTAATTTTATTCCTGATTATATTTTATCTATGTTGTTGCGCTCTTAAAAAATTTAATGGAACAATAAAAAATATTTTATACAAAATATTATTTATTTCATGATATAATAGTAATAGTTAAATATGCAATATTTAAATTAAAAACTATCAATATCGATATATATTTTTAAAAATTATTTTACAACCTCAATTTCAAAAGCATTCTTAACCATACACATTAAACTATTTTTTATTCAACCTCAATTTCAACCATGGTTTTAACCAAACACCTATTTTTTCAAACCAACTTCAACTAAAAATACTTTTTATAAAAAAAACTTTTTTTCAAACCACAACCATAACCACAACAGCTACCGCAATACCAAACACACTCTTATATCTTTTAAGTTTTGGTATTTTTGAGAAGTGGTGGCCAAAAAGTGCAAAAATATATGAAGGAGCGAAGCACTTTCTTGCCAAGGAGAATATCTCCAACTGGGGACTACATGGTTAACCCTAAAAACAACCAAATAGGCCTACTGCTACTAAATATGTCTATAATGCGGTCAGTTATACCCAGCTTGCTCACCGACCTGACATTCTTCCCATTCTGGACCCACATTTCCCCCTCCCCATCAAAGATCAGTAATTAATTTACTGCTGTAATTGATTTGGAAGATGAAGGCCCACTGAATCCATGCACTAAACGAGAAAAGATGGCGGCATCCATGGCAATTTTAGAGCTTTCAATTCAATTCATTACGTTTAGATTCCTTTTTCAATTTTTTAAGAAATAAGATGTATTAGTGCGCAACATCTTCAGTAAATGTGTTCCATTTCAAATATTATTGGTATCATCGTCTTCATCTTGCGAGCATGAGAGAACCCTTGTCTTTAATAGTTTAGTGAAGGACGAACAAGAAAGAAATGCATATACGTTTGGGTTTGGTTTTTGGGCTCTAGAATTTGACCTGAATTCATACCAATCGATGAACATGGGTCCACGTTCTGGTCAGAAAAATAAAGGAGAGGGGCTCCAGGAAAAACAAGAATAAATGTAACCAGCTGGAATGGAAAAGGACCGAGTACTGATCCCGAAAGATGATACAGCTTTGAATGCAATTGATAGTTGATACAACAAAATCACAAGCCAATGGATTGGAGTCTTATGAGGACCCACTAAAATACATAATCATTCACGGACCCATTCATTACATCCAGGGAATGTAACAGCCTCGAAAGACGAGAGAGGCTGAGCAACAAAAATTTTGGTTTAAAAAAAAAACAATTTACCACAATAAACATCCAAAATGGGCAGAATTATATTGTTTGAAAATTTTTTTTAGTAAAATAGCACATTTTAATATTTTCACGCTTTAAAAATACAAAAACTTAAGATGTTGTTATTTTAAAACGCGAAATCAATTAAAATTTAAACTCAGATCGAAGAACACAAAACAGACACAGATGAAACGCAACCTCTCTCTCCCAAACCGACTAACACCCACACTATCTCTCTAAAAACCCACCAAACACCTTCATTTTACCCTCAAAACAACCAAAAATCAAACCATCTATAGGTATGTAAGAATCAAAATCGATCGTTCTCTTTGTTATTGTTGTACTTGTGCGACGTCGTGATGAATATCCTTCAGGACCATGATCATCAGGATGTGGGTGAAAAGAATAAAGAATTTTTTTATCTTTATCAGTAAAAAAAGGGATGTAATCTCCACTTAATATTTTGATCACTAGGAGCCCTAATTAGTCTCAGAGTCTAGATAAGGAGATTGATTGTGTATAAAGAGGACGTATTACCCTTAGTACACCTTACCTAAGGTAAACTGCATTATTTATTTTCTGATATAAACTAAGGTAATCAACTTGTCCCTAGCTCATCTACTTACAAACTTGATATTTTGAAATTCTTGTGATTTTTAGTTAAGTGGCTTTGGATAAAGGTGAAGATGTTTAATGTATTTGGTTTGTAGCAAATCGTAGTGAATTCAGAGGCAAGACAACGTGAATCTTTAAAGAACTTGAGGTGTTGAAAGCAATAATTTGTAAACTTTGATTAACCAAATAAGTATCAAAAGCAATCTTTTGATAAGGGTGTGAAGAGAGACAAGGGGGCATATTCATAATGAACTTTTCAATAATGGCTTTCATGTGTGAGGGTTTCCTTTCGAAGCGAATGGTTTGTCTTATCAGATTGGTTAACTGAGTCATCTTCTTTCTCATAAATTTATTTTGCTTTTGTCCAGGCTAAACTCTTATATTTGTTTCTTGTATATCTTGGTAGGGGTTGGGATTTAGGGGTGGTCCTATATTTCTTCTGCAAATAAAAGACATACAATGTTGCAAAGTTAATAAATATGATATGTATGCGAAAAAATAAAAGGTAAATTGAATACGGTTCACCATTCAAAGGGTGGAAATGGTCGTCACCTAGTGTCTTATTACACCAATGAGGGAATTCATATTTGTCTCGGTCAATTTGTAATAATCTAAACTCTTGTAGAATCTAAATGACAACTATCTACCACCTAAAAGTTATGGAATTCAGGATGCTGCATGTCATAGCACGATTTTTAACGCTTTTTTTCTTATGTTTTTTTTAATACAAAAAATATCAAAAAATCAAATCCAAAAAATATAATTTTGACGTTTGCATCATTTTCTAAATTTTCAATGTCTTTTCAAAAAATTCAAAAATTTACTTTTGACATGTTCAGTTTTTAACACGCTCATTTCAAGATCATTAATTTATTTTTCTCATCGAATCAATGTTGACGTTGTTTTTTTCATAAAAAAAAATTCGACAAGGGGACCAAAAGTGTAAAAAAACAAAAATGAGGGACCAAAGTGATTTTGGGTTTCTTAATCACCAAGTTTGCTTAGGGAACAAGCAATTGAGAGGAAAAAAATAAGTTATTTTGTCTATAAATAGTAAAGGAATCTCACACATAAAAGGAGTAGAAGAGCATTAGCCCAAAAACTATTATACCTCATATTTTCTCCCACACACTAGCAAACCCTAAACCCATCTTTATAATAATCAGCCATCAACCATAAAAGAAAAAAGAGAGGGACCTGACACAATAAAAAGATTGATGTCTTATCCCAAGTGCAAGAGTGTCGAAGTAATAAATAACTCAGCAAGACCGGGGTCGAACCACAGGGAAGTTAACTATATAATAATAATAATAATAATAATAATGAGTTAAAGAGAATTTAGAGATGTAAGATTAATGTGAATATTAAACAATGATAAAAAAAAAATTATCAAGGTTAGAGGATCCACTAATAGTATTTCAAATAAGTATATTATAAACTCTTTTTATTACTTAACTGGAAACCACACACAAAGAATGTTCTAATTGGATGATTTGTCATTGATAACTAATTATAAAATATTAACATGATCATATCAATTATCTTATTCAAGTAACACCAAACTTTTAAATATTTTCAGAAATTCATGATGCTAACTTATGTTAACAACAAATCAAGTTTCTTTCATAGCACATATGTAGGTTATACCATACGGTTGGCTATGAAAGTGTCAAGCATTTGATGTACCAAGTGTTATACAACACAAATCTAGATTAACCTTTAACAAGTAAGGTATTAAGAATTAATAAGAAAAAAATGATAAGACATGTTAATAGCAAGTTGTTTAGGATATAATCATTGAAGTCCATATTGAGTTTATATTATATTTATCCTAACACCATTAGTGAAACTTTTTCACCTTGACATAATAAACTTAGCTAAACATAATGAAGAAAAGAAACATAAATAAACAAGAGGAGAACATGATTATATAAGTATAGTAAAGGAAATGAAATGAAAGGTATAAATAAGATATTAATGAAACTATAACATGAAATAAAACTAGAATATTAAAACTACAAAGAAAGAAAGCAAGTAAGGAAATGATCTTGATTTGAAAACCAAGATGCCTAAATGCATGGAAAATGCCTCCTTTTATAAGCCAAAATTCAGAACTATTGATTTGATAACTAATTATTGAGTGGGTGGCCACCTCTTGACTTGGTAACAATCCTTATCTTCTTGTATGTAGAAAATATCATTACTAAAATCAGAATTTGAGCAGATAATCTTCATGATAGTTCTGGGAAATTGTCTCAGCTTTCCAACAAAATAAGAATCAGTGCATTTGGACTTCTAGAACTCAAGATATGGGCTGAACACTGAATAGTATCTGGGCTGCAGGACAGATTCTAACTTCTCTATTGTTGCTACAATTGGAACTTGAAAACGGTCATTTTGAATCTTGAACTCTCATGAAAGTTTTAGGCTTACGTCTTAACTTTCTATCCATATAAACCAGACCTAAATCCAAGTTCTACAGCTCCAGTTATGATTCAATAACCGAATGGTGTTCCAATTTGAATTCAACCAGCATCTCTTTTCTAAGTTTAGCCCTCTCTTTGTCTTCTCAATTTTAGTGGTTAGACTCATTAATCAATCATTTGATTTATGTGATAGGCCTGCAATTAAAATGAACATTTACCATAAATTAAAGGTATCTTATATTATCAGACTTGTTAATATAAAACATGCTCTATTTAAGGAGTCATTGATACTTCAAGTGCAAAATGATGATATAAAACCTTGATAAAAATGCAATTTTAAGTACTAATCAAGACCTAAACAACAACCACCCAAACCCTATCAAATCCCTCTCTACCACACATTTCTCCACTTACCTGCACACACATGTTGAAAAAAAATGAAAATTTTATCTCACTCACATTCCAGAACACATCCCACCATTTCAAAAGTAAAAAAAAATAAATCAAAAGGCCTTTCTTTTTTCACTTGAAATAATCACAGCTCAATAAAAAAAAACCCTGCATAATAGCACCCCTCTTGAAGAAAGACCCACAACCATTTCCATTTTTCAATCCCATCAACAACTTAAAGCCTCAAACCATTTAAAACCCAACTCCATTTTCAGCAAAAAGAAAAGGCCTTTATGGTGCAACTTTCATAAATACCATTGCCTCCTTCAAAATAAAAACAAGTACCAACTGCAACGGTTCCATCTCCTATCTTCACTATTAGAACTAGAACCAGCATAGCCAACCTTGCAACCTCCTATTTATCCACCAAGACCCACCATAAAATTTGTCAGCGCCTCCACCAATATGGCCAAAAACATGCACGAGCAGCGACCGTCAACCTTTTTTTCTTGAACCCACATACACATCTCCCAACCAACAAACTCGATTGGAAACACATGCTTTCCTTCATACCCACTACTATTTTTCCATCACACATACAAATCTTTCTTCTACCACCAGCAATCTCGATTTTTTCTTCACTCTAAGCAACCCAGCATAACCACCTATGGCTAGCCTTCCAACCAAAATCTTCATTGACGCTGCTATCAACACCAATCGATGTTCATTACTACTCGAAATCCCTTCCAAAGTCAACACTAGTGGTTGCATAATATCCACCACCCTTTTCCATAACAGACCCCTCAGCTCTTCCATAAAATAAAAACAACCAACTCTTTTACCAAATAACCCTTTTTCATTATCTTCCCCACCATCCCTCGGTGGTGCAGTAGGAGTGGCAGCTCATAAAGAAAAAGAGAGAGGAAGACTGAACTTCCAATCAAACAGATCTCCTCCCTCATATGTTCTTTTGTCTTACCGCTGATCCAGAGGTGAAAAGGAAACAAAGGAGCTTCAGATCCACCAGCATGCCCTCATTCAATAGTGGCGACGTGTGAATCCATGTTAAACATCTCTGAAGGTCAATTCATAACTCAGAATATTTTTTGGAAAAAATATTTATTATTGTGTATAATTTTAGATTGTTAGGATATTATTCTTTTTAAATTGATTTGTGTTTTTAATTTGATAATTTTATAGTCGATTTTGAGTTTATTTTCTTAGAGTTGTAATTGCTAAATGAACGTTAAATGTTGATTTGAACATTAAATAATGATTCATGAATTATTTTTAGGTTGGTGTTGATTTATTTGAATTAGTATGCAATTTAAATGAAATTCATGAATCAATAAAATTCATGTGGATTTTTAAAGTTGTTTGGTTTTGAGTTGATGAATGATAATTGGTTTTGAATTAATATCGTGATTAAAATAGCTTGATTAAAACGCATGTTGTGTTTTGCCAAACATGGTCTTAGTCTAATTTTAAATTTTTAAGAAGAACATTTTGTAAATGATTTTGAGTCCCTCACATTCTTTACCTTTCTATATTTAATATTTGAAAATGTGACCTACACGCAAGGTGTTTTTTTAGTATTAAATAAATCAGTTTTCTTCCACAAAAAATATCAAAAATCTTGCTTTCAAAAATACAACTTTATTTTAGATTGCATATAGGCAAGTCTCTCAAAAATGATAAAATCATATTTACATAAATAAAAAAAACATGGCATAATTTATCATTTTTTTAAAAAACCAAAATTCAAGAAAATAGTTTTGTTGATATTTTTGCATGTATTTTTGGATTTAATAATCAGTTTATGAAATCCATAAGAACGTGGCCTACATTTCAAAAATACCAAACAAAAATTATTTTGTTTGATCCAATATCAAGAATTACGAACTTATAACTAATACGTATTCTCAATATTAAAAGAAAATATAAAACAAATATGTTTTGACTCTAGAATGGCTAAACTTAACCCTATAGTTATGGTCTACTCTAGTAGCATGGACCGACTTTAATAATTAGAAATACCAACAGTTAGAAAACACAACAGCATCTTAGTTTATATCATATAGATAAATAATGCAGCTTATCTTAGGTAAGATGTACTAGGAATGATACATCTTCCCTATACACAACCAGTCCCTTTATCCAGACTCTAAGACGAGTTAGGGTTCTTAGTAACCAAAATATTAAATGGCGATTTCATCTTTTTTTTATTGATAAGAAACAATAATTCCTTGTTCTTTCCACCCATCACCATAAAGATCCCGGTCTGGAAGGATGTTCATCGCAACGCCGCACATATGCGACACTACATGTTAGGCTTTCCTTGACGCAATTTAAAGACGACACATACAGCCTAAAGATAGGTTTTAATATTTAAGTGAACATGGATAGGTTTTCTACCTGATCTCAAAAAAGTCTCGGATTTGCCTAGTAACGGTGTTTATAAAGAAAGTATGGGGGCGTTGAGAGGAATGATTAAGGCAAGTATACCCACCATTATCAAGCAATCACTCAGATATGAGATGGGTGTTTCATGCATTTGAACCCCAACCAATAGTCATCGACTAACAAAAAGTAAAACACAACAATCAGACAAACAAAGCATAGTTCACGAGATGTCCTCAATAAAGTCACCGTTATGTTACACACATAGTTTTGAAACCCGACCCGGTCATCGACCCGGTCAAGTGATCAGGTCACGGGTCAGATGGGTTGACCCGGGTCAACCCAAAAAAAAACATCAAATGCTTTTATTCTCATCAAATGCTTTTTATCAACACAATACATTAATATTTGGTTTTGTTCTCATCAAATGCTTTTTATCAACACAATACATTAATATTTGGTTTTATTCTCATCAAATGCTTTTTATCAACACAATACATTACAATCCGTTTAAGCATCAAATGCTTTTCTCAGAACTGTGGAAACTGTATAACAACTCAAGAATAATTGTTGAATGCACTTGACATCAACTCGACAGCATTGGCAAAAGAATCATGGTAATAAGCATCAAATCATACGCAAATAACAACATTCTAGAGTTCATCATGGTAATAAACAGTGACAGCCCCATCATCGATTAAAACTGCAAGCGAATCGTTTTTCGCAGAGATTGAAATTGGGCTGCAGAAAAGAAAAGAACAGAGAAACATACCTGAGGTTGAGATGATTGGGCTACGAATGAATCAAAGAAAATCGAAACGATGCCAGTGATTAAGCTGCGAATGAATTGATGCCAGCGATTCAAAAAACAACCAAGAATAAAGAAAAAAGAGAGTGTAAGAAGGAGATTCTAACCTTTTTTGCAAAGAAACAACAGTGATCAAGACGTCTTTCGCTCCTCTGCTCCTCAGTGATTGATTTGGTCTTTAGTTAATTAGGTTTTGATCTGTCCCCAATTTTGTTTTGTTGTTCTTCATCGTTTTGGCCTTTTAAAAGGCCAAAACGACGTCATTTAACGTCTACTCATATATATATATATATAAAGGTCGGGTCTCAACCGGGTTTGACCGGGTTGCTCAAGTTTCACTAGGCCAACTCCCAAGCGGGTTTTTACCTCCACCCAGACCAGTCCTAGACCCGGGTCGGCCGGGTCCCGGGCAACCCGCCAGGCTGGTCCGGGTTTTAAAACAGTGGTCACACGTGTGTGGCGTCGTGATGAACATCCTCCTCAACTAGGACGGCCGGGATCTGAGTGGAAGAAATAAGGAATTCTTGATCTTCATCAATAAAAAAGGATAAAGTCTCCGCCTAATATTTTGGTTATTAGAAATCCTAACTGGTCTTAGAATCTAGATAAGGGGAATGGTTGTGTATAGGAAGGACGAATCACCCCTAGTACACCTTACATAAGGTAAATTGCATTATTTATTTGTCTGATATAAACTAAGATAATATTGTGATTTTTAGTCGTTGGTCTATCTAATGATTAAAGTCGGTCCACCCCAATAGAGTGGACCATAACTTTAAGGTCAAGTCTAACTATTTTAGAGTCAAAACATATATTTTATAAAAAAAAATTAATATCAAAAATACATCTTGCATGTAAGTTTATAATCCTTCATATTAAAACAAACAAATAAAATATATTTTTGTTTTTGAAATGTAGGTCAAGTTCTCATGGATTTCATAAACTGGTTATTAAATCCAAAAATACATGCAAAAATATAAACAAAACTATTTTCCTTGAATTTTGGTAATTAAAAAAAATGATAAATCATGTCATGTATTTTTTTTTCTTTTTATTATGCAAATATTTTTTTTATTTTTGAGAAACTTGGCCATATTCAATTTGAAATAAATTTAATTTTTTTAAAAGAAAGATTTTTGTCATTTTGTGGAAAGAAGCTGATTTATTTAATAAAAAAACGCATCTCGCGTGTAGGTTACAATTTCAAATATTAAATATAAAGAGGGAATATGGGGAACTTAAAATTAATTGCAAAATGATCTTCCAAAAAAATTGAAAACTTAATGAAATTGGATTAAGGTTGTGTTTGTCAAAATGCAAATAAAATATCTTTATGTAGCTATTTTAAACATGATATCAATTCAAAATGAATTATCATGCATTAAATCAAAACTAAGCAAAACCAAAAATCCACACCAATCTTATTTATTTCATGAACTTTATTCAACTTCATGTTAATTCTAATAAATCAACACAAACTCAAACATAACTTATTCATCAAAATCTAATATTCAAAAAGCAAATCACAACCTAAAAATAAGAATAATCAAGTCATTTCAAAATCAAAACACATATTAAACAAAATTAATAGTGTCCAAATAGTCTAAAAATTATACACAATAATAAGAATTTTGTCTAAAATTCACAATATTTTATCAATTTGTCAAAAGTATAATTTGAGGTTATGAATCGACATTTTGAGGTGTTTAGAGTGTCCAAGAACTACTGGAATCAAGGTTTGAGGATCGCTAGAACAGTGATGGCATGTGTATCCACACGTCACCGCCACTAGAAGAACACCACCCATTGGATTTGAAGCACCTCTCTTTTCTCCTTCTATCTACACTGACTATATAACAAAAAAAACCAAAGAAACAAAGTACAACAAGTTTTGTTTCCTTTTTCTTTTCTTTCTCAGATCTACTGAGACCAAGACTTTGATGCAATTAGAGTGTATGTCATCATAAAAGGAGGTCAATGAGAGCTAACATCAATTTCTTGATTATTATTATGGCTAGCATGGAGAAGAGAGAGAGTTGTTGGTTACTGGAGAGATAAAGCTATGGGTGGCCTGGATAAGAGAAAAGAAGTTATTGGTAGTGGTGCTCATAATGGCGATGCTGCTAGAGCTAGCATTGTTAGATCTATCGCTAGCAAGGGTTGTTGTGATGTTGAGAAGCTAATGAGGGTTGTTTTGGACGAGAGGAATAGAGGGAGAGTCATTTCTATAAGGTAGAATATGCGAATGCTATTAGTGTTCAGGCTAGTCTTAGAGTGAGGGGAAAAAAGGGAGAAGAGCGAGTAAGGTTGTTCTCGGGTGGAGAGGAGGAGGTTAATGCTATAAAGGTAAGCTTGTTGCTAGTGTTGGTTAAAAAGCTCATTGAAAGAGCTCATGATGGGTAACAATGGTGCACACAAAGGGAGAAGACATAGCGGGTCTATTTTGAGGCTTGAAATAAAGAAGAGAGTGAATTATTATGGGTTTATAGAGATGAGGAGGTTGTCCTGAGCATGTTCTTTTTTTTATGGTGGAAAAATGGTTTCGTGTATGTATAATGGCTACTGGTATTGGGAAAAAAACTTAGTGTTGATAATGAAGAAGAAACCAAATTGAAAAATATAACTTCAGCTTCATGTGAATGATGGGAAACTGGTCTCTCCTAGATAAAAATAAAAGAGGCTACATTTTTTATTCAATGGTGGTCTACCAGATAAGGAAGTACATGAGTGGTTTTTTAGGTTATAAAAATAAACTATACTTGTTTGAAATACCATTAGTGGATCCTCTAACCGTGATAATTATTTTATCCTTGTTTAATCCTTACATCAATATCACATCTAAAAGCTCTCTTCAACTCCTTTTCTGTTATTATTTATTTCTTTATTTATAGTTTATACAGCTAACCTCCATGTGGTTTGACCCCGGTCTTGCTAGGTTATTTATTACTTCGACACTCCTACACTTGGGAGAAGACATCAACTTTTTGGTCGTGTCAGCAATGTAATGACAATCATGTCTTTATCACTCTTGAAGGATTTTCAGCTGATTCCAAGATGTAGCTAGGAGTCAATTGTGCTTACCTATCTGTACCATTTGTTATGTCATGGATGCATGGCTGGCGTTAAATAAGTTAGGAGTTGTTTGTTATCAGGTATAATTGTTTTAAATTTTTTTATTTATATAATTTAATTTAGCCAATAATAATACTTTTTTTTTTACTAATAGTTTGCATATAAAAATATATAGTTATAGTTGTGAGAGTATTCACACGTCGATTATTTAGAGGTTTGGTGCAATTAGATGTTGAACGAGTATTTAAAGACCCAGTCCTAGTAGAAGCTCAGTAATACAAATTCTTAATAAAATGTTCATCAACATATAAAATATATTACCTAAAGTATTGTAATAAATTTATGGATTGTCATGTCAGGTGATGCAGGTCAGATATCTCATGAAAATCCAATCTACATATAGTCATTCTAGTGTGATAAGTTATATGCATAACAACCTCATCATGTGTGAGTTATGACATGGATTTTATTACTATTTGTATATTATTTGTTCACATAAAATTATTTTATACTATATAAATTTTATATAGACATCATGCAAGGAGGAGACAATATAAACAACTTCCCTAATTTGCATCTAAGGTAATAATATATGGAGATCAGTGGTCGTAATACATTATTTTGACATCATTGAATTCGATTATCCTTATCATGTGATGTGATAACCTCTTGCATTAACACATCCCGAATAATATTGATATGATTGATGAGTTGTATGTAATCAATCATCAAGGTGGAAATGATGATAATTTATCAACAACACGTGGATTATATCAACTTGTGGCATGGAGGGTGAGTGTGCATCTTCAAATAGCAACATCCTACCATTTATATTGATGTCTATATGGGTTGGTATGTGCATATAATGTGCCATTTTATCACACCAACGTTGAAACTGTATTTTAAGATGTCCACACATACAATCATGCACAAATATATAATAAATTAGTAGATGCTGGTTCTTTTTTATCAATATAGCTTAAACATTTTTATATTTAATAAATTGGTATGTTGTAGCTCCACCCATCATATTATATATTTTGTTATGTTATTTTATGTCTTAGGTGGTTTTGTTTATATGGGAGGGTTAATGAGTCATCATTGCAGTTTATTACACATCTAATGATGTCGTACATAGTTGATGATGCTAACAATTTAGCCAAGGATGAGGGGTACTCGTACGAGGATAAGGATAAGGATAAACATGAATCCCAATACATGATTCTCACAATGCATGTCCGTCAACAAGTAGTTGGAAATGAATTGCCGAAATTCTAGCTAATTAAATGTAGTTAAGTTATTAGATGTAATTAGATATGGTTTTATGTTATTAAATAATAATATATGATTAATAAATCTATCCAATTTCATTTTTTTTTCAATGATGAATTTGTATTCTGTTTTACTTTTACATGTATAATTGGTTTAGGCTTACTAAAAAGAAACAAATATCATAGAACATATTTTCGATTATGTTTATAAGTAGTTGTCATTTTATTTCATCATTTAAATTAAACCTCAAATAATTACTGAAAGTGATTGTTTTTAATATGAACTTAGGCATTTCCAAATGAAGGATGTAAAATATAGGTTACATGGTAATGAGAGTAAAAGAGAAAAAGCATAACTAATTGAATTTTAATTAGTTGTAATGGTGCTTAGCATAGTTTGATTATGTTATTCCTAGTAGTGCAATCAAGTAAAATTAATAATTTGCACTATTTCCAATAACATAGCTTGGTTGTGCTACTAGGAGGAGCGCTACTTATTAACTTTTTGTGGAATAATGCAACCATTAAAGTGTATTATTTTTCTTTTTTTTTCTAGAAGTGTTAGTTTGCAATTTTCTAGATATGTTAGTTTGCAAATATAATTTCTCACATGTGACTTTTAATTAAAAAAAACTCATTTCATTAATAATTTGATATAGCTACGAGTCTCAAAATGATTTTCAAATTGTTTTTTTCTAGAAAAAACATTAAGCTGATAATTTTTTAGATATTTTTTATTATTATTTTAATGTGTTGATGTTAAGAATAAAAAAAAATATTTTAATGAATTTTTAATTAAAAATATTTTTAATAAATATTATGTATGCATTACCAAACACACCTCATCAAATCCTCGAGATTAATTCCTTTCTACCCTTGGACAATTATTTGTTCAAAGGCTTTGTCCTTTAATTTAGTTGGTGAATGGACCATTTTGTTTTTTCTTAATCACATTTTACATTTTTTTAATTGATATTCTACCGTATGAAAGGCAATATGTATTTTTTATACATTACAATTAGCTAATTAGTATGATTGTTTTGAAAATGCTCAACAGTGGTCATGTTTGACTTACATTGTACTTTACAATTATTGAATTTTTATTTTTAACTACATAAAAAAATATTCTTCCACGTCTCATTTACTTAATTATTAGTCATTTAACATATGTTCTGTCCCAAGTTGAATATTTATTTTACCAATAAAAAAATTAAACATCATAATCTTTTTAACATGTTTCTTTACATAAAAAACAAATTCTAAATATAAATCAAAAGGCTTATGTACACATCTAATTAAATAACTCAAGAATCATTTATATAAATAAATGAGAAAAAACAATCATTAATAATAAGTAGATATTATATTTTTAAAAAATAAAAGACAAATATAGATAAAGATATTTAATATCGCAATACGGGTCATTTAGCTAGTTGTTTTTAATGAATTTGTTTATTAAAATTAAATTTTTTATTAAATTAAATTATACTAGTAACCGACATACATATAAAATTAATTGAAGAAATTAAAAGAAAAAACAATATTATGCAAGGTCGCGTATATTAGAAATATTATCTATAAATATTTTTTATTTTAAAAATAAATTTAATCTATATAAAATATTTATATTTATTATATATATATATATATATATATATGTGAATCATACTAACTTCTTAAAAACTTAATACACACATTATAATTAAAAATTAATTGCTACTTAAAAAAGACTAAATAAGCAAAAACAAAATCATGAAAAAAGAGTATTAATTAAAATATAAATTTAAAAATTATTTTAAAAAATACATATTATTAATTAAAAAAAAAGAAACAAGCCACGCTTTGTTAGGCTTGGCTGGCTTTGTTAGGCTTGGCAAGCCAAGCCAAACATATATCCTATAAACAATGGGCTTGTACATTTGAGCTTATAAACAATGGGCTTGTGCATTTGAGCTTTTAGTTTTTTAAAAAAAGCCGATGGAGTTGTTTTCTCTAGTTTTTTTTATAAAATAAAAATAAAATAGATGGTATGTTGTTTGCTGAAGAAAAAAACACGTCGTCTGGAATTACCTAAATTCTAGCCACTGTGATGGCCGAAAAATTGAGGTTCTTTTTTTTTTTTTTTTGCTCATCAATTTTCAACCTGATTTTGACTTAAAACACCTAGAAAGGACCTCAAACACCTTGATAAACTTATACATGTTCTTAAAAAAAAAAACATAAAAACAACAAAAACACTTGAAATCAACTCAAAACAAAAACTCTTTTCGAGCTTAGATCTAGTTTCTTAGGCAATTCTAAGGCTTAAAAACACCTAAGCAGAACCCCTCTTACTGAATGCAACTCATTAGTACCAAGATATATAATTTTGGTGGTTAGAATCATTATAAAAGCTGATTTTCTCTCTCTAAAGTCGGAATCTAGCACATCTATCTCTCTTCTTTCTCTGACCAAGAACTAAAATATAAGAAAAATATATTTTTGGACCAAACTTGAATCTTAGACATTCAAAAGGACCTAAATTATATTATTCGTAAATCTTAAGGACTAAAGTGTATTTAAAAAAAAAACTTTGGACACATCACCCATTTTTTCCGTCCTTTTCATTTAAAGCCTCATTCTTTCTATGATGTCTTCTCATTAGAAACCATAAGCAATTGGCCTTCAATTTAAGGTCAAATCACAAAAAATATAAGTTTAAGGACTAAAGTGAAAAAAACAAAAATATACAGTAAATTAACAGTAATTTGTGTGTGAACAACGCAACATAGTGTTTTGTCTATAATAACGAGAAAGGAATTTTTCAATGAGAAATATCTAAGCAAAGAATTTCTTCTAAAAATATTGCAAAACTTGCTCAAAGAAATCTTCAACAAATTTGTTTTTATAGAGAAATTGCAAAAAAAAAAGTGGAAGTAAAATAAAAAAATAAAAGCAAGAGCGGCTATGGTTATAAATGAAATAACTTTTCATCCTCAAAGTTGAATGAGTAACTTTCATGTCACCTTAAATCTCCAGAAATCTACTCATTAACTACATTAAATGCACATTGTTGTTTTGTTTCCGAAGGGATACCTCTTTTAATGAAGATAAGCCACATAACCATCTCTTTCAATAAGCACAAGTCATCTCGCCCAAGAATCCCAATAATTTTACTTAAGATAGTTAAATCTCATGGAAAAGGTAAAAAGTATCTCATTAAAGTTGATAACATTTTAAATCTTTGTGTATTCAATACACAAAGACTTGGGTGGTACTAATGGATCAATATATTTTATGTATGTTATTTTTACTTAAAAGCCTATGTTTTAAAAGGCAAAAGGCAGGGTAATAACCCAACATACCTAGACTTGGTAGAATATCAACCCTAAATGATATGGGTTTGGCTTGCTTCTAGACCTAATATTTTGAGTTCAGCTATGCGCTGAGCTCAAGTACATGAAAGCCTAACAAACTGCCAAACTCAACCTTCTTGGGCTCATCTATGCATTGAGCCCAAGTACATATGGGTCTGGCGAGCTGTCATATCCAACATCCTTGGGTTCAGCTGCATGTTTAGACCAAATACGTGTGGGTTTGGCAAGTTGTCAGATCCATCATCATTGGGCTTGGAATCATTCCAGGTCCAAATACATATAGAACTAACAATCATTACAGGCTCCATGTTAGGTCACAAGGCTTTGTCTATTTATTCTTATGGCTTTTAACATGAAATATTAAAGTCAAGAATAATCATCTCTCTAGATCCCTAAGTGTATAAAAATTTCTTAAAGGTCTATCATATTTTCATCAATATTAATATTATGTAAAGAATATTCATCCCTCATTAATGTTGAGTATGAGATATTTATCTCTCATTAATGCTATCAGGAGGAAACAACACTATAGCCCTTTCATTCAAGCAATATGACAAGGTTCAGAGGCTATATATACCTCTAAACCATCCAGGTAAAAGGTTCATATTTTTCTATTTTATAAGTATTCATACTCTTATTCTTAAAGCATTTACCATATGCAAACAAAAACAAATACTCTTGTTTTTAGAGTTTAAAGTTTATTTTCTCATTTATTATAATCTCTTATTAAAAGTCACAGACTTTATCATAAGAGGTTCCCTAAATTCCACCAAAAAGAACTATTTGAAAGGTGTTAAAAGGAAGGTTCGATGGAATTCAAGCTCATGACATGTCTCGTTTGATCGATCATAGACTATCTCAAAAGAAAGGAGTCTTTAAATAGATGGCGTCTTCTATCATCAATCATCAATTTTGTGAATTCTAGAGAAGAAAATATTGACGTGAACATGTGATTACTCGTTATCCAAACATTAAGAGAAAATACTTATTTTTTTGAAATATCATCAATATCTAATGCACTGATATTTTAATTTTTTCCTAAAAGGGAAGAAAATGAAGGGTCAATTAGTAAAATTTGGTTTCCAAGTAAAGAAAATAAACTACTTTCAAGGCTATATTATTTTCAAAATTTAAATATGTGTTTTTTATAGTTGGGAGGATATAATAAAATTGACAATTACTTTCAAGGCTAGTTTGATGTGGTTGGAAATAGACCGGGTGACGTACGTGTTCACATGTTAAATGTTCAATTGACATGAAAAGCATATAGTATCCGTGATCATGGTATCTGTGTCATTAAAAAAATAAAATAAAATAATAACACGTACTAGTTTGATGTGGTTGACCGTTTGACACACAAGTGTTCACATGCTAAGTGTTCAAATGGCATGAAAAGTTTATTAAAGTGCTGAGATTTCTCAGCTGACAGCTTAGCAAGACAGTGAATTGATTAGAAACGAGAAGAGGCGTACCTTCATTTTGTTCTTGTAAGAGAAAGAAATTGGTCTGGCATCGATTCAAGACAGGTGGCCTCTTACGTCAGCACCACTCGTGCCATGCTCTGGGAAGACATAATTTCCTGAGAACTACGGTATGCATTGATTTCTGTCTTGAATTGTGTTTTTTTATTACTGTTATCAAGTCAGAGAAATTGGATTTAATTTTCATGTTAAAATGAATTCAAAAATACCACTTATTTTAAAATTAAAAATAAAAAAAATATGTATAAACTGTTTAGAAGCTTTTGAGCCTTTATGTGGTTTAGTGTTTTTTTTATTATTATTAACGTAGGTGTTCGGGTCAGATTGTGTTTACCTCGACTAATCTCAAGGGCCATGAAGTTAACGATCATGTAAGCTTTTAGTGACCATCATATTAGCAACCACAGGGTAGCAAACCCCTGTAGTTTAGTGTTTTTAGAATTACTTTAAAAAAACATTTGGAAACGCTGGTCAACTCGCGTTTTTAAAAAATTTAAAAACAATTTTTATTTTATTTAAAATTAATTTTTTATGTTTTGAATCGTTTTGATGTGCTGATTTTAAAAATAATTTTTAAAAAATAAAAAAATATATTATTTTAATGCATTTCAGCATGAAAAACACTTTAACATGCAAGTGTTTATAGCTTTGGAAACATAGCCTAATTCTTTAAAATATCTTGCTTCTTCTTCTTCTTCTTCTTCTTCTTCTTCTTCTTCTTCTTCTCTGCACAATTAATCAAATGTTCCTGGAAGAACAATTATCCCATACTATAATTGAAAATGCATGTCCAGTCTATTTGCAGGAATTATAGTTCTTTGAAGATAATATTTTCATTTTTTATATTCTTTGAATTCCTCCATTGCGTTATCCACAACTTCCCACGTCCTGGTAGTAAATCCATGGCACGTGGTCTGCAATAATTAAGAGCAAGCAAGAGCGGTGGGATGTTTGAATATGAAAATAATCAAGAGGTCATTATAGTTGTTGTGAAAATTATGAGCTGGCTTTGTTCATGTGTTCAAGAAATTGATGATTGAGTGGGAGTCCAACCAACAATGGGCTCCACATGCTATATATATATATATATAATAATGATATTTTATTAATGGTTTTTTCAAAAATATTTTTTATTTAAAAATATATTAAAATAATAATTTTTTTATTTTTTTAAAATTTATTTTTAATTTTAACACTTTAAAACAATTTAAAAACACTAATTAAATCCTAATTTCCAAAAAATAAAATGATGAATAAAAATACTTCAAAATTTTTACATCACAACAAGCATCACTTGAAGGGCACATGCACGCCCATTTGCTATCAAATTTTTATTTAAATTTTTTATATATATATATATATATATATATATATATATATATATATTAAAAGCCCAATTACCCATTACCCCACATCAAAATTAAAAATATATATAAATAAAATGCTAAAAGTGCCCTTTATCTAAAGCAAAAAAAAAAAAAAAGTTTAATTTTAAGGGTATTTAAATCATGGCACTGTATAAAAAATTAAAAAACTAAAAATAATTTTTGGCAAAAAAAGCATTTTCTTTGGAGAGTAATTTAATAGTTATGTTATGTAATGAAAATGTAAGAAGACTAATTAACCATGTTTATTCTTATATGACTAATGGGTCAAATGAAAACTACTTTCATGTCTTTAAAACTAAACTAAATAAATTTATTCTTCAAAATAAAATAGTAACTTTATTATACAAATTCACATAGAAATGTAAATATATGCATGCTGAAATGTTGAGCCTTTTTATTTTTTTATTGGATTCCATATTTTCTGATAATTAATTGTGATTTTTTATTGGGTCAGTTCTTGAAAGTCAAGTTTACCTAGCTAATTTTCTTTGTATTCCATAAATTGTTTACATCTTAATCGAAATTAAGTATTTTTTTTAATAATCTTAAAAATATACATTTAAAATCGATTTACTATATAATTAAAGAAATTTATGTATTTTTCTGAATGATAATACATAAATTTCCATATGTATTTGAGTAAAATGTAATTTCCATATCAAAATAAAGACTTTAATAATCTACCAAGAGGTTTTTGTAATAATTTTTTTTGGGGGGGGTTGTGCTCCCCGCCTCCGCCTACTGGTTGTACTTTGAAACAACATATTGGGCTCAGAATTTTTGGGGGGGGACCTACTGGTTGTACTTTGAAACAACATATTGGGCTCAGAACTCTTGATCGAAGACACCACCAGTTCCCTTTACTCTCTCTTCCTTTCCCCTCGTTCTATAGCAGGATTGAAGTTAATAATTAAGCATGCGTGTCATACAATTCTTTTTCTGTTTGTATTTTATGTGAAATAAAATGTCCAATTAATATCCGTGTTATATTTGTATGATTGTGAGATTTTTATTGATTTTTAAAATATGGATATTATTAAGGTATAAATTGATATTTTAGTAATTTATAGAATTTTTTTTTAGATTTATCTATAGATAATAAACAGTGCTTTTATTTTAAAAGTGAAGAATAATTATATGTTGGATAGAAAAACCACATAAACACAATATTAGAACTAACAATATAAATATTGAAATTTCTCTCTTCAAAATAGAGATTTTAAAGATTTTTTATGGGTAGTTTGTATGGATTACCGTTGGACACCGAACAATTAGATAGCTTGTGGTTTGCGACAATCCAATCTTTAAAATCAAATCTCCAGATAATAAATTTTTAAACAACTCTAAATCTATCTAACAAGATCTTAAGAATTCTCAAATAATTTTGTTTTATAATTTGCATTGTATATATGATATTCAAAAATTCAATAACTAAATATCATGTGGCTACTGAGAAAATGATTATGGATGTGTAAGCTACACCGGAAGACATGAGCTACAAAGTATTGAAAACTAACACCAGGTACAAAAAAAAAAAGTTATTGATAGACATTGTCATGTTAAAGTATTAAAAAAATAAAAATAAATAAGTGATAATATTTCTCTATGAAAAAAGATCCCTTCTAATATAGTGTAGTAAGCTGCAACAAAAGAAATATGATGATTACACCATGATAAAGAATGTTAATATGCTAAATAAGATAATATGAGTATCTTTATAATCTTTGATGTTTGCAATATTAATCTCTACTATGATGATGAACCTTTATATTCATAATTTAAGGTTGACTCAAGGTAGAGTCTCTTATAAGTAGAGATGATTAAGATGGAATAACATGTTGCGAATATGTTTATAAAACAGATAAACTAGGGCAAGCCTGTGATTCTGCCTAGATGCATCAAATGCGCAACTTGATAAAAATAATTATAATTTTAGATCTGATCATTGAATTGTATTTATGTTTTTTTAATATGATTAACTTGTTGTAGGCAGTCAAAGTTCATAAGACTCTCAAATTAGACATATAAGTTATTTCTTTTGTTATTTTAATCATTTTTTAGTTAGTTTCGGACTCTAATTACTTTTTCTGATGAATTTTGTATTCTTTTGGTTATGTGAGTTTTAAACCTACGTATAAATAATTGGTATGTTATTTTTCTGTAAAATTACTAAATTATAATTTTTTTCATAAAATATTAGATTTTTTTATTTCTTTACAATTTGAGGTTTTATTCTTAGTTTTAGAACACTAGTTTTTTTAAGCTCCGTTTGTTTGCAGGAAAGTTGTTTTCTTTTAGAAAGTGAATTCCGGGAAAGTGAATTCCGATGTTTGGTAGTGTTATGGAAAATGAACTGGAAAACACTTTCCGGTGTTTGGTTATGTTATGGAAAAGAAACTGAAAAATAATTTATTAATGAATTAATTTTTTTTTCAAGTTTATCTAATATATATATAATATTTAATATAAAAATTTAATCACTTACAATAAAAGAATGAAATCTAAAAAGTATAATGATGAATTTTTTTATTATAATATATATTCATACATAGCTTATTTTATAAAATATAACTATATATGTCATATCATATTATATAGAAATAAGTTTGTGAAATATTTTTTAAGTAAAACCTATTACTATATTTTTTTCAATTTTAAAGCTTAAAATAAGTTTTTTTTTTTTCATATGAAGAAAGCCAAATTAGTTTATGGTAAGAGTTATATATTTGGGATTTTTTTTTTGGTATGAAGTTTTTTTAAAAGATAAATAGATTTAAAAAATATTTTGATGGGTTTTTTGGATAAATATTTTTTTTACGAGTAAAGGCAATTATCCCTTTAATATCCCTTTAATATATATCGAATAAGCATCAAGAAATAAATATAAATATCTAACATCAAACAAAATCATGCATAAATATTAAGTTTCGATGTCATATACATACATATTAGTTCAAATTACAAACATAAATATGCTAGACCGAATTAAACAAGTAAACATACTTGTCAAATAACAAACATAGTCTGAACCTAAATTTTAAACATAGTCAAACCATCTTAGTAAGCAGGCTTGTAGTAGTGTTGGTTCACAAAATTCTGAACCCAAATTTTCCTCAAATTAGCATTTTTTGCCATAAATGCTTTTGCCAACATTTTATTTTGGACCAAATGATCAAATGCCTCCCCAAGAGTGATCTCATCAAAGCATTCAATTTTCATCACTTCTGCATACAACGCATTAATATCAAGTTGACTTTTGCTGATACTTTGAATTGCAAGTGCTACATCTCTAATCTGTTTAGACAACTTTTTAACACCATCATCTTCATACATGTGATTTCTCTTCCTATATTGCCTCTTTTGCGTACTAGAGGAAGATGTCTCATTTCCCTTAGAAGTTTCTTCATATTCCCCTTCATTTTCAAATGAAATTGATTGCTCTTCAGTGTTCTCTTCCAAGTTGACATCAGCATATGATTTGGCATAATTCCTGATTGCCATGTCTTTTCCAACAACAATTGTCATTATCTCGTACATATCAAGTTTTTTGTTGAGATACTTGTCATGATTGGGATGTGTCTGTTCATAAAGTATAGAATATGTAATTTTTTAGTTCATTGTATAACATTTTAGAACCAAAAGTAAATATAAAAATTACAAAGAGTATAATAATTATCATACATTTACTTCTTCATCATATACATCTTTCGAAACTGTAATCATCTTCAAACAATCATCCTAGCCAAAGCCACTTTTATTTTTAAGCTTGGTAATTATTCCCTATTCTTTTTTCACAGTCTTGAGATGATTGTCCATATGTTTAATCTCGCATTGCATAATGAACTTTTGACTGATTTCTGTAGCCACCTTAACAAAAAATTCTGCTTTAAAGGTGGAAGAAGGTTTGCTTCCTTTAAATGTCTCCTCAGCTAATATCTCAAGCAACATGTGAGACATAGGCTTAGACCATGTGAAGTGCTTGCCCTTGCATTTTTCATTCTGTGTGGAACTCATTTCTACAAAAAAGAAATTACAAATTTATAAAAAATAAAATCATACAATATTTAGATTTAATAAATTTCATATAAAAACTACAATTAATAATTAAAAGAGAAATTATAATAAAGTCAACATCTACTCCAAATACATAACAAATATGATACAAACTCAAGCAAGATATAATAAAAACAAACACATATAATTAACACTCAATTACTAGTTTCTTTGAGTGTTATAATCATTCCATATGGTTGAGGCAATCATTTCTCTTTTTGTTATCCACTCCCTATTCTCTTCCATTTCCTCCCGTTGACTTAAGTTGATTGTTTGTCTAATTGGTTCACTATCCGAACATATTTCTTCCATAAGAAAGTCATAGGGATCAACCCCCATTATGTGATTATGAATAATACAACATGCAAGCACAACATCTACTTGTGTTTCATAAGACCAAAAAGATTTTCCATCAATTGATCTAAAACGACTCTTCAAAATACCAAACCTTCGCTCAATAGCGGTTCTCAATGAAGAGTGTCGAAGATTAAATAGCTCCTTTTTATTTTCTGGTGAACGTTCTGTAAACTCATTCAAGTGATATCGAACTCCACGAAAAGGAGAAATGATTCCTTTTCGAATACCGTAACCAACATCACCAAGATAATATTTCCCTACACGTTAAAAAAAAACCTATTACTATCTTTATGTAATAAAACATTTTATATGTTTATTGCATATAATACATACTGTATTATATACCTTCTGGAATTTTTAGACCATTAGATCTTGATAATGCATCACCTAAAACCCGTGAATCATGGGCACTTCCTTCCCAACCAGCTAAAACATATATAAACTTCAAATCAAAAGTTATAGCTACTAAAACATTTTGTGTTGTTTCTTCTTTTCGTCCTCGAAACTTTCCTTGAATCTCAACAGGAACATGGGTGCCATCAATTGCTCCCACACAATCTTATATAAACATGAAAAAATAATTTATAACCTTTTCTTCTGAATGTAATTAATTAATTCATAAAAATATTGGTCTTGTTTTCATACCTTAAAATAAGGATAGAATCTTCTATTATTCATTATCTCTGCTGGAACTGTATCCTCTGGATCTTTAATAAGGTATTTGTATAACTTAAGAATTGCTTTTAAAACAATTTTAAAGTAACGATGGATAGTTTCAACAGACCTATAGTATATACCACTAATAACCCGAAATCTTTGGTTTTGGCCTATAATTTGTAAGAACACAATTACTTGCTCCCTAATAGACACATTTTGAGTTGATCGTAATAGGTTACGACTTGTGAGAACATCACACAATCTATATAATACAACAGGTTTCATACGAATTTGTTCAACACAATGTCGATCACCTCGATTTAAAATGCTGTCAATATAGAATTATCGTTGAGTAATTGCATTTATACGTGGTTCTCTTGGTATATAAATTCTATTTCTTTCTTCTTCAATAATAGCTACCCCTGTAGCTATCACAGTTACAGCTGCTCTCATGCATGTTGCATTAATTATCTTACTATCCATAACATGAAAGTGAAGTTTTCTGATAACAAAACCTAAAAATGTAGGGAAATAAATATTAAAAAAAAGCATATAAAATACTTACACAATCAATACAATAAATTATGCTCAAAGAAGCTGACAATATACAATTCATAAGTTCACAATGATCAATAAGATCAATCATTTTAATTCTTAATAATGTGATTATCGAATAATTAAATAAACATAAGTTTTGAAAATCACCTCGTATGCGGCAACACAACACACGATCGAGTTCATGGCTAGGTTCAATTCTATTCTATTTTGATTTGTTAGTTATAACCATGGAGATTGTTGAGTTTAAGCACTAATAGGTAGGCAAGGCTGGTCCATAACATTTGTATGATAAAAAAACTAATCAACCCAATCATCAGTTACAAATTAGGGAGATTTTATTGTTAATCTCTATTTTTAAAGGAACAATACCTACTTAGAGTTGTATTACATTATATTTCATTACGCTATTAAATACATAATTTATAACTAAAATTACAAATATAGTATAATTAGTTTGCATGATGTGTGTGGGGTTCTACTACAACCACATGAACAAACTACAGCAGCCTTTATAAAAAAACCTCACCGTTTTCTCTGTTCTCTCTCGCCTATCTCTAACTCTCTCCCATAACTAATTAAAGACATCATCTCATCATCATTCGGTTTCTCCTCTCATTCGGTTTCATTCCACTGTCATTCCCATCTCATTCGGTTTCTCATTCCCCTGTCAATCCGTTTCTCTCATTCGGTTTCTCATGCCCCTCTCAATCGGTTTCTCTCATTCGGTTTCTCAAATTCCCCTCTCATTCCCCTCATTCAGTTTCTGAAATCCCCTCATTCCCCTGGCTTTTCTCGTCTCACTGTTCGTTCTCTCTCGCCTATCACTAATCGTTCTCTCTCGGTTGTCTCTCTTCCCCTGCTCTCTCTCGGTTCTCTCTAACCATTCCCCTGTTCTCTGAAGAAGCAGGACAGCATCACAGATTCAAGGGGCAGGACACCATAACCATTCCCCTGTTCTCTCTCTCTCGGTTCTCTCTCGTCTATCACTGATTTGCTCCTCATCCCCAGTTCTCATCCCTTTCTCGCCCGACAGTTTCCCCTCCTGTTCGCGTCACTCTCTTTGTGCTGGATCTGGTGACAGGGAAACAGGTTAAGGGCTGGTTGGGTCTTGTTTGGGGATTTTTACTTCTCTTAAGAAGCTGCCGAATGTGCAACAATAAATGTGTTTTTTATGGCTTGATTGTGATGAAATTGGTTAGGTTTTTCTGTGAGCGTTTTTTACTGTGACGAGGAGATGAAGAAGAAAATTGGGTATGGGAAAAAAATTGACAGGCAGAAGATAAATTAAACAAAGAAAATATATAGTGTTTTTCGGGACATACAAACAAGATCAAGGATTTTTAGCTATAATTCTTGCAGATCTAAAAAATATGAAAAACATAAAAACATAAAGGAAACAATATTGAAAAATAATAGAGAAATTTGAGGGGAAAATACCTGAAATGAAGAGTGTGATTCTCAGAAACCGATTGACAGGGGAATGAGAAACTGGAATGACAAATCTTCTTGTTTTTTAATTGTTTTTGGATAGAGATGCAGAGAGGAGTTAGATGTGTTTTATCAGTAAAGATAGGAAAGTGTTTTCCTTTTGACAAGGAAAGAAAAACATTTTTCTGCGGGTAAAGTAAGTTGTTTTTGTTGACCGGAATTAATTTTTTTTTGATTAAGTTTCTGGATGATTGCCAAACAGTGGAAAATAAGGAAAATAAATTCCTGAAATTTGGTTTTCTTGAAACAAACAAGGCATTATTCGGAATATTCATTGTGTTCGTAAACATTTCTATCAATTTTTGAATTGATATGTATTTTCCTTCTTAATAAGACAACTATCCTTGAATTTTTAATTTTTTTAAATCCAAAAAATGACGTGTTGATAGGATTGACACCTGTCAAGGTCTATCATTTTTCTAGATACGCAGAGGGACATGATAGGCTGCACAAAGTTAGTGAAAAATTATATTAGCACAAGAAATCGGTAGATAAGCAAAATGAATCAATATAATACAAAAATATACCTGTAATGTTTGCACCGACATTGGTTATTGGTCTAAAAAGAAAGATAACAGGAGTAAATTAACGGTGTTATTTTCGTAACAGAAAACTGAGATCCGTTGAAGATCACCCGCCACATGTTCTTACAGTTTACACGCGCTCGTGATTCCATTTTTCAAAGAAAGGGAGTACTCTTTTTTGTTGTTTAATGCTCTGCTGATTTTGCTCTCTTTTAACACTTCACGCAACCCCATGCACAGGCGGGAAGCTAAAGATATCCAAAAACTCCTTTTCATTTTTTCCCTCTTTTCAACCGAAAAAAAAACAATTTTAACAAACCAAATTGTTAAAATTGTTTGTTTATTATTAGAATTAGAAAAAGTTAATCGATCAAAATACTTTTTAATTAATTTTTTTAAAAAAATTTGATTGATAATATCAATACTATATATATATTTTTTTATTTGTTTTTTAATTTTTTATTAGAATTTGATTTTTAAATCAACTTTATTCCTTATTTTTTGAATTGTTATTTTTTTAAATTTTTTTTCAATTGAATTTTTATTTATTTATCATATTTGGTCATTGTTTTTTATTTTATTTGAAATAATCTATAAAATTTAAATTTATTTTTTAATTTTATTCTCTTTCAACTTTTTTATATATAAGATTTGTTCTCTATTCCTTTAATTGTTATTTGATTTAGTTGAAATAATTTATGAAATTAAATATTTTTTCAATCTCATTCTCCTTCAACATTTTCACCTGTCAAGTTTAATTCTTATTCTTTTAATAAATTTGGAGAAATAAATTAAAATATTAAAAAAATATTTTTTAACTTATTTTTAATGACACGATAAAACACTACAAATTATTTCACAACTACTGTTAAATGTTAAAAAATTATTTATTTTTATAAAAAATTATTTTTCAACAATAAAGTTTTCAAGGATAAAGTTTGCTGTGGGAGATAAAACTTGGCTCGGAATATTGAAAGCGTAAAAAGTGTTGGTTAGGGTCATGAAAAGGCAGTCATGATAACAAGCAAGTCTAGATGCTGCTTTTAATTAAATCTCGGACCACCGATTTTTCCTTGTCTTAAGCAACTCTTTTATTCCGTCCTTGATTCCACTGTTACGGCTTCCCTTTTGTAGAGAAATGCACATGATGTCGCTGTTCCCGTGTGCTGGACTCCATACCATCTGGGGGTAGCGATAATTGCCTGCAAACAAACTCATCTCTGCCATGTTTTTTTTATTCATTAAAAGAAACCATAAACCATGCTTTTTATTTATTCAACGTGTCTTGGAAACGCGATACAGATTATATATATACAAATTATATATATTATATTAAATATTTTTTAAAAATAATAAAATATTATTATAATATATTTTAAAATGAAAATGATTTGAAATCACAATCGTAATCTCCTGGTTCCTCTTCAGCGGCCAACATGTTTTAATTTGATGCACGTATGCGTGGGAAATACACACATTTTCTTATATTCCTGTGTGTGTGAAGTGAAGAGACTAGACTGGGCACGTCCTCCCAACTACTTGATAGAAGCAAGATACGTACGATCCTTCAATAATTAAATTACTACGCGGAACCTAATTCTCAAGTGTTAAGAAATCTTGGAGACCTACCACCTCGTTAAAAACAAGTTCCATTCTAATTCGAGACTATGATTTCGCGTGAGAAATCTTGCCGGAAATTAAAAGGAGGCTGCTGGCTTGTAATCATGCAGGTTGGAGCGGGTGTAGCTGCGCGCGCGCATGCTTAATTTGCTTGCTTTGTTTGGATTTCGTGTCCTTTGTTTTTTCAAAGTATTTTTAAATTAAATATATATTAAATATATATTTTTTATATTTTAAAAATTATTTTTAATATTAAAATATCTAAACACATAAAAAAAAAAATTAATTCTTTTAAAAAATTAAATTTTATCACAACACTAGACAAAACAAGAATAGATGCCTAGCTATGCAAATTGTAACATATACTAAAAGCGGTCAGTGTTTTACTTTGAAGTATGGACTGCACAGTGCAGTCCACGATCAAACACTAGTGTTTTAGTTTTTTTTTAATTTGTTTTTTTTATATCTTTCGGGATTTTTTTTTTGCTTCTTTCTTTGTTTTTTTCTTTTAACAAAATTTTTTTTATTTAATTTAGTTTATTAATGTTAAATTTTTTTATTTAGTTATCAGACTTTCATGACGCATTTTCTGAATTTAACAGGTTAACCTGGTTTGACAAGTTAATCCAGAATTTTTTTTTTGCTTTTTAATTAATTTTTTTTGTTTAGTTTAGTTTGTTAATATTAATTTTTTTTCTATTTAGTTATCAGACTTTTATAACACATATCCCGAGTTTCAAGGGTTAAACCAGTTAATTATGGGTTGACCTGTCAATTTTGTTTTGTTTTTTTATTTTCATAAATTTTTTTTGTTTAATTTAGTTTGTTAATGTTAAATTTTTTTTATTTAGTTATCAGACTTTTATGACACAGATCCTAGGTTTAACGGGTTAACATGATTTGACAAGTTAACCCGGATTTTTTTTTCTTTCTTTTTAATTAATTTTTTTCGTTTAGTTCAATTTGTTAATTTTCACTTTTTTTTATTTAGTTACCAGACATTCATGACACGGATCCCGGGTTTAACAGGTTAACCTGGTTTGACGAGTTAACCTGAAAACTTTTTTTTGCTTTTTTTTCGTTTAGTTTAGTTTGTTAATGTTAAATTTCTTTATATTTAGTTTTTTTTCTTCTTAGAGGTTTTTTTATTTTATTTTTTCTTTTTAATTAATTTAGTTTATTAATATTAATTTTTTTTCTAAGTAATTCTCGGCTGATGCCTTTAGTTTTTCTTTTTTTTTTTGTTGTTTTTTTTTTTGATCGTGGACCGCATGTCTGATCCCGAGGAAAAGGTCGATGCTTTTTATCCTTTTTAATTAATTTTTTTTGTTTAATTTAAATTGTTAATGTTAAATTTTTTTCTATTTAGTTATCAAACTTTCATGACACAGATTTCAGAATTAACAGGCTAACCTGGTTTGACGAGTTAGCCTAGTTAATTCTGGGTTAACCCATTAATTTATTTTTTCCTTTTTAATTATCAAATTTTCACGATGCGAATTCGATGTATAATGAGTTAACCTGATTTGAAGGGTTAACCCAGTTAGTTCATTTTTTTTCTTTTTCTTCGTTGGTTTTTTTCTTCATGTGGTTTATTTTTTATTTTATTTTTTTAACTTATCTATTTAATTATCACACTTTTATGACACGACCTTGCAGTTAGACCTACGTCCAATGCTATTGGGTCTGGTATTGCAGTCTAGACACTTTTATGCTAAGGGTTAACCAAAGTTTAATGTTATTATTAATATTATAAATATTACTTTTGGGTCAGGCGTTGCAATCACACCTAAAACTCTTGGGTATAACTTTGTAAAAAAAACCTAATACTTTTAGATTTTGATTTTTTTAAATAAAAAATAAATTAACCCGTGATATCTCGCGGGACATGTAACTAGTTTTAACTAATAATGAATCAAGTCCACTTCTTTTGCTTTTACTTTTTTTTTCCCCTTCCCTTTCTCTTCCCACCGAGCAAACCATCTACTATTGCCTTTTGATTCCTGAAAGTGAAAGCTTCTTCCTTTCTCTCGTATTTCTCAGGAGACGGCATGTTGTTACTTTAGAGAGAAATAGGGATTTCTTTTCTTTTCTTTCTTGTTTTTTTTAATAATATAATATAAAACGATCGTAAGTGTGTGCGTTTTGTGATTTGATTGAAAGTGCTATAATGATTTTGTACATGAAAATACTTATTTAAATAAATTAAATTCATAAAAAAATATAATTTCAAGAACACCTATTAACATTTGGAATGTGTTTGAACCTATATTTTTAAAAATTAAAATTTTTTTATTAAAATTTAATATGATTTGTATATTTTAAATTGTTTTGATGTGCTAATGTGAAAAATAATTTTTAAAAAATAAAAAAACATCATTAACATATATTTTAACATAAAAAATTATTTAAAAAGCATCCGCAACCACTACTCCTTCCTACGTACCACTCTATAAATTACATGGTTTTTTCAAGTGAACAAGGACGAATCCTCAGACTATTGAATTCAAAACATGGGAACACGGGTTTCATGCAGAAACCTTGTTTCCCTAATTAAATGAAAATCTAATTCTACACGATAAATATATTACCAAAGCCCAAAATAAGAGCTTTGAGTGTCTACCTAATTAAATGAAGAAATGGGGTAAGTGTTTGTATTTCACCCTTTGATTGAGTACCCCCAATCTAATTCAACTTCTATAATTTAATTATATTATACTATTTTTGTTTATATATTACTAATTTATAATTTTTTTTACACGCATGAGTAAGAACTCTAAAACTTTCTAAACCTCAAATTCTACATGAAATTAGATAAACAT
This sequence comes from Populus deltoides, assembly GCA_015852605.2. NCBI lineage: Eukaryota > Viridiplantae > Streptophyta > Magnoliopsida > Malpighiales > Salicaceae > Populus > Populus deltoides. Next base: position 33,167,539 of record CM027570.2, on the reverse strand, counting down.
TCAACCTCTTGGAGTGTTTGGAGATGTGAGCCAACCCGTGTTTTTTAAAAAATCAATTTTTTTGTGAAAAATTAATTTTTTTAATATTTTGAATTATTTTGATGTGCTGATTTCAAAAATAATTTTTTTAAAAATAAAAAATCATTGTGATGCATTTCAACATGAAAAATACTTTGAAAAGCAAACACAATTATATTTCCAAACATATCTAAATCGACTCGTCTCTCAGTTTGGAAAAAAAAACTTACCGTTACCATATGTTGGTGTGAGCTTCCTTATTAAAAAGAAATGAAAAAAAGAAGAAGCAAGCTTCAGACTATATATATATATATATATATATATATATATAATATATATATATATATATAGCCCAAGAAAAAAAACAATCCATTTTTTTAATAAAAAAAACCCAGCCAAAGAACCTTACCATTCATCTCTAGCTTGTGTGTGTGTGTGTGTATATATATATATCCTTAATTTAGATTTTGTATAAAAAACTCAATTCAGTTAGTTATGGTGGTAAATGAACTCTTTTGGAAGGAAAGGAAAGGAAAGGGAAGATTTCAGTTCAAAATTCATTTAAGACAACAATTTCAATAAGACGCAAATTATAAAAATTACTCCCTAGCCTCATGTTTGGAAAATATAGAAAGAAAATAGAGGCTACAAAATTAGAGTCTCTCTCTCTCTGTCTGACATAGTCAAGAAAAAGAGATAAAATAACACTGTACAAAAATATATCTAGAAAAATAACACAATTTAAAAAATTGCGAATAGCATTTGGGACTTACAAGCCTCAAGTATTACTGGCGATTCTTAAGAGAAGATATAGAAGAAAAAAGAAAGAAAAAAAATCATAAAACTACATCAAAACTCTAATTATAATATTATGTATTGTTCGAAAAATCTTGATAAAACAAATTAAACATCACCAACAACAAAATAAATAGGCTATAAAATCTGCACAAAGATGGATGAACTCACTTATTTTCAAGCAGTTTGTGTAGCTCATTCTGGTCATCATTAGTAATTTTATTTAATATTATTGAATTTATCAAGATTTTTTTAATGATACTGAAAATATTATTATCGAATTTTTGGTGTTCCTTCTTAATTTTTTTATTTGTTTTTTTAACTGTAAATCATGTTAGTTATTTTATAATTTGAAAAAGTCACTAGAGATATAGAGATATTTGTGACCCGGGATTCATAGATGTCATCCACTACACTAAATATTTTTTTTATTTGTTACAAGGGACCCACCATCCCTTTCAAACCAACTCAATTTATGAGATTGTTTAAAAGCAGCTGCAAAGCACCTCCCACTCATTACTCGCTCTCTCTCTCACTCACTCAGTCACTCGCTCACTATTCTTCTACTCTTGACTAATAACAAAACAGACCGCATGTGAACATGAATACGACTACTGGTGCTGCTACACTCCCTCTCCCGCTCCCTCTCCCTCTCCCTCTCCCTCTCTTTATATATCTATCAAGACTGCCTCTAATAATAAGCCAAACCAACACAGAGGCCAACCCAGCTGTTCCTTTCCATTTTTCTCTCTATACATAAAAGCTGCATACAATAAAGTGTAGTGTGCTCAGATAGATAGAGAGAGAGAGAGAGAGAGCATAAAGAGTGAGAAAGCCAAAGAAAAGCTCATTGTTTTGAAAGTTATCATTGTTTTGTTATTCACATGCTCATTACTCATGGCCTTGAAGAAGATACCAATGTCCAATGATAATGCGTCGGTAGTTTTTTTGGTTTTTTTGGCTTCATTGGTTTGTTCTGTCACCGCCTCTGTGTCTTATGACTCTAAGGCTATCACCATTAATGGCCAAAGAAGAATTCTTATTTCCGGATCCATTCACTACCCAAGAAGTTCCCCTGAGGTATTTTCCCTAATGTGCTTCATTTTCCTACTCTTCCTGAAGCTTTTTCTTCAAATGGGCACCGCTAAACTGTGCTCCTAGTTTGTGTTTTTGAGTTTTAGTTGATTGGACTCTTTTTTTTTGTGTGTGTGGGGATATGGCAGATGTGGCCAGATCTTATTCAGAAGGCAAAAGAAGGAGGACTGGATGTTATTCAGACATATGTTTTTTGGAATGGACATGAACCTTCACCTGGAAAAGTAATTATAAAAAATGGAAACTTTTTTTTTTGGCTTTATATTTAAGTTCATGAAGTAAGTGTGATAATTTCCTAATCTACTTTTTGGCTCTTTTTCAGTATTATTTTGAGGGGAACTATGATCTGGTCAAGTTTGTTAAGCTGGTGAAGGAAGCAGGCCTTTATGTTAATCTCAGGATTGGACCTTATATCTGTGCTGAGTGGAACTTTGGGTAATAACATCAATATCTAAGGTTGAAAGGATAACAATTTCCATAAACAGAGGGGGAAAAAATAAAAAAAACCTGATAGTTTTGAAGTTCTGCAAATTTGAGCAAAATGTTCTGGTTTTTTTTTTTAATTTCCAGGGGTTTCCCCGTTTGGCTTAAGTACATTCCAGGCATCAATTTCAGAACGGACAATGGCCCTTTCAAGGCGAGGCAGTTTTAATGCTCCCTTTGTTTTTTCTATTTGATTCCTTTTTCTTTATGTAATAAATTTTGGATTTTGATTTCTGCAACAATGAAGGCTCAAATGCGAAAATTCACCACAAAGATTGTTAACATGATGAAAGCAGAAAGGTTATTTGAGTCTCAAGGCGGTCCAATAATTTTATCCCAGGTAGTCATATCCCTCCAATCTTATCGGTTCTCTTCATACAATATCCTGTTGAGTATCTTCATCACAGTATACACGTCATATAAAATCTTGATTTTGTCTTTCATTTGATAGAATACGGTAGTTAAGTATATCTTCATTTCTTTCCCTGTCAATCTCCGTGACAGATTGAGAATGAATATGGACCCATGGAATATGAACTTGGTTCACCTGGTCAAGCGTACACCAAGTGGGCTGCACAAATGGCTGTAGGTCTACGTACTGGTGTCCCATGGGTCATGTGCAAGCAAGATGATGCCCCGGATCCTATTGTAAGTGATCTGCTTATCTTTATTTTACCTTTTAGCGACAACTTTTTACCTCTCTCTTGTCATTTTCCTCGTCCAATTCTCGATGGTTCCTCACTTCGTTAGTGGGGTTGCCATTTAATTGTGTTTACCCTTTTTCGTGGTCATGGATGAGATGAATGATTATTCCTCATTGCACATGGCTCAGCTTTGAACTTTCCCAGTCCTATCTGTTTTTCTGTCCCTTTTTTTTGTTTTGTTTTTTTTGGATTCCCTTGGTCGTTGATTTGAAATGATATATTGATGACCATGTTTCTTGTCAGTCATATACACCACCCATATAACTTCCGTAGTGAGCGGTTATTGATAAAAGATGTGTTCTTAATCCAGTTATTTGGAATCAAATGTATTCAATTGAACCTTTCATCTATCAGAATTGTATGGCCTTACCATTGAATTATCGTGCCAGGCAATTTATTTTTTCTTCTTGTGTGTTCGAGTTTCTCTAAAGCTTTTTATTTGCCTGTTGTCTGGAAAGATTAACACCTGCAATGGTTTCTACTGCGACTACTTTTCTCCAAACAAAGCTTACAAGCCAAAGATGTGGACTGAAGCTTGGACTGGCTGGTAAATTGCTTGTTGCCTCAACCATCAATTTTCATCACCCTCATGAACTACAGGTTCATAAGAATATACATGGCGTTTGCCTGCTGATCACCCTTTTCCATTGTCTCTTATTTTGCATAACAGGTTTACCCAATTTGGTGGCCCAGTTCCTCGCCGACCAGCTGAAGACATGGCTTTCTCCGTTGCGAGGTTCATACAGAAGGGGGGATCATTCATAAATTATTATATGGTAAGTTGTTTGTGGAACTTAAGTGAGCTGCTTCCCAAGTGAATTCAACTGAATTTTATATGCTTTTGTGATTTCAGTATCATGGAGGAACAAATTTTGGCCGAACTGCTGGTGGTCCTTTCATTGCAACAAGCTATGATTATGATGCTCCTCTTGATGAATATGGTGTGCACAAAGCACTACTTGTTTCAAAAGTGGTGTTTCCTTATCCTTGACATTGTTTACCTATCATCTGGTTTAAATTTGTATGAACTTGTTCGTGCGTTCTATGCCTTGTGGAAGTACCAAGAGAAGGTCGCTACAGTAATGAATTTCACCTAAACAGTAAAAACCATATTCTCCTATACCATGAAGTAAGGTCATATTTTTCTTTCTGGTCAAGTGGTTGGCTGCTGATTCCTGTCTTTTGACGTGGTGTCATGATGATCGGTACATGGAAATGCAAAACGTCACCCGGACAATGATTTCCTATCGGTTCTATTTTGGTTATTCTCTGAGAATGGTCCTAGATGTCATTATCCTTGATGTCTCAAAACAGTTACAACTTCCCAACGGATAGAGTTTTGGATTTGTAAATGTCTTATTATTGTTTGTGGTGTGTAAAAATTATGGAGACATGCTTTATTATTGTTTCTTTGCTCAGGAAAATGCTGCTATTAAATAAACTTTCAAGGACAATTATAATTATTTCAACAATCTCTTATCATCAACATTACTCAAACCTGTTTTGTTGGTCAATATCTAACATGCATTGTTAATATGGTTTCCATCAATCTGAAGTACTGCCGCTCGTTTTCTTATGCAGGACTGTTTCGGCAGCCTAAATGGGGCCATTTGAAAGATTTGCATAGAGCAATTAAGCTGTGTGAACCTGCTTTAGTATCTGGAGATGCAACTATTATACCACTTGGAAATTACCAAGAGGTCAAATTGGCCTTCTGTTTTCTATGAAACATTGCTTTGTTCCAAAGTTGTGTTGGAGTTTATTTTGTCTTTAATATACAGGCTCACGTGTTCAATTATAAGGCTGGAGGTTGCGCAGCATTCCTTGCAAATTACCATCAGAGATCATTTGCAAAGGTGTCTTTTAGGGATATGCATTATAACCTACCACCATGGTCCATCAGCATTCTTCCAGATTGCAAGAACACCGTTTACAACACTGCAAGGGTTAGAATTTCTATAAAAAAAAAATTATTTTTTTTTTGTTTGAGTCTTTTACATCATTTGGATGTTTATTTCATAGACAAGATTGCAACATTTGTAACAAAATTTCCATACAGGTTGGTGCTCAAAGTGCAACGATCAAGATGACTCCTGTTCCTATGCATGGAGGCTTGTCTTGGCAAACATATAATGAAGAGCCATCCTCAAGTGGTGATAACACATTCACTATGGTTGGGTTGCTGGAGCAGATAAATACAACTAGAGATGTTTCAGACTATTTGTGGTACATGACAGAGTAAGCATTTATTTTATAACTGGCAACAACTTTTGTTTTTTATCTTTCCTTTGTGATTCGCTTTATATATATATATATATATATATATATATATATATATATATATATATTACACGCACACATTTTACTCCTGTGATAATTTTCTGGTAGTCTTTATTCTAGTACTTGAAGATTCTTACTCTTCTTTCCATGTTCTCTTGATATTGCCAGTGTTCATATTGACCCCAGCGAAGGCTTTCTGAAGAGTGGCAAATATCCTGTTCTTACTGTTCTATCAGCTGGGCACGCTTTGCATGTTTTCATCAATGACCAGCTATCCGGTGGGTTTCTGTTCTGTTGATTTTAGGGTGTTTCCTGACCTTCTCTCTTTTTTTTAAAAAAAAAAACCCCAGAAGACTCCTGATGGTCGGGGAACTGATTTTCATACTGTTTCTTGGAAGATATTATTATATAGAGATATGAAAAGCATAATTGATTATATTGTTTGGTCAAGCTACTTTAATTGAATGGGTCAATGGATAGATTTATAATATCTGGCCATTCCACTTTACACAGAACGGGTCATCATTTAAGTTTTTTGTTTTGATGATCAATATGATAATGATAACAAACCTAAAGTTGATATGTCAATCTTGGTCTTGCTTCGAGCACAAGCTAAAATAACTACTTCAGTCCATCATGATTATTCATAGCATATTGCTCCATGCTTCCTCTCTCTTATCTTGCATGTTCTTAATCTTGAGCAGGGACTGCCTATGGAAGTTTAGACTTCCCAAAGTTGACATTTAGTCAAGGTGTGAGTTTGAGAGCTGGTGTCAACAAAATTTCTCTTCTGAGCATTGCTGTTGGTCTCCCGGTTCGTTCTCGCTCACACACTCGCTGAACACATGGAAATTTGATGCTCCATAAAAAGTGTTCATAGTATTTTGCATTTAACATTACTCATGATCATGTCACTTTTGGGGACAGAATGTTGGCCCACACTTTGAGACATGGAATGCTGGTATTCTTGGACCTGTGACATTGAATGGTCTCAATGAAGGGAGGAGGGACTTGTCCTGGCAGAAGTGGTCTTACAAGGTTTGTCCTCAAAACATTTTTCCTGCTGCTCATCTTCCTAGCATGCAAAAGATTCATTTGTTTGCATTTTGCTATCAGATTGGTCTTCATGGAGAAGCATTGAGTCTCCATTCAATCAGTGGGAGTTCTTCAGTTGAGTGGGCAGAGGGGTCTCTGGTGGCCCAAAAACAGCCACTCTCATGGTATAAAGTGAGTATTTAAACCCTAATCAAAAGTAAATTGATAAAGAATTCAATTTTCTAAAGAATGTATCACCTGGTGTTGCAGTAAAGTATTAATCGTGTTCCTTGTCCTTGAAAAGGAAAGTATATTTTTGTTGGAAGTTGTAACCCAAAAGCATGCGGTCTCTTCCACCACCAAGGCCCGGGCTGAGTTGCAGCTCCGAGAATATGCTTATCTGTCTTGAACTAAAAATTCAATGATGTAGGACATGTTTATACAGCAACTTACATTGTAACATGTTTTTGTGCAATGTAATTATAACTTGACAGAATGTGATTCCTAGGACTGCTCAAAGCAGAACTCAACCAGATCTGCTAGGTCAAGAATTGACTTCTTTCTGTCATGTTTCCAGACTACTTTCAATGCTCCTGCTGGGAATTCCCCTTTGGCTTTAGATATGGGCAGCATGGGCAAAGGCCAAATATGGATAAACGGACAACATGTTGGACGTCACTGGCCTGCATATAAAGCATCTGGAACATGCGCGGAATGTACTTACATTGGAACTTATAATGAAAGTAAATGCTCAACTAATTGTGGCGAGGCTTCCCAGAGATGGTAAAAAAAAACATAATTCACTTTTCTTTTTGGACTCTTGGATGCATTCATGAAACTGACAATTCAATTGTAATTTTCCAGGTATCACGTCCCTCAATCATGGCTAAAACCAACAGGGAACTTGTTGGTTGTGTTTGAAGAATGGGGTGGAGATCCAAATGGGGTTTCTTTGGTTAGGAGAGAAGTAGACAGTGTGTGCACTGATATTTACGAGTGGCAGCCAACTTTGATGAATTATCAGATGCAAGCATCTGGTAAAGTAAATAAGCCGCTGAGGCCTAAAGCCCATTTGTCATGTGGCCCTGGACAAAAAATCAGATCAATCAAGTTTGCCAGCTTTGGGACACCAGAAGGGGTTTGTGGAAGCTACAACCAGGGAAGCTGTCATGCCTTCCACTCTTACGATGCTTTTAACAATGTATGTGGTCTTGCATTTGTTCTTCTATCCTTTTTTATTGTAGGAAATATAATCATTTTACCAGCAACAGCTATGAAAATATGTTTTTCGTTAGGGTGGTAATTTGTGTTTAAGAGACCTAATTCTCATCTCCATCCAGAAACTCTTTCTGGAAAGGCTGTTTAGCCTCTTATTTAGATTCACTGATAATATCTCATACCGAATTAATTAACCCAGAACCTCCCCCTTTCAGTATTTGAAATTCTCCTAACTTGGTTGAATGGCATGTTTAATCATCTTCTCAAGAACATTTAAAGAGACATCTGCTGGTTAACAGCATTTCATGTGCCTTCCCAAGCTTATTATTTATTTTCCAATGCTTGATTCACCTCTTTACCTTTTGTTTTTCTCCCATGACATATTTTTCCTGTTTTGCAAATACTGATGCAAGACTTTGTTCTTGCAGCTTTGTGTTGGGCAGAACTCATGCTCGGTGACCGTAGCACCTGAAATGTTTGGGGGAGATCCTTGCCCTAGTGTCATGAAGAAACTAGCAGCAGAGGCTATTTGCAGCTGATGACCTGCTACAGTTGGAAGTAAATGAAATAAAGAAGATTCTGGATTTGATCTTCTCACCGAGTACAGCATCTTCGGTATGCTATCATATTGGCAAATCAAGCCTCACAACCAAGACCACGGCAACCATTTGTTTTGGCGCTTCCAGGGTGAAGTTGTACAATTATACAGCACACCATCTGGTCGAAGGCCCATATAGATTGTGGAAATGATTGCAGATAAGCTTTATATACATAGGCTAGCCAGTGTTTAATTTTGGCAAAGGAATGGGTTCGGTAGAAGCACATTGAGATGAAAAATCAAATGTGTCCATGTGCAAATCTGGTAGTTTTAGAGTATGGAAAGCCTCTGGTTTCCCGTGACCTTTTATTTCATGTAAACTTCCTGGGAAGCAATTCCATTATTGGTTTGTTCTTGTAAGAGTTTCTTGAGGTTGAAGAAATGATAACAAGCTTTCCAAAGTACTCTCATCCCATGCAGTAAACTGTGAGCCCTTCAGTTCATTTTATGTCTCATGTAATTTACTTGCATCAGTCGCCAATTATGAGATTATGTAGACTTTATTTCCATGTTTAAGAAATCCAACGGCTGCCCCTTTTGGTTTTTGAGACACGGAAACGAAAAGTACGGAAAATAGGACGACAATATGTGTGTTTGTGGGTGGTGGAGCTGGCTGGGCTGCTTGTTAGCTGTGAAAAGTGATGGCTGTTGCAGCTAGGAAGGTCACTGCAAGTAGGAATATAATGAAAGAGAGATGAGAAAAGGCAGGATACAGAGTACAAAGTTCAGGAAGGGAAGGAAGGAATTGAATGGGGCTAAAAGCGTAGATTGAAGGAATGGTTCAGAGGAAAGCAAAATCGAATAACAGTGAAAAAGCTGTTAATAAATAATGACAGGAACGCTAAGAAAAAATGGATGCGAACAAACCAAAAGTATAATAAAGCAAGATAGTGAAAATTAAAATATAGATTGATGTATACTTAAAAGAAACAAGAACAAACATGTAAATCGATGTCAAGAATAACCAAGAAACAACATAAAGGAGAAACAAAAATGCACAACATTTGCTAATATATAAGAAGGAAGACACCTAGATTGAATTGACAAATGTTGAATTTTCACAAACATTGCATCTGCAATCACAAAGAATAGACTTCACAAACTACAAAAAATTCAAAGTCGAAATCCAATCCTCAGCCCAAGGCAATCCATCTCAATTGAGAAATTATCCCTTTATCCGAATGTTATTACCTTAAAACCATACCATAAAGTAAGACAATAAGCAAAGCATCAATGGACTCAACTTCCCAATATAATATATCTCGTTCATAACACATTGATGTAGATGCTTTTGTCTGTGGATGAATTAGAATACATGATGTTTTTGATAGCTTGTATTAAAGAATTATCTCAACCTAATAGCTTAAGTTGTTAGGTGAGGTTCTAGGGATATGATTTATATTATTTTCTAACACCCCCTTTAAGTGAAAGCCTTTTGGACTTGAAATTTGCACAAGCTCATATTACCTTGTGCTTAATTTTTATCAAATAAATGAGGATAGTGAGATTCGAACTTGTGATCACTAAGTCATCAAGGTTCTGATACCATGTTAAAGAACCATCTCAACCCAATAGCTTAAGCTGTTAGATGAGGTCACAAGATATGATTTATATTATTCTCTAACATCTTGTAAAATTAATCCAAAAATAAATAGTAATAGAAAGAGTCATATGGTAAGTAATCTAGCATAACAAACCATTATTTTTTACTAAAAATGACAGGTAATGTAATGCATAGATAATGCAGTTGCAGACAACATGAATGTTAAGATAAAGGGAAAGATAAGCATTAAACAATGCAAGGAAACAATGAAAAACCTTAACCACTAAATATGAAAAACAAAAAACAAAAAGTGCAAATGAAGAACATAGCAGCAGCAACAAAGTTTTTTTTGAGCAAATTATAGTCAAAACAAACAAAGAAGTAGCTTTTAAAAAGCGCAAACCATTTTTTCATACCAAACGTTCTGCTTGCATGAACTACGTCGTTAATGACAATGTAACAAAACTAGTTATAAGTTATAATACATTCCAAGAAAAAAAAAAACCAACAGTGGCAAATCCTTTGTGGAACTATTGTTTTGAATGCAATTGCTGAAAGACATAAGTAATCACATAAAAAATATAACACAAAAATAATCTTTATGACAACATATATTTATTATATTTGATTTATGCTTGAATCATAATGAGAAGTCATACTTTTCCTATCCAAATACCACATCGGGTACAAGAAGAAGTTCATGTTCATATTGTTTGTTTTTCCCACCCTCGAGGATGCAAAATTTAGCCAAAGAGGTGATTATAGATATTAGGACTATAATGTTCTGAGTTAGGTGAAGATTTGGGTACAATTAAGTTGAAAATACTAACTTTTCAGGAGAAAAATGATTCAGAAGTTTATTTAGAATGAGAGAAGGTGGCATGGATTTTTTTTAGTGTCACAATTATCTAGAACCCAAGAAAGTCAAGCTTGTTGTGATTGTTGTTACTGACTATGACATTGTGTGGTGAGATCAGTTAGTGAAAAAGTACAAAAGGAGTTATGAGAGGCAAGTTGATACTTGGGATGAGATGAAATCCTTTATAAGGAGAAGATTTGTGCCTAGCCACTATTATAGAGAATTGTATCAAAGGTTGCAGAGTTTGAGTCAAGGTACAAAGAGTGTTGGTGAGTACTTTAAGGAGATAGAACTTGTTATGATTCAAGCTTATGTTAAAGAGGATAGGGAGGCTATTATGACTAGATTAATGAATGACCTTAATCATGATATAACTCATATTATGTAGTTGCATCATTATAGGAGTTGGAGGAGATGATGTATATGGTCGTTAAGGTTGAGAAACAACTAAAATGAAAGGGTACCATTCGGTAAGGCAGAATACCCTAGAGAGAAGAACTCCTATTTATTGTAATCGTGACATTAAATGCTTTCGTTGTCTTGGTTTTGGTTATGTTGCTTCACAGTGTCCAAACAAAAGAGTCGTAGTTATGAAAGTTAATAATAGGGTTAAGACTGATGGGGAGGATGAAGATGAGAAGATGTCATCATTGGAAGTTACTAATGATGTTTGTGTTGAGTATCCAGTTGAAGGAGAGGCATTTATGGTGAGGAGAGTACTGAATATACATATCAAGGTGGATGATTCAGGAGGTCAGAGGAACATATTCCACATGAGATGCCATGTTCATAATAAGATATGTAGCTTAATTATAGATAGTGCTAGTTGCACTAAGTAGCTAGTACTAAATTAGTGAGAAAATTAGACTTGCACACTACCAAACATCCCATACCTTATAAATTATAGTGGTTGAATGATGGTGGTGAAGTGAATAAGCAGATTTGGTTGCCTTTTCTATTGGTAAATATCGTGATAAGGTGTTATGTGATGTCGTGTCAATACAAGCTAGTTAGTTGTTGTTTGGTAGATCATGACAGTATGATAGAAGAGTTATGCATGATAGAGTGACAAATAGGTATTCATTTGAGATGAATGAAAGACCTATAACTCTTGTATCTTTGACACTTAAGTAAATTTATGAGAAGCAACTGAAATTAATGAAGGAGAAATAATTAAAAAGGAGAGCTTGTTTATCAGGGGCACCTTCTTTGTTAATAAGGTTCTTCTTGGTTTTGATGATGATGTTATTCTTCAGCTGGGTACTAATTTTTTTAACTTAAAATATGTTTTCCATGATATAGAGTCGAGGTCGAATCTTTTTAAAGAAGGGAAGGATGATACGATCTAAGTCAAGTCCGAATTTAGCCTTCAAATATTTGTTAACTAATTTTGAAAGATCGGACATGTTTCTCAAACTGTACATTGAAACAAACTAAAATTTTACAAGGAGATGCTAGACACATGGAAACATATTTTTGTTAATGTTCAAGTGAAATGGAGTTCTGGAAGATTATTTTGAATGGTTGAAGTTACTAGATAAATTTTATCAAATCTGTTAAATTAGACTCTTGTGCACTGTTTGGGATATATTTGGAGCTACAGGTAGAGCTTTTCTTTTATTGACATTGGTCTGGAAACTATACATCTCAATATTTCCAACCATAAATAGTAGGCCCAATAATTCATCCAGACGAGAAAGAACGACGTGTTTGAAGTCAGGATTGAAAATCTACCAAAAATATGTAAAAAATGGATATTTGAGCTACATAGAGGAATTTTGGCATTTAGACTTTGTTTTTATTATCCTATTTTATTTATTAATTCAATGCTCAATAATCATTTTTATTTTTTTTTGTTTTGGGTTATTAGATATTGTTTAGGGGTTTATTTCATTATTGAAATTATGTTAGTTGATTACTAGTTTAGGCCTATTAGCTTGCAACCCAAAATAAGTCCATTGGGGTTACTTAGAGGAGAATATATTATGTTTTTTAGCTGTAAATTTCAGTAGCAAGTTGGAGAATAAACATGAGTTTTTCTTTTATTTATTTGTGGCAAATCAACTTTTCTTTGTAGGGATAAAGATTATACACTTAGTTATAGAAAATTAACTGACTTTGTGGCGTCCTTAACATACTTAGAGCTTTTATATACAAGGCTATCTTCGGCTCAAATTTTTTTTCCAATACCTTTGGTTCTTAGGTACAGGGTTACCTTTAGGTCAAAGTTCTATCAAACTTGGTTTTCATATTTCTGGGTTGTTATCTATTTCATTGGAGGTTACTTGATCACGTGATCAAGATGTTCGAATCAACAAGAGATGGGCAGATTTGGAGGACTTCCCTTATTGTTTTCTTTCCTTTCTTTTGCAAGATTTCCTTACTTCAAAGGGAGATCATGGAAGGCTTTTAAAATGGGAGAATTCAACAACACTCTTTTCTATTTTTTAGAGCATTAATTCGACTAAACAAGGAAAGAAGATCAAGCATTCAAAATAACATGTTCCAAGCATGGAAATAGATCTAAAAGGGACGGCAAACACATTATTCCTATGCAAGTCAGGCCTGACTACACAAGGAAATTAAGCATACTAGGGATGGTTTTGGGGGATGGTTGTTTCCCTATATTTTTCTGAATATTTTACTTAGTTTTTATGTTGTTTTAAGTATTATTTAAACCATAATATTTCAGTTTATATTTTTAAGTTCAGTTGGGTTTGTTAGCTGAAAGCTTAATGTTTTGCAACCCAATATAGGTCTATTAGGGTTAATTATCTTATAACTATATAATGTTTTCCTTGTTGTGAATTTCAGTAGCCTTCAGATTAATAATATTATTGTGTTTTGCTTAAAGCAAACGTGTTTTTTGTTGTGACAAAAAAAAAAACCTGACTTGTTAAGGTATAATTGACCTTATGGCGTCAATTCATGAATTTCTATACCTCTGGTTCTTAGTTACAAGTTAACTCTGGGTTAAGGTTCTTAAACCTAATTTTCAACTTTCTTGGAAAAGTATCATTCTTGTTGGGGGTTTTTTTGACTATGTGATCAAAAGGTCTATATCACATCATGATCCTAACATGAAAGGGTCTTATTCTAATGTGTATGGACATTCAGATAGTCTAATGATGAAAGCTCAAGCAAAACAACTATAAGTGCCTTAACAAGTGAGATTAGCATGATTGAAGATTCGATGAGTTTGGAGGCTTGTAAATTGAATAGAAATGGTTCAAATATGTTTTCTTGTTTTCAAATAAGGCTTCTGTCATGATTTGAGAGTTTTGGAGAGTTTGGGTTTGTTGTCAGCCCATGGGCAATTTGAGTCCGAATTTTCACCACCTTATTGCATTGGAAAATAAGCCTATTCTATATGGTTTTCAAGTTTATAATTTCCTTCGTGCATGTATTGGAGTTTTATGTGAGGAGTTATGGTTGTTTTATTTTTTTTTTGTATATGTATGTGTGTTCTACAAATAAGAAATGTGTGTTATTTATTATTTGTCTAGTTTTCTAAACAAAGTCATTTATTTGGGTCTCAAATATGTTATTTTTGTTTTTCCTAGACTTGGAGGGTTGTTCCAAGTATATAATGATGTTTTAGACCAAGTATTAAAAACTTTTGGAAATAATATAAAACTTCTCAACTTCTCATTTAGAGAGCTTTCTTCCTTGTTCTTCCATTTCCATAATTAGTTGAAGAACAAATCAGACTTATCACTCTTAATCACAAAGAGTATGGTGTTTTTATGCTGATTAGAATTTCTTTGTGGTGTCTCTAACTTATCAAAGAGTTTCATTTAGACTTTATCCCTCATTTTTATTATAAATCATGTAATTTTCAACTAATCACCATAAAAAAAATCATTTAACCAAAATTACCTTCCTTCATCTTTATATTAGATCGCTAGTTTGTTCGTGTTAGGAACCTAAGGCGCATCATGACTCTTGGTATGTATACAAACCCCAACTTGCATTTCCCCCCTTCTATGGATGATGGTTGTGTGAAAGGAGCACCACCACTTGATGTGTTTGAAGAAGGCTGCAAACATTGGCAATCCATTTTAGTCGATCATTTTATGGGATATAAATTATTGTATCCAATTGTCAACTTTATCATCAACAAATTTGAGGCTCCTATAGACTATCAAAAGTTTTATCATCAAAGAATGGTTTCTTCCTCTTCATTTTTTACTAAGTGGATCATGATACTAATGTTTTGTATAAAGCTTTATGGCACATGGCAAACAGATCTTTAGTGCTTGGATGTTGGCAACCAAACATGCAATTCTCTAAAGATGATTTGGCTAGAGTTCTAGTTTAGGTTAAGACTTATAATGTTCTTCTTAAGTATTGGACTATTAAGGGATTGAGTTGTGTAACTAGCTATTGGGGTTCCCCTTTATGTTGATCTTAATACACTATTGCGTAAAAGGCTGAGCTACGCGAGAGTTTGTGTTGAGATAAATACCTTAAAAACACTAGTTAAGGATTATGACTTACACCATCCAAATAGGACATTCATAAAAATTTTAGCTGATTAGGAATGGATGCCTTCCAAGTGTAGTAATTGCAATGTCTTTGGAAATGCCACAACAATATGGATACATTCATTAAAGGAATAAGGGTTCTAAGAATGATGAGAATGGTCATTATACATCTGGTGTGCATAATACTAACTGTAATGAAGATGAGAATCCAATCTCTACTTTTGTTATGAATAGCTTACAAGGAGATACAGTGCAGGAGAAGGGGGTGCATGTACTGTTTTAGGTCAAAGGATTTTCGACTCCAATATCGCTACTTGTGAGACCATTAATGGAAAATCTATATAGGCTCATTCGGCTATAACTGAGTTCAATGGGCATAAGAAGGAGATTGATATTGAAGTTAGGAAAGGTGATATGGATGAAGAGTGTATTGATTAAAAGTCTATGTTTTTGGTTTCGATGAGTCCTTCTCCTCAATCTCCTTTGAAATCCATCGCAAGGAAAATGTTAATCAGCTGGCAAGGAAGGCTAAAGACTCTCTTGAGGAAAAAAAAAAAAAAGGTTCAACAGGTTCTTCCAAGAAGAAAACGAAATTAGGCTCCTTGTGAGGGGGCAATTCGAGGTAATCTTTGTGTTGTTATTTGTGATGCAAACCTCGTGATCATGTGGTCACACAACCCACAATCAAGATTGAGATCTAATCCTGAAAAGTCAAAAGACGTTTGATAGGAGTGTGACATAATGAAAACTTGTCCTAAGAAACCAACACTATTGGAATGAAGTCGAATGACACTAAGAAGTCAGTTAATCTTTGATAAGTCAGATTTAGTTTGTTCAAGGACAAAAAAAATACAAGAATCTCTCTTGCACATTAAACTGAAAAATTTAAAAGTATTATTGCTCAAAAAGTGCCAAAAATTAGGCTTGCATATGTTTAAATAGTTATGAAAAATTAACCCTAATGGATCTACCTTTGTGGGCTGAATTGACCCACTTACAAAAACTAACTCAAAATCTTTATTAGTAAGCCTGAATCCTGATCCAAACAAGTCTTGGATCCTAGCTGAAAATAAAGTATTAATTAAGCTCAAACAAACATTGGGTTATAGCTAACAGAATAAAAATAAAACCTATAATTCTAAGTTTTGTTTTGCCATAGAAGATAAGAAGGAAAGAAAATATTGCAAATCTGATACAAGATTTATTTATAGCCTATAATGTTGGCCAATAATCTTAGGAACTAAAAGAGAAGCCTTTTGGTTTTCAAGTTAGAATAGGATTCTAATCTCAACTTTGTATTTATTTTTTTTTAGAAGGAAAATGATGTTGCCTTTAATGCTCCTCATTGTCACCTCTTAGTATCCTTTCAAATTCCAATACTATGAAACACAATTAAGTTGTTGAATTATTCTCCTTGCATCCCAAGAAAACTTTACTGCAATATTTTAAAGGAAATAATTAATGATCCCACACATAATAAGAAATCTAAAACTAGTTAGAAATCCACAAAACACATGTAAACATCATATAACAAGACTGGTCGAAACTGATACAAAATTGACAGCATTGTTGTCGAAACTTCATGACCAAAATAAAGGTAGAGTAGGCCCCTATTATACATGTATTAAATGTACTAATACCTCTTCTTGATGCTTTAATGGATCCCGAAGTTCAGCCTTGATTGAAACTTGCACGACCAACTCATTTAATGTTTTTCAATTTAATGTTTTTCAATCCTTTGCTTTGCTTTGGACCTTGTGATTGGTCCATTTAAAACATGTAATAAGTCATTTAATGTTTTTTCAATGCCTTTGCTTTGAACCTTGTGATTGGTCCATTTAAAACATGTAATAAATCCTTAGTATTCGTGAGCTAACCACATTAGTTTGTCTTCCTCTGTTCATTTTTCCATGTTTAGCATCCTATATATATTTTTCTATGTTTATAAATGTTAGAGGTTTGCAAGATCCTCTAAACTGTTAAAAATAGAGAAAATGGCTCTAGATAAAAATATAAATAGTATTCCTGGACTTTCTTGTATAATTTTGATTTCCCATGTCTAGATTGAAATTGAATTTTTTGATTTCCCATGTCTAGATTGAAATTGAATTTGTTGGTAGGCTGATGCAGGAAGATTATTCTTGATTGTGTTATCATGTTGGGTATCAATACTTGCTTCAACACTTGTATGATTTTTGAAGATAATAATTCATTTAAACGTGAGGCTTTATGATCCGATATTGTGAGTCGTAGTGATGGTTGGGAATCCACTCCATGGATTCTTATCAACAGTTGAAGGACTGGGTTGAGGAAAAGATTCTCCATGACAAACAAAACAATGAAGAAATTTCAATGTTTGAAGAAAAAATAATAAAAATATTACAGACTATTCAAGAGTTATAAAAAGAAAAGAAAAGAAAAAAAAACCCTTCCTTGAATAAATTTCTAGCTTAAGGTCAAAAGGCATCACTATTAATACTACTACCACTACAGCATTTACCTCACGAAGTATCAGACAGAACATGCTATATCTACATCTTTTGCAACTCGTTCCTTGAGTAGGTTACGTATCATTGAACCTCATACTGCACAAAGGAAGAAATCAAGAAAATAAGAATGAAGAATGAGAACAAAGTCAGAAACTCTCGGATCTAGAAACTGATGTTGTTAATGTCAGTAACAATGGATAAACACATAACAAATTAAATGCGAGGAATGTTAGATAACTATAGCCAGGAAGGAATAGTGTGGGGTAAAAAGTAAACTACTGAAAATGCAAATCAATCAATAGAAGTCCACGAGTAACACCACGCAAGATTGTATTTAGAGTTCAACCAATCAGCTGAAATATAATCAAATAGTGGTCATGTCCAGATGCTTCAATGCGCCATGTTTTTCAGTGGTTGTTGGGTTGGATATGGAATAAAAGTAAGTCTCGGAACGAGTACGAACCTAATTTAGGAATGGGCCAGCAAGCCAAGCATGTAAAAGAACTTGTGCTCTGGCAGTCATTGATCATCTCTGAGCTTGATCTGAACCTGATGGTCCAACTGAAGGAGTAGCTGGCACACTACTTGCTGACCCATTCTCAGCAGGTGGAGGCACGCCCCATTTTCCTTCAGATTCAAGAGGCTCAAAGACATGAACCCCACCATCTGATAGTCCCAATGCAAACTGATTTGGTTCTTGTGGGTGTGCAGCGATCACTAGTGGGTGGACATTTGAACTGCATATATGAAATAATGGGGGTCAAAATAACGTGGCTATTACATATAAAGAAGGTAGAGAATTATACTTCAGCTAGCAAACTGTCAAAATCAGGATGTGCATTGCATAAACAGGAGGTAGAGTCCAAAGCAAACTAGTTATGGGCTAGGAATTTATGATGCATAAATAAGTAATAAAATGGAATTGACTTGTAAAAGTAGAATCCTGTGAATGATTATAGATCAACAAGAACGAAAACATTTAAGCATATTTGGAAACTCATTCCTGGTTATATGGTATTACTATTATTAGAGCAAGAGATCACAATTTATGTTCAAGGATCATCTGTTTTTCTTTTTAAGTTTTAAATGCACTTTAAAGTGCAGTAACAGATGTCACCAGATATGAAGATTTGCTCATAACTTTTCCAAGATGGTCGACTCTTTTGACCATTTAACTTCTTCTCAGAACAATACAACAATGTGATCCTATCATTCTACCAAGAAAGTCATACGAAAAAAGGCAGGAATAAATTATCTTGGAGAACCATGAAAAGGAATTCAGAGATAGGTGGAGGAGAAAGTAACCCAAAGCTTAACACAAAATGAACCATTGGATGCCTTAGAAAGTGATAATCAAAAAACACGTAACAGGCAAGCCACCATTCATTTAAGTTATCACATATTTGCAAGAGTATATTAGAATGCTTGCTGGAAGCTGCACATAGGGAATTGTTCCACATAAACACAATAGCACCATATGTCAACTGAGTAATGCTGGAGATAAATCTAAAAAGACCTACACCAATGAATGCTGCAAGATAATTACCTGATATTAGGGAAAAGATACGTACAAGGATTGATACGACAACGTAATCTGAGATTCATAGCACTAAATACACAGACAGTTGCATCTAAGAAACTGGCATATACCAGATGACTATCACAGGAGAACACTGCATGTGAGATTGGCGCAGAAGATTCACGTAGAACCCACTAAATCAGGAAAAAGGAAGAGCAACTCAGTACCTGACAACAACATGCTAGTTCCACAATAAAGTTGACTTAAGAGACAAAAGTACCTGCTTTACACATTCTAGCTTTGTGGTTTCATATATGGCAAGCTGAGTCTCATGCACAACCAGGAAATGTATCTGATCCTGATGAAATTGTACACGAGTGTCTGATTGTGCTGTTGGTGTCCTTCCAGCTGGGACCTGCAAGAATCTTGCTTTCTGCTTTTCCCATCCATCAGAGTTCCATACACAAAGCTGAAGAAAGAGCAAGTTACATCGGAAATGAGTTAAGATTTGGGGGGGGGGGGGGAGATTGGGGAATACTTTATGGACTTGAACCAAAGAAGTTCAGAGAAATGCAAAATCTTGTGTAGAAAAAAGTAATAGATGCTGCAGGGAGTAAATACGCCTGCCATTTGCATAGAAAAGAGAAGAACAAACCAAGAATTCTTTGGCATGCCCACTTGCAACAGTAGCAAAGCAGAATTATGCTAAAACATGTTGAAATTTTCAAAAATCAAGTATTGATGCATATTTCTCAAGGACTGAGCATCTAACAAGTCAAATCCCATTGAGAAAACTAAAACATGAAAGCACAGTGACAACACACATGACATCTAATTGGACAATTATTACCTGAGCATCTGCTCCTGATGAGACTAGCATGTTCAACACATGGGAAAAGGCAAGGCCAGTTATTCTTTTAGAGTGGCCTTTGAGCTTGCTCTTGACCTTCACCAATAAATGAACAGTAGTAAATAACAATTGATACTGCTCTAACCAATAACAGGAGGAATAACTGTCTATAGCATCATACCTCGTCTACGCGGACATTATATATTTGAATTGTGGAATCATCCATGCCAATAGCAATTATGTTGTTATCTTGAGGATGAAAAGCAAGAAAGGTTGCTGCAGGAGGTGGTGGCATGAAAGTTGTCATCGTCTGCACTCACCAAAAGAAAATGAGATTAGTCGAATGAAAATGACTTCACATCATAACCAACAATCCTTGAATTACCTTAAATGTCATCATATTGAAAAGGGAAATCTTTCCTCCGGATGCTGACATAACATAAGAATCATTTTTGGACAAAGCAAAACAGGGCACAGCCTCTTCAGGGTTAGTGTCAGTGCTGTCATTGGTCATCAGAATCCCACTTGATGGTTGCCATAATTGAGGTGACACACCTGCAGTTGCCTACAGGATGAAGGACCAATTTGAATACACAACAGAACTCATATTAGAAATTTGAGTAAAATAGAAGTGCAGATGGTTGATTAAAGCCGCTTTGCAAGTGCTTTTACCTTGCCACTAGCATTCCGATCACTGCGTTGCCATTTCCATAATAGGTGTATTGCATTTGAAGCTAATGCCAAAATAGCATTGCCAGAGTTTGTATAGATTAACCTTGATATCTGCAATAATAATAATAATAATAAAAGCTGATGATCATGTCCTTGTTGGAAACAGAATAAAAAAAAGAAAAGTTGGAGTCATGATGGAGTTCATGAGTAACTTGATAAAGCATCATATTCCAGTCCACAAATAAATAAAAAAATTCAATCAAGAATACATATGGATAGCCATCATACACTGTCGATGCCATTAAGCATGATTCATTTAGAAATATAATGATAAAGCACTCTGTAACTCCTTAATTCAGTAATTCTTCTTGTCATATGCTCAGTTGTAGCTATTTGTAACTGTTTTGCATTTCACCCTAATAAAATTACTAATTTGAAGGGTAAAAAAATAGCCCTCTTTCCATGAACTGTTTAACAAAACAAGTTATAAATGCCCGGGTCTTTTTTTTTTTTTTTACTCCCTCCAAAGGACAATATACTTAAATCAAGATGACCATTTCAAATCACAGAAATACTGACAGATGCTCGTTAATGTATGCCACAGCCAACTTACACTCTTATGTTTGGACATCCCATCACTGTTGGCAATATATTGAACATATCTGGAATTTCTATCCACTAATAACATAATAAATTTTTATGGGACAGGAAAAAATTTACATGTAGTTCAGCATATTCAAAATGCATTACTGGCATGAAGTTAGCATGATGAGACTAGTTGCCACTCTAAAGTTATGGTAACTAAAGTTGGCACATGCATCTTCAGAAGTAGTCCCAATATGTTGTTTTCCTCCAGTAGTATTTCATAACATTTTAACTCTTACACCCTCTTACTGTACGTGGCTGTGGTCAAACTTCATCTATATCTACATTATTGTCAAATTTCTTGAAATAATTAAGAGTAAAGAACTGTTAGCAGGATTTTACTAACAAAAAAAATGCTTAAATTTCAAAAAATAGCAGTGGTAGGTAATCCTGCAAAGTTAAACATACGAGTATTAAGGAATCAAAGTGAAGTTGAATAACAAGGTCAGAGTATGGAAAGGAATATGATCTCAAATAAGATCATCATGCCTCTGAAGCTTCAGTGATTTAAAGCTTTAATAAAATGTTCAATAGTTGGCATAAATTAAATCGTGGAGCATTTAGAAGACCTGTAACATCAGTATATTGTCCAAAGGAAAACAGTGCAGCCTAGTTTGTCAGAATTGCAATGATATTGACCAAGCAAGACAAAAACAATAATTGACCGGAAAGTATTTCAGATGCCCTCAAAGAAAAATTTCCATACCTTGGTTACTCTCAAGTTTTCAGGGAGCCTCAAGGACCGGCATTGAGATGGTTCATTGATTTCAGTGAGCTTCCATATCTTTGATTTATCATTGGATTCTTCAGTTAATCGAGGTTTCACATCTCCCAAGTTCCTGGCATCTCCATTCTACCAAGAGAAATTTGCTTGTTACTAGAAATTATGACAGATTCTTTTGGTGCTACCATGGAAAATGAAGATTGTTCAAAAAAAATCATGGAAAACTAAGTGCATGCTCCTAGTCTCTAGTTCAGTCCTCTTATAGTAAGAGAAACCATGTTACAATAATGAGTTGTGTGATTGAAGGGTAATTAATATGCAAGTTACTTGAGCATAAAATTCGGATGCTACTGTAAATGAACAAGCATGTCCAACGAACCATTCCAGCAATGGCAACCACAGAGGCACTCCTGTCTGCAAGACCAGTGCTGGTTGCAGCAGCTGCTGCTGCCGCCACCGCTGCAACTGAGATTGGGTTAACAGCAGGCTGCACAAGAAACCCACTGTTAGATACTAGTTAATTACAACCAGGGCAATGTAACATACGCACTAATCATTGACAAAGTTACCTTCGCAATGGATTCAGATGTTCGTGAGGCATCGAAAGAAAGATTTTCAAATGTACGCAACAACCTAATGCCATCTGTATTTGCCAATATTTTAATCCCATTATCATTCGCAGAAACAGCCAAAAGACTGCCATCCTTGTTGAAGCGGATACGTGGGCTCGCCTAAGAATTGTTAAAGCCAAAATAAGCAACTACAGCCCTCAAAACAATATGTTACAGTTTACTAGCATATAATGAACTCACTGGGAGACCTCCATCAGCATCAATTGTTGTCAGAAGTTGAACACTGTCCATATCCCAGAACTTGATGGAGAAATCATCACCAGCAGCCAAAAAACGATTCTTTGTGGTATCAAATTGCAAGACACCCCAAGATTGTTTTCTAGATCCAAGATAGGTTCTTTTCACAGCACCTTCACTTTCATTCCATTCAACAATAAATGAATCCCCATCTTTACTTGTACCGCAAGAAAATAGCCTGCAGTTTCCATCCGAAAACCCAAAGACAACAAGTGGGAAGATTATTATTATTTCAACCATGCACAAATACAGAGAAAAAGGAGATTGTTGAGCAATGAGTCAATTGTGCTGACCTTGTACCATCAGCACTGTAAGCCATGGTTGTGCACCAGCGACCAGGAGCCTCATAATCAACTCGAGATCCCAAGTTGTCATATAACCATGCTTTTATCTTTCCATCCAGTGCTGTTGAATATATAAACTGAGCACAGAAGGAAAGTCAAGCAACATGGAAGACCAGAAATGATTGATTGGTGGAAGGAGAAAACAAACATGATGAACTCAAAAGTATGCTACAGGATAAACAATAATGTTCACAAAATGGACATGTCACCTGAATGTTTTCCTTATAATGCGGGCAAATGGAATAAACAGGAGCCTCATGACCTTCAAAAGTATACACTTTTGCACCACTGGAAGCATCCCACACCTAATAATAGGAAAAAGAAAAGAACAGTGGGCAACTTTTCATGTCTGAAGAAATAACCCTTGATGCCTTTTATTCTAAAAGCCAAAAAGTAACATTAAACCCTACCTTAATGGTTTTGTCATCACCACAGGTTATTACACAGAGTTGCTTATTCGGAGTGGAGAATGCAAGATCATTAACTCCACCAACATGAGCATCAATCTACAAGGGAAAATTTGAGTCATTTTATATCAAGTAAAATCAAACACCCGAGCAACAAAGAATAACAAGCTTGATACTGGTGTAACTTGAGGTTATGTACCTCCAGATGCTGACGCACTTCATCATTCCCATGATAAGAATATATTTGTACAATATGCCTTGAGTATGCAACTCCTGTTGTTGAACAGAGATGAGAAATCAGTAAGTGCCTTTTTACCCCCAAAATCTTATGTATATTCCTAATCCAGCCATGCAGTGTAATAGATTTTAGCTTACCAAATAAGGAACCATCCGGACTCCAAATTACACGGTTAACCGAGACACCAGGATCTTTGGCTAAAGCTGCCTAAATTTCCCCAAAAAAAGACAGTTCAATTTCAGTCATGATGGAGAATTATTTATTTAGTTTAGTTAGATAGTAATTTTCTTTAGTTATTTTTATTCTTATTATATTGTTATCTAGGAAAATATTGGAGTTTCCTACTTTATTGGATTCAATTAGGGTTTGGTGCCTATTTAAAAGCACCTAAACATTAGTTTTGGGGTCTGCCATTTGATAAAAAAAAAAGAACATCAAAACTTTACAGATTTATTTGTTTTACCTAGTGGATCTCTAGGTGTTCTTCTATTTTCGGATTCGAGAAACCCATAGAAGACCTCTACAGCTTGTTTATATTTCTCAACTGTTCTACATCACATCCAGCATGTAGCACACATTATATTCAGTGCCATAGGTATAAAAAAGAATAAAGAACAAACCTGAAGAGGCATCGAACAAGCATTCAGATCCCAAACTTTGAAGATTCTTAAAACCAGTCGCTCCCTAGAACCAACTTCCCACAGCCCAATGTCCCCAACATTGGTGCCAACTGTAGCAACATATTAAAAATATTCAATAGCCAGACCAGGGTATAATCTAGATTAATGCTCAAGGAAGCAAATAAGCCAAAGCTACGGAACCAACCAAATGAAAGACTGAAAAATAAAGCAGACCTAGAAGAAGAGTCAGTTGAAGAGGATGGAAATCCATGCTCATAGGAGATGATCCCTGATTCAGAGTCCGCGCAACGACCTTTGGCAAGTCATCCGGTGCATTAAAAGCTTGACCATGGCCATGACCATGACCATGCCCTGGAAATGATACTGGCAACACATTAACCGGCAAATTTACCTGCATAGATGACAATCAACACGGCAGTTTGGAAGGGAATAACATAAACATAATGACAGGAGTATAGAAGTTACTGGCTACATTCATATTTGCATAAAGAGTATGATAAAGAGTATGATACGAATGACATGAAAACCAGACTACCTCATCAGAAATCCCCATGGGCCTTACTCTTTTAGCAACATGGTCAGAATCTCCTGAAGGGTAATCTACGGAAAGGTTAGCTGGAGGAGTTCGTGGATGCTTCAGAGCAGCTATGCAAGGCACCAAAATGCATATATTATTAAAAAGGGAACCATGTATGCTCACAAACACAATAAGATGGTTTGCGGAAGCATCTATAGCAAATTGAAGGAAAGTACTACCTGGGATTGATGGAGCACCAAGACCAATGGCTCCTCCTCCAGAGACTGCAGAATGAGTTACTGTGGAAGGAGTGGACATCCAACCTGCAAGAGGTGCTGGGACTGGTGCTGGTGCAGGTTGAAATGGCTGAATATAAAAATTCAACCACATAAGGATAAGCATGCATCACTAGAGGGGAGAGAGAGAGAGAGAGAGAGAGAGAAAATAAAACCAACCAAGCTGATGACCCACCCCATGTGCACCCAATGGAGGAAACCCTCCAGCTTTTGGTAAGGAGCCAAGCAATGGATTGTTTGCAGGTGATGGAGCCCGAGCACCATTTGGTTGTCCACATGAATGATCAACAAAAAGAGTCTTTATATCTGGGTTTGACCTTGGGTTTTTACAAAGTTGGTGCTGCCAATTCAAGCTGTAATTTACATAGCAAACTAAATTCTCTGTTTGCAACCATGCCAAGGTTTACAGATGTTATACATGCCAACTAAAGCCATATATTTCTATAAATTAAAGAAAGAGAAGAAAACATGAAGTAGTAATGTCAGGATACATTCCACAAATATATAAACTAATTAGATCATATCCTACTCCAAGATTTTCAAGCCTATAGTTTAGAGACAGACATATCAAATGATGAAAAGTTTCATTGCGATTCTCTCAATAATGGAACAGCTCAAACACAGATTACATGATAGAAGCTCATCAATTAATGCTGGAATTGCAAATGTTCTACATAACACTTAATAAACAAAAATATCATTTAAGAATATTTTTCCAGGTAACAACACCTGCCAAGCCGCAAGTTATTTCAAGCCAAAACAATGGTGATAGAATGGGATCATATATACATTTATCCGTATATGAATTACCTTTGGTTAATGAGAGTTCGTAGCCTTGAATTCTTAAGGTTAGGAAACTGCAATTTGTCACGAAACAAGGGATTTGCTTCGATAAGCTTCTTCAGTTCCACCAACATGATTGCTCTTGCCGACTTGGTATCTCCATATTTGGAGAGTTGCTCATTCTCCCTGTATACAACAAAGCAAAATTGAGCATACTTGCTATGCTTAGTTGACACTAAAGAATTTGAATTCAATTACTTTAACACACATCTACCTAAAATTCTCCAATGTCAGTAGTTGAGTGATTTCCTTGAAAAGCTCCTCGTTGAATGTGGAAAACACTTTCAAATCCTTCACCAATATTTCAACTGCCATGGACCGATCATGCCTATAAAATTTCAAAACATACCGAAACCATCACTACACAAACAATACCTCATAAGCTTAAAGAGTTAAAACCCAAAGAATTGCAAGCTTACTTATCCAAAGCTTCGAGATACTTTTGCTTCCTTATCTCGAAAAATATTTTCATTGAATATCGATTGTCATCCACTTTAGTGAAACCAGATAGGTATTTCTCCACCTCGTCCCAATTTCCATTATGCACCTCATCCTCAAAATACTTCATGTTAAAGAAAAATCCAGATTCCTGCTCAAGCCTATTTTTATTTCATTTTCACATTACATTTCCACCAAAAATTAACAACTAATCAGTTATCACTAATAGAAAAATAGCAATAATTGTAAAAAAAAAAAAATCTTACTTATGAACAGTCTCTTTGAACTTTTCCTCATCAAGGAATTGCAAGATCAGGAAAACAAGCTCTCGACTGAGAGAAGACATCTTAAACGCGCCGTTTTGTAAACCAATTGCACAAATACCACCGACTGTAGCTCTAGATCTGCTTGCGACCAAAATATTTTCAAGAAAATCACAAACAAGCGAGCTGCCAAAAAGAAAAAAGAAAGGAAAAAACTAGAACCAGATCATGATTAGGGATTTGATTTTCGTGAAGGATCAAAAGAGAAATCTACTATTCTTTTTTTTAGGAATCAAAAAATATATTGAGAGAGAGGTTCTGAGATATTTCTAAGAAACTCACCTCCGAAAGAAAGTAACTGAGAGATCAGACCCTTTCTTTCTCTTTCTCTCTAGAAATGAAGCACAAATTTTTTTTATCTTTTTTCTCTGTATAGACTTTCTCTCCCGCAGAGTTTTATATAGTCCATAAATTTATATACATTTATATCTCAATAATGAACCTCGCAGAAATGGCGAATTTAAAAGGCAAGAGGAGACAGATAACGAGGATGATAAGTAGGTGTACTTTTCAAGGGTGCTTATCAGAACGTGATAAGTTCTGAGAATCTGACGCATGTCTTATGCATAAGTCCAGTTATTTGTGGTCCACTTAGCCGGCTACGTTTTGTCGAATGTCTCGGCGCGGAATCCCTAGCTGACCTGTTTGTTTATGCGTTTCAAAAGCGCTTTTAAAAAAATTTGAAAATTTTTTATTTTTTTATTAACTTCAAATTAATATGTTTTTAGTGTTTTCAAATTATTTTGATGTGCTGATGTCAAAAATGATTTTTAAAAAATAAAAAAACATCATTGGCATGCATTTTCGAAAAAAAGAATCGCTCTGCAACAACGCAGATAGTAATTCCGAGTTCTTTTTCTTTCTTTTTTTTCATAATTTCGTTGGCATGAGACGATTAATGTCGTTGAAAATCATATATATACCTTGACGAATTCATAATTTTTTTTTCCTAGGATTCAAACTTTCTATTTTAAAAATATTTTTAAAAAAATTTAATATTTTTACTTTAAATTAATATTTTTAAATCATTTTAGTGCTTCGATGTTAAAAATAATCTTAAAAAATTAAAAAAATATTATTTTAATAAATTTTTAAATAAAAAACATTTTAAAAAATATCTATAACCATATATACTTTAACATTTAACACGAGAAGCAAAGTCATTTATCAACTAAGCCATCAAAATCAACCCAAGTAATTATAAGAAAAGGTAATAATGCAACACAAATAAGAAGCTTATTTATTATAAATACTATCCATTTGTTTATTGTGATTTATATATATATATATATATATATATATATATATATATATATATGTTTGCATTTCAATTATTTTGAATTATTATGATCAATTGTGGATTAAAATGACATAATAGGTAGACTATTTCATATTCTTTGAGATTAAATATTATGTTAGTATTATCAGTTTTTTTATTTAAAAAAATCCTACTGTGTCTATATTAAAATCAAAGCATATGATACATTTGACTAGTTATATAGCCTTTGTTGTTTAAAGAATATAAATACAATTAAGAGATGCATTTAAGGATTAAAAAAATTTGTTATTTTATTTTATTTTTAAAGTCTGAATTTCATATCCACAAGATTTTTTTTTGTTATAGGTGAGGTGTAAAAAAAACAAATAGTAAAGATTCTAAAACATTTTTTACTTCGGTTCGAGTTTCATAAATTTTATAAATTGCTATTTGCTTTTTTCTTATCATTGTTTTATTAAAATTTTTTATCTATCAAATTTGATCCTTATTTTTTTAATTGTTACTTATTTTATTTGAAATAATTTATGAAATGTTAATTATTATTATTTTAATTTCTTCATCTTTCAATTTTTTTATTTTTTATTTGATTTCTATTATTTTGATTATTATTTATTTTATCTGAGATAATTTATGAAATTATATTTTTTTCAATTTCATTCCCATTCAATTTTTTAATTTGTAAGATTTGTTCCTCATTATTAAAAAATAAAACATTAATAAGTTATTTTTCAGCTTATTTTTCATAACATAATCAAACACTGTAAAATGTTTTACAACTTATTTTTCATTACACTACCAAACATTGAAAAATACTTTTCCGGAATTCACTTTTCCTGAAATTCATTTTCCAAAAGAAAACTACTTTCCAGCAAACAAACAGGGTCTTAATATAAAAATTAAATTCTAAAGAATGAAATTGAAAAATAAATATTCAAAATAATATATATATATATATATATATATATATATATAATAATAATCAAAAGTTTGAGGATCAAAGTTGATATAATCAGCAAATAATATGACATTTCTAAATTTTTTAAAATTTTGGGAAAGTTTCTTCCACCCAAAATAAAAGGAAAATATTTTTCTGAAAACCAAACTAAATTTTCTTTAACTGAAAAGTATTTTTCATTGACTAATTTTTTTAATAACAAATAAATATAAAAAAAATTTAAAATAATTTTTAAAAAACCACTTTTGAAAAGAAAAAAAAAATCCATTACTTAGACAATGTAATTACGAAACGTAAAGAATATACCTTTTAGTTGTAATATTATCACTGGGAACAACGTCTAAGTGATGTGATTGATGAAAGAGAAACTGGGGATGGATGGCGTGGAAAAGTTATAAAAAAAATAAATAGAAAAGTTATAAAAAAAATAAATAGAAAAGTTATTTTAACATTTTCTTTATCACAGCCCCACCCCGACAAACTTTTTCGGACAAGACATCTTCAGTTCGCCCTCAGATTTGTTTCACTATTACAGTACTTGCCATTAAGGTGGGATCGCGTGATGAAGAAGATATATATGTGTGTATATATATATATATGAGAATAAGATTGCTATTTACAGAAAAATAACGTTTGTTTTATCGCGATAATTTCGAGACGGAGAATCTTGTTCGCGGGTTGAAATTAGTGTTTTTTTTTTTTCCAAGGGCCCTCCTACCCAATTCTTCAAATTTGGGCTAGCTGGCGGGTAAATTCATAATGTAGTCAATGAAAGTGTAGAGTGATCTAGATTAAAAAAAAAAAAAAATTGATCACGGATGGCCTTGTAAGAATTTCTTGACTGGTAAAATTTTATTAAAAATATATAAATTTTATTTTTGAAAATTTTAAAAATAATATTACTTTAATTTCTTATAAAAAAATTATATGATTCTAAATTGACTCTCTTACAATTTTACCTCATGTCAACTTAAAAGCAGGTTTAATAATGTTTTTATACATCAAAAATAAGTTTTTAGCATGGATATTAGTTTTTTACTTCCCGACATTATATTTTTTATTAGTTTTTATATATTAAAAATTAAATATTTATTCTCATAAATAAATCTACTTGATGATGTTAGGGGTGTAAATAAGAAATTATTTTTTCAATATCTCTTTTATTGTCCATACCTTAAGTCATGATCATAGTTTTTAAACTTGGCTCGGTGGCTGATTCGGTTCAAGACTCGGGTTTTGGATTTTGATTGGGTCACCGGGTTGTCCGGGTCAATTTCTATTTTTTAAAAATATCAAAACGATGTTGTTTTAATAAAAAAACAAAACAAAAGTCAACGGGTTGCAACCAGGTTTTTGACTGGATTTTCCGGGTCAACCGGGTTGCCAGGTCTGCTAGGTTACACCGGGTCATGACTTTTTTTATTTTTTCTTCACCCCGGCCCAGTTCCAATCCCGGATCTCGGGTCAATCCGCAAGGCCGGATCAGGTTTTAAATTTATAATTAGGATTGATGCAAAGAAAATATTCTTTTACTATTCTAAGTCTACTGAGATGTATACCAATTATTAGTCTTTTCTTTTTTTAGTTTTTTTTTTAATAACAAAGATGTCCTTAAACTACGTTTTACGCAACAAAAATATAATTTTTTTTTGTTAAATCTTAAATATACTGACCACAATTACATTTTTATTTATAAAAAAAATATAATTTCTCTAAAAATTAGATAAAACGAGAAAGAATATGTAATTCATTGCATTTGCCAAACCTAACTCATCAAATGGAATGACTCGGGCTTACTTATAACAGGTTTGAAGTTCATTGTTAAAGGTATCGGGTCATTAACCTGATCAAAATCCAACAAAGTCAAAAGTTGACTTTAATAAAAGAAAACAAATTGTTTAGATTAAAAGTGTTTTTTTTTAACTAAAAAACGTTTCTCAATAATTATGAAATATTTTATTTTTAATACTAGATTATTTTCTGCCCTATGCTTGCAGATTGGATCAATTTATTTAAAAAATATTTAGATGTTATTAATGTGTTTTTTAGAAAAAAAAAAATATAATTCTATAAGGATTAGCCTAATGTGATTTGGTTGACTTGGTAAATTCAAAGACAAACTTGACAACCAATAAAAATGTAATTTGACTAAAAAAATTAAGACAACATCTTTTTTTAAATACTGAAACAACAACATATTAAATCGTCTTGAATCAACTCGAGTTAATCTATCAAATCTGCTATCTAAGTCATGAAACCCTGATACCTCAATAGAAAGCAAACAAAAATAAAATTATTAAATTAAATTCTCAATTGATCCAATGTTGAAAGATGAAATGGAACCAAAATTCAACTAAAAAAATGAGTCAAGCCAACCTGGTTTAATCTGTCAAACATAGGTCATAAAATTGGGATAATCTCATAAAAAGCAAGTCCAAGCAAATTATGAAGTTCAATTCTCAATCAACTCAATGTTGATGAACGAAATAAAAAAAATCAATTAAAAAAACAAAAAAAACTCGAGTCTACTCGAGTTAGCTCTTTAAGCACTATTTCCGAGTCATGATGCTAAAATAACATAATAGAAAATAAACAAAACAAATCATGAAATATAATTCTCAATCAATCCAATATTAAATGATGAAATAAAAAAATTAATTAAAAAAAGGGGGAAAAGGGGAAAAATATAAAAAAAAAAAAAAAAAAAAAGAGGTTTTTTGTGATAGCTCAATAAAAAAACAAATCTAGTATTAAAAAATAAAATTAAAAAAAACCATTAATTAAAAAAACTACTAACTAATACTTTAAAAGGGGGGGGAAATTCAAACACTTTTCTTTTTTTCGTTTTATCATTTTTTATCATTTTTTTTGTTCTTTGTTTATTTTTTTTGTTATGTACTTCTTTTTTTTTTGTTTTTTTTCCTTTATTTTCCCCATATTTTTTTTTCATTTTTCCCTTTTTTTAGGCTTTGCATATTTTTTTTCATTTTTTCCCTTTTTTTAGGCTTTACATGTTTTTTTTTTCTTTTTTTTCCAAGTTTGTCTTCTTCTTCTTTTTTATTCTTTTTTGTTTTTGTGTTTTTTTTCAAAATTATCTTTGTTGATTTTGTTAATATTAAACAATAAAAATTAATTTAAGTAAAACGATTACTACAATGTTTCCCTACATGACTTTTTTTATGAATTTTTTTTTCAAAATGGTCTTATCGATTTTGCTTCGTAGTTTTTTTTCTTTAAAACATTGTGGATTGTTACAATATTTCCCCACATGATTTTTTGTTTTGCTATAGTGTTTCCCCACATGTTTTTTTTTAAATTATCTTTGTCGATTTTTTTTTAATATTGAGCTGGTTAAAAATTCAGCTTCAACTTTCCTCACATGTTTTTTTTTTCATTTTGTTTTCATTTTTTTTGCTTTTTTTTAAATTGTCTTTTTTTGTGTGTGTTTTTATTTCAGAATTGTTTTTGTTGATTTTATTTTTTTAATATGGAGTTGACTGAAAATTTAGCTTTGTAGTTTTTTTCTTTAAAACACTGTGGATTACTACAGTGTTTTTTCACATGTTTTTTTATGATTTTTTTGTTTTTTTTCTAGAATTGTCTTTGTCGATTTTTTTTTTCATATTGAGCTGGTTGAGAATTTAGCTTTGTAATTTTTTTCTTTAAAACACTTGGATTGCTACAGTGTTCCCTCACATGATTTTTTTGTTACGATTTTTTTCAAAATTGTCTTTATTAATTTTATTATTATTAATATTGAGTTGGTTGAAAATTACAACTGTATATTTCCTTATGAAATACTATAGATTGTTACAGTATTTTTCTGCATAGTTTATTTTCCTTTCATTTTTTTATGATTTTTATCAAAATTTTATTTGTTCATTTTATTTTAAAAATATTAATCTGGTTAAGAATTTAGATTTATAGTTTTTTTTTGAAAATATTGTGGATTGCAATAATTTTCTTCATTTAATTTTTTTTACAAATCCACGGCAATGCATAAACATGTCATAAAACTGGCGGCATCACACAAGCATGACATTTAGTTCATATGAATAGTACATAAAGCAAAACTCTGTTCTCTTTTAATTTATAGTTAATTAATATTAATATATACCGTTCAAATAAGAGAAATTTGTTTATTTTTTTTAAAAAAGTGAGAATTAGTCATGTCCTCTTCCAACTTCACATATAACAACAATTAATATATTTATCCAAGTTGAATTTATAATAATAATAATAATAATTAGTCAGTTAAATTAGCCCTCAAGTGACTCAAGAACTTAGCCAGGTCAGATGCCAGACTAGCTAGGCAAGGTATAACAACTGATTAATAGCTAATGATAGTCATCGTTAAATGGATAATTTAAAAATCCAAGTGGGGAAGTTGGGGTCAGGTCGTGTAGGCTGTTGCGTTTCCACTCTCATTGTTTTGGATGGCTGCCACGTAAGGAAACAGAGAAAAACACTTTCTCTAAGAAAACGTGGCAGTCAACGGATACATACTTCAAAATCCCCTTTGAAACGTCTCGTGTATTTGAATTATCACTGTCATTATCACCTTTTTTGTCGGTCTCGTACGAACTAAAAATAATAATCTGGTAAAACTTCCGCTATGACATCCTTCAAATGTTAAGTTACCGTTTGTTTTCGGTTAGGTTGTCTTTTTTAAATATATTAAAATTTTATTTTTATTTTAAATTATTTTTTAAGTTTTTGAAATTGATTTGATGTGTTGATATTAAAAATAAATTTAAAAAATAAAAAATACTTTAAAAAATAATTATTATCATAATAAACATATGCAGTGCAATAAAAAAACAAGATTACACTTAAATATATATTTTTTCATTTAATTAAAGTGATTACTTGTAACATTTATTTGTATATTGTGAAAATTATAATAGTTATGTACTATTTTTACTATTAAAGAAATTATATAATAAAAAGTTGAAACAGAAGGTGAACTTACTATACACATAAACTCAATTTACTATTCACCGCATGGTGTAATTATCATTGGTGCTTTTTAAAAAAAATCAAAGGTCTTGCCTATAGGGGTAATTCAGTCTTTGCACATGGTCCATAAGCCATAATGAAACTGACTGTGATAACTTAGATGTTGTTTGGTAATGTAGTTACGAGTGAGGTTCACCCGCAACCACGTTAATAAGTGTTTGGTAACCAAAATAAAAGTACTTTCAGTTGGTAGGACCCACATGGCACCGCTGGTTTAGGAGAAGCAGCATTTTGCTGCTTCTTGTCTGGGAAAAACAGCAACAGTGGAGCATGACTTCACTGTAGCTGTTCACTAAAGTGAACAATTTTTTTTTTAATTTCAAAAAACCAGTGCGAGTGAATTAATTCACTCGCACTGTTCATATGAAAGGTTTCACTGTTTTTTTTTTAAAAAAAACTAGTGCAATTAAGTGATTTTACTCATACTATTCACGTGAACGTGAACAATATTTTTGAATTTGTTTTTTTAAAAAATTAGTTTAAGGTGAATTAAATTTACTCGTACTGTAATCTCAATTTTTATAAATGATAATATTTTACGTAATTTCATTGCATGCTCAAAGTTTTTTAGAAAACTATAGTTCTTGTTTAATGAATTTTGTACGAAATGAAATTTTAATTTTTTTTAAATTGAGTTTTACTCGAAAAACTAGTATTTAATATTATTTAATAACACTACATGAATTAGAAAAATATCGCATGATGACGTAACATTTGTGAAATTTGATCGCAATTCAAATAATGTTCTTGTTGGGTTCGACCCAGTTAAAAAAATCAGTTTTTATTTTTATTTTAATTGTGTTTTATTCAAAAAATTAGAAGGAGATCGCTTGATGACGTAACAAAAACTCCAGTTTTTGTTGTTGCGCGCTTAAGAAACCATGGAAAATATAGTCCTTATTTGATAGATTTGTTTCGTATGTGATGACATTGCATATAGTTTAATGGAATAATAAAAAAATATTTGATATCAATATTATTTATTTCATGATGTAATAACAGTAGTTAAATCTACAACATTTAAATTAAAAATCATATATATATATAACCTCAATTTCAAAAATATTTTTTTAACCAAACACATTAAACTACTTTTTGTTCAACCTCAATTTCAACCACAGTTTTAACCAAACATATATTTTTCCAAACCAACCTCAACTAAAAATACTTTTTATAAAACAACTTTTTTAAAACTACAACCACAACATCAACCTTAATACCAAACACACTTTTAATCTTTTCACTTTGTTTAGCACAATGAGATTACTTGATTATCCTTTAAGAGAAAGAAAAATATTGAACCGGCAGCCAAGGTCATTTTCATCCTTTTCTTTTTAATAGTACAATGAAATGTCGGTAGTGCCCTTAAAAGAAATAAACAATTGATAAGCTACCAACCAGAGGCTATTTTGTATTTTTATTTTCATTTTTTTTTGTTATATTTATATTGGCTTAGAGGCAATTTAGTCTTTTGATAAATATAAAATATTAAAAAAAAAGTTGATGTGTGGCATGCGTCAATTGATTCGATGTTGTTAGGCAGCACGTGCAGAGGCCTCAATCGGTCAACAACATGCTTTCTTAGTATGGTTGGATGTGTCTTGGCGGATCCTCCATTCCACAACAGCGTGCGTTGAATTCTTACCTCTAGTTTGGTGCGTGGCACCTCATAATTCCAAACCAGCCATTTAATTTATTTTTTTTTAGATTTAATTCTTATTCTTTTAATTTCTATTTTTTTATTTGAAATGGTTTGTATATTTTTTCCCCTTTCTTAAGCTAATATATATTTTTAGTTTTATCTTTCAATATTTATTTATTTTTTAAATTTCATCTCTAGTTTTTAATCGAACCCGTGGTCAATTAAGACTCAGTCAAGGAGGAATAATGAAAAGAAAAGAAAAGATAGATTGTCCAACCGGGTTAACTCATTGTGGTAGTATCCATTACCCGAGTCATCAATTTCATAGGTTAACATGGGTTAATATAGTGTATCGTCATCTTTTCATTTCTCCCCTAGGTTTTTTGCGATTTAATCATTTAACAGTTTGTTGTTTAATATTTAAGCCAGGGTTAAATAGGAGTTAAAATGATAGCGAGATTAGTGTTTTTTTATATATATAATAAAAACACCATTTGAACATTGCACCAGTTTGCTCTTGGTTCGTTAGGTCGAATAAGCCACACCAATATTTCTTTCATTTATTAACACGTATGATGATTGATTAATTTTATCTGATATATTGATCAAGTTCTTAGTTCTCATTTAAGATATTTTATTGCATGTATAAAAAAATAGCAATGCTCACATTTTTTAATGCAGTAGCTGGGTTTTGATCTAGCTCGAGTGAAGTGCAAGCCCTAAACCTAGTTTTCTTCTATAAAAGATGATTATATAATAAGAGCAAGAGTTAAGTTTTGATATGCATATACAAGATTTGATTTTAAAAGTGTTAAGATTTTTTTTTTAAAAAAACATGGTTAATGAGCATAAGGTAAAATTAAAAGTGTGATCCATTCACTTTTAGAATTGAAATTATTCTAGAATAAAAGTATTTTGATATAAAACATTAAGTTAATTAAAATAAATTGTAGGTGAATAAAAAATTAATTTCAAATAATAATTGATTCTTATGTTTTTGTAAACTCAAGAACCCTTATTCCGTATTAAAATATTACAAGATTTTATTATAGTTTATATAATAAAAAGTTAAAAATGATTCTTAGAACACCAAAGTTAAAAGAGTTAAGAATTTTAGGGTTTAAGAGATTTTGAAAAAGACATGTCAGTATTAGAAATAAAGTGTTAATTATGTGTATAATCTGTATTTTCTTCTACATTATGTGCCAGTAAATTTTATTTTTTTTTGAAATTTTTATTTGATCTCATATGTAAAATATAATTTCTCAAGTTACAATGAAAAAAAAGCATGATAAAACTCTAAAATTATAGATATATATATATATATATATATATATATCCCTAAATATAATATGATTTACCTAAGTAATAAAGGATCACTACTTATACTAATTTTGGGGACTGTAATTCTTTTTTTTTTACATCAAATTTTCTCAATTATTTATTTATTTATTTATTATTATAAATTTAAAGTACTTTAAAATATATTTTTTTAACAAAACAGTGGAATTAAAAAAAAAAATATTTCTATTGTCCTATAATTTATTTAAAATTACACTTTCCTATTAAATTTTTAAAAAATAGAGTTTGTATCTTGAACTTTATACCCGCGTTAATACTTAACATACAAAAATCAACAAAAAAATATTTAATTATTTATAAAATTGTTGTTATATTCTATTTAACAACTAAAACACCATTATACATTGAATATTACAACTTTATTATCATATTAAAAAAAAATCTAATCATACATTGAATATTACAACTTTATTATCATATTAAAAAAAAACCTAATCATAGAGAACTTTTATCAAACATGTGGTATGCAAATCTATACAGGTTGCCATCTACCACAACTCAATTGAAGTTCACTCGCAGCCACACATTTTAATGTTTGGTAAAGGAAACAAACCTGATTTTGCTTGGTAAAGCCCACTGATTTTTGCTGCCCAGCTACAGGATTGGAGAAGCAACATTTTGCTGCTTCTTGTGGTTATTTTTAGGAACAGTGGAGCATGGCTCCACTGTCGCAATGTTCGGTTTTTTTTTTTGAAAAACCAATGAGAAAAGTTTAGTTTTTTTTCCCTGAACACCAGTGCAGTTAATCGTGAACAATATATATATAAAATTAGTTTAAGGTGAATTAAATTTATTCGTACTGTAATGAAATTGTAATTTTTTTTTAAAAATTGTATTTTACTCGAAAAACTAATATTTAATATTATTTAATAACACTACATAAATTAAAAAGATATCGCATGATGACGTATCATTTATGGAATTTGATCGCAATTCCAATAATAAAAATATCACAATCTTTATTATTTAATAACACTACATAAATTAAAAAATTTCAGTTTTTGTTGTTGCGCGCTTAAGAAACCATGGAAAATATAGTTCTTGTTGGATAGATTTCGTATGTAATGACATTGCACATAGTTTAATGGAATAATAAAAAATATTTGATATCAATATTATTTATTTCGTGATATAATAACAGTAGTTAAATCTACAATATTTAAATTAAAAATCATTAATATATATATATTAATTATTTTATAACCTCAATATGAAATATATTTTTTTAACCAAACACATTGAAACTACTTTTTCTTCAACCTTAATTTCAACCATAGTTTTAACCAAACACCTATTTTTTCAAACCAACCTCAACTAAAAATACTTTTTATAAAATAATTTTTTTCAAATCACAACCACAACAGTTACCGCAATACCAAACACACTCTACGCTTCACTTGTCTTCCCTTCGCCGCTTTGTACCCCACGCTTCACTTGTCTTCCCTTCCCCGCTTTGTACCCCTCAGAACAAGTTTCTCAACATATCGAGTGACTATGCTAGCATGTGGTTCATTCTTCTTTTCATCTCTATTTTTGCTACTAGAATACTTGAGCTTATATGGGGTGGAGGTGGTATTGAAGACTGGCGGAGCAATGACCAATTCCGAGTGAATGGTAGCACACCAGCTCATCTCTTTGTCGTCTTTCAAGGGCTTTTGAGAGTGTGCTTGCATGTATTGATACCAGCGTCCCTGCCACTTCAAAGCATCTGACGAGGATGGGGACTTTGCATAGTTTTATGTGTTCAAATGGACATCTCTTCTCATCCGTCCAACCATTGTCATTTTCCCTTCCCCATTTTCTCCACCATTTTATTTAATCTGCTAGTCTAAATCATGGATATCAATTCTATTTTGATAAATATTTTATTTTATCAATTAAAATAAAATGTTTTGATTTCAAAGCATTTTGATATGTCATTTTAGAATTATATTGTTCATATATATATATATATAATTCAACAAACATAATTTAAATTTAAGATAAATTAATTATAAATTATGCAATACAAACACAATGCCAAACAAATATAATTTTAAAATTTAAAATATTTTTAAATAGTTAAGATTAAATAGAATTTTAACTTAAGTAATTCAACTTAAACAAAATACTAAAATATTATGAAAGTAAAATATTTTAATATAAAAGAAACATAAATCAAATTCACACAAGCCATTCACGTCAAAACGTTACGGCAATTAATTCTTGAACGAAGGTATGAGTTGGAATTTGAGTGTCATATTTAGGTTAACACACGAACACCACCTAATTAGTATTTTTTAACCCTTAATTAAACTATAAGTTTTGTTTATCATCCCTTTAAATTCCCTTCAGTTTACTCATTCAATATAATGAGGAGGTCATGCTTTTCTTAAGGATAATAAGAAACAGCGCAGTGCTTTTTATATTATAATCGTATTGCAAAATATATTTTTATTGTGATATTAATGGAGAATAATCTCTTAACATTTTATAAAAAAGATGTGCAACTC
Source organism: Populus deltoides (assembly GCA_015852605.2). Classification (NCBI taxonomy): domain Eukaryota; kingdom Viridiplantae; phylum Streptophyta; class Magnoliopsida; order Malpighiales; family Salicaceae; genus Populus; species Populus deltoides. The sequence continues at coordinate 33,127,860 of CM027570.2, read as the reverse complement.
ATGTTTTATTCAACCAAAAAAATGGAAGGAAAATAATAAATATTAGTGTCAATGAAGGTTTGTAGGAGAGGGGAGTTCAATGAAGATGAATTTGTCCTTTAACCATGCTAAAAAAATAAATTAGGGTCCATAAATTTATTATTATTGTTGTTGTTTTGTTTGATTTTTTATTTTTAGATTGATTAAAGATTGTTTTGTAGTTGAAAATGGAGTTATTAATATTTATATGATATTTTTAGGATTTGTTTTGGTTAAAATAAGTTGAAATTTGGGTTTGATTGAATGATTTTTCAATTCCGAAATGGAACATATGAAATGAAACTAGAACATTTCAGCCAAAATTAATCCGGAAAATTCAAAATGAACCGAGATTTAAAATGAGATGAAAATTGTTTCGTTTTGTAAATTGATATGAAATGTTTCGTCCATTCCGAATGAAACGGAACAAAATTGACAACCTTGATCTAAATTTCAAACCTAGACCCTACCAAATGCCCAAATGTCAAGAACATACAAAACGAAATTAAAAGGTTTATGCAAAAGCAATCCACTTTATCTTGTTCACTATGAAGATCGAGATCCTCTAAAAGACCCAAGTTTACAAAAACCAAGTAAAACCAGTTCTTAAAGCTCTTTATTGCTCTTAAATCTTCTGGAAATCATCATATAGAGGTGTTTACCATATGTTATGTCAGATTTCTTTATGAAGAGAAAGCAAGACATAATTGGTGTGGTATAACCAAAGTTTTTAAACCCGGCCTGATGGCCGGCCCGGGTTCCGAGTTTTGACTGGGTCGGTCGGGTTAATCTCTATTTTAAAAAAAATTCAAAATGACGTCGTTTTAGTAAAAAAAAAAAATCAACGGGTTGCAACTGAGTTTTTGATCGGGTTTGCCTGGTCACCTAGGTCGTCGGGTCAACCCGCCGGTCGGCCAGGTCACACCGGGTTATGGCTTATCCTATTTTTTCATCAACCCGGCCTGGTTCCAGTCTCGGGTCGGCCGGATCCCGAATCGACCCGCCGAATCGGGCCGGGTTTCAAAAGTATGAGTATAACCACTGTAATGTTGAGATTGGAAGAGATTGTCTCCACCTGGAAAAGAAATGATTTGTTGTTTGTGTCTAAGTTGGTTGTAATATATACATTTAGGGTAATTTTGTCTTTTTAATAAATTTAATGTTAACTGTAATTTCCAGAACTCGGTAAAGAAATATAATTTTGACCAAGTTTTTATACGATATTAGGTTAGTTTTCTCAGTAAAAAAATCAAATTTACCGGCAGTGAAAGTAAAAAGAAAAAAAAAGGAAGATAAGAAGTACAGTAAATTCGAAAGTGTAAAAGTAGAGGGTAGAGGAACAAAAATGTAAATAAGATGTTTCAGGTGGTGGGGTCTCGCGTGGGAAATCAAAAGGGATAGAGGCGTACAGAGGAGGGAGGCCACCGCTACAGTAGGATTCAGAATCAGCCGCAAACACACACACACAGGAGGCGGATTCATGTCGTTTCTTGTTCGGAAAAAAGCAAAGAAGATATAGCTTCAGAATCAATTAAAAAAGAAGAGAAAGAGTAGGTGTGTTTACTCTCAACTTCTTACTTGAAATTCCTTTTCGATTTCTGTTTTTTTCTCATACAGTGAGGAATTTGTTGTTTCAGATTTATCTCCACCTTCTATTTTTTATTTTTTATTTATTTCTGATAAATTGAACGGCATGTCTCCTGTTTCTTTCTACCGACATGTCTTTCGTTGGGCCTGACCGGCGATGTCGTTCATTCAACCGGAACGACGTCAACCGGTGGTCAGGCAGTCAGTCTTGGGTATGACATGTCTTTCGACACTCAATTTGGAGGAATTGAACCGGAATTTGTTAGCTAGGGTTTTGATTTTATGGTTTGTAAACAAAAATTTATGATCCTTGTCCAATCAGAATGCATTGCCTTAACTGAGCTTTTAATCAATTATAGAGGTAGCAAGTGATGGACGTAGCAACTCCAAATATTACTTTTGATGAAGAAGATTCGCAAATTCAAATTTCTGGTCATTCTCTACGTAATGACCCTGGTCCCTTTGATCCCTCTGTGCTCTATGATCAGGACGAGCATATATCATCGGCTGTTTGGGAAGGACTGGTATAGCTCACTGTTTTTTTTTTTTTTTAATGGTTGTGCAGAAGTTAAATTGCTTTCATTAAGTTGTGATAATTTGTTGAATTTAATAAATAGGAGCGTGGTGCACTTAGATGCCACGAGCATACGTCAAAGCTTGAAGAGTGGAAGTTAACAGGGAAGCAACTAGAGTTGGTTGAGAAAGCTGGGTTTAAGTATTTTAGAAAGATTGAAGCATTTAGTTTAGATAATCAGCTGATATCTGCTTTGGTTGAAAGATGGAGAAAGGAAACTAATACATTCCATCTACCTGGTGGGGAAATGACCATAACTTTGGATGAGGTTGCACTCAATCTTGGACTAGCAATTGATGGGGAGCCCGTTGTAGCTGTAGAGTTAGAAGATTCTTCTGCCATACCCATTTGTGAGAAACTCTTGGGAAAGAAACCTACTTCGAGTGATCGAAGGGGTGGATTCTTGAAGCTATCTTGGTTGAAGGATTCCTTTTCACACTGTCCAGATGTTGCTCCTCTTGAACAGGTTGAGCAGTGTACTCGAGCTTATCTTCTATATCTTGTAGGGAGTACCATTTTTTCTACAACTAGTGGAAACACAGTTCCTGTCATCTTCCTGCCTCTATTTGAGGATTTTGACAAAGCAGGGAAGTATGCATGGGGTGCCGCAGCATTGGCCTTTCTGTATAGAGCACTTGGCAATGCCACTAGTAAATCTCAAAGCACGATCAGTGGTTGTTTGACACTGCTCCAGGTTGCTTACATTTTTTATTTTTGTCATTTCTCCTTCTGATATCTTTTGGGCAAAATAGCAGATCTCTTACCCATTACATTATAAAGGCTTCTGGTTGGAATGCTGATTTTCTTTTTTCACCATTCTATCTAGTGTTGGAGTTACTGGCATCTAAATATTGGTCGCCCAAAACTCAATCAAGGACAAGCCCATGATACCTTTCCACTTGCACTTCGTTGGAAGCAAAAACTAAGTGGTCTACGATCAAAATGTGATGTGGTTCAGTACCGTAAGGCACTGGACTCTCTCCAACCATGTGATGTAAGTTTCTAATTTGTTGTTCCAGTTGTACTTGCCATGCTTCAAGTTGATGGTTCATTGGTCTCATACATGCAGGTTGAATGGCAACCTTACCATGATATGGATGAGATTGTGCCAGAAGATATCAAGGACACTTTGATTCTGGGCAGATCAAGGACAACTTTGATTTGCTTGGACAAGGCAGAAAAGCACCTTCCAGATCGCTGTGTGAGGCAATTTGGCTTTAATCAACCAATCCCACAAGAAGTGCCACAATGGAAGGGAATTGATGGTGAGGCCGACCAGTCGAAAAGCATTGCTTCAAGTTGTGAGGATTGGTCAAAGCATCGAGATCAAATTGTAGAAGGTGATGATAGAGTTGATGACAGCGAATACTTACTGTGGTACTCCAACATTACCAGAAAATTTGTGGGAAGGCATACATCTTTGGAATCTATGTTTCGTCAAACAGTAACTCCCTTGATACCTTTCTTTCTGACTCCTTGTGTTGGGATTTGTGAAGGCAATGAGATTTATAATGTTCAACCATCTCTTTCTTTCTTTTTTCACAGGTTGCTGGCATGACAAAAATGTTGGAGCTAGCAAAGACACTATCAAGAGATGATATGTTTCTCGTAAACCAGAAGGCTGTTGAGAATATTAAGAACATTTTGAGTGAGAGTTTGAAGAACCCGTTTTCGAATTCAAAAGGTAAGTTACCAACAAAAGGTAGCAAGAAGCGAAAGCTAATAGATATCTAGTGTGGAAATTTCGTAGTAGAAGATGTTTAGTACAGGCCTAGAAAACTCCAGGAATCATTGCATTTTGTTTAACAGGCTTCTAGTTAACTATATTGAAGATCGCAGAGATTATCCTTGGGTGTGTATACACACATTATTGCTTGGAACTATTTGGAAACGTGTTCACAATTAATCAGTCTAACATCAATAGTTGGCCACTTCCAGTGTTTCTTTAGGTGTTTTAAACGAAATAAGTTTCTAACAATCTTTTATATCGTCCCTGTCGTGATTGGTCATCCACTCTGCATATTTGTGGGACACGTCCCTCGTGATAAGTTTTTTTTTAGATCTTTCACCTTTTTCATCATTGATGGTTCAATTCTGTTATTTCATATAGCCGCTCTTGCTTTTGATTCACTTTTACTTGAAATGGTTGACGAACTTGATTAAAAGGTAATTATGAGAATTAACAGGGCATAAAATTGATTTCAGGAATTGGCTTGGGTCATTTACTTAACCACCTCCCTGCTGTCCAGCCCATCCTCTGAGACCATGGCATGCAAATCAATCTTTTTTAAATAATAATAAAAAAAGTTTACTCCAATAAATCCCTCCAAATATGGTTTCATATCATATCAGCCATTTCCCCCCTTTTTTTGGTTGTGCATAAATATTTTCTGGTTTGGTTTAAATAGGACCGTGTACAGCAGCCTGTTTGATTTGCAGTGCGTGTTCTCAATTCCGGCAAACGCAAGGCATTTTAGGTCTGCCAGTCCCTTGCGGCACCCAACACTTCTCAGCTATTTCACCAAACTTTCTCAAAGAATTAGGGTTAATGCGACCCACCAGTAGAGGATCGATAATTCTTTCAAGCTACCCTTTCTTTTTACAGAACATGCCCCACCAGCTAAGTTTATTTCCTCCCTCTGCTGAGAGTTTATAGTAGGAGGTCGAGCACAAAACACTTTAAGAGCTATGATTTCAGATCAAGATAACCAGAACTACCTTGCATACCGATGCTTATATGGTCAGGATCCGACACCCTTAATTTAGATAGACCGACGGTGAAAAATGTTTCAAATATGAAGAAAAGTGTGTATCAAAATAACTAAATATTTTGCTTTAATTCAAAAACTAAATATTTAATCCTAATTGTCCTATAAAATCTATAAGAATCAACACTACCCCTCAAATTCCGACTTGTTTAAAAACTTTAAGAACACTTAATCCATATATTTAATCTTAGAAAAATCCATAATTTTTTTTATCGAACTTCTCTTTAATGAAGAATTTATCTTCCCCTACCTGTTTTATATAGTCGCATTAAACTAGATTATGAATAATAAACTACATTATGAATAATATCATATGCTGTTTTATTATCACAATATAGTCAAATAAGTTCTCTTGATGGACAACTCAAATTCTATTGTGGAAGTTTTAACCATAACACTTTAAAAAGTATAAGAGTCGTATTTTTAAATTCAGCTTCAATATATGAGTGAGAAATAACATCTTATTTCTTGCTTCTTCGTGTAATGAGAGATTACCACCTATAAAGGTAAAGTAATCAAAAATAGATTGCTTATCATCTACCACTCTAATTCCGTTAGCATCACTAAATACATCTATACTTTAGCAATTTGTATTTTTTAGTGAACAAAATACCATTTTCAATTGCATAATTCAGATATAACAAAATGCACAAAATCGCACTCATATATTGTTTTCTAAATTATGCATAAACAAACTAACAATACTCAATGCATAAGTCAAATCCGGTCTTGTGTTAGTTAAGTGCATTAATTTTCCCACAAGTTTTTGATATCTTATTTTATTAATTTCTATGATTAGAATCAATAAACATCACCAAAGAACTCCTTAAAAGTGTTGATTGGACCAATTATAAGGTCAAAGGCAAATAAGATTATAGAGGTTTTTAATGGGCTAATTCAAGATATTTATGACAAGTCAAGCTTCAAGATCTCAACAAGTGGTGATCAAGCCTTGATTGCTATGATCCATGCAAGGGTTGGACAAGAAAAGACGGTTTTGTGCTTAATGTTTTTTAATATGAAGTTTTACATTAATAAACATAACTTTTAATCTGATATCTTGGACCGGGCCAAAATTTTACCAGAAAATTCCAGAGGTCATGTATTCTATAAAGTTAAACTTTTATAGCAATCAGAGTTTGAAAAAGCCTTGTAATAAAGATCATAAACTATTATACAAGAATTACATTATTTTTCTAGGTGGTTTAATATCATTTTTCCTTTTTATTTATAAATTTTCTACAAGGTAAGTACATAGTGGCAACAAGTGATTTTTAATTTTGCAAGAAATCCTAACTTTACAAGGATGTTTTCAGCAACTTGTTTATTTTGGCAGCTTAAGAGTAATTAATTTGCAAGGATTCCTTTTAGCACGTGGATTAATTAATTCGCAAGGATTCCGTATTTTGTATGGACACAAAGTTAGCGGCCTCTTTATTTGTGAAGGATACAAGTCAACAATATAATTATTCTTCTGCAAGGGTTCAACAACTCTTTTTCAAAGAAGGGAAATTTGCGATAATTTGTTAATTATTCTAGATTTTAGGTTTTGTTATTTACTCTACCAACTTTGAAGTATTTTTAAATGAGTCTTAATACCAACACATTATTCCATTAGGATTTTATTATTTTATGAACTATAAATACCGGTTTGAAAAGGGTGAACATGTTAGCTTTGTTTTTTTATTTTGTTTTGTTTTGTTTTTTTTTTATATAGAATAATATTTTGTGTGTGGTGAGGTGCTTATAAGGTTGTTAAAAACATATTTTTGACACAGCATGAAAAATATAAAATAAACTCGAATCGTAAAAATGGATCGTAAAATCATAAGGAATTTTTTTTCATATATAGTTCAAACACCTTAAAATACATGCTTCAAATAAAAATTCATACATAGTTCAAACATCTTAAAATACATGTTTTAAATAAAAATTCATACATAAACTATTTCATACAAAGTTTCCTCAATCTACTATAGTATTCTATATTGATATGCTGTTTATTAATTTAATGCTTTGCATTTTGCAGCTTTGCTTGTTGAAAATGAAAAATTTATTTTGTCTGTGAAACATTCTAGAGGAACTACTTGCACAAAATATATAATTTCCATGGATGTAGACAACATATCAAAATCAAGCAGTACATATATTGAATAATCCTTTGCTATTTTATACAATTAAAATCTTGATTTTTTCCAAAATATACTACTACCTAGATTGAAAATCAATCAGCTTCAGTGAAGGAACCCTGCATACCGAAATGACATCCTAAAATGTAGTATTACTGGAACAAACTCAACGCACACCAAACACCACCATTAGCATTCGTTGCAGCACCAAGGTAGGTAGAAATTCACAAGGGTTCTATATAATTAATGATACCACATGCACATAGCATGTGTAATTAATAATACAAGGTAGACAATCAGGACCAGGAAAATCATCATACTAAAATCATTCCATCAAGCAAAACATTATGAAGGGAAAAATTGTTATTCAAAATCATGGGCAATCAGGATCGGAAAATCAACATCTGTACAGAGGAATATTATATTTTCACATTTTGACTCAATAGACATATAAATGGAACAACTTATGGTGAAGAGGAAGCTGTTGATAATGGAAAAAAAGGAGACCGTTGTTGATGAAGGCTGAAAAGTAAGTCGTTGTTGAAGACTGAAGAGGAGAGCGCTGCCACCTACCGCTGTTGATGAAGAGGAAGCTGTGAGCTGTTGATGATGGGAAAAAAAAGAGCGCTGTCGCTGTTGACGAAGAGGAAGCCGTAGGCTGTTGATGAAGAGGAAGCCGTAGGCTATTGATGATGGGAAAGAAAGGAGATCGTTGCCGCTATTGATGAAAAGGAAGCCGTGAGCCGTTGATCTCACGATGGCTGGTTAATTGATCTCACGATGACTGGTTAATAGAGAAGGAGATTAGGGATTTAATGTTCAGACGTTGTTCTCATTGAAAAGGATGAAAGGAAGCTGTAAGCGATGCACTGAAGTGACTGGACATTTACCCAATAACCAATAGGCGCTAGACAGCTGGAGCTTGGAGGAAATATATATTGCAGTTTATGTATTTTGTTGAAATTGTTAAAACGGTCTTGAAATCGTGTTTTTACGCGATTTCACCTGATTTCAACCATTTTTGAGTTTTTCAAACTATTTCACATGTTAAGTATTTATTGATTCGTAAAACGAATCGTATGATTTTACGAGTCAAAACGCGATTTTAACAACCTTGGTCGCTCATACTCTTATGTTCTTCATTGAGCTCTTCAAGACTTATCAAATATTAATTATCTTTGTGAAGCTCATTATTATACTTTCAGTTCTTGATTCGTTATAATAAAATGGTTGGGGTCTTTAATCTAATAATTTTGGTTTATTGGTTCAGATAATCTTTGGGTTGAGGTTTTATCTTTAATTTAATTTGAACTTTCTTGAATTGTATTCTTTTTTGGGTTCTTATCCTTTAGATTTGCATCATGTTATTTAATTGTACTTAACATATAACTTTAAACTTACTAATGCTGGTGTATCAACTAGTTGATATATTAGCATACCAATCTCTTGTAAAAGATATAATAATTTTTTTAAACAAAAGGATTTTTTTTATGAGAATAAGATACTTTGATTTCAAAAAAATATTCCAAACAACCCTAGTCTTTGATTTTAAATTTCTAAACAAGTGATATTGTGAGATTTTTCTTTTTTCTATATGATTTTCTATAATTACCATATCATCTATATATACAATGAGTGTGGTAATCTAACATTGCTATTTCTTTAGAAATAATGTGTGATCTAAATTGCTTTAATGATAGACATAGGTTATCATAGATTCTATGAACTTTCAAAACTGTGCTTTTGAAGATTTTTTCAATTGATACAATGATTTATTCAACTTGTACAACTACTATTTCTGTATTTTAAGTATTAAGCACCATGATGGGAGATCCACGTAGACTTTTTTGGATAATTCACCATGCAAAAAAAAAAAAAAAGTTATTCATATCAAGTTATTGTAATGGTCAATCTCAGTTCATAGCAAAAGATAATAGAACTCAAATTATGTTGATTTTGGCTATAACTGTAAATGTCTTTGTATAATTGATATCATAGGTTTGAGATTGGTCTTGTTTTAAGGCATTCAATTATGCCATCAACCTTATATTTTAAGGAGTTCTCACATTCTATCTTTTTCAAGGATTTCATCTCTTTGTTTATAGTTGCTTTCCACCTTGGGTTAGTTAAGGCTTCTTGCATATTGTTAAGAACAAACATAGTAGATAAATGTTTTATAATTGATAAAATTGATTCTAATAAATAATGACTAATATATAATGACTAGTGAGATGTTTAAATTTACTAGAACATATATAGATTTAAGAAAATCTCTGATTTGATGATGTGATAATTTCTTGACTGACTTAGATACTAATTTAAAAACATTCTCAATAATCAATTAGTTTGGTATATTAGTTGTTAGGGATTCTAACTTGAATGGAGTATTTGTTACAATTGCATATTTAGCTTCTAGGTGTTCATCACCACTTTGATTTAAAGCTATACTACTCAAGTCCAATTCACCTTTTTCCTGGTTATCTAGAATAACTTGTGAGTCATCACTACTAGAATCTAAATTTATGTCTAAGTCTAGAAAATTATAATTTATAGTATGAATCTCTTTATATTACTCTCTTTGAAGTAAAGGCTCGGAGAAAAAAAACATATGGTGTCTTTATGAAGAACAACATTCATTGTGATTAATATTTATTGAGAAGAAGGATGATAACATTTATATCTTTTTTTTTTAATGATTAGCATACCAAAGGAAACCACTTCATAATTCTTAAGGAGTCAACTTGTTGCACTGATGTTTATGAAGATGCATAAATGTGACACAACTAAAAATATATGGTGTGACACAACTAAAAATATAGGGTGAAAAATTTAGGACTGTTACGACATAAACTACATTAGTGAAAGCTTGGAATGGCGCTAAAAATTTATTAAAACTAAAAGGTACATGATTAATTAAATATATTGCAAATATAAGTACTTCTTCTTAATAAGATAAGGACATATGAGATTGTATCAATGAAGCATGAACATCCTCCAATAGGTATCGATTTTTGTATTCAACATCCTCTTTACAAGAGTATATTGAAATAAGTAGTTTGATGAGTAGCTCTGTGTGCTTCAAATACTATTAAAGTCCAAACTATGATATTCTCCCACATTATCATTAACATTATGGAGAACCTAGACCTTTTCCTTGTATTAAAATTCAACCATTTTATGCAACTTTTGAAATAAAAAGTTCACTTCACCTTTCGATTTCATTAAGCACACCGAGATCGTTTTGGTATAGTCATCAATAAAGATAATAAACCAATGTGATCCATCTAAAATAATGATTTAGGATGGACCCGGATCATCAGAAGGTATACTAATAAATGGATGTGGTTTTCTATAAATAAGTGTATTACAATCTTTTTATAATACTATTAAATTTTATCGGATTGTTTTTTAAATAACTTATATTTTTATTGTCTTATAATTAAATAAAAAATATTTCAAACAAACCCGATGTTATTAGATCCAATCAAGTCCCTAACTTGAGTCACTAGTTAGGAAGGTTAGCTTAGATCAATCAAAGATATTATTGTCATGATATTTAAAAATTTTACTTTGTATATATTAAATCTTGGGCTGATAATCAAAATTTTATTTATAAATAAAAAAATATATTAACAACATACACATAGCTTTTTTTACATATAAAAATATTTTAGTATAATCCATGGTGAAACGCATACTAATTACTTTATTTGTCAACTACAAAAAAAAAAAAAATCACCAATAAAACCTATTGAGTTTTTTTTTTTCATTCTTTCCATATGGAATAATGTAGCTTTAAATAATAATAAAAAAAATCAATCACATGTAGCTGAGAACTCGAAAGCCCCACCGACAGAAACTATTTGAAACAAGTAAGAAGTCCCTTGAAAAAAAAAAAAAAAAACACTTTAAGTTTCTGTCAATATAATATACATGTCAATCACGCAATTGGAAAAGGCCCTCCACAGCTTCGAGGCCAGTGAATTTCTGGTTGTTATATATTTCTGAAAATAATAATAAAAATAGATCAATCATTTTGAGCTACATGCATGCGAATTCAGAAGATGACGAGGGCGGTCCTTGCCAATTAAAATTAAAAAACAGAAGGGAGATGGGTCCTCACTCCTCCCTGTTTATTTACATGTAATTTGATTAATTTTTTAATATTTTAAAATTAATAACTATATAAACCATTAATAATACTAAAATTTTAAACCATTTAGTAGGTGATCAGTAGTAAAAGGTCGAGGCTGAAGAGTTTACTCCCCTGTTATTTCAAGTTCGAGCTCTATAATTACTAATATGATAATCACTGGAGGCTTGCATAGTTGTTAATTTCAGGACTCGTTAAATTAATTAAGATACACGCAAACTAATCTAAACACATATATTAATATTAAAAATTTTTAACTCTGAAAAACAAATCCAAAACTTCGTCATTGTTATACCTTCAGCGTTTCGGCATTGCCAATTAAAATTAGAAAACAGAAGAGAGATGGGTCCTCACTACTTTAATTGTAGGGATGATAATTTTGTTTTCTTCCTGAATTTCCTTATTCACCGAAAGAATGTAGTTATCACATATTTAGCCCAACATGACACCAAATGTACAGTAAGAAAAATTCTGTCGGTGTACGTAGTATATATAATATTTGTATTGTTGCCAATCCAAAATGTCTTATTATATATATATATATATATATATGTATGTAAATTTTTAAATGTGTTTTTTAATTAAAATATATTAATTTTTGACATCAAATTTGATATTTGTTTTGACAAAAAACAATTTAAAAAATAAATTGTAATGTAAAAACAAACACCCACTTATTTTTTTTTAAAAAACATTTATAAGTGAGAATTACTGAAAATTAAAGATCAGATATGGTGATAAAAGAGAGAGAGACTATATACAATGAAGTAATTTTGACAAATAATAATAAAAAAAATCCGTTTTTAAGTAATTAAGTGTTCAATGCTAATGAATTCTATCAAAGTTACCAGTCATGATTAATAAAATACGCTAAAAAGCTTGTACGTATATTAAAATTAAGTGATAATTTAGAAAGTCATAATAATAATAATAACAACAACAACAACAACAATAAGGGATGATAGTTGTAGGGATGATATATACACATTTTAGTTGACTGATATAATTCTTTGTCACGAAAATATATATATGGGAAGAAGTTGAATTCATACTATTAATTATATATTGCAGAAGAAAGGTAGCCCTCGATCGATCTAGCCATTGACTTCAGCGACAGCTGCGTTCTCAAAGGATGCCCACTAAGCTTGCTAAGAACACGGCATAACCTTAGTTTACATTAAAAATTAAATCATAAATTAATATGCATATTGTCCAATATCCCTTTGTAAGATTAATATAATTAAAACAGAGAGAAGCACTACGAAAAACAATTAAATCAAACATAAAATAACAAATAAAATATATGTCTCCTAATACAATCAATCACCAAACTTATTTTCTTCCATTTACAAACATATATGATTAATGATTATATATGAGCAACAATTGAAGAAAAGAAAATATATGTAACTGAGAAATTAAAACGAAAATTTAAACAAACATGGAATCACACAGTTTCTTCTCTAAGATACTTTGCTTCTTATTAGAAAGTCCACTTCCAGATCTTGATCCTCAAATCAACCTTGCACTTAGCATTTGAGACAGATGCTTTTGTTGCTTGTTTCCCAGATGGAACAGTGGCTTTAATCCCTTGACAACTGACCCTAATTCTAGCTTTTGGAGTCTTTAACCCTCCCATCTTGACTTTTACTTTAGTCTCCAACTCTAACTTCAAAGCCACACCATCCTTGCTCTTCAAATCACTCGTTAACTTGCTACCAGATTTGTCATCCAGTTGTAAGCCACTGCTTATGATGGCAGCTCTCAAAAAGGTTGTGTTCTTGGTGCCATGCACAAATGAGGGCAACAGACCACTACCTGCTAGGATACCATCTTTCTCTGTAGTCACAGAAATAGTGATGGGATTGTATGTATAGACGAGTTTTTTATTAGGGTTTCTAGTGGTGATGTTGAGGTCGATGTTGGTAGTGAGATGGGACGTTGAGGTAAGGTTGAGAGAGGAGATTTTGAGGCCGGAGACGACAAAGGTGGGTCGGTGGGGTCGGTAGAGGACGTAGATAATGGCTCCGGCTATGGCAGCAAGGACTATGAGAGTGAAGATGACCACTGCGGTCCATAAAACACAGGAACAGAAGCAACCGCGGCTGCGTTTTCTGTTGGGTTGGGGGCGGTAGACGGGGCGGGAGGCACCGTAGAGTTGAGCTTTGGTGGCTGGAAAGGAAGGGTTGGTGGCAGTTGTGCCATTTGTAGCTGGTTTAGTAGAAGGGTGGACCCTGTCTGTCATGGTGATCGATCAAGAAAGGGGAAGGAATGAAAAAGAAGAGGAAATAAAGTGCTGCTTTGGTTCTCAATTATAAAAGAGAGGGGAAAAGGTGTTTCTAGTCTATTGGTATTGGGAGAAGAGTAGAGGACAGAAGGTGCTTTTTTTGGTCTCGAAAGAGCAAAGTTTTCTTTGCTTGGGTTAATTTTTAATTAAAGGGAGGCAACGAATACAAAAACAGCACTCCTCCAACTTTCAGGGGGAAAAAAAAACAAAGAAAGAAGAGTTTGATCTGTGTGTTTATAGTGTAACATAGATCAGTAGAGAACTGGATTGTTTAGGACACAGTTTGGACGACAAGGTCTAAATGCTTGGTGTTTGAGAGAGGGCGTGCGGAGAAAAATCAAGAGATGGGATGAAAGGAAGGAAGGAAGGTTGGCATTAGCGAAGGGCAGCATGGAAAACAACACTATACCAATAGCAATATATATATATAGGCGCACATGCCTTTCTTTGGCGCGTGTTAGTCAGTGAATTGTATGGAGTATTAACAAATTGAGTAGTGCTGAGATAACTACCCAAAAACCAGAAATCAAATATTTTTATCATTTTGATTTGTTAGGGGAAAAACACTATGATTGTAAAAGAAAATTTTAATAAAAAAACATGCACACGTGTGTAAGAAAAATTTATAATAAAAAATAACTAAATAAATATTTTATTCTCATTAAATATTATTGAGCAAATATTTTTAATTATTTTTTAGTATATTATATTAATATAAAATTATTCATAAAGTATTGTTAATATCGACCGTTAGAAGCTATAATTAATGCTCTTGAAAACTATGACATGAATGGATATATTCTTAAATATTATTTTAATAAATTTATTTAAAAAGTTTTTTATTTTATTTTTTTTAAAAATTAATGGTTATTTAACAAAAAGACAAGACAATCGAGTTTGGAAAGATAGTTTTGCATGCTTAATCTAAATCAAAAACTTAGATCCGCACACTTAGCCTAAATGAAAAATAAGCCCATGCAACTTATTTTGTTTTGTTTTTATTTTAAATGGACGAATGACTTATCATTCATTATATATATATATTTATATATATATATATATTTTTTTAAAATAGAACAAATAACACATGATCAATTTAAAAATATTAAAATCAAATTGAATCAAACAAAATTTACAGGTCTTAATCTACTTCTTCTGGTATATTTAAAGGTCAAAACCATCTACATTAAACTCCCTTCTCTAAAGTGAATTCATTTATATCAAGATATCGGTCTTTTATAGTTGTAATATGGCTAGCCATATGCTTTCTCTTATTTATCATTTTCAATGATTTTCTCTTTTATTTATCAATTTCTAGTAACTGAAAACATGAAAAAAATGAAGTTTAATGGCAAATAAAAGAAAACCTAAAATAAAAGGAACCAAATATGCAAAAATTAATACTGAGGGATCAAATTGAAGTTTTTCATGCCTTTTGAACAATGTAAATGAAAAGGGCTCAATTTTTTATGTTAATTTTAGTCTTTTATCTTTCATTCTTTTAACAATATTCTAAAATTATATTTCATAAAATCAATCTTTAATTTAATTTAACGTGAAAATATTTTATTGTATATTGGATACAAGAAAGCATGCAAATTGAAATCAATTCCAATACATAAAACCATGTCAACAATACATGCGTAGATGAAATTGAAATAAAAAAAGTTCAATGATTAAACTATAAAAAATGAATTGATTGAAAAAAATGACTATAAACATGAACTACAAATATGAGAGATTTTGCATTATAGTACACTATAAGCTAAAAGAGGAAGCTTATTTACTATTTATTTTACTTTTATGACCTAGATGCACAAAATATGAGAGGTTAGCAATTGTTTTTGTTTTTTTTTTAAATGATTACAAACCAAATATGTAAAGGAAAACAAATTGATCATATGAGTTTTCAATAAAAATAATTTTTTTAATATATTTTTGACATAATCTTATCATATTAATTATTATTTTTTTGCCTTCAATTACATACAAAATATTGAGACAATATTTTAATATTTTGTTTTATTAAAACTTGCATTTGAGATTGTAATTAGCTTTTATTTAAAAATTAGTGCTTCCAACTAAAAAACATACTTTTACTAAAACAATAAAATGATGTTTTAATAAGGATATAAGGTTTAGATTAAAGAAATAAACTTTTCCTATTTATTTCAAATGATTGAAATTTTTAACAAAACTTTATTTTAATTTTCAATGTCTTCTATTAAAAAATCATAGTTTCAAACAATATTAGAGCTTATTTATGATATTCCCAACCAAACGAATTATTTATGTTGACAAAATGGAAGTCAAGAAACCAGCAAATTGATTCCCAACCTAACGAATTATTTATGTTGGTAATTAAAAGGGAAATCTTACCTTGCATTTATGCATGCATCCCGTTCTTGCTCGTTCATCATTGTTGATTGACTATTTCAATATCTGGGCACAAATTATGGAGCTGTTAATTTGTCCAATCCTGAATTTGTTGGAAGAAATGGTTTGTATCAATATCTATCTTCCTATATCCACCAATATTTCAAATCTCCACAACAAAATATATGAATCATGTGTGTGATCGATGTTATGCTTGCTTTGAAACAAATTATTTTTTTTTTGTTTTTTCAATTCTTGAGCAATCACGGGCAAGTTCTTGCGCTTTGAGATAAACTTTATCTATCTCTCCCATCAAGTTAAAATACATTATGTATTAAAAAGATTCATGGAGATTTTAGATTTTTTTCTTAGAAAGCGTATCTTTTCAACTTTCAGAACGACCCCTTAAGTTGACAATTTCATATACATATAGAACTTTTTTTTATTATTATGACTATACTTATATTTGTTGGTATTGACAGATATATCTATATGATCTGATATGATCCTTCCCTTTTCTGTCATGATTCTTCTTTCAATAATGAGTTAATTCCAGCATTATTCTTAGGAGAAATATCAGGGATGTAGCTAGAATCATTCTTGTAATCAATGCACTTCGTGTGTGTGTGTGTGTGTGTGTGTGTGTGTGTATGTGATGGAATGTAATACAGAAAACATGAAATATAATACAATCTTTCTCTGTCACTCTTTCTGAGTCTTCTTTTCTTCATGGTATCAGAGCTGGTTCATATTTACCGGTCACATATAGTAATTGTTTAGATGGCTTCCCGTGGATCAGAGAATATGGAAAGTTCTATTGCTCTTTCGTCATTCAACCAACGTCTGTATTCTGATTTGAATCTTCTTGATATGAATTCAAATCAACGTCTGTGTTCTGATTTGGTCAAGGGCTGTGTCGTTAGCATGTGGAATACCTTGGAAATATGAAAAACATGTGGAATGAATTGGCAATCTATCGACCTCACACCATAGAAGCTGCAACCTTACTGAAACGAACTGTCCAGTACCTTGGAAATATGAAAAACATGTGGAATGAATTGGCAATCTATCGACCTCACACCATAAATGCTGCAACCTTACTGAAACGAGCTGAAGAAGATAAAATCTTCTAACTTTTGGCTAATTTATCTCATGACTATGAAGATCTTCGTAGTCGTATACTTATGAACTCTGAATTACCATCTTTTGCAAATGTGTGTGTGACTATTCAAAGGGAGGAAACTATAAGAAAGGTTATGAACTTGAGTAGCAAATCGGATTTCTTTGAAGCCCGAGCTTTTGTATCCCATCAGAGACATTATAAAGAGAAAGGGTACAAGAGTAGAAGATCTGATTTGAAATGTAACCATTGCAACGATTTTGGACACTCAGTTGAACGATGTTGGGATCTTCATCCTGAACTAAAACCAAAGTTTTCAAGAGACAGCAAGGGAGGACATAAGCCTTTTCAACCATCAAAGTATAAAGCCAACTCCGTAAACTCTGTGACTAACCAGTCTGCAAATGGATTATCAACATTTACTTCTAGTCCAGTCGACCTCATCAACGAATTTGCATCCTATCTTCATGCAAAAATAGAGTGCAAAATATAGTGGAGGTGATTTAGAGGAGAACAAAGATTCATCAGCACTGATTGGTCAGTTTGCAGGATTTCTAGCTGCAAATAAAAATGTCTCAGCTTCGGATATACTAGGTATTTTAAATGCCTTTTCTTCTGCTATTATTGTAAGTAATGTGCATGATTTTCGGATCATAGATTCAAGTGCCACTGATTACATAACCAACAAATGTAATCAATTGCTTGACTTTAACAATTTTTCTCCACCATCTCAAATATCCGTTGCCAATGGTAAATTACACTAGTTTTTGGGGAAGGAAAGATTAAATTACTTTCTCAAACAATTGCATCTCCAGCCTTATATATTCCCTCCTTCCCATTTAAACTACTCTCTGTTGGAAGAATTACAACACCACTAAATTGTCGTGTTGTTTTCTCTCTTTACATTGTTGTATTTCAGGATCTAGTCACCAGGAAGACGATCGATGAAGGATTCTTCTTTCAAGGTCTCTATTAATTTTCTAAATATTTTTGCATACCCAAGAGTTTTCAAGTCACTGGTTGTTTAGCTTCAGAGCCATAGTTATGGCATCAGTGTTTGGCACATCCTTCAGAGCCTATTTTGGCAAAACTATTTTCGAATTTGAACAGCAAATCAATAAACTGTGATGTTTACCCTTTGTCAAAATCTACTCGTTTACCATTTCCTTCTTCCACATCTTATTCAGTTAAACCATTTGATTTAGTTCATTCCGATGTTTGGGGACCTGTCATTGAGTCTTTTGATAGTTATAAATACTTCGTTACATTTATTGATGATTTTTCTCGTTTTACTTGGCTATGTTTGTTATAAGCAAAAAGTGAAGTTGCCATTGTATTTCAAGATTTTCATCATTTGGTTCATACTCAATTCTCATCCAAAATCAAAATTTTACAATCAGATAATGGCTCTGAATAAATGTCCAATATCATGATACAATACTTGAGCATGCATGGCATTATTCACCAAACTAGTTGTGTCTATACTCCACAACAAAACAGGATAGTAGAGCGAAAGAATCGAGACTTACTAGAGAAAATGAGATCACTGATGTTTCAAATGCATGTTCCCAAAATATCTTGGTCTTAAGGGTTACTCACAGCTGCCTACCTTGTAAACAGATTGCCTAGTAAAAATCTAACATTTAATTCTCCATCTGAGTTATTGACAGGGAAAAAGCCATCTTTATCACATCTTAAAGTTTTTGGTCGTTCTTGTTATGTGCACATTCCATCCTCTCAGCGTGACAAATTAGATCACAGAGTAGTCAAATGTATGTTCTTGGGCTATTCTCCAACACAGAAGGGATATAAGTGTTACAATCACACCACTCATAAGCTTGTTGTTACCAGGGATGTTCGGTTTGATGAACACACATCTTGTTATTCCTCTTCCAGTGAGATCATCAATTAGAGGGAGTCTTCATCAGCCTTATTTCCATTGCCAACTCCAGTAGTCGAGGCATATTGCCCAGAACAGTCTTACTGTAATGCAGGAATGGACATCCATACTGATCCTATTCCGACCATAACAGAGGGGGCTGATCTACTGATTGAACATTAGGAGCACCTTCCTTCCTCCTCCAGGCATAATCCTATTCATAACCGTAAACCATCATCCAGGCTTCATGGTTATGTGACGTATACAGTGAAGCATCCTGTAACCAATGCTCTAGCCCATCATAGATTGTTTTTATCTTATGGAGCTTATCTCAGCAATATTGCCAAAGCAATAAAACCGCATGTCATCAAACCATTTGGCAGAAGGCCATGCACGAGGAGCTTCAAGCTTTGGATGCTAATCACACGTGGAGTATTGTATCATTTCCAAAGAATAAAAGGGCTGTTGGAAGTTGTTGGGTATACAAGATCAAATTCAAGACAGATGGTTCCATTGAAAGACATAAAGCAAGATTAGTCACTCAAGGCTTCACTCAAACATATGGCATAGACTACAAGGAAACTTTTGCACTGGTTGCAAAAATAAACACCATTTGCACTCTGCTCTCAGTTGCTATAAATCATGGCTGGTTTTCATCTCAAATGGACGTCAAGAATGCCTTTTTACACGGCGACCTCTAAGAAGAAGTGTATATAAAGTTACCACCCGACCATCCTTAGAGTAATGATCCAAAGCTGGTCTGCAAATTGCATAAATCTATCTATGGCTTGAAACAATCTCCCTGTGCTTGGTATGCTAAGTTGAGCACTGTTTTTACTAAACTTGGGTTCACCAGAAGCAATGCTGACCACTCACTATTTGTTCGTATCAAGCCTGATGAAAGGTTGGTGGTTTTAATTTATGTTGATGATTTTGTTGTTACCGGTAATAATCATGCAGGTATTACCACTCTTAAGAGTATTCTTCATCAACGATTTGCTATTAAAGACCTTGGCGTTCTTAAATATTTTCTTGGCATAGAGATGACTACTTCTTACAAAGGATTGTTTTTGAATCAACGCAAATATATGCTGGACTTGTTGCGTGAAACTGATATGCTTGACTGCAAACCTGCAAAGACACCTCTGGATAGCAAACTTCAACTGACTTTGGATGGGGACTCTTTTGATCAACCTCGGCTTTATCAAAAATTGGTAGGCAAGCTTATTTATCTTACCATCACACAACCTGATTTGAGTCATTCGGTTAGTATTGTCAGTCAATTTATGCAATCAGCTACGGCAACCCATATGATGATCATTAAACGGATTCTTCGATATCTCAAGGGCACTATTGGACGTGGAATTCTTATGCAAAACCATGGTCACACACAGATACTCGGTTACACTGACGCAGATTGGGCAAGAAATACTCTTGATCGTAAATCTATTACGGGGTATTGTATCTTTGTTGGAGGAAATCTAGTTTCATGGAAAAGTAAAAAACAATTAGTCGTTGCACGTTCTAGCGCTGAAGCTGAATATTGCGCCATGGCTTCTACTGCATCTGAACTTATATGGCTAAAAGGATTGTTAACTGATTTAGGTGTCTTTCACCCTCAACCTATGTTCCTTTGCTGCGATAATCAAGTCGCAATACATATTGCTTCCAATCCAGTATTTCATGAACGAACCAAACACATCGAAGTTGATTGTCATTATGTTAGGGAGCAAGTTCAGTCGTAGATGATTGTTACTCAATATACTAGGAGCCAGGATCAACTTGCAGACTTATTCACCAAAGCCTTGCCATCTGCTCGATTTCAATTGATGCTTTCCAAGCTGGGATCAATCAATCTTCTCGATCCAGCTTGAGGGGGAGTATTGGCAGATATATCTATATGATCCTTCTTCCTTTTTATGTCATGACTCTTCTTCCATTTATGAGTTGATTCCAGCATTATTCTTAGGAGAAATATCAGGGTTGCAGCTAGAATCATTCTTATAATCAATGCACTTCATATATATATATATATGTGTGTGTGTGTGTGTGTGTGTGTGTGTGATGGAATGAAATACAAAAAGCATGAAATATAATACAATCTTTCTCTGTCATTCTTTCTTAGTCTTCTTTTCTTTAGTTGGACTAGTTAGTTTTTCCCATAGTTTTATAAACATTTTGTGTAAGATTATGGTGTAATAGTTAATATGAGTTTCATAAGGGGAAAAAAATATTATAAATTGATCAATCACAAACTCAACTAGGGATGAAAACATTCACCTATTTCATCTTTGATTGAATGGACAGTTGTAAAAGAGATTCTATCCAAACAACTTCATCAATCTATAATTTTTTAATTTTCCTACACAATCAATATATATTTTCTCTCTCATACATGCCTTTTTTGACTGTGTAAATCATGGTATTATTTTTAATATAGTGCAACAAGACATTTGAAAATTACATAAAAAAATGTTAAAATACAACGATAAGATTTTGATTTTGTAAGAAATTAACTTTCTTTCTTCTTCAAAATGAAAAAAAAAACCCATAAATCAAAAGCTTTTAAGCTTAACTTACATGGATTCCTGCTAAGCTTAATGAACCATATGTATGAACAAAGACAATCCATCAATTACGAGGTAAAAAAAATAAATAGAGCAAAGTCTCTTCTATTTGGAAATACCACGAGGCTCTCTGAAAATTGAGAATTGAAATGAGATGCTCTAGTTGATTCTGTCATTTACTTTTATACTGCATAATATTGTTCAAGCTCTTCATCTTAAGAAATTATATAGTACTTAAAGTATAACTAATCATATCTTATTTATAATACTGGACATAGATATTATGATATATTGTTATAATAACCTTTGGCACAATATAGTCATAGTTATTAAACCCGGTCTAGGGGTTGACCAGTTAAGGAGTCGGGTCCGGTTCATGGGTTAACCCGGTCAACCCCGGACAACCAGAAAAATTAAAAAAATATTTCATATGAAAAAATTAAGAAAAAGTCCATGTAAATATAGGTTATACATATTGTAAATAATGAAGTTTAAAAGAATATTTTATTTTTTTATCCCACATGCATTAAAAAGATATTATGTTAAGCTTTTAAGTTGAAGTATTTAAACCAAAAAAGTCTTTTATTCCACATTGAAAAAATAACTTTTTTCTTGGGAACATAGAATATATATTAATGGGTTTCAAATCCCACATTGAAAAAATATAACTTTTTTCTTGGGAATATAGAGTATATATACGTAAAGACTTCAAATTCCACATTGAAAAGATACTATGTTATCCTTTTAAGTTGAAATATTTAAATCAAAATGTTTTTTTATCCCATATTGAGAAAACATAACTTTTTTTCTTGGAAACATAGAGTATAAATACTAATGGGTTTCAAATTCCACATTGAAAAACATAACTTTTTTCATGAAACATAGAGTATATATACGAAAGGGGTTCAAATCCCACATTGAAAAGATACTATGTTATCCTTTTAAGTTGAAGTATTTAAACCAAAAAGTTTTTTATCTCACATTGAAAAAAAAGTTATACTTGTCACACTTAGCCCTAGATTATTTAAGGATATTCACTAGCATAGCAGACTGACGCTATATACTAATGAGTTTCAAATCTCACATTGGAGGAACCGGGCATGGGTTGACCAGGTTTTGCCTGGTTGTTGCCCTGGCGGCCTTTATTAAACCGGACCGGCCCGCATCAGGCGGGTTTAAAACTAGGAATATAGTAACACGAACTGACTTGTCAATAATTTTGCCATGCAAGTTATATCCATCTTGCAATTAATTTGTCTAGAAATTTTGTCCTTTAGTGATGTCACTAGATAAGAACGTGCTTTTAGTTTTTTCCTTATCCCTATCTTACCCTCCTCGCGAGACGTGATGTTATGATGACCTTTTCCAACCATGTCTAAATGGATAAAAAAATTATCATCTAATATTATAATTACTAGGAGCTCTAACTGGTCTTTTAGAGAGTTTAGGCAAGGAACTAGTAGCGTAAAAGAAAGGTATTAACACCCCTAATACGCCTTACTTGAGGTAAGTTGCATTGTTTTTTCTCTTTGTTTGCTATGGTCTAATGATGTTTCTATTTTTATCAGTCTACTATGGCAGATTTGCTATGAACAAACTCTGGTTTTCTAGGTCAAGAACTTGGTTTGGAATGGTGAAATGTTCTCAATTATCATTGAAGCTATTTTTGGGATAACTTAGAACTTTTTACTATTGCATCATTTCAAATAATCTCAGATAAAATTCCTTGCAGTTTTTTTATCCTTATATTATGAGTGAAAGAGTTTTATTATTCCCAATAATATTTTGGATATTAACTTCATACAAGCTTTTTTTATCCTTATATTAAAAGTGAATGATATTCTCTTGCCAAAAATAAGATTTTAATATTTTTTAAATATAGGTCAAAATCCTTTGGAATTCTATAAACTTGTTGTAAAATCCATGCAATATTTTTTTTAAAAAACATGGCAAAATATTTTAGATTTTTAGATAATGCTCAAATAATTTTTAGGATTAATTTTCACCATATGCAAGCAAATTTTTTTTATTAGTTTTATTATTTTCTAGGCTTTATTCAGCAAACACATATTTTCTTTGTAATAAAACTGTCAAAACATGCCTAAAGGGTTGTTTGTCAAACACACCCTTAATCTGAAAAACCCTTAAGCAAAAAGATTGCAAGCCAAACAAAGTCTTAACCCTTTGACCCAATCATGTTGACCTTACTGGATTGACCTGAAATCTTTAAACTGAATTAAAGACCCTGGTTTGACTCGAAAATAACCCTAAAACAAAATCAAAGCTAAAAAGTAGATTAAACATGAAAAACACTAAAAACTTGGAAAAAATAGCTAAAAAAAAAAACGAATATGAAGAACCTTCAAACCTAAATTTCAGAAACATGAACACTAATGTAGATCAGATTTCATGAGATTAAAAGCATATAAAGGTTGAAAATCATTCAAGGATCAATAATTAAAGGTTCATTCACTTCATTTATTATTAAATCTTCACAATTTAGCCACAAAAATGCCTAGAACCCAACACATTAACCATAACCAAAATCTTTGTCTACATTTCGGTTAACTTGAAATTCTAATCTGGCGACTCCCTATAACTAGAACTAAAATATCTTTTTATAGTTTGGTTAACCTGAAATCTTAATCCGACGATTCTCTTTAATCAGAACCAAAATCTCTGTCTACAGCTCGGTTAACCTGAAGTTCCAATCAGACATCTCCCTTTAATCAAAACCAAAATCTTTGTCTACATCTCGGTTAACCTAAAATCTCAACAAGCGGGGTCTACATTTTGGTTAATCTAAAATCTCAATCTAGCGACTCTCTTTAACTAGAACCAAAATATCTGTCTATAACTCGGTTAACTTGAAATCTCAATCTAGCCATTCTCTTTAACCAAAACTAAAATTTCTATCCACAACTTGGTTAACCTGAAATCTTAATATGGTGGTTCTATTTAGCAGAACCTTCCAAAGGTGTCTTAATTGTTATATATGAATCTGAAACATTTTTATTTCAGAGTAAAAAACTAAGGTTCTTGATGGCAAGATCCTTAAAATTCATATTTCTTGATGGTAAGGTTTTTTTTTTGTATTCATCCTAATGATAGGGTTTGAAATTTCTTTTCCTGATAGCATGGCTGACCTGAAAACTATTCTTGATAAGAGGGTTGATCTTCTTATTTTCTTGAGAATCTCCTAATAATAGGGTTTTTCTTTCCTTAAAAAAAATAAAGCTACATCGACTTACGAATCTGTTTCTTGTTTGATAAAAACTGTATCTTCTCAACAATTCTTTTTTTTTAGCTCAATTGACCTGAAATCTTATAGCTACTAGGAGAATTGTATTCTCATAGCTATTCTCTTGGCATTTTTCTAATGGAGTTCTTTTATCTCAATGACTTTTATTTTCAAAGAAAGAGACTCGAGTAAAAACTCGAGGTTTTGTTGAGAGAAAAAAATTGTTTTATTTTTCAGCACTTACTTTACCAGCACAAATAATAATAAAAATGTCTTATATTTTCCATGCATTGCTATAACTCTCTTGTTCGGATATTCAGAAGCAATATGCTCATTCCCCAAACATTTAAAACACTTAATGTCATGCGACTTCTTAGGATATTGAGGTTCATTCACCTTTTCTTTATCATCTATAGAGTCTGAACTTGTATTCCCCTTATTAAACCCCACTTTCTCATTTTGTTTAGGTTCATCCATGTTTATAAAGATGTGGAAATAGATTTTGAAGCATTCAATGCTATTATCCTAACTTGAAAACCCATTTTCTTCTATTCTTTCTACCCTTATCAAAAGCTTTATCACATCCTTAAGGAAGATACATTGCTTCAACTCAATAACATTAGCAATATCCTTCATCAACCTACCAATAAACTTGTTTAGAATATGTTATTGGTGTTTTTTCAATTCAAAGTGTGTTATTAATAGATCAAACTCCATCACATACTCCTCAATGCTCAAATAACCTTATCGTAATGTCTGAAGTTTTATGTATAACTCTTGTTTGTAGTAATCAGGTATAAACCTTTCTTTTTATCACTCTTTTCATAGCTGTCCAAATGGTGATATCCTCTTCGTCATTCATTCTCCTATAAATTTCCAAATTCTCCCACCATAATAAAGCATAATCGGTAAACTCCAATGTAACCACCTTACATTTGTTTTCATTAGTATACTCATACCAATCAAACACCTTCTCCAAGCACTCCTCAGGTGGGCTACTACCTTTAAATGATATAACCTTAAGTTTAGTTCCACTAGAGGGTGATTATTCTGCCTTTTCGGTCTACCTCTTTTGTTAGTCTCATCATCCCCATTCAGCTCTAATTCAGCCTCCACAACAACATTTCGTTGCACCCTATGAGCGTGCTTTTATTGGGGTTGCAAATTGTTCCTTTGCATCATTTCCATGGGGGCATTTATTTGATCATGAATTCCTGTCATTTCTTCTGGAATCTCATCATGAGATCGTTGCTACCCAATAAGTTGCGCTTGTTCCAAACTGACTCCCTTCAGAACTTTATTTCTTTCTTCAGTCATAATATATCAATTCCCTACAATTCACACACAAATCCGAACAATAATGTCTTTCAACTCAGATTATATATTCAATAAAGAATATAAACAATCACCACAAGTAGCAAGGAAAAACTCGTTCTAATCCAAATCCAAGTAAAAAAAAAAACATTTGTTTCAGTCCACTATCCTTGATATTTCTAATCCCATGTCAGTCACAAACGAAGTCCCAAATCAGTTTTGAAACCTTTGCTTTGATACCAAGATGATGTGCCTTGGATTCCTACCCCGAACAAACTAGCAATCTGATATGAAGATGAAGGAAGATAGGTTTGATTATATGGTTTTTCTTATGGTGTTTAGGCTGGAAATTACTTGATTTGTAATGGAAATGAGGAATAAATTCCGAATGAAACTCTTTGATAAGTTGGAAATGCCACAAAGGAATTCCAAACATGATAAAGATACCACACTCTTTGTGATTAAGAGTGATAAATCTGATTTGTTCTTCAACCAATTCTAGAAATGGAAGAACAATGAAGAAAGCTCTCTAAATGAGAAGTTAAAAAGTTTTATATTATTTCCAGAAGCTTTTAATACTTGGTTTGAAATATCTTTATCTACTTGGAACAACCTTCCAAGTCTAGAAAATACTAAAATGATATAATTGAGACCCAAATAAATGACTTTGTTTAGAAAACTAGACAAATAAACATGTTTTTACTTATAGAACACACACAAACACAAAAAAATTAAAACAACCATAACTTCTTGCACAAAAATGCAATGCATGCATGATTAGACAATATGGAAAGATGATACTTTGAACTTGAAAACCATATAGAAAAGACTTATTTTCCAATTCAATAAGGTGGTGAAAATTCAGACTCAAATTGGCCCACGGGCCGACAGCAAATCCAAACTCTTCAAAACTCACAAATCATGACCCAGGCTTTATTTGAAAACAAACAAACATATTTGAAAAATTTTCATTTAGTTTACAAGCCTCCAAACTGATCGAAGCTTTAATCACGCTAATTTGACTTGTTAAGATAATTTATAGTTGTTTTGTCCGGGCTCTCATCATTGGACCATCTGTATACCCATACATATTAGAATCATCCCCTTCCATGTTAGAATCATGATTCATATTACTCTCTCCAATACTTCCTCAAATAAAATAGAATTCCATCTCACCATTATATCTTGTACAACCTAAAAGAAATCATGTTACGTTATCACTTGCAAGAAGAAAAAAAACCAATGAACCTTAATTATATTTAATATTACCTAAGGTGTTCCAGTGGAATCTATAGGCCAAGTTTATCTACCTTTTGTGTTCCAGTTATACCACTTGTGTGGTAAATTGTAGCAGTATCCTCATGTTTTGGTGGGCAAAAGGGCTGAAGGCTATTGCAACCCTAATAGAAAGCCATTTGCAAAAGGAAACCACCATATTAATGATAAAGCAAGATGCAACAATCTTGTGCAATATCACAACATAAATCTTGAAAGCAGAACATGATAAATTATGATAAAAATAGCTCTTGATTATGAACTAAGAGAGTTCTAAAAAATGTACAGAAATATGAAAATGTCCACAAGGATATGTGGATTATTAGTTCATGTTACATGATATTGTATGTAAGAAAGTGAAAACTTAGAAAGAGAACTATCATTCAAGTAGTGAACTTCGAGGATCAAATTAACCAATTTGAAGAGTAACATAAGGAAACAACATTAACTACACTTGACGACGTAGGATAGCCAGAACAAGTCCAACAACAAAATAGTATATATGGCCTTTGAGTGGACAACAAGTGTATCAATAACTAAAAGAACAATAGTTCATTAACTAAATCATTAGATGACTTACAATCTAGACAAGTATATTACAACTAGGGGTGATCATTTTCGGTTCGTTTTTTTTTTAAAAGTAACCAAACTAAATTTTAAAAAAAACCGAAATCGGTTCAAACCGACTGGTTTCGGTTTGTTTTTTTGGACAAAACCCGGTTCAAACCAGTTTAGCTCAGTTTTTTCCGTTTGGCTTGGTTTGGCTCGGTTTTTTTGGTTTCGGTTCGGTTCAGTTTTTTTGTTTCAGGCTTATAAAACCAAAACCGAATCGAATCGGTTGGTTTTTTCAAAATTTTAATTGGTTTAATCGGTTTTTTTCACGGTTCGGTTTTTTCAGTTATTTTTTTTTTCTGATTTTCTCTGTTTAATCAGTTTTTTGATTTATTTGCTTACCCCTAATTACAACTTCAAAATAACTAGTAAACTAATACGACAAAGTTAACACTTAGCATTACTTAATGGAACAAAATTATAACTAATAATTTTGTGTAATTTATTTGGCGTTCTATCATAGATAATGACATGATATATTAATTAATAAAATTATAACTAATAAGATATTAATAATTATATCTTAAATATCATAAAATTTATCGATTTCTCTACTTACCCTACAGTGCATGATATTTTGAATGGAATGATAAATCTGCACATTCCTTTGCACTTTAACTAACTTCACTGTTCAATCCTAAATAAATAACCATACCAAAACTCAAGACATAATCAAACAAAAACTTAGAAGAAATTTTCTAAAAAAACTCATAATTAATACCAAAGTCAAACGGAGGTAGCTCTAGCTTAAGAACAATCCCTCAAACAAGGCCGGGGAGCGGTTAATGCGAAGCAAGCTGAGAATTAGAGGTTCGAAAAAGTAAGATTTTTTTATTAAAAAAGACAATATATTTGTATTTGTTAATAAAATTCTTTTAATATATGTGATGTTAGTTAAAATTTAAGGATATTTTTATCAAATCAAAAGAATTCGTGCTTTTATATTATTATTATTATTATTATGGATGAATAGTAGTTATCTTTAACTTAATAAAATTAAAACCCTAAAAACTAATCATGGTTTTCATTCCTAGAGCTAGCCTAAAGTTTATTGAAAAAAAAAATGCTAATAATTTGACACAAACATGTATATAAAAAACTAAAGTTTTCAAGTTCTAAGCATCCAGTCATAAACTACAGAGAAATAAGAAAAGATCTTGATATTTTCTAAATAATCTGATTCAAAAAATAACAAATCAATTGTCTATATAGAGGTAAGAAACCACCGTAACCAAAAGAAATAATTAAAAATAGTTAAAAAGCATCTTTTGGGTTTAATCTTCACCATCAATGTATTCTTTAATTTACGAGTGGCGCATGCAAACAAGGACTCGAAGAAAATGGTGGTTTGAAATGGAGGGGAAGCCGAACCTAAACTAATATCTATTAGGTATGCAAATGGCTATATATATTACGTTGACCTCCCTATAGGCTATAGCCCAACCCCCCACGAACCGGGGCAACACGCAAGCTAGTGGTCAGCCACTTGGCCAAAAAAGTGACAGCCAATACCCGATTCTATCCATGTCTTTGAATCCTTGATGACTTGAGATTTCCTTCGATTGAATCTGTAATGGACTCTCAAGTTAATTACTAATACTTCATAAATTGCAAGGGATTTACTGAAAAAATAAAAGATTGCAGATTCAATCGAAGGCTTTGTTCAGTCGCGATCTCGGATTGCCGTGCTATAATTAAGGCCCCCAAATACTATAGGATAGGATGTGCTTGTATCATTACAACACAAGAATATACATATTGCCTCAACCAAGTTTAAGTGGTAAGTTTAACGGTGTGTTTGTGATTGTGGTAAAAATTTAGTGTTTTTTTTTTAGGTATAGCTAAGAGTATTCTTTCAAATAACTTCTTATATATATATATATATATATATATATATATATATATATATATATATATATATATAAACAGTCTTGGCTCCATCCCTATATTCCTACAAATAGCCTACGCCCAATTTCATATGATTTGTTGGCCTGTTGAAAACATGCTCTCAGAGGATGTCAACGAGCTTACCAAAAATTAATACTGATCTCCCATTAGCTACTTACACACACAAGCATAACTAACTTGTCAAATATCTTCAAATAAGCTTTTAAACTAATAAATTCATTTGTGTTTTTTTCATTATATAATTAACACTTAATCCAATATAAATATTTTTTGTATTTTTTGTTGGCATGATGCTCATCCCTAAATGAAATTGTTTTTAAATGTTAGAGAAAAAAAAAATCATTCCCTGATATTGATTAAACAATTTTAAAAAATTTTAGGGCCCAACATATTGTGAATGTTCTTACTTACTGATGACTTGTAATTGAACTTGGCACAATGATAACCTGTATCAAGACACCAAGACTATAGAAACCGAACCCCCACCCAATGCCTTTGAAGCACTACTAGAAAACCGGCGAAAACCAACGGAATTACCGACAGAATTTTTCCGTCGGTATATACCGACAGAATACATCCGTCGGTATATACCGACTGTATTGCCGACGGCCTATACAGTTTGTTTGGAAAGTTGCAACGGTGTGGTGATGTGGATTTTTTTCAGACGATTTTACCGACGGAATGACCGACGGATACAAACCGAGATAGCCGTACAGTGACGTGACACTTTCACCTTCGGAATCAACGAAGGAATGTATCCGTTGGTGATTCCATCGGTAAAAGCCATTATATACCCTCTCTGCCGACACTCTTTTCCTTTGTTTCTCCTTCTTCTTCCCCTTCTTCTTTCCCATCCCACCTCTCCCCTCCCAAACTGCAGCCAACCACCCATCCTAACTCTCCACTTTTCTCAACACAAGCACTCAAGTTTCTTATACTTTTGTACGTGGTCATAATATCCATTCTTGTGGATTTTATCATTTTTTGTAAGTAAATCTATCCTTTTTAGTTTTAACATTTAAATGTGAATTTTATTGTTTTTTTAGTATATGTATTTTGTTAACGTATGTACTTGTTTGATTGTTATTTGTTAAAGAAACTTGTAGTATGAATGTATAATTTTGTAGTTGTTATAGTTTGTTTTAGATTTTGTCAAATCATATTTGGTTGTAAATTGTTGAAATTTTGTTTGAATTACACCATATTAAATGTGTTGTGATGAAATAAATAATAGCTTGTTTAACGAGTCTGTTTTAATTGTTATCAATTCTATTGCGAAGTTGTGATTTCTGTAAATTTATATATGTATAAATTTGTATGTATGAACGTTGATAATTGATAATGAATATTTAACATAAGTGTTTTTTTTTAGTTTGTTGGATAATGTCGGGGAAAACCAATATTTTTGTTATGTTTTATAGAGGTTCAATAGAAGTCATGGATGATCGTTCATAGATGTATCGGGACTCACCCCAAGGATTGCGGAGGATGAATTATTGTAACGGTGTTCAAGGTTTACTTAATTTCACAACATCTATTCCGAGGAATTTTACTGATGGCGGTATTAGGTGTTTATGCAGGAAGTGTAAAAATTTAAAGTTTCTGCATCAAGATGTTGTAACGATGCATTTTCTAACCAAAGGGTTCATGGAAGATTACCTGTGTTGGTATGCACACGGAGTACTATTTGTTCCTGATGAGAGCATGAAAGAACAGGTGGTTGGGTCAACTTCTAGTGCTAGCAACATGCATGAAGTTGGAAATGAGAACAATAATCCTTACAGGAATATGGTTATAGATGCAATGAGAATGAGTGAAGGTAATGTCAGGGAATGTCCAATCGTAGAAGAAGAACTTAATGCAGATGCAGCAAGGTTTAAAAAACAAAACCCAAGGGTCATGTCAAGGTTGTTCAGGATGAGAACGAAGACACAAGTGTGATAGATGAAGTCTTTCAAGCTAGTGAGTTGGTTGAACCATATCGAGTTGCTCATTCGATTGACTTAGAAGAAGATTTAAATTTTCTTGTTTTCAACGATAGTCTTATTGATGTTGACGTAGAGGAGTTGAATGCTGTTTTGAGCTCTACTAGTGGAAAAGAGAATGTTGTTGAAGAAGATGATAACCACATTGAAGAGTGCGATGAAGTTGATGATAACAATTCAATTGAGGACGAAGATGAAAATTCTGACTAACTAAACATGTTGTAAAGCCTTATTTTTATAATGTAATATTTTGGAACATGAAATATTTATTCTTCTTTAATTGTCAGCTCTTGTTATTGTGTTGTGTGTGTTGTAAGTTTGCAATTCAAGATTTTGTGAAGCAGATACACAAAAAATAAAAAATATTGACGGCTACATCGACGGACTATAACTCGTCGGTATTTCACAGAGAGTTGAAAACAATTTACAGGATTGTGTCACAATCACCGACAGCCATACCGATGGACTTTAACCCGTTAGTATTTCACAGAGAGTTGAAAAACATTTACGGGATTGTGCCACAATCACCGACGGAGTCACCGACAGCTTCACCGATGTTTATCACCGACGGATTCACCGATGGTTAACGCACATCCCGAAGTGCACATATGTCAGAGGCACAATTACCGACGAATCAAAAATTCTGGCGAGATTTTCAAAATTTTTTGGTGCAAATATCAATTAATTACCGACAAAATTTAATGCCACCGACAACAATAAATGTCCGTCGGTAATACTGTCAGAAAAATTGATATATAAAACCCCCTCCCCCCATTTGTTTCATTTTTTCTCTTGGCTCTTTATCTCCATTTCTCTTCTCCTCTCCGTTTCTATTTAGTTTTTGGAAGAGATTTTATTGTTTTGGTGGTAGTTTTAAACATATTAAAAGGTAGTTTTAAACATATTAAAAGGTATGTATTCTTTTTTCTTTATCTTTGTATTTTTTTTATTTTAATTATGATTATTTTTTTTGTTGTTCTTTGTTTTGTGTATTGTTTGTAGATAAAATCTTAAAATCAACACACTATTAAGGTAAACATTTTTTATTCCTAAATTTATTTTGAATTGATGTAGTGTTTTTTAGTTTTGTGTATTGTTTGTTTTGTGTTTAGATTGTTTTGTTTTTCAGTTTTTTCATTTCATTTATTAATTTTATGATATTATTGTTTATATTGCCATAATTGTTATTGTTGAATTTATGTTTTAAATGTTAATTAATATATAGAATTAAATTTAATTAGTTTATCTTAATTTAGGATATTATTGTTTGTATTGCTATAATTGTTATTGTTGAATTTATGTTTTAAAAGTTAATTGAAATATAGAATTAAATTTAATTAGTTTATCTTAATTTTAGGATATTATTGTTTGTTATGTTGTTTATTATTTTTATTATTTTTAATTGTTATTTATGAATTTGATTGATTTTAGTTGAAAATATATAAATGTTGAATTTCTATAGATGTTAGGTTGTATATGTTAGGTTGTATAGAGTTGATTTTGCAATATTTATAGATATGAAAACTGTGAGTAGTCTCTAATATAGGGGAGGTGCAGTCGAATTTTTTTAAATGATTGAATTTCTATAAATGTTAGGTTGTATATATAATGTTGCTGGAGTCAATTGGTTTGTGGTTATTGTAAAGATTTGCAGGTTTGAAAACTGTGGGTAGTTTTCAGTATAGGGGAGGTGCTAGATGCGTAGAATGAAATCTACAGCACGTCGTCAGCAGACGGTTGCAGCTAGTTCTTCTAGCAGTGAGGATGACGTATCCTTAGGTGCTGATCATGGTGAGAAATCTGCGCTAACTTGTGATGCTGCCTTTTCTTGCGTGGTTTCATAGCATAGAAGCGGTGTGCCTTCACAGTAGGGTCAATTCACTCGCAAGTACCAGACACAATGGAAGGATGACCTCTCAATGTAAGTTTGTTTAGGTTTTAGTTTTTTAATACTTATAACATAATTTATGAATAACTAATTAATATTACTAATTTTATTTAATTTCAGGTTTACAAACATTGAGGCTGCAAGGGCTATAACATTAGCTTTTAAATCGTCGATAGAGATTCCATTGTTTTAATGGAGCCAAGTTTCTAGACATCCTAAGTGGAAACCTAATATCGATGCATGGTTTAAGCGATTTCAGGTCGGTGTTAACTTTTCATTTCTAGCTTATTTTTAATAAATTATTTTTTATAATTTTATATCTTGTACTATTTTTATTTTATATGAATTATTTATATACACATAACAAATTTGAATGGGATAGGGCGAACAACAAAGTTGTGAGGAGAGTATGGGAGAATCATGCGGCAACTAGGCAACATCGAAAATAATATTTATTTTTGTTTTATAATTTTATGTTCTAAATTCTAATTTGTTACTATGGAAGTAGGTTGCGTGATTTTTGGTATAATACAAAAAAAAAAAATCAAAAAGACATGTGAGGGATAACGATCTTGAAGGATGGAATGAGGTGGCGGTTTGGCGGGAATTCAAACCGCCATTCATCTCGGGGGAAATATGGATGACATATATTGAGCACGTGACCTCAAAGCAGTTCTCACGGCACTCACAATCCGGCACCAACAACCAAAACCAGCAAATTCATGGTTCGGTGACCAAGCACATTGGCGGATCCGTCCCATTCAGCGCACATGCAAAGCGGATGGTAAGATTAATTGTAATGAAATATATCGTTAATTAATTTTTCATTCCTTATAATATATTTAACTTGCAACCTATTTTTTCCTTACAGGCTGCGTCTCTTGGACGTGAGCCGAGTCTAATGGAGCTGTTTGTAGAGATGCATGTGCGAAGTCAAGACCGCCAAAAGGGGTGCAGCAGTTCATGGACAACCGTGCTCAGCACTTCGTGGTATGTTCGTTCATTCATTTTATTTTGTAAGTTTTTATTTTCTTGAATTGAATATGATGATTTTTTAAAAAATTTTTAGGAGACCTATAATAGCCAGTTGAGGGAGAGATATGGGGACAATCTTTCAACCCAACCAGATTTCGATCTAGATTTATGAATGTAGGTGGGATCGTCTGGTGGACCCGAAAAAAATCAGGTTTACGGGCTCTCTAACACTACAATCGAAAACTTGCAGCCGACCCGTAGTGTCTCTACCGTTAGGAGCTCTCCATCAGTATCGAGCACCCAGTCTGAGGAGTTCATTGCCTTGAAACAACAATATCAACAACTCTCAATGAATTATGATTAGCTCCGTCAAATGGTCAAGGAGATGAGATCAAAGATGGGTGATGATACATGTGCAACTCCTTTTTGGCCGTACGGTCCCGGGAACAACCAGCCTCCTCCTCCTCCTCTAACTCCGCCGCTATTCTAGTTTAATTTTGTTTTTTAAACACATTAAATTTGTAATGAATATTTGGATGAATTTGGATGAATATTATTTAACATTATTTTTATATTTTTAATATTTAATCCAATTTTATTTGTTTATTAAGCTTTTTTACTATTAATAAATTATATATATATATATATATATATATATATATATATATATATATATTATATATATATTATATTTTTTTTTTAAATACATACTGACGACTTTACCGACAGATAATTTCCGTCGGTATTTCACAGAGAGTTGCCAAACAATTACCATCCATGCCATAATTACCGACGGAATATTTTTGTCGGTGTTTACCATAACTATTACCGACGGACTATCCATCGGTACTTACCGTTGAAAATTCAGACGGGTGTAGTCCATCGGTAATGTTCTCGCGGGAATTTTTTTTGCCGCGCGTATCTGTCGGTAAGACCGTCGGTGTTCTGTCGATGGGTGGTTTTTTTAATTTGCGACAGAATTAGCGATGGAAAGGAGAATTACCGATGATTAGTATACCAACGGACGAAGGCCGTCGGTGAGACCGTCGGTAATAATTTCACTGACGGAGTTCATGCCTTAGACCGACAGAATTATTCCGTCTGTAAAACTGTTTAATGGTGTAGTGAAGAGACACGAATGATAAGTGTAGAAGACACTACAAAGCTTGGTTAATTATTCGATAAGTCAGAGTAGTTCAATGAATAACTAAATTAAGATAATCCTCTCATAAACACTCAATAGATTATTATGAAATCAAAATTTGTTCCAAAAAACTTTAATACAAGCTAAATAACCTTATTTATACGTACAAGGTAAGAATATCATAAACAACGCTGGAAATATAATAAAAAAGTTTTAAATAAAATAGAAAAAAAAATCCTAAATCAATTAGGAAACTAATACAAATCTTGCATATCTTTTTAACCTTATTGAAAGGCCTTCTTAATGTTTAATTCACATGAAATTTCAACCATATATAAAACATGACCTCCAAAAACTTTTGGTATAATTTCAGCCTGATCCAACGATCAGATAAAAAATTATGTTTGTTTGTTAGCATAAAACTATTTAATTGAAAAAATAAGCCTAAAACCGCCTTTTAAGCTAAAATTAATTATCCTATGAAGTAGATAGATCAAGACCCTCTTGTATATAGATTAAATTGATTAAGTTCTAATAATCACTTGTTGAAAATGTAGCATCCTTGAAATTCACCTTGATCTAAAAACTCTGAATAAACTCATTAAATGCATCTTTGAGCTTCTTTGCCTTTGATCTTGCAATTATCCTATCTAGAACTTCTAATGGATGGATCATTTGGTGTAGTTTAGATCACATCACCTACTAACACAATCCAAGAAAAGGTTGAACAAAGAAATTCAGATTCTAACATAATTGTGCGTACTATCTAGTTTTAAGTTATCAAGCATAACTATCAATCTAATCGCTGGATTGAGTTTAAATTTTACCAGGCATCTCCAGATATATTGTTTTACATTGGGTTTAGATTAATTAGAGTTCACAAAGATCTTATGATATAGGCCAGCAAATGCAATACAAATTTTGTTATTTGTTGTCTTTTGACTTGCATACTTTCTATTTGGAGAAGATTCTTTTTTTTATATAATACATGGATATTCAACAACTTTTTTTTTTTTGAGTTTTCTAGTTTTATAAAAATCTTTAATGGACAACAACATAGTTTCCAAGTATGGTAACGATTCCTTAATGTTCACAAATCATTTTCTTATAAGTATTTCTTATTTATCAAGGAAATAAGGACTGATGTATTCAATGGCAAATTATTTTTCTTTGAATTAGTACTTTTTAATATTTTGAATTATTTTAAGGTTTTATTTTTTTATTTGGATATTTACATTAATTTCAGGGCTTTTATTTTAGTTTGGGTTTATTTTGGCCCAAAATCAATGTTTTAGGATTGTTTTAAGCATTAGGATTGTGTTAGCCAATTATTAGCATGGACCTATTATTTGCAACCCAAAAAAGGTCCATTAAGGTTATTTAAGAGGACTGTAAATTATTTTCTTTGCTGCAAAATTCAGTAGCCATGATGTTTTGAATAAACTTGTGTTTTGCATGATACATCACTTTTCTCTTTCACGGGACAAAGAATAAATTTGATTAATCAAGGTATAACTGACTTTGCGGTGTCTTTACATACTTTTGTTTCTTGATTTTTTTATATAATCAGTGGGTCCAAGGTCAATTTC
Source organism: Populus deltoides (assembly GCA_015852605.2). Taxonomy (NCBI): domain Eukaryota; kingdom Viridiplantae; phylum Streptophyta; class Magnoliopsida; order Malpighiales; family Salicaceae; genus Populus; species Populus deltoides. The sequence continues at coordinate 33,090,471 of CM027570.2, read as the reverse complement.
TAATACCTTTGATTCTCAGGTACATAATTATCTCTAGGTCAAGGTTTATCTACCATAAACCTTAATTTTAACTTTCCAGGTTTGTCATCTACTTCGTTATGGGTTTTTGGATCTTTATATTCATGGGGCTTATATTAGTTAATATCAAAGTTAGGCTCCAAAAATTTAGTTTATACCTTTTTGAAAATTTTGTTTTGTTATATTCCGCGTTTAAATTTCTCTTTGATTTTAATCTTCTACTCTTTCTCTTGCTTGCAACATCTATTATTATGAAAAACAATTTCTCATTATTTTAGTTATTATCCCTACATATCAGTAACACTAAATAAAAAAAATATGTTAGAAAGCTAAAGATATAGTTCTGTCATGAAAACCTAATACAAAAGGGAGTGAATCAAACCATGCTAGAGTCGCTTTAAAATTCATATTATATTTTTTTTTTAGTATAATAACATCAAATATTAAATTTGGGGTCATTTGAACTTTGTTTGATTTTTATGGTATTAGATTACGAAAACAAGTATAATTTGCGTCAACTTATAAAAAATGTTTTGCTACTGTCGAAATCAGCCTAATCAGTATACTAAATTTATATTTGGGATATTTAGGTGTTAATAAAGTTATTTTCATTAATTTTGCTTCTGATTTATTCCGCTTCTTTAAAAAGTCTATATTTCGTTCAAATTCATTTGCTATTCACAAAATCATAATTGTAGTCTTATTTTTGTTTTTTTTTATATATTTCTTGCTTCTTTATTTGTTACACATATTTGGATTGTACTAACATGTTGTTCTATTTGGTTGTATTGAATTTCAAAGTGAAAAGCCTAAATGAGTGAAACACGAGAGAAGTGTAAACACATGAGGAGTGTGAACATATGAGGGAGTAAATGAGGAAATAAATTGTTCTTTATCACTAATGTATTTTACAAATTTAAAGATGTCAAACAACACCAAGACAACACCACCAATTGAAAATCAGGCTTTTCAAATTCAAGCCTTAGCACAACATATGGAAATGATAAACATGGTAATAGAAAATTTAGAGGATATGATGGAGAAAAGGAGAGACGTGATGTTGAAATTAATGGTTTGCATAATAGAGTTGATTTGGGTGGAAAAAATGTTAAGAGACGTGAAAGGAGTGTTAGTCCCGTTGTTGACGATAATTTTGATGAGATAAGTGATGCGGATTATAATATTGTGCTTTTAGGCTATAGAGATCAGTTAGGGCAGTTTAGAAACTATGGGTATGAGGGGGTTATGAGAGATGGGCAGTTCAACCAAGAAGATGATATGAGTAATTTTAGGTACTAAAATGGAGTAGATAAGAGTTTGGACAATATTAAGATGAAAATTCCTTCATTTTAAAGGAAAAACAATCTTGAGGTGTATTTGGAGTGGTAAAAGAAGATAAAGCTCCTATTTAATTGTCATAACTATTCAAAGGGTAAAAAGGTTAAGCTTATAGTAATTAAGCTCATAGACTATGCTATTTTATTGTGTAATTAGCTTATGTTGAGTCGTAAAAGGAATCGTGAGAGGCCTGTTGAGACTTCGAAAAAGATGAAGGCTATTATGAGGAGATAATTTATTCAGAATCATTATTATAAGGAATTATACCAAAAGTTACAGTGTTTGAGCCAAGGTAGAAAGAGTATTGATGAGTACCACAAGGAGATGCAGATTGCGATGGTTCTGGCTAATTTAGTGGAGGATAGAGAGACTATTATGACTAGGTTCTTGAATGAGCTAAATCATGAGATTGTGAATATTATAGAGTTGTAATATTATATGGAGTTAGAGAATATGATGCATATGGAAAAAAAATAGAGAGACAACTTAAGCATAAGGGTAGTTCATGGCCAAACCGACCGTTATGTTCTTCGTCACCTTAGAAACCTAATTGGAAGGCTAATGTGGGGGTTGTTGAATCTCAACTGAAAGTGAGGGAGAGAATTGAGAATCCAAAAGAGAAGAAAGACATCTCTACTGATATTAGAGGTAAAGTTGAAATTACATCTTGTAATCGTGATATAAAATGTTTTATTTTTATTTTTTAAGAGTTGGTTATGATGGTCTGTAGTGTTTAAACAAGTGAGCTATGGTTATGAAGGCTCATGGTGAGGGTGTGACTAGTGGGGAGGCTAGTGATGGGGAGGAGATAGCTCCACTTTAGGATGCTAATGATAATTGTTAAGTGTTCAGTTGAGGGGGGTATTTTTTGTAAAATAAGTATTGAATTTGCAAGTTAAAGTGAGAGATTTAGAGGAGCAATGAGAGAAATACTTCCATATGAGGAGCCATGTTCAAAAGAAGGTATGTGATTGATAATAAAAGATGCAATAATATGGCTACTACTCATTGGTGGATAAATTGAACTTGTATAGTACAAAACACCTTATTTCATATAAATTGTAATGATTGAATATATAATTATAGAGAAGTGAAAGTGCTTGATACAATTAATTTTGGGTAGAAAAGAAGAAGAATAACAGAGGTTGAATAGTGTTTGATTTCTTAATTCGATAACTTTATTCCCTTTCTTTACTGCCTAAATAGGCTAGCAAGCATTACAACCGACAAGGCAAGAAAATGGCAATAAAAAAGGAAATCCTAATAGAGTGGCTGCTGAAGATATGGAGCACAATACTAACAGCCTTTATTTATTTGACCGATTCTAGTGCAATAAACACATTACACAACAAATACTGCAACAATCCTTCTGACTTGGTCCAACCCCACGTGTACCTCAAAGCCACCAGTTCTGATTCATATCATTCCCCCACCCTTGGAGCGTCCTTGTCCTCAAGGTGGAAATCTGGATAAGTTTTGGAGAGTTTCCATAAGTTCTCCCATGTCGCATCTTCACGGGAAGCGCCCTTCCATTGAACCAATACTTCAGTTTTCGGTCGATACTTGCCCTTCTGAACCACCCTTCGATCCAAAACGACTTCAGGTTTTGGTAAAATTTGGACATCAGCAGAAACAGGAGGTAATGACATTATAGGTAAGTCGAGCGGACCAAAATGTTTCCTTAGTAAATGACATGGAACATGTTGTGAATTTATGCCCTAACTGGCAAGTCCAGCTTATATGCAACAGTCCCTACCCTTGCAAGAATTTTGAAGGGACCAAAGAATCGAGGAGACAACTTCAACGAACTCCGGAACGCTACAGATTTTTGACGGTATGGCTGTAGACGTAAATAAACAGTCTCCTACCTCAAAGAAAACCTCTCGTCGATGACGATCAGCCTGGCACTTCATCCGAACCTAGGCAGTAACCAAATTTTTTCAAAGATCACGAAGTATTTCATCCCTTGAGCGCATTATATCGTCAACGGCCTGGACTTTGGCAGTACCTGGAATATACGAAATCATAGAAGGCGGAGGAACGCCATAGACAGCTTCGAAAGGAGTTATTTTGGTTGACGAATGGACTGAAGTATTGTAGTTAAACTCAGCCCATGGCAGCCATTCCAACCATTTTTTTGGATTATCATATGTGTAGCAGTGAAGGTACTGCTCAAGGATATGATTTATTACCTCGGTTTGTCCATCCAACTGTGGATGATAGTTGGAGCTGTAACAAAGAGCAGTGCCGTGCAACTGAAAAAGGGACCACCAGAAATTACTGAGAAAGATGTGGTCGTGATCACTAACAATTGAGAGAGGCATTCCATGTAACCGTACAATGTTAGAAATGAAAGCCTTGGCTATAGATAACGCCATGTAAGGGTGTTTGAGACGCACAAAATGAGCAAATTTGGACAATCGATCTACTACCACCATAATCGTATCGTGGCTTTGGGAGGACGACAACCCGTCAATGAAATCCATGGATATGTCAGTCCAAATACGATCTGGAATAGCCAGGGGATACAACAACCCTGCTGGTCTAAAAGTGTCATACTTGCAAAGTTGACAAACTATGCAATTTCGGATGAATTCCTTCACAACAGTTCGTAACCCCGGCCATATAAAACTTGAGTTGACCCGGTTGATGGTTTTAAGATAGCCAAAATGTCCTCCTACTGGCGACGAGTGTGCGTCTACTAATACTGTAGGTAGTAAGAAGGAGTTTGGGCTCAAGTGGACTTTACTGTTTTCCATCCAAACTCCATCTCTACAAAAACAATTGGATGAAGCATTCTTGCTCAAGGTGGCATAATAGGGATTGTCAATTACCTCTTGTTGTAGGGAGGACCACCAGTCTGCAAAGGGTAGCATGATGGCCTGAAACTGAAGCAAGGTGACTCGAGATAGAGCATCCGGACCTTGATTATCTCTGCCATGTTTGTACAGTATGGTGTAGTCATAGCCCTGCAGAGGGTAGTGTGATGGCCTGAAACTGAAGCAAGGTGACTCGAGATAGAGCATCCGGACCTTGATTATCTCTGCCATGTTTGTACAGTATGGTGTAGTCATAGCCCATAAGTTTGGGCAGCCATCTAGTTTGGGAAGGAGTCGAAATGCACTACTCGAGTAAGTATTTCAAACTTTGGTGGTCGGTCTTGATTACAAATGGCTTGCCCAACAAATACGGTCACCATTTGCGCACAACTTTCACCACTGCTAACATTTCCTTATCGTAAGTTGACAGTGCCCTTGCTGACCCTTTCAAGGCTTCGCTAAAGAACATAATGGGTTGGTCATTTTATGACAGTATAGCTCCCAAACCTGTTCCGCTTGCATCGTATTCGACAACAAAAGGCTGTTCAAAATCCAGAAGATGTAAAACCGGAGGAGTAACAAGGGTTGTCTTCAATTTCACAAAGGCTTCCTGAGATTCAGTTGTCCACCAAAAATCATCCTTGGTTAAGAGTTGTGTTAGAGGTGCAGCAATCGAACCAAAATCACGGACGAATTTCCGGTAGTAACCCGCCAAACCAAGGAATCCACGAACCCCCTTTACTGAGGTCGACATAGGCAATTGTTGGACTGAATTGATCTTATTTGGATCCACAGCAACACCATGCCATGAAATTCGATGGCCTAAGTAGTCGACCATAAAAACCCCAAATTGACACTTGGATGCTTTGACAAACAACTGATGAGTGGACAGAAGTTGGAGGACTACTTTTAGATGCCGCAAATGCTCATCCCAAGACCTGCTGTATACAAGAATATCATAAAAAAACCAAGACAAACCTTCATAAATGAGGTCGAAAAATGTCGTTCATTAAGTTTTGGAAGGTAGCGGAAGCGTTAGTCAAACCGAAGGGCATCACAAGGAACTCGTAATGGCCGTCATGAGTGCGGAAGGCAGTTTTTGAGATGTCATTGTCACAGACTCTTATATGATGATAGCCAGACCTCAAATCCAACTTCGAAAAATATTTTACACCTTGCAATTCATCCAATAACTCGTCAATAACTGGGATCGAAAACTTGTCTTTAATCGTGATGTCATTGAGAGCACAATAATCAATGCAAAATTGCCATGAGCCATCAGATTTTTTTATCAACAGAACTGGTGATGAAAATGGGCTTCGGCTAGGACGAATGATGTCGGATTCAAGGAACTCACTCACCAATTTTTCTATCTTGTTTTTTTGATAATGGGGGTACCTATAGGGTCTTGTACTGACCCGTGGCTGATTTGGAAGCAGGGAAATATGGTGATCATGGCTTCGTACCGGCGGCAACCCGAATGGCTCCTTGAACAAGTGATCAAACTCTGTTAATAACCTTTGCAGGTCGGCTGGAATGTGTGTGGTTGGTTTTGGCTGGGCTGTTGTTGACATCATATGAAGGAAGAATCTGGGGCCTGAGTGGTGCAGTAGTTCCTTCTCAGTCATGGGGGCTAGCTCGGATCGTTGTAAGCCCCGAATTGTGTGTGATTTCCCTACCTGACAGAAGGACATGCTTAGTTGTTTGTAATCTGTCTCAATCGGACCCAATGTTTCTAGCCATTAATAGAAGGACACAACGGCTTGACACGCAGCAATGGGCAAAACATAAAAATCTGCTCGAATTGATAACCTTTGTATATTTAATAGAAGCCTCATACACTGCCTTGTACACTTGATAATTTCTTTGTTTCCAACAGTTACCCGAAACACCTTGTCACGGATTACTGATAACCCAAGTTTGGTTACAACCGCTTGATCAATGAAGTTATGGGTACTGCCCCCATCGATTAGGACCGTTAAATCTTTGTTTCCTACTTTCCAATCACTCGAAAGGTTTGTGGATGAGTCATTTCGGCCAAAGCATGGAAGGAAATTTCTGGAATGGCCTCGTCTACAGTGTTCTCAATTTCCATGTCTATATCGGCTGGTCCATCTTCAAAGGGTATGTCTTCCAGCATGAATAATTGTGGCCTGGTGCACCGGTGTCCAGGAGTGAATTTGTCATCACAATAAAAACACAAACCCTTCTCTCATCTTTCCCTGGCTTCCTGACTAGTGATGCGTCGAATAAGGCCTTGAAACTTGGTTTCGGCCGTTTGGGTTGCAGGTTGCATCGGCGGTGGCCCAAGAAGACCCACTGTTGTCGTTGATTGTGACCTGTGATTGTAGTTTGGCATTACTAAACAAAAATTAGAGCTTGGCTTCCGCTGCAGCAGATTTCTTTCCTCAATGAGATGGGCTACACTGATGGTTTCTGAGAGAGTCTTTGGTTGTTTGACCCGTACATCTATCCGTATATCATCTTTTAAACCTGCAATAAAAGAACCGATTAAAAATTCTCAAGTAGGTCGTCTACCTTATGTGAGAGTCGCTCAAAGACTTCTTGGTAGGCTATAACGCTGTTAGTTTGTTTGAGTCTAGACAAGGCTTCTAACGGATCATCGTAGTCCGTAGGTCCAAAGCGTTTTAGGTTAACTTTGATGAATTCCGCCCAATTCATTGGACCTCGATCCTTTGTGAACCAGCGATACCATTGTAAGGCAAGCTTTTCGAGATGGAAAGACGCCAGCTGCACTTGCTGAGTGGGTTCGATCCCTTTGAACTCAAAGTATTGTTCCGCTTTAAAAATCCACCCGGTAGGATTTTCATCACCATGATATATCGGAAAATTCAATTTTAGTAGAGTATGATGTTGAATTCTATCAGTTGGCTGATTCTGGACTCTGTCAAAAACATTCTAATACCTTTTGAAACCTAGGCGTGTGAGGGTTGTAGGACTGCTGCCCGACACCTCTCCTCTATCAAAGGGATTGCCTTCCCTATCCGGTGGAGGATCTTGACGGCTAAGTCGAAAGGCTTGTAGTTCGGCCATGACACCCTGTAATGTCGATGTAACCTGGGAAAAAAATTGTTTTATCTCATTCAAGTCGTGTTTCATCTCATTGACGTCTTGTTTCTTCTCATCAAAGCTGGACTCGTGACGGGTTAAGATGCCGGTGACTTCCGTTTAGAATTCTGCATTTGATTTCGAACATGTATCCATGAACTGAACTAGGCTCTGATACCACTGATACAATTAATTTTGGGTTGAAAAGAAGAAGAAGAATAACAGAGGTTGAAGAGTGTTTGATTTCTTAATTCGATAACTTTATTCCCTTTCTTTGCTGCCTAAATAGGCCAGCAAGCATTACAACTGACAAGGCAAGAAAATAGCAATAAAATAGGAAATCCTAACAGAGTGGCCGCTGAAGATATGGAGCACCATACTAACAGCCTTTATTTATTTAACCGATTCTAGTGCAATAAACACATTACACAACAAATACTGCAATAATCCTTCTGACTTAGTCCAACCCCACGTGTACCTCAAAGCCACCAGGTCTGATTCATATCAGTGCTTAAAAGGTTTTACTTGCATTTTCTATTGGAAAGTATTGTGATGAGGTGTTATGTGAAGTTGTGCCTATGCATGGTAGTTATTTGTTGTTGGGTAGGCCTTGGTAATATGATTAGAAAGCTATGCATGTCGGGTTCAATAATAGATTTTCTTTGTGAAAGATAACAAGTCTGTAGTTATTATTTCTTTAACACTTAAATAGATTTACAAGGACTAATTAAAGCTTACAAAGAAAAATATGGCTGAAAAGGAGAGCTTATATGTTAAGAAAAGGTTTATTCAAAATATTTTCTTTGCTAACAAGACTATGCAGGGTTTTGATGGTGAATATCCTTCATTTCGGGTTGATGGTGATTTGTTGCCTTTAAAGAGTGTTCTTCATGTTACATATTCAAGGGACTTATCATCTTAAAGAGAGGGAATGATACAATCCAAGAAAAGATTGAATAAGAAAATTCAGATTTTAGCGTAATTATATCTATTATCCAATTTTACATTATCAAGCATAACTATCAATTTGACTGTTGGATCAGATTGAAAGTTTACTAGGAGTTTCAATTCTCAAACCAATCGGCTATTCCGTCTTATAATTTAACAACTGCAAGTACTATCAAATAAGTTTGATAGTTTTACTGGTGAGTGGAAACTAAAAATTGATGTTGTTGATAAATTGCTAACATATATGCAACAAGATATTATGTAGGTTAATGATAGATTTGTTCAATTTGGCTTAGATGTTGAATAAGTACATTAGTATGTTGTTGGTGAAGATGAGGACTAAGATTGGTGCTAAAACAAAGGGGAGAGAATGATGGATGCAAGGGAGAAAAAGCAAACACAACTAGTCGTCAAAAAATCTTTTTTTGCTTTTATGGAATTTTACTGATTTTGAATCAATTAAGAATATTGAATATTCTGGTTTGTAATAACTAGGATATTTTTTTGTAGCATAGAAACCTTTATGCTGAATACTTGATGCACTTTCAACTTGATGCATACAGTTGCATAACAATATCTGATGCGTAATAGTTTTTGAACATATTATAAACTGTTAGGATGTAACATGTTGCATAAAGTATTCTTTGAATATGATATGAATTGCTTGTATGAAGCATGTTAAGAACTGTTAGGATGCTGTTGCATAAATATTATTAACTATTCTCATGCTATATAAACACTGTTTTAATTGTGCTTGCAGGTATACTTTAATGAAGTATCTTTTTATGATTGAATCATATGAACTTTTTGCATGCTAATTTATCATTATTATGTTTTGTCACAAAGCAACTAAAAAGAAAGATTATAAATGTCAAATTGATTGGCTATGATTGATGAATGATTATTTTCATTGATGAAGATGAATTTGTTTAGATAGTTAGTTTATCCAAATTAGATGAAGAATTAATCAAGTTTATCTTATATGATATAACACAATTATTTTTATAATTACCTAGTTTGTTTGGATAAATTATATAGAAAGTTCAAATAAATTATAAATACAAGTTATTCAAAGATAACAATCAGAGAAGTGTTTTTGTGAAACACTTTAGCAGTCTGTTAAGAACTTAACAGACTAGGAAGCTTGGAAATAATGTTTACCAAAGGTTTTTATCCTTATCACATGGATTTGTATATAAAGAAGGACAATCATAAGCATTTTGTAGAGCAGCTATTGCAGCGGAGCAAGAGTGCCCAACTAGCTAAGGAGTTACACAAAATTTTGCAACATATACTTTTGACACACGAGTGAAGTGTGTAGAAAATTATCAAAAAGAATTGTTCGTTGAAGAGTTAGAAAGTCTGCAGATTCATAGGGAGAGTTTCTGTGTTAACTGTTAGCAACTGAATGTTCTGGTTAAGATGACAATAATTTAAAAATTGTTAGGTCTTGAAAATTGTTTATAATGGGTTCGGCTGTCTAGAAGATTTTTTTATCTTTTAAAAAGTTCTTTAAAAATTTTTTCTTTTATAATTAAATAACTTATTCATTCAAGTTTTTGCAATTATATTTATTTAGTTAATTATTAGAACAAATTGCTTTTAATATAAGAAAAACAGAAACAGACTGTCAGATGCATTCTTGAGCATCTAGTGAAGAGCTTGGGGGGTCTTTACATAGATTTTTCTATATTAAATGTCATTGTAGCTTAGAAACTGTAAATAAAGTGTAACCTTGTGATTTCCAGATTCAGTTATGCAGCCATTAGCACATGGGATGGATTACATGACCTTATTGTAAATACTCTTTTTTTTTTTCTCTCTTTCTAGTTCTCGAGCAATGCATTCCCAGCTTTTCCGGGTTCCATTCTTGCTGCATTAGTTACATTTTTGTTTTAGATTGTGGAATCCTTATGCAAAATATGCTCGGAGGAAAAGGGTTAACAGTGCTCCTTTCGAAAGGTGTCAGACAATTCACAGTTCACATATTGAATCCCATTTTTACCTTCACTTCCATGTATGGAATTTACTTAATTTTAGAGAAACATATGAACGGCCGAACCTCATGAAACTGATGTATCCTTTCGAAGTGTTTTAAATAATCATGAAAAATGACCTGGCTTCTTGGAAGAGTTTCAACTGCCGATGAGAGATACATTAGCGGAGGAACTAGCATCAATGTCACTGGCTTTAATGGATCTGAGATGGTTCACCAGAAGGTGTCAATCAGTCACCAAAGCTAGCAGAAAGTAGGAGGAAGTTAAAAAGAAATAAATTCCTGCCTCGGATCAGTTCATTTACCATCATTTGCAGCAGAAAGAAGTAACTCCAACTGGCTTGGATAGAGGGCCATATTCAAAATACATTCTTCACAGTAATGTAAAATTGCATTTTTCGGTGGGGTTGATAACTTCTTTCAACCTAACTCTTCATCAATCTTTATCCACTTCCATGGTCTAATTACACAATAAACAACCAATACCAGCTAGCACATACAATTTCGTCATCAGTCATAACATATGCACACACCTACCTGTGTTACTACTTGGAAGGCTCTATCAATTATTTGCAACTGATTCCAACTACATGGACAGTGAAAAGCAGTGAAAGCAATATTAAGCTGCAGAGATTGTGAGGTTTTGGTTTCCCAATTCACACGGAACTAATTTATTGTGTAGAAATCTTTGCTATCCTGGGAGCCCGTGCCTGTAGCTAACTGTTTTTATGCTGGCATTTTACTGGATTATGTGATAGGCTGAAGCCCATGAATGCTAGCCTCTCATTGTACAGAAGATTGAGAATTTCTTTGAAGTGTTTCAACTGCATTAATGAGGCATCAATCATTTAATTGAACCAAAGGAGCTAGTAATAATGTGGCCTTCTTGATGTCTTTGAGATGGCCGAGCAGAACATTCTTCGCCATATTCATAATTTCTTTCCGCCTAACTCCCCATACATCCACACAATGGTCACCGAACCTTAATTATAGTGTTCAAAGAAGCTGCTACCAAACTGTACTGAGTGTCTTCTGGTCCAAATTATAGTATTTGGAAAGAGAGATGAGATTATGAGAAAGAGACTAGACAAGAGAAACAGCCTCAACTCAACAGAACCTAACGATTAATTTGATAAGCTGAAGCAGGGTTTTGATTAACAACATATTAAGGACACAAATATAATGGAAATATATAGTTGCAAGCAATTCTACGGGCAACAAATTGCTTGCTTTCTAAGAATAAATATATAGAGCTACATTACGTTTTGCACTCTTCTTACTAATATCGCTCCTCTCATGCTCCTGGTTGATCAGCCCTTAAACACCAGCTCCTTTTCCTAGTCTGTCTCTCAAAATTTTCAGTCCCATGTACCTGCATTCACAAGCAACCATTCATTTTTTTGTAAAAATTAACATCTTTGTAACCTTGTGTTCTTGAGAAGGAAAGAGCACTACTTAGAACCACTTTCTCAATTCAAGGTTTTTAATATATTACCTGCCCATCATCATGACTGTGGCTTGAGGATTAGTCCCAGGAGATTCATCAAATACCGAGCCATCCACAATGCGAAGCCTGTTCACACCAAGAACTTTGTAATCACGGTTCACCACCTTGCCAACATGACACCCACCATGATAATGCCAAATTGTGATTACGGTGTCTTTGCAGAACTGCTCTAGGGACTTGGTGTCATTGGTATGCTTAGGTACTAGGTTAACATTAGCACTGACACTCATGTTAAGAATCTTGTCTGTGGTCTGCTTGTCACATTGAGTGAAATTTCTAAAGTGTTCTGATTGCACCATCTTTGTAGCCATGCGAATACCATCAACACAGCGCTGTAGATCACGTGGATGTTTAAAATAGTTGAAGGTAACAGAAGGGTTGTCTTCAACATTTGTGCTGATCAATCTGAGCTGGCCGGTGGAAATGGGGTTGGCAATCTTTTCAAGAATGAAGCCTCCTTTGAATGCCTCATGTGGTATGTCCTTCTTTCTTCTAATGTAAGCTTGGATGGCCTCTGGTGTTCTTTGCTTTGGAGGTATGGTTGATAACTGCCCTATCTGGTTATAGAAAAAAATTAGTTTTATGTTTTAAATCCACTTTTACCTAAACAAAATAATTGCTTAAAGGAGTTACATCCACATATATATATATATATATATATATATATATATATTTTGGTGACTAATGGTGCTCTCCTCTGCATAGCAGGAGGAAGGACATAAGGAAGGAAGGACTCAGGTTCTAGTCATGCCCTATTTGTCTTGAGTACCATAAAGGATATGTTAATGGTGCAATGTTAGTTGAAATGTTTCTTACCTCTGCAGACATTATTCCATGGTGACACTGAATGCTATTCTTGGATTGCCCAAATCCACTGCTAGCTTCAATGTACACACCCATCTTGGTAATCCCTACAGTTTGTATCAGGGACTGCTGTACTGGTCTTTTAAAGGGAACAAAAATTGTGTTCATGGGATTATCAGCCATGCCTTTCCCGACAAACTTGTTGTGGAGTACTACTGAAATTTTCTTCTCCTCGAGTTCATCTTTTGGCCCAATACCACTGAGCAATAGCATCTGAGGGGTGCCAATGGCTCCACATGACAATATTATTTCACTCCTCTGGCTGTTTGATAGAAATGCTTGATGCTGGTTTCCATTTTCATCTTTGAACAGGACTCCTACTGCTTTTGGTCGCTTTCCTGTGTTAAACATTTTGAGCTCACAAGTCATAAGGATCAGTAGTTGAGATATTTACATATAACATTGCAACTAATTAAGCTTGTTATACATACCTGAAATATCAAATAGAACCTTTTGGACGGTGGCATGCACCAACACAGTAAGCTTCCGAGGGTCTGCAGAAGCAAGTAGTTCAGCAGCCGTTTGCCGGCGACCGAATTGGTCAAAAATGGTACCACCAAACTTGGTTCCATAAATGTGATCATATGTGAATCCATTGAAAGGAGCCACTCCAAGATCCAAAAGACTGTCCCTTACAACAACCTGCCATGGTGCAACTTTAGGCCTGTGAACGATTTGCTTCTCAACCCATGGGTATGACTTATTCACCAACTTTGCATCCCAGCCTGCTTTGTGTATAAACCTGCAAAAAAACAATTTCTTCAACTTCTCCAAAGGTTTCATTACAAATTCAGAACGCATAACTTCAGCAGTTTCCACTCTCAATATAACAAGTCGTACGTGGATTAATTTCAAGTTACGTGAATATTACAAATGATTCATATTACAATTTCTCAAAACCAAAATGAAATGTTGGGGGTCGCCACATTTCTCTATATATGCTTTATGCAATGATGGATTAATTTATAAGCTCGAGACAACAATTTCTTCATGCAATGTCTGCATACCAAAAACAATGATATATGAATGCTTAATTATATAAGCTCCAATTTCCTTAACCTCTTTCATTTGAAGTAATAAGTGAGATTAGTTAAAAGTTAACAACGTTAACACACTATTAAATATTAATTAAAAATACATCAAAATAATTTTTTTTACACTTATAATTCTTTAGAAAATCATTTTTTTTTAAAGAAAAGCGAAATCTGTGCCTAAATTGGTGGCATAACGAGAGGCAGAAAGAGTTGTGGTGGACTAATTTTATTAAAAATGAGCTGTAACAGTCTTGTCTTGGTCTGTACATTAAAAGGGGGCCATTTGTAGTAATGGGTCAAAATAAATGTCAAGTTCGATTCCCGTGTCAATCCCCTTGAGAATGACCGCGCGCAACGAAGATTGAAATAAGACCACACACAGCATTTAATTAAAGAAACCAATTCCATTATGGCTGGGTAAGGAACCATAAATGCTCTGTATAATTTACGTACAATGTCATGAATATTACTACTTCTTCTCTAAACCCCTGTGACTTTCTTGAGTATATGACGCCATAGCAAGTCCTCCGGTTGGATCTAAGTAATGACAATCGCACGGAACACTTGTTCTGTCATGTTACTTATGACTGATACCATGCTTGACTTTGGTGGCATCAACCTCTAATCCAGGCAGAAAAACATCTTCACATCACCCTTAGCATAGTGTTTCTCGTTACAGAAAATTCAGGAAGGATATTTAAAAAATTTAGTGTGATATTAAAAAACTTAAGAGTAAATTAATTTATCTATGAAATCAACGACAAAAACAATTGAAAGTAATATTATTTTTAAATAAAAACAGCTTTTTGCAAGTTAATGTTACTAAAAATGACGACCCACATTTATGCTTCCTCGAGATTTGACAACTTTTTCTCCAAATTCTTTTTTGTTTTACTATATGTTTTTCCAACTCATCTCTCCCTGCCTCAAAACCACAGCTAAATAACTTTCATGTGGCATAAACAACTTCATGTGGGATCTAGGGAAGTTCATTGAGTGAATGGATATTAAATTAAAAAGAAAATGTTAAAAAACAGTGACGATGTGGTAGTTGACTAGATAGTTGTTATCACATGTGAGGGAAAAAAGAGAGATTAACCATACCTTTTGCTTGCCCTAGTGTAGAACCCAGCATTGATGCAAGTACCACCACCCAAAACTCTAGCCCTAGCATTGAGGACTCCATCAGTAGAAATAAAGTATTGGGAAGCAGAAGTTGATGAAGTATCAGCGAGGGTTATGTGGAAGTTCTTTGAGAAGGAGACATTTGCATTGGCAAAAGGCACTCCACCTCTTTCAAGTAATAAGACACTAAACCTCTGAGAGAGTGTGGCAGCTAAAGGACACCCAGCTGTGCCACCTCCAACAACTATATAGTCATATGCATGTCCCCCCCCGCCACTTGATGAGAAGGATGATGATGATGATGGGAATGAGCTTGCTTTCCTGATGAAAGGATACCTAAATTCAGAGTAATGGTGCCCAGCTGCAATGCAACAAAATTTTCATGTCAATCAAAGAAATCCCCCACCCAATTTTCGAGTAGTTATTTCCTTTAAACATCAAATAATTAACACATTGGTACTGATGATCATATATATGATATATACGACACTTCCCACAGATATTAGATAGTTACATTTATGACAAAATAAATGCACTCACTAATCACAAACAACTACCCTCGTCAGGCCGTCTAAGCTGTAAAAAATAGAAAAATATTTCAGCCACCATTCTCGAGGCTACTTCCCTTAATTTCTGCTCTTGAAGAAGAAAAAGAAGTGGTAGAAGATGATGAAATTTATGGAATGAATCACAGTCGTTTCTCACGTTCTTTGAAACAAAGATACAAAACTACATAAGAATCATATGATCCTTATATTGACATTACATTATACTAAATCTTTATTCTGACTACTTGTGAATGAAAAATACAATAGTGGATGAATCAAACATCGATCCATGCCAATGTACGCTAAGTTTAAAGAACATAAACACTGAAACCTTCCTCTAAGCTGTCAAGATGGTGTAGAAACCCTGAAATGGTGCTCATTTTCATATGTATATTAACTATAGAAGATTTCTTGACCAAATTAAAGAATGAAAGTAGAAACAGAAAGAAATAAAAGAGGTAGAGAGACAGTAAACAGTGATCAGGGAGGTAGGTATTATAAGCTATAAGCTAGGAAGAACCTTGAGATGAAGAGAGAGTATAAAGCCATAGAAAGAAGAAGAGAAAGAGCTGGTTGGCAACAGAAGAAGCCATTGAAGGCAGACAAAAGCCACAGACTTTAGACTCAGCAGCAGAACTAGAAGATCTTGTTTCAAACTCTATGTGGCTGCCTCTGGTTGGCCTTGTTTTGTGTGATCACCCCCTTTATATATACTTTAGATTATAGACATGGAAAATACATCACGCCTCATTTAATAAAAAATCTAAAAAATAAATAAGATATATATAGTAATTATATTTTATAAAATATTTTTTTATTTGATAAAAAGCTTCAAATACAAAGTTAAAATTACTCAAGACACCACTTTTCATATCTACCTAAATAATAATAATAAAATATTTCTTAAATAAAAGAAACAAGTAGTATGCGGGGAAAACATTGTAATACTAATATTAATCCTAGAAATCAAGGGAGAAGTTGTTATTTTAATTGTGAGATTATTATGAATTATAACAGTGAATTGATGATTTTAGATAAGAAAACTAAACTTAGAGGTAAAATAGTATTTTTCATGTGATATATTTATTATTTTTATTTTGATTAGGAGTATAATGATATTTTTCCTCTCGTCTAAAATAGTGAAATACATTCATTACCCTTAGGAGCAAAAATTCATTTTACCAAAATAGTCTCCAAGGTTTTTTTTTTTTTAGATTTCACATTTTTAGCACAATGAATTTACTAGAATAACTTTAGTTTTAAAATTTATTTAAGCTTTATTTGGCGGTATTTTTTATATTTTTAATTTGTTTTTTTTGTTATAATAAAGTTGTTTGAGGGGTAAATTAGTCTTTCACAATAATTAAAAATATTAAAAAATCCTTATAAGGCATATAGGAGAAGCTACATCGCTTCGACGGTCGTGGCAATCATATAAAGGTTCAAAATTTGCTTCCATCATGTCATTCAATTCCTCATGGTATCCTTTTTCTCAACAGGTGGCGCATGTTTGGTTTTTGTGGACAATTATTGATGTTGTTTTATTTTTTTATTCTCTTTTTTCTCTCTTCTCCTTCAAGATTTGTGCCTGGCATTTAAAATTTCAAAACAATCCTCTTGACTAGGTATATTTAAGTATCAATCCTTATTCTTTTAATTGTTTAATTTTTTTCCTTGATGTTTTTGTAAGTCTTTTATTTTATTTTTTTCAATTGTATTCTTCAATCTAGGCTTCTCATTTTTAGTTTTTTTAGATTTTATCTAGATTCTTTTTTTTTTTCAATTGTTCCTTGCCTCTTTTATAAACTTTCAATTATTTTTAATTTCATCATTTAATCAAATTTTTTTATTGTTTTAGATTTGGTCATCATCCTCTTTGGTGGTTTCTTATTTAATTCTTTTATGAAATTAGTTTTTCTTTTTAATTTAACCCTTCAATCTAAAATTATCAATCCTTTAATTTGTTTTTTTTTCAAATTTGGTTCTCATTCTTTCACTTGTTATTTTTTCTTTTGAATTTTTTTTATAATTGTTTTTGTATTTTCAATTTCTTCATTTGACATTTGATTTATTGAAATTTGAGTTTTGTGGTTTCTTCAGGTTTGATTTTCCAGTCAAATGGGTCGAGTCACAAGTTCACATCTTTTTTTTTACTTATTTTCTTTTTCAATTTCATTACTTGATGTTGATTTCTTTTTGCATTTTTTTTTGTAGAATAGGTTTCATGATTTTCTTCGTGTTTCTTTTTATAGGGTAGTTATCTTGAACTCATGACCTAATTTATAGATTTGACAAGCCAAGTGGGCTGACACCTATTTTTAGCTTTTAATTATTGTTTTGTGTTTTGAATCCTTTTATGGGGTTATTTTTTTATTTTATCTTTCAATATTTGATTTGTTAGGAATTTGATTTTATGATTTTTTTATATTTGGTATTTCTAATCAAATGGTTTGAGGCACAAGTTTTATGGATAAACACGTGTGTGTATTTTTTTTTTCATCATTAAACATTAGTTTTTATCATTTAATATATTTTTCTTATTTCTTTAAAACGTGCTTATGTTAGTTGAACAATATTTTTTTCTCAGAATTTTCTTTTATCTAACCCGTAATATAGCTAATATTCTAAAACCATTTTAGTCATGTAGCATTAACATTAAAACTAATCTTATTTCTCCATATATTTTGCATAATGTAGTAATAAACTCTTTTATAAATATAAATAGAACCTACCACAGAAAAAAAAAAAAAACCATACAAAAATCTGTTTTTTTTCCTGGATAAAACTAAAAGTCACTTACCCAGTATTCTAAAACCATTTTTTTTGTTTTCCTGTTTAGATTAATTTTGTTTCCTTCTAGAACTTGTAAAAGCTACCACAAAATGCAAGCCGCTGCAGCGAGTGCTCTCTCTCTCTAACAATACAAGTCGCGACCGTAAGTAATAATGCATGGTAGAAACTACAACTGTAACTTCATTAATGGCGACATGAATGCTGCGGTTGGAGTAGGAAATAATAGCCCTTCGATTCAGTGTTCTGAAACCAGCTCATCATGTCCGTTCAATTAGCTTGCGGCCAGTTCATCCATGACCATGACACTACCTTTTTTCCAATATACAGAATTTTGTTTCCTTCTTTTCCCAAACGGTTTTTATCTTTTTATCATATAACTTTTTGATCGTCAAGAATGCTTGCTCCCATCTTTAATTTTGTAGGTTTAAATTTTGAATTAGCATCCAATAAAATTTATTAATTTTTTTTAGATGCACTTTTAAAAATCATTTAAATCTATAATATCCAAAACAAAGAAAAAAAAACTATATAGTAAATACGCTACTTTAGATTAAAAAATCGTTTAAATCTATAATATTCTCCTTCTCTCTTGTTATTTATTACAAGCTACCATTCTGCTATAACTCTACGTGAAAAAATAACAAGAAAATAGATCTCCACCTTTAGCAGCTAGAATATTTTTTTTTTATACGTGGTAATCAATATTAAAATATGATCTTGAAAAGCTGAAAAAAATATGATAAAAATATTACATAATAAAAATATATCCTAAGACACCAACACTATTGAAATTAAATCGAATATCACTGCGAAATCAGTTAATCTTTGATAAGTTGATTTAGTTCTTTCAAGAACTAAAAAATATAAGAATCACTCTTATACAAAAGCTAAAAATTCAGAATGATATTATTCAATGACTGCAAAATTTTAGGTTTATAAAGAGTTAAGTACTATTAGAAAATAACCCTAATGGATCTACCTTTGTGGATTAAATTGACCCACTTATAAAATTGACCCAAAATATATACTAATAAGCTCAAAACACTGATCCAAACAAACATTGAATCTTAGTTAAAAACCAAGTATTTATTAAGCCCAAATAAGCCTTGGGTTATACTTGAAATAATAAAAATAATACTTATAAGTTAATTCTCTATGTTGTCGTGAGAAGAGAAGAAGACAAGAAAACAATACATGTATGATATAAGGCTTATTTATAGCCTACAATACCGCTTAATGATCCTAGAAACCAAGGGAGAAGTTGTTGCTCCTATAGTTTCCAAGATAGAAAATGATTTTAATTGTAACCTTGTATTTAACCTTATTTTGGAAGGAAAAGCTTTACCTTTATTATTCCATTTTGTCACCAATTAATTGTCCTTCCATAACTAGAAAAAACAATTAAAGTTGCTGAAATATTCTCTTTGCAAATATAGAAAACTTTGCTGCCATCTTGTTTCCTTTTTCAGTTTAGATTCTTTGTTTTCTCTTCTTGTGTATTCTTCACACTTGATATAGAAAAAAAATTAAATAACATATCCTAATACATAAAGGAAATAATTAATGTTCTTATACACAATATAAAATCCATAATTAGTATGAAATCCATAAAGCACATGGAAACAACACAAAAACTGGCAGCATTGGTGCCAAAAGTTCATGACCCAAATAAGGTTGGATTAGACCCCTATTACACATGAATTAAATGCACTAAGGCCTCCTCTTGATGCTCCAAAGGATCTTTAATTTATGCCTTGGTTGAAACTTACAAGACTAGTCCATTTAATGCTTATTTTAATGCTTCTGTTTTACATCTTATAATTAGCCCATTTGGAACATTAATGGATCCTTGTTAATGTTTATGGGCTGATCCATATAATTTTTTCTAGATTTATTCATGTTTTTCCAACTATATATTCCATGTTTTTGGAAAAGATAAGGTTGATTTTCTGATCTCAAAACAGGAGAAAAATACTTAACTCTTTCTTTACTCACTGTTTTTACATAATATCTACTTAAATAGCCCAAACTAACTTTAGCATCGGAGAGTTTTTTACAGATATCATCCGCGAAGAAAGCTAAAATACAATGGAGTTTTTTTAGCTTCAACAATGACATCGTTTATGAGAATTTGAATAAAAGCCTTGTTTGTTTTCTTTTCACTGCTTTTTTGCATCCTTAACATAAAGCTTCTATGATGGATAACACTGAAACACCAAGAGGATGATTTACCGACCTCCCACCATTATCTTAAACTTTAAAAGATCTCTAATAGCTAGCCCAGCAAAGAAGAGCTCTAACTGAAGTTATTTTATCTACATAACAACAACTCATAAGTCTTTCTACTTATCCTTAGATTATATAAGCCATTATACAACCACTTGCACCTCTTTTATCTCTACTTTTTGTACCTTATGTGCAACAAAAACTTTAGTTCCTTGAAAAGAATGTCTAGAACAAGGTGGAAGACAATAGATGTCATATTATTATTACTCCTACAATAGGTCATGATATCACGAGAAGCCTTTATTTACAAGATCCTCAGGATATGATCTCCCTAGATCAAAAGGCAAGACCCAGGGCCATAACCTTTACCATCAACCTCAATCTCCTAACTGAGTCTCATTCTAGCATTCCACAACCTAAAAGGTTATGTACTAAAGATATAAGAAAGGACTCAAGCTAGATAAGTGATTCTTTATTATGTGATATCATGGTGAACGTTTGTCTCTCTAAAGAATTTATTGTTTCCAAGATAAAATTGGATCACTATGATGACTTATATATATGAGCCTAAGGAACATGCCTTGAATGTAAGGAACAACCTGGAATTGGTGATTTAGGATACCAATGCCATTGCAAAATACTTCCTACCACTTTCATGGATCTACACAAGTCTGGTATCATATTCTGAAACTTGGATCGATATCTAGTTTTTCAAATTTATATATAAAATTGATTACTCATTTTAGCACGAGTATTCCTGCTAAAAAGAGTTCATCCAAACTTTTCTTCATCACTTAACTTGAAGGAGAGAGTACAAGGGCTCATTTTAAGAGATTCAATGAAGAGATTTTAAAAGTGGAAAACCTACTAAAACTAGTGGCTATAAAAGCCGTGATTAGTTGTATGCATAATTATTCCTTATGGGAAAGCCTTTATGCATAACTTGATATGATCCTTTTTAATATAAAACAAGTTATGAAAAATCATATTCGCGTGGAAGAAGCAATTATATCATGGCAAGAACATCCTCACTTTCATAAATGAAAAGAAATCTCTATAAAATATGATAATAGGGGTCTCTCTCAAGATACCCTAACATTTAAAGGTAATCCCTAAGTATTTGCACAAAACAAACTAGTATACCTTGAGTTGATGATGATTCCACTAAATACCACCAGAGTTGAAGTATTGACTACAATAAAGAGAAAATGGTTATGTCTAATATCCATCACCAATAAAAGGAGATGTGGGAAAATAAAATCAAATAAAGTAATGTTCATTCCACAAGGATAAGGGTCATGAAACTAAAGAGTGTTTTTCTCTGAAAAAAAAATATAGAAAAGCTCATAACTAGAGTTTATCTTTAGTAGTTTAAGAAGAAACAACCAAAAAAAAATAAAAAAAAGATTTTGAGGCTTCCAATAGGATTTCAGTGAAAGTAGAAAAGCTTATGGAAAACAAGTGTTATTATCAAAAGTTTAAAACCAGTGGCATTAGCCTATTATTTCACTCACGAGGATAAAAGTGTGACATTTCCTTACGGAGATGTGCACAAACTATTGGTTGATGATGGAAGCATCATGAACATCCTCTCTGAAGATACAATGACACATATATGAGCGTGGACATAACCATGTTGACTTAGTGAGGACCCTTCTTATAGGAATTGTAGGAAAAAAGTGATAGTGGAGGGTGTTTTAGATCTTTCAGTGACCATTGGGACCTACTCAAGATGTTGCATGTTGTAACAGATTTTCATGGTTAAGATGAATCTCTCTTATAATTCCATCATTGGTAGGCCTTTCTTTCATCAGATTAATATAATGATTAACAATAAGTACTTAGCTATAAAATCCCTAACAAACAAAAGAGTGACTACTATGAGGAGAAGACAATTGACCTCTAGAAGGTGCAATTCATCATTTCTGAATAAGAAGAATACTTTAATATTGGGCCATAAAACACCCATAAAAGAGAAACTCGAGATAATAATAGAAATAGTAGAAGAATTGAAAGAGGTTAGCCTCCTTTCAAAATAAAATGCCTTCACCAAGATTGGTTCTACCTTGGATCCAAAGTAAGAGACAACTTTGGTAAAGCTTTTCAATATCCAAAATTTTTTCCTTTAAGCCATCAGACATGCCTAACATTATCCTAGAGGTAGTTTTTTTATTGGTTGAATAATATGCCATTTTTCTCTCTTATTCAATAAAAGAAAAGAAATTTTGGAGGAGAAAGACAAAAAGCCATCTTAGAGGAGACAAATAAACTAATAAAGATTGGATTCATCCATTAGATAATGTATCCAAAATGGCTCACCAACATGGTTATGGTGAAAAAGCCAAATAGAAGAATATGTGTTGATTTCACTAACCTTAACAAGGTGTGTCCTAAAGATAACTTTCCATTTCCAAAGATAGACCAGTTGGTAGACTTTACGACTAGCTTTGAGTACCTAAGTTCTCTGCATGCTAATTTAGGATATCATCACATTTCTATAAACCCTAATAATGAAGAGATTACTGGTTTTATCACTGATCAATGAATATTTTGCTATCAAGCCATGCCTTTTGATTTGAAAAATACAGGTGTGACCTCTCAATGAATAATAAATAAAGTTTTTAATAATCAAATAGGTTAAAATATGGAAGCTTATATTGATAGCATGTTAGTAAAAAACATGAATTTAAAGAAATATCTCCAAGACTTGAAAGAGGTCTTCTCTCTTCTACACCAATATCAAATAAAGTTGAATCCTACTAAATATGTCTTTGTTATAAAGGGGGGAAAGTTTTTGAGTTTCTTAGTTAGTACCAAAGAGATTGAACCCAATCCTAAGAAGATACAAGTTATCATGAATATGACTAATTTTTAATCCATGAAAGTTGTCCAAAGGCTAACAGGAAAGATTACAGCCCTCAACATGTTCATTTCTTACTTAGAGGTACGTTGTTTGCCATTCTTCAAAACTCTAAAGAATATCTCCAATTTTAAATGGACTCTAGAGTACTAGCAAGCACTCAAAGATCTCAAGCTCCATATGTCCTGCTAAAAATCCTTTGTCAACCTAGAGAAAAAGATATGTTTTTTTCTTTATCTAGGTGTTGCAGAATTGGATGTTAGTGCAATACTAGTTTTAGATGAATGAGAAGTCTATATATTATATATTTATACCTTAAATTTCTTTATGAGTGAGTTAGTTAGTTATAGTTCTAGTTATACTTTCCTACTCTCTCTCTCTCTCTCTACTTTCATTACCTTGTGTTTATACAATGACAGTGAGCAATTGTTGCTTACCATATGACATTGGTTGAATGACATGGATAACCAGCTTAATGGACTGCAGAGGGGTGTCCTAATAGGCTCTTGATATTCAACAAAGCCTGCTATATGTGTTAGATTTGGTCTTGTTTGCTGGTCTCAACCTAATATTCCTCTACTTCCCAAAATAATAATTAATTAATATTTGCTCGGATGCAAGCTTTTGCCCAACAACTTAAGTTGTTGATTAGGGTGATGAAGAATCTTAAAGATGAGATGACTTTAATGAGACAACAACATGGTGGGATAGATGGATTTAAAATGGTGGCTAGCTGGAGAGGAAACACTATCTGAAGGGCCATACAGAATGTTAAAATTGATTTTGTGGATGAAAATGCAAATGTAGATGATGATGACTATAACTTTGCATCCATAGGTAATAGAGATCGATTTGAGCTGAATCGAAGCTGAAAGAATGTTATTTTTAGCCAAGGTGGAACTATCAATCAAAGGGAGAATTCCTACAATTTTAGGTCTTATGAAGATTCAAGAGGAGAATTAAGGTTAATTAAGATAGATGAAAATTATTGATTTCCATAGAAAGAATGATCTAGATGCATATATAGAATGAGAAAAGAAGGTTAAATGGATATTTGATTGTCATCACCACATAAAACAAAAAAAAAGTACAACTTATGGTCATTGAGTTTACATATTATGCATTAATACGGTGGGATCAACTTGTTTTGAGCATGAAAAGGAATGGTGAAAGGCCTATTGATTAATGGGATGACATGAAAGCTATAATAAGAAAACAATTTGTTTCTAATTTATATTATAGGGAGCTATTTCATAAATTACAGAGTTTACATTAAGGGTCAAAAAGTGTGGAAGATTACCATGAAAAGATAGAAATTGCAATGATTAGGGCTATTATGGTTGAGATAGGGAAACTACTACGGTTAGGTTTTTTAACGCGATGAATAGAAAGATAGCTAATGTTGTTGAGCTACAACACTATGTAGAGGTAGAGACATGATTCATATGGCTACAAAAGTGGAGAGACAACTTTAAAAGAAAGGGAATGTACGGTCAACTTACAATTTGGGTTCTTCATCATCATGGAAGCTAAATTTCAAGAGAGAGGGTTGCCCAGCCAAAACCCTTCAATAGCACCAAAGTCGAACCACCCAAAACTAAGGTTGATGTCTTTATAAGTTTCAAAGGTAAATCTAATACTCAACCTAAACATACATGGGATTTTAAATGTTTCAGGTGTCAAAAGCTTGGGCACTATGCTTCGTAGTATCAAAATAAAGAAATAGTGGTTATTAAAGACTATAGAGACATTGCGCTTGAAAGTGATAGATCTAATTGTGAAGACATGCCACCATTTGAGGATTGTACTAATAAAGAGGTTGCATACCCGGTTGAGGGTAAAGACATGGTTATAAGACATACACTTTAGGTTCAAGTTAAGAAATATGATATTAATTAGTGAATGGATAAGACATACACTTTAGGTTCAAGTTAATAAAGATGATATTGATTAGCAAAGGGAGAACATCTTGTATACATGTTGTCATGTATAAAATAAGGTGTGTAGTTTGATTATAAATAGTGGAAGTTATGCTAATGTAGCTAGTACTATCCTTGTTAGCAAACTAAACTTATGTACTATTAAGCAATATAGACTTTATAGATTATAATGGTTGAATGATTATGGTGAGGTGAAAGTGACTATGCAGGTCTTGGTTCTATTTTTGAATAGGAAGTATGTTGATGAGGTTCTGTGTGATGTGGTTCTAATGCATTCAAGTCATATCTTGTTGGGAAGACCTTGGTAATTTGATAGAAAAACAAAACATGATGGATTTAAAAATACTTATTCTCTTGAGAATGATGGAAGGACATGCACACTTGTATCATTATCACCTAGACAGGTTTATTTAGACCAATTAAAATTGAAAAAGAAAAGCGAAGGTTAAATATTAATAAAACAATGTAAGGTCGTGGTTACCATGCAAAAATATATACAAAAGTGTTTAGTAAAGCTTGCATAACTGAAATTATTATCAGCTACTATTTTCATACATTGTTGTTGGAGGCAAAAGTTGGCAAGAAAAGAGCTTTAGATGCTTAAACAAGACCAATTAAAGCTGAAAAGAGAAAGAAAAACCAAAGAGATAAATAAACCATCCGGAGTAATGAGTTTAACGAGTGAAAATAAAGTGAACATTAAGGAAAGAATAAAAGAGAAGAGAAAAGACTCAGATTCGGCTACGGGAGAAATGAAAGTCAATTGAAGTAAAGAGTGGAGAGAAGAAAATAAGGATGAGAAAAGAAGAGAGTGTACAAAATATAGATAAACACTTAAGTTTCAATACAAAAAAGAATGAGATTAAGAATGCATAATTTTCAGACGTGCCTATAATTTTAAGAGGCATATTTTTTATCACTAACATTCTTGATTATTTTATTTTTAGTATTGATATATCTTTGTTATAGGATTTTGAGGATGATATAGGACAATCAAATTTGAATTTGAGTTTAATTTGTCCTGTTATACAATTTTAGACAAATAAACATAATTTTTTATTCAATCAACAATAGTATGGTAAAGTATAGACATCTTATCTCTAAACTTGATGATATTATTAATGAGTTGCGTGATAGTATATTTAGTAAGATTGATTTGAAATTGGTTATCATCAAATTATGATGAAAGAAAAGGTTGAAGGGAAAAATAACTTACTAAACATATTTTATGGTTTAACTCTACTAGATTTGATTTCTTTACTGGTTAATAAAAGAGTTAGATTTTATGGCAATAGAAAAGCACAGGTGATGAAAGCATTGTTTAAGATGGTACGACAACATGTTGAGAAAAAGAATGAGAAGTATGCATTCCAAACAAGCAAAATATGAAAAAGGTTTGTCTTCGAACCAGGAGATTGAGTTTGGGTTCAAATGGGCTAAGATAGTTTTCTTTGATATAGGAAATCAAAGTTGAAGCTTAGAGGTTCATTCAAATTCCTTGAAAGAGTAAATTCCTACAAATTAAATCTACAAAGTGTGTATAATGTTAGTGATATATTTAAAGTTTCTAGTCTTCTTTATTTCATGTACGTGATGATTCGGTGTTGAATCTTTTTTAGGACAGAGGGGATGATGCGATCCTAACTACGACATCAAATGATCCATTAAGAGTGTCTACTAAGTCTAATTCTAAGGCCTAAAAACAAAGTGGATCTAAGAGGATTTCAATGGGCTAAATCAAGAGACTTGAATTAAAAATGTTCAAATCTTCGAATCTGGACCTTTATCTACTTTTTGGGTGATATTTGAAGTTACACGAGTATTTAGATGCTATTCCAATTGGGTTAGAAACAAAAAATCTGTACCTTTACAATGATATATGGTAGGCTTATTAATTCACCTGGACGAGAGAGAACAATGCGTTTAAAGTTGGGTTTAGAATTTGCCATCAAAGTGTGAAAATAAAAAAGACATTGTTTCCTTAAAACTTATGTATTTGATTCACTACAAAGAGTTCTTAATGCTATTGAAAACTTATGTAGTAACATTTGGCTTACTTATTTTATAAGGATTCCATATCAAACAAGAAGAATTAATTGGTCATGAATTAATTCTTATTTTACAAGGCATCATGCTTTCGTTCAGTAAGAATTCTTCAACAATTATTTTTCTTATGTATTTTTTACAATCATATGTGGCAAAGGGTATAAAGTAATTTTTGACTATTATTTTATTTATTTTTATTTTTAAACCTAAATTGACTTATCAAAGATTAACTAACTTCATGATGTCTTCCTTATACTTCTTGTTCACAAATTGGTATTCGTAGGGTGGACTTATTATTCTAATAGTGTTGGTTTCTTAGTACAAGTTTCCATTATGTCACACTCTTATTAGACTTGTTTCAGCTTTTTAAAATTCATTGTCAATCTTGTTTGTGAATTGCGTGACCACGTGATCACGAGATTCGCATCACCAATCCTTTTTTTTTGATTTTCTTAATGTGTATTATAATTTCAAATATTTTTTGAATTTAAAAAAAAAATTTCAATTTCTATATTAAAAAAAAAACAACTCGTGGACAACCGTAATAACAACTAAATAATTAAAAATAAAACTCAATTATTTTATAACTAATCTTGTATCTCTTAAGTTCATTTTCCTTTATAAAGGTGAAAAGATTTTTTTTTTTAAGACTCTCACACTATTATGGAGACTTGTTTGTATTTAATTAACTCTTCAATTTCATGTGATAATTAAGCCTACAAGCTACCTCAGAACATGAGCACTTTGCCTAGGATAGATAAACTATAAAATAAGAAAGATATTGAAAAGGATAACTAATAGGATTAAATGTTTTATTGTGCTTTATAAGAGATTTCACTTTGGATTAGCATAATGAAACCTTTTTTTTTCTTTTTTATGGTCTTTAAGACTTTACGGTGTCGGAGAAGTATTTTATCACTTGGATAATGCTCAATTTGACAAAATATAATTCATTTTCATTGATTTAAAAGAGCTAGAGCTTCAGTGACCAAATTTGAAGCTTAAACAAATGTTCTGTCTTTTTTTTTTTTTTTTTTGCTAACATTAGGGACAAATTTGCACAATCAAGAGAAGAGTTTTTTTTGGTCACTCAACTTTTCTTTTCTAATTTGATCATTCACATTGGCTTTATTGAGGTTTGACTTAATAGTTAGTTTTTGTTGCCTAAATATGGTGTCTCCACAATGTTGAGGGAAAATCTCAACATTCAATTGATGCTCGACTTGGAAAAATAAATTAAACTTATGTTGATGTAAAAAAATTGTGTTAAGAGAACAAAATTAAAACTGAAACAAATATGGTGGGCTAGGGTAAAAGAGTAGGACAACTAGGCTGGCACATGTATTAAACATGCTAGCATGTGGAGGTAGCATGTGGAGGAAAGCCACAATGTTTATTATCTTGTTGGTAGTGGTATGACGAGCTCTTGCCAGCGTGTGTCATAGCTGAAGGTGCGTGGTAGCCTATTTTTCCTCCTCTCTTTCCTCTCCCCTCTCCTTGGTATTCATGTTGATCCACCAAAAAATGTTGCCTATCGTTTTATTTTTATTCCAAATTTATCCTTTAATATTGGGTTTGTTAGGAATTGGGCTTCATGATTTGTTTTGATAGGTTCATCCTGGTCTCATGATCCAAGTCAAGGGTTTGAGATGCTAACCTGGGTTGATATCAGTCTTTTTTTTAGATTCTATTTTACACTGATTTTATTTTTCAATTCCATCTTTTGACATTGGTTTTGTTGGAAATTAAGGTTCATGGTTTCCTTTATAAAAGGTTATCCCACTAAAATGATCAAGGCCACGAGTTTTTTTTTTGTGATTTTTAAGATTGAATATTTTTTTATTTTATCCTTCTATATTGGGTTACTTTAAGAATTGAGTTTTATAATTTTTTATATTTTTCCTTCTATCAGGTTATCTCATTTGTATAATCTAGCTTACAAGGTTTGGCGGATGTCCCGGGGTTTTCTAGTGTTTTTTTTTGTCCTTTTTGTTAATTGATTTTATATTTATTTCATCATTCTAAATTTGAATTATTGGAAACTAAGTGTTGTAATTTTTTTTATTTGCTTTCTATGGGGTTATTTCAACCTCACAACCTAGTTCATAAGTTTGTCATGCTAACTTGGGTTTACTCGAATTAGTTTTTTGTTGTTTTTTTTTAATTTTTCCATTTAGTGTTGGGTTGTCTAGAAATTGAGCTTCATATTTTTTTTGGATAACATTCTTTTTGTACAGATCATCGCGATTACTATTTTAAAATTTTTTGGTATATTTATTGTCATTGCTTTTTTAATCATATAATTAAATGAAACCAACTTATTGAACCTAATTAGGTTTATGATCAAAGTTGTATATTTTCTTACCTTGTTATAACAAACTAATAGTGGTTGAACATTCTTTTTTCTTGTTAGAAAAAAAAATTGATCTAACATGTGATTTAGCGCAAGCTACCTATCTAATATGTGCACTGAATACAATCAGTTACGGAATAATAGTAGATGGATCTTCTCTATATGCTCCTCAAGTAACTAGGTCTTAAACACAAAGTGAGGAAATATTTCAGCATTTACATTAAAAATAATAAATAAATAGATAAATAAATAAGATATTTTAAATGAAAGACTCGATTGAAAAATACATTATAACCTTTATAAATTAATTACCTTGATTAAATATTTTTTAACTGGTCCTGACTTGGAACTAATATGGTAAATTAGTAATTTGTTAAATTTATAATATATTTATATGTAACCCCCCAATTAATTTTTTTTAAATATAAAAATTTTAACATGAGAATGAATTAAATTAAATTAAGGATATAGAATTAAATAACAAAGTGTGAAATAAAAATAAATAAAATAAAGTATAACACTCATTGTTAGAATACAGAAAAGATGAGGACAAAATGTAATAACTAAGCAAAATGGGGTCAATATGTAAATATTAAAAGATTTGACTATAAATATTTCATGTCTTAGTCTCTAAGCCGACAACAATAGTGAAAGAGGGGGGGAGTATTTTCAAGCCTATTTACAAAAAGTTGAGAGGAAATTGAAGGGGCAATAAATTAAAGGGGGTGTCGGTAAGATTTAGGCTAAGTGGTGAGCAAAACAACATTAAAGCAAGAATCAAAGTGAATACATGAAAAAACTTAGGGATATGAAGAAGGTAGGAAGCTGGCTAAGAGGGGGGAAAGAGTGTTGAAAATTTTTGATTAGTTAATGATCGAAGCTCATTTTATTACCAGGTAAAGGGTTTTAGACTTGATTATATAAATTAAATTGAATATAATTAAGAATTGATGATTAAATTGAAAATTTTATGTTCGAGTTCATGAGAAAAATTAAGGGAAATGATAAATTTATCTTGCTTGATGTAATTAGGATAAAAATGGATGAAAACAACTTAGAATAATGAATAATTAAATAAAACAAATCCTAGTGTCACGAAGGATTGTGGTGCCAACCATAAAGGAGAAAAAACTAGGAAAAAAATTTAATAAAATGCATGAATGTTGTTTGGTTGTGATTATTGTAGCATATGTCAAAATGTGAAGAACGAGTTGAAAAGAAATAGAAAATTTGTGTTTAATTATAATGGAAGGATTTGGGTAAGCTTTGAATTATGAATATTTTAAGTTATATGGAATTATGGAATTTTATGTAATGTTGAAGTATTATTGATGAAAGAGTGTTATGAGTTATGTCTAAGAGAATTAGTTGTTTTGAATGGTGAGAAAACAAATGAAAACATTTCGTTAGGTCAAAAAATAAAATAAAATTGGACAACTTCATCATCCAACTTCCAGCTAGGTTTAGGGCTTGAAAATGACAAACAATGGAATAAGTTTCTCTTAAAAGTTGAAGTTAGGGAGTTTAGCTTTCCAACAAGAGTAACCTTACTTAAATTGGAGTTTTAAAACTCCAAATACTAGTTAAAAACTAAGGAAGGGTTGGATGAAATCTTGCTAGATAGTTTTTAGATGTTACAATAACGAGTAACGTAAAAGGTTTGGAAGAAATGAGTTTTCTTTCCTTTAATAAAGTTATAGTCATGTATCTTATCTTTTGAAAGAAATAAACTATGCATGAAACCTAATTTTATAACTTTAGATATTTGTTAAAATATTAATCAGCATTTTTGAGCAATTAAGCTAAGTTAAGTTGGCTAGAAATAGCTAACTTTGAAATTTTATTTAAAAATGCTCTTAATGTAAGATTTAAATGATGAAAATTGTAAAAATAAAATTGTTAATATGGGTTAAATGACTAATGATAATTAGCTTAAGTAATATGAAATCGTATTAAGTCAAGAATAAAATGATTGTTTATGAAGTTAAATTTCAAAGTAAATAGAGGATTTAATAGTAAATGACATTGTCCTTGTTGGTATAGGAGAGGTCACAGGACCTACTCAGTAGTACGGGACCATTTCACGTGTCTAGATGTCAGGTAGATGCTCGACACCTTAAACCTAATATATTAATTAATTATGATTGTAATTTTTCCTTAATTGTATTGTAATATATTTGATAAATATTAATTGTTGAAGAAAGTAGTTAACCTGGTAATGGGACTACTCTCTGACTAATTGGCAGTTGTAGAAATTAGTTACCATAGTTAATGAAACTAGTGGTCTGGTTAAAGGGCTGATGGAGATAATGGTTCATTGGTTAATGAGATAATGTCTTGGTTAATGGATACTTGGAGAAATATGTTAATGTAATAATGAAATGAATTCCTGGTTTGGGCTAGAGAAGACATTTTATGTCCTTAAACTATACAACTGTATTAGTTGGATATATATATATATATATATATATATATATATATATATATATATATATATATATAAACGAGCCAAGTCATGTCAAAATTTGACCTTAAAACGTATGATGATTAGTTTTGTGAGATTAGATATATCTCACAAACCATACCTTGGATTATTTGAACATTTACAAGGAGATACTAGACACATGAAAATATATGGTTGTGAATAGTCAGGTAAAATAGAGTTCAGAAACATATAATTTCAAAGAGTCAAAGTTACTAGATGAATCTTGTTAAATCTATCATACTAGACTTTCATGTATTGTTTAGGACATATCTGGACATACAAGTGGAAATCTTCTATGATTTAAGTTTGACTGGAAACTAAATATCTCAAACTTTCCAACCATAAATGATAGGCTCAGTAATTCATCCAAAAAAGAAAGAACGACATGTTTGAAGTCATGACTGAAATCTACCAAGAATATGCGAAAATTGGAGATTCAGGCTACATAAAGGAATTTAGCATGAAGATTTTGTTTTTATTATCCTATTTTATTTATTTATTTAATTTTAAATAATTATTTTTAACTTGAGTTTATTTTAGCTCATTAGACATTGTTTTGGGGTTTATTTCATTTTTAGACTTATGTAAGTTGATTACTAGTTTAGGGCCATTAACTTGCAATCCAAAAAGGATCCATTAGAGTTAGTTAGAGGACTATATTTTGTTTTGTAATAGAATTTTGGCAACAAGTTGATTAAACATGAATTGTTCTTTTGTTTGTTTATGATAAAACAATCTTATTTGTAGGGAAAAAGATTGTACACTAACTTATCGAATATTAACTAGTTTCGTGATGTCATTTGTATACTTAGGATAAGGTTATTTATGGGTCCAAATTATTTTTCAATATCTTTGGTTCTTAGGTACAGCGTTACCTCAAGGCCAGGGTCATATCAAACCTGATTTTCAGCTTTTCAGGTTGTTATATACTTCGTTATGGGTTATTTGACCACATGATTAAGAAGTTCACATCACATTGTGTATAAGCTGATTATATTGGATATTATATAAATTTCATATACCTCATATTATCGTGCCGAGTAGTGAATCTTGTATTTGTGATTTTATATAATCAAATGCATATTTTGTTATGTAATATAATATTGTATTTAAAAAATGTATGAATCTAAATTAAATATGAATGATGTTTTCAAACTAGTTTTTTTTTTTTTTTTGAAAAATACATGAATGTAATTATGTGGATTTAATTTCATGTTTATTTTGCTTTAAAATGAATATGTGTCTTAAATTATGTCATAATTAAATTAATCATCTCATTATTCATAATGTTTTTTGAATAATATAACAATTGATTCATTTGATTAAATTTTAAAGAAAAGAAGTTTGTTCTTATGTTGGTTATAATATATAACTTGATATTGAAAAAAATAAAGGAAACTATGCTGAATTTTTTATATATATAATCATGTACTTTGGATGATAATACTATCATGTAAATAAATTAAGGTTATTACATTACATTTTAAAAAAACATAGGTCCTACTTAATATATAAATTAATAATTTCTTTATACATCAATTATGTAGCGTCTTCTTCATTTGAGTATTAATTCAAATTCTCTAAAATTACATCATTTATATCATAATTTTACAATGTGAAAAATAATTTTCAATTGTACTTTCTTAGACATTGATTGTCCAAGCCGAAAGATTTATTACATCCAAAACATTTGTCTTATTTGAATTTGGGATTACAATTTTATAACAACGACTATAATATTCGTGATTTCTTAATTAAATACGCCAATATTAATATATTAAATGATTTAAAAATGTAAAAAAAATAATAATTAAAATTTTATAAAACACTGTTTGTAATGTAATTTTAAGCCATGCTAAAATAATAAATATTGCGGAGGTAGAGATTTTTCCTGCTCGGATAAGAAAATATAAAATGAAATAACCAAACTGATGAAAAGAAACCCTGAATTGACCTAACTGTTTTTGAGAAGTAAATGTATTTCGTACCAAAATATATAAATGTTGTGCAGGAGAGGTCGATGGAAATTACGACCGACAGACTGTACTGCAACTCAGCAATAAAGCTGTGTACCAAAACATAAATGCTAAGAGGGTGGATTCAACCCTGGACAAGGGAGTGGAATTGAGAAAGCAAAATAGGAATTAATTATTTTTCAATTTTAAGTTGCAATAATCAAACGATAATAAATTAGAAAGAAGAAGAAGAAATAATTCATAATAATAATAATAATAATAATAATAATAATAATAATAATAATAATATGCTATGCACTTGTAATTCTTTGTAATAATAATAAAACTCACAGCCTCATCACCAAAATTCCAAATCTTGTAATTATTTATTCTGCAACTATGCTATGCACTTGTAATTTCTTCCAAAGGATATGTCTAGTTGTTAATTTTTACATGAACAACTTCATTTTTCCTTAAAGGAAAGAAAATTTAACAAGTCATTATGCTTTTCTCCGTTAGTTTTCTTATATTATATGAGGGTGTTTGGAAGTATAGTAACGATTATTTTTTAAAGTATTTTTTGTTTAAAAATACATTAAAATAATTAGATTTTTTTTGTTGATTTTTATTATATGAGGATATTTGAGAGTATAGTAACGGTGTAAATCTTCAGCCCCTCCATCTTTCTAATTAAAAATAAAACATGTAAAAGTAATGGATCCCCACCAATATAATCAAAAATGTTTGGTGATTTTTCCCGAAAATAAGAGGAGAAACTAAACTACTGGTGGTGAGGTATTTCTAAATACAAAAAAAAAGCTAAAAGATATCAGGAAAGAACAGTAGCTTTTCTTATAAAACATTATGGATTGCTACAATGTTTCTCCATAATTGTTTTTTACACATGAGTTTTTTTTGTTTTTTTTTGTTATGCTTTGGTTTTCAAAATTATTTTTAATATTGAGATGGTTGAGAATTTAGTTTTGTAATTGTTTTTTTTTATTTTATCTTTCTATGAGGATATCATGATTTGCGGCTTTGTCAAGGTAACCTAGGTTGCCCTAGTGTGTTTTTTAATTCAATTTGACTTTTTTATAGTCTTTTTTTTCTCATATTGTTAAAAAATAGTTTTACATAAAAACTATGTTATTAAACTTTATGAAGTAACAAAAATTAAAGAATGTAGGGGAAATCACTTTTCACCGAACACTCACAGTGTTTTGCTTTTTTTTTTTTAATTTTTGAATTTTTGTTATGATTTTTTTCAAATCTATTTTTGTTGATTTCATCTTTTGAAATTGAGATTGTTGGAAATTTAGTTTCATAATTTGCTTCTTTTTATTTTGTCTTTATATGGGGTTAGCATGGTTTACAAGTTTGCTAAGGTAACCCATGCTGCCCTGGTTTACAAGTTTGGTGAGTTGGGTTTTTTTTTTAATTGAACTTGACTTATTTTGTAGTCTATATTTATCTTATATGGTTAAAAAAAATAGTTTTAGAGAAAATTCATGTTATTAAACTTTATAATGTAACAAAAATTAAAGCGTGTGAATAAACCATTGTTCACCGACACATCTTGCACTGTAAATGACAATAGTAATCTATAGTGTTTTCCTTTCTTTCTTTTTTCTTTATGTTTTTAAATTTTTGTTATGATTTTGTTTTCAAATTTATTTTTATCGATTTCATCTTTTAATATTGGAATGGTTGAGAATTTGGCTTCATAATTTATTTCCCTTTATTTAACCTTTTTATAAGGTTAGCATGGTTTGCGGATTTGTCAGAGTAACCTGGGTTGCCCTGGTTTACGAGTTTGGTAGGGTGTTTTTTTTTAAATTGAACTTGACTTTTTTATCATTTATTTTTTCTCATATAATTAAATAAAATAGTTTCAAAAAAAATATATGTTATTAAACTTTATGAAGTTGATGGAACTATTTACAAGTTTGGATGGTTAATTTGGTTCGCAGATTTGGCAAGTTTAACCTTTTAAATTTTTTTTTTTTCATCCTTATATTGGGTTAATTGAAAATTCAGTTTCATAATTAGTTTCGTTTCGTCTTTTATGAGGTTATCGTGATCTAAAAAACCATCTCAATATTGAGTTGGTTTTTTAATTTCACAATCA
This sequence comes from Populus deltoides, assembly GCA_015852605.2. Classification (NCBI taxonomy): domain Eukaryota; kingdom Viridiplantae; phylum Streptophyta; class Magnoliopsida; order Malpighiales; family Salicaceae; genus Populus; species Populus deltoides. The sequence goes on along the minus strand of CM027570.2, from coordinate 33,054,419 downwards.
TCTATTTTTTTTATCTTATAGTTAAATAAAAAATAGAGTAAAAAAAACAAATTATAATCCCAATGGAGTCCATAACCCAATTCACAGGTTTGACATACTGGCATGGCTTACCCGATTCACATGTTTAACGAGTTTACCCATCGATAGGATATGGTTTTTCTGTTTTTGGTCTTTTAATTGGTTTTAATTTTTTTTATTTCATCACTTAATATTGAATTGGTTGAGAAATGGATTACATTATTTTTATTTATTTTTTACTTTCTAAGGATAATTGTCTCAAATAAGTGTTTATTTTTAGGTTGGTGCTCAATTTTATGAGCATCTATTTTTATCATATAATCAAATAAAAAAAAATTATTAAACCTAATAGAGTCCATGACCTGAGTCGTGGAGAGGCGAGGTTGATCTAATTTGTTATTATCTCAATATTTTTAAAAAAAATTATAATCTTGAAGTTTTTCTAAAAGCTAAGTCATGTTTTTATCGATCATCAAAGTTGTATTTGGACTTATAAAATAAATTAATATAATCGAGCTAGCTCTCACACGGTTTAAACAAAAACTTGAGTTAGACAAAGAGTTAAGTTGAGAGTTTCAAAATTAACCAACTTGGTCATGTTTAATAACACTATTAAAAAATTCTTCATGCTCTTAATTGTTTTTTGCATTTAAAAAAAATTAATTTAAACCGCAGTAGAGCGCGACCTAATATACTAGTAACTTTCTAATATTGAGATGGAAGGGCGAACAAATGATTGGTCATTGAAGCGAAGAAACTCTTATCCTTATAGCCCATGAATGTTCTGTTTACTAGACAATTTTGATGATCTTAAGCATGTAGGTCTTGTTGTATTTCATTGTCTGATTAAAAGAATCTGCAAAAATAAAATTAGTAAATTAACCATTTCACGTAATCTTTTTCATAATAATAAAAAAATGTCAAGAGAATGATATTACAATTAACAAAAACTAATTGATGGGAATTCATTATTCTCCTCCTCATAAAGCATTGTTCACTTGAATTGTTTTATTTTATTTGAAATTTAAGTTAAATTTATATAAGTTTTTATCCCTATATACAACAATTTTCCTTATTGATTATCATTTCTTAGTTGAAAAGTTATCATTTGTAGCACTGATTTACCAGTTTTAGGCTGAGGGTTTACAATATTTCCTTAGAGAGGCCTCAGACCCATCCCTTTAAGATTTGTGAGGATTTCGCCCTAAAAAGACCAGGTTAATCCATTAAAGTATTGTGGGGCTAAATATCTAGGGAGACCTCAGACTTATCCCTTAAAGATATATGGGACTATTGACCTATGGAGGCTTCAGACTCATCACTTAATGGTTTAAAGGGGTATTGCCTTAGATAGACCAAGTCAATCCCTTTGAGAATTAATGAGAAGCCTTTAAGCATCACTTGGAGAAAATAAAAACATATTGTCATTTTGAATTAGTCATTCATATATTATAAACTTATACTCTTTTTCTCATTGACTATGATACATTTTCAAGTGATTAGAGTATCACGCGTGAGGGAGACTCTTCCCTTCCTTATATTGTAGATGATTAGGGTTTGTCTTTACCGCTCTTATGGCTTTGGAAGGACCATACCACTTTAGGACTCGCTTGCCTCGACTTTCTCAACACTAAATCTCCAAACTTGAATCTTCTATTCTTAACTCTAGCATTCTAGTATTGGGTAGTTCTATGCTGATAAACTTTATTCTTAACTGTTATGGTCAATCAAGATTTCTTTAGCAAATGTAGATTGGCTCTAAGTCCTTGTTTATTGTCTTTTGAGGTATAATAAACTACCATGTATTTTGGACACCCAATCTCGGCTAGGATCATGGCCTCACTTTCATAGGTGAGGAGAAATGGAGTTTCTATAGTAGATTTTTTTGAGTTGTTTTATAAGCCCATAAGGTTTTATTTAGCAATTTTACCCATTCTAACTTAGCTTTCTTTATTTTTTTTTTTCTTGAGTCCATCAAGCAAGACTTTGTTAGTCAGTTCAGCTTGAACATTGGTTTAGGGATGTGAAATTGTAAAGAATCTATGGTCAATCAATGTCAAGACTTTGGCAATGCTCTCTTATATGGCTTATAATGGTCGTCAAGCTCATATCCATAACTTGGCACGATACGAAGTTCATGGGCTGTGAGTCTAGTAGCTTGTCGAACTCATATCTACTTAGACTCAGCACATAGCTAAACTTAAGGATGTCAGATTTGAAAACTCGCTAGCCCTATATGAACTTGAGCTCAATGCATAGCTGGTCCCAAAAACGTTAGGTTTGGAAACTCGCCAGACCCTATGTCTACTTGGGTTCAGTGTGTTGTTAAACCCAAGGTTGTTGGGTTTAGAAACTTGTTAGACCCATATATACTTGGACTTAACATCTACTTGAACCCAAGAATGTTGGGTTTAATATCTCGCCATACTTATATCAGTCTAGGCTTAGAGTATAGCTGAACCTAAAGATATTAAGTTGGTAGCTCGCTGGATTCATATGTAGTTGAGCTTATCGTGTAGCTAAATTTAAGGATATTAGATCTAGCAGCTCTCCAGACCCTGTCTATTTGGATTCATTGCATAGCTAAATTTAAGAATGTTAAGCCTCATAGCAAGTTAGAATCATGTTATATATCTAAGCCTAATATTTTGCCAAAAATATTAAATATAAACATGTCTCACCCTCTATCTTTGGATTATTATCTTATGTATTTGGTTTTTATATAGGGTTCGATAAAAATTAAACTTTATATATATATATATATATATATATATATGAAAGGATAGCATATAATCTGAAATTGAAAGAATCATATCCATGCTACTGGAATGATGATATACGAGATTTATGGAATTCAAATTCCTACGACAGACTGCCACAAACTGGAACATGTCATGTCTCCATGCATGGAAGTTTGTCTTGATTATAAAAATTAATAAAAAAATAATAATTTTGCAGGCTGCGTGGACTGATAAGGAACATAAATTCACCTAAACAACTTCCAGAGCGACGAACTGCAATGCAAGTTACTTTCATTATTAGATGTACTATAGTCAACGTGAGGTTGAACTTGTTTTCATCTAAATTGTACGTTTATTCTGTGCAAGATGTTGACATTTTTTTTGTATTCATGTGTTTTTTCTTTCACAAAAAAACATATTTTTTTTATTTGAAGTATATTTATTAAATAAAAAATAAAACAATTCAAAAAATTCAAAACAATCTAAAGATTTGAAATGCAAAAAAAAAAAAAAATGTATCTCTTCAATCAAAACTCATTTTCCTTTTTCACATATATTTGTTTTCCACACGAAGCATTGTTTTTAACTAAAATCTTATCGTAATATTGAAAGAAAAATGTAGGTCCCGTTTTTCATCAACTCATCTACTAACGTGGTAATCAATGTTTTGGTGTCGGGGCCATCAAGCTATACAAAAAAACCGTTTATATAATATAATAAATATAATATAATAAATGAATTTACCTATTCTTGTATAAAACCGTTTATATAAGAAAACAAAAGTATAATAAATCTCTTTTATTTAACTAATAGTTAAAAAAAAAATAAAGGGTATTAGTGTTTCAGTGTGCCTTGTGAGAGATTCTACCGTGGATTTCTAGGGAAATTTTTTTTCTTTGATCTCAAAATATTTTTTCATTTTGATTCTTTAATTTTTTTTAATTTGATTCTTTAATATAATGTTGATTTGGGATTAGTTATGGTGATTTGTTTTTATGCCTTTTTATAGGGACCTCTCAATGTGAGGAGAATATTATTTCTCTCATTTGATGCTGACTTTGGTAAAAAAAAATAAAATTATTGAATTATGAGAATTAGAGTTTCGGGGACCGAATTCGAAGCTTAAACAAATAATGAGTCCTTTTTTTGTTAACATTAGTGATTGATTTGCTTGGTCAAGGGAAGTTTGTTTTGTTTATGTAACTGAACTTTTTTTTCCTTCTAATTTAGTCCTTTCACATTGTTTTATTTGGGATTTAACTTAGTAGTTTGGTTTGGATGTCTAGATATGGGTTCTCTCAATGTTGAAGGAAAATTCCAGTCCTTGGTTGATGTCCGGTTTAGAAAAATAAAATTATGTTTATATAAAACAATCAAGAGTTAAGGGATCAAAATTGAAATTGAAACAAATATGGTGGACTAGGGTAAATAGTAGAGTAACTTGGTTGACGTGTGCATCCACGGTAGCATGTAGAAGTTTTCCACTACACTCTAATAGTGCATAAGGTGGATTCAAGTTGCAAAAACAAGTTCGCTATTTATTTTGTTTTTAAATTTTTTTTTTATTTCACCTCTTAGTATTTGGTTTCATTTAATATTTATATCAAATTAGATCCTTATTATTTTAATTGATATTTTTTATACTTTTTTTTAATTGTTTTTTTTTTCAATTTCATCCCTCATTATTTGGTTTTATTTTATTTTTGTATCAAACTTGGTCCTTATTTTTTTATTACTATTTATTTTGTTTTTTATTCTTTTTTATTGAATTTTTTTAAATGTCACCCCTCGACATTTGGTTAATTTGGAATTTGGCTTCATGTTTTTTTTTTTATCTATCTTCTATGGGATTACTCTCATCCTCATGACTTTGGTCACAGATTTCAAAGATTAGCCCAAGTTGATTGTAGTTTTTTTAGATTCTTTTTAATTATTTTTTTATTTTATCTTTTAATACTGGGTTGGTTGGGGATTGGGCTTCATGTGTTTTTTTTTCACTTTTTTTTCTATGGATTTATCTCGATCTCATGTCTCGGGTCGCGAGCTTAGTAAGTTAACCCAGGTTGCCTCATGTTTTTTTCGTTGTATTTTTTTTTCAATTTCGCTCTTTAGCATTGAGTTATATAAGATTTGAGTTTTGTAGTCTTATTTAATTTTCTTTCTATGATGTTATTCCAATCTCATGACCAAGTCGCAGATTTTGCAGGCTAACTCAGATAAACTTAAGTTGGATTTTTTTATTCTTTTTTTATTTTTTATTTTTTAAATTTCATCATTTAACATTTGATTTGCTGGGAATTGATGATACGGTTCAGCCTTGTGAAGCAAGCTAAGATTCGGATTTTGGCATAAAAGTTTTTACCGTCCAGTTTTACATTATTGAGTATAACTCCAAATCCGACCGTTGGATCGAGCTGAAACTTTACCAAAAGCTTCCAGAGGTATTGGTCTATGTTAGGGTAAGATTTTAGGTGAATTGGAGTTCGGGAAGGACTTGCGATATATGTCAGAATAGGCTGTATGAATGTTGTTATTACTTCCTTTTGACTTGTGAACTTTTTATTTGGCAAGGATCCTTTTCCTACAAGGATGTGGGGGCTTGTTTTGAAAATTTTCTAGTTCCACAAGGATCTTTAATGAGCTGCAATATAATCTCCAAGTGTGGCAAGAATTCATTAATATTTCAAAATCTTTTTCTTATATGGGATACCTTATTCATGTTAACTACACAAGGAAAGAAGGGTCGGTTGTATTTAATGATAGATTAATTATTTTTATTACTTTCTTTCATGTTTGGGCTTAATTAATACTTTGTTTTTCAGCTAGGATCTAAGGCTTGTTTGGATCAGGCTATGAGTTTTTAAGTTTAGGGTTTTTTTATCAGTTTTGTATATGGGTTAGCTCATTAATTTTTTAAGAACTATTTAAACTCATGTGACCAAAATTTTGGCAACCATTACTGAATATTATTTCTAAATTTTTTAGTTTTAACATGTAAGAGTGATTCTTGCATTTTTCAGTTCTTGAACCAATTGAATCTAACTTATCGAAGATTCACTGGCTTTGTGGCGTCATTCTACTTCATTCCAATAGTATTGGTGCCTTAGGATAGATTTTTATTGTGTCACACTCCTATTAGACTTATTTTGTCTTTCTAGGATCAGATCTCAATCTTGATTGTGGGTTGCATGACCACATGATCATGAGGTTCACATCAGTTGGTATTAGTGCTAAACTCTGTAGCAAGGTCATATTCTTATGTTATTTTCATTTTTTTTAGTGTTCCTTAAATTTTTTCAGTGTTTGCATTGTTCATCTTCTTGTTCTATGTCTAATCATATCAATAACATGTATAAAAGTGAGAGAGTGAGAGAGAGATTAGATTAAATTTGAAGGATGATTCAATTCTACCGCAGAAACACCACTCTTAGTGAATTATAAGAAAATCATCTCAAAATAAATTGCCACTTCATATTCCATCTATTGGGGGTGATATTGCAACATATATAAAATTTGAGCTTATTTTGATATCGTTTACTTGAGGTTTTAATTTGAGGTTCAATTTTGTCGCAGAAACACTACTCTTAATGAACCATAAACAAACCGCCTTAGAATCAATTGAAACCTCATATTCTATGTATTAGGGGTGAGATTGCACCATTTATTTAATTGGGCTTATTTGGATATTGGTTTCTTTTGGTTTTAATTGAAGGTTTAATTCTGCCGCAAACTAATCATACAAGGGGTTTGGGTACCTAGACATAATAGAATGACCTATAAAATGAGGTTTGTTGTTTTCATGGTATCCGAATACTATATATTAAATTTTAGGTCATTTGGATAGCATTTTCTTTAGGTTCCAAAATCGGGTTTTGTCTTGCCGTAACAGGTTTGTTTTGAGTCAATTTCATCACTTTTCACATTTGTTTGTTTTCAATCAGTTCTGTCCAAATAAAAGTCAGATTTGTAATTTCGAGTCTAAATCATTATTCTTTATGTCGTAAACTCTATTCTTGTTGTGTTTACATCTTCTTTTATTTTTTCTATTTGTGTCATGTATTCAACAAAGAAGAGGGAACGAAGGAGGATTCTAGCTCAAGGATGCGAAAAACTAAGCCATAGTTTGGGGGTTTTAAAACAAGAAGTTGATAAGTGTGGAAGATTATTCTATAATCTTCAAGCTTCATGGGAAAAGGAGGTACAATGCTAAAAAAATAAAAGAAGAAGGAGAGTCGTTATTTTTATCATTCAAAAGTATGTACGAAAGTGGTTAGTACGGCGTGCTTATCTAAAATTCTTGTCAGTTACTACTTCCATACAGTGTTGTTGGAGAAAGGTGTTAGCAATAAAGGAATTCTGAAGGCTTAAACAAGAGGCTTAAAAAGTCACTACAAATACTATTCAAGATTTGAGGGTGAATCATCTTGAAGAGGGAGGGAATGATACAGTTCAGCCTTGTGAAGCAAGGTCAGATTCGGATTTTGGCATAAAAATTGTTACCGTCCAGTTTTACGCTATTAAGCATAACTCCAAATCCAACTGTTGGATCGAGTTAAAACTTTACCAGAAGATTCCAAAAGTATTGGTCTATGTTAAGGTAAGGTTTCAGGTGAATTAGAGTTTGGAAAGAACTTGCGATATATGTCAGAATAAGTTGTATGAATTTTGTTATTACTTTCTTTTTGACTTGTAGACTTCTTATTTGACAAGGATCATTTTCCTACAAGGATATGGGAGCTTGTTTTGGAAATTTCCTAGTTCCACAAGGATCTTTAATGAACTGCAATATAATCTCCAAGTGTGGCAAGGATTTATTAATGTTTCAGAATCCTTTTCTTATAAGGATTCTTTATTCATCCTAGCTACATAAGAAAAGAAGGACTAGTGGTATTTAATGATAGATTAATTATTTTTATTATTTTTTTCATGTTTGGGCTTAATTAATACTTTGTTTTTCAGCTAGGATCCAAGGCTTGTTTGGATCAGGCTATGAGTTTTTAAGTTTAGGGTTTTTGGGTCAGTTTTGTATCGGGGTCAATTCAGCCCACTGGGGTAGATACATTAGGGTTAATTTTTCAAGAACTATTTAAACTCATATAACCAAAATTTCAATAACTATTGATAAATATTATTTCTGAATTTTTCAGTTGTAACGTGTGAAAGTAATTCTTGCATTCTTCAGTTCCTAAACGAACTAAATCTGACTTATCGAAGATTAACTGGTTTCGAGGTGTCATTCTACTTCATTTCAATAGTGTTGGTACCTTGGGGTAGGTTTCTATTATGTCACATTCCTATCAGACCTATTTTGGTTTTTCGGGATGAGATCTCAATCTTGATTGTGACTTGCATGACTACATGATCACAAGCATCAATTGAGCTTTGAATTTATTTATTTTTTATTTTTATATTTATGGTGTTATCACATTCTAATTTAATTCTTACTTTGTTATTCAATAAAATCATGGAGACCTTTTAAGAATATTGAAAGGATGTATTTATATAATATTGACAAGTTTTTATTTTTTAGTTGATTATTGTTTTTTTTTTTAAGTTTAGTTTATTTATTATTGTTGCTTTATTTTTAATTATATTATTAAATTAATTGTGGTTATTGAAACAAGTCAAGTCAATAATCAAAATCTCATATTTTTCTTGGTTATTTAAAAATGTTATTGTGGACTCAACATCCTTTTGTTTTTATATATATTTGGAGAATTTTGGTTTGGCCTGCAATGCAGCGTGAGAGCATTCATGGTGGGTTAGCTTATATTGAATATTCTAAGATCGAATATTTTTCATCTTCACACTTTAACCTTCTCTTCTCTCTCACCTTTCTCTATAAAAAATCACAGTCTCCCACCTCAAAAATTACTTTTATACTCAGTCAACCACCCTTTTTTTCTTCAAACCCACAACCTGTAACAATAATGGTTCTCTCATATCAGTAGACTCAGCAACCACCCATCAAAACCTGGGTGGTTGATGAAAAAAAGTCTTTAGCCACAAACAGTCTCCGCCGAAAATTTCACCAAAAGTCACAGCTTTTCTTCTCATCGAAGTCAATGTCGCGAGAACACAATCAATCTTTTTGTTTTGTTGAAAAGGTCAGCCCAATGAGAAACAATCTAATCTTTTTGTTTCATATGACCACACTGTATATTTTGAATTATTTGTTAATAAATCATGGTTGTAGCCGTGAGAAGAGCTGGGCCAGGGGCTAGTGGCTGTGCAGAGGGGTGAGGGGAAGAAGATGGAAAATACAGGGGGCTAGGGTTTTATTTATTTATTTTATACAGGATTGTGTTTTGAGAATAATTGGCTTTTTTGTAATTATTTTAAATGTAATAAATAAATACATTTTTTTTTATTGAATTTTTTCTAGTTCCAACTCCTAAGAACGTAAAATGTTATTCCCCTTTAAATTGTGTAATAGTTGAAAATTTAGTTATAAAGCGAGTAATTTTTTTTTTATTTACTTTATATAAGATTATCATAGCCTCATGATCAGAATCGCAAAATTGTCATGCAAACTTAGTTAACGTAGTTATTTTTTATCTTTTTTTTTCCTTTACTATTAGGTTGTTTTAGAATTGAGATTCGTTATTTTTTTTTTATCAGGCATTATTTTTGTGTTGGTCATCATGATAACTTTTTCTTTATAAATTCAATACATTTGTTATTGTTGTTGTCTTAGACAAGATTTATAGATTTATTTATTTTTTGAATTTTAAAACACATTAGTAGTATTTAAATATTATTTTTATATATTAAAAAAAATAATTCAACCTGCAATGAAACACAACCACCTATGCACTAAAATTGAAAACATGTGTTTGTAAGCTAGTAATTTATGTTAAATAGTAGATAAATATGTATTGGAATTTGATGCAAATATAATTGTTACATAATTTTAAAGCACTAGAATTAAAACTCAAACCTAACAAAATTGGAATGACCTGAAATTCAATATGTAGTATCCTATAATAAACTATAGATCATAGTTTATAAGTCATTTATCTTATGCCTAGGTATTAAAACCTGTGTATAATCAGTTTACGACAAAATTAAACCCCGAATTGAAATCTCAAGAAAAAAATATCTAAATAAGATTAAATTTAATATATAGACTGATTTCACCCCAAGAAGAAAATGAAATAGAAATTATTTATGAGGTGATTTGCTTAGGGTTCTCTATGAGTTGTGTTTTTGCGGCAGAATTGCAACATGCTTTAAATAACATCTTTTCTTTTCTTTTCTCTCTCTTTTTTTTTCTTTTATGCTATTGATATGTTTAGAGATAGTGAAAAAATAAAACTTTATTATATTTTTTAACTAGTATGTCGCAGACACAAAGAAGAAGAAAAATAAGATGAATGTAAACACTGAAAAAACTTAACAAACATTAGGAAAACAAAAATTTCAGAAGGCTATAACCTATTCTCAGAGCCTTACTCTAATACCAACTGATGTGAACCTCGTGATCACGTGGGCATGCAACCCACAATTAAAATTGAGATATGAGCTCGAAAAGTCGAAAGAGGTCTAATAGGAGTGTGACAAGATGGAAACTTGTCCCTAGGTATCAGCACTATTGGAATAAAGTCGAATAATGCCACAAAACTAGTTAATCTTTGATAAGTCAAATTCATTTCGTTCAAGAACCAAATAATATAATAATCTCTCTCACATGTTAAAGTGAAAAGTTTAAAAGTGTTATTCATCAAAGGTGCAAAATTTAGGCTTTACATGTGTTTTAATAGTTCTGAGAAATTAACCTTAATTCATATAATATTATATTAATGAATCTAGAGTAAAGATAAAGTTCACATGACAAAAACTCTTTACAAAGAAAATTATAAAGTTGTTATAATTATAGGGTTTCTATTACATCAAAGTATTGTTCTTAAAATAATCATGGTTGATACTCTTTTAAATACTGCATATTTATTAGAGTTGTACAGATTGATACATATTGTGTTCTTTCATATATGAAAGGAAGCAATTGTTCTTATAAGTTAAGATATAAATGATACCTAAACTGATATGTAGGTGCTTGCTATAAAACATGTATATTTAATTGACCTGCATTAGAATTTCATATGGAGAAATCATTTATGTGTATAAAAAGGCTCATGTAACGATTGTATAAGTGATCCTTAGACTTGATATCACTATGTTATCTTATATAGAGAATAATATGTTTTGATCTTGTTACATGTTATTTTAACCGAAGTAATGAAGGGGCAGACATTGGATATAACATGAACTATATGAGGGTACTTAAGTGATCAAGAGAGGATTCATCACCCTAAATGAATTAGGGAAAATGTTACATCTAAATTCAAATAGTATTTACTAAGAAATCCTTGGCCAAGGTGGAATGAAATATGAAGAGTTTCAGATTTTATTCAAATGATCAATGACTATTATATAGAGAACAAACATGATTTAACATAGCAGATATATTTCATGCTTTAATGTTAAATTGAAACAGTATTGATGTAAAGATATTAATTACATTGAGAAACTGGTCACTGAAAGGTGAAGTCAAATCACTAATGAATTTTTTAATATTTGGGGGATCATAACACGTTGTTGGACGATACATTTGATATTCAAATATAAATTAATAAATTGTTGAATTTATCATAAATTAATTTTTTAAATTTTATTTAATTAAAATTACAATTTATATTTGGGCTAACATATTAGAAACCTAATGAGTCAAACACATTAAGAACCATTAGTTAAAAATTAAATTGGGATCATATTTCTAGATTTAGAAAAATCAAGTAAGGACTTGAATGAGCTAATTTCTAAAATTATCCTAAATTAATATATGAATGTTATTCAAGGTGCAAATTGATATTTTGCTAATTTATAGGGTTTTTCAGATTTCCCTATAAATAGTAAGTTATGCCTCTTATTTTTTAGTTGTTGTCTGTTAGAAAAACTATATAAGTCATATAATAAAGAGCTAACATTCTAAGCATAGCAATCCATCTCTTCTAAATAGGGATCTAGGAGATTTCTCACTGGTGGTTCGTGTTGATTACCATTGGAGGCTGGATAGTTGGATGACTTGTGGTTTGCGACAAGTCAACCCTTAAAGATTTATTCAAAGCCAAAGAAGATCAGATCTTCAAGTAATAAATCCATAAATAACTTTAGATCTGTCTAACAGAATCCTAGAGACTCTCGAATAATTTTGTTTTATTGTTTTCGCTGCATGTATGACATTAAGGAACCCAACATCATGAGCTATAAATACATCATGAATCTTTCAAACTCCATGTTCACAATCTTCATTCTCTATTGCATAGTTATTTTTACAGTATATCTCTCTATAATATCATTGTCTTCTTTCTCTAAAATGATATTTACTTAAGTATCTAAGAGTCTCTAAATCTATCAAAAGAGATTTTTTACAGGTATCAGCCACTAGCTACTTTGGCCTATCAGGTACCATGTACCAACTACCGGCCACCATGGAAAAAAAAAAACAAGGATTAGAATGCTAAAATCAAAAGATTAATCGATTATCCAACATATATACTTTGCTCATAAGCTATTTGGGTTTTTTAGAACATGATTACTTGTCCATCAGTCATTGGTTTTACGAATTATAGATTATGCATAGCGGCTAAGGCCAATTGGTCCCTCTAAACATTATGTCTCGATTATGTCATTAATATGTTAAAGGTGGTGGGTCTTGCCCACCCACTACATGCAATGGTGCTAAAAAATATTAATATTTGATCCCAATAAGGACATCCATATAATGAGCGATTTACACCTTTCCATGCGAAGAATGATCAGTGTTCTGAATCTTGCCAATAATTTTTAGCATTATTCCTACCTTGAATGCTTGATGAGGGGTCTCAAAGGCGGGTCTTTTATCAAACTAGCATGGTTTAAAAAAAATATTATGAAATAGCACAAGATAGAAAAGTATTTGGGAAATATCATATTTTTTACTCAACCGTTATTAGAAAAAAAAATGATTTTATTAACAATCATTAATGGTAATAACGGTTATATTAAACAACCGCTAATGACAATAGCGGGTGTTTACAACTGTTAACCAACTACTATTATCAATAACGGTTGTGTCAAGCAACACAGCCCACCCCAACCTAAAATTTTACATAAAATAAAGTCTAAACTACAACAATCAAAGTCCAAACAAAACCACAAAGTCTAAACCACCACAACAAATGGCCAAACAAAACCATAAATTACCAAACATCAAACATATAATTGAAACATAAGCTATTTTAACATCATTTTTATTTGTTAATTATAATCCCAAATTAATGCATGTGTTTTTTAAACATTGTTTTTATTTATGTGCATTTTTTAAGTTGTTAATGGATGATTTGAAATTTTAAACAACTTGTTCACATGTTTATTTGTTAATTGACGATATTAAATCATGCTTATATAAACTAAGTATGGAAATGTATAATATGTAAGACAATTTTAAAATCAAAATGACAATTAACCTATAAAAAGTAACAAATACTTATAATATTACAATATTCGTATCAGGAATAGTAGTACCACCGTAACACAACGTAAAAAAGTTTGAAGATATATTATGTAAAATAAAAATACTCATTTCATCAAAAACAAATTATCTCACAATTCAATACAAGCACAAATTGTTATTAAGTAGACTATAATAATAGCAATAAAACAATAATTAATTTTAAAAATTCAATTACGATAATTTTTACAACTAATCAATTGAATAACTTTTACAATTAAAAAATAAATTATGAGAATTGAATATTAAATAAAAAGAAAATGATCTCAATTGAATAAAATCTACAATTACAATAATTTTTACGAAAACTTAACGCAAGCTCTAGTTTAATTGCATCAATTAAAATCAAATTTATATCAATTCAAACAATATAATTAAATATGAAAAGTAACCCAATAATCAATTTAAACTCTAATTTCTCTAATTCAAGCATGATTGATTCCATAAATCCCATCAATTATATTAAAAACACATAATTGCAACATTCAAAACCTAAAATTATCTAATTATCAAACACAACATAAATACCTAATTAAATCAAAAAATAAAATATATCAATTCAATAATTAAACCCAACAAACTAACAGATAATGCTAGTATTTTACCTTGATTTTGTGATGCGTAAGTGGCAGTTCCACCGGTTATGGCGACAGAGAGGCTAGACATAGAAGCTTGGGCTGGCGGTTTGCAATAAAAAAAAGTGGTAGAAATACTTGTGGAGACAAGGGAAAGATGATTCTAGTGTTTTAGGCAAAGGATTGGACGGTGTTTTCTCTTGAGTTTTTTTTTGTTTCTAGGGTTTTTTTCTTTCAGGAGCGACGGCCATGGAGAAAAAAAAGGTGTTTATAAATGCATCATAAACACGGTTTAGAATCACGATTTTGTTATGAAGGTGCTATTCTTAATCACAATGGTTAAAAAACCGCTATTAAAAATAACGATTACATTAAAACCAAGATTCTAAATCATAATTTTTATTTAAACCATTATTCTAAATAACAGTTTTTCACCAATCATGATTTCTAATAACAATTCTTTATAAATTATTCTATTTCCCTAAAACTTTTTAAAACTATATCATTCCCTAATAACTTTCTTCAGACCGTGTTATTTAAAAAAAAAATTCCTCAAAGGCAACATGGTATACGTGTCCTGCGGTCCAGTAGAGCCCAGCCAGGTACGTAATTATTATTATTTAGGGCACATTAATTCATGATTGAAGAGAGAGAGAGAGAGAGAGAGAGGTGAAGACAATAAAGAAGGTGAAGAAAATAAAGAAGCTCTTCACCACCATAAAAGTTTGAAAATGACCCGTCCATACAATAAATGCAGACAGGGTGCCGTCACAGGCTAAGGCTGGCAGTTTCCTAATACCAGAAAACCAGATTCCCCAAATTGAAATTCATTTCTGCATACGACCAAAACATTTGAAGACAACGATGAAGAGATTTCAGCTGGACGCCATGGCTGAATTTCAAGTGAATGAAGGACGATTACCTATCATTATGAGCCTTTAATCATTTCAAGCCAATTTGGAGGTTCTTAAAAGACAAGAACCCTAGTTCTTCATTCTTGTTAGACATCCTAGGCTACGAGCATAGCCTTTCTTTTGTCTTCCCCTCTTCGTTTTTCTTGAAATCTTTTCTTCTCGCTTTTTCCTTGAAAATTCTATTGGACAACAGATATAATAAAAAAGAATATATATATATATATATTATATATTTATATATATATATATTTTTATTTTAGCAACACTCGATTTTCGTATTCCAACAACTTCCGAGTCAAAGGAAGGATACTAACCTGATCTTTTCATGCAAAATAATATATAAAAAGATGCAAAACGACCATTATATTATAGAATACTCTAAAATGTACTGTAGCAGCATTTTTTTTTTTTGCTTTTATTTTATTTTTACTTGTTTTTTTTTGCTTTTTTTTTACCCAAAATTGATTTTTCTTCTTTTTTTCGTTTCTTTTTTAAAAAAATTTTTTGTTTCAAAATTATCTTTGCTAATTTTTTTAAATATTAAACTGGTTGAAAATTTGACTATGTAGTTTTTTTCTTTAAAACATTGTGGATTGCTATAATATTCTCATACAATGTTTTCTTTTTTTTAATGATTTCTTTATTATTATTTTTTCAAAATGATCTTTGTAGATTTTATTTTTTTATATTAAGTTGGTTGGGAATTTAGCTTTGTAGTTTTTTTAAAAAAAAAAACCAATTTGAATTGCTACAGTGTTTCCCTTACATAGTTTTTGTTTTGCTGCAGTGTTTCCCCATATATTTTTTTTTTAAAATTATCTTTATCGAATTTATTTTTTCAATATTGAGCCGGCTGGTAATCTAGCTTTAGCTTTCCCCATATGTTTTTTTTTTATTTTTCTTTTTCTTTTTTCCAAAATTATTTTTACATATTTTCTTTTTTTTGTTTTGTTTTTTTAGAATTATTTTTGTTGATTTTATTTTTTTACCATTGAGCTGGTTGAAATTTAGTTTTTTTTTATCTTTTTCTTTAAAACACTGTAGCTTTCCCCACGTGTTTTTTTTTTCGTTTTTGTTTCCTTTTTTGTACATTTTTTTTCATTTCTTTTACCCAAAATTGACTTCTTTTTTTTTAGATAAACTTTGTCGATTTTTTTATATATATATATATTGAGCTTGTTGAGAGATTAGCTTTGTAGCTTTTTTTTTAAAAAAAAAATACTATGGATTACTACAGTGTTTCCCTTACATGGTTTTTGTTTGACTACAGTGTTTCCCCCACATGTTTTTTTTTTAAAATTATCTTTGTTAAATTTATTTTTTTAATATTGAATTGGTTGAGAATTTAGCTTTAACTTTAGCTTTAGCTTTCCCCACTTTTTTTTTCATTTTTTTAAATTTTCCCCACTTTTTTTCATTATAATTATAATTATTATTATTTTGTATTATATTATATAACTGTTTTTTTCTTTTGTTTTTTCCTTTTATTTTATTTCATGAATTTTTTTGTTTGATTTAGTTTGTTAATGTTAATTTTTTTTTATTTAGTTATCAGATTTTTATAATACGAATCTCGGGTTTTATGGGTTAACCTAATTTGACAAGTTATTTTTTTTCATTTAGTTTAGTTTGTTAAAGTTATTTTCTTTCTATTTAATTATCAGACTTTCATACTTTCATGACACGTATCCTGGAATTGATGGGTTAACTTGGTTTAATGGATTAACCCAGTTAATTCTAAGTAAACCCGTCATTTTTTTTTTCTATTTAGTTATCAGACTTTCATGACGCAAATCTCAAGTTTTACAGGATAACCTAGTTTAAAAGGTTGACCCAATTAATTCAATGTTTTTTTTTTCCTTTTCTTCATTAGTTTTTTCCTTCCTGTTGATTTTTTTCTTTGTTTTTTTTAATTAATCTATTTGATTATCACACTTTTATGACACGATCTTATAGTCAGACCCACATCCAGTATTCTTGGGTCTGGTGTTACAGCCAGACTTACTTAAACTTGGATCATGCAAGTTTAATTTTATTATTAATATTATAAATATTACTCTTAGATGAGGCGTTGCAGTCAAATCCAAAATTCTTAAGTATAACTTTGTAAAAATACCCAAGATTTTTAAATTTTAATTTTTTTAATATTTTTTATATTAAAAAAATAACCCGCGGCATCGCGCTGGTATAAAAGCTAGTAAGAACTAATTGATGGAGGCTGGGTTTGCTTTCTCACAATAAACCAGCCCCCCCTGTATGCCCCCCCTGTATGCGGCACTTGCACAAAAACTCATGCCTTCAAAATCTGCTCCTCTCACATGCTTGAAAGAGTTGAAAATCGTGGACCATGCAGACACATGCAACAACCCACAATAATGCGAGCAGGAAAATTTCTGATAAGATAGCTATTTTCACCTAGTCGTCTCTTACGGTGCTCGAGTACTCATTCCCTTCTTTTGGCGAAGTTATCCCAGAGGAAGCACTTGATGAGGAATCACTAAAGGAGCTTGATCCATTCTGAAAAATATTTGATGCTATAGCAGGGTTTCTCCGAGGATCTGTAGTCATGGGTTTCTGCCCCTCTGCTAGTCTTCTGATAAGATTCATAATAGTGGGAAGGAACTTCGTAGATAAAGAAAGAAGCCCGGGAAGCTGTGAAACATATCGACCACGAGTTTAGAAAGCACGCTCACAAGTAATTTGAACAAGCACGAAATTTTAAAAGCCAGTTTGGAAAGTTTGGTGGTCTCCGTTAAGATGCTAGTTTCAAGGGTTAAAGGAATTTGTTGAAAATAAGATGTGCGTGGAAGAGGGACCAAAAATGAGACTGGTTTGAAACTTACAGCACCATTGCGGAATTCGCCTGAAATGTCTAACTGCACCCATAGGGCTTTAATGAGTACAAAAACAGCAAAGACGCCACCCACGTACAAAGGATTTCTGCCACCAAAAAGAATGCCAAAGTCAATAATATCAGCAAACAAGGGATATAATCTGTCACCAAAAAAATTAATTCCACAGACATGTTACCTCAAAAGAGTCATAAACTCGTTAAATCCCAGCACAACCAAGGCAACGATTGCCCATGGGGGTGGTAACCAGTTGTTATTATGTTTCTGGGCTTCCTAAAAAACAAAGGATAAATCAATGAAGCATCCACACAAACAGTGTGTTCATTTACCCATTTATCTCAACCATAATGGCACAATAATTGAATTCCAAGAATTAGCAATGTAACATTTACGACACATAAAACACTCGACGCCACACCATAAGTGTTTTGACTGCAAAGCAGAATGTAAAGCCATTAAATTGCTCGGTACAGTGACAATACTTTATTTCCAATTTTGGTATTTAAACAGTTATCCAAGGCCATGATATGAAGTGTGGTCGTATATTTTTTGCACTGCACCTGCCACATCCTGTAGCATGTTGCTACCTCTGAACTCTTAAGATCCAGATATCACTAAATGTTCAGCATTTCATGCAACTGACCAATTGGGACTAGGATCTCAAATTTTATTTCTTTGGACAAGCCTTGTCCCAGGCACAATTCAGTATACATGAAGCACAGAAGTGCAAAGAGAAGAGTACACTATTTTCTGTCTATATGTTGACAATCGTAATCTGACCACTATGTAAAAAGATAAAAATACATTTACATACATAATGATACATGTAAGGATACTGTACCTGAGCAGAAATGGCCTGGGTGACAGCATGCTCTGTCTCAGACTTGAATTGCCTCCACAAAGATTTGCACTGGACAGGCGTGATCAATGTCCTTGAGGATGGAATCTGCAGTAGAAAAACCAAATCCAGGTATAAAACATGCTTTATGGTGAAGAAGAGGCCACTAGCATCGGCGCATGCAAATAGAGGGAGAGATCTTAAGCAACGATTAATACTCTGGTGCCAGTACGTGGGTATAATGCCCATCATGCAATTCCCAATTAATTTATCAAAGAGATGCATTTGTAGATATCCAACATATATCCTCTGCACCAGTATAGCAGACACCTTTGTGGCTATATATCTATGTGTGCACCATCTATGGGATCCACAATTACAAGTCCCGCCACCATGTTCTGGGAAATGCAGAATTAGGGAAATTTGTTGATCAAATTACTAGCATAAAAACAGCCAATTAGAATTGAAGACCTAATTCATGCAAACACCATCTGTAAATTGATATAAAAAAGTTCATAGAGTTGCAAAAAAATTAAAAGAAATTTCGGGAGTTTCAAACAATTTATCCTAGAAAACTGATCTAGTATTTAGGCCTCTAAAAATTCATTTCCTGAATAATTGATTACATACCCTTTCTACGATAGTAGCAAGGAAAATTAAAGATATATTATCATAGGCTGCACCAGGAAAAGGCTCAGGAATAAGAAAAAGGCACCTCTTCCCAAGAGCTTGATGCTAGAGGGTCAGATGTTGTGATACTTCTGTCTTTAACAGCAGCATTGTTCTTTGTATCCATCAAAGCAGATGATAGTGTAGTCTCAATATTATCAACATCATCATCCAGACGGATTGCAGCCATTACAGATAACAACTTCAAGGACTGGAAAAGTTTAAAAAAATGAAATTAGTTGACATCCAAAAGCAAAACAAAACTTAAGATTCAATGTTTGCTGAAATATGTATTCATCATACTGCAGTGCAAGCAGTTTTGGTAATTGCTCGAATGTCTTCCTTTCCAGTCCAAACCCGTGGCATCGAATCAGAGTCATGGCTAAACAATATTGAAAACCTGCATGAAAAGTTTACATTCACACTCCAAAAGATGGATATGAAACAATAAAAATAACTTAATTGGAAAAAAGCAAGGGGTTGGTACCTTTCTTTCATAAGGATCAGGACCCTTCCAGCTTCTTCCCTTGCTTTTGCCTCAACTACACCTTTTGCATAATTCTCCAAACTTGGAAGTATTTTGTCCTTGGATTGTTTGTCCATGTCAAAACCAGAGAGTGCATTAGAGATCCCAGCAACAGCTGATTCTGTCTCACGCTGCAGAAGTTTTTTTATGGCTGGCCATGTCTCACTAGCAGCTCCATCTAAAAGAGCTCCCACAGGTCCTAATAATGCCTCATTTAGCTTAGCCTGCAGGTGGTCCAAGAATTTTATTTTAGCATTTATAAAATTTCTTTGGTGTGCAAGTCTGAACCATGCAACCACTGCCATCAGTCATTCCCAACTTCTTTAATAATAAGTCAGCCTCTAACAAGGTTTCACAACATATAAAATCCATAATGTGTGAAACAAAGTGACAAACATGAAAATTATTGACCTGCAAAGACTACACTTCAAACACAACTAAATTCCCTAAGCATTTCTTCATATTAGTTTTAAGATTTCCACTGTTTCCCAGCAGCTTCTCAAGAATCGTAACTTATCTTCAATTGAAGACAGTCACAGAATGAAGCTGGCACACACAGAAGGCTACTCATAGAATATTGTACCTCAAATGATGAAGTAAGTTCAGAGAGTTTGGCAGCACGGACAGAAGTAATATGTGCATCTATATCACGACGAAGCTTATCCCTCGCTTTAGATGTGTCCCAGTTTGCTTGTTCAATAACAGCATCTGTGATTATAATATATCAACAAGAAGATATACTTTAGTGAACCCAGTCAGTAAAGCTAATTTTTCAACAGTTACATAGATGGAAGAACCAAATAGCTGATCATTCCATCCTTATGCTTTTAGTCATGCGACAGCCAATTCAATATTTTTCCCCTAAAAAATAAAGAGTGCCAAAGTTTATTTCTGTTTGTTTGGAAGCTTCTTTGTTTTCTAAGCCTTGTTTCTGCATCATTCAAGCTAATAATCAAATGGCAAAAGGAATTTGAGTCACTTAGTCTTACCTGCATGCCCTTCATCAAATTGAGCCATGTAATTCTGAGTGCAAGCTACAGCTGCCAAAGAAAACCCTTCCCCTGCATTCAAAGCTTTCTCAAATGCTTCCTTGAAATTCTCAAGAGTTCCAGACCTTATATGACCCAACATGGATTGATGTGCTGGTTGGACAAGCTACCAAACAACAAGAAGAAAACTAATCAGATTTGTTATTTGTAAATTTGATATCAAGCTTGATAAGAAAAACAGTTGAAATTGCTACAAATACTGCAGAAGACAGAAATTCAAATCAGCACTAACTGAAACAAACCTCGGACCAAATTAATTAAGTGGGCACTAAGGAAGATATTATCCATTATGTTAAGAGAACAAACAAGCTTTAATAGTTTTTAATACTATATCCTCTTTCAACTTTCACCTCTTCAGCCCACATCATTTTTTATCCATCCCTTCTTTTCTTTAATCCAAGGAATTGCAGCCAATCACCCTTCTACACCAATGCCTTTGTAGATCTATGCATGGCCAAACCATCTCAAACAGCACTCCCTCAATTTACCTCAATCAGATGCATCACTACCTTCCTCCCAATAAACTAATAGATCATACTTCGCATTTCACACTTCCAATGTTCTTATGTCCAAGCAACTCTTAGTGACCAACATTCACTGCCATAAGGAATAACTTGACATGATATACAGGCCTCCCTGACAACTAGCTTGACTTTTTTTGAGTTGAATGCTTCAATGTAATAAGAGAGCAATCGCATAAAAAGGTTCGATGTAATGCCCTAAGGACTCCTCCAGCAACCTTTGGTGGTCCCTATGCAGTCACATGCATTGGCATTAAAGGTTTTCCCTACATGCATTCTAATATACAGCTCAAATTAACTGAGCGCTAATGTAAATTAGTTTGAATCTGGTTCCAATATAAATGTGACTATTGGGGACCATTTCCCTGACCTATAAAAGGATCATGCTATAAATTTATACTCAATCAAAAGAATTAGTAACTTAAATATCAACATCAACATGCATTTGGTCTCAAATAGACAGGCATTGACTGTAATTCAATAATCAATATCCTGAGTTCTCAATTTTATGGCAATATCTCAGCCTTCTTCACAAATCAAAACAACTACAATAAATTTAATAAAGAACATCTTAAAAGATTGATTACTTGTAGCAATTTTTCCTCAAGCTGCTTTCGCTTTGCAGATCTTACTCCTCCGTCAAAATATATAGCTTCTGCATCATACCTAGAATTAGAAAAGCCATTATTGATGCTAACCAAATAAATAAAGTTTTTGAAAGGATATTTAAGTCATAAAACAAGTACTGAATAGAAGGTTCCCAGATAATAACAAAGTAGAGAAAATTGAAGATGCAGCAGTAGATGAAGCAGAACTTCCTTCGAACTTAAAATAAGTGATAGAAAATCTCCTATTCAGCCAAAAAAAAAAAGACACCCTATTCCATTGCAAAAAAAAAAAAAATGATAGGACCAACTTAAAATAACAAGATATGAAATCTGAGTGCAAGGATAAAAGAAATTCTGAAAGTAATGTATAATAACAAGATATGAAATCTGATACATTATAATCAAGAAATCAATGTCCCCTCATATGCCAGAAAAATTACTGTAATCTTCTTTGTTAGAGTATGCCCCCGGTTACAGTAGGCATATTATTCCCCACTTCTATTAGAATTTTAAAGAGATAAATTCCATTACAGTCTAACGGGCTGCTTCTAAATTTCTAATACTCTCATGTTGGATGAGACATGCGGAACTAAGCAAAATTCCACCTGCATATAAGAACCTCGCAAAAATAGAGATATAGCTTACAATTCTTCAGCCAACTTTATGTCAGATCTTAAGGCAGTTCCTAAAGCCTTTTGCTATCCCCAGACCAAAAAACATCAGTAGCAGAGCCACTGTAAATTTATATATAACACGATGGGAAAAAACACTTACTCAGACAAAGTAAAATTTAGAATTGCACTAAGCTTCTTTCCAAACCCAGAGACTGGACCTGATTGCACAGCCTCTTCCATTTGACACCACTCCTGCGGGAGATATAATAAACCCTATTGGTCAGTGTCAATGCTTAGACTTGCCACTTTGGAAAAATCTAGAGATAAGTAGAAATGAGAAAGGAAGAAAGAAAAAACAGAATACAATATAACCATATACCTCATTTGCAGCAAAAATACTATATTTTTCGTTGGCAATTTCTTCACAGCGTACAGTAGCAACCATGACCTGCAAGAATATGGGGATCGCAAATGGCATTAACAAAATGTGGATGTCTTAACCTAATCCCCTGCTAAGTAAATATTCACAAAACTAACTTGTGGTCAGGAATATGGAGATCATATATGATATTAACAAAATGTGGATGTACTTACTCTAAGCCTCTGCTAAGTAAATATTCACAAAATTACCTTGTGAGCAGGAAGGTCAAGGTCCTTATTCTCCTTAATAACTTTCCAGATTTCCTGTGCACTGAAAGAGAAACCTGAAGCAGGAACTACACCCCGCCGATCTCCAGCAAGCCCACCAGGCGCAATAGAATGGAAGAATCGCTGCCTCAAAGTAGCAACCTTCATTGACAGGGAGAAGTCTATCAAATAACAAGTTATGCTAGCTAAGTTCTAGCTCGATGTTTAGATCACAAAATAGGATCTAGATGATGGCAACTAGGAGTTTGATCCATTTAAATATTGGAGACAATGGAAGGACTTTGATACATTTAAATCTTGGGGACAATGGAAGGACTTTGAAACGGAATGATTGAATACTAACATCCATTTAATTTGGACGCAACACTAAAGACAGTGAGGAACAAGGGGGGGAAATCAGATGCCCAGGATCCTTATTTCTTCAAGAATAAATTTTAGAAAAGCAATCGAAAATAACAAGATGTCCAGTGTTGTGATATTGCTTAAGGATCACAAGAAACATATTTTTCCTACCTGCTCCTTGAATTGCTCTTCCTTTTCTTCATAACTAGAAAGAGCAACAACTTCAACCTGCCAATCGTGTATCAGAAATATCACAAAGTCAATATCAATCTTCCACATATCCACCTTCTAGAAAAGGACATTTCAAAATAAATTCAGACAAAAACATGACATCTCACATTAAAAAATTCACTCAATGGAGTTTCCTTGAGAGCTTCTGGCTTGGGAACAGAATCCCATATCTGCAGTTAAAAGAGGAAAAGGTTAAAGGCAATACCGTAATTCAATAAATAAGAAGGGAACCATGGTTCCATTTACCTTCTCAATGTCTTCTCTTAGAACAGGTTCTAAATTCTCCAGAGGTGTCTGTAAACAACCAAAGATCAACACAATTGACACAAAGAAAAGCACAGTCAAGCCACAACATTAACTAGCATTAAAGAGAGAGGAACACACCCTTGTCTTGTCACGTATCACAAACATCAAAGTTGTTTTGCGAGGACTGAATAATCGCATCATGACCTGAGAGAAAACAAACCCGTCAAGTTCAAAACCATGGAAACTTTATAAAATCCATGTTGAAGGTTTGCAGACAAAACAAGCAAGTTTACCTGAAACACAGTCTTTAAAAGAGGCTTATTTGCAGCTTGCTCACGACCGATATCATGACACCACCTAAAAAAATATTTCTTAAATAGGTTATGTATACAAATTATGGAAAACCAAAACATTATAAATAAAAAAAAAAGGTGAAAAGTTAGGTCCAGTGCAAGACAGAGATCTTACATATTGATCAATACTATATCTGAGACAGCAAGGGCAAAAAGAGCACTTTGTTTCTCAAATGCAGTATCATCCTAAAAAAGAAGTGAAGAACACTAGATAAGAGAAAGCAAACACCAATATACTGATCCATTTTGTGCTTTAAGAGAAAAAAAAACACTTTCAGGAAAGACCCGCTAATGTGCTATTTCTCTCAATGGTAGTCAATATATGGGATAGGTTTTGCTAATATACAACAAAAGGACAACTTTCCATCCTACCCATTTCTCTAACCCTTGATTTGAGGATTGTCGCTTACATCAAATAAGGGTCTATATAAAATATTTTTACCCTACTACTCAGCATTTTCAGTTCCACATTGAAAAAATTTTAATCAACCAGCTCCAAATTGTACATCTGAATGAAGTCAATGCAATTACTAACCATGACCAACAAACCATTTTGGTAGACTACTGGAGAGATGTATGTTCATAAATCGTCAAAAAATTCAAAGAAGGCAGCTCAAGGATGCCTTCATGACTAAAAAGGGAGTTGTTGTCAGCCGAAGCAGGTTCTAGATGAGAATCTCCATCATCTACAGATTGTCGGATTCAGAATTTCATAGCAATTTTTTGTGAAAGTAATTTGCTAATTCTATGATGAAAAAAGTTTTACTAATGTGGAGCAAAGGGATAGAGAGTTCAATATCTAAGAAGGTAACATAACATGACCAATTATAGAACATACCTGAGCAGTACAGAATGAATTTACATTTTAAACAAGGTAAAAAAGGATTACAGGGAGCTAAAAACCTCATAAGACTTTATATATATATATATATATATATATATATATATATATAGAGAGAGAGAGAGAGAGAGAGAGAGAGAGATTTATGTAAAGTTATTTCAAAAACAGATAATAAAGGCACCTCTCCGCGTTCTCTTCCATCAGTTCCTTCCAAATCCATTACAAGAGTACAAGGTTCAATACCAGCACATCTAGCCATCCAAATTCCCTTAGTGGTTTGAGACCTGAAAAGAATGGAACCTATCAGGCTTTCTCAATTCCAGAGAGCCTCCCACGTTCAAGAAAAAAGTGCTATAAAAGTTCATCCAATGGGAGACCAATGCAAGAACATGCCTTCCTTTAAAAGCATCCATCTCTCTAAAGTTGGTACCAAACAAATTATTCAATAGCGTACTCTTCCCTGTCCGGTCCATAGAAAACAATGTCAAACTCTTCAGACAACATAGGCCTTATGACAGAAGTAAATTATCAGTAACACTTATTTCTAGCCAATATAAAATTGGAAAAGGAGTGGAACTTGAATTGAACTAGAACCAGAGACAACGTTTGTAAAACTAGATAGAACAAAGTTCAAATTCACATTAAAAATACCAGCTATGCCTTTCACTGTTAATTATTCCAGGTTGACCATGTTCCAAAAAGTGCAGCACAAGTCTCCAATCAAAACCTTTCCTTAACTTCTTTGCAGGACGAATCATAAAGTTCTAACTTCTAGTGTAAAGCGATATGGTAAATCAAATCACAGCATGAAAATCTTATAACCAAATTGAAATAAGCAACACCAAAGAAGAATAAACTAAAAGTTAACATATCATTGAAAAAGTGCATACCACTACTTTGCGGGCCCATAATGGAGACTACAGCATATGACAATCCACATTCCCCCAATTTTACCTCCTTGATAAAATGTTCTAATCCGGTATCATTAAATGTACCATCTCCATCAATCAGGTGAGTAGAACAACAACCATCACTCTTTTCTGGAAATCAAAAGTTACACACATTAGTTTGGAAATGAAAATTATAGACTCCAGATTACATATCTTAATTTAAAAACACATGCAGATAAAACCTTTAAAACAGGATTACTAACTAACAGCACAAGATAGGCTCAAAAGTCCCACGCCATATCAATCTGCGCAAGTTTTCTATGCCAGTTAACGATGATAACAAGGATAGCATACATGAATCTTCATACAATTCAAAACCAAGAATTCTTAAAGACATCAAGCTGAGGTTTTTTAAATAAAGGTCATTCTAAACCACCTAGTTCAAAGAATTTATCAGTCCTTGGTTCAGTTGCCAAGAAAAGGTGAGAAGACAAACAGGCAGGGGAAACATAAAGAGTTACAATCTTGTATTAAATGGCATTTTCAGATTCAATTTCATATCAAAAACACTCACTTAACGTTAGTCCTATTACTTATGGTCCTCATCCTCAAATTCAAAAAACAAAAATCAACACTTTCAGAATCTCAAAATTATCCTCTTTTCCCACATTTTCTGTCATCAGCCAAACCATAAAATCATGATCCAAGCTCCATAGCTACCCAAAAACTCATAGTTATCAATCTGTAATCACAACGTCTCTTAAAACTCCAGAAACTGAATCAAATTGGATCGAATTCACCTCTTCAAAAAAAATTTTAAAAAAATGCACGTTAACTAAATTCAACATATGTAACAGCAACAAGCAGAAACCGAAAAAAAAATTAAAAGACAAAAACAATAAACAGTTATAAATTGAACCGAAAAAACGCATAAGAAATCAATTACAGTTGACACCAATCAGATAGATGATGATGATGATGATGATAGTAGTAATTTTAATAATTTATCAGCTATTATTAATAGGAGAAAACGTTAGGGAGATTGACGGTGTGTGATCAAATAAAATGGATAGAGAGAGAGATTGATAGATTACTCATTTGAATTGGATCGAAATGGAGAGCTCAATTTGACCTGAAACGGATGTTCAATAGAGAAGGCAGAGAGAAAAGTGAGATCACAGAGTTTTCTTTTTCATTTTCGAGCATTCCTTTGGTTCTGTTGCGCTCTTTTGGTGGTTTTTAATGATGTGGCCTTTGACTGTCCCTTTTAATTCTTGTCCCCTTAATTTTAAATGTTTTTTTTAAAAAAAAAAAAAGCAAGAAGAAGAAGAAACAAAAGCAGAAAGGATGTACAGGGGATTAAAAAATTAGGCTTTGGTAAAAAGAATTAAAAATAGAAGACGCTTTTTTTTTCCTGATAAAACAAATTGGATTTTTTTTTTGGATAAATGAAAGTATGATAGTTGTTGTTTTTAAAAATATTTTTTTTATTTTTAAAAATTTATTTTTGACATCAGTAAATTAAAACAATTAAAAAACATTAGAAAAATTAATTTAAAGCAAAACAAATTTAGATTTTAATGAAAAACAGGTTGCACTCTTAAATAATTTCTTAGTTACTACTAGGTTGTGGGTAGGAAAACAAAATTGAACCTAGTGTGTGTGTGTGTGTGTGTGGGGTGTCAGTGTCTTGGAACAGGTTTTTATCGTGTCACACTTCTATCAAATATAATTCTTTTGCTTTCTAGGATTTGTTTTTCTTACATGTGAATTACATGATCATGAGATTCATATCAATGCATTTAATAACTAAAAATAAAAATATTTTTTAAATGGTATTTTTTAAATAAAAAAACTAAAGAACTGTGTCATAAAACTATTCATATAATTTTTTAATTGGATTCAATCCATGTTAGAAAAAAAATTTGATTCGCATTGAGAATATTCACCACAATTCACAATAGTATAATATCTTTTCCACTTGATACATGAGTCATTATAAGATTGATTAAAGATAATTTGATCTTTTGAGCTTTTAAAGCACAGTGTAAAAACTGTATTATCCTTAAAAACAAAAATAAATAAAAGGTTAACAAGAGCAATTCAGTCTTTTTACATTTTAAAAGCAAAGTGCAAATCATATTATCCTTAAAAGAGTTTTTTTTTTCAAATATGCATCCAAATGCTCTTTTGTATTTTCAAACTACTTTTTCTAGTAATTAACAAGTTGTCCGGAGTAATTTGATCTTTTAATATATATATATATATATATAAACAAAAGTGGTTTTGATATCTGCGATGAACATTAGTGAATGGCTAATGTTCGTGTCTTTTGAGGAGCACAAGAAGCATCGTCTCTTGTTCAGACATCACCTTTTATAATAGCATTGGAAACGAATTCTATGTTTTTCACGATGGTGTGCATGTGTTAGTAGTCGGGCTCTAATAATTTTTTTTTCTTTTCTTCTTTTCCTTCTTTTTCTTTCTTTTTTGCTTGCCAAAATATAAAAATTTCATTTCATTTGTTTTTGTTTCCAATTTAGTCATTATTCATTTTATTGCTATTTTTTTTATTGTTTTTTTATTCAACTTCATCCATCTTCATTTTGTTTAATTTAATTTTTATATTAAATTTGGTCATCACTTTTTTTATTGATGTTTTTTAATCCTTTTCATAATTGAGTTTTATTTTCAATTTTATCCGTCAATATTTGATTTCAAATTATTTTTATATCAAATCTAGTCTTCATTCTTTTTATTGTTGTTTCTTTTGTTTTAAATCTATTTTTTTAATTTTATCATTCAAAATTTATTAATTTAGAATTATTTTTTTTTATTTCTTAGGATTTATCTTCTACGGGATTAGTCTTAAACTCATGATCAAGTTTATAGATTTTAAAAATTAACACAAGTTGACTTTAGTCTTTTTTAGGTTGTTTTTTTAAATGATTTTTTTTTAATTTTATCTTTCAACATTTGATTTGTTGGAATTGGTTTTCTTGTTTTTTTTTTTCACTTTTATTTTTATGAGGTTATCTAAATCTTGTGCCTATTATCATAGTATTAACGGATTAACTTAGATTAACTCTGATGTTTTTTTTATTGCTTTATTTATTTATTTTTTTGGTTTTGCCCTTTGATATTAGATTGTTTGATAATTAAGTTTTATATTTTTATTTAGTTTATTTTTAACAGTGTTACCTAGGATCACAATCAAGTTGCAAATTTACATACTAACCTAGATGAGCCCAGGTTGGTTTTTTTTACATTTTTTACTTTGTTAATTTTATTTTCTAATTTATTTATTGTTATTGTATTTTTTTTATTAATATTATTTAAATTAATTTAGCTTATTCCCATTAAATGAATTACTTAGAGTCTCAATTATAATTATTTTCTAGAAATACTTACGTAATTTACAAATATTTAGAAATGTAGCCGTGATTGATTTTTAAAGTATTTTTTTACTTGGAAATGCATTAAAATAATATTTTTAATTTTTTAAAAATATATTTTGCTTAGCATGTTAAAATAATTTAAAAATAAAAAAAATTATTTTTAAATAAAAAAATAAAATTTTCATAAAATATCGTCATGAACGTGATTCTAAGTATATACTTGATATCTTTCGTACCTTGAAAAAAAAAATAGTCTAGCACACGAACGTACTTGCTATGTAACAGAAACTGGTAAAGAGAGGCAAAAAGTCTTTGGCCTTGTTCTTCCTCTTTTCTCCTTCTTCAACAATTACATAAAAATGCTCCCATTAATCTCAACAGTACCCCAAACTCTCTCCCCTTCCCTTTCCTTCCATTTCCATCCCTTTCCCTCCTTTTCCACCCCGTCCCTCTCTCTCCATATCCCTCTCAAAAATACTCTCCGCATCCGTTCTATCGACGCCGCCCAGCCGTACGACTACGAGTCTCACCTCCGCACCCAACACCTCAAATCACAATCCCTCAAAATCGCCATTTTGGGCTTCGGAAACTTCGGTCAGTTCCTCTCCAAAACTCTCTCTCGCCAAGGCCACACTCTCCTCGCCTACTCGCGTACCGACTACACCGATATAGCCAAAAGCCTAGGCGTTACTTTCTACAGCAACCCACATGATCTCTTCGAGAGCCACCCAGAAGTTGTAATCCTATGCACTTCCATTCTTTCCACTGAGAAGGTTCTTCAGACTTTACCATTTCAGAGGCTCAAACGTAGTACCCTTATTGTCGATGTTTTGTCTGTTAAAGAGTTTGCTAAAAATATCTTGTTGAAATATTTGCCTGTTGAGTTTGATATCTTGTGCACACACCCCATGTTTGGACCTGAGAGTGGTAAAATTTCTTGGGTTGGTTTGCCTTTTGTTTATGATAAAGTTAGGATTGGTAATGAGGAGGATAGGATTAGTAGAGTTGAGAGACTTCTTGATGTTTTTGCCAAAGAAGGGTGCAGGATGGTTGAAATGACCTGTGCAGAGCATGATAGGTATGCGGCAGGGTCGCAGTTTGTTACTCATACTATGGGGAGAGTGTTGGAGAGGTTTGGATTGGATTCGTCACCGATTAATACCAAAGGGTACGACACTTTGTTGGATTTAGTGGAGAATACAGCTGGGGATAGTTTCGAGTTGTATTATGGATTGTTTATGTACAATAAGAATGCTATGGAGCAGTTGGAGAGACTGGATATGGCATTCGAGGCAATTAAGAAGGAGTTGTTTGGGAAATTGCATCACGTTTATAGGAAACAGTTGTTTGGGAATGCTGACGAGGGAGCGGAGGAGAGGCCTAAGGTGCAGAAATTGCTTCACAATGGTGCTCCACCTTCTGATGATGTTGTGAAACAGGAAACATCTTGAATTATCAATGGATCCTCTATGGTATGAGAATTTCTGTTTTTTATTGGCTGGATGAAGAAACTTTGGAATTAATTGATTAGAAATTGCTTGGTTAGCCTTTTGGTTTATTTATTTTGTTGTCGTAGCTCAAAAGTTGAGTGGAATGCCATGTAAATAGTATAGAGAATTTAATTTATTATTGAATGTCTTTAAAATTTTATTTGGTTTTAGAATTTTGGAATGCAGTCATTGGATAACACTTATTCTATATTTTCTGTCAAATGCATTATAACGTATTTTTTTTTATTCCCTTAAACCTTCTGGTTATTGATTTGCTTCAATGGATAGTATAAATGGTAACAAACATATGTCAAATGATAAGATTTTGAACCTGAATCTACTATTAGCAACTGAGATGCAAAGAAGTTAAACAGTGGTGATGATTAGCTACCACCATAAGGAATTGAAGAGCTCGGGATAAGAAAAAAAATACAATGTTAACACAGAACAACCACGACATTCGTATTTTATTGTTAGATTTAGGATTTGTTGCAAATTGGTTCAAGTACTGCATTTCAGCTTGCGCTATTTGTATTTCTAACTGATTTCATATAATGGTGATGCTGCTTGCCAAGTTATTGTGTAGTGGCATGATATAGAATATTTTCTTATAATCTCAGTGATTAAAGATTTCATCTTGCTTTGAATTATACATTATTTTTGTATGGTTCTGGCAGAAAACTTTTGTTTTGTATATGCTTATTTGGGATTTGACTATCATAGAGTTCAGAAGCATTTCTTGTCAAGCTTCAGTTAAGATTGTAGAGTCCATTTTATATGATCCTAAACTCCTTTTTGGGGCGAACTGCAAAGGGGAGCCATAGAATCTGGTTTTGCTCTCTATTTGTGTATGGACCAGAGAACTTGCATTCAACATTCTACTCAGATTGAACACGCACTTCTCTGTTTCTTTTAAATTACTAGGTTTATTGTGCATGTTGGCCTTGGAGTACCAAGAGGAGAAACCCCTGTCTTTTTTCAAGGACAATCGTTATATGGTAGAGACGGGAGCTTTTATCATTTCTCTCTGTGATTATGTCATTTGAACCTGACAGGTGAGGGGAACCTGTTGCAGAGTATAACTAGTTAAATACTTTACCACACTGGATTTCGAAGTAGTTTCAAACAAAGCACTGTTTTTGGCGATGGTTTTAACACTTTGTTATTAGCATGGTCCAAAACGTAGTTAACCCTGTATTCATCAGCAGCCCTCTGTCAAGTTGCTTTTAGCAGCTATAACTTGATCATATTTCCATGGGGCCAAATGATGGCAAATAACAAGGAGGGAGATAACTTTAGAAAACTATCCAGATCGACAATATACATGAATTACCAATAATATCCATGACATTTAAGGCATGGTCTGTAAAGGAGACCAAAATACTGACAGCAGCTGCTTATGTAAACCAAAAGGCAGGTATGGTGATGGTACAGCCCTAAACTTTTGCCTCATGAAGTGCCCTCTTTCCTTGCTGGTAGTATTCCCAGTGTACATCAGCATGGTCTTTCACTTTCTTGAATATTTTGCCTTTCCTCATTGATCAATCCTTCTTGTGTTCCAATTTCTTTAGTTGGATAGAAATCCTCTCCTTCTCTGAGTTGGTCAAAACTCTGTGGACTGGGCTCCTGAACATTCCATTTGTCATTATCTGCCATCACTTATAAGATGTGGCCTTGTATTATTTCTTCCTGGGTACACTTTGTATAACTGAAATTGCTTGTTAGTTTCTGAACTGTTATGATACTACTATTGTACTATACATTTTTTCTTTAACATTTATTTGGCCAAGTGAATTATGCATCTTTTTTTTTTTATTATTATTAAAAAGGTATCCTAAACTAAGTCCTTTCTAGACAATGTTAAGGGTGACGCTCCTACATTGGTGCCATTGCACTGGTCAAGTATTTTGCCAGTCCTGCACATGAAGGCAGTGAGCATTTGGCAAACGCCATGTGTTCCTGAATCTCAGAAACACCCCTTTCAACTCGTTGTGATTGAATGATAGTTACAATAAAAGTTGCATAAATGGGTTAAACAAGAAGAGAGATGCACGTTTGCCCTCTTTTTTTTTTTTTACTGTTTCCATGAACAACGCATCAAATTGCTGTACAGGCAATTTATGAAGCTGGCAATAGCATTTTCAAAACAAAAACTCTCTGGGGGCTTGCTTGTTGTATCAATGTTCCCATATCCTATTAAAGATCACATAATAGATTAGCACCAATCATATTCACTGGGTTCTCAAATATTATACATGTAGTGAAAATAATAAAATAAAATTATTCAGGAGTTTTTAGGATCCTCTTAAACAGATCTAGAGTTGTTTAGGAATTTATTACTTGAAGATCTTATCTTCTTCGGTTTTGAATAATTTAATAATTTTTTAAAGAATGAGATAATATTTACCCACTTACAATAAACCCAAAGTATGTTAACTAAGCTCAAACATGAAAAAAATAATAATAAAAATAACAAATTTGACACGTAAACTAAAGTTATTGTATTTAATTAAACAAAATAACCTAAGATAATTTTTCTAATGTAAATAATGTCATGAATGTTTTTCTAGTTTAAATGATGTCATGAATGAAATTCACATCTTAGAAACACTAGGATATTTGTTGCCACCTTTAGATATCCAAAAAGCTAGGAAATTGATTATTGAAGTTAGTCTGCCTTTTAATTTTCTTATTTGTCTAGGATAATTAATTGTAGTTTTAAATAATTCTCTCAAAACATAAAAACCTTTGTTGCCTTCCTTTAGCTTTCCTTTAACCTTCCTTGTAGGATTAAGAAACTCTTCAAAATAAGCTAATCAATATGTCTTTAAATACCATTAGCTCTTTTTTCTTTGTATAGCTATGATGAATAAGGAATCCTTGTAAGAAAAGGATTTTGGAACATTAATGAATCCTTGCCACACTTGAAGATTATGTTGCAACCCATTAAAGATCCTTGTGGAACTAAGAAATTCTCAAAACAAGATGTTACATCATTGTAAGGAAAGGATCCTTGTCAAATAGAAAGTCCACAAGTCAAAATGAAGTAAATAACAAAATCCGCACATCTTGTTCTGGCATATATCACAAGGCTTTCCCAAACTCCGATTGACCTGAAAGTTTACCTCGACATATAAATTTTTTTAGGCAACTCTGGGTTAATTTTCAGTCTGATCCAATGATTTGATTGAGAATTATAATTGTTATTGTCCCCTCATTGGTCCTATTCAAGTTCCCATCTCTTGTCGGAGGATCATCCCTGTGGACAGGTGGCTCCTTATTTATAAATTAGGATTGTTCCTCTAGCGTGTGGGATGTTGTGTCCTTCAAATGATGGTTTATCGGATCCATCCCTCTATTACCAGCACCTTCTTGCCCTAGCCTAACCAATGACTCAATCCTAGTTCCTTTTCTCGTTTGCACCATCCTAACAACATATACAAATTTTTAGTAACTTATAATTCATCCATTCTCATCAATACCTTTCTCAACATAATAAAGTCTTTTTCCTGAACAAGTAGTGTTCTAATATCAAATTGTAACACTTATATCCAATTTTTTTCATTGATTCTCAAGTTCAATGCTTATCATATGCATAATTGTTTTTTGTACCCTACTAAAATTTTAGCAACATTTCCCTTTAGAAGGTTGATACCAAGTTATCGACTACACAAGTTTAGTGTCGTTTATACCAATTCATACTTAATTTGTTAATACACATTAAATTTCTATCTACAATAATCCATAGCATAACATTTCATATTTTTTTCACTATTATCAACATGATGTATAACAACATCTATAATACAAAATAAACATGGTAATTTACAACATAAAAATTTAAGTACATGCCATAAAATAACATTATTTGGATTTTTAAGCACAACATATAAATAGATTTTTAAAGTGCAATGTCTATATGATCATTCAAATATGTGTTAGAGAAGAAATTACTTACAAAATATTACTAGCATCCTAACACAAAACATAGCACATATCTAAAGGGTTCCTATAGTTAGATAAAGTAAGCTCCTAATTAAGTTGGTCTTATGACATGAGATGGACCTGTATGGTACAAACACACACACACACAAACACACACACAAAGTTAATACATTTAAATCTAATTAAATGAACTCCTTAATCTTATGCAAATTAAAGTATCGAAATTTTATATTATTTTACGACTTAACACATAAGTCCATATTAATTTCGAAACCAGCACAACACATAGGTTTCTTTCCATTAGAAATCAACGTTTCCATGAATTCCATCCATTCACATCGATTACCATCCTTGAGAAAAACATCATGTCATTAGGTTCCATACTCTTGGAACCAAACATATTGGTTTTCTTTATCAGGAAACAACATCTCATTAGGTTACATGGATTTCAAAACCAAACACATGGATTTCCTTTCTTAGGAAACAATATCTTAATGAGTTACATGCACCTGGGACCAACAACATTGGTTTCCTCTTTTAGGAAGAAACGTCTTATTGGGTTCCATACATTTGAAACCCACCACATTCGTTTTGTCTCATAGGAAATAACATCTCAGGTTTCATACACTTGGAACTAACCAAATTGGTTTTCTCTTTTAGGAAACAACATCTCATTAGGTTCCATACACTTGGAATCAACCACATTGGTTTCCTCTCTTAGGAAACAACAACTCATTGGGTCCTACACACTTGGAACCAACCACAACATATTGAGTTAATCACAACACATAAGCCAATATCTTTTTTATCAATTTAGATAAAATTATTTAATCAAGACCAACATTATAGTTATCAATTTAACAATTATCCATCAATTCAAATTAAAGATAATCGACAACAAGAAAATAAGAAAGCAGGGAAATGAGGCCTACCTATCTCTCTTACGACGTGACCTCCTCCAATTGATAATCATGGACCTGGTGTCCCTCCTGTTTCAAAAGGAGGATTCAAGTCAATACATCATTTAGTCCCACATGACTTGACTTATTCATGCTTGTATAAAATAGAGAAACATTTACATCATCCATTCACTTGTACAATTTGTAACCATTCACAATATTTCCCTCCATGTTTTTCCTATTTAGCTGAAACCAACACACACTCATCTTTCTAGTTACTCTTTTAAAAATGTCTTGTGTATTCATGTTAACATGACATTCACTAAACTTTTTTATTTTCTATGTCACTATCCTTTTCTTCATGCTCATCATTAACTAAATGAACATGTCTATCATTTACGTTCACTTTTCCCTAATTATATGGATGCATCACGTAAGGCTTTCTTGACCACCATCTTCCTAATTAGCCGATTTATAGTCCATGTCTCCTAAGCATTCATTCCATCTTATTTTTAACCAATTACACATAAAAATCACATTTTCATATTATTTTCAACTTTCTCTCTAAGCATTATCCTATTGATTTTTGTACAATTTAAGCTTATGCTTTTCAAATGATGGTTATCTATGACTAAGCTTATTTACATGAATAAGAGTCCAAGTTACACATATGCATTTACATTAATCCATTATAAAGAGAAATCTCATTATTCTCTTTCATCATGGCTGAAACCAACACCTTTATTTCATCAAGTCTAGATCATCCTCAAGATGTTTCTAGTTCCTAATACACTAACAT
Source organism: Populus deltoides (assembly GCA_015852605.2). NCBI lineage: Eukaryota > Viridiplantae > Streptophyta > Magnoliopsida > Malpighiales > Salicaceae > Populus > Populus deltoides. The sequence continues at coordinate 33,017,860 of CM027570.2, read as the reverse complement.
TTCTTTGAAATAGTTATTGAGATGTATATTCCATAACTTTATGAAATTCCAATAACTTTGTAAATTATAATCACACAAGTTTGATTCTAAGCATCATCTTTCAAAATAATACATTTTATAGCTAGGAAGCAAAATATAAATTACATAATTGAACAATCTCCCTTAAAACTCCATTTGGCCAAAACATTTTAGCCTCCTAAACACCCATCTTTTCTTCATCATTTCTTTAAAATCTACTCATACTTATAAGTCATTCTAATCCCAATATACTTATTATTAAGTTCACTCATAGATAACAAACAAGTTGTATAATTTTGTTCTTTATTAATTTCTAATAATCACCTTATGCCTTGTTAAATTGATTATAATTTTATTCTTGATTTTACGTAAGTACAAGTGTATCCATTACATTAGAAGTATGTAATGATTTTGAAACGAGATTTTAAATTGATTAGTTTCATGGCTTGGAAACTAATGGCACCAGCAAAACTAATCTTTAGTAGTTGTTTCCGGTTATCTAACATGAATATCATTAGTTAAAGCTAACTTCGTCATTCATTCTCGGTTATGCAACATGGATACCATTAGTCGAAGCTAATCTCAACATTTTTTACAATTCATGAATAAATTAAACAACTGAATTTGAATAGTAATATTATACAAGAGTACTTTGAAAATTTAATGAAATTAGATGAAGGTGGAAATCACCTACCTGTTCCTCTCATAGTATGTCCTCACCCGGTCGAAGATCCAATTCCGGTTGTACCTCCTGATACATAACAAGATCATTACTCAATATTTTTTTTTTATCTCTAAGCATTATCAAAGATTATTTCCACACACATATATGTACACACACCCATTCATACAAATGTCTCTTGTATTTGCATGGCAATAATGTTATAATTAGACACTCATTCCAACTTTATTGAATGTCATCAACGAAAATTAAGTCATTACGACACTGAAAATCATCAACGAAAACTAAATCACTTTGATTGAAAATCATAACAAAAACTGAGTTATCATGGCACTAAAAATCATCAACGAAAACTAAGTCACTTGGACACTGAAAATCATTAACGAAAACTGAGTCACTTTGACACTGAAAATTGTCAATGAAAACTAAGTTACTACGACATCGAAAATCATCTACAAGAACTAAGTCACTTTGATGTTTCTTTTCCCCAAGTTTATGCATAAAAGCCAATATCAAGTTCTTCCTCCTAAAGGATCATACCATAACCTGCTTATCAACATTGACTATAACACAATTCATCTCCAAGGTTATATGAAGTAAGATTAACATGTAATGTTTTCAATCTATTACAACTTTACTCAATCATCAAACATTGTTAAGAAGGTTATATTAGTTGTTATTGTATTTGCCACAACTTAATTTTTGATTTTTTAAAATAAATACAAAAAATAAAAAATAATTTGAGAATGAGGTCAAGACAATACGAGTTGAAAGTTTAAGGACTAATAAGGATGAAATTATAAATTTGGGAGTCAATTTGGTCAAAAATTAAAAGAATTGATAAGTTTATGGACTTAATTAAACTTTGATTTATTTAATTAATGCAATCAAGGGCTTAATTAAAGAAATACCAAAGTTTAGAGCTAATTAAGAACCAAATTGATTAAATTGGAAACCAATGATTGTTTTGAAAATGACGCTGAAATCTAGGGGTTCAATTGCAATTGATCCAGAGGTAAAATTAAAAAAAAAGATTTCCATAAGGACCCAATTGATAAATGTCAGAAGTTCAAGGGGCAAATTGGAAATATCCATTTCAAGTGAAAACGATGTCGTTTCAAAAAAACTATTCATCACCTTCTTCATTCATGAACCATGTCTTCTAGTTGCCCCACGATGAATTACCCCTGTAATAACAATGGTCGGTCACCTCATTATCTGGAGGTGACCGCGTGGCATTCTCTGGCTTTATAAAAGCTAGAGAAACGCCACGAACTATGAGAGGAGTGAGAAAAAGACAGAGGACAGAGGAAGGGGAAGAAGACACAGACAAGGAGGGAGAAAAACACAGGGGCAAACATATAGAAATAAAGCAGGAAATATAGAACACAGACACAAACGAACAAGAAGGAACTAACACGAGAACAGGAGACCAGAAACAAGAGGACAGAGAGAATGAAAAAAAAAAACTAAGGGATGAACGAGAGGAGAAAACACAGAGAAGATACAGAGAAGGGAGAGAACAAATAAAATAGTAGAGAGAGAAGGGGACGAAGAGGAAAACAAAGAAAATAAAAAGAACATAAAAGAAGACGATATAGTAGAAGAAAATATGGGAATTCCAGAATCTCAGCAAGGAGCCCGCAACGTCTTCATCCAGAACGTCCCCTAGGTATGTCTTCTTTCTTTCCCTGCTCTTAATTCAATTCACTTGACACTGTTACCTTGAATTTTAATTAACCATCTCCTATAGCAAACGTGTGTGAACATTTCACGCATGCCTGCTGACCATGGCCAACCAGGTCACTAGTTTGGGCCTGTGATCAAGCTGGACAATTGGGTTTAGCCCAGCTCGTACAAGCTAAGCTTGACCTAGTCCCCCTTCCAAAATAAAAAATAGAAAACAATGAAGGCTGGGCCGAGCCTTGGCCTCAGGCCCAACTGACTTAATTTATATTGGGCCAATGATGTGTTTGGCAAAACACACCCTATGACTTGCCCATTTTATTTCACTCCCTTTTATTTTGATATATAGCCAAACATGCTCCTTTTGGATATTAGAAAATTCCATAAAATTTTGTGTACCCTTTTGAATTTATTTGTGGGTCCCTTGTTTTTTTATGATTTCACTATATATTTGATTTGTGAATTTTTATTGTGAAATGCGAATCTGGTATGCAATACATACCTATCTTTTAATTTTTTTTATAAAAAATATATATGCTTTGCATTCAATTCATTTTACTGGTTTATTCACTGACATCAGAGTAATGAATACCATTTTTTGTGCTACATAATATTTATCAACACTAGAGTTGAAAGTATTCGTAGTCGAATATTCACTGGCGTTAGAGTCAAGATTATTATAAGCAAACTATCGGTAGCATAATACAATAAACCTTTAGCAATTTAAAACAAAACCAGTAATACAACTTACCTCATGTAGGACATTTAAAGGGTGATAATATCTTTCCTTTTACGTAATCAGTCTCGTACCATAAAATCTTTGTTGACTAGTTAGGGTTTTTAGTGACCATAATACTAAGTGACGATTCTTTAAATAAGACATTTCCCCCAAGAACAAGATGCTAGAAAATTATTCTTTTTCACAAATTTAATTTTTAGAGGCCGCCACGATGTCAGGTGTGATAGAATGACGACTTCACTAGCAACTTTTAGGACTGAGCTTCACTTTATATCTTATTATTACTATTTTGTTTATTGTGTTTATTGGTTTATTTTATTGCCTTTACTGCTTTAGCATGCATCATTGTTTATATTGTCATGCATCCCTTTAAGAGCACACACCTTAAAATCTAGGATAAGTAAGGAAGTAACGGTACCCCCAACGACCCTAGACAAGACTCGTCAAACCATTCAACTCTCACTTGATTGTTTACTTAGAAGTGGTTGATATGCCAATATGATATTACTCAAGGCTCTATCTTCGCGTTTCTTGTAAGCCTCATATCAACATTTCAAGGACAATCACTAGGCATGCGAAAGACCCTTTGAGACTAGATAATGACTTACCCTTTAATGCACTTAAAGAACTAGAACCTACTTACTAGGTTATACCTTGTGTAATCTCATTATGACAAGCCCAACATGTGGCATCTTGAATTTCAAGATCATTGGGTGACAAATGGTCGTCATATAGGATACAAGAGTCTGAGTTGTTACAGTTGACAAAAGAAAACTAACTTGAATTGAAAGCCGAAAGGTTATCAAAAACTCAAACTTAAGGCATGATTGAGCAAGGATCCCCTCGTTGGCATGATGATGACATCAAGTTCTTAAAATCTATGAATAACGACCATTGTCACCCTATGAAGGGCGAGTCCACATTGAATCTGCATTTTTTTTGTTGATAACATCATCATTTGTGCATGATTGCATAATTTTCATTTAGCAGGTTGAAATATAAGTTCTCTATTGAAACAAAACTATAACATTCAACTGTGGAAAAGACAAATGAAAAACGAAGAAAGAGCTCAAATGGAAACCCAACACCAAAAAGAGTTGAAAAGTCTTAAATAAGAAGTCGCAAGGCTTACTAGTCTACTCGAATAGGCTTTAGGATCTAAATTCAAAGAAGTAACACTTACAGCTTAGCCTCCACAGATGCCTAAAACTTCTTTCAATCCACAGAATCTGGAGGCAAATGATGTGTCGTTTGAATTTCAACAAGCTACGTATTTCCAATTTGCTCAACTAGCATATCCCATAAAATACCATATACCATTGACTTTACAATAAAAGGATCTCAAAAGGATAAGATGGTAAGAGAAGATGGCCAGGAAAAATTGGTTGGCCTAGAGCAAAGAATGAGGGTAGTTGAGGGAACTCCCCTCTATAATCTTATAAAGGTTATTGAGATATGTTTGGTGTCCAACGTGGTAATTCTCAAAAAGTTTAGAGTGCTAGAATTTATCAAATATACTGGAACTCAATGCCCTGTAACTCACATACTGCAACAAAATAGCTGAGGTGGTTAATGATGAGAAACTGTTGATTCACTTCTTCCAAGACAGCTTGAGTGACTCTACCCTCACTTGGTTTATATAATTGGATAATACAAAGGTGAAAAAGTGGAAGGATTTAGTTTATGTCTTCATTAGGCAATATAAGTTCAATATAGACGTGGGTCCTGATAGATCAAGCTTGCAAGCTATGAAGAAGGACAACAAGGAGTCCATAAGGGAATACACCCAAAGATGGCGTGAGGCAGTTGCATAGGTTAATCCTCTTTTATTGGAAAAGGAGATGATCAGTTTATTTTTCAACACCTTTAAGGTCCTGTGCTTTGAATATTTGGTTAGAAGTTATGCACAACACTTCACTGACTTAGTTGTTATAACTGAAAGGATCGAACAAGCCATTGGGTTAGGCAAGATTGCTGACCCGACTGAAAAGAATAGTTTCACTAGAAAAAAGAAGGAAACTGAAGTTCATAATACTGAAGGTGGTTACAAAAGCAAGAGAAATAACTACTAAAAAACACCTACCCCTCATGTAACTAATTTCTCCACATCGGTCCCTAGAAATTAGTTGTCTTGAAGATGAAGCTACAATGTTATTAGGCCAAGAATGGTCTACATATTATTCTAACTAAATTTTGGAAAGAGGCCCTAGGAGAGGAATGATTTAGAGATTCCAGAAAATCCCGATCAATTGGTTGCTAAGTGTTTAGCCTTTTTATGTATTACCTTGTTAGAAATTATAGCTTAAGACGTTGGCATAAGGTCTTTGTTATTGAACCTATCTTCTAAAGTTTCAATGAAATAATGCGTTTGTCCTTCAATTGTCTTTTTCGTTGATTTACAACCAAGCATTATTCACAAATACACATTTACAACCTTGCATAATCTCATAGACTAAGTCTATTTTTTTTACCTAAATCTTTTCTCCTAGTGGAATTGTTGAAAATTGAACTTGCTTTCTAATTTTAAAAATGATTTGATGTTTATTTGAAACAACATTTTGACATTATATTTGTAGAATGACAAATGAATCAAGTAACTCCTTCATTGAGATGACTAAATTCTAAATTAAAGTATATGAATAGAAAAAAAATGAATAGCCACCCTCACACCATGACTCTTGAGCCAGGTGTTTTAAATGTATGCATAATGGTATGTAGTGGTTCCGTTGTTCATAAACTCATGAAATGCATTTTTTTACAAAGTCCAAACCATCACACTGGACGAGATCAAAGTTTATTGATCTTAACTGTTTATGCTTGAAATGAGGAAAGATCATCTTTGTTATCCCTTTCACATTCTAAAAATGAATGTATCCCTTGTGGTCCCTTTTTGAGTCAAAATAAATTTTCTTTCATGAAAAATCCTGACTAGGATTGCACCCCACATTGGGGGCAAGTGAAAATTTCAATAATAAAAAAAGATGAGAAAGCCAAAAGGGCAAAAGAGCCCAAGAAACTCAAATACTAGGGGGCATGCCCAAATCATAACAAAAAGTGATGGCCAAAACAAAATGAGTATGCCCGAGCTAAAACAGTGAAAAAGGGGCAAATCAAAGAAAAGCGGTAAAAGGAAAAGAATGGAAGACACAAAGATTCGAACTACTGATAATGATCCTTGGTCTTTGAAACCTTGAAACACTCTTTGAGCCTTATGAATCTTTTTTTTTCAAAGCAAAGAACCACAACCTACGTTACGTGCCTATAGAAGTCTTTTCTAATCAAGCAAACAAGCAAGTTGGAACAATAAACAGTGCTCTCAAAATGAAAAAAGTACTTTTTCATAAGAGTCATGACATCAAGAACAAGCTTCTAATTATTATTCATGTTTATGAAATGAGTGTTCAAAGAGAGATAAATTTTTCTCAAACAAAACCTTGAGTTTTTACTTGAGCCATTTGTTTTGAAACCCACAAAAATGGAAGGTCACTTCATCATGTACCTTCACCAATTGCAATTAAGCAAACAAGCAAGTTGGAACAATAAACGATGCTCTCAAAATGCAAAAAGTACTTTTTCATAAGAGTCATGACATCAAAACAAGCTTCTAATTGTTATTCATGTTTATGAAATGAGTGTTCAAAGAGAGATAAATTTTTCTCAAACAAAACCTTGAGTTTTTACTTGAGCCATTTGTTTTGAAACCCACAAAAGTGAAAGGTCACTTTATCATGTACCTTCACCAATTGCAATCTTGTCAACATAAGAGCAAATCATCTTATTTCCAAGAAACATTACCAAAGAGTTGCAATATTTCAAAAGAAAATTGTTTTGAACTCACATTAAAAAAAATTATTTTTAAAATGCAAGATCAAGATTCATTCTAGACAAAGATTCCTTCACCAAAACCAAAAAAGAAGAAAAGAGAGAAGGGTTACTGAAAAACATTATTTGTCTGAGTCAGTAATAGAGCACACTTAGGAGCAAGACCCGTACAAGGGGGCAATATTGTGCTTAGAAGGGGATTTGATCTCTTCAGGTAACAGAAAAAGAGGAAAGGAACATTTCATACAATAAGACAAAGGGGCATTTTTGTTTACGAAGGCAGATTAATCCTTTTAACAAGTAACACCAAATGTTTTTAGTAGTGAGGCAAGGAATTAATGAATGATTTTCTCAAATTGGTCAATAAGACATAGAGTTTCTAGCGAGTAAATGGGTCATGATAAGCACCATAAAGACTGATCTGGGTAAAATTACAAATATTCTGGAAAAGACATACATGGGTCAACTTGAGTGGACTAGAAGCCGAGTGAGAAATGACTCAAAATAAAAAATGGCAAAACCTTATCAATCAATCAACAATGAGATTGAGAAAAAATGGGATCCCATATTTCAAATTAGATAAAGATGCGTGCATGTCATCTAACTCCTAAACATTGAAAAAATATGTTTTGCAAAAATTCATGAGAGAAATCTCCAATAGGATCCGTCAAAAGGAAGGCCACCTTGAAATGGCTAAAAATTGAAAATACTCTTGAAAGTTTTTCACTCTTAAGAAATTTTAACATGAGCAGACCGCCCATAAGAACTAGATTACTTGAAAAATCTTCGTATTTTTCAATTAGGAAAGTCACCCATCACAATGAAAGCTTTGAGTTTTCACCTAGGCAGGTTACCTATGAGAATTAGACCAACCTGGAAAAAAATTATCATATCTTTCATCATTGGGTAGGTCACCCAATACAATAAAATCAATGAAAGGAAAAAAAACCAAAACTTCGAGTTTTTCAAACGGGCAAGTTGCCTGAAATAATTAGACCACTTTAATTTTTTTTATGTATTTTTCACCAAACGGGTAGGTCGCTTAGAACAATTAGATCATTGTTGAAAAATCTCTGTATTTTTCAACAACGGGCAGGCCACCTAGAACATTAGACCACTTCTGAAAAATCTATGTATTTTTCACCCACGGGCAGGTCACCTAGAACAATTAGACCACTTTCAACAAATATTTGTATTTTTCACCAATGGGCAGGTCGTCTGGAATAATTAGACCATTTCCAAAAACTTTGTTTGATTTTTTATTGACAAGATAGGTCGCCTTTCAAATGACTAATTTCTTGATTTCAAAATCACTCGGCGAAGGACATTTGTTAATCTACTACTTTCAAAGTTTTCAAGATTCTTGAAAAAAGCAAAAGTTTTTTTCCATGTCTACTTTTCTTTATAAATTTACTATGCAAAGCCAAAAGAAAACAAAATTTTCCAATGTCTTTGCATCGTGAATATTTTAAAGAGGGGGTAACTTTCATAACCCAAATTTTTATTTTTTAAAAAATAAATAAATTAAAAATAAAAATATAATTTGAGAATGAGAACAAGACAATATGAGATGAAAGTTGAAGGACTAACAAGGATGGAATTATAAATTTAGGAGTCATTTTGGTCAAAGATTGAAAGAATTGATAGGTTTATAGACTTAATTAAATTTTGATTTATTTAATTAATGCAATCAAGAGCTTAATTGAATAAAAACCAAAGTTTAGAGCCAATTAAGGACTGAATTGATTAAATTGGAAACCAAGGACTGTTTTGTAAATGTTGTGAAATCCATGGGTTCAATTGCAGTTGATCCAGGGGTAAAATTAGAAAAAAAAGATCTCTATAAGGACCTAATTGCTAAATGTCAGAAGTTCAAGGGGCAAATTGGAAATATCCCTTTAAGGTGACATTGTTTCAAAGAAAAATCTTCTTCACCTTCTTCATTCATGAACCATGTCTTCTAGCTGCCCCACAATGCATTACTCCTGCAATAACAATGGTCGGTCGCCTCATTATCTGGAGGCGACCGCGTGGCATTCTCTGGCTTTATAAAAGCCAGAGAAACGCCACGAACAATGAGGGGGAGTGAGAAAAAGACAGAGGACGGACGAAGGAGAAGAAGACACAAATAAGGTGGGAGAAAAACACGGGTGAACGAACAAAAAAAACTAGAAAATAAAGAACATAGACACGAACAAACAAGAAGGAACAAACACGAGAACAGGAGACCAGAGACCAGAGGACAGAGAGAACGAAAAAAAACTAAGGGATGAACGAGAGGAGAAAACACAGAGAAGATACATAGAAGATAGAGAACAAGAAAAAAATAGCAGAGAGAGAAGGGGACGAAGAGGAAAACATATAAAATAAAAAGAATGGAAAAGAAGATGACAAAGCAGAAAAAGACAGGTGGGAATTCCAGAATCCTAGCAAGGAGCCCGTAGCGTTTCATCCAGAACATCCCCTAGGTAAGTCTTCTTTCTTCCCCCGCTATCAATTCAATTCACTTGACGCTGTTACCTTGAATTTTAATTAACCATCTCCTATAGCAAGCATGTGTGAACATTTCACACACGTCTGCTGACCATGGCCAGTCACTTGACGCTGTTACCTTGAATTTTAATTAACCATCTCCTATAGCAAGCATGTGTGAACATTTCACACATGTCTTCTGACCATGGCCAGTCGAGTCATTGGCTTGTATTGGGTTGGCCCTAGCTTATGCACGGGGAAATTTGGACCCAATAAAAAAAAACAGAAAATAGTGAATCTTGGGCCGAGTCTGTGTCTTAGGCCCAGCCTACCCAATTTGTATTGCACTAAGGGTGTGTTTACCCCTTTTATTTCATTTAGAAAATAGTGAAAGCTAGGCTGAGTCTGGGCCTCAAGCCCAGCCAGCCCAATTTGTATTGCGCTAAGGGAGTGTTTGGCAAAACACACCCTTATGTCTTACCCTTTTTATTTCATTCTTTTTTGTTTTGTTATCTAGCCAAACAGACCCCTTTTGGTTATAAGAAAATTCCAAAAAAAATTGTGAATCCTTTTGAATTTATTTGTGGGCCTCTCGTGTTTTTTTTCCTAATGATTTCACTATATATTTAATTTGTGAATTTTTACTGTGAAATGTAAATCTGGTATGCGATATATACGTGTCTTTTTTCATTAAAAAATATATAAAAATATATGTATGTTTTCTTTTAATTCATTTTACTGGTTTATTCACTAATGTCGGAGTCAGGATTACCATTTTTTTGTGTTACGTAATATTTGCCAAAGCCAGAGTTAGATGTATTTGTAACTGAATATTCATTGGCACCAGAGTCAGGAATATTACAAGTAGACCATTGGTAATACAACAAACCTTTAGCAATTTAAGATAAAAGAAGTAATGCAGCCTAACTCAGGTAAGACGTTTAAGGGGTGCTTAACCAGTTCTGTACCATAAAATTTCTGTTGACCAATTAGGATTCTTAGTGACCATAATACTTGGTGGCAACTCCTTAAATAAGACTCCCCCCCAAGAACAAGATGCTAGATATATGTTTTTTTTCCGCAAATTTAATTTTTAAAGGTTGTTGCGATGTCGTGTACGACAATATTCATGACGGTTTTTCTTTCTTATTTTCTTCTAAAATGGTCAAAACCTATGTCTTTTCTCTACCAAGTATACTTGTGTTTTTACCATATCTTATCATCTATTTTCTCATCTTTTATAACATGGTATAATGTGTTCTATGCATTTTAATTTATGAAGTTCTACGAAACATGTTTAAGAAATATATTCATTTCCATAATCTTTTCTAGTTCATCACAATGTTGTCAAGTAGTATTCAACTAAGTTTAAGTATGATTTTCCTTCCTAAGCTTTCATGGTGGCCGAAATATAGAACATTCATACCAAGTGTTCATTTCATCATTCCTAATCATATCATTCCAAATCATAAAACACAAGCTAGTAACTAATCTCACATTTATACATGAACTCAATTTCTACTATCTTATTTGTTTCTCTAAGGATGTTCATCATATAAGGGAACTTCCTTCATTTTTTTTCCTCTTGGTCGAACCATAATGTCTTCATTCCTTCAAGTTTACTCATGTAAATTATCACTTCTATTACAAACATCTTTATGTTATCATGCAATAATCATACATCAATCCTCTAAGTTCATAATCAAGTAAGCTCTACAACTCATGATGCAAAACAAGGATATTAACATTTCTAAAAAAATTTTTTAGCTTAAGCATTTTATCCTAAGTGCTTGTCAAGGTCACAACTAACATATTGTTTCATCTCATTCTCATTATATCCTCTTTTCACCTCTTCAATAGGTTAGCCTTAGCTAGGGTTTTCTGTTTAATATATATCAATTTCTTTTGTTATAGAATTTGAAATTATACTCTTATCATCCCAATCTTTTGTTATAGAATTTGAAATTATACTCTTATCATCCCAATCTTTTAACCTCTCCATTTAGCTTTTCATAATCAAGAGATGCAAGAACCCTATGTCACCTTATTTAGGGTTTACTTCTCATTTTACCTCATAGTCTCAAAACAACAAATACAAGAGTAAGGATCACCTTTACCACATGAATTTAAATAGAATTTAGGAGAGTGCTTTGGTGGTTTTCTTCTTCTTCCTTTTAGTTTTTCTTTTCTTCTTCACTGATGTTCCAGCCACCCTCCTATCTTCCTCATCCCTTCAATGTTTTCGGTTTTCTTTCACTCTTCAACTCTTCTCGCACTTAAGTATTCAAGGAAGGTGACATGCAAGGGGTGTTTTGATGGAAATTATGCAAGAGAGAGGGTTGTTAGGGTTGTTTTGTAAGACCATGGGAAGAGGAAAATCACCTTTTTATTCTCTCAATGTATTTATACTCTCTCTTAATGAGGGTAGGTCATGTTCGGATGTTGTATATTCTTATCCTAATATCTTTTAGGTTATTCATTCACTAATCCCCTCATGTTTTCTCCTGGGTATTTTAATGGTTCAATTCTTTTTTCTTTTTTTGACAGGGTTTTATAATTTGCTAAACTGAAATATGCAAAAGAGCTTTATACTTCGTTACATTATTGGAGGATGGAAATTCCAAACAAATTGAATGTTCCAAAATTTATGCCCAATGACTATTTAACATAAGCCATGCTCCGCTACCGTTAGTGTTTGATTCTTCATCAATATGCAACATCCAAGGGTCAGTAGGGAATTGGTTCTTCGCTACTTCAATTTCAATCTCTAATAGAGATTGCTTGGTGAGGGAGCATTTTACAATGATATTAGCTAAGATTGGCCTTTGATAGTTGTTCTAAGCTGATATTGGAGTCCATACTCTCCCATCTCAATAACCCATTTAACCAGATAACCTGATTGGCCAGGTTTATAGAGGATTTGCCTCAAAGGTAGATCAGTCAATACAATAACTTGATATGCTTGGAAATATGGTTTCAATTTCCTATCAACATAAAACAATGCAAGGGTCACCTATTCAATCCTTATTCATCTTGTCTCTGCATCATAGAGAACCTTGCTTATATAATATACTAGTTTCTATTTTCCCTCATCTTCTCATATCAATACTGCACTAACTACCAAGTTGGTAGCCCCCAAGTAGAAAAAAAGTTTTTCTTTTTTTTTCTAAGCTGAGAAAAGATTTTTAGAGAAGATAAATGGAGCTTGAGTGCTTTAAAGTCTTGTTAGTACTTTAAAGTCCATTCAAAATTAGAAATATTCTTTAAAGAACGCTATCTAAGGTGAGAAATGAATATGTTGAGAGCTACAATTCTTCCTGTTAGCCTTTGGACCTCTTTTACTGATAAAAAAAGAGTCATATTCATGATAGCTTGGTTTTTCTCTGGATTAGGCTCAATGCCCTTACTACTTATAAGGAAACCCATAAATTCCCCTCCTTTTATGTTGAATGCACATTTGCTAGGATTTAAATTCCATCTAGTGTTGTTATAGAATATAGAAGACCTTTTGCAGATCTTGGAGATGTTACTCAAAAATCATACTCTTGACCAATATATCATCAATATAGGCTTCCATGTTCCTGTTTATTTTGATTCTTGAAAACTTTTTCACCATCTTTTGATATGTAGCTCCAACATTCTTTAAAATAAATGGCATAGTTCTGTAGCAAAATATTCCTTGGTCAGTGATGAAAACAGTTTTCTCTTCATTATCAGGATGCATTGGGGTTTGATGATATCCAGAATTTGCATCCAATGGACTTAAGTATTCAAAAACAACAATAAAGTCAACTAGACGATCTATCTTTGGCAAAGGAAAGTTATATTTAGGGCATGTTTTATTGAGGTTAGCAAAGTCCACACACATTTACCATTTTCCATTGGATTTTTTTCACCAAAACAACATTAGTAAGCCATTCAGGGCACATCACCTCCCAAATGAATCTTGCCTCTAACAACTTGTCATCTCCTCTAAGATAGCTTTCTGTTATTGCCCTCTAGAATTTCTTTTTGTTTACCTAACTGGGAAGAAGGAAGAACTAATGTTCAATCGATGAGAGGTCATTGTAGGGTTGATGCTTGACATGTCTGATGGCTTGAATGTAAAATTTGATTTTTGGATATTAAAGAGCTTTGACAATAATTGATATTGTCTTGGTTCTAGAATGGAGCCCACCTTTTTTTTATCATATCTTCATTCTCACCAATGCTTACTTTTTTCAATTCTTTTTAGATTTAGGTTCTAACCTTTGTTCGTTTTTTTAAGGACCTTAGCTAGTCTAAAACCAATGACTTCTTACCTTTTAGACAAGTTGAGGTACACCTCCTTGAGATTAGTTCGTTTCTCCTCATAGTAGCCACTCATTTGTCTGTAAGGAATTTTATAATCAGATATTTATTACTAATCACTGCATTAATTTCATGAAAAGAGGTCTACCAAAGATGACATAGTAGGAGACGTTCGTCTTGATCACCATAAAGGTCTAGTATAGTGTACAACATTTAAGGTATATCCCCATAGTCACTATGATATCTAGAGCATCTTCTATTAGCACTCATTTCCCCTCAATCCTAAATAAAGGGTGTCTTCACTAGAATCAACCTAGAGGATTCAATACCCATCTAAATCATAACATCTTCTAATATAATGTTTACAATATTTTCATCATCCACAAGGACCTTATGTACATTGAAGCTTGAGAGTATGATGGAAATAACAAGAGCGTCTTCATATAAAATAGTCACACATTCTTTATCCTCATACATAAACATAATTGGTGCATGCCAATGGTTCTGAACTCTTATAACTAACACTTATTTCCCATAAGATTTTTTGCGTTTTCTTTTAACTTCACCAATTAAATTTCCTCTCATAATGACATTAATTTCTGGAAAAGACCTGTAAGAAGGCTCGGCTTCTATTCCTTGCTGCCATATCTGTTTTTCATAAATTATTGGAGATAGCCTTTAGCTATGAGCCTCTATATTTCTTTTTTAAAGGCAAAGCATTGTTTAGTGTCATGTCTTTTATCCTTATTAAAAAGGCATTACTTCTTTTTATTTCTCTTCTTTGCATCTCCCATTATGAGTGGTGGATATTGCATATATTCCTTCCATTATATTACTATGAGTACCTCATCCCTAGTGGTGTTTAAGGGAGTGATCATCAATTATGGGTATACCAGTCTATTTCGTGTGGGAATCCTGGTATTACCTCTAAAAGTTTGGGTATCTCGAGGATGATGCCTATTATCTTGCTTTGGAAATCCTCTAAACAAGGATATTCTTGTCGTGGAGCACTTGTGTTTTCTTCACAAATATGATTCTTCATGGTTTGCTTTACACTAAAAAGGTTTCTATCAGGTAGCACTCAGAGATGTTCCCATATGGAGTAGTTATGTATTCCATTAATCAAGGCTTTTGTTACTACTGGTTCTAGTTGGTTTTCCACCTTCAACATCTATTTATTAAATCATTTCAAATGGTCTCTAGTGCTTTCTCATTCTGATTGAGTAATGGAGAAAAGTTCAGTTAAGCTCTTTTTAGTTGAAATGCTCATATTGAAGCGAGCAATCAATTTGCTGCATAAGTCTGAAAAGCTGGATATGGATCCTAGCTTCAAACTACAATACCAAGTAAATGTAGAACCCCTAGAGATAGTAGGGAGTATTTTGCATATGGCACTAGAATCATAGATAACTAACTCCAAGTTTCTCCTGACATTTTGTACATGCTCTTTAAGATCAAATAAGCCATCGTAGTTTTTCTAGGTTCATTTTGGTAATCACAAAGTCTCTAGGAGGCACGTGTACAACACATTGTCATATAGTGGTGAGTCTCTTATGTGACTTTATGTTTTTGCATCTTTTTCATTTGTAAATTGCTTTTGGGTTCTAAAGTGCTGAAGTGAGACTCTGTGAGAGAGCATGTAAAACCTCGGATAATGTTATTGATATTAATAAAAGTCAGGATTATGAAAAATAAGGGAAAACAATAAATTAAATTATAAAACGATGATATATTTGAGAATCTGAATTAAAATGTTTTGTTCAAGTGTTAATATATATAAATAAATAAATAAACATGAAAATATGAATAAAATTTTTATAGAAGTGAATTTCATGAAACTGAAAGTACAAACGAGTAACTTAGTGAAATTCAATATAACCCGAGCAAGATTTGGTATAAACAGGTATCAGGATTCAGGAAATTTTACCTAAAAATCATAAAAGTTACTATTGAGGGATATAGAAGGCATATTAAAAAAAAGTTAATGAACTAATATGTGTGCTAAAGTATGTGTGCGGGAAGAGAACATTTAGGGACATGGAAGGTATTTTTTAAAAAGTTAATTTATATATATATATATATATATATATATATATATATATATATATATGAGTGCAAGTGAGAGTGTGCTGGAAGGGGAGAAAAAAAATAGAACAAAACTTGCTTTTCAAAGAGAAAGAGCCATTCGGCTAGGAGAGGAAAAACCAATTCAAGCAAGGCAAATTTTTCAATTCAAAAGTGTTAAAGCTTTGGGTATTGCTTGGTAAGGGGCCCTCACACTTTTAAATAAGATTCTTGAAGAACTAATGTTTTAAACTGATTGAACTTTGTGAAATGAGGAATTAGGGTTCATGATAAATTTTGGGAAAAATTATAATTGATTGTGAAATTGTGTTAAGATTGTTAAAGTGAGTAGAGAAAGTAAGAAATTATGGTAAATGAAGCAAAATTTTAGGTGTTCTTGAAGAAGGGATTTTTTTTGAAAAAATGATAATAAGAATAAATTTTAAGAATTTGAATAAGATGATGAGTTTGTATAGGAAAGAGATGATATTAATGTTAAAGAGTGAATAGATCATGAAATTTTTTTATGTTTTCCTTTAATTTAAATTTTGGTAAAATAAATTAAATAAATACATTTAAAGAATATATATATATATATATTGTTTTGAATGATGAAATGAATTGTGTTACAATGTGAAAATTGAAAGGATATGAAGGAAATTACAAAAGGAAGAAGGGAATTTTCATGTTTCTCTCTAAATTTTATTTTGACAAATGAAAGGATAATTGAAAGGATTTTATTTATTGAGTGTGTCAATATGGAAAGTAGAATAATGATGTGATATACTTGTTATTTCAGGAGAGGCTGCCAGGCCGACACCACAGCAGGGAACTTCGGCTAGAGCTCAGTCGTTAGGTAATTACACGATGCCTGAATTTAATATTAGTCGATATGTATTTTTTTTATTTGATTATTTGTGGTTGATATATTAGAAATTATTATTTTGATTACTTGAGAAAATAAGATATGCAATGTGATGAATTAATTCCTGAATTAATGGGATTAATGCTCTGGTGAATGGGCGTGATGAGGAATTAATTCCCTAGCTAATGGGATTAGAACCCTGATGATTGGGCAAATCGTTGAACTAATTACTAAATTAATGAGTTCAATGTCCTAGTGAATGGGCGTGATTAGGAATTGAGTCCCTGGTTAATGGGATTAGTACCCTGGTGAATGGGTAAATTGTTGAACTAATTCCTGATTTAATGGAATTAGGGCCCTGGCAAATGGGTGAGATGAAGAATTAATTCCCTGGTTGATGGGATTTGTACCCTGATGTATGGGTGAAACGTTAAACTAATTTTTGGACTGATGACAATAGTGCTCGTTGAATGGACTGGTAGAAAAATTAATCATCTAATGGTGAATGTAATGCCATGTTAATTGGGTGATAGGAATAATTATATTTTGTTGATGTTAAAAATAAAAAATAAAAACAAAATCATAGATTATTCTGAAATTTAATTGATATGTAATACTATGATTTAATTCTGTTAATTTAATGATTTTTTGACTAAATTTACAATAAAGAAAGAAAGTACAAAGAGTTTTATGGATATCTTTTTTTCATTTGTCTAATAGAATTATTGTATTAAATCTATTTTCAGGTACATCCCCCTATCGGACTGAACAGTAGATTAGTTTCCTTATATTTTGTTGGATATCATGTTGTAATAAATGAATTTATCATTTTGTTATGTAATATAATGCGTTTACAGTTTATCGAAAGCTCCTTTGTGTAGTATAATCTTATTATGAATTTCTTCTTTAATTATGAACTTATTTTGATTATAATTTCGTTAATGGTCCTTATTTGTAAATCTTTTAATTGTATAATGTACTTCAGTTACAATTTTTAGAATAATTCTTTAGATTGCATGCATGTCAATATGGGATATTGAATTGTTTTAGACATGTGTAAATTTGATTATTGAGAAATTGTGATATAATGAGAGGAGGATGTCCTGGATGATAGGACAAGTAAGAGATTTGTTAATTGGGGATTATGGAAGAAGAGTCGATAACTTGGTACCTCAAAATATAGAGGAAACTCTGCCGAATTTTTATTGATTACAGGGAAAAAAATCCCTAATTTTCATTGAATTGTTATGTCCTTGCTCTTTATTTGAATACAAATGTTGGGGTTGTTACATTTGGTATCAGAGCCCTGGTCTGGGTTCAGGAATTGAATTGGAATCTAATAAGTATCAAATTGGTTCAGGGTAGTACATATAAGACAAGGTGAGATGGTAGATCGAGCACGGGAACTAGGTCAAGATCCCGGATTCGAGCATAGCGAGAGAGAGGATTCTTTGGAGGATTCAGCCTCTCACATAGCTGTAGCACCTCATCTAAGAGAGGTGCCTCCTCCAGTAACAACAGTTCCAGCGACAGCCCCTGCACCATATATTGATCCGGTGTTTATAGCCCAGATTGTGAGAGTTGTAATAGAGACGATGCCTTAATTACCAGTACTGACACCCCCAGTGGCACCAGCAACACAAATACCGCAAGTTGCCCCTACACCAGTGGATAACGTGGTTACACTAGTTCGGGTAGTGAAGAGTATGCGGAGTTGGGATGTGACTCATTTTCAGGAGATCCTGATGCTGAGATAGTAGATAGATGGTTACGTACAGTAGAGGACATTATGGAACAGATTCGGGTGACAAAGGATTTACGAGTAAATTGTGACACTCATTTACTATCAGATAGGGCACGATCATGGTGGGATACAGTGCGATCTAAGAGGCTTGCAGGGTTTTGGACATGGACTGAATTTAGAGTTCAATTTGAGAATCAGTTTTACTCATCATATCATCGGAAGATGAAGGAGCAGGAGTTTCTGGCTTTGAGGCAGGAGGGTATGACAGTTCTTAAGTATGAAAGGAGATTTCATGATCTTTCCATGTTTGCTCCACAGTTTGTTCCCATTAAACAATATATGATTGATAGACTACGGGATGGATTATGCCAGGATTTAAGACAAGGCTTAATAGCACTTAGATTTGGGACAACCAGAGAACTTATAGAGGCAACACAAGCTCTTGAGGCATTTATAGTTGAAGGGCAGCAAAGTCAAACAGAGGTGGGTAAAAGGAAGGATATCGACTTTTCCTCAAGTAGACCTCCTCTTTCTAAAAAGGGCAAGGGACAATTCAGCCAGTTTAGAAGGAAGGGAGGAGCAGTGTCTAGGCATATTCAGAGTACTGGTGCTGGGACTACTAGTAGACAGCCATCTTTGTTCAAATTCCTATAGACAGCACCACTTGAAGCTGAGAAGAAACTTCAGATAAATTTAGCTAGACCTAAGCTTTCTTGATGGATAATCCTGGGTAGGGTTACCTGCAAAAAATACTCTGATGGCTAAGTCAGTATATTGTTTTAAGGGTGTTGTTTTCTTACAAAGAAAAAGATGATTACGGGTAGTAAGTGAGAGAGTAAGATTTAAAAGATCATTTTCCTTCTTGCTTTACCTTTATTTATATAATGAGGAGTAACTTTTAAAAAATAGAAGTAGATTCTTAGGTGTTGCACCTTGTAATAGCTTTATGAGTTAGATCCATGTTGTATAGGCTAAAGGTGCCGGTGTAGTGGATAATGTCGACATGAATAATAATGAACTTTAGAGAAAGATAAAAAAAAAAGATGATTATTCCAAAGAACTGAGCTTAAGGTAAGCTCAATTAGGTTCGGTTTAACCAAGGTTAAACCAAACACAAAAGGTATTAACCTAAACACAAAATGAGTTCAATTAGATTTGGTTTGATTTGATCGAGCTGACCCATGAGCAAAAAGCCCAACCTAAAAATGGGTTCGACTTGACCTTAGTTTCACTGTGGTCAAATCGGATAAACACTTTTGAACCGAGCCCAAAATGAATGGGCTTGTAAAGAGAAAAGATTATTGCAAGTAGTAAGTGAAAGAGGAAGATTCAAGAGATCATTTTCCTTCTTGTTTTACCTTTCTTTATATAAATGAGGTGTAACCTTTAAAAAATGGAAGTAGCTTCTTAGGTGCAATACCTTGTAATAACTTTATGCATTGTAGCCATGTTGTATAGGCTAAAGGTGTCGGTGTAATTCATAATATCGACATGAATAAAATGAACGTTAGAGAAAGACAAAAAAAAAAGAGAGGATTGTTCAAAAGAATCGAGCTTAAGGTAAGCTTGATTAGGTTCGGTTTGACCAAGGTTAAACTGAACATAAAAAATGTTAACCCGAATCCAAAATGAGTTTGGTTACGTTTGGTTTGATATAATTGAACTAACCTATAAGCAAAGAACTGAACCCAAAAATAGGTTCGGTTTGGGCTTGGTTTGACTTTGCTTTGATCATGGTCAAACCAGCTCGGCACCTTTGAATTGAGGCTAAAAATGGGCTTGAAATGGACGGTGGTCAAACCGACCCAACATCTTTAAATCGAGCAAAAATATAGGCCCTTGAGTTTGGTTTGACCTGATCAAGCTGGGACCAAGAGAAGAATTTGAGCTTTGTTTGACCGTGGTCAAACCGACCCAACACCTTTGAATTGAGCTAAAAAATTAGCTTAGTTTGTTTTGGTTTGACTTGGTCAAACATAACCCAAATTGAGCTCTGTTTGGCTATAGTCAAACCGACCCAAAACCTTTTGAAACCAAGCCCAAAAATAAGCTTAGTTGTTCTTAGTTTGACCCGGTCAAAGCAAGCTAATGTGTTTTTAATAATTTTGCATTATATTTTTATTAACCCATATCAGTGGCTGGAAAAATGGACGAGGTATTCTTCTATGAGTTTAGGCTGGCACTAATTCTTATGAAGGTAAACAAGTTTCAAGCTGCTAAGTAAGTGATTGAAGGTTCTGGAAGAAGAAACTGAAACTATGAAGCAATAATTTTTCTAGCACATAGAAGAAAGAAAAAAACTGGCGGCTGAGATATACCAACAGTTTCAGACAAGACACTATTGTCTGCAATATGAAATCAAATAGTACATGAAAAGAGACCACCTCGTGATGGATCTTCGATTTTCAGATTTCTTAAGGTAATGTATCCTTGCTGAAAATACCTCTTGTCCGAGTACCAGAGAATTCCTGTAGTTTTGTCAAGATATGTTTCTTTCTCAGTTGTTTCATCTATAATAATTTGTCATCTAATTCAGATATTATGTATTTACTATTGAACTTGGTCTGAAATAGGGTTATCTTGGCAGAAGTTCTATGCCGAGAATCAAGTCCATGCATTTTCTGAAGAGGACACGAAACGAATAAGAAAGCTGCTGATACAATGCATTCTTTCAGAAAATGAATGACAGGGCTGTCTAGAACCACATATAACTTATTGTCTGCTTGAGAGTTTTTGTTGCCAAGGATTTGTAACTGTTGTGTCATGTGTGTAATGTTAGGTTTTCTGTGTTTGAAGATGTACTTTTTTCCGAGATAGAGATGAGGTTGCCATCCCTTTTCTTTCTTTTTTATTCTTTCCTCCTGTCAATACTATGTTGTTTTTAAAGTGATAATTATTTTCTCATTCTCTTCTTAAGGACCTTATAGTTCATCCCGTTGTATTAATAGTTTCCATCCATTGATGATCTCCTGGTGGCAATATTTGAGGAAGGTTTGCCTTTAATTTTTAACATTCTTAACAAACGGGGGTACAATCGTTTGGAATCACCGAATATACGATACAACAGAATGGAAAGGGCAATAAGGAGTTGAGCAACTAAGCCTAAAAAACAATCTGGCTAACAAGTATCGGAGGGCCTCACTTCAACCAAAAAAAGTGATGCAGTTTTGCTTTATAAATTAATGAAGTTGATGCAATCTTTGTTACTAAAATGTACTTGTAAGGGTTTTCTTTTTCCCCTCTACCCCATCAAACTCTTGAATCCAAGCTCCACGAGACCTAGATTAAAGAGAGAATTCCGTCTCACTTCTTCCTTTCAGAAGGTGGTTGGGCTTGCATTTCTTTGTCATCATCGTCATCACTCTCTTCATCCTCCTCATCTTCTTCATCCCCATTATCATTGTCTTCATCATCATATTCATCGCTATCGTCGTCGTCGTCGTCATCATCACTTTCTCCATCACCAAAAGGCTCATCATCAGAATCATCTTCATCTTCACTCTCATCTTCTCCATTGTCGTCGTCATCGTCTTCATCATCCTCGTCGTCGTCGTCATCTTCACTTTCAGTATCCTCAGCATCACCGCCATCCATATTTTCAGCAGCAGCTTTTTCCAATCTATTCAATCTGCCCAATGGGAACCTGCAATGCAGTTCCATTAACCAATCAATTACTTTTTAACCACGTGCCCCTCAATAAAGGGCATTTAATGCTGAATTCATCAAAACACAACAAAAAACTTTACTTTACCTGTTATCAGTTCCTGCCAAATATTCGAGCATATTAGCATCCAACAAAGGTGATGTCTGTAATTAAAAAGGGTCGAGTAATGCACACATTTGAAAAGGAGATCATGAGATTAACCAATAATACATAAAAAAATAAGCAGGCAACAATCCAGAAAATATTTTGAATTGTCAGCCAACATATAGCAAGAGTATGGATTAAAAAGAAAAAAAGCTATCGGAAAGGTCACCAGATTATCCCAAAACAAGATTTTGTCTGCCACTAAATTATTGCATATTTTGGTGAATGAAAGGAAAGTTAGCCAATGACCATGAAGAATAGGGTAGCAATAATGACTCCAGCACAAGAAGGAAAGGTGCTTCTGATGCAAGATGGGAATTACAAAGAGATTTTATTTTTGTTAAAAATTCAGTATTTCTCTTAAAAAGTCATTTTTTTCCTTCAATCAAAGACTTTTCAATTATTTTCTCCATTTATCTTTGCCTTCAGTTTAACCATATGGTCTTGTTGCTCATGCAACAATTCTTCATGAGAAGATCAAATGAAAGGGATCCAAGCATCCAACTCGTCAGCTAAACAAATAGAATTGAAATTCCTGCTTGAACTGTCACGATGAACTTCACTTGAATATGGTCAAAACCCAATATACTTAAGTCTCCAAAAAGTTCCCCTCTTCATTTCTGGTTATTTAATACATTCATTTGCAAGAGATCGATCTCACAATCAAACCAATAATACATTTAAATTTACATGAAAAGTTAAGCAACCATAAGGAAGATAAATCAGGAAAGCACAAAAGAAGCTCCTTCCTTTCGGCAGAGAACAGGTGATTTAATAATAATAACAAAACAAAAACACCATCGAAGGATGAGTGACATGACGCACTAGAATTTGCAATTTGCAAAGATGGATTTGTTTGGAAAGTGAGAAATGTACCTTAACGAGAAACAAAAGCCGAGAGGTTAGAGCAATGAGAGCCGTCTCAGCCATCACAGATTGCAACATGTAGCACACGCCAATCTTGACCAAATCAACACTATTGTTGCCATTTAAAAGGTTTTCCCTCTCCATCGATAGTTTGTTGACTCTCCTATCAGAAATCCCAAATGGAGAGAAAAGAAAAACAAATGAAATTACTAGAGAGCAAGGGAGGTTTTGCCGTCTCTTTTTCAAAAGAAGGTCAAGGTTTTGCTGGAATTTTGAAGCAGGTGAGATTGTGCAGAATTTTTATTTTTTTTTAAATTAACCTTTTTATTTTTTTTCGAAAATAAATTTAAAAAAATAAAAAAATATATATTATTTTAATTCATTTCCAAACAAAAAAATACTTTAAAAAAACAAATATATTATTTTAAAATTTCAATATCTTAAACACCCCTTCACTAGAGAAATTTTATGGTGCTTTAGTGACTATCTTCTATTAGCTACCTTACTTTATATATATATATATATATATTTTTATTATATATATATATATATATATTATTTTATGGGATATAAATTTTATTTTCTCTTTTCTTTTGTATTGATATTTTTCTTTGAGATGAATCAAATAAATAATTAATACGATACAATTAATTATTTCTTTTGAATCAAAACATTCATGCTTAAAAATGGTATAAAAAATTGTTGTAGAAGCCATAACAATACCCCCTTAGTTTCCATCACTAATTTCTAGATTTTAGCAAGAAATTTCAAGATTTCAATCACCATAAAATTGAGGAAGACAATGACTTAAATGATATATTATAATGCAAACCTCGAGGACAAAATTTTAAAATCTAGAATTAAGAATTTAAATATTTTTCAAAGAAAACTAAAATTATATTATAAGTTCCTCACTTGTTGATTACTTGAATCAACAACTAGAAGTATATGATTATAACGTTATAAATATGAACTTTTTGATAAGTTCTGAAAAGTTTAATTAAAAACCAAAAGTAAAAGTGCTCATGTAGTTTTTAGTCCAAAAAAAAAAAACAATTTATCTTCAAATCCAAAAATTAAAAGTATTTATATGTTTACTTAAAAATAAATAAACTTTAATTAACTATGTGCTAAAAGTTAAACCCAAATAAATAAATAACTTAAAAGTATGGATAAAATAAAATACAAAGCCTAAGTCTTTTATAAATAAAAGCACAATCCTTATAATTTACTCATGGGCCTTATCAAAAGGCTTTAACCTTACAGGAAATAGTACCCATAAAATCTTCTGGAAAATTTTTTAACTCGATCCAATAGTTAGATTGAAAGTTATAACCATTAGCATATAGTTATTTAGCCAATCCAAGCTCAAATACATCTTAAACAACCCCATCTTTTACTTAGATCATATTGATCAAGACTTGATCCTTGTTTGAACTCAAATTCATGTTTGTTGTCACCTTAGAATGAATTCTAAAAGCTTGCTCGGACTGAATGTTATGAATCGATCTATTTAATGCCTATTTGATCCTCATAGCTCTTGTCTTTGTAATTATTCCAATTAGTATATGCAATGGATCTTATAGTATTGCTTATTGATTCATATCATCCCCCCTCTCCTTTAAATGATTTGACCTTGAATTATCACATGCAATGGATCATATGATGTTGCTTGTTGATTCTCATCATTCCCCGTTTCCTTAAAATAATTCAACCTTGAATAGTCACATGCAATGGATCTAGTTCTATTGCTTGTTGATTCTCAGCATCCCCTCTCTCCACAAATTCATTCGGACTTAAATCACCACCTATATTAAAAAATATATATAAACATTAAATTTAGCACTAATGTTATACTTATTTAGAAGTTTCATCTTAGATGCACTGTCATTAATTCATTCAAGGACTTGGGATGGAAATCTTTCCTTCCTTATAAACACCAAAATTCAATCACCAGGTTCAAAGATAACACATCGATGACCTTTGTTGGCTTTACAGGCACATTATTCTTTTTTTTTTCAATGTGCTATTAGACACTTTCATGAAATTTCTTCACTATTTTAGCCCTTTTTTATATCTATTAAGATTAATCATTTCATCAGCAGGTAAAGGTAACAAGTCCAAAGGCGTTAATGGATTAAAATCATAAATAATTTTAATTTATAAATGATTAGTAATAGAATGTATACTCATATTATATGCAAACTCAATAAACAACAAACACTACTCCTAACTTTTTAAATTACTTTGAATGACAATACGTAATAATTTGGTTAAGT
This sequence comes from Populus deltoides, assembly GCA_015852605.2. NCBI lineage: Eukaryota > Viridiplantae > Streptophyta > Magnoliopsida > Malpighiales > Salicaceae > Populus > Populus deltoides. The sequence continues at coordinate 32,992,524 of CM027570.2, read as the reverse complement.
TCTAATTTACTACTTTCATTTGATTATTTGTTTATGGATGACTGGTTAAAAACAATAATTTTGTTCCTAACTTTTCCCATAAAATCTTCCAAAAATAAATAAAAAACTTAACATCTCGATCTGAAACAATACTCTTATGAACACCATGAAGGTGTATTATCTCTCTAAAGAACAAATCAACATTATTAGTTGCATCATCAATTTTATGACATGCTATGAAATGTGTCACCTTAGATAACTTATCTAACACCATAAAAATTAAATCCCTACCTCTTTTTATCCTAGGTAAAATTAAAATTAAAATCAAAATCATGGAAATATATGTCATAACCCAATCTTGAATCCCCTAAAATTCTTTCACACAAAAATACACATTTTTTTTATTCAAAAATCCAAAAAAATTCAAAACTTAAAATCCAAAAATACTTTCGAGACACAAAGTGATAAGTTCTCGAGTTGCAACAGATTAAAATGCCAGAAGAATAGCTAAATTAGGGATATTTTGACAAGTTAGGATGAAGAAAGAAAGAAAATTGAGTTTGAAATCCGAACTTGACTAATATTGAAAGAATTAATTAAGTCTAAGGATTTAATTAAATTTTTAATAGACTGAATTGACTTATTTAAGGATGTAATTGAAGAAAAATTAAGTTTGAAATCAATTGGGAAAAAAATTGAAATAATTAATTAAGTTTAAGGATTTAATTAAACTTCTAATGAGTTTTATGGATTCAATCAAGGACTAAATTGAAGAAACATCAAGTATGAAGGCCTAATTCAGATTAATTCAAAAAGATTGGAAGATTAGGGACACAATTAAAACTTTGAAAGGATACATTTATACAACCAAGGGTTTAATTAAAAGAAACTTAAAGATTGAAGGTTGATTGAGGGTTAAATTAAAGAATCTTGAAACTAAGGACCAAAGTGCAAAAGGCATGTCATTTTTGGGACTAAAATTAATCAAATCATGGGTTGATTTGAAAGAAATTAAAAGTTTATGGTTGATAGAGGTCAAATTGCATAATTTGTAAACCAATGACTAATTTGTAAAAGACGCTCAAATCAAAGGATTTAAACCAAGGTTTTCAGGGGTATAATTGCAAAAACTAAAAAGTTTCATAGTCAATTAAGGGTGTATATGCTAAAATTAAAAGAATAGTGACTAAATTGAAAATTTTTCTAATATCCTACAAAAGCCAAGTCCATTACATGAGAAAATGACCCTAATTTTTAGGATTTAAATGAATGAATTGTCACTTAGACTTTAATAAAGAAATGAGTGACACGTCATTTGATCCTTGTTTCTTTTTTTTTTCAGCTAAAAAGGTTGACGAGATGTCAACTTCAGGTGAATGAACGTGACACCTCAAATGATCTAATTACCACCACCCGACTAAGAAACATCTCTACAAAGATCAGCTACTCCTATCAAATGTTTACATCTCATTTGCTTGAACGAACTCGACAATATTTTGACCCCAATCACCCATCCTTGTATTAGCAGATTCAAGCTGATTGAGGGCCAACATTCTAATCATTGAATGTAAAGTTCTAGATCTCCAAATCAAATACGGTTTGTTCCTAATGATAAATCTACATGATCTCTACAAGGTTTAGGTCTAACAATGATACGTTTATGGCTTAAGCTCCATAATGATCTTGACAAAGTACTCAACCCAATCATATATGACTGAACAAAAAATTCACCATGACAAAAAAGACTCTAAGGTTGTTTTCTCATGTTTGATTTTAGTTTACAAGAGGACAAAAAGGGTATCAAGTGCCACTTATTTCAGAGAGAAAGGTTTTAGAAGAGAAAGGATAATATTCTTACACGGAACCTCTTAGCAAACCCATTATGGTTTTGCTATTTCTAGTTTTGGTTCGCTTATAAAAGAGCAATTGCTTTTAAGTAGAGTGGAGGTGGATTTAGAGAGAAAGAAATCAAAGAGAGAAAATATAGAGGAAATTAGAGAGAAAACATAGAAGTATTTTTTTTAGTAAATGGAGAGAAAAAAGAAGCAAATAGTGTGAAAATTTGAAGGAAGAAAGAAGAAAAGAAGAAGTTTTTACAAGCTAAGGAGCTGAAAACATGAGGAAAGAAGCAACGAAATCTTAAAACAAAATAAGCTACATTATTCAACAAGGTATAGCTAAAACTTTAGTGAGATGGTGTAGCCTAATGGACACACCTCTCTTTTAATGTCTTCCATGTTAATACTTTTGTTTCTTTTTAATTGATTATGTTGATTTCATTTCAGTTTAGAAGCTATCTTTAACATATTATTGTTCTTAGATGTGATATGCATTTGTTAGAGGTAAGTTAAAAAATATTTTGAGTATATAACTTGTTGTTTCTAGATTGTTAAAATCGTGTGTTAACATGTTTAAATATTTGTTTTTGATGTCATGAAGTTAAGTTTAATTGTTTGGATTCATATATGTGTGTGTGTATGTGTGTGTGTTAAGACCTTTGATTGGTCAAGATTATGATTGCAAGTTGTTTTTTGTGTATTATCGAGTGTAAGAGGACTAAATTCATGTTAAGTTTTGGTTTGGAGTGTTTATCAGATCAATATAACAATGTTTTTTTAAAAAAAAAAAACAGTTTCTGAAGTTTTTAAACTAAGGTATTGTTGCATTGGTTTTGTTGTTTGTTGTTAATGTTTTAATTTTTTAGAGGGTTGCTATAAGCATGTTAAAGTCGAGTCTACCATGTTTAGGTCTTATTTCTAGTTTTCAGGTGTTATTTTGGGTTTTGGTTTCATATTGCACTTTTCTGGGTTTTCTTTGAATTTATAGGTTTATGTTCTTGAACCCAGATTTATATTTTCTTGTGTCTCCCAGATTTATATTTTCTTGTGTCTTGGCTTTTTAGCCTCTCTAGTGAGCTTTTTGAAGCTATAGCTCATATATGATGGTTATATACTTTTATTTTATCCATTTAAAGCTTGTTAACATTTTATTTTTGAATATTTTAATTCATATAAATTCTATAATGTTATCCAAAAGAAGGCATTAAAATTAAAATGCCATTTGCAAAACCATATACATAAATTTCAAGAAATTAATTAGCTTAATTAAAATAATCATAGTTATTAAAATCAAAATATAGTTTACTAAATGCTCTATTAGACAATGTATGTTTCTTTGATAGCACCGCACTTTTGAAAAAAAATAAAACTTTTTTATTTGCTTTAAATTAATTTGTTTTTTAGTGTTTTAGATCGATGCTAAAAATAAATTTTAAAAATAAAAATATATATTATTTTAATACATTTCCTAGCAAAAAGCATTATAAAAAACTATAGCAATGATAAACACTACCTTAATTAAATCATCAAGTCATTAGTCAATCCTTAATTATTAGATTGACCCGTCTTGGTTTTTTCATTTTTAATTAAGAAAATGTGATTTCTTTTTAATTTTATTAGTATTAAATATTAACCTAATCAATTGGATTGAATTGGAACACTCGTAGTTTAACCACAAGTATGGATCATCAAGTTTCTAGCTCAACCCATTGGATTTGGAATAGACTGGGTTTGACAATGGTGAAGGAAAATGCCTTTAACCTATGACCTTGTTCATAACATTGCCCTCAAGTAATTCAAGCAATTGATTTTGCCATTAACGTTGCCTACATTGTAATAGCCCGGCTTCTCAAAGCCAAAATCGGTGGAATTTTTTTTTTATCCTTACATCCCCGATGCTTTTCACAATAACATCCTAAAGTTAACAATAGGTCACATTCCTTATCATGGCACGATACTAATATGGTTATCACAAATCAACATCCTTATAAAATAGTTACTCAATACAAATACCCATGACATTATATTTACATGTTTGTAAGTTCATGTTACATCTTATTGACATATTTATAAATCACATTCATGTTCTAGCTTCATTATCATCACGAGTTTATACAAAAGTGTCGAATGACAATACACAATCTAATATTGTATCGTTATGAGTTCATACAAAAGTGTTCATCGGCAACTATACAACTAGTATATTCGTTCCTATCAAATACATAACACCTAAAACATATCATTACATAACACCTTTCAAAATATATGAACCAGTGGAACGAGCTTTCCTACGCACCTTGATTGTGTGATGTCTCTGTTACAAAAACAACATGGATATAAGAATTGTAAATAATCTAAACATGATAATAAACAACAAGAACAACATGGATACAAGATTGTGTGATGTCCATGTTACAAAAACAACATGGGGTTAATTACTTCACTTTAACTTAGTCTTTCACTTTATATGCTTATAGTCGTAGCTAATCGCAACATCCAAACTCAGTCATCCATCTCAATTCCATTAAACAAAACTAATCACAAAATCAAACTCGTTATCTCCTATAGATACAATTAGTTGAAGCTAATTATCATAATCAACTTGGCCATCCATCTATGATGTCATTAGCCAAAGCTAATCGTCATATTCAACTCAGTCATCCCTCTAGGATGTCATTAACCGAAACTAATCATTAGCACAACTCGGTCATCCATCTAGGATGCCATTAGCCGAAGCTAATCATCAAACACAACACGGCTATCCATCACGGATGCCATTAGCCAAAGTTAATCATTAATTCATCCTGAGTATCCTCTTAGGATGCCATTAGCCGAAGCTAATCATCAATCGCAACCTAACAATTCCTCTAGGATGTCATTAGCCGAAGTTAATCATAATACTCATTCAACATTCTATAACAATTTAGCTCATAACCATGGACATCATAATACCGCAAACATTTCATATTAATTTAGCATTCCTTATAACACAATAGTCGATTCTTCATAATACTCGTACAAATATTTAATAATAGATTAGCATTCATTATAACACCATGAGAGACCTTTCGTAATACTAGTACAAACATTCCATAACAGTTGAGCATTCATTATAACACAATAAAAATCTTTCATAGTATTCGTACAAACATTTCGTAACCATTTAACATTTATTATATCACAATAGTAGATCCTTCATGATATTCGTACAAACATTCCATAACAGTTTAGTACTAGCTATAACATAATAAAAGATCCTTCATAATAAATTCACTTGGATTACGATATATTAGGGGCCGCACCACCTAACACATCAATGATCGCAAATCAGCACATTTGCATTTGGTAATCACATAACTCGTCACCATACATATTCCAAGAATACACATGTTCACATTCAAGTGTTCCACATATTACACAATCATACAATGAAATCATTGCAAGCATTTAAGTCATTTCTGACATGGAAGTTTATCGTAGAAAATCGACAGCAAAAACTAATTCATTGGTGACCCAAAATTCAGCAACAAAGACTGATTCGCTAGTGATCGAGGATTTGGCAGCAAAAATTGATTCGTTGGTGACACAAGATTTGACAGCGAAGCTGATTCACTGGTAAAATGGTATTCGACAGTGAAAATTGATTTGTTGGTGACACAGGATTCGGCAGCAAAAACCAATTCACTAGTGAACCAGGATTCGACAACATAACCCAGTCCTACGAGTGATGCATGAAATCATCAGCGTACTTAATCTGTTGTTAACTTAGAAATCGTTGACGAATACTAAGTCGCCGTTGACTAAAAAATCACCAGTGTAACCCAGTTTTACAACTAACATTGAAATCGTCAGCGCACATAGGTTACTACTAACTCAGAAATCATTGACAAAAACTAAGTCGTTGTTGACCCAAAAATCATTAATGCAATCCAGTTCTACGACTGACGTTGGAATCGTCAACGGCTCAACGCTGGAATCGTCAACGGCTCAACGCTGGAATCGTCAACGGCTTACTCAGAAATCATTGATGAAAATTGAGTCATGTCGACTTAGAAATCGTCATCACAGCCCAGTTTTACGGCTGACGCTAAAATCATCAGCACACATAGGCTACTGTTGACTTAGAAATTATTGACAAAAACGGAGTCGCTGCCGACTCAAAAATCATCAACGTAAACTAAGTCACTGCTGATTCAGAAATTATCAGCGGCAAGGTGAGTCATTTCTAGTTTTGCCTTTTCCCTGGACTACACGTAAGGTTTACGCTATGCCTTCTCCCCTACACGTATCCAACCCAGTCGAACATAAATGTCCCCAATCACACTCCGTTCATCATATATTATCAAGTAATACAAAAACAACATCCCCAATGTACATTTATCAAGGTTTCTCCCAATTCATTACTTCCAAAACCAGCACCTAACATTGTTACAAATTTTACATTTCTATATTTCTAATTGTATCATGGTAATTCACCTACACAACTAATACAATTATTCAACACATAAGGGTTCTATTTCCAGTTCATCTCATATCATTCTAACTATGGTCATCATGTATAGTTTCCTTCATGATTCATTCCCTCCCCCCCCCCTAGTCGAAATCTTGTTACCCATTACTCCCTAATTTGTACATGCAATTTCATAATATTTTATCACAAGTATATTCACAATAATATTTTTTAATACATACCTACAACAAAATCAAAGTATTAGATCATGATGTAATTTTCATTTCAACTCCAGCGTGATTTTAAGGCTTGCTAACAATACAATTTTGCACTTAGTATCAATCCAACACATTTTCATATAACTTCATTCACCACATATATAGAATTTATGTTATTAACACACAAGTATAATCACAACAATCATGTTGCAACCATATTCTCATTCACTTGAACCATATTCATGCAAGTTGATTAATCTCATAATAAAATCAAAGCATGAACATCAATATAATTTTGGTTCCAACACAAAGATGTCCTTACGAGGCCAACAAGACCACAATCCAAGCATTTTCATCATTCCATTTCATATCCCATACAAATTCATCAAACCTTTGTGAGAATTAAGACATAACATCAATTTAGATTCTGTTTTAGCTTTTACATGTCCTTAGAAGTTAAATAAGGTTATAATCCATGTATCTTTTCATTTCAATCCTCATGTCATCCATCCCTTCCATTTGGTCGGCCCCTTAGTTTTTCACATTCAAAATCACACACACTCATTCATTTCTTTGTTAAAAATCTGCACGTCTTCATTTTTCCATCATTCCATTTAAGTTCATCACTCTTAGTATACTAAATCTTGAGTCAAAATATAAGGATCTTAAACTCTCATTCTAGAGTTTTTTTCCCTTCCTTTTTGTTTGAAATTTAGGGTAATACCCAGCCAAGGAAATGGTGTTGGTCTTGACTTACGTTTCTGTACAGTCTTAATGTAGGTTTAATGATTGTTCTTCTTCTTCCTTTCGGTTTCCTCCTTTTCCTTCTCTGCTGCAGCAGCCGACCTTTCCAGCTCACTTTCCTTTCATGGTTCTCTCCTTTCTTCTAACTCTCTTCTCACTCAACAGTCAAGAAGGCTTGCATGCAAACTGTCTTGGTTCTGTTTTGGAAACAGAAGTTGTTGCAACCAAGGCTGTTAGTCGACTGTTTTTTGGAAAGAGAAAGGGTCACCTTCTCTCTTTCCCTTGCATTTATATCCCGTCTAAAAAAAAAACAGGATGTTTAGATGCTGGTTAAAACTACTCTTATCCTTCTTTAGATTATCTTAGAGCTGGTTTTATCCACCATAAATCCTAATCTAGGATAGGCCGGTTCTTCCCCATCATTTTTCTCTAGAGCAAGCTGGCCTGTTTTCCCCAACATCATCCTAGTGAAACTCGGCCTAACACTAATTTTTATTCGGTGTTACATACATTTTCAAAGCCAACTTTCCATCCAATATATATATATATATATATATAACAAGGCAGAGAGGAAGACGGCCTAAAATATGCAAATTCATACCAACAACAGGAAGTAAATCCTGCCTCCCACTAACAGCTTGCCTCCACTTTAATGTGTTTTGTAATGAATATTAGCTAAAAAATTAACACGGGCCCCAAGGAACAACAATGAAATAAACGTCACATGAGAAAGCTCAAGAGTCCAGTGTAATCAACTTGATTCTCCCCCGGGAATTCAACGGAAGAAATCCCACTGCCCCCACCATTAAAAGCAGCTCAGCCATCCCTTTTCAGTGATCTTTTTACTGTGAATATTTATTGATATTATTGCCCAGAGAAAGTCAAAACAATTGTGTACATTATGGTTCGCTCATCAAGAATACAAGATGAAGATATATTAACTAAATATCTTAATTGTTTTAAATTTTACAGTAAACAGGCTTTAAAGCCTTTCTTTAATTCCTGAGCGTCCAAGTTCTTCCCTATGAACACAATCTTGTTCATTCTGGGTTCCTCAGGGCCCCATAACCGATCAGGTGAACCTTCGAATATGTCATGAACACCCTGTCAAATAAAATGAGGCAAAGGAAAGACTGATTAGGATCTAATTCCAGTTCAATTAGCAACAAAGCCAGTTCCAGACCCCTTGATTGCTTGGGTAAATAATATACAGAATCTAAATATAAACTACGTAGCATTGCTTAGAGCTGTTTACTAGTCAATCCTTCAGTTTCCTATAAGCAATCATGTTATAAATTTAACTATCTTCTTTTAATTGCCAGTTTCTACTTCCTTGGTTATCATATATGTAGTACGTATTACAAATATATTTATAAACCCGATAAACCAGACCAAACCTGAAAAGAAGTCCATGAAAAAACCCGAAAGCATCTAATATGAAGCTTGAAGTTGTTGTTTTAATTATTTTTCTAGTTAATTTTACATTTTAATTATTTATTTTTAAGTAGTATTTAGAAATCCTAATGCCAAATGAATTCTATTAATTAAATAAGTTTTTATTAGAAATTTTTTCTATAAACAATTTTAGTTTTAATTAGAAATCCTTTCTCATAAAAGATTTTCAAACTAATATCAATAAAGATGTCTAGTTTATTTTGAAAGATTTTCTTGATTGGATAGTTGAATATGATAGGGTTAAGGAGCACTCAAGTTTCTAAGAAGAGAAGATGGTAAAACTAGTCGCATATAACCTGACAGGTGGAGCTTGTTCTTGGTGGAAACATCAGATAGATACACGGTCAAGAGAAGGGAGACAACATATTGCATCATGGGCGTACATGAGGCAGTTGTTGCATGAGAGATTCCTTCCTTCTGATTATGGACTATGAGCAATATTTGTTTTAGCAATACTAGGATTGTTCACAAGGTAATAAATATGTCAGAGAATCAACAGGTTACAAGGTTCATGAGGGTTAAAACCAGCAATCCAAGATATCGGAGTACAAATCTTATTTATGCTCTCTGAGGCAAGGAGCATGGCATTAAAAGCTAAGATGCTAATAAAATACAGGGCTGGTAGCAGTAATAGATTTGACAGGCGATACTTCTAAAAACATCGTATAATGACACAAGTAGATTCGGTCTTGCTGATAAAGGAAAGGCAGTACAACCACCAAGGCCAACTCCAATGAGACTCAATACTACTAGACTTGACACGACTTCGGGAAAACAGGTTGAAACGAACAAACCGAATAACCCCTAAGCTAGGCCAATGATTGTCAAATACTTTAAATGTGGAGAATCAGGACATCGTTTCAATGATTATAGGAAACAAAAATTAGTCAATCTGATCGAAGGACAGTATGAGCCACAACCCTCCGATGAAAAGGGTGAGTTGTGTGAACCTAATGGGGGTGACAGAGAAAATTTGTATAAGTTATGATGACGATAATGAAAGCCAAAATTATGTGGTTAGGAAGATGCTGCTAACACCAACGACTGTTGAGGATTCACACTGAAATAGGTTATTTCGTACTTGTTACACCATAAATAAAAACTTGTGTGACTTAATTATCGATAATGGGAGTTGTGAAAATATTATTGGAAAACATATTGTTGATAAATTAAAATTAAAATTACCACTAGAACCTCATCCTGAACCTCACAAGATTTGGTGGATTAAGTCAATAGGAGAGATAAGGTAAACCAACAATGTAGAGTACCATTTTCCATTAAGAAGTATAGGGATGAGATGTATTATGATGTGATAGATATGGATGCCTGTAGTTTGATCTTCGGTAGGCCTCGACAATATGTTGTGAATATTAAACACTTGGGCAGAGATAATTTGTACAAGGTTAGAAAGAATGGTGTGAATTATACTCTTGTACCTTTGAAGAAAGAATCCAATCCTAAAACCTTGAAAGTAGAGGTGAGGGCTTTTCCTTATAATAACTAGTTCAGAACTTGAGATACACGCAAAGGTACAAGAAACTAGGAAAATTCATGCGGTGGTTGTGAAAACATTAATGATGAACAAGCAAAAAAGAAAAGAGCAGGCATTCCCAATGCAATTAAGCCTTTACTTGCCGAGTTTGAGGAGATTCTACATTATGGATTGCCTTATGGATTGCCATCAAAGAGAAACATTCAACATCAGATTGATTTGATGTCGGGACCTAGCCTTTCACATCTACCGCATTATTGAATGAGTCCTAACGAGGGTAAGATATTGAAAGAGAAGGTAAAAGAGTTGTTGAGAAAGAGACAAATCCAGGATAGTCCAAGTCCTTGTGCAATTCTAGGATTATTGACTCCAAATAAGGATGGCAGTTGGCGCATGTTTGTGGACAATCGCGTTATCAACAAAATAATCATGGGATACAAATTTTCAATTCCTAGGTTAGATGCATGCTTGATCAGTTACATGGGGCATCAATCTTTATGAAGATTGACTTGAGGAGTGGTTAACATCAAATTCGGATTCGGCCAAGTGATGTATGGAAGACAACTTTCAAGACAAATGAGGGATTGTAATGATTGGTTGGTTATGCCTTTTGATTTGTCTAACGCACCGAGCACTTTCATGAAGGTGATGATCAGGTCTTATGTCCTTATATAAATAAATTTGTGGTATTTATTTTGATAATATCTTGATTTATAGTAGATTTGAGATTGATCATGTAGAACACTTGAGAAAGGTGCTGCTGAAAAAAAATTATATGTGAATTTGCACAAGTATAGTTTTATGACTGACAAACTACTATTTTTATGCTATATTGTTAATGCATAGGGCATACATGTTGATAAGGAGAAGGTTTTGACCATTAGAGATTGGCCAACTCCTAAAATAGATAGTGAGGTTTGTAGTTTTTAAGGGTTAGCTACTTTCTATCAGCGATTCATCTGAAATTTCAATAATATTACAGCACTCATGACTGAATGCATGAAGAAGAGAAAATTTGATTGGAGAGAAAAGACAGAAAAGAGCTTTGCTTTAATCAAAGAAAAATTAAGCAATCCTCCAAATTTGGCACTTCTAGTTTGGACAAACTATTTGAGGTAGAAAGTAATGCTTGTGGTGTTAGAATTGGTGGAGTTCTATCCCAAGAGAAAAGACCTGTGACATTTTTTAGTGAGAAGTTGAGTGGTGCTAGGTTAATATAATCCATATGTGACATAGTTTTATGTTGTTTTTTGAACTCTTAAAAAGTGGGACATTATTTGATTGATAAGGAGTTTGTATTGTATTCTAACCATGAGGCTCTAAAATTTTTACATAATCAAAGGAGAATAAGTAATGGCAATCAAAGGAGAATAAGTAATGGCATGCATGAAAGATTAGTCACTTACCTTTAACGGTTTCAAGCAGAATTGTGTACAAAGCTTAAGTTCATAATAGAGTTGTTGATACTTCGAGTAAAAAAAGCAGCCTTCTTGGATACTCAAGAGAGATCATTGGATTCAACTATTTGAAAGAGTTGTAGAAGCATGATAAGGATTATGGTAAGATGTGAAAGAAGTGCCAAAATCTGCTTGTTGATGACTTTCACATTTATGATGAATTTCTAATAAAAGGTAATCAACTTTTCATTCCTCGATCTTTATTGCGGGCGAAAGTGATTTTGGATTTGCATGGAGGAAGTTTGGCTGGTCACTTGGAGCGACAAATGACTATTGATGTAGTCATTAACAAATATTATTAGCCTCACTTGAAGCGAGATATTGGTAAATTTATGCAAAAAAGTTATATTTGTCAAACTGCTAAGGGACAAGTACAAAATACAGGTCTATATATGCCTTTGACTATTCCTAAAAACATACAGGAGAACTTGTCTATGAATTTTGTACTTGGATTATCTCATACACAATGGGGGATGGATTTTGTATTTGTTATAGTTGATAGGTTCTCAAAAAAGACACATTTTATTCCTTGCAAAAAAACGAATGATGTGTCTGATATTGCTCGACTTTTCTTTCAAGAGGTAATTTGTTTACATCGGGTGCCAAAGACCACTTCTGACCAGGACAGTAAGTTTCTTAGTCACTTTTGACGTACATTATGGAAATTGTATGATTTTTCATTACAGTTCAATAGCATAGCACATCCATAGAAAGCAGCACATCCATAGAAAGATAGCACAACACATGGAAAATTGAAAAGGAGCAGTTATGGAAACAAGGCAAAACAGTGGGATTATGCCCTTGCACAAGCAAAATTTGCATACAACAATGCTAGAAAACGGTGTCACAGGTAAATCACCATTCGAGATTGTGTATCTACAATGTCCTAACATTTGCAAGATCTTGTGCCAATTTATATAGGTGTTGGGTTTAGAGTGGCTGCTAAGAAGATGGTTATGGATGCTTAAGCTATTATGGAAGATGTGAAGCAGAAATTGATAAAGACCAACACCAAATAAAAAAAGTCGTTGATAGGCATCGTCGTGCTAAAGTGTCCAAGGAAATAGATAATGTGATGGTGTTCCTTCACAAAGAAAGATTTCTGGTGGGGTCATATAGCAAACTACAACATAAGAAATATGGTCCTTGCATAACATGAAGAAAATTAGTAACAATGCTTATATTATTGATTTACCTCATAATATGGGTATTTCCAGAACTTTTAATGTGTCAGACACTTCTCTTTTCTATGATGATCAGCCTTTATATCCCAAGCTTGGAGATGACTCAAGGTCAAGTCTTTCACAAGTAAAGAGGACTGACGTGGTGTTACAACTATATTTATGAATCAGATAGACAAGACCAAGCCTGAAGAGAAGTCCACGAAGAAACCCGAAAGCATCTAATATGAAGTTTGAGGTTGTTTTAATTATATTCCTTGGATTTTAATTATTTGTTTTTAATTAGTATTTAAGAATCCTAATGTTAAATAGATTCTATTAATTAGGTAAGTTTTAATTAAAAATCATTTTCTATAAAGGATTTTAGTTTTAATTAGGAATCTTTTCCCATAAAAGATTTTAAGACTAATACAAATAGAGGTGACTAGTTTATTTTAAGAGGATAATTATTATTAAGATTTTAATAAAACACTAGAGAGTTTTCTCTAAATTTCTTTACAGTATAGGTATATAACCTTAGAACTTGAGAACCTTAACTTTAATCACGCTATATTGCGTCAATTTAGCATTCCTACAAGGGTGTCATATAACCCCTAAGTTAGCTTAAGTTTGAATAACATCATGAACTGAGATTGTCAAGCAAGAATGTGCCTTATCTTTTATTACCACCAGCATACGAATTCATTTTATGTTGAATAGATCTTCTAGCAACAACTAATGGAGAACTATATAGCACGAATACATCAAGGGACCCACATCCATATTTGGATTACAAAACACACATTTCACCTTTGGAAATGCGACCCAGAATTAATTGTCTAACGCGGGTGATAATAAACTTCAACAATTAACAAATGCATGACAAAATAACGAAACAAGAATATTTCATTACAAGGTCCTACCTTTTCAAGAATCCACACATTAGCATATTAATGTTGTTTGATAGCCATATGCTGTATTTTATCAACATTGACTAGCAATTAATTAAAGGAGATATTTTTTAACTCAAAAAAAAAAAGTGATCATTTTAAGCAACCAAATAGGACATTATGCAACACAAATGAGGCATTATAAACTTTCTTTTATCAAAATGAAAGTAGAACTTTGGAACTTGTTAGCTCACCTGGAATACAAATCTCTCGTTCATACCCTGAACAGATAATAGACCTTTCATTCGGTATATGTCCTCACTACGTTCCATCAATAAAGTACCAAGCCAGAAGTTAGCCTGAAAATGTGGAAATACAGTTGGTCACATCAATCCAATATTGTTAGTTTTTACACTTCCCAGCTACCAGGCAAATAAATCAAACATGAAGATGAGCAACTAGAGAACAGCTAGAAATGCTCATGTGAGGTTATTTCATATATGTACAGTTCTGCAATTCTCAGGTGCATCATGGAAATTGAACAATCCACATGTAAAACCTACCTTTTCTAAATCTAGGCTCCCTTCACAGACTATGCTGACAGAAGAAACACCAGGATCATGAGTGTGGTCATGGGAACGATGACCATCATGATGATCTGCATGATAGAATCCACAAGCTAAGATCAGCCATAAAATTATCACAAGTAGGGTGGCAGAATTAATCAATAAAATACCTAAAATTTGCAGGCATTTTCAAAAACTCAAATTATGATCATGAACATCCAAAAAAGAAACTAGTCATAAATGTATAGGCACACTATCATTAGAGCTCTAAACATGGAAAACGAGCGCCAAACATGAAAGGTACCAAAAAACTGTCTCTAGGCAAATAATTACAGGGCACAGGCAGAGGTTTCTTTCATTTCTTTTTTATTTTCTTTTTCTCAGCCAAATAATAAGATAATTTGTTGGTAATATTTCCATTAGTAACAAGAGAGTACAAGTACAACCCACATAAAAAGGTCAGTTTAAATGTCACTGCTAAACTTAGAGATAAATGGACTTTCAACAATACATGAAATTGGTGTTAAATTCTAAATACATTGCTGTAGAAATTTCATTGGCTACTTGTAACAGCTTGAAAAGGAGCTTGGAGAGAAGGACTCTGAATTCTGAATAATATCACCTAATGCAACCATTAAACATAACAAAAAGTGTTTCATCAGAAATGTATCAATCTTTATCCATTTCATGTTTTCTATTTTACTTGAAGGTTTCACCATATGAGATCATCTAACTAGCCACCACAAAAAATTTAAATTTTTCCATGTTCCAGAACAAACACGAATCAAGTTTCAAGTTATGTAACAAAATGTTTCTCCAGTAAGAACCTTGTTACTTTTTTTGGGACAAGCAGATGCTTTCTCCACTAAAATAGAACAGCATCTAACAATTTGTGTATGCTGTTTTAAGTTAAGTACAGCAATTGTGAATGAAGAGAAATACCGTGCTTGTGGTCATGTTCATCATGATGATGATGGTGATCATGATCATGATCATGAGCATGATTGTGGCTGTGGTTGTCATTGTGATCATGACTGGCATGATCTTCCTTTCTATCTTCATCATTGACAGAACTCTCAATCCTGAGAAGAGAAGCAAGTATTAGACAAAAACTGCAGATTTTGTAGTTTAACTCGGAAGTGACCCGACACTTCTAGAACAGCAAATGTCTATTTCAGCAAGAAAAATAGAAGTACACAGAAAGGAAAGAGATAGGAGATAGGGATAATGACAGGTTCACTTAATGATAATGCTACTAAAGAAGGAACATTAACAAGGCATGGAGAATCAGGTCATTGGGAAAGCATAATTAACTCATTATTTAATAAAACCATAACATGAATCAACAACAGAACTTTCCAAGCATAGAAAAGTTTTGTACAAGCGTATGCTATCACAACGAAATCTCCGCGTTATTTTTCCAGCTACAACAAATCCCACCAACATTCAAGTCAAGTACAAGAAATAGTATCATCACTGAATATCCTATCCCTGATATTTTGATAAAATCATAACACGAAAAGCCACCCTAATGTACTGTCTATCTATGCACAGATCAACATAATCTATATGAGCTGGGCTTTCCCCCAAATGATCTAGTTGAATAGCATGACTCAAGATATGTTCCAGATTGAGCTTTGCAAAACATCATCTGTTTTTGGGAAAGCTGTGATTTGTTAACTCAGCTGCAATCCCAAATACTTTTAATGCAGTTTTAACTCCTCAAAATATCAGTACACAACACTGCAAATATATTAGGGACGCGTAGTGGCAAAAGAGATGCGCTACAATCATGGTAACTTTTTGCATCATTTCTCTCTCTTTGCATAAATACTCTCAACTCCTTTTATATTCAGATATAATTAGATTTACATCCAAAAATAAAATAAAAACTCTTATGAGTCTAATATTTGACAAGAGGATTTTGTCCTGTTGGCAAAGGGTTAGGTTCTTTAAGCCCTCAACATATGACGAAAATAGAGCTCATAATCCTTTTCAATTCTTTTTAAATAAATTTGATTCTTTCTAGAAACAGTGTAACAAAAAAAGAATTCAAAGCATTCAATTTATTTATTTTTTGCATAAATAGTTGAATACCAGATAGCATAATGCAGGACATGTTGCAAAGAAGAGGACCGAGGCTTTAGTGAATTTGTTAAAAAAAAATGAAGTTTTCCATGTTTTCCAAGTGGACAGGGTACCATAGTAATCTCCAAAAATTGGAAGGAGCCATAGTTATGAGCTTTTACTAGGCTTATACTCGGTTTAGTATCCACATTAACATGGGATTCCAGTAATTTTAGAAGTCAACCAAAAAATACTATGTAAACTTCCATCTTCTGAAGCATGGAGCTCTTTTTTTAGGTTTGAATAGGATCTCAAATTATAGCTGAGAATTGGGGTCTCTATTTCTTTCTCAAATTATAGCTAAGAGATTTTTGATGGATACAGCTGCAATTAGATCTCTGGTTCCCGTGTAGAACTTGTTGCTAGTAAATTTCATGATTTTTCTTGGTTGTTCATTATTGCTTTCAACTATGTAGCACTAGTTTTCTAAGTGTGAGTAATTTCATAGTTGTTTCTAAAAATGACTCCAGTGTCAACTGTCAACTACAGCTCCAAATCAGACATAAACCTGGAATTTCATAGAATAAAGTTGAGTAACCTAACTTGTTTTTATGATATAGAATGTGGGCACCCTCCCCTCCATGCTCCCAATTCCCAGCAATGGAAAACAAAAAAACGAATACATGAAAGGAGAAGAGGAGAGGGATGTGAAAGAGAGAGTGTATCTAAATGCAATGCCTAGCACATTATAGCAGTGGTGTCAACACAGAAAATATAAACCAGTACAATACACATGTAAGAATTTAACAAGCATGGGGGTTGAATTCAATGGATACGTTCATTAAAAAATAAAGTTCAATGCACAAAACAGTCTCCTCTAGCAAGAGCAAAGTACAGAAAACATTCAATATAATAATCAAGAAATTAAGTCTTTCTTTGTGGGGAGGGGGGGTTTGTCAATCAAATATTCATATGTAGAAACTAGGAAATTGAGAGTTAAACATAACCTCTCCAAATCAAAGCCTCCAATGCCAAGGACATAAT
Organism: Populus deltoides; assembly: GCA_015852605.2. Taxonomy (NCBI): domain Eukaryota; kingdom Viridiplantae; phylum Streptophyta; class Magnoliopsida; order Malpighiales; family Salicaceae; genus Populus; species Populus deltoides. The sequence continues at coordinate 32,975,164 of CM027570.2, read as the reverse complement.
CCAAGTCAACTTTTCCATATTGTGTACACTTCAAATTAGCCATGCGATTGATGTTCTGCCTTCAGAGACTCCCATCAGTACTCAAAAAGAATTGAACAATTAAGAAAAAAGCAAAAGAAAAGAAGCAAGATACTAGCCCTTATCCGCTGCACCAAAGAAGCAATTTCTTGCTCACCAACAAGATCAGTCTGGCAAAAAGACAAGTAATCACATGAGTCAGTGATAGACCAAAAAGTTAATAACTGACTTCAAACTTGCAACCCACACCAGGATTTCCTAAATGAAAAGTTAACCATTGTCATACATTTATATAAGAGGCAATGAGGCCATGGGTTTCATTTATTCAGTTAAGTCCCTCTTTAAAGAAGCATTAGAAGGAACCTGCCAGCATTTGGATTTTAAGTTTCTGGGGGAACAACCCAAAAGTTTGTTTACCAGCTAATAAAGCAACTAAAAGCAATTTGAAACAAAATGCAGATAATAATTTGAATATACTAAAATCTTTACAAGGATTATGAGTTGAACTGATTGAACTTAGCAGTATTGTCATTGTAAATTGAGCAGATTAAAGTCTAAAAAAGTCAAATTTAAGCAACAATATAACTTTAAATCACAAGTACCTTATTTACTATAACCCTATCAGCATAAGCAATTTGCTCCACTGCCTCGTTCACCACTCCCTCTGGCTTAACCTCATCAAGATGCAAATGAGCATGTTTAGCATCAACTAAAGTCACAACACCGTCCAATTTGACATCATTAAAAACCTGGTCTTCAGCATAAAAAGTTTGAATGATTGGTGCTGGATTTGCCAGCCCTGCAAAGTTGCATATAAGATTTGTAATGAACAACACGGTTACTAGAAAGCGAACTAATTTCAGATGCCGAACAGTATACTACATTCTTGAACAGTCATTCGACACAGAGAAATGAAAAGTTGAATGATTACCTACCCGTAGTCTCAATTACAATATGATCAAATTTTCCTTTCTTCTTGTTAACCAAATCTGCAATCATCCTGACAAGATCACCCCTTACAGTACAGCATAAACAACCGTTGTTCAGCATTATAATGTCCTCAGCCCCAGCTGTTTTAGCAGCGACAAGAGACCCATCAATGTCCACTTCACCATACTGAAAATTCAGCATAACCACTTAAATTTTCAATAAATGATAGCATCAAATAACAAAAATAATAACAAAAGCTTGAAAACCATCACGAAGATTCTTTCTTTTTTTTCCTTTTACTCATAATCGTGAATGGGATGCAAAAGGATAACTGAAAGATGACAAGAGTACCTCATTCTCAATAACTGCTATGCGCTTCCCATGGTCGGCAGTCAAAATATGATTGAGCAATGTTGTCTGTTATACGTAATGACCACAAAGCAACAACAAGAATAACAAAAGCGCGTCTTTAATCCTCAATTACACAACAAATGCAATCAAAATGCAACAAAAAAAGAAAACACAAAAGGGACCTTGCCAGAGCCCAAAAAACCGGTGATAATAGTGGCAGAAATGCGATTATCGGGAGGAATCTTGGTGGTTAAACCGGAATCGTCGGTCTGAGGGGCAGAGGAGGTCGTGTCGATGGAGGAGACAGAGAAGCGGCGGCGTTGGAGGGAGGGAGTAGTTTTGAGAAGGAGGGATTGATGGGTTTTTTGTGGTTTGAGTAAGAAAGGGAGTAGAGTGGAGCGGAGGATTCTGGTGGGATGATGAGAAGTTAAAGAGACGAAAGTAGTGGCCACGTCCACTGATACTGATGATAACGAAGCTATGCTCATGCTTATGCCTTCACTGCTCTACTTTCTTCTAGATTTTGAGAAACAGAAAGAAGAGGTTTTACCGATTCAGCCTTCAAGGGTTTTAGATATTTTTTACGAGAGTTTTTTTTTTCTTTGTTCTTTTTTTGGAAGCTTGATTTTGTCAACCTCCTTTCCTCTCCTTTCAATATTACTGCTATATTGTTCGTGCTTCGTTATAAATTGGATGAACTTTTTTTTAAATATAAAAAAAATATTAAAAAGATAAGAGAATTTTTTAATACTGTTATTAAACTTGATTGAGTGAGTTAATTTTGAAATCTTCCGATTTAATTCTTTGTCTAACTTAAGTTTTTAATTAAATTGTCTAAGAGCCAGCTCGACTTAAATTGATCGATCTTATAGGTCCAAATGCAATCCTGATGATCGATAAAAATATAACTTAGCTTTTCATAAATCAGGGCAACCTAAGTTACCTCAATAAACTTGCAAACTATGCTAACCTCGTAGAAAGATAAAATAAAAGGAAAAAAAATATAAAACTAAATTCTCAGCCATCTCAATATTAAAAAAATAAATCGACAAGAACAATTTAAAAAAATCATAACAAATAAACATGTGTAAAAAAAAACACAATATGAAAAAACATTATAGCAATTCACAATGTTTTGTAAGGAAAGTTACAGTATTTTTCTCCTACATCATTTAACTTTTCTTATAATGAGTCCTTTAGCCCACCTTTTGTCGTAGATCAAATCAATCCTTTTAAAAATAAAAAATAATATTAAGAGTGCAGATATTTTTTCAATACTATTAAATCTCAATAAAAAAGATAAATCTTGAAATTATCTAATTTGAATCCTTATTTAGTGTAAGTTTTCAATTAAATCATATGATAGCTAACTCGATGTGAATTAATTTATTATTAGGTTCAAAAGAAACCTATATGGTCAGCAAAGCACAAATCAACTTAAAAAAAACATGAAGAATTTTTAAAAAAAAAATATTGAGATGATCGCATATTATATGACTCTGGTCATATGAGAGACTTGATTTATGAACTTAGTTGGGTTTAATAAATTTTTTTAAAAAATTACTTAATTATATGGTAAAAATTAGATACTTGTAATTTCAAGTATCAATCCTAAAATAAATATTTATTAGAGACTAGCATAACCCTTAACAAAGCAAAAAAAAAAAAAACCATTCATAAAGTCTATCGTCCAACCAATTCAACATCGATGCATGGAATGGGAAAAAATAAAATAGTTTATTTAATTATTATCAACATTAAGTAAAAGAACAAATTGCTCCAAAGTTGATGGTTAAGCCCCTGAAGTCAAGTTTTAAAAGTGAATTTAAAAAAAAGACCTTAGACCCAAGTTAAGTGTTTCTTTGTATTTATGGGTGTTATATGAATGTTATGGTAATTTAATTTGCAAAACAAAATACCAGTAACCTCGATCAATTAAAAAATAAGTTAATTCACAATAATTGAATGAGTGGGAGTATGAAAATCATTGTAGAAAAAACCGATAAATTGACTATTTAAACCCATACTAATTGATCTAGACAAATCTCCTAACTCTTAGTTAATATTTCAAATTCACAACCTGTGAAATTGAAAACCCGAGTTCAACTAAGAATTTCAACTATCAATTAATTTAATGCTAAATGATAAAATTAAAAAAAATCAAAAAACATAACTAAGGAGAAAAAAAAAAGAATGAGCATCAAATATGAAAGGAGAAGAAAATGAAGGGGTGAAATTGAAAAAGAAAAAAAAATAAAAAACTATCTTAAATAGAAAAAGAAATTAAAGGAACAATGACCAAATCTAATAGACAAAAAAATTAAATGAGGATGTAATTGAAAACAAAATAAAATCAATAAAACAAATAAAAATAAAACAAATAAAAAAATAAGATACAAAATCAAGAGAAAAATAATTTGAAGGGCTAATGTGAAAAATATAGAGGGTTATGCATGAATTTCTAGGTGGAAAGAGAAAAGAAAGAAAAGGATTTTGGGGATGTATCGGAGGTCCATCGACTACATGAGCTACATATGAAGGAAAAGGAGGCCGAGACCAATTGAACGACGCGAAGAAATCAAATTTTTGACCACTGGAGTCGGTTGTACGCGCCTTCCAAGGACGGTGGAGCAGCTAATGCACTAACACGTTCAATGCACGTATCAATAATTTTCTGCTTCTTTTTTTGAAAATACAACTCTATGTTCATGAACCAACTATTATTACAAATAAACCATCATGTAATTATGAATAAGCCCTCGAGCCAATCTTTTGAAAATTTTAATCCAAGGGTAATAGATTAATTATGTTGTAGAAAAAAAAGTTAAATGTTTGAAAAGACCATTTACTATAGTTAAATGATTTTTTGAATTTTAGGGTAGCAAAGTTATTTTACCAGTAGATGCATAATGAAAAGATAAAGACACCACTGAACAATTCCCAAATAACAAATAAACTAAATAAAAATATCATTTTACCCCTAAAAAGGTAGAGATTTGAGAATTTTTTTTAAGGGAATAATTATTATTTCACCAAAACAATCCATAGTAAATAAATGATACTTACGATGATTTTTCCACATGTTTTTACTTTTCTCTTTCTTTAATTATTGTTAATTTAATTAAAATGAAATTAATTAAAATTATCATTAACATTAAGAATTAACAAAAAAAAAACCTAAAAGATGAGGGGTTTTTAATATACCATTACAAAGTACTCTTCATTATAATAGTGTTTTTTTTTCAATCAATGTTTTTTTTTAGTATTATCATCAAATGTTATATTTGTTTTTTCTTGAGTTGTCTCATGTTTATGACATGAATTACAAGTTTGACAGATTGACTTGATTGACTCTATTTTTTTAATTAACTTTTTTTTCTTAACTTCATCATTTAGTATTGGGTTGATTGAGTATTAAGTTTCATGATTTGTTTTGTTTGTTTTCTATTATATTATTTTGATATCATGACCCGAGAATAGTGCTTAATGTGTAAACTCGAATTGAGTTGGATCGTTTTTGTGTCTTTTTTTTTTAAATTGAAAATGGGTTTTTAATATAACCCTCTTATAAAGTATTATTCATTAAAATAGTACTTTGTTTCTTTCTTTTTTCTTATTTGATTTTTTTATTCAATGTTTTTTTTAATTTTATTATTTAATATTGGATCTTTTTATTGGGTTATCTCACTTTCATGACATAGATCACGAGTTTGACATGTTAATCTGTTTAGCTTTGTTTTTTTTCTTTTTAATTAACTTTTATTTCACAATTCATCTTTTAATATTGGGTAGATTGAGAATTAGACTTCATGATTTATTTTATTTGCTTTCTATCAGGTTATTCTGATATCATGATCTAAGAATAATGCTTAATGGATTAACCCGAGTTAACTCGAGTTATTTTTTGTGTTTTTTTAATTAAAGAAGGGTTTTTATTGTACCCCTCTTGACAAAGCATTATTCATTAGAATAGTGCTTTGTTTGTTTGTTTTTTTAATTTTATCATTTAATATTAGATTTATTTTTTTATTAAGTTACCTCAATTTCATGACACGAATCACGAATTTATGTCTTTTTTTTAATTGAAGAAGGGTTTTTATTGTACCCCTCCTGACAAAGCAATATTCGTTAGAATAGTGCTTTGTGTTTTTTATTTTTATTTTTTTCAATCAATGTCTTTTTTTCTCTTAATTTCATCATTTAATATTAGATTTTTTTTAAAATTTTTAAATTTTATCATTTAATATTAGATTTGTTTTTATTAAGTTATCTCATTTTCATGACACGAATCACGGTTTTGACAAGTTAACCCGGTTTACTTAGGTTTTTTTCTTAATTAACTTTTGTTTTTCAATTTCATCATTTAATACTAGGTTGATTGAGAATTAGGTTTCATGATTTGTTTGTTTGCTTTCTATTAGGTTATTCCGACATAATGACCCGAGAATAATTTTTAACGATATACCTCAGTTAACTTGAGTTATTTTTGTATCTTTTTTTTTAATGGAGTTTTTTTTTTTCCAATCTCATCATTCAACATTGTATCAATTGAGAATTGAGCTTCGTAATTTATTTTGATTTGCTTTTTATGAGGATATATTGGTCTCATAATTAAGGTCACGAGTTTTGATAATTTAACCATGGTTAAATTATGCCATTTTTTTTTTATTTTTTATAGAAGGTTATCTTAATCTTATGATTTGGTACACAGATCCTTCAACATTGATTTTTTTTTTATTAAGTTGTTTCCATCTTATAACCCAGATCATAAATTTAACAAGTTAACCCACGTCCGATTTACAATTATGTTGGCCTTTTAGGTTGCAATTTTGGTTGGGATTTGCAGGACTAGCAGTTTACGTTGCCAATTCATTGACCATTCTTGCTTGGTTTCTGCTTTGTTTTGATGTAACCAGGTTTTTTTTTGTTCGATTCGGCTTAAATCTCATGATTGGATCCAATAGAATCTCAAATGAATCTTTTAGTGTTGAAGTTAAGATCATATCATAATGTAAACTCGGAGAGTAAGAACTTTAGAACCCACAAACAAGATAGAAACAATTCAAGAAAGCTAAAATCAGATTGATAAAAACCCGAGTCAATGATCACTTGAACCAAGGATTCGAAGTTATTGAATGAAAGACTCCAACCTTTTAATTATAAAGAATAAAAAAACTAGAAATATAAGGAAGAATGCTATAAAAACAATTATTTTAAACTGGAAGTATAAGGAAGAACGCCACAAAAACAATTATTTTTTTATAAATCCTGAAGAATTCAATAAAAAACCAAGAATATAAATAATTTGGTACGCACACAATATTATTTATGAAATAAAACCAAGTTTTTATTTTGTTTTGACCCTTCAAAGAAAGTATTTATAATTTATAAAAGAATCAAACCTTAATGAAATAATGAGTTGAATATAAAATCCAATTAAAATAAAAACCCAAAGTTTATAAAATAAATAACAAAATCCTAAAGCTAATTGAATTGCAAGCTGCGTACATTTCCTCTGTAAAACAATGATTGCTGAAGAATTCCTTGAAAAAGAATGCTTGTACTGCCAGCTTTGTGACGTTGATAAATAAAGAATTGGGTTGAAATAAAACTCTACATGAACTATAGATTATATGTCTCTTAGAAAATTAATGTTTGCTGAATGTAACGTAAAGATTGTAGCATAAAAAATCCTTTCAAGATAAGGATAATTACCTAATTAATTTTTTTTAAAAAATAAAGAATCCTTATAAAATAAAAATTCTACGTATAATTAAATCAAGAATCTATAAATCACTTAAAAAACGATCATTTTATAATTCTTTTGTTTGCTGATATGTCTTAAGCTCGATTTAAAATATATTGTTCTCTCTTGAATTAGTTAGTTATTGCACATATCCTGTATTAATTAAAAATTTAAGATATATAATTTTCAGTCCAACTAGAATTATTTAAACATGATCTAAAAATTACAAAAAAATCCAATATCACATGGTGCTTGCTTGCTACTGAAGCCTGAGCTCTAATTTATTTTTTAACCATGGATATCCGGATTAACTTATACATATCTCGATTAATTCTTCAAAATTTTGAAATTAATGATCATATAAGATTTTAATAATTCTAAATTTATAATACTCGAAATGACAATCTCTAAAAATAAATCTAAAATTTTATCGGTTGAATGACACCTAGAGTTGGATGGCGCTTAAATTGAAAGTATGGGTGCATCTAGTTCTTACAAGTATTGGCAGTGAAATGAATTTTGTCATGACTATTGGTATATCTTGTTTAAGGTACTGCATTTCTGTGCATGCCGACGGCTTCTATTAATTGTATGACCAGGACCTCTCTCTTTCAGGTGGTGTCAGTTTTTTCCGAATGGATAGTGTTAATAAAATATTCTTAAATTAGCATGACGGCTGTTTGAAATAAACACTCTTTTTTTTTTTTTATATGAGGAAATCTCACCCCCTAAAAAGCCTATTTTATGGATTCAAATGAGGGAGTAAAACCCCGGTTATCCCAGACTCTTACAAGAGATGCACGCTCTAACTCGAACTCGAGACCTGCTGTGCAGATCTCAAACCCTTTGCCATCACGCTATGCTCCTTGGGGACAAAAATAGCGTGATTACTTAATTTTTTTGATTCGAGGAAACCTCACCCCTCCAGAAAGCGCACTTTGTGGGCTCAGGTGAGGAAGTAAAATCCCAGCTGTCATAGGCTCTTACAAGAAGTACACGCTATGACTCGAACTCGAGACCTGCTGTGCAGATCTCAAACCCTTTACCATCACGCTTGTGATTAATTTCTCAAATCCCATGAATTAAGAAATGCTCTCCGTCGCTACAATGAATGCCCATACAAATTGTGGTGGCCAACCCATGGAAATTCCGTACGTAGTTAATGTAAGCTTCTTTTACAGTAACTAACTAGTTTTGTTGCACATATTTCACTGTGGATATAGATTTGAGATGTGAGTAATGTTTTTGTAAGTTTTTCTAGTAAAAGAGTAGGCAGTGGTGAACTTTTTTGAAGTGTTTTTAATTTCAGTTTAGCGGGTCAATTTTAAAATCTCTTGACCTAATTATTTATACAGGCTAAGTTTTAATTTGATGATGTTAGAGTTGACCTGAGATGATCATATTGATTTGACAGAGCAAAATATAACCCAAATAACCAATAAAAACATGAGTTGGATTAAAAAAATTAGTATGAAAAATTATTTTTGTTTTATTTTTAAGGCGGTGACCAAGCAAATCACCCACGGGTACTCAAATTAAAAGAAAAAATAACAACTCAAGTAATGAGCATGATCAATATGTATTAACCCGGGTGGTTAGCTATTGTTTTTCTTTTCTGTATCCTTATTCTCTTCTCGGTTGGCCTGGCATTGAGCTTGAGTTGTAATTCGAGTTTAAATTGAAGAGTTATTAAATAATTAGTAATTAAATTGAAAATCAAGGGCTTAAACTAAGGTGAGATGAAATTTTGGACTTAATTGAAAGGTTCCTATATAATTAGAGACCAAAATAACCGAAGAGGAAAAAATAGCTTATGTGGCGACCCATCGTGCTCTAGCAGCACATGCGATGTCGTACGTCTTCCAAACTCAATCGTCCATGATGTTCCCAAAAACATCTAGACATTCTCTTCCATTACAGTTAGAGCGTGTCGCATTGTTCTTCCCATGGAGGTGCCTACGACCTATTTATCTTTTCTTCTTTTTCTCTATTCTTTCATTGAAATCCACAATTTTTTATTGTTTTTTTTTCCTTTGAGGGATTGATTGTTTCCTAATGATCAATTACAGTCCCTCAAATTTTTATCTCTTGTAAAACACAAATCCGATCAATCTTTCACAAAATCAATCTTGAGAAAAATGGCGGAATGCTTTTTTTTTTTTTTTTTCATGAAATCAACTTTGATTTCTTAGAAACAAACCATAATATACATATAATTGTTAACAATTGCCAAAGTTAATTGTGCCCACCAGCAAGATTTGCTTACTTGGCTTCATTCTGCCATAGGATCAGCTTTTCTGGTTACTGATGGTTTTCATCTTACCTCTCCTGTTAACCAAACAACTAGATGTATGAGTTAACATCCATCCTCCCACTCTATCATATTCGTCATTTTCCCACTCCATCTTTCCTGAAAAACAGACGTTCAGCACATGAAGAACAGTAAGGTTTTTTATTATTATTATTATTATGCTAAATGCTTGCCGCATGAATATTCTGATACACACAGAGAGATGAATAAAAAACTTTTGCAGTGTTATCTCACAAGATGTTAGAAGGAAATAAATCTATAACGTCTGATTTTCCTCTTTCTTTCCTTTTTTTGTGTTCGTTTTCTCCTTTACCCGCTCATCTATGCTCCTGAAAATATCCGTAGTCAAAGGCCTGCAGCAGATTTTGGGGAAAACGGTAAGAAGAAGAGAAGGTCAGATACAAATCTGGCTACTCTTTTCAGAAAAAAATCGAACTGCTTACCTTTGGTCAGACAGAAGCGCATCTCCGTCCAAATGTTAATTCATGCATTGAGCTCAAAAGAATACTCTCAGAGCATCCACAACTTTCTCAGGCCTGTTAGTACCAGGACAAAGATTTTACATGAGAAAGACGGAGGGACAGTGGTTGTGCACAAAAATGAGGTAATATGATTAAATTACCAGTCCTCTTGTGGCATATGGCCAGCGCCTTCTATTAACTTAAGCTTCACAGCATTAGGGTTTCCTTTCTGAAACTCTTCTGCCACAGCCTGAGGCAGATACTTGTCTGCTATTCCCCAGGCAAGAAGTATTGGTTTATCCCATCTAAAGTCCAGAGAGGCCATCAATACACGAAGTCCCATTTGAATAAAACTATTTGTTAACTGCACTACAATCTAAAAAAAGCTCTACCTACCCTTCAGATGCAAAGCCATCAGCGATTTGGCTTGCAATATCTCTGAAGTTGATCTTCCTCGCGGCCTCGAGCAAAGCTGAAACAACAAAAGTAAAAGCATGAAACCATTAATAGTCAAGACATTCATGTATGCTTACATCCATCACCAACTATTTGTTAACTGCTGGTTCTGTTGAAGAGTGAAGTCATTGAAATTAAAGGACAAAAAGAAAAGCAGAAGAAAGCAGTACTTGTGATATTTTAGCTTACACAAATCTTTAAAACAGTAGTTTAAATTGTATTATGGCACCATGTCTGTTTTATGCTGCTAATGATGTTTTTAGGACAGTTTCTACAAGATTAGAGCACGATTTCTTCTACCAATTGTCTGTTAAATTCGCATCTATGCATAAAAAATTGGAGATATATATCAGACTGCCTTGAAGTGAATAAATATTAGACAAATCAAGGGCTGGAAATAGCTAATCTGGACAATACTTGCTTAGTTCCTTTCAAAATATATCATTTACCATTTATCGCAAATTTACTAGCAAATGTCAAAGAAGAAATGAAATACAAACCAAACCCTGGTCCACTGCTTGCCAAATACGGTAACCGATAAACGTCGGCCTTTTCCAGCTTCAGGACATAGCTGCAAAACAAGCGCATTCAGAGAAAGTAAAGCACGTATAAAAGTAATTGCTTCTGCTACATAAAGCAGCTCAAGCTCCTTGGGTACTAAGGAAAATGGCTAGCTTTACAAATCTTTAGGTGTCCCTCCATTGGCATGCTTAAATTTTGAGAACAGTATAGTGTCTGTGTCTTCACATCTGTGCTATCGTCTCTGCAAGCGTTAGCGCTCAGAACAGACTCTGAATTGCAGGCTTGCATGTATTTATTGATTTTGTTTGAAGGTAGTTTGATTACTTTCAGATGGTCATAAGGAAAGAGCAGCAGCAACAAAGGAAGAAATGCAAGTATGATTTGGATCATCTAGGCAAGAAATATAGACATTAACATGCAATTGACATTAGCTACTCGAGGGTAACGTAGAAGCAGTAACAAACTAAGGTGCAAGTTACACAGAGATCTGAGGACTGGAATTTGTAAATATAATATTGATAACTATTGGTGAATAATATAAAACTATTCACCTCACCTACAGTTTAAATTTTTAAGCACAAGGTAGAGCCTGCTTAACCTCACCTAATAGTTGAAATGGTTTTTGACATGAGATTAGAGTCTCTTTAACCAAGCAGTTACGAGTTTGAATCTTACCACTATCATTTTATTTGATAAAAATCAAGCACAAGGTAATGTGAACCTATATAAATTTCAAGTTTGAAAGGCTTTCACTTGAGGATGTATGTTAAAAAATAATATAAATCATATCTCGGGACCCCACCTAACAATTTAAGTTATTAGATTGAGATGATTCTTTGAAAAAATATCAGAACCTTGTTCACCAAATGATAACGAGTTCAAATCTCACCTTGTAATTAATAAAACACCTGTATTGTAATTAATAAAACATTAAGCTTGAGATAGCAGTGTAGATCCGTGCAAGTCTAATTAACAAATATAGTGATGTATGAGGCACTTGAATAGCGATTATGACCTCCAACAGACACGAGTCAGAAATCTCAAATCTTGAACTGAGGTATGATCATAGGCTGCAGAATAGGTGTATTTAGAGATTCAGGTAAAACAACACGTTTGGAAACTTCATGTAAGACTCTTGCCATTTGCTTTCTTATTGGTTTAAGCTAAAAATACTAATGCACAGTGGAGCAGATTGGTCTCGGTACTAAAAATTAAAGGTTCAGTTGGAAATTATAAAAACTGAAAGCATATATTTAGGATACCTACGGGCTGCCTGCTTCAATAAAGCGCTCAGCCATGACAGCATTTTGGCAGGTAAATTCACCATACAGAGGAATCCTGGATGAACAAATTAAAGGAAGTGCAGGTGAAAAAAGCAGTGGGTTAGCTGGGCAGTGTCGGTACATTTAAGAGAAACTAAGAATCACATATATGGATAGCTTAAGAGCTGATATGGAAATTAGCACTTTCATTAAAAGGCACTGAACCTTAGCTGTTGAAATAGTCCAGGAACGGGAGATGAAACTGTCACCGGACTATTCAAAATTGCTAGTTTTGATATCTTGCTCTTGTTTTTCAGGGCCCAGGTCAATCCATATGAACCTACAAGAAATCCCTTTGGGAATATGAGAAGCATGTTAGGTATTGTTTACATGAATGGACTTGCAGCATTGATAGATTATCAAGCTTGAAAACCGAACCCAGACCAAAATGCAGACCTGGGAAGTTTTGTAAACCGAATAGGTAAAATATTATATGAAGTTTCATCACAAACATGCTAGCTTGTGTTCAGCTAATTTATTCAAACCTGAACAACAAGGAAGAAGGGAGATTTGACCCCCAGCACATCAAGTAATTTATCAAGTGCTTCGTGGAACTCCTTTTCTGCCACAGTAGAAAATTCTCGAAATGAGAGAAATGACGAGAATTAAAATGTTTGAAGTGCTTAATATCAGAAAACAAAACCTGTGTAGTCAAAGCCATATCCAGGTTGTGGCTTGTCACTGAAACCAAACCCTATCCAATCAGGTGCAAAGCAGTGGAACCCAGCATCTGACATCTATATAGGAAAAGGATAATTAACTTTACTATCGAAGAAATGTGTAATCTAGATGTAGATAATAGCTCAAGCAGGTAAGTTAGTTTTCTGTGTGAGTTGATGAAAAGGGCTTTCCATCTTTGATTCTACTCGTTTTCTCGAGGGTACTTGTTTTGTCTTTATGTGGCACCTTTCTTCTGAAGGAAAAGAAAATCCTAACACCACAGAGCACTGGTCACCTATTATTCAGGTACCTACAATCCTCAAGTTCTTGATGACAGCTAAATAAAGAAACTTAACACACAGTTAGATCTTGTTTAAGCAGATTTTGTTTGAAACAAAGGAAAAATTTGCCAAATTCCAGGCATTAAAAGGGTAGGTATTTCCATGCAATAAGCCGTGGTTATAGCTCAAGAACATGTGAATCCAGCAGAGTGGTAACCTACATAAAATCCTGAAGCACAATCTCAGAACCATGTTATCAAGCCATGAAGACAAAAACATCATCTCTTAAATTCTTCTGCAGAAATTGACCTTTCAAGTTACAGTTCAGCTCAGCAGGTGAGAAATTTGAAGAACTTTGCCGTAGAGAAATTTATATGAAAAAGTCTAGGCAGTTTAGACATTGAAAACAAAAGGAAAGTATGAAGATGAATTAGAAACCAGATAAGCAACCTGAGACATGACAACTCGATAACTGTAAGATTGTGCTGGCGCCCCATGTAAGAAGATAACTGTTCCACGGCGGCTGTCAGGAGATCCTGCCATCCAAACATATATTTTTCAAACAAGTAGTTAGAAACAAAAAGGAAGTACTGCTGGATTCCATAGATAAGAGTTTTACCAGTTTCTCTCACAAACCATATTAGATCCCCAGATTTTATGTAGGAGCCATTTTCCTTTCCCTTGTCTTCTATCCTCTGCAACAGAAAAGAAATGAATGAATGCTAGGATAAAGAATATATTTCTTTTTTTGACATAATGACAAGCACTACTGTTTTAACGAATTTTATTCAACTAAAAAGACTACATGAACAACACTGAAATGATATGGCTTCTTGAGCTCCTTGATTCAAAAAAACAAAGGATATATATGCCTTCGCTAAAAATGGCACTGAACGGTTTAATCGATTGCCACACAGACTCATGTTTCAAATTCAAACATTTGATATCACCTCAAATTACAATTCGACCCAGAATCTTATATTAAAATCTCTTAACAATTTCAAAAGGTAATAAAATGATGGTTATGTGTAACCCAAAAACTTGAAATATTTATTTCACTAAAACTAACAGGCTGGACAAAATTATTGAATGTTCAAGATTAAAAGGGGGCTTGAAAAACATCACTCTACATTGAAAACAATGAAGTAAAATCTTTAAAAAAAATCTTGCAAGTTAAGTTGTATATATGCATGATTGAGACAACTTAATTTAGTATTGCTAGCAAGCATAAGCTAAATAAGTATATAAAAGAATGCTTACATAGAGCATTTGGCCAACATTGCCATCCTCAGCAGGAGACTCAGGGAGCTGAATGGAAGAACGGCTGGAAGGATTATCAGTGACAAAACCAAAGGGGTTGAAAGCTGGTGCATCTTTGTCTTTTTCATTGTCTTGGCTACTGTCTGTGGCATTCGATATTATTAATGTCCCTCTTCTTCTTCTTCTACTTGAGATCATACTTGTTTTTGTGCCTGTATTAATGTTGCTGGTGGGCATAGAAGCAGGAGGAGGAAGAGGAGAGAGCAGAGACCATGTAGCCATTATTGGTTTTGCTTTGGGAACGTGTGTGAAGTGAGAGACATACAGTCTTTTCTTTCTCTTGTTTTTAATTTGAAGAAGTAATTAAACGGAGGCCACATTATTGTTATTCATTTATTTTGTGGATATAATTTGACAAAGGGCAGTTGTGTTCGTGGCCTCACGCGCTTTTCCAGTGGCTATTGATGATTCTGCCTGGATTCTATTAACGGGTTGAGTCATATAAGATAATGCAAAGATAATACAAATATTACAGAATAACCATTTCTTTACAGTTCTTAGTGATTAGAGAGTGACATAGTGATTTCTATGACCAGGAGAGTGAAGATTAAGTCTTGAATTTTAATGCTACAGCTAAATGATAGCCATTTACAACAAAACTGCAAAGGACTTGGCTGTTTATTGCTGGCTTGTGCTAACATTGGTTGTTCATTCAACTTTTGCAGATAGAAGAAGGTTCCCAGAACAGTGAGCAGCTACGGGAGGAAGATGACCTTGAGATTGGGATTGAGGGCGATGGCCTTGGGAAAGAGGATATCGACCTGCCTGAAGGCAATGATCTTGAGGACAACTGCGAACAACTGTTTGATATTGAACACCATGTCCTTGAAAACAACAGAGCTGATGCTACAGTAGAAGGTGTTTCAGAATGGTGACTCCCAAAGGAAGGATTATCCACCACCTGTTGTGGGGATAGAGTTTGAATCGTATGATGACGCCTATAGTTATTATAATTGCTATGCTAAGGATTTGGGATTTGCTGTAACTGTGAGGGTTTTAAGACAAGCAAGGAAGCGCACAGCCATAGAAAGGAACTGGTTGTCTTGCCATGTTAAGGTTGAGGTGGAGGGTGGATGAAGTCAAGCCTGAGCACAATCACTTGTTTGATCCTGACCACAAGAAGCTAGATGCAGATGTGGAAGTACGGACAATTAAATTGTATCGAACAGCTGCTGTAGACCCACTGGGCTATGGAAGCACACAGCACGCCTCAAGTTTTATTTTGTTTTTGTTTTTGTTTTTCATCGTATCAAACATTATTCTCCATCAAACATCAACCAACAAACTCAAAATCCATCCTAGACATTGCTGCACAACCAACGTCAAGATCAAATAACTCTTATGGAAAAAATAAACAAACCATAGTCTCGTACTTAATCCTTTATTTTATTTTAATTCATAAAAACATGCCGTCGTCGTGGGCTTGAATTTATAGAAAATGAGAGAGAACTCTCTCTCTTTTTCTTTTCCCTTCACCCCCAATGCAAAAAGCTAAATTAAAAAGTTAAATTAATAAAATATCTTTTTGAATAATATAAATATTATTTTTTTATTATATGCATTCTAATGATAAAATACTGAAAAACTATTTATATTTTAATACATTTCATGTTAAATTTATTTTTATATAATTATATAACTAATTTAGATAATTATTATTACTTCCTCTTAATTTTGTTAAAGATAACAACATAAATAAAAAATTGTTTTTCTTAACCCATATAAAAAACATAAAATAAAAAAGAAATAAAAATCATCACAAATATTAAATTAACAACAAAAGATTTAAAACATCAAGAGATATTAAAAAAATATAAAAAGTATTTAAATAAATTTACCTTTTAATTTCTGCTAATTAACACAACCGATGTTATTAATTAACCAGAGAATAATTGATTCTTATTTTTCTAAATTTAAGAAAAGAGTGAGCCACAATACAAGATTTAAAAAAAAATAAGTTTTTTTCCTTACTTTTAAAGGAAAAAAAACACTGTTGACCAACAGCTATAAAAATAGACGTTAGCAACGTTAATTCCATTTTAGTTATTCTACAAAAACCTGTAGAAATAACTCTTCCCAAATTGAATAGCCATTTTGGTTTCTCTCTTGCCTGCTACATTGGAATGATAAAATAAAAAAACAAAAGTTAAAAGAACATATTTTTAAATTTGCCTCTTCATTTGCCTCACTGGTTGGAGATGCTCTGAATGCACTAATTTAAAGATGTTGTTACTTAAAGGTAATGTTTGATATTACAGTTGAATTGTATTTTTAAATTTTATTTTATTTTAAAATTAATTTTTTATGTATTTATTTATTGTTTTACAAGGTAATGTAAAAAATAAATTTTAAAAAATTAAAAAATATATTATTTTAATATATTTTTAAATAAAAACTACTTTTAAAAAGGAAAGTTTAATTAAAAAAAACGCAGTAGTATTTTTATAAATATGATCGGACAGGGCATCGATTGGAAATAAACCGAAGTTGCGAGGATTCGGTATAAATACACTAAAAAGAACGGCACCCATAAAGCAAAATGGAGGAAATTTCTTCAACTAAATCTTCTTCTCCCACTGAAGTCCCTCAGCTACTTTCTGAAACAAAAATCACTCACATAAATTTTCCTTAATCCTTGTTGGGTTTTGAAGCTGAGCTGGTGGTTTGGTGCTTCGGTTCTTTACAGGTAGAAAGAGGGGTCTCTCTTGATTTTCAGGTGAGTACTCATTTTGGTCGGAGATTGTTACTCTCTTTTTGTGTGTTTTAGGGACTTCAAGTTTTGATGTGTTACTGAAACAATGACTTTTCTTGCTTGTAAGATTATTGCTTGTTAGCACCAAAAGAAAAGAAAGGAAAGGAAAAGATTGTTGCTTGTTTATGTCAGATCCTGATTAATTCTCTTTTGGAGGTAGATAACTGAATAATTGTGCATTTCTTGAGATGTTGAAGAAGAATCAATGTTTTCGTAGTCATGGGCTTTCTCTGTAAGGATTCTTTATGCCATGGAAGAGAAGTGGGTTGCTAGCAAACTAATCTCTTTGTTAACAAACCTGATAAATTAATTTCCAGTGATTGTTACTTTAATTTAAAAATTATTTATTTATTGCCATTTGGTTTTGAGTATTTTGTAGATGGAAGAAGAGTGTCTTAACACAGAATCGGTGGGAAATGATGATGCTGCTGATGAATGTGGGATTGAAGGAGATTGTGCGATGACGGAATATGTCAATCAGACTGGTGTGATTGAGAACCCCCTGCCTCCTTCCGTTGGCATGGAGTTTGAGTCCTATGAGGACGTGTATTACTTTTACAATTGCTATGCCAAGCAACAGGGATATGGGATTCGAGTAAGTAATACATGGTATAGGAAGAGTAAAGAAAGATACAGAGGAAAACTTAGCTGCAGTAGTGCAGGCTTCAAGAAGAAAAGTGAAGCAAACCGACCAAGACCTGAAACAAGAACAGGCTGTCCAGCGATGGTGAAGTTCAGGTTGATGGAAAACAAGAGGTGGAAAATTATTGAAGTCGAACTTGAGCACAATCACTTAATTACCCCAGGAAGCGGTAAATTCTATAAATCTCATAAAATTATTGGTCCTGGGACCAAAAGGACATTGCAGTTGGATGGTCCTGAAGAAGTACAGAAAATTAAGCTGTTTCGCACTGTGATTGTTGATGCTGAGGGAAATGGAGGTGTGGATACTGATGGAGGACAGTTTGGGATTGATGTTCTCCTGCCCAGTCAATTGAAGCTCAAAGAAGGAGATGCCCAAGCTGTTCAAAGTTTTTTTTTCCGCTTGCAATTGATGGATCCCAACTTCTTTTACGTGGTAGAACTTAATGAGAAAGGATACATGAGGAATTTGTTTTGGACTGATGCAAGGTCTAGGGCTGCGTATGGTTATTTTTGTGATGTAATTGCAATTGACACTATGTGCTTGACATACAAATTTGAAGTACCACTGGTTGCATTTATTGGAGTAAACCATCATGGACAACCTATCCTATTGGGATGTGGTATGCTTGCTGATGAAACAACCGAATCATATACGTGGCTGTTGAGGGCATGGCTTACATGTATGTTAGGACGTCCTCCACAAGCTATCATCACTGATCACCATAAGACCTTGCAAACTGCTGTCGCTGATGTTTTCCCGAGAGCTTCTCATTGTTTTTATTTGTCACGTATCGTGCAAAGAATTCCAGAGACTCTGGGAGAATTGTTTGATTTTGAAGCAATTAAAGTATCATTGAGTAAAGTAGTTTACTGCTTTCTCAGGCCTGAGGAATTTGAAGCAGCTTGGGAAGAGATGACACAGCATCATGGAATCAGGGATCATAAATGGATCCAAACATTATATGAGGATAGGAAAAGGTGGGTTCCAGCCTATTTGAAAGAGACATTTCTGGCAGGAATGTTACCGCTCCAGCAAAATGAAACTGCAGCTTCATTTTTTGAAGGGTATCTGGATAGACATACATCTCTCAAAGAATTTATGGACAACTATGATCAAGCTTTACAGGCGAATCGTCAGCTTGAATCCTTGGCTGATATGGATTCGAGGAATTCAAGTTTTATGCTAAAATCAAGGTGTTGCTTTGAGCTGCAACTCTCAAAGTTGTACACAAATGAAATCCAGAGGAGATTTGAAAGGGAGGTGGAGGGTATGTACTCCTGTTTTAGCACAAGACAAGCTTGTGTTGATGGACAGGTGATGACATATTTAGTCAAAGAAGAAGTTGAAGTTGAAGGAAGTAAGCGGGAAACTAGAGATTTTGAGGTCATGTACAATGCATCCGAAATGGATGTTCTTTGTGTTTGTGGATTGTTCAATTTTAGTGGGTTCTTGTGTAGGCATGCATTGAGTGTCCTTAACCAAAATGGCTTGGAGGAGATCCCGCCTCAATACATCCTCACACGGTGGAGAAAAGATATGAAGCGGTCTTATGTTCTTGATCACAGCTGCCGCGGTATTGACATCAATAACCCAATTCACAGGTATGATCATTTGTACAAATGCATTGTTCGGGTTGTAGAGGAAGGGAGGAAATCACAAGACTGTTCCAAGGCTACGCAGCAAGCTTTGGCCGACATGTTGAGCAAGCTTCATCTTGTAGAGGACCGGCCACCGGCCATGTAATACGTAAGAGTAGTGAAAGGTAGAAGATAAGTGTGTGATAGTATTGCTTCTCTGTCATGGAAGGCTGTAAGCTCAGGGAAACCATGCAGCTGACATATTCGAAAAATGTGTCGGAATAATCTGGAGAAATTGTCTTGTTGCTTGAAAAAAAAAAAAAAAGATTTCCTGAAAAAAATCATTAATTAGAAGTAGCAAGCTGTTCCTCGAGGACTTCCCAGCTCCACACACATCTTCCATAACCTGGAGGAATGCCCTCACGCTACTCTATGAATGAATCTCGTTGATTATGGCTTTTTTTTATTTTTGGTGCCCAAAGTGGAAAGCCAAGAGCAGAAAGTGTGATGGAATCATGGAACAAACCTCGCGCTTCCCTTCTTTGTACCCTAATTGGATCAAGCTTGTAAAAAAATTTACTTTTTTTTTAAAAAAAAAATTAAATTAAATTTTTTAATGTTTTTATATTTTTTTAGGTTTTAGTGTTAAAAATATTTTTTTAAAAAATAAAAATTTAAAAAAATACATTAAAAAAATATAGTAACACGAGGAAATAAATTATATATATATATATATATATATATATATATATAATTAAAGTTATTATCTTACCCTCCAAACCTAATTAATTTTCAAAACTTGACCATGAGAATAATAAATAACAAAACCCTTTCTCACATCCTTCGTTCCCTCCTCTTCGTGCATCCGCCGATGTGGTGAGCGCCTTCTTCACAGAACACACACGCACGCACAAAGAAAAGAAAAGAGAGAGAGATGAAGTTCAAGGCATTTGTGACTGAGAATGGCGTAAGTCTGCTTGACAGAAGATTCCTGCCTGCCTTGGACAAAATGGGAAAGATTTGCCATCTTTTCCTCACCAGAGAGCACGCCTTCTTCCTCCACAACCTCCTTACCACCCCCGACGGCATCCAATCCATTGCTCAGTTCCGCAAACAAGCTCTCTTCGACGACTATCGTATTTCCAGCCAGAATGAGGACCGCATTGCGTTCGCCTTTGACATCTCCCTCCTTCTTCGCGCTGTTCGTAGCAGTGTCAGTATTATTTCCAGTGAATCTGGGGGTGCGAATCGGCTTCAGGTTAAATTGGTGAAGAAGCTGCCTCCTAATTCTACTCAGCCAATGCCCTTTCTTACCTTTGAGACAAAGGGTTATAAGTCTGCTGTTATTCAAGATGTTCCCATTTCCAAGCCTTTGTCTAGGGATCAACTTCTTCAACTTCAAGCTGCTCTTGACGCTGCGCAAGATCTTCCTCGGACTCTGGTTCAGGTTCCTGATTTGAATCGGCTGCAGAACTTTGTTGATCGCATGAAGCATGTTGGTGATCTTCTGAATGTTTCTATAAGCAAGTACGGGGATCTTCACCTGCAGATTTCAACTACCTTGATCACACTTGGTGCTGAGTTTCGCAAGCTGTTGGTTGTTGGAGATAAAGCCCAAGCCCCAGATGAGGATCGAGATTTAAGTGCGCAGACTCGATCAGAGAGGGCGATTTTGATGGGAGATGCTCAGTCTGTGCAGGTCAGTGTAAGACATTTTTCTAAGAGTCTACAATGTCACTTGGCCAAGCCGGATTGTGCTTTCTATGGGATTGCCCCTCAGGGTGCTTGTTTGACTGTGATATTCCAGTTCTTCATTCCCGGAACTCGTCAAACTGATAAATCTATCAGTCTACATTGTAGGCTTCCTGTGCTTGACCCAGGGTCAAGCTGAAGGTTAGTTCTTATCTTGTGTTTTTTTGGCTATGGAGTATGATGGCCAGTTTTGTTGTTTTTGATTGAGTTGTTGCGACTTGGATTTGCAAACGTGCAGAAGTTCATATTATGATCATATTCCATAGGTAGTTCAATGGATTTGGATTCAATTTACTGTGTTAATATCTCCCTTCCCTCGCTGGTTTCAAGGAAACATTGAACATGGAAGTGACATATTAGAAGAAAATGCTACTTGAATTTATGTAAAATGTGATGATGCGAAACCCTCATCAAAATGTAGCAGCATTTGGTTCTTGGTGCCTCTACTTATCCTTTCTCAGTGTATGATATGTTATTCCTTATGATTTGTGGTTTGTTGAAGCTTTACTTCACCATAGACTAAAACATAAAAAAAAACCTTCCATCAACTTGAATTTGAAGTGTTCTCATCTTCTTTTTCCTCTCTCATGTCGTTTAAATCCGTGAAATTACAAACCAGTACTGGAAGGAACTAAGGGATGATTTATTAACAACGGAAAAGTATGTGTTCACTTCAGAATTGTTACTTGATGTGTTCGTCATCGATTTGCCTTTATTTATTGTATGTTCTATAAATTTGCTGTGATTGCCAAACTCATTTGCAAGGAAACTTGAGTATGAATATCTGTAACTCTCTGAGAAAATGTCTTCCCTCAAACCAAGAATTAAAAGTCTCTATTTGGGTTTGTTACTTGCAGTTCCATAGCTTCAAATGAGATGCCATCATATGGCTTTGTTTGTCAATAATGATTAGCTGACATCTAGATTTACTCAAGGGCATCTTGCATGTTACTGGTTATTTAGAAGGGTTTGAATAACTCTCAACTGGCTATGGTGAATCATGTTTTGTTGCAGTGAGGGAACAGATGGTAATTGATCTTGATGACAAGCGGAGTTGCTGATGTTCGACAAGTAGTAGCATGAGTTAGAGAGTAAGCTAAAGCTGTTAGTGGTTGTTGATAAATTAGGTTTATATCTTGGTTGAACCCTTTGTGTAATTGCAACTGAATCCTTATATATGTTGTACTGTAAATGATCATTTTCAACTATCAAATGAAATAGTAAAGATTCTCTCATCTCTCTTTCTTTTAAAACTTTCGTAGACCTGTCATCTACTTCCATATTTGTGATGCAGCACTTTGCAAGGAGGAGCAGCAGCAGCAGCAATGGTGGTGTGTAATCTTATGAAACTTGTTCATACCGCATTGTCAATATAGGTTATGTGAACTTTCCTAAGATTAGGCATCATTTGCTCTTTGAGCCTTTAATGGACAGTACAATCTCTTTTGTTTTAGGATGTAACTGACTGGTCACCGGCAACAAGTTCACGGACAATGCCATTCATCTCTATCAAGCTGCAACCTGGGGTTTTCTTGAACCTTGGTTTATTGTTTTTATTTGCTTTTAAAGTTATTTAAGTTAATTTACTATACCATAAAAATATGAAAAAGATAAATTTGTCCGAATATAATGATTAATGAATCATGTACACCATCAACAAGGACATTGATTTTTGTATAAAATGGCAAAATCATTATTATATTATTCCAATGTTTTGTATCTTAGCCTCCAGAAAACCGTATCTCTTTTAGGTTTTGTTAATTCAGCTAATGGTTGTATTAAACTTGAAACCAAATCTAACACTGCGACCTTCTCACTGCTTTATATTGCGTTTTTTCTTTTTTGGGTGTGGATGCTTCAAATATCCAAGAAAGTAATTCACTAATATTAGAATTAGCTATTTTTTTACCTTTTTTATATAGAAAAAAACTGAAAAAACGAAAAAGGAATTAGCTCAGATGGCAAAGCATTCATCTAAAAAGATGCTAATGATGGACAACATTATCACAGCTCCACTAGACCACTGGTGCTTGTTAAAAGTCTCTGTTCCGCATAAGTTTATAGTATAACTTCAGAGGGAGGAACCATTGATGAACTATCTCTAGCAAAAGTTTCTTCAGTTTTTCAAGTATTCGAAGCCAAATTCCTGTATCCTTTGAAAGCGCGCATGCATGCATTCAACTTATGATCGATCAATATACCTGCACAGCTTCCCCATGGAAATGATTATTCAGAACCACAACTGGTAACATTTCCAGGCTCAAGCTAAATGATTATTCACCATAATCCAGGGGGGCAGGTTTACATCACCGAACTAAAGCTACGAGAAAGAAGAAAATGAGATGCTAATTTTGATTTCTTTTTCGTTTTTAGCATACATGATGAAGCGAAGAGAATCCCACAGGAATGGAAACAGAACCCTGCAAATTGATATTAGCATAAACAAAAACGCTAATGGCAAAAGGCATTAATCCAAAGTGATCACTGAAACCAGGACTAGTTCCAAGTCTGATGTAGCATAACAAATCCTAATCAAACATCTTATATTGGCAGTATAAATGAGAAGAAAAGGGAAAAACAATTGCATAAGCCTAAAAGCAAGTCAAACATGCCCAGGCTGTAGGACGAAAGATGTTCCTACATAAGCCCTAAAATTCTTTCTTCACGAGTGCGTTAGAAATCTCCAGTGATGATGATGATCCATGCTGGAGCCAATCCTTGGCGCATACAAGGGCTTCTAGTGTTATAGGAAGTAGTGAACCCCTGTAGCTATCTATCTTTCTGTTTTCAGTGTCGAACACAGAATCAGGAGCAACAGTAGATACTGGTATTGATAAAATATCAGCAGCCATCTTCGAAAGTGTTGGGTACTTTAGCCTGTTTAGTTTCCACCAACCTACTACATCAAACTCATGCACACGAGGAAGAAGAGACTCCTCTAGATACTGATCCAATTCCGACTTCAAATGTTGCCCACTTGTAATCTCAGAAATATATATATCAAAATCTGAAAGCCCATCTCCAATAGAAAGCATAGGTAGATCTTGAGTGTGCAAATCTAGAGGCTGCATCTCTTGATGGATTACTTGGAGTTGCATCTCTGGAGGCGGCACTTCCTCAGTATGCATCTCTTGAGGCGGCACTTCCTCTGTGCGCATCTCTTGCGGTGGTGCTTCCTCGGCATGCATCTCTAGCGGCGGCGCTTCCTCGGCATGCATCTCTTGAGGCGGCGCTTCCTCTGTGCGCATCTCTTGAGGCGGCGCTTCCTCGGCATGCATCTCTTGAGGCGGTGCTTCCTCTATGCGCATCTCTTGAGGCAGCACTTCCTCGGTATGCATCTCTTGAGGCGGTGCTTCCTCAGCATGCATCTCTAGCGGCGGTGCTTCCTCGGCATGCATCTCTTGAGGCGGCGCTTCCTCTGTGCGCATCTCTTGAGGCGGCGCTTCCTCGGTCTGCATCTCTTGAGGTGGCCCTTCCTCTCTGCACATCTCTTGAGGCGGCGCTTCCTCGATATGCATCTCTTGAGGCGGCGCTTCCTCCATCTGCATCTCTTGAGGCGGCGCTTCTTCTGTGCGTATCTCTTGAGGCGGTGCTTCTTCTGTGCATATCTCTTGAGGCGGCGCTGCTTCTGTACGCATCTCTTCCGGCGGCGCTTCTTCTGTACGCATCTCTTCAGGTGGGGCTTCTTCTGAGTGCATCTCTTGCAGTGGAGCTTCTTCTGCCTGCATTGCTTGAGGGTGCGCTTCTTCTGTCTGCATTGCTTGAGCTGGCGCTTCTTCTGTCTGCATTGCTTGAGCTGGCGCTTCTTCTGCCTGCATCTCTTGAACAGATACCTCTTGGGAGGGAACTTCATTAGGGTGAATCTCTTGAACAGGTACTTCATGGGAGGGAACTTCTTCAGCATGAGTATCTTGGGGGTTTACTTCTTCAGTGTTAATATCTTGAGGGGGTACTTGAGAGGCATCATCACTCTGCATCTCTTGAGAAGGTGCTTCTTCTGTGTGTGATTCTTGAGGTGTTATATCTTGAGCATGCATTTCTTGAGAGGGCGGTTCCTGGGAGGACACTTCAGTGTGCATCTCATGAATGGATACTTCTTGGTAAGGCACTTCTTCCACGTGCATCTCTTGAGGGGTTAATGCCTGTGAGGGCACTTCTTGGAGGAGTGACTCCTGAGGAGATACCTCCTGATGGTGGCCATCTTGAAGAGGCAGTTCTTGAGGATTTGATTTGTCAGGGTGTGCCACTTGAAGAGGTACATGAGGGTGCAGTTCTTGGGAATATCCATCTGGAGCAGGTGCTGCTTCGACTTCTTGAAAAGTGTCTGATTGAGTAAGGCTAATATGCCCTTCTTCCACATATGCTGCTGGTAGATGAATGTTGGGAGCAAGATAGTCTAGAAAGAGTTCATGAATGCCATCATCAACACTCTTGATCCACATACCAGCATCCTCACCAAAGACCTTTGGGAAGCTAAATTCTAGAAGCTTCATTTTAAACCTTGGATCCATGACCACTGCAATTGCCAAAACAAGGAAGCAATCCTTCCAATATTGATCAAACTTTTCTTTCATGGGTTTGATCAGGTTGCTGACAAAGGGGTCTTGGCTCATGGTTGCATGTGTCAGCTCTAACTGGATTTTGTACACTTCATGGTAAAATACATGGGCAGGTGGGTATGTTGGGCCTGTCAAAATGTTAGCTGCATCATATAAAAGCTTCAAGTATGTGCAGAGAATATCCGCCTTCTTCCAATCATCAGTTGATGGGTTTATCTTGTAAACAGGATCAGAGGTATCTAAGCACGCAAACACTTCCTTTAATTCACTGGCAGCCACCAGCATGTGGTAAGTCGTGTTCCATTTAGTTTGATTGTCAATAATGAGGATTTTCGTGCTAGGGACTTGAAGTTGTTGCCTGAGTTCAGTAAACTTCTCATCATGAGCTTCTGAGGTTTTCACATATTTCACACTTTCACGGATTCTCCTAACAATCTCCCCTGTGGCACTGAGTGCATCTTGTGCAAGATGACTTAACACTCGAGCATAGCAACTCCCTTTCAGTAACTGACCATGGAGCACAAATGGGTTCTTGACAGAAAGAAGTCCTCTTAGATTTCCAATTACATTCTCATTTGAGAAGGATTGATCAAGAGTGAGAGTAAATAACTTGCTCCTCAAATGCCAATCAGATAGGCAAGACACAACTGCTTGGTTGAAGGCATAATCAGAATCATAGAAAGGTAACGTGGCA
Source organism: Populus deltoides (assembly GCA_015852605.2). Classification (NCBI taxonomy): domain Eukaryota; kingdom Viridiplantae; phylum Streptophyta; class Magnoliopsida; order Malpighiales; family Salicaceae; genus Populus; species Populus deltoides. The sequence continues at coordinate 32,948,806 of CM027570.2, read as the reverse complement.
ACATTAAGGATTCGTCGCTGTAAATTCCAATCACCATCAATGAAGTGACCTGTTAAGAAAGCATATCCAATATCTAGATTTGAAATCCCAAAATCCAACGTAAGGTTGACTCGTCCAGGAATTCCACTGATAAGATTCAAAAGCCTTTGCTTCTCCCTCAGGTACACGTCCACGCATTCCCCTTGAATGGTGTTGAAACTCACCATATTGTAATGAGGTTGAAGAGTCCGGACAAAATCAATGAAACCCGGGTGTTCCACTATGTGGAGTGGATAATCATGCTGAATGATCATCTTAGCTATCTCATGGTTGCAGCGGTCCTGATCCAAGGGAATGCCTGAGAATCCAGGAGATGCTCGGAAACGTTTTTTAGGAGGGTCTGTTTTCGAGCCTGGTGTATATGGTGATGATTCATTTTTCTGACGGCTTACAGGGCAGATCCCCAGGGCAATATGTCGCTTGAGGTGACTGGTTCCTGCAAGCTTTGAACCAGTTATATATGCAAATGATTTCTTGCACTGTTTACAGCATGCTCTCATACAACCAGCTCCAACAGTTTCAATTGTGAAGTGTTCCCAGACAATAGACTTCTTTCTCCTACGTTTACTAGGCTGTTCCTCAGAAGTGGGTGGTTCATTGTTATCTGTTGGAGTCACAGGGGTAATTGCCATAATGGGACTCATGGGATCTTCTACTTCCATGATAAGGCTTAATCCTGCAACAGGATAAAACGCAGGAATTAATTGGGCATGAAAAACAAATAAGACGATAATGGAGAACTATAAATTTGATTCTGGTGCAGATTAGTCATAACCAAGTTCAAACTCTAACAAGAAAATGTATTAAAAAATAGCATTTAAACAGCATATTTGATTTCTGCTCCTACTCTGAACATTGTTAAGATGAAAGCTGAAATGAAAGTACTACTGGCTTTTCCAGGCAAGAGAACAAGTGTTTACATTCATGATGAAGTGGTGGCACCTTACAAGTTAAGAAGCAAAGTAACGGAGGATTCCTGTCAGAATTTCAAAAGAAACCAACACAAAAGATGTTGGCACAGAAGTAGGCTCACAATACCCCCCAGTAAGCTGCCTCCAATCTATGGGTTTTACAGCTTTGGGCAAAAAGGAACATCAATAGGTGATTAGTATTTGATTATGCAGACTAACCATTGATCTCTTAGAACGTGTAATTTAGCATCCAGTCCAATAAATAGATGCAGAATAAGAGCATTCAAGTGCATTAAAGGAAGTTCCATAATATCCCATATGAGAGAATTTCAAATGCTTATATGCCAGCAAATAAAAAAAGGGCCCGAACATAAGAAAATGCTTGTGTCGAGTGTACTTGAATGCATTGAACTGAAAATTTGGTGAGGGTTGCTGCCAGATTGAGGAATTTTATCAAAGCTTGACAAGTCTTTTCAGGACAACCAGCAACCAGTACAGAGTAAAAGCTCCTAGGAATTTGCTATCCAAGAATACCAGCAAGCATGAAGTGACAGTAATATTGCAGTGAACTGAGCTATATCATAACTTCACAAACCCAAAATGAACTAAGCTACGACTGACAGGAGCATGAACCAAACCCAACAAACACGAAAATCAAAATAACTCTAACCCACTAAACTGAAACATATTCCAGCATAAACCCTAAAGACGATTTTTAAGCCAAGTCCAGTAGCCAAAAACCATAACAGATCAAGTAAAATAAACAGAAACAAGTAACAGCAACTTCATCTGACCTTGATTCACAGATCTGAACTGAAGTGAGCCAAATCAAGAAAAGAAACAAACTCCCTGCAAAAACAAACAAAAAAAATCAAATCAAAACTATTTTCTTGATTTCTTTTGAAAATTCAAAAATAGTTTTTAGAAAAAAAAAATTATGGAGGAGGAAGAAGAAGAAGAAGATGGGCTTTGAGGCTTACTTGATGAGCTGCGGAAAGCTTAGAGCTTTCTATTGAAAGTTTCGAGCTTTCAAATTAAAATTGAAAGAATCAAAAAAGAAAAAGAAAAACACCAAAGAAACCCTAAATTGGACCTTCAGAAGGGCTAGGCTAAGGGCTAAACAGATTCTGAGTTTTGCTGAGGGCCTCTTCTTGTTATTATAACCAAAAGAGAGATAGGGACAAATTTGTCAAACAAAAAAATAATCAAACTTTGATATGGACTATTCTATTAAGCTTCGAGGTCCATCAATGTCTCTAGCCGTACATAGAGCCCACCTAACACCTATCTAACCTTGACCGTTGATATCTTCTGATGCTCTGGTCCCCGGTGGCCTGATCCAGCGGCTATTATTAATCCTATATTTATCTCAATTATTCACATTCGTTGTTTTGTTTGTAAAATTATTAAGAGTCCAAAACCGGCTTGAAGTTGCCCGGAATAGACCTTACCGGTCCAAGCTCAATTTTCAAAGATGGTTGTGAATGTTCGTTTTAAGATATATTTTTTTAAAATTTTTTTATCTAAAAATATACTAAATTAATATTTTTAATATATTAATATTAATATTAAAAATAAAATAAAAAATATTATTTAAATATATTTTTAATTAAAAAATATTAAACATGATATATAGTTGCAATTCAAAGCATCTTTAAACATGAAAGAAAAATCTAAAGGTGAGAGAAGAGATGGCTGCAAGATTAAAAAGATGGTTGAGGGTGTGGTAGTAATTATTTTTTAAAATAATTTTTATTTGGAAATGTATCAAAATAATATTTTTTTTATTTTTTAAAAAATTATTTTTGATATTAACACATCAAAATGATCTGAAACTATAAAATTTTTATTTTTTTAAAAAATATTTTTGAAACACAAAAATAAACAAGTTCCAAAAAAAAACTAAAGCAACCACGACTGTTCGAGCATTTCAAAATCCAAGTAACGCAAAGAGCTCATACTGAAAACTTGTTGAAAGAACTAATTTCAAGCTTGAGAGTTACAGACCATTTGGAAATGTGGTCCAATTAGTGTTTTCAAAAAATTCAAATTTTTTTTATTAAAAATTAATTTTTTTATGTTTTCGAATTATTTTGATGTGCTGATCTCAAAAATTATTTTTAAAAAATAAAAAAATATTATTTTAATGTATTTCTTAGAAAAAAAACACTTTAAACCGCAACTGCAATTACAATTTCAAACAGGCCTTAGTGTTCATGTGAGCTACGTTCATCAAGCAACAAAAACTAAAGGAAGAAACTTAGCTGCCCAAGTTGATGGTATTACAAGGGAAGCATAAGGCCAAACGACATGGAAAAACAACATAGTAAAGCAGCATATATGTAAGAAAATAGAAGAGATGAAAAGGGAAAACAGAAAAAAAAAAGAAAAAGAAAAAAAAAAGTGTCAAAGCCGAGATAAATAGCTTGTCAAAGACAACCAAGTAAAGCAACGCACAAAAAGAATTTGCATGCTCGAAATAACATAATTGCTCTTTATCCCTAAAAAGAAATCCGGAGGACAACACTGAAAACTGCAAAAGTTGCTCAGAGCAACAACAGACAACAATCATAAACTACCACATATATAATTTACTTACTATTTCAGGATTAAAAAACTAATACATTAGGGATTGAAACATATTTAGTTAAAGATACACAGAGATAAAGACATGAATATATATTTTTTTTAGAACAATTTTAGAATAGATTTTTTATATTTTCAAAATAAAAGATAAAAAAAAAAACATGTTTCTAAAGACTATATATATCCTTAAAATATCCGTGTAAAAAATTTTAAATGCCAAAATTATCTTACTTTTTTTAAATTAAAAAACCCTAGTTGTATTGAGTTAGAAAGCAACAATTTTATCATTCTCTTCTCTATTAATAATCCTTTCACATTAGGTTCATTTTTCTTTCTTTTTTTTGTCAATTTCTAAAATCTCTCTCTAATCATAATGTCTTTTACATTCCCAGAAGTATAGCTATTAATCTAAAGGTGAAAGTTTAGTTTTCAAAACTCTCTTGTTTTTCATTTTATTTTGTAAACAATGTACTGATATTGTTATATTTTTTTAAAAAATAATAAATTCTTTGCATTCCTCTAGTATAATCGAGATTATGTATTGAAATCCATTGATATGCCTTACCTTTTAAATCTTCTTATTATTAAAGTATCCATTCACTTTGTTTATCAAATAATTAACATGATTTTGTCAAAATGGATTTCAGTTCAAAACTAAAATTTTAGAATTAAAAATCCATAAAAAAACTTATTATTGATGCATAAAAACCCTAGATTATCGATTAAACAAGTCATACAAACATGCAGAAAACTAATATCGAATCAAAACAAAACCTAAAACTCAAGACAATGTTCTTCAGATGAACATAAAAAACATTCAAAAGCAACAACCCAAAAATACTTAAGCTAGTGCCAAACCCAAAAATTCTCATTTGAAGCTTTAAACTTCCAGTTTTTGACCTTAACAAACCACATTGTCATATTCATATACGTTTTAATTAAAAAAAAACATAAATCATAGAAAAACATGCATGAAATTTGTAAAACCAAAATTGCAGCCCTATTGACAGTCAACCAATGCATTAAATTCATATCTAAAACTAACTCTTTAGGACAAAAACCAAGCTTTGGAACCAAGAACATGAACTAACAATCCAAAAAAAAGAATCAAACAGCCACTGCTGCTTTTAGCAGATTACAAAAACCATTCTATCTTAGCAAAAACAATATCCAAATGTTTCATAAACATCCAAAAAACATTAACAACTAACTCAAAGCAACATCAAGTAAGGGCACATTTTTTTTTCCCGAAAAGTGGTTTTCGGGAAATCACTTTCCTGAATTTGTTTGTCATTGGAAAAGTTGGTCAACGGAAAGCACTTTTCTGTCAAAGAAAAATTTGGCTTGATTTCCAGAAAAATGTTTTCCTTTTATTTTGGACGGAAAACACTTTCCAGAAGTTGTGAAAAATTTAGAAATATCATATTATTTACTGATTATGTCAAATTTGGTCCTCAAACTTTTGATTGCTATATATTTTATTTGAATCTTTTTTTTTTTTAAATTTCACTCCTTAAAATTTGATTTAATTTGATTTTTATATTAACTTTGGTCATTATTTTCATTATTGTTATTTACTTTTCTCTTATCATTTTTTTAATTGAAATTTTTTATCTATCAAATTTGGTCCTCATTCTTTTGATTGTTACTTATTTTATTTAAAATAATTTATAAAATTATAATTATTATTATTTTAATTTCATCATCTTTCAATTTTTTTATCTGTTAGATTTGATCTCTATTATTTTGATTATTATTTATTTTATTTGAGATAATTCATGAAATTAGATTTTTTTTTTCAATTCCATTCTCATTCAACCTTTTAATATGTAAGATTTGTTCCTTATTATTTTAATAAACTTGAAAAAAAAAATTAAAAAGCTATTTTCCAGCTTATTTTCCATAACATAACCAAACACTGGAAAGTGTTTTCCAACTTATTTTTCATGACACTACCAAACATCAAAAAATAATTTACTTTCCCAAAATTCACTTTCCAAAGAAACCACTTTCCAAAAGGAAACTACTTTCTTGCAAACAATTGGGCTTTAAAGAAAAACTATATTTTTATGCATTAAACAACATCCAAACTTAATATAATGTGACACCAAAACAAGCCTAAAATGTCATTAAACATTAAGAAAGCATGAGTGGGTAAGCCATATGGACTCCACCCTTGAGTTTTTACATGGTTATACCCTCTTCAAGCTTGCTGACTATAGGCTGCTGCTTTTCCTTTTTTTTTTTTCCCTTTCACTCCTTTTCTTTTCAAAGTTTGTTAGACCTTCTATGTTAAACTTTTGAACCTTCTTAATATTAATAAAGTATTCCCCCTGTCTCATTTTTTTACCCTTTAAGGGGTATTTATAAGGTTTTTCTAGTTTTCTCTTTCTCGGAGTGGATCTTACACCAGTACAGCACTAACACTAGCTATAATATTTTTTGGTGGATTCCATCAAAGATTAATCAAAGATTAGCCTTTTGATTTAAATGAGAGGGTTCTATATAAAAGTTAAAAGCTATAAGCTTTTATATTAGGTTGGTTTTACAATAGTGGTTTTGTTCCTTGGTAGTTTTGCTAGACTTGGAGGGCAAGGAGCCATTTTTAGCATTTTGATCTTGAGATAGAGGTTTTAAAGCCCTTGATAAGAACCCTTTGAAAGACTTTCAAGTGTGAACACATGAAAAAATTGGGTGGTTTTTAAAATGATGGTTGTCATTGTCAAGGCTGATTGGGTTGACCACTTTCAAGGCTTCGCCAGAGTAATTTCTATGTAAATATCATCGGAAACCACTTGAAGTTGGTAGAGGAGGTGCACACCTTTCTTTTGGATCCAATTTTACTTAATTTGGAGGTCTATAACTTCACATTTATTCGTTCAAAGGTATTAACTCGATCAGCCTAGAATTTGAAAATGTAAGGAAAATTGACATGAACAAGTTGTTAAAGACTTCTGTAGAAGAATTAGGGTGTAAACATTCAATTTCATGGACATAAGATTATAGAGGGGGTGTTTCTCAGTTGAATGGTGGTGGTTACAACCCCTGAGGTGGTTGGACATGCCATATTCATTCGCCTGAACATACTTACTCGATTAACCAAGATTTTCAAAGAAAGAGATGAACAGTGGGTGAATGATATGTCATTTAGGTTAAACCCTAGAAATTATGTTTTTTAATTTTGGATTTTGCTAATTTTAATTTGTCCATTCTCGTTTAAATACTTTTAATTGCACCCATAATTATCTCTCAACTTTTAATTGCATGCAATTGTACCCTTGTCAAATTTAAATATCAGCTCCAAAGTTCAACGCTTTTTACAAACGAGTCCTTGGTTCTCAATTTGTTCAATTTCATTCTTAATTGACCACCAAAATTTCAATTCTTTTTCAGTTTGACCCCTGATTTGACCACTTTCTACCCTCAAAATTGTGTCACTTATAGATTGGTCCTTGGTCTTGGGAATCTATAATTAAGTCATTAATTGACCTCTAAACTTTAATCTTCTCATAATTAGGCCCCTAATTTGACCAATTAAGCTTTACAAAATCTAATTTCAATCCCCAAACTTTAATTTCTTCCAATTAACACCCAAATTGACTCTAAAAACTTATTTTCCTTACAATTAACTCCTTAATAAAGTTAATTTAGCCTTCTAAAATTGTCATTAAGTCCTTAACCATCTAAATTTGTATTTTCACTTGTCGTCTTAGTCCTCTATCACCAACTTAGGTTATGGGCTTATTTCTTGTATTTGTTTCTTGATTCTAGTTTTATAACTTGAATAGGTCTAAAAGTTTGAGAAAAAACACTTAAATTACCAGACAAAACTAAAAAACAAAAAATGTTTTGGAATGTAAGGATAGCATTTAAAAGTTTGGTGAAAAAACGATTGCATGACTTGAGGCATGCTCAAGAAACATATTAGGGCCAAGTTTTGAAAAGACATGGCTTTAAAACAACAAAAAAAGAAGAAAGAAGAAAGAAGAGAAAGGATGGTGTTCATGCATATAAGAGATAAAAGTAACAAAAGCAGAAATGAGGGTTGGAACAATCCAACAATACATATAACCTACAAAGTTGGCTAAAAGAGAAATGTAACAAATAAGTAGCAAGTACGAGATGATATGGTTGTCAAATCAAAAAGATTCTAAAATGTTAGCAAACCAAAAAAAAACTGAAAAGGCAATACCAACTAGAGAGTCGACAAAAATGGAACAAAAAGAAAATAAAAAGGTGAGGTGAATAAATAACATAAAGGCTATAAAACAAAAGCATGCAGTTGGTGATCAAAAAGCATAAAAAGTAGAGAATGATAATGCTTAGATAATCTAATAATTGTGCAAGGGCCATAAAACTAAGAGGGAAGCAAAATGTTTAAGCTAGCACAAAAAAACAAAATGAAGACTTAAAATAGCTCATCTTAACTAGCACAATATAAAACCAAAAACTATAGTGGAAGAGGAGCTAAGATCATATAAACTAATTGCTAACAACAACATCAAGGCAAGTGAATGAATATATTCAGTGTAAAGATTTAAAAGATAGACATAAATAGTAAAAATCAAGGGGTAAAAGCATGATAGTAGATAAAAATAAAGAGGATACATTAGAGAAAATACATCAATCAAGCACACCCAGGACAAATATTGTAATCAACTGAAACATGTAAGTGCCAAAGAAAAAAGGAAATGAAAAAAAAAGTTGTTATGCACACATATGAAATAAAAATGCATGTTAATAGAATAACAAGAACATAAGCTAGTCATCTAGTAGAAAAAACAAAACAAAAATAAAATCAGACATGTTAGTTCATTTCAGAAAAGAAAAAAAAAACTTGATTTTTTTTTTAAAAAGAAGGCAATCAATACAGGGATGAAGGACATATTCATTAATGAAAAATAAAAAGGTGCAAGGTTGTAACCCAAAAAGTTATAAATGTACATTAAAACTTTACCAAGCAAAAAAAAAAAAAAACAAATATGCAAACAACAATTCAAACAATAATAAAAGACTTGAAACAATCAAATTGAAAGATACATGGAACCTAAAAGGCTATTAATCAACCAAAGTTGTGATTTGAAGTTACATACTTTAACAATAAGCTAACATGACTCAACTATTTCAAATATCAAATAACAACTGATACAATCCATGTAAGGGTTGATCAATTAAATTTGAAATTTTCTTAACAAGCACAATTCTCAATCCAACCATTGGATTGAGCTAAAATTTTACCAGAAATTTCAGGAGGTATTATTCTATATTGGGTTAAAACTTTAAGATTATCAAAATCCATAAAAACATCACAATACAAGTTAGAAGGTGCTGGATGAATTTTGCTATGTGTTGCCTTTTGACTTGTGGAATTCTTATTTGAAAAGAATTATTTTCCTCATGATACAAGAATATTCAACAGCTTACTTTTGAAATTTTTCTAGTTCTAAAATGATCCTTAGTGGCTAGCAACAAAGTTTTCAAGTGTGGCAAGAATTCCTTAATATTTTAAAAATCCTTTTCTTATAAGGATTTCTTATTTATCCTTGCTACACAAGGAAAGAAAGGCTGGAGTATTAATGATAGATTACTTTGTTTGTTTTAGGTTATTTAAGCTTGTTTCATAAAGAACTATATTTATTATTTTGGTTTTGTGTTATTTTCATTATTTTGGACTTGTTTTAGTTTTAGTTTGGACTTTTAATTTAATTTAGGTTCATGATAACCCATTAGTCATTGTTTAGGGTTTATTAAGTGTTTTGTGCTTTAGTTTTTGTTGGGCTTTGTTTTTTTGGCCTTGGGTCAATGATCCATTAGATTATTTTGGAGGACTATATATGTTTTTTATGGCTATTAAATTCTAGCAACCTTTTATCATTAAATAATTTAGATTTTTGCTCGAAGTGCATCACATTCTTTATTAGATCATAGATCAACAATTGACTTATAATGGAAGACTTCTTCTGCATGTTTATTTATGGTAGGTACTAGATAAGAATTGAGTAATTTGGTCAATCTTTTCTTTTAGGTTCGCTCTACCATCTTTGGTTCATTGGAATGGAAATCATGTGATTTTCCTATTGTGTGTTGTCTTTAGGTTTAATTGGTTTTGACTTAACTTGCCTTGGTGTTGTGTTTTTTTTACTGTAACGTGTTGTTTATATGGTATGTTGTTGGTTGTACAATTGTCTTCTGTATTTGATTTTAATTAGTCAAGGGATTTATCTTGTAATTGTAATTTTTTCTTGGTTCTTTAATTTTGCTAGAATAAAATGGTGGATTATGTTTGGTAGGCTTTTGGGTGGGGTTTTAGAATGGTTTGAAATTTTAGGGGGTTTGAGAGATTAAATTGGATTTTGTTTAAGTGATTGTTTGTTGCTAGATTAGGTGAAGGGAACACGTGGTCTCGGTTAGGTTGTCTGTTAAGATCTTGTCTCTAAAGACTAAGATGTCACATCAACATTTTTATGAAACTCTTTATTTTTTTGTTTAGAACATATGTTTGGTAAGATGTGTTTTTTAATGAGTTTGTTTTTCTAGTAACCAATCCTAATCTATTTCCAACTTCTTTTTTTTTTTTTTGTTCTGAAACCATATGATTTTACTTTGTACTTTGTCTTATTGAATAATTGTTTTTAGTGTTTTTTTTATTGTTATGATTTGTTTGCATACCTTTTATTTTGTATGACCTTGTTAGACCGACCAGGTTAAAAAATGAGCAACTACTTTTATATATATATATATATATATATATATATATATATATATATATATAATTGGTCCAATGACAAAATAATAATATTTTTGTTATTTTTTAAGTTTAATAGCTCTTTAATTATTAAATTAAAAATAATAGCAAACTTGTAAATGATTAAATAATTCTTATTGATTTTTCTTAATACGTTAGGTAAACTAATACACATACAACATGCTCGGTTGAAAAGTGTAATTTTCCAAAAATCATAGGCAAATACAATTTTAACCAAACAACTTATAATTTTTTTTAAAAAACAAAACATGGGCAAAAGAGTAGTGCTGCAAGCCTACAACCGTGCAACTAGACTAATTGGTGAAAGGAGATGTAAGAAAAAAATGGGTAAATTGGACAATTAGCGCACAAAATACAAATAAAAGATGAAATAACACATGATGAACATGTTTTTGGCAAAATAGCACAATTTAAAACACATCACGGTTCAGAATCATGATATTTGACTAAATATCGCGGTTGTGAATCATAATATCAATTAGCAGACCATTTTGATAAACATTTTAGAAAACGATCGGACAATAGCCAAAACAATCAATTAGTGCATGGATCAAGCTGTGGTAAAGCTTGATGTGGTTAAGACAACTAATGTACACAAAACCAATATGGATCACATATGAATGGACTTGCTCATGTATTCGGATCCGCTTATGTGTACGACAATAAATAGTTGTATCATCTTGCATAATAATTTAAATTATAATTAAATACATGTATAATACATTTTATGATAATTAAATTAAACATAAATTGGAAACATATTAAAATTAAATATTTTTACAATGCTGACGAATACATCATTTAATCGATATCAATCTTGCAACCGTAGGACAAAATATGTTCTTCGATCTAAGAGGATACTTCCATTTTAATTAATGCGGCGCTTTAGAAGTGTGGTATTTTAAGTTGTTATATTTCAGAAGCATGATAAGTAGTTGTTGTATTTTAGAAACATAACAAAATTAAATTATGCTATTTTATTAAATAATTTTTAAATAACATAAAACACAACAATATCAAATTATGCTATTTTACTATTTTTTTTTAAAATAATATCATTTCCTCATATTTTTAAGTTTATGGTGATAATTTTTTTTTTTGTTAAAAAAACAGCAAAAATACATACGACTGTGCGGAGACACACCACATCGACTAGTTAGTTCTATTAAAAATCTATCTTCCGTTCCCGATAATTACTGATTGTTAAGATGCCACAAGCAGAGATTAAAAAAAAGAAAGAATGGATATGTACACATACGACCTCTCTCTGTTGGATTTCTCCGATCCCTTCTTCGATCCAATCTCCACTTCTCACCTTCACCAACTTCTTCACCGTTCGTCATCATCATCATCATCAAATTCTTCAACAGTAATCGATCGCCATGATAAGCCAAAGAGCCCTCCAAGGCACCGTCATGATGGAACGTCCCCTCTCCCACTTGGAATGGACTGGTGCCTCCCTCCTCGTAAATGGGTTTGTCTTTTCAATACATATAATTTTTCTTATTCATGATTGTGGGTCTTGCTGATTTTTGGTGTATGATTTATATATATAATTTTGATTGTTCATGGAAATGACTTAAGCTTTATACACTTGTGGGAACTTTATTTGATTGCTAATGTCCTAGTCTCTGAATATTAGGATGGACGGAATTCCGTTTGGCCTCATGATCCACATACCGGATGGAGTTATTGTGTTACCATTCCGTCTTGGATTCTTGTGCCCAAGTCAAGAGGTTCAGATCCTGTCGCGGTATCATTCTCCACAGCTCAATTTTATTTTATATTGTGAAAGCAGATAGCTTTCTGTTTTAACATTCATTGACCACAGTTTTACAGAGTTCAAGTTGGTGTACTGTCACCCGAAGGGCTCACCACCACCAGAGGGATATTGCGAAGATTTAGTGATTTTTTAAATCTATTTTATGAGGTGATTTAAATGTCAAGTCATTTTTGTTGATGGGTGTTTATTTGACTTTCGAAAATTGCTGCTTCTTGTATGTCATTTGTTTTTTCCTCGTTTGGTTGTATAGTGGTTTTAAAAGCTCACTTTAACTATTGATTGTAGCTTAAAAAGGCATTTCCTCTTAAAACTCTTCCTCCAGCTCCTCCAAAGACGATTTTGAGAATGAAGAGCAGGATATCTGTGGAAGAGGTAGGTTCTTTTTGCCCCCTTTTTACATTTTCTTGGTTTTTTATGCCATGTCGTGTATATAAGAATCTGCATGATTCCATGTTGCTTCCATGATTTTCCAGTAGTTAAAACTTAAAGGTGGTTCTGTCTGTGCTCTTCAATTTAAGAAATCAGTGATGCATATGAACATGATATCACTGAATTTTATCCCAGCCAGAGGACTGGGATTCTGTATATGCATATATATGTAGAAGGTCTTTGAAGATTTCTTTTAATCTGTCTCAATTTTTCTTACCTCATTGCAACCGTGAAAAGAGAAAATAGATCAAAAGGAAATAATGGAACAAACAAATAAAGACATACATTCGGATACTGCTGCTCCTGGAAGCTGTGTAACTAGCATGGGAAAGGAGATATTCCATTGTCTTGTCTAGTTTTAGAGACTCAAGCATGCCTCCATAATTTGGATGGTTTGCTGAAATTTTGCAACTGGAGCACCATTATTCCACACTTGCTCTCTATGTTGTTATATTTGATTATATTCATCATGCTCAGTGCCTAAGATAATAAAGGAACCCTTAGGCCTTATTCTGGTTATTTTGGGACTAAATTTCTCTTCAGATTTTGACTGTTTGTGGAGAATAAAAGCATTGAAAATTGTAACTTGAGTAGAACTGTAGCCTGGATATGTAATTATAGAAGTGTATGTGGGAAGCTTGGCAAAATATATCATATCAAAGGTAGATTCAGAAGGACAATATCCTTAAGCAGTTTTTATTCGTCTATAGTGACTCGTGGCATGCTCGATAATCGCTTCTGCTAGAAAGTGCATATAAGTTTATCAATGTGACTTTAAGCCTTGATGAGAACGATTGATCTTCTTAACTCCATTTCTGGTATTCATGGAGAGTAGCTCCATTATAACGACTTTTACAATATAAAAAATGTAAAGAAAATGGCTTAGCAATTGACAGAACCAGCCTGGAATGACAGTTGTGTGTGAATGTGAAACAGCTTTGCTGAAATAATGATTTTGGACTTCAGTTGATGTTTGAATGTTTCTATTTTTAGTTTCCCTTGTATGGTTTCACCCATAAACACATGATCTTTGCATAGTTTGAGTGATTGTCATGCTTCCTAGCTGGGTTTCATATCCTCCATGTCTAAATAGGATACTGTTATAGTTGTTCTCTTTTGCCAGCACTAAGTTGTAGATTTTGAGCATCCAAAAAAAAAAAAAAACCAAAGTGTGAGAAATGGGCAGGTGGAGTGACCAAAACAACGGGTTTGCAGCTGAATTTAGTTAAGTTGCAGGCAGAGACTCTTGCAGCCTTGAGTTGAGGGAGCAGATGCAAGGGGCATGGTGATAAGTTATTTGAATTTCAGCTGGGAGATTGCTCTGTTAGCCAAGGTCTGTTAGTACGGGGCCAAACTGGGAAAGAGAGGTGATGTTTGGCTGAATTTTGGCAATGCAGATTGGTTAGTCCATTGAGGATGCGGTGTTTTGAAATTAGGTGGGAGCTTGATGTAATTTCTTCTTATAGGATTGTGCAGGCACTGAAATTGATGAATGGGTGAGTACATGCATAATGGGGTTTCAACCTAGATATCCTTAGTTATTTAGTCGGCTGCATGGCATCACCTGCTTTTGGATTAGAACTAGATTCGCAAGAACTTATCTACTAGCTGGATTTACCTAGTAGAACAATTTGGTTTTGGTGGTGGTGTTGTGCAAAACCCAAGTAACCAAGTAATAGCACAAAATAAAAGGGACAAAATATAACGTGGTTCGGCAAAGCCTACTCCACAAAACTTCAGTATCAAATACAGGGTTAAAAAGCACAAATTAATCACACACACACACACACCTAACTATCCAAAACCCAGTTACATCCAAGGAATCTTTGCTGCATAACTATTAGCCCCCGCAAACTACTATTGTGTAAAACTAAACGAGAAGGCAACCCTTTCAAAAACCTACAATAATGCGTGCCAAAAAATTCTACTACCAGATTTATGGTTGCCATTACACACAATCAATATTTGAGGCACACATAAACTAGACACTACACATGCTATTTATACTAGCAACAAGGTCTTTCTTTAAGATTCATTAGGAAACACACTTCAAGCTCAACACCAACAAGCCTCATTTCCTAAATAGAATATGTCAACACATTCTGTTCTTGTTTAGGACTCCAAACCATGCAATTACCAATCTAACGAAAACCTACTCACCAACTTAAGCCACAACTCACAACTGTTGGTTATTTCAAGGGGTTGGAAATTGTGTTCTGTGGTTCCAGAACTGAAATGCTAGAAAGCAAAGTATATGAAAAGAAGTTCTGTAGCTTGGAAAATGGAGCCTTGGGCTTGATTTGGATGAAACTTCTGGTGAACAAGCATATAAGATGGTGCGGTGGATGTTGCTTTTTTCTTGTCAACCAGAGAGATCATATTCTTAACTTTGGAACTAGAGATTATTCCTTCACTTCTTTGGTTTGAAGCTTTACAGATCAATATGCTTATCAGCCTTCTTTTGCCAAACCTTATTTATGGGGACTGTGCATCCATCTTGGTGCTCTTTTAGTATTTTGTTAGTTATCAAAAGGATGGATGGAGAAACTCGATAAGTTTGTGTTTTCCTTATTAGCCATGTTTACATGTGTTTATTTACAGCAAAGGGTATGCAGGACAGCTTAGGGTGCTGTTCCGGGTGTGAATTTCAGGGGCTGTTTACGGTTATGAAAAGTGATGTTAAGAGTAACTTTCTGGTTTGAGTTCGTCTTTTGATGGTTAAGAGCAATAGGATTGACTGGGCTTGGAATTCAATGGAGGTTGTTTGATGGTTGGAATGTGGGATTTGAGTTACTGGAAATTGTAGAAACTTCTAGAGTCACACTAGTATGGTTTCTAGGAGTCACATCTAGAGGATAGAAAACCTAAGCTTCACATCTAGAATTCGTAGGAGTCACACCTAAGAGGAGATTGCATCGCAATCAAAAGCAAAATTGTTGGATTTTATTCATCCAGTCTCTTCTAAAAATAATGCATTACATACCTTTGCCTAGAGTTTCTAATACTCGAAGTCCTATATAAGAAATTACTAGTAGTTCTATTTTGGAATATGAAATACCCAATAAAGCTAATTACTTTAAACTAAAGAAACACTAAAAAGACCTGGAAATTCTAGATTTTTCAGCGAACTTAGAAATAACAAAAATACCCTTGTCTACAACAATACAATCTGAGATTAATGTGTATCTAGAATTTAAAATTAGCTATTTCCTTTAGAATAATAATGGTAATAATATTCTCAAAATGGCTAGTATTTTGCAGCGAAGATGTTCTCTGGAGGATTGGATGGAAAAACTATTATCAGACATTGATGTATCCAGAAGTGCTCCAGTAGGAACATTTCTTGAGCTTGAGGCTGCAGCAAGGTCATGTAGGTGTTTGTAGATGCATCTTGAAAATAACTCTGTTTTTTGGTTGAACGTTTAACAGTGTACTGTTCCCAAAGCAAAGAATATAAAATACTCTATTGCTCATGCTTTTCTGAATTAATATGTAGTTTTATCCTATTCAGCTTTTGATGATGCGAATCAGGAAGGGGAAGATGTTGATTCATCTGTTATAGGCATGGTTCCATCATTTCTTCTGCAAACCAGCTTGGATGGTTCTGTTCTTGCTGGTAGTACATCAGTTGCATCATATCATGATTATGATTCTCCTGGTGAGATGTCAGGGTTTGCAACTCCAAGGATTGAAAGAGATATCAATGATGATCTTGGCATGGAAGCTTCAATGTCTGATCAAAACATAACCGATCCCACTGAAACACCTGTTAAACACAGTAGGTTTAGCAAGACCTCTATTCTGGAGAACCTAGAAAGGTTTTCCCAGCAGAAAATACATCCTGTAAGGGTTAAAAGTATCACAGGCAGAGATAAACATGCTGATAGTACATCTAAAGCTAAATCTTTTCTTGGTGATGAAACGGTACCTTTGCCCGAACAAGAGTATCTGAGACTGGATGGTCATATCCGACAACTGTCTACAGAGAGTACTGAGAGTGACATCAGTTCTGTGAGAGCTAGTGAAATATCAAATTTGGGGATGGGTAATTTATTTGGTGATAATTCAATTGATTGTCCTGAAGGAACTGAGAGTTCTAAAATCATTGATGCTTCTGTAAGCTCTGATTTACAGTTATCAAGGGATGTACTAGTTGCTCTTCCATCAGATGAGCGCCATAAATTGAACAGGATTCTTAATACTTTACAGCAAAGACTGGCTACTGCAAAAACAGATGTGGAAGATCTTATAGCAAGATTAAATCAAGAGATTGCTGTGAGGCAATTCTTGACAACAAAGGTATGCTTGACTATGCTTTTGTGCTTTCTTGCGCAGTTTTAGTTTCATTTTTATAGCAGCGTAGGAATAAATTTAAGGTGATGTGTGATGCAGCACTCTGTTCTATCTTTTATCTTTTTTCTTTTTTGGAAGAAAAATTCTTTCTAACATTGAGATGGACCAGGTGAATTTCATTGAAGTTTTGGAGCTAGGTAGACTTGCCATCATTATACTAGTGCTATTTTAATGGCAAAAATTCCAGCAAGATATAAACACCTCTCGCTCTCAATATGCGCATGCACACCTGTGTGTTCTGTATATTCTTATTCCTATTTTAGTGTAACTAATTATCTTTTCTGAGAAGAAGAGAAACGGATAGACAACACCATTATCTTTGTTATTACAAATTTACTAAACTCAGTAAAATTGAATGATCTTTTGATGGTAGACGATGTTGAATGGTTTGGATAGACATTCTTATTAGTAAAGTGCAACTGAACAATTATGGGCTCATTGTATTCAAAGGTTTAGGTTTGTCACTGTTATTTAATTGGATGAAATACTGCAGTGCAACCAAAATTGTGCTGTGAATTGTGAAATTCGTGTTACCGGACAGCACTAACTCTATTTGCTCCAATCTAGCCGTCATCTTTTGATTCTATGAGTGTAGTAGCATTCTGACTGTGGTTTTCAGTAGGCAATACTAAGCCATGCAGTATATAATATACATGTACATATCAGTAGCGAGGACATAACCGGGTTTTGAGGACTTTTTTTGGTAGGTTAAAGATTTGGAAGAGGATCTTGAGACTACTAGAAACAATTGTAAAGAAAACATGCAGCAAGCTGTTTTGATTGAAAGGGAAAGATTTACTCAAACGCAGTGGGATGTGGAGGAACTCCGTAGGCAGTGTTTGGAGTTGGAGCTAAAACTGAAACATGAACAGGTTTATTCTCTTTAAACTATCATTCTCTACATTTCATTCTATTCCATTATGATGAGAGCTGGTGAATGATCCATGATAATATCCAGGATGAAAAGGCATGTTCTGAGTCTGCTAAAATTTCAATACTGCATGACAACAAAATGTTGCTGCAGCAGTTGGATGTTGCTAGAAAAGATTTTGAAGACTTAAATAAAGATCATGAAGAGTTACAGGTGAAGTCAAAAGCAGATGTAAAGCTCCTTGTTAAAGAGGTCAAATCTCTTCGAAATTCTCAGAGAGAACTAAAGCAGGAGCTTAGCCGATTGATGAAAGAGAAATTAGAAGTAGAGGTAAATTCTCTTTTCACCAAAACGTGTCGGTTTCATCATTTTGCTTCTTGTATCACAAGTTCAAGTCAGGTCTTCAATGTCTACCCAACCAGTTAAATTTTCTCCCTTATTTCTATTAATTTGGTTTGCTCTTAGGTTTTCTTCAATCAATCTTATTGTATTGTTTCTCTTTGTAATATTATTGAATGATATTTGCATATTCACATGTGGCATTCTACTATGTGCATATAGTTCTTTGTTGCAAAAAACCCCATCAATTAGTACTGTTTTTTATGTGTATTTCAGAGAGCAGTTCATAAGGAAAAGCAAATAACCGAGAATGTAATTGCTGCTAATGCCAAGCTGTTGCATGAGTGTGAAATTCTTCACAACAGGCTTGAAGAATGCAGTGTGAACTTCCTTATCGAGGAGGAAGATAAATTAATTGTGGATACTTCATCACCATCTGATGCCATTGATCTCTTGACTACATCTGACAATCGAATTGGTCTCCTTCTTGCAGAGGTAACTTCCCACATTTTATTTATTAACCTGAAAATGAGAAAATGTTTCCACCTTGAATCTTTTTTCCACATGATGGTAGCTTTGGAGTTTGGAGTATTGAAATATAGTGTTTGGACAATCTCATTTAAAACATGGTGCTTTTCCCCACAAAATATAGTACCTTGTATGCTTTCATATCAAACATAAATGCATGCATTTACATTGCATGTGAATAATTTAAATTTGTGCATTTCTGGATGAATTTATATGGGTGTTGATTTATTTAACAATATTCTCATCAGCCTCAGTGATTGAAAACCGTTAAACTATTATTCTTATTCTTTGAATCAACGGTTCCTTGCATGTGATATTTGGATGAAAGAATGAAGGTGCGCAGATAGTGGTTTGGAATGCAGTGGGATTTATCATTGTTCTGTGAACATTTAAATTCTTGACAGGGATATCCTTCTCTATGCTCTTGATAGGGATATCCTTTTCTACATGTCTATTTGATGTTTTTTCGGAACCTTTGTTCATCAACTGATTGATATGGATTGTAATCCATATAAAAAACCGAAGAACAGTCTGTAGAAAAGATGTGTCTACCCAAAGAAAGAAGACAATTTAGATTGCTACTGCATGAGACAATTCTATCCATCTCTCATGGCATGATGCAAACACGATGGATAGATGCATGCAAGGTGACTTTTCAAATAATCTGAAAAAAAAAAAAACCATTGAAAGTACCAGTTTTTGGGAAAAATGTCCAAATCGATGCTGGTGTTGGGTGATGACGCTACATAATGTGGAACAATTTTGAAATCTGCACTATTTACAATTACAGCATAGCGTGTCAAGATTCTTTATCC
Organism: Populus deltoides; assembly: GCA_015852605.2. Classification (NCBI taxonomy): domain Eukaryota; kingdom Viridiplantae; phylum Streptophyta; class Magnoliopsida; order Malpighiales; family Salicaceae; genus Populus; species Populus deltoides. Next base: position 32,929,386 of record CM027570.2, on the reverse strand, counting down.
AACTTAGTGTCTTGGGTACATTATAGGCTCTAAAGAAATTCAGAAGTGTTTCATGTACAAAATCTAGACTGGTTTTCCTTGCACTGCACAATATAGACTAAACTCTGGTTGAACAGGTTTCTATGATTTCATGTACCATCCTACCTTTGTAACATCCTTTTCTCATAATTTCTTGCAATCCTGGTTATATTAACCTTTACATGCTTGCATATGTTTCATAAACTCGAGCAGGCACAGCTCCTGGCACAGGATTTGGAAAATTCTGTGGCAAGATTGGATGAAACTCACAACACAAATGACAGTGATAGAACGGAGAATGAGTTGAGGAAGATGCTGACAGAAACTTTCATTGACAATGCCAGATTGAGGATGCAGGTCAATTCCATAATCCGATGTGCTCTAAACTTACATTTGAAGTCTGATAAAGATGATGAAGATGAGGAAGCTCCTTTGAGAAAAACTGTCCTAAGCAAATTCTTAGAAAGATAATATACAAGGATATGGAAACAAAAAAGCATTTTCATGTTAGATTGTATACTTAATAATAGTTATCAGATTGTTAAATGCAGCAGTTGCCATGCAAATGCAAAGGTGCCTGACCATACCACACTAGTTCTAGCGTACAAAACTCGTACCATTCAAAGCCAAAGCCAGGCCAGGCTATACAATTTCTGGCCATCACATACACAGGCTACACCTAGATGTGCACTTCTTCCAACTTCATTTTATTTCTCTCTTCTTATACATTATTATATCTTCCAACTTCATTTTATTTTTCTCTTCTTATACATTATTATATCTTTCAATATTTTTTTACTTGAGCTTCAAATAATCTCCTATTCTTGAAGGACTTACTTTTGAGGCTAACATCCAGCCAATCAGTTAAGCCTATCAACCAAAGGCAAGCCCATTACTCCATCATTATCAATCCATTAACATAATCATGAAAAGTTAAATTTTGTCTGAAGGTTTTTCACAACTTCATTTTATTGCATTGTTTGTGAAACCTGAATAAAAACTAGTCTATTCTCTCTTATCCATCATACTTTTCCATGAATGGTGAAATTTCAAAACATGAAAAAGATTGATCTCTGTATCATAGGAACTCTAGCTCTCCAACAACTCTCTTATTAAGTTCAAGTGCTTAATAATATTATATAGCCATACAAAAACATCTTCTTAATCTTCCATTCCATTAATAAAAAATATAACATATAGCTCTTTATATGCACTAAAAGCATAAAGACAACTCTGATTCCTCAAATAAATAAGATAAAAAGATGTGTAAAGTATGCACGAAACCTTAACTTTACAAAGGAGTTGTTCTCTCATTTGACTTTCGCTTATATGCTCCCAATAAAAAAAACTTAAACACAAGATGAGATCAATAATTGCATAAGCTTATAAGAATGAACATTAGTCCCACCTGGTGAGAGATTCTATTTTGTCATTGAGTGTTACACACTAACCTCTCTAGAGAATGTGTCTCTGAGAAGGCTAACTTAGACAATCATAATGGTTTTACAAACCCTAGAGAGAACATAAAAAACATTAGAAGCATCCTAGAGTTTTTGAAACAAAATATTGATGCAATGTGCAAAGTTCTCCTAACAATATTTTATGGTTTTGCTAAGGTATGGTATCACAATCTTGAATCTGACTAATTATTAGCCTTCACAATCTTTATGTAAGGCTCATATTTCGTATTAACACTATCATTTTAGATTAAAAAAAAAAGCAAGACTAAACTGTTTTCCATTACCCAACGAGAAGATAAGAGCACTATAGCTTATCTTTAAAGATTTAATGAGGAAATGCTAAACATGAAAATATACTTGAATCAATTGTCACTAAAGCCTTGATTAGTGGAGTCTATAACTACTCATTATAGGAAAACTTGTATACTCTCTCTAATAGAACTCTCCTCAATGTAAAATAGACAATGAAAAACCATATTCGAGTAAAACAAACAAATGTCACTAGATAGGGACAACTTCATTTTCAAATAGCATAATCTCTACAACACCTTCAATCTCCTACCTGGACATCATCCAAGAGGAGCAATAAAAGGTCCATTCATGATCGCTTGACATTTCTTAAGCCTCTAATCACACCTTTACCATTATGGATGTTGATGAAAAAGATTTCATACATTATCCACCTCTAATGAAGAGTGGCATGAAAATAACAAATCCTAACAAGTTCTATAATTATCACCATGACCACAATCATGATTTGAAGAATATCATGCTCTAAAAAAATATATTAAAGATTGATCTCCAGGGTGATATCTTCAACAATGTATGAAGAAGGAGATGCAATATAAACAAACATAAAAAATCCATATGAAGCACTATCTAAGATCAAATAATTTTTAAAATTGTATCTCTATATTTTAAACTTTTTAAATAAAAATAGTAACTTTCTCAATGTTTTTGGTGACACCATGAAAAATCTCCATGGTGAGATTTTCATGTCTTCATTAAAATCTTCATATCTCTATTGAATTTTTCATGTCTTCAAACGTATCTCCAAGAAAAATCTCCATGGCGAGATCTCTATGTCTCCATTGAAATCTTCAGAGATCTTTCTATCTCTATTGACATCTCCATAAGTGACTCCATGAGAAATATCCATCGGGGGATATCCATTCAAATATATACATCTTCATACAATATTTCCTTGTATAATGCCTTTTTTTTTTTTATCACAAAGCATTTTTCATTTCCTAAATAATAATGTTCTCTACTAGAACTTGATAAAATCTCATATTCCTTGCAAGAAAAATTCTCATGTTAACAAAAGTCACAAAAGAAAAATATTCATTTCTCATGAAGACATAATCATAAAGGTAACATTTTTCATGCGAACATAACTACAAAAGTAATTTTTATACAATAAGTATTTTTTTCTCCTATTTTTTCTGGTTAAATTCATTCACACATGATTGTTTAAAAGACTTGAGGGGCAAATGATAATACACAAAAAATATATAAAAAACAAAATCCCCCAAATGGGTCAGGACTGGCATTTTCTAGCTATTTGTGCCAACCTAAATGGCTGGATTTAACCCTTGGTCCTACCCAACACCTCACCTTGTTTTTATGCCTAGTGTCATAACCCAATTCTGGGTTATTCCAAAAAAAAAAATCACATTTTTTTCAAAATAAAAATAAAAAAATAAAATAAAGGCTGGCTGCGTGAAGAAAGCAGACAGGGGAGGATTCTAAAAAATACAAGTTATAATTTTTAGAGTAAATTCAAGGCCTAATTGTACCCTATTATGCCTAAAAATGAAGAAAACAATGCAAATTCAAGGTCAAGTTAAATGATTATTGGACGAATTTGCATAAAAATTAAGTCCAATGACATAATTAAATTTTTAATAGGCCAATTTGATTTAATCATGGGCCAAATTAAATTTTAATTATGTTTAAGAATTAATTTGGATCCAATTAAAGGATTTAATTAAGTACAAGGATTTAATTATACTTTAAATGGGTTAAATTAATTCTATTTGGGGCTTAATTGGTGAAACATTAAGTTTCGAAGCCTAATTTGGGCTTAATTGAGAAGATTAGAATTTTAAGAGACCAAAAATTTTTACCAAGTTAATTGATTGAAATTAGGGGCCCAATTGCAAGAAAATTGAAGTTTTGTGGTCAATTAGGGGTTAAATTGAAGAAATTGACAGCCAAGGACCAATCTGCAAAAGGCGCCAAAATTTAGGGGCTTAATTGATAAAAATCGGGGGCAAAATTGAAGAAATTGAAAGTTTAATGGTCAATTAGGGGTTAAATTGACAAAATCCGAGAGAAAAGACCATATTGCAATAGGCGCGTAACTTTGGGGTTTCAATTGAAGTTCATCAGGGGCTTAATTGCATTAAATCCAAAGTTTAGGGTCCATTAGGGGTTCAATTAAAACAAATTGGAAGATAGAGGACTGCATTGAACTTCGGCAAAATCCCTATTCAAACGCAAAACGACGCCGTTTTGAGTATTTTAAAAGAAGAAGAAGAAGAAGAAGACCAGATGATGCGTCGTCTGGTCACTGTTCATTGTCTTCTTTTTTTACCCGAAAGAAACTGTCTGGGTACCTGCTTTGCAGGTGCATTTAATGCACCTAACGTTCATCAAATTTAACGAAACTTTTATGAAAACGATCCTCTGCGGTTTCTATACAGCTCCATATAAATAGTTCAGTTTGAATGACAACCCATCGGCGCAGGCGCCAGCCTAAACATGCCAACTCAGGTAGCCTCTACAGATTTGATAGTGCACCATGCCTACTTTGAGCCAACGGTTTGGATCCTTCCCAACAGAATCAATGACTGAAATTTTACCCCGGTTTAGACGAGATTACCCTCTTCCATCGCCTATAAATAGAGGCGGGTTTGATATCCTGGAGGAGGAGAAAATCGGGTCCAAAAATTGCCAAAAACTAGCCTTTTCTGCTCAGTTTTCCTGCAACCAGTCCTTTCTCTTCTTTCTCTCTCCGCCGTGGCCTTCAGCCACCACCACCCTCATCATTGGTCTTTCCACCATCAGCTCCATCACAGGAAGCCACCAATCGACCACCGAGAGCCACCGTGAACCTTTCTCTCTCCTCTCTACAGCCCCTCCCGTTTTCTTCTTCTTCTTCTTTTGCTTCCTCAGCCACCGGCCACCATCTCTACTACAACCTCAGCCACCGACCTCACGTTAGCCCCTCTTCGTCTCGACCAGCCAGACCTCCATTTAGGCACTCCGGCGTCAGGTAGCGCGGCCTCTCTATTGCTGCAGCTAAGTTGCTGCATGCAGAACGAATTCTCGTTCTGCATGCAACATAATTACTTTGCATGGTTGCTGGGTCGAGCCAGCAACCATGTGGGCCTGGGCTGAACCATTTGGGTCCGGCCCACCCCAAAAAGAGAAAGAAAATATGTTGGGCCGAGATCGACCTAACCGTTTTGGGCCAATATCGGCCCAATCATTTTCTGGGTTTCTTCCTGGCCTAGTTACCTGGGCCATCCCGGCCCACCTGTTTTAATAATATTTAATTAATATATAATATTATATTTTAAAAAAATTTCAAAACATTTTCAAAAAGAAAAAAATATTTTGTTGCATACGGCCAAATCCTAAAATTTTTCCAAGCATATTTTTCATAAAAAAAAATTGCATCTTTTTCATGTCTAAAAAAATAAAAAATGGATATCGTAACCAGTTTATGATTATCCTTTTGGATTTGGCCAACATGTCAAAAATCTTTTTCCAACCTTTTTTTTTAGGGTTTAAATGTAGACTTTAATATTTATGGGGTGTAAAATTACATGATAAAGTACACCCTCAGGTATTAAAGATACAAGGTGTAAATAAATGCGATGCTAAAAATTCAGACTTTAGAACGGTTAGGATTTAACCCGATAAGGTAGAGACTCTCTCATGAAGAGAAATTTGCCTTGAGCCTTACAAAAGACCAACGAATTGAAACCCGACTTAGAAAAAACAATCAAACAACAATGCAGCTTACCTTAGGTAGGGTGCACTGGGGGTGATACGTCTTTCCCTTGCACAACCAGTCCCTTACTCAGACTCTTGCAGACCATAGGTTCCTAGTGACCATAATACTAGGTGGCGACTCCTAAACATTAATCATAATTTTATGATTAAATCCAAAAACCCTTCCCAACACACAACACCTCACATATGAGGCACGATAGGAGCCTCCACCGTCGCCAGACGACGTCGCGCCGGCGCTCGCCACCCTGCAAAACCTAGCATGCCCCTATATGTATTTTTTTCAGGTTCCTAGAGGTCAGGACACAACTTTTCATGCACAAATTTTTTATATACACAACTTTTTCTATACAAAGCAAGCACTATTTTTTGTGATGACAATGCCCATCACCAACACTTCCAACCATTATTTTTTGTGATGACAATGCCCATCACCAACACTTCCAACCATGACATAACACATCAACCAACAAGCCACCATGGCTAGCCAATAGTAGCAAAAAAATTTCTCCACCAATGATACATCTCATGCTTCATGAAAAAAATCCAAGATCTGGGTGTATAAATACACCCATTCATAGGTAAAATCCAAATCCTATCCTTGACCAAATAGGTCCATAAAAAAGCAAGCCATAAGCCTTAGCCAGGCAAAAGCATCAGACTATGCCATATAAGTTGTCATATAAAAGCCAGAACTAGATCGGACTATATAATTTATGTCCAAAACACATACAAAGGCTATACCTAGATATACTCTCTACAACTTTATTTTATTTTTCTCTTCTTATACATTACTATATCCTTCTATATTTACCGACTTAAGCATAAAAGAGTTTCCTATTCTTCAAGGGACTTTATTTTACAAGTGAACGTCTAGCCACCTGGTCAAACATATTAACTAGAGGCTAGCCCATCATTATATCACCATTAATCCAGGACATAACCATGAAAACTCTAATTTTTATCTAAGTTTTTTTTTTGTGACTTTATCAATTGATCACAATGAATATTAAATATTTACTTAGAATTGAAATGTTGTGTTGATATATTCTTTATGGTGAAAATGGTGAAACAACGATTGTAAAATGAATGCCCAAGGCTTGTAGCTGAAAGCAAAGAGATAATATAGAAGACAACCCATTTTGAAACCTATTTAATTTGATTTCTTGTTGCTTAATGATATTTTTACTTGTTATTTAATAAGATTTTCAATGAATTTTGTTTCTATAACTACAACTTCAATTTGGTGGTTGAATTTGTGAAATTTAGAGAAAATGATATGGGGGTTACATGTCCAGGTCATATTTACGCTTTTTATGCAACTATAAAATATTGAAGAAATAAAATCTTATTATAGTCCTTGCAAATCCCCTTCATTACAATTTAGTCATTTTTTGGACTATAAGACTTTTTAAGTGTTGCAACTGGTATGGTTGTTTTCTTGTGCTACCTTGTTTTTGCTTCAAAATTTTAACTACTATTTTTTTTCTTTTTAATTTACTTTGATCTTTATTTTCTAATATTATAGTCTTGACTAGATCATTGTCAGTAGTTATGTTGAGGTCGAATCAAAGTTTTTTGGATGTAAAAAAATAAAAAAAATTCAAGCGTTGCTGACTTGTTTTGTAGTAGCAAGAAAAATCTTAATTACTCAAAATCTGATGTATATATTTAATAAAATAAATTAAAGATTATATGTGCTACTAAATTCTAAAAAGATATTTTAACGCCAGCTAAAGATTAAATCGGGAAATTGAGAAATAGACATAGATAAAGATATATGATCTTGTGTTTCAGGGAGCCTTTTAATTTGTTTACTTAGCTATATCGCACTATTTTTTTTTATATAAAAAGAGTAATAATTTAAATTCCTTTGAAACAAAATAATTTCTTAGTAAAAATTTTTCTTTTCTTATTAATATCTTTGATCTCAATAAAAAAAAATGTAATATTTTGTTCTATGTCATTTATGTAATAAAAATCAAAACCATTTAGAAGATATACTAAAAAAGACTATACGAATTTAAATAAGAATAAAAAAGATCTTTCTAACTTAAATCCATTTGTCTCATTAACGCGCTATTACGCTATTTAAAAACAATTACTAGAATATTTGTTTCTTAAACAACATTCTATAATTATTTTTGTCATACCCTTTACGAGAGTACAATGTCATGGCGACCTTTTCTAGGCGGGTTGAGAGGTCATTGGTTGGATAAAGAGTCGCCACATAGTATTATAGTTACTAGAAACTATAATCGGTCATTTAAAGATTCTAGGCAAGGGACTGGTTGTGTAAAAGGAAGGTATTAGCAACCTTAGTACATCTTACTTGAGGTAAGGTGCATTGTTTTTCTTTGTTTGCTATGGTTAGATGGTGTTTCTAATTCTATCAACCTACCATGACGGGTTTGCTACGATGAACAAACCCTGGCTTCTTAGGTCAAAAACTTAGGATGAAAGGTTGAAATGTTCTCAATTATTATTGAGGCTTCTTTTAAGGCAAACTTGTAATTTTTTAGCTGTGTCATTTCAAATAATATTTCAGATAAAATTCCTTACTGTTTTTATCCTTATAGTAGAAATGAATGAATTGTATTACTAGTGATAATATCTTGGATTTGATCCCTTATACAAGTTTTTATCCTTATATTAAAATGAGTAATAAATTATTATCCTTAATGATATTTTGGATATTAACTCGTTTTTAGATTTTTATATCTATATATTAAAAGTGAATAATATATTTTCTTGCCAAAAATAAGTTTTTTATATTTTTGAAATATAGGCAAAAATCCTTTTAAAAAACTTGCTGTAAAACCTAAACAATATTTTTTAAAAACATGCCAAAGTATTTTAGATTTTTAAAAAATGCTCAAAGAATTGTTAGAATTTTTGGCCATATGTAAAAAAAAACCTTTTATATTTTTATAATTTTTTAAGGCTTTGTTTGACAAAAACTCATTTTTTCCTTTAACCAAAACTACCAAAATAGACCTAAGGGCATCTTTGCTAAACACGCTCTTAAGTAAAAAAAAAAAAACCTTTATCAAAATAGCTGAAAACCAAACATTGCCTAACTCAATTGACCTAAAACCAAACCGATCGGGTTGACCCAAAATCATCGATTTAACCATGAACTGAACCAAAAATCTTTAGTTTGTCCTGAAACTAAAATAACAAAACATTAAACTGAAAAAAAATATTTTGATAAAAAACATATCAAACACACAAAAAACAAAGAGCATGAAGAATGTTCTTCATGAAACCTAGAAGCGTGTATTGAAAACCAGATCATATTTAACAAATTTAGAGGTGTAGAGAGATTGAAAATTATTCAAGTATCAATAATCTAGAATTCATTCACTTCGATTATCAATGAATCATCAGAATTTGGTTATAAAAGGTTTCAGTTCAATACTAAAACTCTAAGATTAAAACATTGAAATACATATTATCGATACAAAAGAACCCTAGATTATTGTCTAACGATGTCATGCGAAGATGCAAATGTAAAGAATGAAGCATAACATGTCAAAATCATGCAGCTAAAGAAATTTTCTTGGGATTTGGCCTCTTAGACCTCTAAACAAACCCTTTTGGTTCATACAAACCACGTTGCCATAGTTACACATATTTGAATCAAAACAAATAACAAAAAAAAAAAAGAAAGCAAATGATCAAAATCATTCATGAAGTTCCATTCTTCAAAATTGCCAAATTGAAACAGCAAACATATCCATGTAATTCAGATTCAAAATTGGTTTTCTAAACATATTTTTGGTAATGAACAAGCCTTATAAACCTAAGATTGAAAATATTGCATCTCAATGCATTAATAAAACTAATAAAACAAACACTGTTTGATCAAAACAACTTAACTAGAAAGCTATAATTAATAAGAAACATCGAACACATCCTAAAAATGCTTAGGAAAAGAACATCAAACCATAGAATAAAAAATCACAATAGCAAAAGAGACAAACATGACCCTATTTTTTAAGCATTCCAAACCTCATCAACATGTTTGTGAACATAAATGTAGACCAGATGACCATGAAAAATACCTCAAGAAAACCACATGGACTCCACTTTTAGATTAAGAAATATACCTTCAAACCCATAGAACAACTAATATCCTCTTTGCTTTTCTTTGTAAAGTTTTACTTCTACAAATTTGCTGCTATTTCAAAGCTAAGAAACCCTTATGCTAGGCTCGTGAACCTTCATAATTAGGGTGTTTTTTTTTTTTGCAATATTTTCTCTCCTCTTGCTTCCCCCTTTCCCCCCCTTTAAACTCTGATTTTTCAAGAGGTATTTATAGGGTTTTACTAGAGTTTTTCTGATGGATTCAATCAATGATTGACCAATGCTTGATGCTCTGATCAAATTAAGAGGGTTTCAGACAAATATTAATAGCTGAAAGCTTTGTATTAGGCTGGTTTTGCAATGATAGTTTTGGTTTTGGGGATTCTTGGTGGTTTTGCTAAACTTTGAGGGCAAGTAGTTATTTCTAGCATTTTGATCTTGAGAGAAAGGTTTTAAGCCCTTGATAAGAACTTATTGAGAAGCTTTGAAGTGTGAACACACAGAAAAATGGGTGGTTTTTGCATAATAGATATCACAATCATGGCTAACTGAGTTGATCACTTTCAAAGGCCCACCAGGGAGACTTAAACGTCATCGTTATTGGAGACCAATTGAAACTAGTAAAGGGGATGCATACCTTGCATTTGGATCTAACCGTACTTGATTTAAATGTTTGTAGCTTTACATTCATTCATTTGAAGGTGTCAACTTGATCAGCCTAGAATTTGCTAATATAGTGATGGCTGATCAGGAAAAACATGTTGTTGAGTTTGTTGAAGAAAATAAGATGTAAATGTTTGATGAAAGTAACTGAGCTTTGTAGATGAGGTGTTTCTTAGTCAAGTGGTGGTGGTTAGAGCCCTTATGGTGGTCAGAATTGCACATTCATTCGCCTGAAAATGCTTACTCGAATAATGATCGAACGACGCGTCACTCAATTTCTTCATTAAAACTGAACGACACGCCATCTATTCTTAACCCTAAAGATTAGCTATTTAGTCAATTTTAATTTGGTCCCTGATATTTTGATTTTTTTTAATTGCGCATATAATTTCCTTTTAACTTTCAATTTCATGCGATTTTACCCCTGCCAAACTCAATTTTCAGTCTCAAAGTTCAGTAACCTTTCTAATTCGGTCTTTGCTTCCTGATTTATGCAAATGAACCCTCAATTGACCATTAAATTTTCAATTTTATTCAATTTGGCTACTGATTTTGCTAATTTCAATCCCTAAAGTCTTACGCCTTTTATAGTTTGGTCCTTGGTTTTGAATTTCTTTAATCAAGTCCCTAATTACCTATAAAATTTCAATATTTATATAATTAAGCCTCTGGTTTGACCAAATTAACTTTTTCAAATTGCAATTCAATTTCCAGACTTTAATTCATTCAAATTAAAGCCCAAACTGAACTCAAAAACCAATTGTCCTTGTAATTAAGCCCTCAATAAATTCAATTAAACTCTGAAAAATTCCAATTGAGTTCTTAAATATTCAATTTTAAAATTTTCTTCCCAAATTGAATTATTCTTGTCAATAAAGCCTTCTTTAGTCAAAATTAAACTATCAATTTTTCAACTTTGGATAATTTGAACCTCCCCAACCAGTCTTTGGAAATTATTTATACATTCTTCATGTTCTTTATATATATATATATATATATATATATATATATATATATATATATATATATTTATAACTTTTTAAAATTTTTGTATTTCCTTCTTTTTGTTTCTCTCATTTTCTGATTTGTTTCTTTTATTTATGTGGGGCCTTAAAATAGGTAATAACAGATGTCTCCTCTTTACAATATTTACGGAGGAAAGACTTGTCAAGGGCTTTACGTAGAAAGTTTGTAAGGACAAACATACTATTCTTCAAACCTGACTCTTTCAAAACTTTAGTTTGTTTGACCAGGAACTCTTTCTTCGCAACAATCCCCTTCAACTAGAACTATGAATCAATGTTTATGTAGGGAGATGAATTCTATCATCTTGGAAAATTTTGTTCTCAGCTTAGTTGACTTGAAATCCTGTATCTCAACGATTTCCTTCAACTAGAACTTTGGATTTACAGTTATTAGGAGAACCGTATTCTCACAAGAATTCTTATATGCAGTTTTTTTTTGGCAGAGTCCAATCATCTCAGTGCATCATATTTTTTGTAGCTCAGTTGACTTAAAATCCTGCTTCTTAGTGATTCTCTTCAACTAGAACCTATGGTTTTACAGCTATTATAAGAACCATATTCTTATAGCTATTTTCTTGTGCACTTTTTTTCTTGCATAGTTCTATCATCTTAGTGACTATTGTTTTATAGCTTAGTTGACCTGAAATCCTACATCTCAAGAACCCCCTTCAACTAAATCCTGGATTTTACACGTATTAGGAGAATTGTATTTCATAACTATTATTCTATGTAACTATTTTCTAGTAGAGTCCAATCATCTCAATTACTTTTGTTTTGTAGCTCAGTTGACCTGAAATCTTGCATCTCAGCAAATCCCTTCAACTAGAGCCTTGGTTTTACAACTATTAGGAGAACCGTATTCTCACATCTATTCTCCTATGTAGTTGTGTAACATCCTTTATAATTATGAGCAATCAATACTTAGTTTCTCATGGAAATTACAATTTTTATTGTAATTTTTTTAAAATATAAAATCTTAAATGTGGAAATCTACCAATATTTTGGCAGTCTCCCTTATACTAGGGGGTCGCATGTTATCGACTATAAACCTGATACATTTCAATATTTAATCGATTCACATTACATTCATTATACAATCATCCAGACTCATCAAAGTTCTGCAAGGGCTAAATTGCACTAAATTAAAGTTTAGGGTCAATTAGGGGTGCAATTACATAAAATTAAAAGCTTGAGGACTACATTGAACTTCAGCAAAATCTCTAATTCAAACCTAAAATGGTGCCGTTTTGTTAAAAAAAAAAGAAGGAACCAAACGATACGTCGTTCGATACTGTTTATTATCTTCTTCATTTTTTTTGAAAAGCTGGTCCGATTACTTACTTTGCAGGTGCATTTAATGTATCTAACCTTCATCAAATTTGGAAAAACTTGCACGAAACTAATCTCCAGACATCCCTCTACGTCTTGGTATGGTCCTCACCGGCTCACTGACAACGCAATGGACGTGGCACCGACCCAAAAAAGCCAACTCAGGCAGCCTTCTCCTGCAAATTTTACAGCTCACGATGCATACTTTGAACCAACAATTGGGAAGGATCCCAACAGAATCAAAGGATGAAATTTCTCCTCTGTGTAGACAATATTACCCTATTCCAATCCCTATTAATATGGATGGATTTCGTGCCTGAGGAGGAAGAAATTCGAGTCTAAAAATTGCAAAAAACCAGCCATCCCCCTGTTTCCAAATTTCTTCTCTCCTCGTCAGCCTTCTGCGGCTCTCTCTTCTTTCTCTCTCACTGCTGCCTTGTCAGCCGCCAACCGCCTCTCCTTCAACTTATTCATCACCAGCTCCACCACGCGTCGCGAAGACCACTAGCTGACCTCCATTATGCCTGAAATAGTCACCGTTTCTTCTCTACAAAATCCTTCTTCTCCCCCGTGATCAACTCCGACCACCGTTCCTCCCAGTGACGCTGCCCAAACCATTAGCTCAACCTCCTGATCACGACCGAGAATCCTTCGTCAAGTGAGCCGCTCCTCCATCAACTTCTATTTTCTGCAACCATTTTGGCTGCATGCAAAATGTGAACTATTGTTCACGTTCTGCAAATAATTAACTTTGGGGTGGGCTAGACCTGTTCCAGCCCAGCCCATATGCCCCTTAAAAGAGTTAGTTTTGTTGGGCGAATTTCGGGCCAACCCGGATGGGCTTGACCTAGTTTGCTAGGCCGGCCTAGCCCACATATTTAATATTATATAATATATATTATATTATAATATTATATTTATTTAAAAAAACAAAGAAAAAACAAAAATCCTTTGCGTAATATCGGGTTTGTATATTTACATTGTAAGATACAAATCTGCTATTAAAATATCCGATTTTTTCCGAAATGTTTTCTAAAAAAATGTCAAAAAAAAAAATTTAAATTAATTTCCCTTTTTGAAAAAAAAAATGTCATAATCAGTTTATGATCATCCATTAGGGTTTGACTAAAATATCAAAAACCTTTTTTTAATTTTTTTTAAGGTCCAGAAGTAGATTTTAATATATGTGAGGTGTAAATTTACACGATAGAGTACACCTCAGGTATTAAAGATACAAGGTGTAAAAATACGATATAAAAATTCGGACTTTAGAGCGGTTAGGATTTAACTCGATAAGGTAGAAACTTTCTCATGACGAGAGATCTACCTTAAAACTTATAAAAGATCAATGAATACAAACCCGACTTAGAAAAAAACAATCAAACAACAATGCAACTTACCTTAGGTAGGGTGCACTTGGGGTGATGCATCTTCCCCTTGCACAACCAGTCCCTTACCTAGGCTCTTGCAAACCATAGGTTCCTAGTGACCATAATACTAGGTGGCGACTCCTGAACATTAATCATAATTTTATGATTAAATCCAAAAACCTTTTCAATACAACACCTCATCAGGTGGCACAACAAAAGCCTCTGCTGTCGCCGATGATGTCGCGACCCACGACAATATTGAGGGGTCTCAAGTTATCAAGTATAAACTTGATACATTTTAATATTCAATCGATTCACATTGCATTCATCGACGACATCGTGGTGCGACAATACCGAGGGGTCCTAAGTTATTAACTATAAACCTAATATATTTCAATATTCAATCAATTCACATTACATTTATTGTCCAATCATCCTAGACTTATCACATCATAACTCAACACATCACATCCATCACATTTCATTATAGTTCACTACATACATATATTTATTAATATAAAATGTTTAAATTTTCATAACAAAATAAAGAGGCATAATCACAAACTAATTATCTATGAAACAATGAAAGAAATTAATAAGACATCATAGGTTTACATAATTGAGTCAAGTTCAAATTACATAGTCTTAAGGATAATTAATATTTAAATACATAACCCATTACAATACAAAAATGAAATTTAATACAAGTTTAATCAAAATTATCAAAAAGTTGTCCTAAATATTTATCATTTAGCTCGTGGCTGTGAGACACCTATAATTAATTTATAAATAACAATTAATTCTACAACATGCAAATACTTAAATAAACAAAACATATGTAATAATGCATTTAAAGTGTAACTCATCATTGCCAATAATTCTCCAATTATTAATCAACACAATCCATCTATTAATCTACATATTCATTCACCATATCAAAATTTCTTTTTTGTCATTATCTTAATAAATCATTCCCTTCTTGACATTTATTCTCTAAATACCCAATCTTTCCAAGTAATACCCTAACATCGGTTAATTCCCTTCTTCTCCTATGTCCAAACATTATTCTTGCTTTCAGAAATCTAAATTCATTCCCCCATTACTAGGTATTATTTCCACTTTCAGGAATCTAGATTCATTGCTCAATACTGGGTGTTAGTTCCAATACCTAAAAGAACCACCCTTTATGCCTATTATTGGGTATTAGTCCCATTACCGGGAAACTAATTCCTTCACCCTTAATCTCAATTTTAACATGATATAATATTACATTTTCAATAAGTTGTTATGATAAACTAAGTAAGAAATGCTGAGGTGTATGATACCTACCTACTATCGAGGCTCAAATAGTACCTCCCTGCTACTACACAGTTCTCGTGGCCTTTTTTGTATCAACAAGTATACTACATTAATCTTTTATTGCATGCTCATTCCACATAATATCATTCTAAGTTTACTTTCATCAATTTAACCTTCATTTTCAATTAAATTCTCATTTTACTAATTTTTTTTTTCCTATTCTATTCATTTTCTTTAGTTTTATTAGTAAGAGAAAATTTTACAACTCCCCCACTCACATTTGCGCATTCAAATTTCTTTCTTATAATTGCTACTAGATAATATTAGGTCTCACATTAAAACAACTTTTCAAACAAGGTAGAAACTAGCCAATTTCAGTCAATTTAGACTATTCATTAAAGAATACCGTCTCTCATTTAAATCATAATTATAATCATAAAAATATAGTTTCAATTATAACTTATCTTTTCCAACAACCAACCTACATTTTTATTGAAGGAAAGAAGACTTAATTTACATTTTAACACACCTAATTTACTCGATATCGCAACTCGACGAAGATTTCCAATTTTGTTTTTTGTCCATGAATTACACAAGCAACAAAATATTCTGTTCACCTTCTCATTATTCAAACAAGAATGTTTCTCTTATATATATTACAATATCTCCAATTTCATCCTTTTAAGGTCCATCAATCCCACTTACGTTTCATTTAAAATAATCAAAACTACTTCATAAAAGGCATATGAATTAATGACATTCACAGTTACACTATATTTCATCTACCGCAATCATCATCATATTTCTCATTTAATTATTTCTTCTTTGACCAACACTACCACCTCTTTTTTATTTTAATTCATTCTTGACATTTTAATAAATTCTCCTTACATGAAAAGTCAACTATTACTCAATATTTCTTTACATTTCAAAGCACCAATTCTCCCTAAATTCTAAATTCTAAATTCTCAACATTATCATATTTCAATCACACTTTAAATTGTAACTACATTCTTCCAAAATCACTTTTCTCACACAATTATACGTTGGTTCACCACAATTTCACCTAACTACACATAAATCTACTTCATGCAATTTAATCCTTCATTGGCCGGTCATTGAGCCCTTAAGAACCTCATGGTTTTCTTCATCATTTCTACCTAAATTAACACCTAACACAATATAATGTAACCTAATTTAATCAATTTATAGTCAATTTACATTTTTCCAAAAACTCCCTCGTAAACCCTAACATTAATTTCATGATTTCAACCTTAATTGTTATTCATTTTGTATGAAATTGCTAGACTAGGTTTAGAACTCTTTACCGAATGATAATCTATGTTCAAATCCAACTAGTCAATAATTTCCAAACCCCCTTAAAACCCCTGCTGCTGTGATTGTGCCTGGTTTTTCCCTTGATTTCCTTCACTTTTCTTTATTATTTATGTGCTTAAAGGTGTGGTGGTGAATATTTCTCTCAACCCCCCTTAATGTCCTTAATTCTCTAGTGTTTTCTCTAAGAGTTTTTAAGGAAAACCCAATATTCCTCCCTTTTTTTAGTTCCAATTGCTATTAGCCTTGAAGAGAGAGACGGAGAGAGGGAGGTATGTGTTTTCTTAATTATTTACACTTTAACCCCTCATTTACATATAATCCTAAGTTTCTAGTTATTTTTCTCTCATTTTAACAAGTGTCTCATCACTTTTATTTTATTTTTCAATTTCATTCTTAGCATAAATTTTAATTTTTTTAAATCTTAATTTAACCCGTTTTATTTCCAAGTTAAACTTATTTATATTTTTCTTGGTCCAGGGTTTACATTCTCTTTTTTTAAGAAAATTTCATCCATAAAATTTTGAATTTTCATACCTACTTTCTTAAGCAATTTGGATATTTCTTTTTCACCTCTGATTCTCTTTTCCAAGTTTCTTTCTCGATTTGAGAACTTTTCCACAGTACTTTCACCATAGGAATCTTTCTATTTCTCAATTCTCATTCACTTTGATCTAAAATCCTTATTGGTTTTACCTCTATAATAAAGTCCTCTTTAATTTCCCACGGAACTTGAGGTAGCACCCTAGAAGGGTATACATCAACTTTTTATAATAATAAAACATGGAATACATCGTGTATCTTGGCTAAAAGTGAAGGTAAAGTTAGTTTATATGCCACGGTCTAATTCTCTTTACCACTTCAAAGGATCCAATATGCCTCAGTGTCAATTTTCCCTTCATACCGAACCACAACATATGCTTTCAAGGAGCACCTTTAAATACATCATATCTCCAACATTAAACTTAAGAGGCCTTCTTCTGACATTTTCATAACTTTTCTTTCAATCTTTAGTAACTTTCATTCTATCTCTTATAATTTTCACCTTTTCTGAAATGATCTATACAAATTCTGATCCCATCAACTTTGTTTCTATTTTTTCCCAACAAACAGGGGTTCGACACTTCTTACCATACAAAGCTTTATAGGGGGCCATTCCTATTGTAGACTGATAATTGTTGTTATAAGTGAATTCTACCAATGACAGGTATTATTTCCAATTTCTACCAAAATCCAATATGCAGGCTCTTCATAAATCTTCTAGAGTCTGGATTGTTCTCTCTAATTTCTCATTTGATTGTGGATGGAACAATGTGCTCAAATTTACCTTTTTTCCTAGAGCACGTTGAATACCTGACCATAACTATGAGGTGAATCTAGGGTTTTGATTAGAAACAATCGATATTGGTACCCTATGTACTCTCACCACTTCACTCACATACAATTCAACCAACTTATCTATGGAGTTTCTCATTTTATAGGTAAGAAAAGTGATGATTTAGTTGAATGATCTACTATAACCCAAATTGCATCACTACTCTTCTTCTCTCTAGGCAAACTTGATACAAAGTTCATAGTGATTTCTTCTCATTTCCACTCAAGTATCAATAGTGGTTGAAGAGGTTCAACTAGCGTCTGATGTTCCTGTTACATTCTTGAATATTATACAGGCAACTAAAACTACGAAACATAATTATTCGAGAGTTCTTAGGATCCTATTAAATAGATTTAGGATTGTTTAGGGATTTATTATATGAAGATTTGATTTTTTTTGGCTTTGAATAATTCTTTGAAGGCTCAGTTGTCATTGTCCAATTGTTCAGTCTCCAACAATAATTGACACGAACCACCCATGTGAAATCTCCTAAATCCCTATTTAGGAGAGATAAATTGCTATGCCTCGAGTACTAGCTCTAATATTGTGTTTATATAGTGTTTTTGTTTAACAGACAATCACTCCCACTTTAAAAAAATAAGAGGCATAGCTTACTATTTATAGGAAAATCTGAAAAACCCTATAAATTAGCAAAATATCAATTTACCCCATGAATAATGTTCATATATTAATTTAGGATAATTTTAGAAATTAGCTTAATCAAGTACTTAATTTTTCTAAGTCTAGAAATATAATCCTTGTATTAATTATAATATAGATCTTAATTTCTAAAATATATTTTAATCAAGTTATACTTAATTAAATTATCCTAGTTTAATTTCTGGCTAATGGTTCTTAATGTGTGTGACCAATTAGGTTCATAATATGTTGGTCCAAATATAAATTATATATTAATTCAACAATTGATTAATTTATATTTGAAGATCAAATGCATCATTTAGCAACGTGTCATGATCCCCCAAATATCAGAAAAGTCATTGGTGGTTTGACTTAACCTTTTAGTAACTGGTTTCTCAATGTAATTAATATCATTTCATCAATAATATTCCGATTTAACATTAAAGCATGGGGTATGTTTGCCATGTTCAATCATGTTTGTTTTCTACATAATAGTCATTGATTGTTTGAAAAAGATTCGAAACACTTTTCAAATTCCATATTAACCAAGGATTTCTTAGTCAATACTATTTAAGAATAGCTGAAACATTTTCTCTAATTCACCTAGGGTGATGAATCCTCTCTTGATCACTCAAGTACCCTTCATATAATTCATGTTATACTCAATGTTTGTCCTTTCGTTTCCCCGATTAAGATAATATGTAACAATATCAAAGTATAACATTCTCTATATAAGATGCCTTAATGATCTCAAGTCTAAGGATCACTTACACAACTGTCACGTGAGCCTTTTCATAAACATAAGTGATCTTTCTATATGTAATTCTCATGCGGGTTAGTTCAGTATACATGTCTTATGACAAGCACCTTTATATTAGTTCTAAGTATCCCTTATACCTCAACTTATGAGAACAGCTGTTTCATTTCATTAAGGAAAGAACATAATATGTAACAGTCTTTATGGCTGTAATGAATGTCTAGTATTTAAGAGGGCATCAACAAAGAATATTTTAAGAACAATGCTTTGATACAATACGAATCCCATAATTATAACAATTTTATAATTTCATTTGCAAAACATTTTTGTCTTATGTATTTTATCTTTACTCTAGATTCATTAATCTAATATTATATGAATACTAAAGATAAATTAAGCCTTTATTAATAATGAATTTGCATTTACATGAATATAATAATGTCACATGTAACCAGTTGATTAGCTTGGCTACATGGCATAATAAACTAATAGTTCCACCTTTACTTGTTGGCGAACTCCATACTTGGCCACAAACTTAGCGATTTCTTTCTTCATATTTATCCACTAATAAAATTCCTTTAAGTCTTTGTACATCTTAGTCCTTTCTAGGTGCACCACAAATCTTGATTCACTAGCTTCTCTTAGTGCTTCTTCTTTCAAAGTTTTATCTTTAAGCAAATATATTTGTCTATCCATTATTACCATCCCATCCTTCATAATAAAAAAGGTGTATCAACCCCGAATTCCACCTTATTCCTCATTTTATCCACTTCAACGTCTCTTCGTTAAACTTCTAAGACTTTATCTTGAAGTACAGATCATACTCTTAATTGAGACAATAAAGAGTCCTCGGGTCCTACTTCAATCTTGGCATCAATCTTTTTCAATTCCATCAACTCTTTTTCATCCCCGTCCTCCAATGCCTCCATTACTACCTTATTCTTATGTAAGGGCATCAACTATGACATTTTCCTTTCCTAGGTGATAATATATTACACAATCAAAATCCTTAATTAATTTTATATCCCTCTTCACCTCCATATTTAATTCCTTATGTGTCATCAAATACCTCAGACTCTTGTGATTTGTAAAGATCTATACATGAGACCTATATAAATAATGTCTCTATACTCGTAATTAACTTCGTGAGACTTTAATTGCCTTGAGGCATAAGTAATGACCTTTCTATGTTGCATTAAAAAACAACTAAGTCCTTTTTTGGATGTATCACTATAGACCACAAATCCCTTGATTTTAAAAGGAAGTGTCAATACTTGGGCAGTAGTTAAACTTCTCTTCAACTCCTGAAAGATTTTTTTGCACTCCCGAGACCACCCTCATTTTATCTCCATTTTAGTCAATCGAGTTAATGGAGTTGCTATAGTTAAAAATCTCTCAATAAACCTTCAATAATACCCTACCAACCCTACAAAACTATGGATTTTCGTTATATTTGTAGGCCTTTTCCATTTAAGTACTGCTTTAACATTTCTTGGATATAAAAATATTCCCTCTACAAATATAACATGTCCTAAAAAACCACATCTTTCAGACAAAATTCACATTTACTCGGTTTAAGATGTAATTGGTGATCTCTCAAGGTTTGTAATACTTGTTTCAAATGTTGTTCAATCTCGAAATAGAATCTAGAATAGATCAAAATATCATCTATAAACACTACCATAAACTTATCTAAATAAGATTAAAAGACCAAATTCATCAAATCCATAAGCACTGCTGGTGCATTAGTCAAGCCAAAAGGCATTATCATGAACTCGTAGTCCCCATAATGATCCTTAACTGATAGTACCCCGATTTTAGATCTATTTTTAAAAATACCCCAACCCCTTATAACTAGTAAAAAAAGTCATATATTTATGGAAGCGGATACTTGTTCTTCATTGATACTCTATTCGAGTATCTATAATCCATGTAGAGCCTAAAGGTCCTATTGTTCTTTTTCACAAATAGAATTGAAGCTCCCCATGATGAAGTACTTGTGCGTATGAACCCTTTTTATATTAATTTTTATAGCTGAAGCTTCAACTCAACCAGTTCTGCTGGTGCCATCCGATATGGAGCCTGAGTTATAAGAGAGATACTAGACGATACATCAATCGAAACTTCTACTTCCCTTTCCGGGGGCGGCCTTGAAAATTCTTTTGGAAATACATCCAAAAACTCTCACATGATAAGAAGATTATCTAACTATATCCTTCCCTTTTTAGAATCTATTACATAAGCTAGATAGGCCAAACACCCCTTCTTCATAAGCTTATTAGCTATCATAGTCGAAATCACACAATTCAGTATGACATTTCACTTCCCACTGAAAGTCACTCTTTTCCTATCTATTCCTTGAAGAGTCATTATTTTTGAAAAAAACAATTCATTTGAGCTCTAGGTTACTTAAACAATCCATTCCTAGAATTAAGTCAAAATTATGTAACTCTAATGACATTATATTTAATGCATTTGAGCTTATGGTTACTTAAACAATCCATTCCTAGAATTAAGTCAAAATCATGTAATTCTAATGACATTATATTTACTTCCATATCATATCTCCTGATAGTAATTTTATCTCCCTTATATGTGCATGTTCTATATATACTACATCCCTGAATGGTGTGCTAATTAATAACCATTTTTTTTTAAAACTTAATTGAGTCCTCTGCCCCCAACCTCTAGGTTGGCCTCGATTTTCACTAGTCCCATACTATACTAATCTAGCAAGTTTATCTACATTGATTGACTACCAATAACTCTGTGTCTACTACCTATGCCCCTAAACATACTCGGTTCTTCTAGGTAGTCTTTTTTAAAATATCCCTACCCACCATAGTAGTAACATCCCCAACCTAAATAGGAGCAGTCCTGCCATCTATGTCTGTCCTGCTTGTATATAACATTGCCCTAACGATGTAGAGCAATCTTCAGGGTGTCACTGCTCACATTTGACACAATAAGGGTAGGTAATGGTCTTCTGCTCTAAACTCCCACCAACATAAGTACCTTTGACGTCCAGTTATCTTCCAACTGGCCCTCCACATGCACTTTGATAAGACATAATAGCTGATCTGCTCTCACTGGTATCCTCTTCTCTTTTCTTAAACTAATTGTACTGTCTTCCTTTTCCCTTCTTAAAACAAAGAGGTTTAGGGGGTTTACCCAAGGAGTAGATAACCTTTTTTCTCTCGCCAATAACAGATTGGCCTTGCTAGTCCTCAACTATACAAGCCTCTAAAGCCTGAGCTGCCTCTGTCAAATCCCTCATCATCCTGAATTGCAAGGCTATTAACCCTTGTTTCAATTCTTGTCTTAGTCCATCTTAAAATCTCTTTGTCATGTGTTGCTTTGTAGGAACATTATGTGGGGAAAACATAGAGAGGTCATGGAACCTCATCTCATACTCCAATACTGACTTATCACCTCGCCTTAATGTTAGAGACTCTTGTTTCTTCATTTTACGGTGATATCGAGAGTAAAATTGATTTTTAAACTCAACTTTAAATGCCCTATGTCCCTCCTCAATTGCACAATCTCCTAATAATATTGCGCTTCATTTGACGATAACTAGGTGACACAATCTACCTTCATCTTATTTGACACTTTTATCTGAAACATGATCTTCCCTACCTTTCTAATCCATCTACCAAAAATTTCTGCATCTTAATCCCCAAGAAAAGGTCTCATCCTATCTCTCTCATACTCTTCACTATTCGTACCAGGGTAACTATATTGTTTGTAGGTGTTGTAACCACTAGAGCTGGTGGTATTGCTTAAGCTACTAGTGTTGTAGGGGCTAATATATTCATAGTCTCAACCATTGTCCTCACTATCTATACAATGAAAGAAGTGTCTGCATATGGAGTAGGGGCTCCGTAGCTGTCACTAGTGGAGGCACAACCGCTTATCCTTGATGATCTACCTTTTTTGGTTGCGACACTCCAGTCTACCTATAGGTGGCATCATTTTATAATCCATATGACTCCTCATGTCTTGACTGAATAACATCCGATGGCATATAAAATGCAATATATGCTAAAGGATCCTCCCATGGCTCTCCTTAGGATCCACATTTTGGATCCTCCTCTGTGCCAGAGATGGGTATGTTCTCGTACCATATCTTATACGAACCATCTTGAAATAATTACACACGTATCAATTTCCATGATAATTCCTAAACCTATGCCAGGGATGTGATACCAACTATAACATCCAATATAATTACAAGTAATCACTACTTAGTTTCTCATGAATGTTATATTTTTAAAGTGATTTTTTTGAAATATAAAATCTTAAATTTGAAAATCTACCGAAATTTTGACAATCTACCCTATAATTGGGGTCCCAAGTTATCGACTATAAACGCGATACACTTTAATATTCAAACATTTCATATTTCATTTATTGTCCAATCATTTTAGACTCATCACATCACAACTCAACACATCACATCCATAACATTTCATTATGGTTCACTACATACATATATTTATTAATATAAAATATTCAAAATTTTCAGAACAAAATAAAAAGGCATAATCACACACTAACTATCAATGACAAAATAAAAGAAACTAATACGACATCATATGTTTACATAATTAAGTCGAGTTTAAATTTCATAGTCTTCGAGACAATTTATATTTAAATACACAACCCATTATAGTACAAAAGAAGCATTTAATACAAGTTCAATCAAAATTATCAAGTGAAACCCATGCTCTGCCACTATTTCGGCGGTCCTAGAATCTTTAACTATACTTCTTGAGTTCCCAACAATCTCTTCAACCTGTTTCCAACCTTTGGAATGATCATTTTGCAAATTTTGAATTTTTATTGTGTTTTAAATTATTGTTAAATTTTGAATTTTTATGGTCTGTAAACATGTAATTTATTGGGTGTGTGTGTAAAATATACTAAAAAAAGAGAATGCCTGTGTGTTGTATTTTCTTTTTATTACTTTTTATTTTGCATTAAATATATGGTAAAAAATGGAAGAAGATAAAAAGTTATAATTAACAAAATATTTTGATTGCATATAGCCAAATTCTAAAATTTTCAAGCACATTTTCTAAAAACAATTGTATTTTTTCATGTTTTTTTTTTAAATGCAAAATGGATATCCAGTTTATGATCATCCATTAGAATTTGATCAAAATTTCAAAAATACCACAAAAATTAATTTGTTTAATTAATATTTAAGGTATGATTTTTGCAATGCAATGCATACTTACTATATTAAATTATATAAATTAATAGTAAGAAATGCTAGGAATTAGTTGTAACTAGGGAATAATTTCGATGCTATTTTAGCCTTAGAATAATTAAAATTTAACCCAATAAGGTAGAGATTTTCTCATGAAAGAAGATCTGCCTTGAATCTTAGATGAGACTGACAAATAGAAACATGTCTTAGATTAACAATCAATCAACAAAATAACTTATATTAGGTAGGGAGCACTTGGGGTGATGCTTCTTTCCCTTACATAACTAGTTCCCTTACCTAGATTCTCATAGAATATTAGGTCTCCTAGTGACTATAATACTAGGTGACGACTCATGAACTCTCTAATCATAACTTTACGATTAAACCCAAAACCCCTTCAATTTCAAGAGGCAGCTCTGCCATTCGACGTCATGCACGTCACAATCGGATGGCAACTTCACTAGAACTTGTCAGGTCGGATTGAGCTTTGTCTATTTGATTGTTTGTTTGTTTATTTTTGTTTGTTTGTGTAATTTAATTTTAGCATGTATTTTTTTACATACTACTCATGCATAAGTACATCGGGTATGGATTAATGCCTTTATGCATTTTAATTTTGAGAATAAATTCAATTCTAGATTAGGTGAAGAGTAACGGTCTATCTTATAACTTTCAGTTGGGGTTCAGATTCATGAGACATCCAACTTTGAGTTGAGCGTTTACTTGGTAATGGCGGTCACACTAGGCCTCAACTATTTCTTGTATATCCTTATACCGTCTTTATGAAAGGTGGTCACTAGGCAAATCATAGATCCATTTGAGACTAGATAGTAAGCCTTCTCCTCATGTAGTGGCTTAAAACCTGCCCTTAGGATATGGACTGCCAAATAATTCATTTTGTATCAAGACAAACCTAATTAATAATCCTGAAATCCACATGATTTTTTTAGTTAAGACCATGATTTTCTCTATATACAGGTAAAAATATGAGATGATGTAATTAGTTGGGAGGATTGTTTAAGGACCAAGGCCAAGAAATCACCAGACATAAAAACCATTTTGTCTTTTTAAATGAAAGGGGCTTAGACCTACCTTTTGTTTTGTACTCTCTAATATGTATGAGACTTAATTGAGATAAGAATTTAGAAAATATCTTTTCAGATTAATCAAACTTCAGATTCCACGTGTACTCCACAAAGAAGTCATGGATTTGCCCTTTGATCAGGTTAATCCATATTCAATGTACGAGTACATGCACTTGCATTCATAGACATACATACATTCATGCTTTGAGGTATAAATGTCATGTGAGCATATGGCGGGTTAGAATATAGGTCCCTGAAAAACTTAAATCCATAGAGTTTACAACACCCGACTCTGACAAAGAAACATGAAAGATGAAGAACACACTCATTATGATGCCCACTTCCAAGAGGAGCTAGATTCCCTGAAGGTTAACATGGTCCACATCACTACCTTGCTTGAGGAGTCACTAAAACACCTATTTAGTGGAGGCCTATCCAATTGGCTTGTGACTTTTGCAACAATTTAACCTGAAGAAATGATGGGTGGACAAAGTCAAGAACCCTAGTGTAATACAATATTTGTGCAATCAACAATAAATGCATCAACCTCAGCAGTTATGGATGCATTCACCAATGAGTCCCACAAGAAAAAATCCTTTAACGACATTGACCATGATAAAATATCAGCGGGCTATCAAAAAAATGGACTTGTATGATCTTGTTCAAGCCATCAAGATATGTCTAGTCCCGAATATAGTTGTACCAAAAAAGTTTTATGTGCTCGAGGTTATAAAGTATACTGTAACTTAGTGTCCTGTCTCTTACCTCAAGTCTTATTGCAACAAGATGGCAAAAGTAGTGTATGATGAAAAATTATTGATGCATTTCTTTTAAGAAAGTTTGTGTGGGTCAGTATTAGGCTAGTACATGAGGCTAGACAACATGAAAATCTAGAAGTGGAAAGACCTCGTAGATGCTTTCCTCAAGTAGTATATATACAACATGGATGTTGTTCCAAGCAGATTTAGCCTGTAAGGTATGGAAATAGGTGATAAGGAATCTATCCATGAATATGCCTAGAGGTGGTTTAGGATAGCTACTCAAGTGGATCTTGTTTAAGATGGAAAACTTCTTCAAGATGCTTCACTTTGAGTTCCTGATTGGAAGTGCAACCCAATACCTTATTGACCTAATGATTGTGATTGAAAGGATTGAACAAGCTATCAAAGTAGGAATTGTGAACTCTGAAGTCATGATGGAACCTAAGTTAGAGAATGGCTTTTAGATTGGGAATCTTGTACGATCAGTTCTCATTATATTATTGGTTGCTCAAACGCCACTGTCAAATATCAACATACCTTTACTACTCAAAGGTATTTATTAACATCTCCTGAACATTAAAAACTTCATCAAATCCTATAAAACCATTTTTCCCTATGTGGTACAATCCAAATGAGAAGTGTGAACATCATGATGGGATCCTCAACCATTCAATCAAAAGTTGTAAGAATTTTAGGTATCGATTATAAAAGTTGGTGAGAAAGCGGTAAGTTGAGCTTGCAAAGGATAATGTCATCTACCACATTGTCACTAGATCATCATGAGCATAACAAGTGGTTGATAAACACTAACAAGCACAGAAGTCGCCAAGGAATTTGACCCAACGAAGAGTGTGATATGTGACAAACTTTGCTATTCTGTATTTTTGGTTTTGGGATTGCATCATATTTTTTAATGAAACATGATTTTTCAATCTCTTTGTTGTTTTAAAATCAGAAGATGTTTTTGTGAATTAATAATTTGACATTATATTGTTGTCCACAATTAGATAAATATAAAGGCAAAAATGATCGAACCCTAAGATGTGTTATGCAAGATGGTAAGAGGCAATCCTTACCATTTTTAATCTCATAAAACTAACTTTCATAACTAACTTTATGGCTCTATTCAAAGCATTTTGGCCACATCAATTTTGTAAAAACTATTTTGTCAAAAATCTTGAAAAATAAACTTGCTTTTGGATTTATGAAATAATTAGATGTTTGCTTAAAACAGTATTTAGATACCTTTTCTAAGGTGGCGAACGAATCATTCATACAATTCCTATTTTAAAGTGACCGAACAATTTTGAACCATGACATAAAAAATGAAAAATACATAAAAAGCTCACACCTCATGTCTCTAGGGCCATGTTCTAGTTACATGTATAATCGGTTTAGTTAGATCTGGTAGTTATCGATTCATGAAAACATAAGTCTTTATGTAAAAAGTACTAAACAAGTATAGTGAATAAGGACAAAATTTATCGATTATAATCGCTTGTGTTTGAAATGATGAAAGACTATCTTTGCTATCCATTCACATTCTAAAATATATCTCTCGTGGTCCCCATTTGAGCCTGAATAAGTTTTTTCTTTTTGTAAGAACCTTGACTAGGATCATACCTCACACTAGAGGCAAATTGAAATTCAAA
Organism: Populus deltoides; assembly: GCA_015852605.2. Taxonomy (NCBI): domain Eukaryota; kingdom Viridiplantae; phylum Streptophyta; class Magnoliopsida; order Malpighiales; family Salicaceae; genus Populus; species Populus deltoides. The sequence goes on along the minus strand of CM027570.2, from coordinate 32,901,291 downwards.
GTCAAAGTTCGATCCTAACTAGGATCACACTCCGCACTGGAGGGCAAGGAAAACTTTAGTGATCAAAGATCGAGGAGATGTGAAAAATCCAAAAAGCCCTCAAATGTTGAGGGGTATTCCCAAATAGAAAAGAAAAATGACAAATTCAAGGTCAAAATAAAATAAGGATGCCCTACTAAAGCAATCAAAAGGGTGAATCGAAGAAACACGATTGAAAGACACAATGACGGTGATCCTAAGTCTTTTAAACCTTAAAATACCTTTTGAGCTTACAAATCCATTTCCTTCTTAGCCAATAGCCATAGCCTACATTACGTGTTTTTAAAAGTCTTTTCTAATCAAGTAAGCAAGAAAGTTGGACCAATAAACGATGTTCTTAAAATGAAAGAATCTTTTTGCAAGAATCATGACATCACAAACAAAATTACTCATTATTATTCATGCTGATAAAATAAGCATAAAAAAAAGAAATAATTTTTTCACAATAAAACCTCAAGTTTTTACTCGAGCCTCTCATCTTGAAACCTATAAAAGCATAAGGTCATCTCACTTTGTACCTTCACCAAACCAAATCATTTTTTCCTAATAGAGATTAAACCTGTGGGAATTGTAAGAAATTCAAAACAAAATGTTTTTAAGCTTACATCAGGTAAATTTATGTTTTTAAAAAGTAAAAATTCATTTGAGCCAAAGATAACCCCAACGTTGAACTAGTATTTTTTTCTTGACCTATATACCTTGTCAATCATCAAAAAAATATTTATTAGTGTTGAATGGAGTGTTTTGGGTCTTCGACCAAAAAAGTTTAAACTTCAAGAATACTTTCACAATTTATGTCTTTTTGATTTTATTTCAACAATTAGACTTGAATGAATATAATTCTTGAAATTTGGGAGTTGATTCCAAAACAAGAAAGATGTTCAAATAAAAAGGTCATTTAATGAACAAGGGTTTAATAACGAAGGAATCCAACAAAATTTCATTGCCCAACAAGGTTAAGCAAGAAAGAGTCCAACAAGTGATGCAACTATATTACCTATGTTTTATATATAAAATTTCTTGATATTTTTTGTTTTATGTTTTGAAGGCACTTTTCGATAAAAGATGCAAAAATGAGTAAATTGAAGGTAATTAACAGATTTGACCTTCAGTCGATGTTTTGTGCAGAGCATGAGCTCTAGAGGTCGAAATGAAGTGATTCTAATGGAATTGTATAGCTAACATCCATACCTTTCTGGAAATATAAGGCAAGAAAATGAAATAAGGAAGAGTATGGAAATCGCAGCCTTCAAAGTCAAATCTCGCATTCTGCCAATGTTGACCTTCATCCATTCCGACTTGAATATCTGGAGCTACATAAGTCCAATTTATGCAAACTCATTTTTTTTTGAATTTCTGACTCAAAGACCTATCAACTCTCCAACATTCAGCCCAAAAAGATGTTATATGAGGGAGATATGATTTTTCAAAGATGACAACTGAATTCTGTAAACAAATAGGTTTCGTGAAGAAACGAGTCTAAATTACGTTCTGAAGCATCTAAACCGATATCCAAGTTTTATTTCAGTAATTTAGCTCCTCTAAGTCAAATCTTGAAGATTTCATGCAAGGCTATTTCTCCTTTTTTAGGAAAATAGTTATTGAAGTACTTAAATGTAAACTGTCTATTTAAGGGAGAACTATTTTGTAAAATAGAGACTAGCGTTTCCTAGGATATAAAAAGAATAAGAGAAGAGAAGGGGGGGCAGCCAGCCAAGAGGAGAAAAACGCCCCCCTCTTCTAAAAAACCCGAAATCATGCATTCTTTTTTTTTTATTAGTTGTTCAACAAACATGCAAGGCTAAACTCCTTTTCTTACTATTACGCAAGTCGTCTAGTACTACTATACCATTTTGAAAAATCTTTCAGTTTTTAACAAATATCATATTTTTCTTTACAAATCCTATCTCTTTACCTATTGAGTTCGCCTTTGAACCCTTATCTCTTAGATAGTGCACCTTTGAGCCCTATCTTTTTTCTTTTGAGTGCGTGTTTGAGCCCTCATCTTTTAAATAGTGTTAATTTTATTCTTATCTATTTTTCTTTTCGAGTGTGTCTTTGAGCCCTCATCTCCTTGATAGTGCACCTTTGAGCCTTATCTCTTTTTTTTAGTGTGTGTTTGAGCTCTCATCTCTAAGATAATGTGTTTTCTAGCCCTATATCTTTGAGTGCGCTTTCTAGCCCTTGTATATTAGATAGTGTGCGTTTTAATCATATATATTTTCTTTTGAGTGTGTTTTCTAGCCCTCACACATCGGATAATGCACTTTCTGGTCGTATCTATTTTCCTTTTTTAGTGCGCTTTCTAGCTCTCACAACTAGATAGTGTGTCTTTAAACTCTATCTATTTTCTTTTGAGTGCATTTTTGAACCATCGTCTACCAAATAGTGCACTTGTAAGCCCTATTCCTTTCTAAGTGCACTTTCTAACCCTTACAACCAGATAGTGCACCAGCGAGCCTTATCTATTTTCTTTTGAGTGTGTTTGGAGCCCTCTTTTCTAAAACATTAATTAAAGATCCGTCAATCTTTGAGATATTTATGAATATCTTAGAATTTTTGGAAGGATTGGTCATTTCTTTATATGGTAAATCCACAACCTTTTATCTTTTCTTCTTTACAAGCTTGCTATCTAAAGTCACTCACGAGACTTTCTATCGCAACCATTGTAAAGAGGAGGACAATAGTCATAACCTAATTTTTTATCCTTTTTTTAAATAAAAAGAATAAAAATATGTTCTTAATGTATTTGTGTCATTTTTAGCATTTTCAATGTTGTCTCAAAAGAATTCAAATTTCTTTTGAGCACATTAAGCTTTTAACATACTATTTTTAAAGTTATTGATTATTCTTATCGAGTTGACGTTGCCAACCAGCATCCAAGATGGATGAGGAAGATGCTATTATCTTACACAAGGAAAATTAGGGACAAAAATAAATAAAAAAAGACAAAAAAAACCATCTTTCTCACATTCTCTCTCCACACATAAAAAATACCCTATAACTATTATTCTTAAGCCAGCTGCCAGCACCAAATTGAACCCAAAACAAAAAGAGACTCCAATACATCAACCCATCTTAAATTCTATGGTCCCAGCAGCCCCCTCACATGGTAACCATCTCTCTTTAATAATGACAGCCTTGAAACAACCCCCTCACGGTTTCCTCCTCTCATCTCTCTACCGATCCACACCGACCACCACACCAAGAACAAATCAAACTCTTTTCTTTCTCTTGGCCAAGAACAAACCAAGTTCAGTTAAAGCCTCTCCTCACAACACTATTTTCTCTAACAAACTAAAACTAACACCAACCCTTCTCTTCCTGTCCAGCCTAATTGGGGACTAACAACCAACTCTCCCTTATCTTTAAAAACTAGCAGCTCCTTAATGTCTCTTCCCATTGTGGATTGTAAAGAAACCAACAAAGAGTGGCAGATCTTGAACACAAAGTGGAAGAGAAAGGAACAGATCTAAAAAAAAAGGGACAAACAAACTTCTTATGTGATTTCCTTTTCTTGCAGCTCTTGGTGAAAGCCATCACCAGTGTAGGAAGAGAAAGAAGGAGAAGAAGAAGACGTTCTAGATCTACCTTCTTTTCGCTTCATTGACGATGGTGTGTGGGCTCATATGTTACTAGTGGCGGCGGTCCATGAAACCCACACTCCGCCACTATTCCCAAAATCTTCCAATGTGCTTCCTGACTTCCCAACAATCTCTCAAACCTATTTCTAACCTTTAGAAATACTATTTTGCAGATTTTTTTTATCTTTTAGTGTGTTTTAAATTATTGTTAAATTTTATGGTTTATAAACATGTAATTGCAAGGTGTGTGAGTAAAATATAATAAAAAATATGTATGCGTGTGTTGTATTTTCTTTTTATTACTTTTTATTTCGCATTAAATAGATGGTAAAAAAAGGGAAAAGATAAAAAAGATTTATGATATCGTAACCAATTTATGATCATCCCTTAGAATTTGGCCAAAATTTGAAAAAATATCATAAAAATTAATTTGTTTAATTAATATTTGAGGTGTAGTTTTTACAACGTAATGCATACTTATGGTATTAAATTAAATAAATTAATAGAAATAAATGCTAGGAATTAGTTGTATCTAGAAAATAATTGTGATGCTAATTTGGGTCTTAGAACGCTTAGGATTTAACCCGATAAGGTAGAGACTTTCTAAAAAAAAAAAGATCTGCCTTGAACCTTAGATGAGGCCAACAAATAAAAACATGCATTATTTTAACAATCAATCAACAATGTAGCTTATCTAAATTAGTGTGCACTGGGAGTGATGCATATTGCCCTTTCACAACTAGTCCCTTTACGTAAACTCTCGCAAACCATTAGGTTTCCTAGTAACCATAATACCAGGTGGCGACTCCTGAACCCTCTAATCATAACTTTATGATTAAACCTAAAACCCCTTCAATTCTAGGTAGCAACTCCATCATTCGGTGATGTGTACATCACGACAACCATGCCTTGTTTTTCCCTTGATTTCCTTAACTTTTCTTTCTTGTTTATATGCTTAAAGGTGTGGTGGCAAGTTTTTCTCTCAATCACCCCCCTTAATTTCCTGAATTCTCTAGTGTTTCATACAAGAGTTTTTGAAGAAAAACCCAATATATCTCCCTCTTTTTGTTCTAGTTACTACCAGCCTTGGAGAGAGAGGGATTTCTTTTATATGTGTTTTCTTTATTATTTACATTTTAAACCCTCCTTTATATATAATCCTTATTTCCCCCAAATTTTCTAGTTTATTTTCTCTCTTCTTAACAAGTGTCTCATCTCGTATATTTTATTTTATATATAATCCTTATTTCCCCCAAATTTTCTAGTTTATTTTCTCTCTTCTTAACAAGTGTCTCGTCTCGTATATTTTATTTTTCAATTTCACTCTTAACATAAATTTTCTTAAATCTTAATTTAACCCATTTTATTTCTGGGTTAAATTTATTTATATTTTTTTTGCCAGGAATTTACAAGTTTTTTCAATTGACCTAAAATCCTGCATCTCAACAACCCCTTTAATTGGAACCTTGATTTTATAGTTATTAAGAGAATTGTATTCTCATAACTATTATCCTGTGTAGCTATATTCTGATAGAGTCCTGTAATCTTAGTGACTCTTGTATTGTAGCTCAGTTGACTTGAAATCCTGCATCTCATCAATTCCCTTTATCTAGAACTATCCAAAGGTGTCTTAATTGTTTTGATTGAATTCAAAACTTTTTGATTGTAGAGTTGAAAACTAAGATTTCATATGGCAGGGTTCCCAAAACTTGGATTTCTTGATCTAAGGTTTTTCTTGTTCCTCCTGATGATAGGGTTTGAACTTTCCTTTCCTGACAGCATGGTTAACATGAAAAATCTTCTTGATGACAGGGTTAATCTTTTTTTTTCTTAGAAATTTCCTAATAAAAGGGTTTTCTCACTTTTCTTTCCTGTCGATTCACGAATCTACTTCTAATGTGGCAAAAACAATATATTCTTAACAACTTTTTTTTTTCTATAGCTTAGTTGACTTAAAATCCTGCATCATAGCAATTCCCTTCAACTAAAACTGGGTTTTCACAGCTACCAAGAGAATTGTATTCTCACGGCTATTCTCTTAGCATTGTTTTTCTACCTCAGTTAACCTGAAATCCTGTATCTCAGCAATTTCCTTCAACTAGAACTATCCAAAGGCATCTTAACTGTTTTGATGACATGATTAAGACCATAGTTATTAGACCCAACCTAGAGGTTGACTTGGCCAAGAAGCAGGGTCCCGGGTTACACGGGTCATCTCAAGTCAACCCGGAAAAATGAAAAAAAATATTTGAAGTTTTAATATTACATATGAAGAAAATAAGAAACAATCCATATGAATATATGCTATACATGTTATAAATAATAAAGTTTAAAAGATTATTTCAAAATGTTTTTTCTCCCATATTAAAAAGATATTATGTTAGTATGTTATCCTTTTAAGTTGAAGTATTTAAACTAAAAAGGTTTTTATCCCAGATTGAAAAAACATAACTAATTTCTTATGAACATAGAGTATATATACTAAAGGGTTTTAAATCTCATATTGAAAAAATAAAACATTCTTTGAACTTTGAAAATGGTTAATAACCAACTAATATATATATATATATAAAAGGTCTCTGGTAAGGAGAGAAAACACATTTGAAAAAAAAAAGGTCTCAATCGGGTTTTGCCAGATCGCCCAGGTCATGAGTCAACCCTATAGGTTAACCGGGTTTTTGCTCATCCTGGTCTTTTATCTTACCCATACCAGTCCAGCCACCGGGTCGACCTACTAGGCTGGTCCAAGTTTAATAATGGTTAAGACTGAGATTCCATGCTATCATAACTCAAGGATTAATTTTTTCAACTTAGATTCATCAAGATCTTATTGGATTTCATTGAGTATTTTTCCTATAAAATTTCAAAAATATTTATGCAATGCTTTGGGGTTAGATGACATGCAAACATTCTTACCTGATTTGAAATATAGCCCCGTCTATTTGATGCTCCATTGTCATATGGTGTCTTTGCTTGCTATACAAAGCCTTCATAGTCTTTTGATTCATCGACTCATTTGAGTTTACCATATGTCAATCCTCCACTTGAATGTAATTGCCCATCTTATGTTGTTCACGATGATTACATCTCTCGTTGATTATTAAGCTCGATCATGCCCTCAAGTGCGGTGTTGTTTGCTTTATTATAAAGAAGTTTAACAAATCATTCAACTTCTTGGATTATTTAAAAAACCACTCCCTGATTACTTGTGTGTATCCTTCCAAAACTATCAAAAGGTTTTCTAATGTCGACCTCATTTTAGATTATTAATCAACTATGAAGTTACCTTTAGTTGAACTGTACTCTTCAAGCATATGTTATCATCAACCTCTATAGAACTGTTAAATCATCTAGATATGCATTGTCATTTTCATGAGTGCATCCTTTCTAGTCATAGTTTACAATAAAGGCTCATCAATAAATGCTTAATGTTATTCACAGTAAATTGCTCTTAGCCCATCTAATCTTATCGAACAATTATTGTTGATCTAATTGCACATATCTAACAACCATTACAGTTACTTATGTAGCCATGAAGTTGTCCCTAATTAGGCCACGCTTCTCTATTATGACATCATTTATTAATGATCCTTAACATCTTTTTAACTAATATGGATAGGTTCATCCTTTTAAACCAAATCTATCTTCATATATTCTCTTTTATTTCAAGGCTTTGTAATCATCTAGACTCGATCGTGGAAAGAAATTCATTAATATTATTAATGATTCTCCTTTTATCACCCACATCCATGTGATGAAATGCACCTTCAATCAATGAGCTTCTTTATCCCCCAACTGATTTGGATTTTATATATTGTCCTTTTCAAGATCCACTACATTGCTCTTCTGCTGCTCAACTTCTCAAGGATGACTCATCTCTATCTAAGACTTTGCAAAATCAATTGATTAATTTTGTTTAAAAATTGCTCTCTTGTTTTGGAATCAACTTATAAATTTCAAGGATCATGTCCATTCAAGTCTAATTGTTGCCAAGAAATCAAGAGATGTCATTTTAAAGGTGTTTATTTGATCGTAACCCCAAGGCATGTCATTCAACACTAAGATGCAACTTTTATGTATTTTTGGTTGAGAATTGACAAGGTAAAGATTAAGAATAAAGTTTTAGCTCAAAGTTGGGTTATCCATGGATCAAAAGATTTTCTTGCATTTTGAAAGCAAAAATTTAACTAATATAAGCTTAAATCAATTTTGTTTTGAAATTCTCATAATTCACAATGGGTTCAATCTTTCTTTTAAGGAAAGGATAATTTGATCCTTTATTCATGCAAGATTGAAATTGATAAAGGTACATGATGAGGTGACCTTTTTTTTTGGGCTTCAAAGCAAGAGGCTCGAGTAAAAACTTGAGGTTTTGTTTGAGAGAAAAAAAATTGTCTCATCTTTAACACTTCTTTTATCCACATAAATAATAACAAGTAGCTTTATTTGTAATGTCATGATTCTTGTAAAAAAGTTCTTTTACATTTTCAGAACACCATTTATTAATCTAAGTTGTTTGCTTGCTTGATTAGAAGGGATTGTTAAAGGCATGTAATGTAGGTTATGATTTTTGGCTATGAAAGAAATGGATATGTAGGCTCATAGAGTCTTTTAAAGTTCTAAAGACTTAGGATCATTATCATATTGTCTTTCTTTTCTTTCATCGTGTTTGTTTGATTTGCCCTTTTTGTTTGTTTTGATGGGGCATCTTTATTTTGTTTTGGCCTTGACTTGGTCACATTTAATATTTCTATTTAGGCATTCCCCTTGACATTTTAGATTTCTTAGGTTCTTTGAGTTTTTAACTACATCTCCTCTATCTTTGATAGGTGATCTTATGATTGACCCTAGTATGAGGTGTGATCATAATTAGGATTAACTCTTGATCTTTGAAATTTCTATTTGCTCTCAATGTGGAGTATGATCCTAGTTAGGGTTTTTACGAATAAAAACTTATTCAATCTTAAATGGGGACCACAAATGATATATTTTTAGAATGTGAAGGGATAACAAAGATAGTCTTTCATCATTTCAAGCGTAAGCGGTTAGAACTAATAAATTTTGTCTTCATTTAGTGTAATGGTTTGGAACTTTTGCATAACAATTATGTTTTAATGAATCAATGACTAACAAATCGAACTACATGTAATTATGCATACAATTAAAATATGGCCTAATAGACATGGGGTGTGAGTTTTTAATTTTTCATGTCTTGATTCAAAATTGTTTGGTCACTTTAAAATGAGAATTGCTTGAATGATTTGTTTGTCACTTTACAAAAAGGTGTTTAAACATTGTTTTTTTAAAAAAAACATCAAATTATTTCTGAAATTAAAAAAATATTCAATTTTTTAAGATTATCTTAGCCAAGAGGTTCTTTACAAAACTCACGAGGTCAAAATATTTTGAATAGAGCCATGAGATCAGTTATGAAAGTCAATTTTATAAGTTTTAAAAAAGTAAGGATTGCCTTTTAACATCTTGAATGGCACACCTTAGGATTCGATCATTTTCTTTTTATTTTTTCTTCGTAGTCAATAATAAAACATCAAACATCTCTTAATTTCAGAATAATAAAGATATGAAGAAAATCCACATTTAATTAACAAATAGGATATGATCTTGACAAACATGAAAAACAAAACAAGCAAAGCTTTATAGCAAAAATGATTGACAATGAAACACCATTCTTAAATCAGCTTCTCTGGGAATATCTATGTCTCGCCAGCATCTTCAATCAGTTGTTATGCTGAGGATGATTTGGTAATAATGTAATAGGTACCATTATCCTTCATAAACTAACCTTGTTTATCGATCACAAGCTTCTGGACTTGACACTTGAAATTTGTAATTTTTTTATTGAGTGGATGAAGATCCCATCATGATATTTGCACTTCTCACTTGGACTCTACAACATAAGGAATGGTGCTTTGGGGTAATTGTTCTTGAAGGTGTCACACCCGGATATCACGACGACTTGTTAAAAATTTTCTTAACTGGAAAAGATATTTAGCATCTTTTTTTTTTTGGGGGTGTCTTGTTCAAGGAGTCGCCACCTAGTATTATGATTACTCGGAATCCTAACTAGTCAACAGAGATTCTATGGTACGAAACTGGTTAAGCAAAAGGAAAGATGCTATCACCCGTTAAACGTCCTACCTGAGGCAGACTACATTGCTGGTTTTGTCTGAAATTGATAAGAATTTAGTCTCTCTTTCCTTTTTTATTCTTCCTATCATGTTCTTCACTCTAACATTAGTGAATAATTCCTACAAATATTTCCAACTCTGGTGTTGGTAAATATCACACAACCCAAAATATTATGATATTCCTGACTTTGGCGTTAGTGAATAACTTCACAAAAAATGAATTTGAAAATTTTTCTAGGCCATTTTCTTCTTGTTTACCTTTTTTATCATATTCCCTTATTAGACGGAAATAACAAAGACATTGCACAACAGATTTTGTGTTTAACAGTACTGGTTCACAAATTGAGTACATAACAGAAAAAATTCAAAACATTAAAAAAAAAAGCGTGAGGAGCCTACAAATAAATCAATGAAGATCCCCAAATATTTTTGAAATTTTCTTGTAACGTCCCCCGTACCGAAACCAATGCATCAACCTTAAAAAACAAAACATGATAATTTTTTTTCTTTATTGATCCCATACACAGTTTATTGAAATTTCTATTGAAATTTCAGTAGAGTTTCCCCTATGCCGGGAGGTCTCAAGTTATCGACAAATTATTTGTACACATCCTGTATTCATTGATCATACATAATCCAATCATTCCAAGTCTCAAACTATAGGCTTTTAAGATAAAATTCACACAATTATCAAGTTATAAAAATGAGAAGAATTCTAGGATTTAAGAGGTAACCATTAATTAACCATCATAATTGCTTTCATACGTTAGCATAATAAAGATTTTAAATTTCAATTTACTACTTACAGTTTTAACAAAAATAACACTACATAACTTTATACATACAATATAGGAGTATTGTTATATACAACTCAAAGGGAAAATTCTTCCATCTTTCTATTAACTTAAGTGACTATACAGAGGGAACATCCAAGCATTAACTAAGGGTTATGCTGCTGAGATGAACCTGCATAGTAATTTGCATAAACATAATTAAATTAATTAAAGTGATCTAGTATATTTTTCATTACACTAACAATTTGCTTTTTAATTCTTTTATTCATCAATTTCTATAGTTTTCCACTTGCCAGCACACCCATCTTATCCAATAATAACTAATTCTATTGAGCCCTTTCACATGGTACCATTTCAAACCAGAACACTGGTCCAACCATCAGCCCATTCACAAGGCACCAGTTCCAATCCAAGACACTGGTCCAACCATCAGCCCATTCATAGGGCACCAGTTCCAAACCAGGACACTAGTCCATTCATCATTCAAACACTACATATAAATACAAAATTTGAACTACATCTTTTCAGGGACTAAGTTAAAGAATTACACAAGACTTTAAATTAGAAATCGAAGTGTCAGACACCTACCTGAAAACTGTGCTCTACTAGTCGTCCCTTGCTCTCGTCTATTTTCCACAATTTCACCTTTTATTACAAAATAATGAGTCAAGAGATTGAGAACAATCCCTTTTCCTCTTCTTTTTCCTTCCTTCTTCTAACCCTTCCCTTCCTACTAGTAAATGTTTTCGAAGTTTTCTTCCTAAATCTTACGTGAAGCACTCTCAGTTCACTTACTCTCACTTTCCTTTGGATTCAAAGGATGAATTTACAAGGTTTCCTCTTAATTTTTATTTTCTCCTTTTTCTTCTTCTCCTTGGCGGGCCACTACTCTAGGGATTTCTAGAGATTTCTTGTTATTTATAATTATGTTCTTTCCTTATTTGTATCTTGCCCCCCATATTTACTTCTATGTTCACATTGACCCCACCATTCCTTTTATCAATCCATTGACCCCCGCTGCTTCTCTTTCTCTTTACTAACTCTTACTCCTTTATTATTTTTTCAATTTCACCCCTCTCATTAAATAACTTCTCTTTTAATCAAATTAATTTGTTCAATTTAATCATTTCTCCATATCCTTTGTATTTTATTTTATTTTACTAAATCAAGATGAGATTATTTTATTTGAGGGTTTACATTTCTGATATAAAAAAGGGGCTTGTTTGGCCAAATATCAAACTAGAATGAGCATAAAAATTATGTCCAAGGCATAAGAGTGTGTTTTGCCAAACACACCCTTAACAAACACAATTTGGGTTGGTTGGGCCTAAAGCCCAAACCCGACCAACCTTTTTTGTTTTTGAGGCTGGGTCTAGCTCGACAGTGCGGGCTGGACCCAGCTGACCCGACCCGATTACTGGTTCAAACAGTAACCGACCTAGGCAGCAGGCACGCATGAACCAAGTCACGTGTGCTCTGCATAGTGCGAAGGTATTTATAATTACCTTCGCATTGTTTTGCAAACTTTAGAAATGGATTAAGCGGGCAAGATGAAGAAAGCTTACCTGAGCGAAGACGAAAACAAAGATGAGGGTAATGGTCCTCACACCAGCTAGAGAATGTCCTTTTCTTCCCCCCTCCTTTCAGTCTCTCCTCCCTCCGTCTCTTTTTTTTTTGGTTTTTTCTTTCCTTTGTATGTCTCTCTACTTTTTTCCTTTGTATTCTGGATCCCCCCTCTGTTTTTGGGTTTTTGGTTTTTTTTTTATTTTTTTATTTTCCTCCTCTTTTGACTGTTGATTTCTTTGGTATTTATAGGGATTTTCCTTCTCTGCCTTAACCTACATCTCTCCTTCTGATAAGCATGGCTTGGGGAGTTGGTTTCCTTTTAGGACTCAGACGCGAGATTCGATCCTTATCTCCCCAGGATTGTGATCTTCATGAAGATATGGATTGATCTTTGTGTTGGTAGGACTAGGATGCTCGCATTTCAATTTCTTTCCCTTTTTTGTAGGCGGATTTGCAGCGTCAAAGGAAGAAGAACTGTGCATGTTTGAAACAGTGCTGTTTTGGACTGGGAATGACCATTTCTCTATTTGATCCTTGAAGTTTCTAAATTTTGCATTCAAGCCCCTGATCTTTTAATTTCAAATTTTAACCCTTTAAAATTAGACTGAAAAGTAAATGGGTCAAAAATTGGGTTATAACAGAAGGCATGAAAATTCCAATGTTATGCCTAATTATGCCTTTTCCTCGGCAATAAAGGTGAATCGAAATGGGAAGCATATATGGAGTAAACCCTTCCCTACTAGCAACACATCAATGCTTCTGGTCTTAAAGTTGAAAATGTCACGTTAGGAAAATATTCTCCCATCAACATTGTAGAAGGCCAAAGGAGTTACATGAGGTTCTTTCCTTTTTTAAACCCTTATATTTATCGATTGGTTTTTATTCTATTGTTTTCCATTATAATCCTCCATGACCCCCATACTTCCATGAAATCACTTTCCCTATCATTGCAAGTTATGGCAAGTTTTTATTTGTTTTTAATGAGCCCAATATCTTTGCTATCATCATCCTCGATGACTGGTAGAGGAAATGAAAACAAGCAATAGCTCTCCCTTTTCACTTCAAATGCAAATATGTTTCTCTTCCAAGTAAGCCAATGAAGTGAACCATTCACATAAATGGTTTTCATATGATAAAGGCACTCCTCTTATGGCAGCTTCACTTCACCCAACAGCTTCCATCTCTAAGTTTATGATTCAAACAACTTAGCTCTAATACAGTAATACATATAGAATTCTTTATCATGCGAATGAAACTTGGGCTTCAAGAATCTCATGATCTTATAGTGTAAAAGCTTTGATCTTTCAACTATCATGCCAAATTCCACAATATCATATCGTGTCTTTGGATTTGGAATCTTTTACAATCATTTGGTAGTAGGGTTGCATATATAATAACATGGTCCATTATATGTGTGGCAGAGTAATGCTTCTTGATTTGTTGATACCACAATCTCTACATGGTTAGGTAGGAAATAAAAAAGACATTTCAGGATGGGGCTTCTGAGTGTCAATTGAAACAAATGAAACATAATATTCATTTTTTTATCATGCTTTGTAAAAAGAAACTAAAGACAATATTGGTTTTTTAGCCATATAGTTTCGTGAAAGTGGACTCATAAGTGAACTTGTTACACTCATTGGAAAGAAGCCTATATTTTCCCATAGTCTCTATTAATAGATGCGTTAAAATTTCATAGATGATGTCTGGACATATGTGTCACAAGCTGAGTTCATGGTAAAGCAAATGTTTTTGTTGTTGACTTAAAGAAAACCACAATGATGCTTCTGGATTGGAAGTTAAACAAATCCTTCTTAACACTGTCAGACTTTTGACAATTTAAATCTTTAGGGGAAAACAAAACTTGGGGGACCTATATTTCAACCTATGAACATGCATGCTAAATGTCTGAGCATGTATTCATATGAAAAAATCATTTTTTAAGTGATGATACATAATCATTACTCTTGCAATAATTTTTATTCTTGCCCAAACTTTATAACGAGAATTTCTTAGGTAATGATCATTATGTCACCCACAAGTCACAAGTCCTGAACTCAAGATGTTATATGAAAGGCTTATCTTGATGCAAAATATATGTAGGGAGCATACAACCTAAGGATATGTCCTCGTTTTTTTTTTTAATATAAGAAAAAGGGTAGGTTTACTACTTCGTCTCTAAAAGGGTATTTTGTTGTCCCAACGATCACTCTTATGAAGGTAATATGAGGGCCTAATAGGCAACGAGATAGTATATGTACCAATCATTACCAGTTTAAGCACTCCGTGAAAAATTAGGGTTTACACAAACTTAAACCTTACTCAAGTTATAAGGTAAGCTGCTAGTCCCCCACTTAACCTAAAGCTTTATAATGTGTGCCCTCATAAATAATATTAGTGATGTATGAATGTTTTTCATCGATATCTAATATATTATTCATGATAGGATATAAAAAGAATGTATTGTAAAGCTCTTAAACAATGTAAATCATTCATAGCTGAAAAATAAACAAATATCAATCTTCATGTAGCATAAACAAACAAAACAAATCTTATTCCAAGGGTCCCCAATGGAGTCGTCATCCTATCGTACCCCTTGTGAGAGCGCGACATCGTTGTGACCCTTCTTGGGTAGGATAAGAGATCTTTGGTTAAATAAAGAGTCATCACCTAGTATTATGATTATTAGGAACCTTAACTGGTCTTTTAGAAATTCTAAAGAAGAGACTAGTTATATAAAGAGAAGGTATTAGCACCTTTAATACGCATTACCTGAGGTAAACTACATTATTTTTCTTTGTTTGCTATGGTCAAATGGTGTTCCTATTTTTGTCAGCTTATTATGGCACATTTGTTACGATGAACAAACCCTTATTTCTTAGGTTAATAACTTAGGCTAAAAGTTTGAAATGTTCTCAATTATCATTGAGGATTCTTTCGAGACAAACTTATAATTTTTTCCTATCATGTCATTTCAAATAATATTTCAAATAAAATTTCTTATATTTTTTATTCTTATATTATAAATGAATGAGTTATATTACTTCCAATAATATTTTAAAAATTAACCCCTCATACAGGTTTTTATCCTTATATTAAAGTGAGTAATAAATTATTATCCCTAATAATATTTTGGATATTAACCATTTTTTAGGTTTTTTATCCTTATATTAAAAGTGGATAACATATTTTCTTGCCAAAAATAAGTTTTTTATATATATATTTTAGAAATATAGGCCATAATCCTTTGAAATTTTATAAACTAATTGTAAAATTCATGCAATATATTTTTTTAAACATGCTAAAGTATTTTATATTTTTAAGAAATGCTCAAATAATTTTTAGAATTTTTGGCCATATGCTAAAAAAATTATATTTTTTTATAATAAGGTTTTGTTTGGAAAAAAATAAAAAATTTTCCTTTAATCAAAATTATCAAAATAGATCTAAGAGTGTGTTGGTCAAACACGCTTTTAAAGCAAAAAAAAAAAAATCTTTATCAAAATATTTGAAAACCAAAAATCATTTCTTGATAATTTTATGTGACCATATACAAAATAATAACAAAATAAATATTTTATTCTCATTGAATATTCATGAGTATTTTCTTAATAAATGTTTGCATATTAGGCTTATATATAATTACTACTATTACCATAAAATGCTCTAATTTTATTTGAAAATATGGTATTATCAAATGATTTTTAAAATAACTTTGTATCTATTGTATTTAAAAATAATTTTATTTTAAAATATATAAAAAATAAAAATTCAAGAGAAATAAGCTCAGGTACACTTGGACTTAAAAGACGCGCATGCCTTGACTTGAAACAGTGGGCTTGTTGCATGTAGGATTATTAGGCTGGGAGGCCTGGAGTTTTAGAACAAAAAGAGTAAATGACACATCATTTACCTGAGAAGATGACCTTTCATTAAAAGCTATCTCTTCTCCCTCTTTGTTGCCTCTCTCTCCTCTCTCTCAATTGTTAGGGACCACAATGTGATAAAAATGAAATATTGTGTTCGAAATGTAAACCTTGACCAAAGTGTAAAAAAAACACATCTTCTGAACGGTGCAAATGAATATTAAATTATAGTGTTTTGTGAATGTGTGAATAATGTTTTGGAATATAGTGAAAAAACATTTATTTATTTATTTATTTTTAATTTTTTAATGGTTAATGTTAATATTAGAATTTTTTTTGGAAAGGGACAGCCGCTAATAAATTAGTATGGGTAATTTCAAAATATAGGGACATAATTGGAAATATTGATGAATTTATAGGAACAAAAAGGAAGTTTGCCCTTGTTATTAAAAAAGTGGAACTTTCACTTCTCTTGGGTTAGTTTAGCTGGTGGAGCAAAAAGAAGATAATGGCAATGATGACAAGTAGAGCAGCAACCAGAGGTCCTCCTTACCTCAGCTCCTGTTCCTCATATAACCCAACAAGAAATAAGCTTACGATAATGGGTTCCAGCTTCCTCAACAACCCATGTTTTCTGCTCTCATCAAATATTGCCAAGCTACAAAAGTTTGTCCCTGCACAGGCCTCCAATTCTCAAGGAGGAGGAGGAGGAGGAGGAGGAGGAGAAGGGGAAGAAACCCCCAGTTTAAATGGCACCACCAGCGGTACCTCTCAGGTCCATTCATCACTCTCTCTCTCTCTCTCTCTTTCTCGATTTTAAACAAGTGCTTGCTTTTATCGAGTTCCTTATTATTTTAGACTTGGAGTCTTCCTCCATACAGTAACAGTGGAGATTTTGGTTTAGTTTCATTTCATGGTACTTGGAGACAAGATTAGAGAAAAGGCCATTCATTTCATTACCTTTCATCAGGTCTATTATTCTATCATCAATCCAAAACAAATGTAAATATTGGGCAGGTGATTTTGAAGCTGTGTCAATACACATCCAATCCAATTAGATTTTTGAGCCATCGTGCACCAGTCAGGCAGATCTTAGGGCTTAACTCTTACTCTACTCAATTTTGCAACCCCATACATATAAAAAAAATCCCATTTAGAGCAACATGTCTAATATGGCTATGTTCATTACTGAAAGTATCCTGCACTAAATTCTATACCAACTGATTGGTTAATGGATGGGTAATAACAAAACTTTGTGTAATGCAAGTCCTTTCCCAGCAATCACCGACAAAGTAGTTAGTTACTATTGATTTGAAGATAAATTGCCAATTGCTTGGTATGATTTTAGATGATCTTAGTAGGAGATGATCGTATTAGTGTGTTGTAAATGCAGTCTCTGCAACAGTTCATTGAGCTTAGATATCAGTCATTTACAGCATCCGTCATGAAAAGAGTGGATGCACATGCCTTTAAGTTCAAATACTACACAAACCCCTTTTTAATGCTGAGCTCTTGTTTAATTTTACAAACAGGAGGATTGGAACTATTTATTGAAACTAGGGGCTGGTTCTCTTGCTGGTGCAGCCTTAATAAAGTATGGAAGCATCCTTTTTCCTGAGATAACAAGACCAAACATCTTACAGGCGCTGATTATGATATCAACTCCTGTCGTTCTAGCCGTTGTGCTCTTGATCAAGCTAAGTTATCAAGAGTGATGAACCACACTTTCTTGAGTACCCTGTTGGTAAAAGAAATGTACTTCGATCCATTTTTCCAGATAGTAATCTATGTCTATAAACATGAATTTGCAACTGCAACATTCTTGCAAAGGGAGCAACCACAATCCTCAAGAACAAATCAGCAAATAGTAACCACCCAAAGATATCAGTTGCTCTGAGGTATGTCATGACACTTGCCCTTTTCTTCTGAGGTGGAATAAAGTCGTTGTTGGTCTAATTTCCATGTAGTCTTTCCATCGGAGATTGCCTAGTGCCCCTGACCCCCCGTTTGCCTGTGTATTATAAAAAGTATTTTTACTTCAATGAATGAGCAGAGTGAATAGGGTCAATGTTTAATGAGTTTGGAGATTCAATTTCCAAAACTATACTGAGATATTCCAATTTCATCAGCACGATAAACGAACTACCAACTTTAAGTCAACCAGTTAAGCATTCTAGAGGAGTTCTAGTAATCACACCAAAGTCTTTCTTGTTCTTAGCAGTCTGTTATGGCTTAAGCAACAATTCTGACTTAATGGGATTAAATCCATGGAAGTTATGCTATATATGATTAAAACTTGAGTTCATGGGTTGAGGTGAGTTTTGCCCAGCTAGCACCTGTTTGAACTTTGAAATAAGCTTTGATTCTTTATCTGGTATTTTAGCTTCAGTTGTGGTAATCATATACGATGCAGCAGTGGTTATTGTATAGTTAATTCTACTTGTTCAATATGCCTTGAGAAACAACTTTAGAACTTGCTTGATGGAGACCTCTTTAACTTCATGGATTACCTTCTTACCGGGAACATAAACCAGCCACGTTGTTGTACTGCGACTAGTAAATTTCAGAACTTACTTGTAATCATCCAAGATTGGCTCTTCAAATCAGTGCGAGGTAGAAGCAACAAGAAAGTTAAATGCAAATTTCGTTGAAGAGAATGCAAGTCTTCATTTATTGAACAACAATGGGGCCCATTTAAGCTGTGTGATGATCGATCATTCAAGAGCACAATGTGCGCTCTAGTTATCGTTTTTCAGAATCTTCATATCTAAAGCGAGTTGTCTGTCAGTGAAGTGACGACGAAAAGTTGTGATGATCATTCTTTCAAGCACCCCAAACCCTATTGGTGATTCATTACTAGTTACTGAAGGTAAAACAATCTTTCAGCTCCAATCTGCAGAACCCCTGTTACATGATCTATTTCAAAGCTGCACGCTTCATATTTTTCAGTACCTAGCTTTGATGATCAAGTAAAGGCCTGGAAATATTTCTTGGCAGGACGTTAGTTACCTTGTAGCAGAAGAACGGCATCCTTAAAATTGAGGTAAGACACAGTAGTGATTACTTGGAATGGACAAAGCATCCAAATATAGTTAAAGTTTACTCCAGTATGATATTAGAGGGCTGCAACCTGAAGATATTTTTTCTAACACCAATAGTAGTACACTACAACCTAACCATTGTATGATACAAATGAAAACAATGTAGTATGACACTATTTCTTACATGCCTTCTTTTTCTCACGTTGAAATGAAAATTAAAGTAGACACAATAGCTATTGTTTGTTGAAGCAACCTAACAAAAACTGAAGCTTTATGAAGTGCTGCTGAGGATTTATTAGTTGTACTTGGCATAGTCTCCCCGTCAATTGCAGAAAGATGTTGCACTGTCCTTGCTGAACCGGGTTCAGGTGTGTTGCATAAACCAATACCCGAATCGAATGTAGAATCCAGACCATCTTCAAAACCACTATTAGCATCATAACACAATCCTGTGTTATTGTAAAGTTTAAGCTTCCTTCTCATCTTCCACACCATTTCTCTTCCAAATGGAACCGGCCCAGTTAGTTGATTGTCATTGAGTCTCAATTCACCAAGGTTTTT
Source organism: Populus deltoides (assembly GCA_015852605.2). Taxonomy (NCBI): domain Eukaryota; kingdom Viridiplantae; phylum Streptophyta; class Magnoliopsida; order Malpighiales; family Salicaceae; genus Populus; species Populus deltoides. The sequence goes on along the minus strand of CM027570.2, from coordinate 32,881,691 downwards.
CAATTCCTTGAAGTTTGTAGGAATTGAACCATTTAAGAGGTTCCCATCAAGATGGATGACCCGTAGGTTTGTTAACCGGCCTAGTGACTCAGGGATTGGACCGTGCAAATTTGTGTTTGATAGAATTAAAACCATTAGACTCTTCATACCATCAAACTCCTCACTAGCAAGGGTAGTAGACCCCATTGGATTTCCTTTGAGAATCAATGCTTGGAGAGAATTCAAGCTTCTAATGGATGTTGGAAGCGGCTTTGATAGCCGATTATAGCTCAAATCCATTAGAATAAGCTCTTTGAGGCTACCAATTGACTCTGGAATGGAACCACTTAGACGATTTCGACTTAAATCAATTTTGATTAGAGAGTGACAAAAACCAAGGGAGGATGGAATTGAACCCGTGAACATATTCTGGCTCAGGTCCAAAACATTTAAAACCGGGAAACTTAAACTGAAAATTGAACCGGTCAGTTTATTCCCACTCAAATCCAACGATTTTAGGCCGGCCAGCCGGCCCAATGAAACAGGAATTGAACCGTTAAGATTGTTTTTGTGGAGATCAAGAACTTTCAGACGTGTAAGATTTCCTAATTCAGTAGGAACAAGGCCTACATGCCCGTTTTCCCTGAGCACCAAGGTTTGCAAAGTTGGGCTCAGTTGCCCCAAAAATGAAGGGATAGGCTGTGGGTTGTCGCTAAAACAACGGTAAAAAAACAAAGTTTTGAGGTGGGGAAGCTTCATGATAGACTCTGAGATGTAGGACCTTGCCGGGTCGCATGTGGGGAAAGCAGTGTCATCGGACAAGGCGCCGAAGGACAATGAAACAACATGGTACACATTGTCCTTGTCCGGCATGCACTCGATACCGTGCCACCGGCCACGACAAACATCAGGGATATCGGTTGCCCAGTCGTTGCCAGTGGCTCGCATGATGTCATAGACCGCTTCTTGCTCACGAGCATCGGTCCGAGCTCCATTCTTGTTCATCGTGAACCCAGATTGCGGCCCGTCCACGAGGGCGGATTGGTTGCTAGAATCCGACACGATGACCGTGAAAGGCTTGGCGAGTGGTAATAGAAGAGACATGAGAAGTAGTGTTAGTGTCTGTGCTCGTGGATACAAAAAGGTTAGCATTTTGCTAGGAGACTGTAGTTTATGAAGGCTTAAAGAGGGCGGTGGCGGTAGGAAGAGGGATTTAAGGATTCAAGGAGATGGGCACGAGATATATATATATAGAGGAGGACCGAAAAGACAGGTTGGTGCGTGGAGTGAAATGGCTAATTATGGGGTTCACGAGAAAGGGGAGAAGAGAGAAATTAATGCATGGAATTTTGAGCATTAATGCCTTTCACGGGATTTTTGCCCATGTTTGTTCTTTGCATCTAAGCCGAGTCGATCAATCCACCCACCCAGCTTTAGCTGTAGGAGGTGGGACAGATATACGTATCTCCAACGTGTAAAAAAAAAACTTGCGAGCGCATATGGCCTTTTTACATAGGCCAGGTGTGCAGCCCAATAATCTAGGTCCAGAGAAGCCTAGCCACCTTGGCCCTCTTCTTCTTCTCTTCTTTTCTTTTAGTTTTTTAGCTCTTAAAAATAAAATTCAATTTAAATATTTGATTACTGTTTCAAAAGTCATTCAATTATTCTATGAAGAACTGCCGAGATAAATACAAAAGGAAATATGAAGCCTGGTGATGGGAATTCACTCAAATATTGAGACAAGGGCAGAGCTTCTTAAGCATGGATGCTTGCATAATCTAGTCAAGAGTTGCGAGCAGCATAGGTCATTTTGGGGAGAATCCTCGAGAAATGAAATGAGTCACAAGGATCAGGGGACATTGAGCCCAGATTTTAAGAGAGAATTGGCTCCTGGGAAATATGAAGCAGCACAGGTCATTATGTTGATGTATGTTTCAGGTAGTCAAAATCTTACCATGGAATATGTTATTTTGTTCATTACTTTCAGGAAAAAAAAAAAACACACAAATTAGGCAAATCACAGTTATATCAAACACGATATCATCTACCAATAGCGAACAATTGCTTACTGTCAGGCTGAGTTTTGGGCCGAGTTCGTGAACGACTGATACTAGTATTACTCAGTGAAGCAAGCTCTCCAAGCAATTCACGCTCTTTGACACTGGTAAACATTGGCATCACGTTTGAGTTAAGCTCGATTAAAGATGTAAATTATGTTTTGATGGCAAGGATGCAAATTATTAACACCAACATTTGATCATGAGAAAGTATCAAAACAAATGAGAAGATGAATTTATAACAACAGGGCTGCAATTAAGCACCATGTTTAAGCATCGGTCATCAGTCAAGCTCAGTAGTGTGTGTGTGTGTGAAAGATATATATATATATATATATATAGTGTTGAGAACAAACATGTTGTAATATAGTATAATGTTTAAATCGAAACATTGTTGATGAAGTGAGAATAATTACACTAAGAAACTAATCACTGAAAGTTTAAGTAAAATTACTTGTGATTTTTCTAATATTTTTAATGCAAAAAACAAAAATCCAGGTGTACGGTGTTATGCGAGTCCACAACTAGTGCACACTATAGTAATTCACAATAGCCAAATATTATTTTCATTTTTGTTCCTTAACTTTTTTTTTAATTGCAGATTTTTATTCCCAAATTAATGACCAATTTATTAATATTTGTTAAGGAAAGAGAAAATGTAATAATAAAGGATTAAAGTGTAAAATAAAAAGAAATCCCATATATAATCTTAAATTCACTAGAAAAAGTTTTGTTCTTTAATTACTTTTTTTTTTATTCTACGATACTTTTAGTTTTTGTAATTTTAATTTTAATTTTAATTCAAAATTTATTTTCTTAACATTCCAATCCTTAAATTAAAAAGATAAGACAGAAAGTCACCTAAGAACCCTGAAAGGGAGAGCAAGTTGGCAAATGACTATTTTTTGAGGATGAAACTTATTATTCTCAGTGTCAATAAGTTTCATTTGATGATGGGTGTTTGATGGTGATGGTTATTTCTTATAAACTTTGAAAAAATAGATTGATTCCGTTTAAATTTTTTTTAATTGATTTTGTAATGTTTTGAAACTAGTTGGTGTTTTATGAAGGTTTTATGGTGTTTTTAGATAAATATAGATTTTTAAGTCAAAACCCAACGATTTTTTCTAGTGGTAAGATTCTAGATAATAATACTATAGACAACTAGTCTCTTGCCACTACAAGCAACTTGTCACCTTTTTAATTAAAAAAAAAAGCTTGCGCCTAGGCTTTTTAATTTAAGGCCAAATGTGCTTTATATATATATATATATATATATATATATATATATATATATATATATATATATATATATATATATATATATATCTTTATTAATTGTTTTTATTGAATTAGCTTTGTTTTTTTATATTATAATTGATTTATTTTATATTTTTTTAGTTGTATGATATTTGAAAGAAATTAGTTTAATTTGTTTTATAAAAAAATAAAAATAAAAATAAAAATAATAATCAGTGTAAAATACATGTGAATCTATTTTTTTTATATAAAGTTTAGCTTCCTGGTTTAATATTTATTTAGTGTTAAAAACTTTTTTTGATTTATTAGTTCATATGTATGACCCTGACAATTTCTTTGAGTTTCTTTCTTGCAAACATATTCCCTAGAATGGGATACTTAACATGTTAGCTTCATTTCTTAATTTATTTTATAAAATGTAAATAATATCGTTTTATTTTTCAATTAAAAAATACTAAAAATTAAGTTTTATAATTTATTTTTTATAAAATTATTGTGGTCTCAAATAAATGCCATAGGATTGAGTTGGTGCTTGTTTTTTAAGTGTCAATTTTTTTTATCTAACCTACATAATAGTGCAAAGCCGTTGTATTGCAAGCTAATTATCTAGTTTTTATCTAAACATGTACTAATTGAAAAACCTATTATATATATATATATATATATATATATATATATATAAAAGTGCATATAATTATAAATATTTTACTAAGTACTTGCTGTGAAAAACCTCATGTTTTTTTCTATGATAAGAAAAATGAATTCTATTCACCGATTTTTCAAAATTCATCCAAATATCAGAAAGTCAAGAAAGTGTTTTTCTGATCGTCGAACCAATTTCTAATTGAAGAGGAATATCTTTACATGTAAAAAAGTTATTTCAAATGCAATACACGAAAAATTAAATCCTATTATTATCTGGCAATATCAATGCATGGAGAAACATGCATTCGTTGAATACTTTGCAAGCATTCATCATTTCCTTCCTTCAAGTCATCAGTTCAAGTCTAGACTTGATGCGGATGATTGCATGAATCCGGAGATTAACATATGACCTTGTGCGGGACTGAGCATCGATGGCTACTTGGCTTCAAGATCCCCAGCTCTTTTCTTCTCATCATACTTGATTCCGAAATCATGGTACAAACTACATTTCCAGGAAAGTAAGAACATGGAAAAGTAATGCACTCTTGTTCTTAGTTCTTTCCATAGAATGAGTTGGACAAAAAAAAGTTGTCCCACAAAGTGATAACTATATTTGCAGCTAACTAACATGGTAAGTCAAGTCAGTAATATCTACAAATCTTTACATTTCCACTAACTTTAGTTGGATTCTGATATAGACCTTTCCAGAGTACTGATCTTTGCCATTAAAAGATCCTTACAGCTACAAAGCTCTTAAGCAGGGCCAAAGGCCAGGGCAGGCAGAATGGCTGGACCTTTTGGTAACTTCTGTTTTGCTGCTAGCTGGTGGATCACATCCTGAATTCCTGCAAATGCCACTAGAAATTCTGCCGCATCACTTTGCCTTAAAACTTTCTTCACTGCCAGCTCTAACGCCTTAAACCTGCCAGGCACAAGTTTATGTACTTTTTGAAGTAAAGAGCACATATTTCTGGCAGTAATAACACAGTTTTAAAAACCCACCAAATGTGCCCATATCTAGATATGTCTGTGTGTCAGTCTCGGGGATGCAAATACAATAAATTCTAGATGCAAAAACAGATACAAACCAAGCAAAGAAAATTCTTGTATCAGATAAGCTGAAAACTGCTACTGTATATATTGCCAGCAGTATGACAGATACTTCAACAGTCTAACTATAAAAAGAACTGCCACATTTTCAGGTGGTTCATGTATTTAGGCTTCAGTTATATAATCAAAGGGATAGAAAGTGGACCTCAGTTGCTGGGCCTTGGTAATTACTCTTTCTATCTTCTTGAACTCAGCTTGAATGCAACTCAACGCAGTAGCACCACTTCGATGATTTCTGACAGGAGCAAAGGGAAGGTGAATGATACATGTAGCTTGAATCTCAGCCATTTCTTCATTTATTATCGCCTCCTCAATGCGTATTTCATGAGTAAGCTGTGCTAGGAGCCTCTCAACACCATTTGAATTGGATGAAGAAGATGACAGTGAGAATGATGAGGATTGGACCAGGGCATGGACGAGGACTAGAATGCAAGAGGGCCGCCAATCCCCAAGCCAGGCCAGAGTGGTTAATTCATGAGGCAGCAACCATTTAGGCATGAGGAGCTTGGGAACATCCTTGAGCCTGGCTGGGAAAACAGCACTGTGGTAGTTAGAAGGGAACCTATTCAATTGCTCTTCAATTAGCTCCTCAATTTTCCAGCTTGTTTTGAGTTGTTTCTCTAGCCTTGCTGCTCTATTATTCTGCTCTTGTCTCCACAGACCATACTTTCCCCTAGAAACCTCTTCACCCAAAAACAACATTAATTGTCAGCTCTTGTGACAGGATCTATTTAATCAAAACAAATACTATACATAACTAGGTGACTCTAACCATCTGAAACGCTGAAATGCCAAGGTTTTTTTTATACATGTGAACTTATCTTTAAAGTTATTGAATTTGTTTGATGGCTGTTCTCCTTGTTGAATCTGGAGAATAGCCTATGCAGGATACAGTAGAGTGTCTCCCTCGATGCGATTCAGAAAATGGAAATCTTGACAACACTTTTAACATGCATAATTGCATAATTTAAGGGTGTAATAATTTACAAATAAGTTTCACTTTCATCTGATGTGAGGCAGGCATCCTTGATTATTTAGGTGCCTTGTAAAAGCATGGAGGACCTAACCAGTTTCACTTAAGGCTAGAGGTTCCCTCTCCACTGACACCAGGTAATTGGACATAGGAATTCATATCAGTATTAGAAATTGCTGGATTTTTTCAGAAAATAACAATGTCATGCCAAAAATTATAGCGTGAACTACAAAAAGAAAATGACAGTATTCTTGAGTCCAAAAGAAAGGAGCAATTAAAGTTAATTTCCACCAAATTCTTTACATGTACTATAAAAGCTTTTCAATTCCCATGTTTGGCAGAATAAATGGGAAACAAAACTAATGGGGCTTTTACCTTTTGTACTCCTTCCTCTCTTGTGAAGGGTAATGCACTGTACTATCTCAGATAGATGGCCAGTCTCAGCACTGTCTCCTTCTCTTTCAATGCCTTTGCTTTGCATCCCTTGACCTTCTTCTTGTAGTATCATACAATCTTTCGCTTCAAGAAAACTCCTAGGAAATTTTTCATTTTGATTAGCAAGAAAAGAAGTTCTAGGACTAATCGGTTTCTTGGTCGTCAAGATATAGTGCATCTTTCATCAAAGAGAAAGCCAGAACTGGGGGGCTTTTAAAAAAAAACTAATTGGGATGGTTAAGAGTTAACATGGATTTTCTTTACATCGTTTTCTCAGCGACCAAACAGAGTATATGCACCTTATGTGAGAGTGAGACCTTATATCTGTTCATAAAACCCCACCCACAATTTTAGTTAATTGCTTTTTCACATTCTCTTTTCCTTCCCGTAATATATTCCCGGCAACCAAACAGAAAACAACTCCGTATTTTCCTTGTTTTACCAAGAGCCAAAAACAGGAAAGTATTATTTGATACTGCAATACATGAAAAAGAAGGTGATGGAGCTTACAAGAGGGGTTGTGAGGCTGATAATGTCCCCTTCGTTGTTTCTTTGCTTCTCTCAGTGCTTTCTTGGATATTTTCTCTTTCTCTTTCTCTTTCTCAGGGTAAATCTTTAACTAGAAAGTTGTGTTTGCTTTTATGAAGCTAAGTCCAGCCTCGGTCTCTTTTTGAGGGGGGAGGAAGAAGAAGAATTCATATATATATATATATATATATATATATATATATATATATATATATATACAACTTAATATATAAATTTATAATACTTTATATTCTTAAAATTTTAATTAAAAAAAATCAATAGAAAATATTGAATTATTTATAAATTTATTATTATATTTCAAATAATAACTAAAAAATTATATACCTTTAAAATAATGAAATTGCATCTCAAGAAAAAAAGAACTAACAAAAAAAACCTTTCCCTCTCTTTAATAAATATAAAACCCTATTTACCATCCACAACCTTATTTTCTAACACTCAAAAACATATTAATTCTCTAAAATGATTTTTATTTTTATTTAAGAAATCATATTATATATAAGCGTATTTTATTTTTTTATGGGATGTTGAAGTTATTCCCTTTGGATGTGCAAAAGAAAACATGGGGTGATGGAAAAAGATGGGAAAGATTTTTAATTTCAAGAAAATAAAGAGAATATTCTTATATATAATTTCAAAACAAGAAATTAATTCTTTTTTATTGATGCACATGTGGTAATATTATAAAAAATTAAGATTTTATTTGTTTTTGTGTTTTAAAAATATATTTTTTAAAATTTATATTTTATTTAATTTTTTTCTTTACTTCAAAATAATATTTTCTTGGTGTTTTCAGATTGATTTTATGTGCTGATGTCAAAAATAATTTCTTAAAAATTAAAAAATACTTTGAAAAACATTTTATGTGTTTTCAGATTGATTTTATTTTAATACATTTTCAAGTGAAAAACACTTTAAAAAACAATCGTTATTAGACTTTCAAACACATCCTAAAAGATAAAATTTTCTCTCTGTTTTTGTTTTTTTTTTTTGGTAATTAGAATGAGTACTTAATTATTTCAAAACATTGTATTTTTCAAGCTCGTTCATCTACCTCAGCAGATAAGATAAGACTGTTTGGAAACACGGTCCAACCCGTGTTTTTAAAAAATTTATTTTTTTTACTTTAAATTATTATTTTTTTATTTTCAGATCATTTTGATGTGATAATTTCAAAAATAATTTTTAAAAATAAAAAAAATATTATTTTAATACATTTTCAAGCAAAAAAACAATTTCAATCGTAACCGCTACCACAATTCCAAATAAACCCTAGATTCCTACCGCAATTCCAAATAAGCCCCAGATTCAAACTTCATATGTTCAAATTAAATGAATCTTCTTCAGGTTGAACACCTGATGGCTACAACATATGACTATAAATCATAATAATTTTTTTTAGTTAAATCACTAGAAAAGTGTTTTTTAGTTAGTGTTTGACTACTATCTTGTAATAAAAGAAATAATAATAATTTTAAAATAAATTTTTATAATTTCAAAACAAAAAATTATGTCACGTGTTTCCATTTTTTTTTATTTTAAAATAATAATCAAATGCTAAGATGTGAGTAATTATAAGGTTTGCATTTCCCATATATATTCACATTTAGCTTATTCTATGGGATTTTCTTTTTAAATGGTCATTGTTATCTTCCAAGCCGTTTTTCATACCAAAATTAATTCTTTTTTATTCATGCACAAGTGGTAATATCATTAAAAATTAAGAGTTTACATTTTATAAATGCTTTATAAAAATTATTTTTTTAAAATAATATTTTCTTGATATTTTTAGATCGATTTTATATGCTGATATCAATTTTTTTTAAAAAAATATTATTGTATTACATTTTCAAATGAAAAATACTTTAAGAAACGATCATTACCGCACTTCTAAATATGTTTTAATTCTCAAAAAAATATTGTTTTTTTTTTTAAATTTAGAATTAATGTACTTAACTATTTCAAACATTGTATTTCGTTCATCTACCTCAGCAGATAAGACAATTTCAACAATATAGTTGCAAGAGAGTGTGGTTGCTGTTAATTTTTAAAGTGTTTTTTTACCGAAATACATCAAAATGATATTTTTTTTATTTTTAAAAAATTATTTTTGAAATTAGCACATCAAAACGATTTAAAATATATAAAAAAAATTAATTTTTAACAAAAAAAATTAAAATTTTTAAAAACACAATTATAAACCCGTTTCCAAACGCGGATTGAATCATGGTTATAAGAATTCATTCAAGATGGATCCAGTACGACACCTGAGTTTTGAGTTGAATATACTGATTATCATGTTTACCTGCCAATTTAAGCTATTATTTTAAAAAATAATAATAATATTTTAGTAAAAAAAAAAAACCAGTTTAAAATAAAACTTTTTCGTACCGGCTCTCGGTCAATGAATTATTTAGTTGGGCTAAGATTTATATCATTGCTTTGAATTGCTATTAAGATTAAATATATTAGAATAATTTATTTTTTATTTTTTAAAATTTAATTTTAATATCAATATATTACAAATATAAAAAATTAATTTTTCTAAAAAACAGTCTATGAACAGGTAAAGAAACACGGCCCAATGAAAAGTCAGGAGAGGAGACCGGAAATTATTGCATCTGACCTGTCTTGGAGTGCAATTACTGAATCCAGCTACTTTTATAATAAGAATTCCAATAAATTAATCATTTAGATCACCGGTGGTAATAGCTTGAGAAGAAAAAGTTTTTCTTCCTGTGAATCTTATATTTTCTAATAATTAATTGAAGATTTATATAATTATTAATTTTAAAACTTGTAAAATTAATTAAAATACATATAAATTAATATAATATTTAAGAAAGAAAGGTTTTTTAAATGTAAAGATATGATATTTAAGAAATCATATTATATATATATAAGCGTATTTTTTTCTAAGTTAAAAAATTAGGTTAACTTATAACGTAAGGTGTAATTTTTTAAATTAAAAAGATAAAATAAAATTTTTAAAAAATTATAATAGAAAAATATGATTTTGTTTATTTATTAATTGAAAGATTTTTAAAAAGACTATAAGATCTCTAAATTATATAAATAATAATTATACCTTTATGTAATTCATATATATTTCATGTATAATAACATTTCCAATACATTTTTTTCCTCCTTATTATCACTTTGTTTCCTATATAATAACTTTTTTTTTCTTTTTCATATATTCTATATTTTTTTAGAACCTTACAATAATTATCTCAAAGTATTATGAAATTACAAATCTCATACAAAGTTTTGAAGATTTAACAAAAACCTCTTCCACCTTACGAGAAAATACTACTACGTCCTTTTTAATAATTATATCCAAAATCCCCTTAATTATTATTTAAAAAAATTAAATAAAAAACTTAAAAAAATATAGAAAAAATATACGAAAATAGGACATGATTTTTGTAGTACATCAACAATATAAATTAATTTATTATTTAATTTCTTTAATTTTGTTAGTTTCCTTTCTAATTTTAAAGCATGTTTGGCCTCCTACTTTTCTAAATTTTACTATTTTGCTTTAAAAGAACTTAAGGATTTTAAAATTTACATGCTTAACTTTTAAGGGTGAAAGAAAGGTAATTTTATATAAAAAAACAAGTTTAAAGATATATTAACTTTCAATTAAAAAACATGGAAAACAAAGCTTTTTAAGATGAATGGCTGCTGCTTACTTTATTTAAATAATAAAAATAACATTAAAGAAACTTAAATCACAAAAATGCCAATATATATTACATATTTTACCTTAATAAATAGTTTTTATACTAGTACTTAAAAAATATTATATGATGTTTTGATTTTATTTTCTTACTTATATATTACTCATGACTTTTGATTTTAACTATGCAAGTTTTTTCATGTTTTCAAGTAATTTATTTTGTTTTTTCAAAGAAAATCTTAGTTATGTTCTGAATAGTACTTTTAGTTCAAACAAACAACATGACAACATATTACCTTGTCTTGATAACTCAGTTTCCCAGCTTGGGAAGGTCTCTTTTGGGAGAAGGAATCTGACTTTGAGGAGTCGATGAAGTATAAGAAGCTTACTAATGCACAGAGATCTGGCTGGACCAAATTCCTAACTGTAGATTTACACTTTGATGATCCCCCGCAACAAACAGGGCAAATGTTTATGTGGGTTTTCAAGTGCAGTTAGATCTAACCGGAATCTTCATGCTTGGGAAGAAGATCCCAGCCTTGAAGATTTCACTGATTCAGATATTCCGTCCTCACTTGTGGCAGAAGATTCGCGGGAATGTTGTCATGGATCTATGTCAGGTCTTGGATCAGGAGCTGGATGCTTTGGAAATTGAGACTGTGCAGGAAGAAACAAACAATCCATCCATGGAAAAGTTATAAAATGAACAGCTCCTGTGCAGACATTCTGCTTTTTGCTGAGCATAGATGGTCCATGTCAAAGCCTAGTCTTGTGGCCAAATTTAATTATGGATTACACACCCGACAACATGTCTATATATCCATCTCCAACTGGTTTGTTTTCCTATCCCGTGTTCATGTTTCTCACTTTCATCATTCCACGCCATTTCTTCTGATGTAGATTAAATCATACTTTGTTTATTTCTATTCAGGGGTTATGATTTGGCAACGGGTTTCCAGGGTCTAAACCTCTGCTAGCTCAAGCTATGAATAAAATAATGAAGGTGCAGCAATATTCATGCTGGATACAATATTTCTGTGGCACATCAGTTGATTAATTTTTGATAAAGCTGTCGAGCTCTTGTGCTAGTGGTTTGTTTTGGTGCAGTCAAACCCAGCTTTGTATGTCTTGAGGGAGCGGATAAGGAAAGGATTGCATGCAGTTGTATTCTTCAGAGCCTACAGAACCATATTTATCATCCCAGAATTATGGGGAGATCTTTAGCAATCAGATAATATGGTTTGTTGATGATACTAATGTCTACCGTGTCACAATCCTGATCAAGACATTTGAAGGTTATCTCACAACAAAACCCATAAACGGTGCAGTTTACGTATTCAATCCGAGAGCTGTTTCAATTTGATTGGAAGATTAAAATTAAGAATTGTTATTGTTAATATAATTTATATAATTATTAATAAATTTTTTAAAAATAGTATTACTATTAAAAAAAAAAAATAATAAGGTGACATTTGAGTTTGACATGGCCATATCCTATGAACTAGGATCTAGCAGGAATACCAGATCCATATTACTTGGGTTTAAAAGATAATATTAAACCTAAAAAACTTGGAACTGGCATGGCTGAACCCAAGAGCTTGGGTCTCATGCTATACCCAAATAATCTTTCTAGCAGAGGAGGTTATATCCAAAAAATATGAATCTTGTTATTATTGTTCTTATTCTTAATATTATTATTAAATTTGAAAAAAAATATTATTATTATTGATAAAAATCATAAATTTGATTTGAAAATTAAAATTAAAAATTATTATTATTATTAAAAATTATTGCTGTTTTTTTATTGTTAATATTATATATATAATTATTAATAACTTTTTTTTAAAAAAATATTATTCCAATTAAAAAAAAAACAGTAATAAGATCCTATCTTGGTTTGACATGGCTACACGCCATGAACTAGGGAAAGGGATGCGTACACATCAAGCCTCTCTCCAAAGAGAAAGTGCTTGCTACCAATCCTCAAGTGAGAGCTGCCAAGGAATCAAATGTTCAATTTGGATTGAAGTAATATTCAGTAAAAAGAGGAATGCTCATGACATCAAACAAACCTGTGCGAGCACGGTTGAGGAGTCCATACAAGATTGATCATTCCTCCAGCTTTCTTTTGAGGAAATCTGACAAATTCTGCCAAGTGAGAATAAACAAAGAGAAAATGAAATTCTCCTCGAGGGAAGAAAATTAAGTAAGAGAGGATCCATTTAACAAGAATTTACTCAGCCTGCTACAAATATCTATCTAAATTAATTAATTGGTCAGATTTACATTTGTTTCTCAATAATCACGAGTTTGAGATCCCTCAAGACTACTAGAAATTTATATAGTCATTAATTTTAGGACCTGTAAAATTAATCTAGTATCTACCAGCCCATATCTACATTCATAATAATAATAATAATAATAATAATAATAATAATAAAATATCCATCTAAATTTCTCTTATCAAACAATTAGCCATGAGAAACAAATACAGAGTCAACGAAACAGACTTGACCTGACAGGACAGTTGTTGTTCCATGGCACCTGCAGACTCTTTTGTTACTGGAGATATGATACCAACACTCATCAGCCAATCTTTCGTCTCTTCTTTGGAATCCATTTCCTCATCATCCCCACAACTACTTTGAGAGCTCGAGCCCGGCAAAAGCCTCTGCCTCACCTTCTCTGCTACCATGACCATACCTCTTTAGCCTCATTACACCTCAGAACATAAAGCCGCAGCCAAAACCAGAGCGATAAAACAACAACAGCTTAACTCCACACACTATACACAAGTCAAAACATAACTATTGCAGTCCTGTTACAAAGCCAGGCATTCAGTCAAATATTCACTTCTCACATAATCTAACCAGTGCAACAGCCTGTGTACATAAAAGTTCATGCCAAGTTACCTCAACTGCTATTGTTAAATAGAACTCAAAATCTCCACAAGCTATAAACTTTCTGAAAATAAAAAATATGATAAAAGAAATTACCATAAGAGCATTCAAGTCTTGAAAAAGCCTCTTGCAAGCTCTTATCAGTACTTTCCCACATCTCCCCTTCTTGCCTCAATATGCCAGCCTTACTGACTCAAATTGAGTAGCTGTAGCATTATCATTGAGTAACTGCAGCAAATTCTCTCTTTATCACCCCATGCTGGTGACCTCCAATTTACGAGTCGCTTCCCTTCTTAATCACTCAACCTTACTCTCCTCGTTCCTATACTTTGCAAATGTTTTAACTCTGTTCCTATTAGAATTGGGAGCCTAACCTCTCAGTACTCATAGTCATTTGTCTGGTTATGACGCATTTATGCTATTATATATGCATTTGTTGGTTGACATTTTCATCAGGATTATGCCTCTTACCAGAATGGTACAGTGAGTTTATGATTGATCCTCACTGTTAATATTATAAGGCCTGCATGCTAGATAGATGTGATGGATTCTTGTCTTTGTGGTGGAAAGACTTAAATTATGTTAATATCATAAATCTCTTGTAGTTATTACTTGCTCTGCTCTGTAGGCCGTTAAGTTTTTCTCGGTATATATGCATTGGTGCCTAATCTTTCCTATTTTGGTTGTTGAAGCACTGGAATGCTTCATGTTCTCAATAAGCATCTCTTGCTTCATTTTCCTCATCTCAAACTCCCTCTACTGCCCTCCTTCAATTAGTACAAACAAAGATAAACAAAGAGAAAAAGGAAGTTCACACACTCACTCTTGGTATCTGGTAATTTACCTGGAAAAAAGAAGTCCAAAGCAGTGTGTTTTTTATTGTTTGGGGTGTCTGGTAATTTAGTTGTTCCTTTTTTTTGCATTAGAAAAAATGGAAGGAAGAAAGAGAAGCTGTTCCTAGATGACTTGCTTGATGTTCAACAGGTGACTGGCGAGGGAGATGACAAGTATCTAATAGCTACAGCTGAACATCCGCTGTGTGCATATCATTTAAATGGTTGGATCCATCCTACACAGTTACCAATCAGGTTATAATAATTGTCTAGGGACTACTGTTTTTTTTCTCACAATAACTGTGATTGCTTTTGTCTCACTAATTTCTTGTTTTCTCAGATATGCTGGGTACTCAACTTGTTCCCGTAAACATTAGGCTGGTACACATGGTCGTGATACTCTTGGCATTTTTAGGGTTCATCAGTTTGAGAAAGTGGAGCATTTCTGCATTACCAGCCCATATGGCAATGAATCTTGGGAGGTACTCGAGGAAATGATTAAAAACTCTGAGGAGTTTTACCAGGAGGAGTGGTAACGTCTTTTTTGTGTGTGTCATCTGTTATGCATATTTTCCTCCTATGGTGTTTGTGAGACAGAAATCTAATTACACTAGGCCATTTTTTCAATTCCACATTGTTTAGTGAATTGCTGGATATTGTTTACCTTTGATTGAACGCCATGATTGCAAGGCACTGAAGACACAGATCTGGATAATTAAACAGGAAGAAAAGATACTGATTTTGAGACGAGGAAAGAGAACTAATTTTGAGACGAGGAAAGAGAACTACATGGTCCATGTTCTGGAAATTAGAGAAACTGCCCTTTTGAATTTGTATTTTGGGTGTGATTTATCGTGCTGAAAGTTTATTTGCTGGTGATGTGTTGCATTGTAGAAGAAAACTATGGGATCGTTGTTTCGCTGCTGCTGCTTATAGTACTGTCCTCTTTTATGTGTGTGCTGCTACTTGACTGTTTGTGTCAGCAATAACACTTATCACACAAAGCCATTCTTCAAGTATTACGTACTTTGGTGAACTGCTCAGTGTTTACGATTTGTTGACCAACATGATTGCACAACAACGAAGATGCAGCTTTGAGAAATAAAAGAAACCTGGAAGAAAATTCATTTGAAACTTCCAAAAGACAGCTAAATGTGCCATGTTCTAGGATTCATTAAATTTATCATTTTGGGTTTGTATTATGCGTTCTCGCTCCACTTTGTGCACTGCATCTTTGTTGAACTGCCCGTCATGCTCTTTGATATTTTTTAAACTGTGATTGGCCTTTCCAGTTTATCTTTTGCTGCTGTCTTGCTGCTTTGGGTGACGTTCTTTTTCTTTTTGGTTGGTCGATTGTTTAGCTACCCTGTGTGATTGCTGGTGCTTTATTTCCCCTGTGCATTGCTTTTTTTTCTTCTTATTTTCAACATTACTTTGACCATGTGTGGTCTTGGTTTGTTTTTGTATTTTGCATGTTCATCATGCATTGGGTTCTTGTTTGGTTCCTGTTGCTGTTTAGGGTCTTTTTTCCATGGATTCTTCGTTCTTATTATAAAGACAACTGTTTGGTTCAATGCTGTTTTATGCATGGATTCTTTGTTCTTATTATACTTTTTTTCTGGGAAATTAAGACTTTTGAAGTTCATTGTCGTTTCTGTTTTTCAGGTCCAATTAGTTGTGTATTGCTGTTCCGGAATTGTTCATCTTGCTTTTGGTTTGTTTTTCGGGTCCCTTCTTTCCTTTTCGTTTGTTTGTACACAGAGCTGGAAAATTAAACAAGATGGAAGAAAACAGGTTTCGAGACTGCTGAAAGGCAACTGTGTTGCCCATGTTCTTGAGAATAGACAAATTACCCTTTTGAATTTGTGTTTTTTTTGGTGTTGTTTAATGCGCTGAGAGTTATTTTTTCTGGGTGATGTGTCGCATTGTCAAACAAAATTGAGATGCTATTGCATCCCTACCCATACTTTTGCAGGAGAAACTTGGAACCCCCCTCTCCATTTGCGTATGTTTTAGCATAAAGCTTTTGCATGGGACATTTTGAATTTGCTTCTCATGGTGTTTTGCAGAAAAATACATTCCTACGGTTTCCGTTTTGCTTTGCACTAGCAACATGCACTTCAACTCTTCTAACTTGCTTTTGTCTTTACTATGTATTATCTCCTTAAACTGTCATATCTTTCCTGCTTCATGAATGCATCGACATCCTTTAGGATAGCCCACAGCGTAGCTCGGGCAACCGACCTAGCATTCTCTAGAATGAGACTAAGAACATCACAAACATGAACAGATTGAATATTTGGACGTAAGGCATCAAATTGATTGTTGGACTGAAGCCATTGTTTGACATAGTACTGTTGGTTATGTACTTAAAAATCCTTAACAAGTGCCGTTCTTAAATTTTGTATTTTTTTGTTGTAGCAACGTAAGCTCCCCAATGTAAGAGCTTATAGCAATTTTTAAACTTGAAATTTACACAAGTTTATATTATTTTGTACTTAATTTTTATCAAATAAATAAAAATGGTGAGATTCGAACTCATGACCGCTTGGTTATCAAGACTCTGATACCATGTCAAAGAACCATCTCAATTCAATAGCTTAAGCTATTAGGTGAGATTTCAAGATATAATTTATATTATTCTTCAACACGGGTAATGATGCATTAAACTAAAACAAAGTCTTTTTTTCTATTTTCTTCTTTGTTCTTTTCTGAGAAAAAGGGAAATGGCCACCACTGAGTCTGATAACCAACAGCAGATAACCTGCTAGCTGCTAATGTATGTTTATTGTACGCTATCCTATTACTCTCCCCCTATGTCAATTGCCAATCCTTGATCAATGGGAAATTAATCGTAGCTGATGATACTATAAATAATTTGTGCATATCCATGAAGAGAATCTGCATTTCACATTCGATATTGGAATATAACAAGAGCTGAAGAGCACATGCACATAATGGTTGCCACTATATAATAACATGATAATGACTTCCACTTCTTCCATATCATCAAAACTCTACCAAACCAATTTTATCTCCCTAGTAGTGCGTTGAACGGAGACGTTTTCTCTAACGTGCATTCTGCTATTGGAGAGGAACATTCGAGAGCACCTTCAGCCAGCCATTGTTGACAAATGTCGCCATAATAAACAACGAATTATACTGTTAATCTATTTGTGCATTTCAAACGCACAAGTGCTTGGAAGTTGCGGTTCATTCACAGTACTTGATAGTCAGAAATTGACGATAGCCCATTTCCATTTTGGTCGAGGATATGATGGCTAGGTAGCATGCTATGCAAATGGACAATCCTACTGTGTGAGTTAGCGGGTGTTTGTGGCCTGTGATTTTCCGGATCTTCTGGAGAGTAGAATATGGGATTACATTGGAAGCTAGATACGTGTGATATTACAACAATTTATTCACATTAATTTATGGGTTATTTTTTAGGAAAACATGTGAAGCATGCTCCTAATTTTGATAGCATAGACACTGCTAAAAAATTAACAAATACAATCAGGCACACTGATAAATTATTTATGTTTGTTAATTGCGGTGAATTTTCCCAACTAAATATGTCCTTGTAGCATCCATCAGTAAACACTGATGAAAATATTCCATCGGTGTATACCGAAGAAATTATAGTGAAAAAAAATAATGAAAAAAGACAAAAAAATACAATGACATGTCATTTACACCAATAAAAATACCGACAAACTTCAAAATACCAAAATATACACCGACGAATTAAGGTTGTTGGTATATTCCAAAGAGCATTGAAGCTTTTCACCTCTCAATTGAACTATTAATTGTATTTAATACATACGGGACCACTGACAGAAAATACCCGTTGGTATTTTTTCAAGAGCTAAGGTAGTGTTCACTTCTCACTTGCGTTGTATATTATTGTTTAGTATATACGGGATCACCAATGGTTAATGTGAAATGGTATTCTCTCGAGAGATAAGGTGTTGTTCACTTTTATCTTGCATTGTTAATTTATTACATACTAGATCACCAATGGATAATGTACATCGGTATTTTCCCGAGAGCTAAGGTACTATTCACTTCTCACTTGCATTGTTTATTATTATTCAATGCATACAAGATCATCGATAGATTAAAAAATAGTTGATGATAGTTTGCTGGTTTCTAAAAATTTTCAATTAAATTGAAAATTTTAATTAGATGTTATGGACGGAAACACCGATAAAAAAATTAAAATATTAATTTTTTATTTTCAGTTGAGAATAATAGAATGTCTTGGGTTGTGCCGTAGCCAACCTTCCTATTTATATATGTGGCAGAACACGACAGTAACTGTAGGGATTACAATATTGGAATAATCCTACATTAATTTTCTATTCAGATATATACATGCTATACATTCTATAATATGCCCCCTCAAGCGGAGAGTGGAGGATCGACTCGAAGCTTGAATCGAAAAGTAGTAAAGGACGCAACAGGAAGTGGTTTAGTGAAAACATCTGCAAGTTGATCCCGAGAAGGGATAAAACGTATCAGAATCTCTTTCTTGGCAACACACTCGCGGACAAAGTGATAATCCACCTCAACATGCTTTGTACGAGCATGGAAGATATGATTTGTTAAGAGATAGGTCACACCAAGGTTATCACATCAAATGGTAGGAGTAGAAATTAAGGGAACCTGCAGATCTATTAACAAGTATTGAAACCAAATGACCTCAGCGGTACCGTCAGCTAAGGCTTTATACTCAGCCTCAGTAGAGAAGTGAGCAAGTGTGTGTTGCTTGCTGGATTTCCAAGAAATCGGTGTCTAACCAAAATTTTCACTTCTCACTTGTGTTGTTTATTATTGTTCAGTATATACGGGATCACCAATGGTTAATGTACAATGGTATTCTCCCGAGAGATAAGGTGTTGTTCACTTTTATCTTGCACTGTTTATTACATATGAGATCACCAATAGGTAATGTACGTCGGTATTTTCCCGAGAGCTAAGGTACTATTCACTTCTCACTTGCATTGTATATTATTATTCAGTGCATACAAGATCATCAACAGATTGAAAAATAGTTGATGATAGTTGGCGGGTTTCAAAAAATTTTCAATTAAATTGAAAATTTTAATTAGACGTTATAGACGGAAACACCGATAAAAAAATTAAATTATTAATTTTTTATTTTCTGATGGTAAATACATTGTTAATGCTTGGCATGTTTATGAAAATATTTAATTAAATTAAAATTTTCAATTAGACTTTACAAATGGATGACCGGTAAACAAATTAAAAATATTAAAATTTAATTGGTCGTTAGAAACATCATTGTTAAAAAAGATCCAAATTAAAAGCACATTTCTCTTCTTTATCTCTTCTTGTGCAACTTCTTCTCTCATCCTCCAAATCTTCATCTTTCTTTCTTTTCTCTCTCCTTCTCTCCTCCACCATTCTCCTCTCTTTTTTTCTCTTCTCTTCTCCTCCACGCGCAGGTATGTCTTCTCCTATCTTTTTCCTCTCTTCTTCTCTTGTTATTTAACATAATTTTCTATTTTTTTCCTCTTCTCAGGCTCGGGAAAACTCACAACGACATTAAGTTAATATTATTCTTTTTCCTTCTCTTTTTTGTGTTTTTTTTCATCATTTATATTTTTCTGCTCTTAATAATTGTATGAATGTTGTTGGAATTTTTTAAATTTTCTTTTCTTTATTGATTGTATGAATGTTGTTGGGATTTTTTTTTTAATTTTGAAAAAAAATTTTCTATTATTTAATGATTGTATAAATGGAGACGAGATCACAGATGAGTGATACATGTGCTCTATCTTATTCGCCTCACCGTCCTAGCGAAGACCCGCCTTCTCCCCCTCCTCCAACGCCTATATTCTAGATTAATTTTATTTGAACTTATAAATGTTTAAATTTGTAATAAATATTTGATTTTTATATTACTTTAATTTTTTTTGTGTTTAATAGTTTTTTTTAAATATATTTTTAAATTATTACTACCGGGGTTACCGATGGTCTAAGTCAGTCAGTATATTTCAAAGAATTGAAAAATGATTATTGTAAATGTCACTACTATTATTTATTGACCGACAAAATAATAGATGGTTTATTTTACGGTTATATGTCAAATTCACGGAAAGAAATACCGACAGACAAAAGACTCATCGATGGAATGACATTCAGATTTTCATCGGTGATATATTATTCATCAATAGAAATCCTGATGGAATAAAGCTGATAAAAAAAATTAGCACACTTTGTCTGTTAATAAATATATCAGTAAAATTATTAATGGCATACCATAAATTATCGATAAGAGTTGTTTTTGTGAATGATTTTTGTCCGTGAGCATGTTTGGAAAATTTATGCTGATAAATTGTAAGTTTAAATATAGACAACACATTCCGTCCATCAATCTAAAAATTTGATAATGAGATAGTGCTCTCATCAACAAGCGCACCAAAGTTGAAAACTATTGGCATTTGCTATTAACATGTTTTGTTCAAGAAAAAATGTGGAAGAAAAAAGAGAGGATATGTTTCAAGGCACAACCACTCTATTAATTAGTAAAGATAATTCAGAATAGCAGATCCCCGATGACCAAAAAAGTTAAATGTTCTTGAACACTTACATAGACTTATTAAAGCACGCCATTGAAGGAAGTGATGATCTGTGCATGAAATTCAATTTGTGCAGCAGTAGAAAACTGTTCAGTATATCAACCACGCAGATGGCCTAACATTCTGCTAGCAGTGATGCAAGGATGGTGTGATTTCATACACCAGAACAGGCTCCGAGGTTTTAAAATATAAGTCTGCCATTCGAACACGGTTTTTAAGCACATATCTATTTATATTGTGGGAAAATAAATTTAATTCCAAGTGTAACAGAAATAAGAAATATTGACTGAATTACAACCCAGTTGGTTGTGCAAGCTTGGCCCATTGTTAGCAGATATCTGTGTGCATAAATCACTACCGTTAGCGGATAAACTTAAGCTTAAGGAGACAATCGTTAGCACAAATCACCGCAGGACAGCTACCAGTACATGGAAAATTAATACGTGTGCTCAAAAATGGAGTTCAAATATGAACAGAATGATAAAGAGTGGGAAATGCATGCCGAAGTCAAATATTATAAGATACTTCAAAGTCAAAAAAGGAAAGGTGGGGATAAACCTTGTATTGTATTGCATATAGACAGAAACAGACAGTCCTCCACAGTACCACCACCCCACCACCGACGCCCTCCACTAAAAGAGAAACCCAAAGCACACGTTCCTTTCTATAATATTCAAGATCACCAAGTGAGAGGTACTGGGAATTTAAGAAGCATTTCAAAAACCGTGTCTCGTAATTACCTTTACAATTAATGCCTCACTCTTCAAAAACCTTGTCTTGTTACCTTTCAAATGCATGCCTATATATAGGGTTACCACTTCAAGCATTTCCAGTCAACAAAACATACTGGTTTCTCATATAGCGAGGGACACGCATAAACATACAGATACATTGAGCCGTGAGAGTATAATCTGGAAATGGCAAGTCCAAGAGTGTTAGGGACTGCTTTCCTGGTCTTGCTTATTGTAGACCTCACCTTTGCTGCTAGGACACTGCAGGCAATCAGTGGAGGTGGAGGTGGAGGGCAGGGAGGAGGTGGTGGTGGTGGTTCTGGATCAGGACTTGGGTCAGGTTATGGTTCTGGGTCTGGATCCGGGAGCGGTGAAGGATATGGTGCTGGTGGGCGTGGAGGAGGTGGAGGCGGAGGCAGTGGCGGAGGTGGAGGTGGTGGCAGTGGTGGAGGCAATGGGTCAGGTTCTGGCTATGGGTCTGGTAGCGGCTCAGGCTATGGTTCTGGAAGTGGGATAGGACGTGGTGAAGGTGGTGGTGGTGGTGGCGGCAGTGGAGGTGGTGGCGGCGGCGGTCAGGGCTCTGGATCTGGAAGTGGGTCAGGCTATGGAAGTGGAAGTGGAAGTGGAAGCGGAAGTGGCGGTGGCAAGGGTGGGAAAGGAAGTGGAGGAGGAGGAGGAGGAGGAGGTGGTGGTGGGGGTGGAGGATCCGGCTCCGGCTCTGGCTCAGGTTATGGCAGCGGGTCTGGTTATGGGGAGGGATATGGAGGAGGGAAAGGTAATTAAAAGCTTGCCATGAACACAGAGGTTACCGTTTCTTTTGTATTCTGAAATAAAAGTGCGAAAGCTCACATGCATGCATATATTATGTTGACGAGCAATTACAAATGTGCATGTATTTCTATACATGAATCTCTTAATAAAGTCACTTTTTAGAGTAAATTTTACTCTAAAAGTATATTTTATAGATAATCTCTCCGCGAACCTTAGTAAAAAGTGAGCTTGAACTTGCAGTGTTGACTTTGCATGCAGTAGAAGAACCATGTCACAAGTGAAAATAACTTACGACTGCCAAAAAGAATACCTATGTAAGAGTCCGACCTGGTCAATGGAGTTCAGTCATTTTCGGTATTGAAAACTACTTAATTACCTCTCTCTACCAAAATGTCAACCAGAGTTTTTGATGCCTCGCCAAAGGCGGCGAAAAGGCCTTTAGAAGCCACAAAGTGAATTTTATATCCAAAGGACCACCAGTGGGGGTCCGCTCAACAAATATTCTGAAAATATATAATTTCAAGAAAACTATTGGCATTTGCAACTTACTTTTATGAGTCTGACATGCTAAGAGATTTTTATGAATTAATTATTAAAAAATAAGAATTTTTATATTTTATATTTTAGATCTTGTTTTTTATGATAGGTTTTTCACCGAGTTATAATTTCAGGATATGAATATTGGTTGAATCAAAGTTAAAATATACATATCATGCTTTCCAGGATGGTATCATGAATATAAATTCTAATTCATTTGGATCTCTAATCAAACCTGCAAAATCGAGCTGAAATTCTACCTATAGTAGGATTCTCTGCTTTCACACTATATATTCAAATGGACATATCTTAAGTTTCAGATATCAAAATCATACTATTCAAAAGCCCAAAATCATCTACACATTTAGGAATACAACTTTTATGTAGGATGTCAAGTTAAATAAATTTGGGCACAAGCTGAAGGACAAGATTGGTGTTCTGATCTGATGAGGAAACTAATGGTGACGAAAATCCCACTATAGCTGGGAGTCTGACGTAGAAATGATGGACCTTAGAATGTAAGAAAGGTGCAAATTAAGGCTCTAACATTCTAAATGATAGAATATATCTAGAATGACCGGATATTGCAACAAACCAAGTCAGAAACAAAAGTTTAAGCTGCAGTAGAGTGTAAATTACAAAAAAGTTGTGCCAACAACATAATCAGTTTCCAACATAAATTTTGAGGGATTTAACCAACCTTAATAGATAGATAAAGAAAAAGAATTAAGTAATATTAAGGACTTCTAATTAGGATAAGAATCCTAACAAAAGATAATAGTTGAGGGAGGGAATAAAATAAGCAAATCATGACAAAAAGAACTCTCTTCTTCTTCTCTGTAGCATTCTTTTCTCTCTTTTTTTTGTTAATTTTCTGGCATCTATGAACTAAAGTTTGGCTTTCGGTTCAAGGGAAATAGACACCATCTCCATTATTAAGTTGTCAGAAATAACATCATCATTGTAATTCTTTCACACTTCAACATTTAACAGTTTTACTGACGAAACTATTCCGTCGGTGTAAGATTACCACTTCGTCGGTAAAATCATTACCGATTAATTTCCCGATAGAAAACGTCGCCGGCATAGCGTTCTTCGGTAATTCCAAGTTCTGTCGCTAATTTTGGCGGTAAAAAATAAATAAAAAACTGATGGTTTTACAAAAAAAAAATGCGTGTAAAAAAATATTCCCGCTGGAAATATACCGACGGAATAATTTTTTCTATATTTCCAATGGTAAATCACCGACAGAATAGTTCTGTCGGTGAGCGCGGCATATGCAGTAAATATTTTGAAACTCGATAAAACACCGACGAAATATGTCCGTCGGTGATGGTGGCATATGCAGTAAATATTTTTCAACTATATGTAAAATACCAATGGACTACGTCCATCTAGAAATCTGTCGGTTGTGATTTAAAAAAAATTAAAAATTATGTAGAGTAAATAATATAAAATTATATAAATTAATAGTAAAAAAACAAATTATGCAAATAAAATTGTATGAAACATCAAAAATATAAAAATAAAGTTAAATAATATTCATCCAAATATTCATTACAAATTTAATGTGTTTCCAAAAAAAAACTAAACCAGAACAATGGCGGAGTTGGAGGAGGAGGAGGAGGCTGGTTGTTTTCGGGATCAAATGGCCAAAAAGAGGGGCGCACATGTATCTCCCATAAATGATCTCATGTCCATGATCATTTGGCGGAGTTGTTCATAATCTGTCGAGAGTCGCTCGTATTTTTCGGTGAGATGAGTCATGTGTTGCTGTAAGACCACTAACTCCTTAAATTGGGTGCTCGATACTGATTGGGAGCTCCCATCGGTTGAGACACTACGGCCGCTCGCAAGTTCTCAGTCGTAGTGTTGGAGAGCCCGCACACCTGATTTTTATCGGGTCCACCAAATGATCCTACCTCCATCCACAAATCCAGATTGAAATCCAGATGGTTCGAAGGATTGTCCCAATATCTCTCCCTCAACCGGCTATTATAGGTCTCCTGAAAATTAAAAAAGAAATCATCATATTCAATTCAAGAAAATAATAACTTACAAAATAAAATGGTGGAACGAAGATACGTACCACGAAGTGTTGCACCCCCTTGTGGTGGTCTTCACTCCGCACGTGCATCTCTACAAACAGCTCCATTGGGCTTGGCTCATGTCCAAGAGACGTAGCCTGTAAGAAAAAATTGTTGCAAGTTAAATATATTTATAAGTAACAACAAATTAATTAACGATATATTTTATTTAAATTAATCTTGCCATCCGTTTTGCATGTGCAGCAAACCAAATCGAGCCGCCGGTGTGCGTGATCATCGAACCATGAATTTTCCTACTCTGGTTGTCGACACCGGACTGTGAGCGTTGTGTGAACCGCTCAGACATCATGTGCTGAATATATTGTGGCCATATATCCCCCGGGATGTATAGCGGTTTGAAATCCCTCCAAACTGCCATGTCATTCCAGCCTTGTAAACCCTTATCTCTCGCATATTTTTTGGCCTTTCTGTGATTGATACCAAAAATCACGCAACCTACTTTCATAGTGACAAATTAGATTTTAAAACATAAATTTTAAAAAATATAAATTGTATTATTTTTGACGTTACCTAGTTGCTGCGTGATTTTCCCACACCTTCCTCGCAACATTGTCATGCACGCTATCCCACTTGAATTTGTGTTGTGTATAAATAATTTATTTAAAATAAAAATAAAAATTTATTAAAATAAGCTTGAAATTAGAAATTAACACCAACCTGAAATCTTGAAAACCATGCTTCGATATAAGGTCTCCAATCAGGATGTCTAGAAACCTGACTCCATTGAAATAATGGAATCTCTATTGACGATTTAAATGCCGATGTTATTACTCGGCGGCCTCAATGTTTGCGAACCTTAAAATAAATTAAATTAATGAAATATTAATTAGTTAGTCATAGATTGTGTTATAATTAAAAAAAACTAAAACCAAAACAAACTTACATTGAAAAGTCGTCCTTCCAATGTGCCTGGTACTTGCGGGTGAATTGATTCCGTTGTGAAGGCACACTGTCTCTGCGCTGTGAAACCGCGCTGGAAGAGGCAACATCGCGAGTCGGCGCAGGTGCCTCTTCTTGATAGGCACCTAAGGAGAAGTCATCATCGCTGCTAGAAGAACTAGCTGCAACCATATGCTCACGATGTGCTATTGATTTCATTCACTACCAGAAAACCAGCGAAAACCAATGGAATTACCGACAGAATTTTTTCGTCGGTAATTTTTACCGATGGAAATAATTCCGTCTCAAACTTTGTTAGTATATACCAATGGAATCAGGCCATCGGCGATAATGTCGGTATATACTGACGAAATAAGTCTATCAGTATATACCGACGGTATCGCCGACGACCTATATAGTTTGTTTGGAAAGTTGCAATGGTGTGGTGACGTGGATTATTTTCAGACGAGTTTACCGATGGAATGATCGAGGGATTCAAACCAATATCGTCGTACAGTGACGTGGTACTTTCACCGGCGGAATCACCGACGGAATCACCGACGAAACGTTTCTGTCGGTGATTCCATCGGTAAAAGCCATTATATACACACTCTGCCGACACTCTCTTCCTCTGTTTCTCCTTCTTCTTCCCCTTCTCCTTGTTAAAGAAGATGATAACCACATTGAAGAATGCGATGAAGCTGATGATAACAATTCAATTGAGGACGGAGATGAAAATTCTGACTAACTAAACATGTTGTAAAGCCTTATTTTTATAATGTAATATTTTTTAATATGAAATATTTATTCTTCTTTAATTGTCAGCTCTTGTTATTATGATGTGTGTGTTGTAAGTTTGCAATTCAAGATTTTGTGAAGGGGATAGACAAAAAATAAAAAATATTGACGGTTTCACCGACGGGCTATAACCCGTCGGTTTTTCACAGAGAGTTGAAAAAAATTTACGGGATTGTGCCATAATCACCGACGAATACACTGACGGACTATAACCCGTCGGTATTTCATAAAGAGTTGAAAAAAATTACCAACGGCTTCACCGACGTATATTACCGACGGAGTCACCGACGCTTTACGCACATCCCAAAACACATGCATGTCAGACGCGTGGTCGGTCGACACAATTACCGATGGATTTTCCGACGGATCGAAGAGTCTGGCGGGATTTTCAAACTTTTTTTGATGCAAATATCCATTAATTACTGACGGTATTACCGATGAAATTTAATGCCACCAACAACAATAAATGTCCGTCGTAATACTGTCGGAAATAATGATATGTAAAACCCCCCCACCCCCCCATTTGGTTTATTTTTTCTCTTGGCTCTTCATCTCCATTTCTCTTCTTCTCTCCATTTCTATTTAGTTTTTGGAAGACATTTTATTGTTTTGGTGGTAGTTTTAAACATATTAAAAGGTATGTATTCTTTTTTCTTTATCTTTGTATTTTTTTTATTTTAATTATGATTATTGTTTTTGGCGTTCTTTGTTTTGTGTATTGTTTGTAGTTAAAATCTTAAAATCAACACACTATTTAGGTAAGCAATTTTTATTCCTAAATTTATTTTGAATTGATGTAGTGTTTTTTAGTTTTGTGTATTGTTTGTTTTGTGTTTAGGTTGTTTTGTATAGTGTTTTTTAATTTTTTAATTTTATTATTTAATTTTATGATATTATTGTTTGTATTGCCATAATTGTTATTGTTTAATTTATGTTTTAAATGTTAATTAATATATAGAATTAAATTTAATTAGTTTATCTTAATTTAGGATATTATTGTTTGTATTGCTATAATTGTTATTGTTGAATTTATGTTTTAAATGTTAATTGAAATATAGAATTAAATTTAATTAGTTTATCTTAATTTTAATATATTATTGTTTGTTATGTTGTTTATTATTTTTATTAATTTTAATTGTTATTTATGAATTTGTATTGATTTTAGTTGAAAATATATAGATGTTGAATTTCTATAGATGTTAGGTTGTATATGTTAGGTTGTATAGAGTTGATTTTGCAATATTTGTAGGTATGAAAACTGTAGGTAGTCTCTAATATAGGGGAGGTGCTGTCGAATTTTTTTAAATGATTGAATTTCTATAGATGTTAGGTTGAATATATGATGTTGCTGGAGTCAATTGGTTTGTGGTTATTATAAAGATTTGCAGGTTTGAAAACTATGGGTAGCCTTCTGTATAGGGGAGGTGCTGCCGAATTTTTTCAAAATAATTGAAGTTAATTGTGTAATTATTCGTATATATTTGTGTAGATGCGTAGAATGAAATCTACAACACATCGTTAGCAGACGGTTGCAGCTAGTTCTTCTAGCAGCAAGGAGGATGTATCCTTAGGTGCTAATCACGGCGAGGAATCTGCACCAACTTGTGATGCTGCCTTTTCTAGTGTGGTTTCATAGCACAGAGGCGGTGTGCCTCCACAGCGGCGTCAATTCGCCCGCAAGTACCAGGTACAATGGAAGGATGACCTCTCAGTGTAAGTTTGTTTAGGTTTTAGTTTTTTTTTTAACTTATAACATAATTTATGAACTAATTAATATTATTAATTTTATTTAATTTCAGGTTCACAAACATTGAGGCTGCAAGGGTTATAACATTAGCATTTAAATCATCGATGGAGATTCCATTGTTTCAATGGAGCCAAGTTTCCAAACATCCTGAGTGGAAACCTAATATCGATGCATGGTTTAAGCGATTTCAGGTCGGTGTTAACTTTTAATTTCCAGCTTATTTTTAATAAATTATTTTTATAATTTATATCTTGTACTATTTTTATTTTATATGAATTATTTATATACACAGAACAAATTTGAGTGAGATAGGGCGAATAACAATGTTGTGAGGAGGGTATGGAAGAATCACGCGGCAACTAGGTAACATTGAAAATAATATTTATTTTTGTTTTATAATTTTATGTTCTAAATTCTAATTTGTTACTATGGAATTTGGTTGCTTGATTTTTGGTATGACATCCTAGAAAAATCAAAAAGACATGCGAGGGATAACAGTTTTGAAAGATGGAATGAGGTGGCGGTTGGCGGGAATTCAAACCGCCATTCAAATCGGGGGAAATATGGACAACATATATTGAGCACGTGACCTCAGAGCGGTTCTCACGATGCTCACAGTCTGGTGCCAACAACCAGAACCGGCAAATTCATGGTTCGGTGACCACGCACAATAGTGGATCCGTCCCATTCAGTGCACATGCAAAGCGGATGGTAAGATTAATTTTAATGAAATATATTGTTAATTAATTTGTCGTTTCTTATAATATATTTAACTTGCAACATATTTTTTCCTTACAGGCTGCGTCTCTTGGACGTGAGCCAAGTTCAATGAAGTTGTTTGTAGAGACGCTTGTGCGGAGTCTAGACCGCCAAAAGAGGGTGCAGCAGTTCATGGACAACCATGCTCAGCACTTCATGGTATGTTCGTTTATTCATTTTATTTTGTAAGTTATTATTTTCTTGAATTGAATATGATGATTTTTTTTTAAAAAAAATTCAGGAGACCTATAATAGCTGGTTGAGGGAGAGATATGGGGACAATCTTTCGACCCATCCAGATTTCGATCCAAATTTGTGGATGGAGGTGGGATCGTCTGGTGTACCCGAAAAAAATCAAGTCTATGGACTCTCCAACACTACAGCCGAAAACTTGCATTCGGCCCATAATGTCTCAACCGTTGGGAGCTCTCCATCAGTATCGAGCACCCAATCTAAGTTCATGGCCTTGAAACAACAATATCAACAACTCTCGATGAATTATGATGAGCTCCATCAAATAGTCATGGAGATGAGATCAAAGATGGGTGATGATACATGTGCAGTTCCTTTTTGGTCGTACGGTCCCGGAAACAACCAGCCTTCTCCTCCTCCTCCTCCTCCTTCTCCTCCAGCTCCGCCGCTATTCTAGTTTAATTTTGTTTTTTAAACACATTAAATTTGTAATGAATATTTGGATGAATATTATTTAACATTATTTTTATATTTTTAATGTTTAATCCAATTTTATTTGTTTATTAAGCTTTTTTACTATTAATAAATTATTATTTTTATATATTTTAAATACATACTGATGGCTTTACCGACGAACATTATCCATCGGTATTTCACAGAGAGTTGCCAAACAATTACCACCCATGCCATAATTACCGACGGAATATTTCCGTCGGTGTTTACCATAACTATTACCGACGGACTATCCATCGGTACTTACTGTTGAAAGTTCAAACGAGTGTAGTCCGTCGGTAATGTTCTCGAGGGAAATTCTTTTTTTTTGCCGCGCATATCCGTCTGTAAGACCGTCGGTGAGTGATTTTTTTATTTGCGACAGAATTAACGACGGAAAGTGGAATTACCGACGATTAGAATACCGACGGACTAAGGCCGTCGGTGAGACCGTTGGTAATAATTTTACCCACGGAGTTTATGCCTTACACCGACAGAATTATTCCGTCAGTAAAACTGTTTAATGGTGTAGTGATTCTACGCATCTGCACAAATTTATACAAATACATTACATAATTAAATTCGATTATTAAAAAAAATTTGGCAGCACCTCCCATATACTGGAGACTACCCAAAGCTTTCAAAAGCAAATATTGACAGTAGCCATAAACCAATTGACTCCATTGAAAAATCTTATATATAACCTAACATCTATATAAATTTAACAATAAAATAAAGGAAAAATATAACATTTAATTTTATATATTCAACTAACATCTATAGAAATTCATCAATAACAATTAAAATTAATGGAAATAATTAAACACATATCATGCAATAATAGAGTAAAATTGAGATAAAATAATTAAATTTAATCCTATATATTCAATTTTTATGGCAATAAAATATATTGAACAAATTAAAAAAAAAACTATAGACTTTAGGAATGAAAAATGCTTACCTTAATTGTGTGTTTATTTCAGGATTTTATCTGCGTACAATACAAAAAAAAAAACACAACAAAAACATATTATTAATAAAACAAAGAAAAAATGAGAAAAATAAAATCATTAAGCATATTAAATGAAAATACATACCTTTTAATTTGTTGAAGATTACAAGAAGTTCAAGATTACAATAAAATAACTTAAATTTTCACAATAGATGAGAGCAAAAAAAGAGGAGATGAAATGTAAGAGGAGAGAAATGAACTGAAAGGGCTGTCACTGGGATTTATACTGCAGTTTTACCGACGGCATCACCGATAGACTATTTAATTAATATTATTTTTAATTATTTCGTCAGTGAATTTTCAAATGTCCATCAGTAAATTTTGAATTTCGTACTAAAATTTTTAAATGAACCTCCATAATTTTCACAATCTGTCGATATATACACGCGGTCAGAGATGCATTAATACCTGCGCTTTAGAATTTACACAGTCTATCGGTGAGTCTGTCGATAATTGTAAACTGCACCACCATAGAACTCAACAGTCCCACCCGCTGAGGAATGCAAATGGACTGTATTCGTCTGTAGAGACATCGGTGATTATGAGATGTGGAGTAAATATTTTGCAACTCTTGGTAAAATACCAACAGACTGTATCCGTCTATAGAGACATCGCTAATTGTGGCATGTGCAGTAAATATTTTTCAACTCTCAGTAAAATACCGACAGACTGTATCCGTCAGTAGAAATGTTGGTGATTATGCACTCTACATGAGCGATTATGTTTGTATTGCCTATTTATCCTCTTGTAAACACTTAAATTACAAACTGCTCGCACATAACAATAACCACAGTGAACAATTATAAAATAAATCTTTTGTGTTACAAAATATCATCTATAATATTACATTATAAAAAAATGCTGTACACTTTCGTGTTCAGATAGTTAGTTAGAATTTTATTCTTTTTCTTCTTTGTCAATTGAATTGTCATCAGCTCCATCACAATCTTCAATGTGGATATCATAATCATCATCTTCATCAACATTTGCTTATCCGCTAGAGCTCAGAACAACATTCAACTCCTCTACATCAACATCAATAAGACTATCATTGAAAACCCAAAAATTTGAATTTTCTTCTAAGTCAATCGAAGGAGCAACTCGATATGGTTCAACCAACTCACTAACTTGAAAGACTTCATTTCGCACACTTGTGTCTTTGTTCTCATCTTGAACAGCCTCTACACGACCCCTGGGTTTTGTTTTTAAAACAGATAATAAATCAACTTTTGATCGATCCTTTCTAAAGGAAAGGGTGTATGTGTAATAAACCTGTTGACATTGCTTTGTGAAAACAAAGACATCATTTACGTTGCGGAGTCTAGCTTTTGAGTTGATTTTGACTAGACCATAGTGAGGATCTACTTTGATTCCTCTGTTAGTGGTGTCATACCAATAGCATTTGAATAAAAACACTCTATTCTGCTCGCTATGATATTGTGATTCGACGACCTCTTCTAATTTACGATAGTAGTCAACTTCAAACTCACTATAAGTCGATCCCTTAACACAAACACCGTTGTTGTATGTCTTTCTTCCATGACCGTACTCTTTAGTATGAAACACATATCCATTGACAAAATACTTGTTGTAGCATTCAACTTTCCTTTTAGGGCCCAGGCTTAGTAAAGACAATGAAATAGCAACACTCCTTCCTGTTTGATAAAACCTTGTATATCATGTATAATAATGAATAGTAAACGAGAATTCTGTAATGACATACAATAAATTTACAAGAGATAATGAGTTTGTGATAGTACTTACATGTGTTTTGAACCATGTCGCAAATTGTTGATCTTGTAATCAAAAGATTTGAGATTCGGTCAGCTGTGAGTTATTGGATAGTAAATATTGTCGACGTTGCCTACAAGGTTTTCAAAATTATATGAGTTTATGATATTATAATATATAAATAGTATATTTTTAACAAAGTTTAAGTAGTACATATACTTACTGAATAAAACGTCTCAGCTCATCATAGTTAAATAGTACATAATTTTGTGATTGTCTGAACTCTATTTTAGACAAATATCTTTCCCTTACAGCATTTTTAGGTGTGGGTTGTCTAGGATTGGAGAATATTGACAAGTTCCCACTGGAAGGTAGTTCACCATCATCATTATGTTGTGGAACGTTATTGATTCTCGTTCTCAAATGAGGTTCGAAATAGTACAAGATAAATGTTAATTTTGAATCATAACTCTAGATTTTTGTTCATCCTTCATTGTAATAATATCTCAGGGCAAACACTAGTTTGACTTGAGGGGTGATGACTTAGTGGCAGTGGGGGACAAGGTTGTTTTGTTACCTATTCCATTAGGAACCGCATATTTTTTGGTCCATCAAATTCATGCATTTATGATTCTGGTGACGATATTGAACATTATGAAACTGCGCAAAGAGTTAAGCAAACTTTACAACGTTACAAAGAAGTTGGACTGCTCGGACCGAGTATGGCCGTAGATAAAAAACATGAACTCCGGCCTCATACACATCCCGGTGGCAAGTTATAAACCGTGAGTATGACTAGCCGACAAGAATAAGGAGCAGTAAATGACCTGAATGGGTTGAATCTGTCTGTACACAACCCAAGATGCACGTTCCTTGATTCAGCTGCAAAGTGAGGATGAACATTGTTAAAGTGTTTCCATGCTTTGCCATCAGAAGGATGCACCATCACTCCATCAACTCTATCATGTGATCGGTGCCATGTCATATGCTTAGCAGTCCTTGGTGACATGAATAACTATGCAATCTAGGTGTGATTAGGAAGTATTTATGTTTTTTTATATGCCACGAGAGTTTTCCCCTACCAGTTCTGGGTTTGTAACGGGAATGCCCACAAGTCATGCACTTGGTCAGCTCATCATTTTCAAGGTAGTATAACATGCAGAAGTTAGGGCACATGTTAATTTTCTGGTATCTTAAACAAAGGGGTTTCATCATGGACTGTGCAGCATAGAAGTTCTCTTTCAGCCTGTTCCCTTCATGTAAAATGCTTCTCATCCATTTGATAATTTTATCATAACCAGCCTCACTCAACTCGTGATCTGACTTGATGGTGAACACATTTGCTACGGCCGATAATTTATTATGGTTTGTGCAGCCATCCCATAATGGTTCGTCAAAATCTTTCAACAGATCAAAAAACCTTGTTGCCTCAGCATTAGGTTCTTTTACGATTGAACATTAACTGACATTACCTTGATTCATTATCATTGCATCCATAACCATATTCTTGTAAGGATTACTGTTTTCATTTGCAACTACATGCACGTTGCTAGCACTAGAAGTTGACCCAACCACCCTTTCTACCATGCTCTCATTACGAACAAATAGTTCTCCGTGTGCATACCAACACAAGTAATCCTCCATGAACCCTTTATGTAGAAGATGCATCATTAAAACATCTGGATGCAGATACTTTTTAATTTTACACTTCTTGCATGGATACTTAGTACCGCCTCTAGTAAAATTTATGGGAATAGATGTTGCGAAATTAATAAAACCCTGAACCCCATTACAATAATTCATCCTCCACAATCCTTGCGGTGAATCTCTAACCTCTATAAAATTAAGTGAATAAACTTGCAAAAATATTGGTTTACCTCAAGATTATCCAACAAACTAATTAAAACTTCTCATAAATATTCATTATCAATTATCAATGTTACAAATTTATACATATAAATTTAGAGAAATTACAACTCCACAATAGCATTGATAAAAATTAAAACGGACCCGTTAAACAAGCTATTAATTATTTCATCACAACACATCTAATTCAGTAATTCAACAAAGTTTCAATAATTTTCAAATAAATACAATTTTACAAAATCTAAAACAAACCATAACAAGTACAAAAGTATACACTCATACTACAAGTTTGTTTGAGAAATAACAATAAAACATGTACATACACTAACAAAATACATATACTAAAAAAACAATAAAATTGACATTTAAATGTTAAAATTAAAAAAAAGATAGATTTACTTACAAAAAATGATAAAACCCCCAATAAATCAGAACATGGATGTTGTGACGATGAGAGTTAATGAAAGATGACTTGTTTTAAGAAGAGGGGGATATTTTTAAGAGGAGTGGTTGTTTGCAGTTTGGGAGGGGAGAGTTGGGATGGGGAAGAAGAAGGAGAAATATGAGAGGTGAAGGTCGGCAAAGTGGTGATATATTAACTTTTAGTGATAAGATCACCAACAGAATACTTCGGTCGGTGCTCCCATCAGTAATTCTGACGGTGAATTGGTCACGTCACTGTACGGAGATCCCGGTTTGAATCCCTCAGTCATTCCATCAGTAAAATTGTTTTAGCATCCATCGGTAATTATCACCGCAATTTACCGACATAATTATTTCGTTGGTTTTAGACGAATTTCTGGTATTGTCATATTCAAGTACTTATTTATCCTTATTTCAAAATTATGCTACTGATTTCTGTTCATGCTTATTGAATTGTTTTAAGATGATATATATGTGCTTTCTAGTTTCTTTCAATCCGTAGTTGTTGTTAGGGACTAGAATAAGAAGCAAAGGAGTGAACTTGATTGTTGTAACTATGACTTTAATTTATTAGGGAGGAATACGCTAAATTAAATTGCTCAAGCTATTAAACGGCTACTTATAAGAAATTTTATAGACTTTGCTCCAAAGGCTACTGCCGAGTGAATTAAAATTTCTTTTCAATATTAAATTCAATTTATGGTAAGAAATTGATTAGAAAGATTTATCTAATTAATTTACTGATAATCTCATCCAATATGATAGTGGTAGGGAATGCAGAAATGTCTTGGTGGATAATAATGGGCGGTGTTTGGTTATTTTGTGAAACAGAAATGTCTTGGTGGATAATAATGGGCGGTGTTTGGTTATTTTGTGAAACAGAAACAATAGAGTTAGGATTTTCCATGTATTTTCTATGAGTTTAAGAGAGAAAAAAAGTGAGGGTGAAATTCGTTTTTGGGCAGTTCTACGACCCTTGCTCTAATACCATGTAGAAAAACAATGGTGTCTACAAACTCAATTTTTTGTATGTTATTCTTCTCCTTCTTGGAGGAAATATATAGGTAGAATTTAAAATAGGCAACAATCTTATTCTAAGAAACAAAAATAATACTATACAAGATTTGATTTGATTCCTATAATTAATCAGATTCATATAATTACAATGTATACAAGATTTGATATGACTTATATAATTGATCAGATTACATAATCAACTTCTATATTTATAATAGACAACTCATCATGCCAATAATGATGGTTTGCGAGTTTCTGAATTAAATTCAAAATTTCAATTAGACGTTACAGATGAAAACACCGGTAAAAAAATTAATTTTTAATTTTCTGGTGGTAAAGACATCGTTAATGCTTGGCGTGTTATGAAAATATTTGATTAAATTGAAACTTTCAATTAGACTTTACACACGGATACACCAATAAAAAAATTAAAAATATTAATATTTAATTGGTCGTTATGAACACCATTGGTAAAAAAGATCCAAATTAAAAGCACATTTCTCTTCTTATCTCTTCCTCTACAACTTCTTCTCTCCTCCTCCTAAATCTTCATCTTTCTTTCTTTTCTCTCTCTCTCCTTCTCTCGCCCATCTATTCTCTTCTCTTCTCCTCCACGCGCAGATATGTCTTCTCCTATCTTTTCCCTCTCTTCTTCTCTTGTTATTTAACATAATTTTCTTCTTTTTTTTTTAATCTCTTCTCAGGCTAGGGAAAACTCACAATGACATTAAGGTAATATTATTCCTTTTCCTTCTCTTTTTTGCGTTTTTTTTCATCTTTTATATTTTGTGCTCTTAATAATTGTATGAATGTTGTTGGAATTTTTTAAATTTTATTTTTATTTTTCTATTATTTAATGATTGTATAAATGGAGATTTTTGAATCATAACTCTAGATTTTTGTTCGTGTTTCGCTGTAATAATATCTTGAGGCAAACAACAGTTTGACTTGGGGGGGCGATGACTTAGTGGCAGTTGTGGGCAAGGTTGCTTTGTTACCTATTTCATTAGGAACGACAGATTTTTTGGTCCATCACATTCATACATTTATGATTCATGTGACGGTCTTGAACATTAAGAAATTGCGCAAAGAGTTAAGCAAACTTTACAACGTTACAAAGAACTTTGATAGGAGCAGTTGACAATTGAATCCAATTTTCCCATTATTTTTGCATCTGTAATAGTGCAAAAAGAGGGCCCGACTCCAAGGTGGATTTCACCATGGTGGCTTGCTTAAAATTATAATAAGCTTTTTTTATTCAATTAACGAGCTTGAAGGAGTTAATTCAATGTAATATTTTTTAAGAAATATTAAAATTAATGAAAAAAATCATTTTTTTTTCATTTTTTCAATTTCAACATTCCATTCATCTCCTCAACAATATAGGCCTCACATATCGAAGCCTCAACATGCGCCTTGTTCTTAACCTTTTTCTTAAGATTTAACAGGTGCCTACAGGGAATTAATCAAATATTTTCAATTAAAAAAATAATGAAAATACTTTTATATACGACTTACATTACAACTATAATATCTAACCGTTCGAATAGATACATCCATCTATATTGGACCAGTCCTCTAACTTTTGCCTTAAACGGTAAATGTATGGGTAAATGCTCCATTGAGTTAAAAAATGATGGAGGGAATATCATCTCAAGTTTGCATATTGTCTCGACGATATTTGTTTCAAGCCTCTCAATGTGATCAACATTCAACTTGTTGGAGCATATATCTCTAAAGAAATAACTAATATTCGTGAGTGCATCTCATATCCCTTTTGACAACAAATCACGATAAGCTAATGGAATGAGTATTTGCATAAACATGTGGCAGTCATGACTCTTCATTCCATACAATCTGCATTCCTCTATATTAAGCAACCTTGATATATTTGAGCCATGTCCATCGGGAAAACAAAGACTCTTAAGACATTTGTAGACTAGTAGTTGTGTATTTTTCTCTAACACGAAGCTTGCTCTGGGTTTTGCGACCCGTGACCCATCAAAAACCAACTCTATATTTTTACAGTTATAAAACAATGCTATATCCAATCTAGCCTTGATGTTGTCTTTTGTCTTCCCTTTCACATCCATGACGATGTTGAAAATGTTCTTAAACATGTTCTTTTCTATGTGTATGACGTCAAGGTTATGGCGGAGGAGATTGGTCTTCCAATAAGGAAGTTCCCAGAAAATACTTTGCCTTACCCAGTTGTGGGTCAAACCAAAACCAGAAAACTTCTGCTTACCAGATTGAGAACCAAACACAATGTCATCGCACTCTGATACAACGTCATGCAATTCTTCAACAGAAAGATGCGAGGGTGCAACATCATTTTCAACTCTACCAACAAAGAAATCCTTTATATTTCATCCGGACTCGAACAAAACGTGGTCATGCAAGATGCAGTCATGCAATTCTTCAACAGAAAGATGCGAGGGTGCAACATCATTTTCAACTCTACCAACAAAGAAATCCTTTATATTCCTTCTATACCTGTGATTCGTTAGCAAGAAACGATGGTGACAGTAAAAAAAGAAGCTTGACCTCCATTTATTAGCGTGAATGTCTTGTTGTTTATCATACAGTATGAAAATTCTAGTTTTCCATGAGTGCTCCAACCAGAAACCATTCCATAAGTTGAAAAATTATTAATAGTCCACATCAATGCCACCCTCATAACAAAATTTTGTTTCCTCGATCTATCATAAGTCAAAGCTCTAGATGACCACAACTACGTCAACTCATCAATTAACGGTCGAAGACGAACAATTATATTCCAGCCCGGACTGTTCGGACTGAGTATGACCGTAGATAAAAACATGA
This sequence comes from Populus deltoides, assembly GCA_015852605.2. Taxonomy (NCBI): domain Eukaryota; kingdom Viridiplantae; phylum Streptophyta; class Magnoliopsida; order Malpighiales; family Salicaceae; genus Populus; species Populus deltoides. The sequence goes on along the minus strand of CM027570.2, from coordinate 32,842,768 downwards.
ACTTCAGCCTCATACACATCCCGGTGGCAAGTTATCAACCGTGAGTATGACCGGCCAACAAGAATAAGGAGCAGCAAATGACCTGAATGGGTTGACTCCATCTGTACACAATCCAAGACGCATGTTCCTTGATTCAACTGAAAAGTGAGGATGCACACTATTAAAGTGTTTCCATGCTTCACCGTCAGAAGGATGCACCATCACTCTATCAAGCGCATCATGTGATCGGTGCCATGTCATAAGCTCAGCAGTCCTTGGTGATATGAATAACCTCTGCAGTCTATGAGTGATTAGGAAGTATCTATGTTTTTTATATGCCACGGAGTCTTTCCCCACTCAGCATTTTCAAGGTAGTATAACATGCAGAAGTTAAGGTACATGTCAATTTTTTGGTATCCTAAACTGAGGGGTTTCATTATGGACTTTGTAGCATAGAAGTTCTTTTTCAGCTTGTTCCCTTCCGGTAAAATGTTTCTCGCCCATTCGATAATTTTTTCATAACCACTCTCACTCAACTCGTGATCTGACATGATGGTGAACACCTATGCTATGACCGATAATTTATTGTGCTTCGTGCAACCATCCCATAATGGTTCGTCAGAATGTTTTAACAGATCAAAAAACCTTTTTGCATCTGCATTAGGTTCTTCTTCTATGATTAGACATTGACTGACATTACTTTGATTCATTCTCATTGCATCCATAACCATATTCTTGTAAGGATTATTATTGTCATTTGCAATTCCATGCACGTTGCTAGCACTAGAAGTTGACCCAACCACCCTTTCTACCATGCTCTCATTACAAACAAATAGTTCTCCATGTGCATACCAACACAGGTAATCCTCCATGAACCCTTTGTGTAGAAGATGCATCATTACAACAAGCTATTAATTATTTCATCACAACACATCTAATTCGGTAATTCAAAAAAGTTTCAATAATTTACAAAGAAATACAATTTTACAAAATCTAAAACAAACCATAACAAGTACAAAATTATACATTCATACTACAAGTTTGTTTGAGAAGTAACAATAAAACATTTACATACACTAACAAAATACATATACTAAAAAAAACAATAAAATTGACATTTAAATGTTAAAATTAAAAAAGATAGATTTACTTATAAAAAATGATAAAATCCATAATAAATCATAACACGGATGTTGTGGCCATAAAAATTAAAGAAAGATGACTTGTGTTGAGAAGAGGGGGATATTTTTAGAAGGAGTAGTTGTTTGCAGTTTGGGAGGGGAGAGTTGGGATGGGAAAGGAAAAGGAGAAATAAGGGAGGAGAGGGTCGGCACAATGGTGATCCTGGTTTGAATCCCTCGGTAAAATCTCTCGCAAAAACTTCCACATCATCGAACTGCTTTTTTTTTTTAAATTCTAAATATTCTGTCTGTAATTCAGTTGGTATATACTAACAACATTAGTCCATTGGTATATACCGACTGAATTACCAATGGATTAGTATCCGTCGGTAATTATCACCGTAATTTACCGACATAATTATTTCATTGGTAATTCCGTTGGTTTTAGATGAATTTCTGGTAGTGTCATATTCAAGTACTTATTTATCCTTATTTCAAAATTATGCTACTGATTTCTATTCATGCTTATTGAATTTTTTTAAGATGGTATATATGTGCTTTCTAGTTTCTTTCAATCCGTAGTTGTTGTTAAGGGCTAGAATAAGAAGCAAAGGAGTTAACTTGATTGTTGTAACTATGAATTTAATTTATTAGGGAGGAATAAACTAAATTAAATTGCTCAAGCTTTTAAACGGCTACTTATAAGAAATTTTATAGACTTTGCTCCAAAAGCTACTGCCGAGTGAATTAAAATTGCTTTTCAATATTAAATTCACTTGATGGTAAGAAATTGATTAGAAAGATTTATCTATTTAATTTACTCATAATCTCAATCAATATGATACTGGTAGGAAATGCAGAATTGTCTTGGTGGATAATAATAGGTGGTGTTTGGTTATTTTGTGGAATGGGAACAATAGGGTTAGGATTCGCCATGTATTATCTATGAGTTTCATAGAGAAAAAAAGTGAGGGTGAAATTCGTTTTTGGGCAGTTCTATGACCCTTGCTCTAATACCATGTAGAAAAACAATGATGTCTACAAACTCAATTTTTCTTCTTTATCTCTTCTTGTGCGACTTCTCTCCTCCTCCCAAATCTTCGTCTTTCTTTCTTTTCTCTCTCTCCTTCTCTCCTCCACCTATTCTCCTCTCCTCTCTTCTCTTCTCTTCTCTTCTCCTCCACGCGCAGGTATGTCTTCTCCTATCTTTTCCCTCTCTTCTTCTCTATTATTTAACATAATTTTCCTTCTTTTTTTCTCTCTTATCAGGCTCGGGAAAACTCACAATGACATTAAGGTAATATTATTCTTTTTCCTTCTCTTTTTCGTGTTTTTTTTCATCTTTTATATTTTTTGCTCTTAATAATTGTATGAATGTTGTTGGAATTTTTAAAATTTAAAATTTTTCTTTATTGATTGTGTGAATGTTGTTGGCATTTTTTTAATTTTTAATTTTATTTTTCTATTCTTTAATGATTGTATAAATGGAGACGAGATCACAAGTAAGTGATACATGTGCTTCATCTTATTCGCCCCACGGTCCCAACGAAGACTCGCCTTCTCTTCCAACACCTCTATTCTATATTAATTTTATTTGAACTTATAAATATTTAAATTTGTAGCAAATATTTGATTAATAAGGTAAACAATGTGACGATGTGGGCATACGATTAATGAGATGTTGCGCAAAACCGGTGTGGGCATACGATTAATAAGGTAAACAGAGGTTTCAAAAGCGCAAATCCAAAATTTTAAAGGTGCCTTACACTAACCAAGAAGGGTAAGACCAGTTTCAACAATATGATGATGACGACGCTTCATAATACCATTCTATTCATGCGTATGTGGGCATATAAGGAGATGATGAATACCAATGGTTTGAAAAAATGAATTTAATTTATGATATTCACCACTCCAGTTAGTTTGAACATATTTAATTTTTTGAGAGAATTGTCGTTCGACGAAGACTTGAAATTGATGAAACACATTGAAGACATCAGATTTAAGGACAAGAAGATAAAACCAGATAAATTTCGTATGCGCATCCACAAAATAACAAAATAAAAAAAAATCATCTGAAGATAACATAGAAGCAGGGTCCCACACATCACTAAAACAAGTTCAAGAGGAGCAAATGCTTGATGACTCGTATGGCCTAAAGACAGACGAGATGATTTTCCTGACGGACACGCTTGACAATGAAAATTTAAAGGACGAGAAGTACAAACAACCTTTTTATTTGACGCTAAAAGACTTAGAACACGAGAGCTGGGATGATCGAGGCGTTGATGCCAAACATCGGCAGAGTTGGACAGAAAAGCTTGGGGAAAACACATGGCTAAGGACTCGGTAAGGATATAAAGGTCATCTTTACTCTGACTGGAAAGAAGAACTGTCTTGGTTATGAGATCCTTGACATAGAAAAAAGAAGAGTGAAACTCAAAACGACACAATTTTCACAACAAAATTGTTGAACAAATAAGAGTCTTTTCTTAAATTTTGGAACATGTAGAATATTAGACACAGTAAAGGTTTGTTTCGGAGTATGCATAATTTTATGAGTTGTATTAGATATAATAAGTCCCTTACCATCACCAACATACAGTTGATCATTACCAAGATAAGGGTTTGCATGTGTCATACCGGCAATGTTAGAGTAACATGTTGATTCACACCTGTATCAGGGAACCAAGTGACAGGATTTGCTGCTGAAGCATTGCTAAAGGAGAGGTTAGCCAAGGCTTGATTCCCATGATGCACAAGCTGAGAGCATTGTTGTGCAGAGTGTTCGAGTTGCTGCAAAGTTGGCATCTAATCTGTCGAGGCCACTGGTGTTGCCTTCCTTGTTTCTGCTGTTGTTGTAGCTCCTGGTGTTTTGCCAGGAGGAGCTCCCATTTTTTCCACGGTAGGACTGGCCAGGGTACTTGTTATAATTGCTGCGAGAGTTACCTTTCCAGCCTCCTCTTCTTCCTTTACCCCAATGAGAAGAGGAACCACTGCCATTAAATCCAGCGAAGGCACGCTGTGCAACATATGCAGAGGGAGGGTGTGAAGGTGTAGGCAGCAACGGTGCAGTAGCTGGAATGGATTGAAGAGAACTCTTGTGTAAAAATTCATATGTAAACAAATGACTATGGAACTCAGAGTACATAAGAGGCTCAAATTTGGTCGATAGATTAGTAACCAAATCTCCAAATTTATCGTGAAGGCCCCGAAAAACATCGAGATTGAAGTCAATGAGGGAGATAGGTCTGCCTGCTATGGCTAGTTCGTCAAATAAGCCCTTAGCTATCTGCAGGTAAAGAGTGACCGTATCATCACCTTGATGAAGATCCTGGAGAGAGCCATGTAATTGCATAATCCTAAAGTTGGATTGAGAGGGAAGGGCACATTCTTGGGTGCTCCCGGGTGCTCCAAACACTTGTTGAAGTTGGGCAGTCTACCACAAAGTGAAGAACATCAATGGAGACGGATGAGAGTAGAGCATTGGATATGAGTTGATCTTGTTGTTTCCATGTGAGAAACGCTTGGGAAGGACCAGAATAAATATTGGCATAGGCGGCAATAGAGTGATTGGACAAACCAAGTAGAGAAGGGCAGGAATGTGAGCCATAGACAAATGAGAACATCCCTTGAGCAATCAAATATGACTTCATCTGCATACGCCAAAATAGATAATTGGAATTGGTGAGTTTGAGGTTGATGACCTGCTGTGTATTTGAGAGGGGAATAACTGCTGCTGTCGCAGCAGAGAGAAGCATGACTGCATTGATGTTGGGAGAAGAAGCGCTGACATTGGTGTTGGGAGAAGAAGGGCTGCCAGTGGTGCCAGCTGCAGCAAAAACTGTAGGATCCATATTGCAGAAAATGAGTAGAAAAAAAAACAGAAGCTGACTCTGGAGAAGTAGCAAAGAAACAGCAGAAGAACGCAGATCATGAGGCTAATTAACAGCAGTACAATGCAGTAATTAATAGCAAAAACAGTAGCACAATGAAGCAAGTAATTAACACGCTAAACGTGAGGCAGAAAGTCAGCGTTGCAGAGAAGCAGTATCGTTGCTAACGGATCAAGCGGAGAAGGGCAGTATCGTTGCTAAAGCAGTAGCAGTAGAAAATAATTAGAGGGGCGGCTGTCGTTTGAAGAATAATTAGCTGATGGAGGAGTAGCAATAGACAACAAACAGAGGAGATGATTTTGTTGCAGAAAAGCAGTAGAGGGGCTGTCGTTTGAAGAATAAATCTATTAAGATAAATTGGTTTTGATAACAAGTTGAAACAAGGTTTGTGATATTAAGATGCTTAACCTAATAAAATAACCATCTCTGCTATTTATATAGTACATGCGTTACGGTGTGGCATCGATAAATTAGTATATTAATAATACAATATTTCTTGTTCTTACATATTTATAATACGGTGATATGTTATATTCATCTATGTAAATCCTGATGGAATAAAACTGATAAATTATTTATTTTTTGCACACTTTGTTTTTTTTTAAGGATGATTTTCGTTGGTAAAAAAGATCCAAATTAAAAGCACATTTCTCTTCTTATCTCTTCCTCTGCAACTTCTTCTCTCCTCTAAAATCTTCATCTTTCTTTCTTTTTCTCTTTCTCTCCTTCTCTCCCCCATCTATTCTCTTCTCCTCCATGGGCAGGTATGTCTTCTCCTATCTTTTCCCTCTCTTCTTCTCTTGTTATTTAACATAATTTTCCTTTTTCTCTCTCTCTCTCTCCTTAGGCTCGGGAAAACTCACAATGACATTAAGGTAATATTATTCTTTTTCCTTTTTTTGTGTTTTTTTTTCATTTTTCTGCTCTTAATAATTGTATGAATGTTGTTGGAATTTTTTAAATTTTCTTTATTGATTGTATGAATGTTGTTGGAATTTTTTTAATTTTTAATTTTATTTTTCTATTCTTTAATGATTGTATAAATGGAGACGAGATCACAGATAAGTGATACATGTGCTCTATCTTATTCGCCCCACGGTCCCAAGGGAAGACCCGCCTTCTCCTCCTCTTCCAACACCTCTATTCTAGATTAATTTTATTTGAACTTATAAATATTTAAATTTGTAAAAAATATTTGATTTTTATATTAATTCAATTTATTTTTTATTTGTGTTTAATAGTTTTTTTTAAAATATTTTTAAATTATTACTAACAGGGTTACCAACGATCTAAATTCGTCAATATATTTTAAAGAATTGAAAAAGAATTATTGCTAATATCACTACCATTATTTATTGAATGACAGAATAATAGACGGTCTATTTCACAATTATAAGTCAAATTCACCGAAGGAAATACCGACGGGTAAAAAAAACTCATCGATGGAATGACATACGGATTTTCTGTCGGTAAGTTGAAATAAGGTTTGTGATAATTGAGAAGCTTAACCTAATGAGATAGCCACCTCTGTTATTTATATAATTAGGAAAGTACATGTGTTACGGTGTAGCATAATACACACAATAAGTCAATACATTATTAATACAATATTTCCTATTCTAACACATCCCATAATACACTCCCTCAAGCAGACAGATAAGTAGCACCTAAATTATCGCACCAGATAGTAGTAACAGAACTAGGAGAGAAGCACAGATATGTTAGAAGATAGCATAACCAAAGAACCTCAACAGTACCATCACCTAAAGCTTTATACTCTGCTTCAGTGGAGGAGCGAGCAACAGTGCGTTGCTTTTCAGATTTCCATGAAACAGGTATGGTACCAAGAAAAACAATATATCCACCAGTAGATTTTTTATCATCAACACTCTCCGCCCAATTTACGTTAGTGAAACCCATGAAGTGATAAAGAGGAGCCACAAGTAAGGTGGATGCCATAAGATGACATACCTTTCAAGTAGCGTAAGATACGTTTAACAGAGCCCAATGACTCTCAATAGGAGCATGCATAAACTGACAGACCTTGTTGACAACATAGCAGATGTTTGGTTTAGTAAATGTGAGATACTGAACAACACCAACAATTTGTCGAAAGCGAGTGGGATCCGACAATAACACAATAGACAACAGATCAAGCTTGGAAACAGAAGCTGGTGTATCGATAGATTTACTGGATGACTTACTAGCATGGCAGAGAATATCAAGAGCATATTTATGTTGACTTAGCATGAGTCCCACACTGGTAGGAGTGACCTCAACTCCCAAAAAATAATGAGCATTATCCAAGTCACGGAGCTTAAATTCTGAACTTAGTATGGTAATAAGGCAATGAATTAAGGCAAAGTTGTTACCAGTAAGCAAGATGTCATTGACATAGACAAACAGATAGCAAATATCATGATTCCTCATCAGAACAAAGAGAGAGGTATCAACCTTGGAAGCTCGAAAACCATTAGTCTGAAGGAAGTCACTCAAGCATCAAGCCCGAGGGGCTTATTTTAGACCATACGAAGACCTGTGAAGAAGGCATACATGATTTGCCAGAGTAGAGTCTACAAAACCTGAGGGTTGTGCCATGTAAACAACCTCTCGAAGTGAACCATTAAGGAAGGCATTATGGACATCAAGTTGCCAAATTTGCCATCTTTTGGACACGACAATTGTGAGAACTAACCGAATTGTAGTCGTTTTAACAACAGGACTTAAGATTTCTGAGGAATCAATGCCTTCCTGTTGAGTGAACCCACGTGCAACCAAACGAGCCTTATAGTGGTCAATAGCACCATCAACTCAGCTCTTTATTTTATACACCCATCAGCAGCCAACCATATTCATGAAGGGATCAAAAGGTACCAAGTACCATTGGCATGTAAAGCTGCAATTTCAAACATCATGGCAGTATGCCAGAACATAAAACAGTCAGCCTTCTTAAAAGTAAGAGGTTCGAGAGTGGAGGGAGACATTACCCGTGAAGCTGGAGGTTGTGAGGAAGAAGCAACAATTGAAGTGATGTTGGCAATCCTGTTATGTCTGAGACGCAGCACCACGGGGTGTTGTTGCTGTGCTGGAGGAGCAAGGGTTTAAATAGGAGATGGTTGCCACAGAAGAGTATAACTGGACAGTTCAACAGAAAAGTTCAGACCTGGTAAAGACACGACAAATGATTTGGATGGAGAGGAAGAGCTGGATAATCATGCTGGAGAGATAGTAGCTGGAGGATACGCTAACATAGACATCACCGATGTTGCAGACCTGGTACCTGCAAAATGATCAAATAGATATGGAAGTAGATGGTGATAAGGGGACAGTGGGGAGAGAGGAAGTGGATGGTGGGGCTGATGGTGTGGTAGACAGAAAGATGGTGAGCGAGGGAAGGTGTGTGACAGTGGTAGGCGGATGGGTATGCCTAGTAGGTGTAGGGAGACGGGCAGACTCGAGAAACAGAACACGTATTCATTAAATCAAACATGACGGGAGATGTAGAGTGTTGCGATGTCGCGGTCCGCACAAATTAATTACCCTAGCTTCAAACACAAAACACAAGATAGTATAGAGCAAGCAAGGGGTCGATCCCACGAGGAAGATTCAAGTCAGATTTTTATGCTAGATCATATGCAATTTGGGGGGGGTTTGGACGTTATCTAGGCTAAAACAAAGAAAACAGAAAACTATCAAATGAAATTTAATAAAATCAGAAAATTATCAAGAGAACAAACCTTAGTTGCAAGCACACATCCACCTACAGAAATGAGAACTGATTATGGAAACGAAACATCAATTTATATTCTGAATATTTATCTCTTCTTAACATTAGTTAGTTAACAGATCCGCCATATAATTAACCATAACCATCAAACAACCACAGTGTCTGCACTAGTAATTTAATTCAATGACAACCTTAAGAACTAGACAAGTTGATTAATTAAGAAAACATAACTATCTGCGGTCTATGTTTGATTTGTTTGAATGTTCTCCCTAAGATTAATAATGTAGATCCGCCATAATTATTAAACTTAGTTGCTTCACAAGTTTATATACCACAACTCCGGTTTTGATATCAAACGTAGCAATAAATTGTCTACAATAATAACTTAGAGTCCGCTCTAGCAATTAACATAAACAATCATAGGAAAAACAAGCATAGGAGAACAAACATATTCATCATATAAACTGAAAAGAAAAGGTAAAATAAATCCACAGTTCTTGAAATCCAAAGGTTTCCGTGTCATTGCAACCAAGAAAACGAGTTTAGCCTTGCATGTATGTTGAAAAACTAAAAAAAAAGGAGGAATGCATGATTTATGGTTTCTTACAGGAGGGGAGGGCGTTTTTATCCCCTTGGCTGGCTACCCCCTTCTCTTCTCTCATTCTTTTTATATCTTAGGAAACCCTAGTCTCTATTTTACAAAATAGTCCTCGCTTAAATAGACAATTTACATTTAAGTACTTCAATAACTATTTTCCTAAAAAGGAAGAAATAGCCTTGCATGAAATTTTCAAGCTAAATTGCTGAAATAAAAACTTCGATGTCGGTTTAGATGCTTTGGAACGTAATTTGGACTCGTTTCTTCATGAAACTTGTTTACTGGCAGAATTCAGTTGTAATCTTTGAAAAATAATATCTCCCTCATATGACATCTTTTTTTGCTGAAATATGGAGATTTGATAGCCCTTTAAGTCAGAAATCCAAAAAAATTAAGTTTGCATCAATTGGACTTCTGTAGCTCCAGATATTCAAGTTAGAATGACCAGAAGTCAACACTAGCAGATTGCGAGATTTTACTTTGAAGGCTGTGATTTCCATGATCTTCCTTATTTTATCTTCTTGCCTTATATTTCCATAAATTTATAGATGTTAACTTTTTAATTTCGCTGGAATCACTTCATTTTGACCTCTAGAGCTCACGTTCTGCACAAAACATCGACTGAAGGTCAAATATGTTAATTACCTCCAATTTACTCCTTTTTGCATCTTTCATCCAAAAGTGCCTTCAAAACATAAAACAAAGAATATCAAGGCATTTTATATATATAATATAGGCAAAACTCTAGTTAAATGTGGGTTAAACTATCGAATAATATGGTTGCATCATTGAGACGCTTAGACAATAAGTCAAGACAACAATACCCTAGATGAGATGAACTATAACCTAAGAATACACATGGAGTAGAGCGATAATCTAACTTATGAGCATTATAAGGTCGAAGGAAGGGTAAACATAGACATCCGAAAGTATGTAAATAATCATAATTAGGTGGTTGACGAAGCAGGCATTCAAAAGGAGATTTGTTGCGCAAAATCGGTGTGGGCATACGATTAATGGGGTAAACAGAGGTTTTAGAAGCACAAGTCCAAAATGTTAAAGGTGCTTTACACTGACCAAGAAGGGTAAGGCAGTTTCAACAATGTGACGATGACGACGCTTAACTGTACCATTATGTTCATGCGTATATGGGCATATAAGGAGATGATGAATACCAATGGTTTTAAAAAATAAATTTAATTTACGATATTCACCACCCCAATCAGTTTGAATAGATTTAATTCATTGAGAGAATTGTCGTTCGACAAAGACTTGAAATTGATGAAACGCATTGAAGACATCAAATTTGAGGACAAAAGGATAAAACCAGATAAATTTCATATATGCATCCATAAAAATAACAAAATAACAAAAACCATCTGAAGATAACATAGGAGCAGGGCCCCACACATCGCTAAAAACAAGTTCAAGAGGAGTAGATGTTTGATGACTCGTAGGGCCTAAAGACAGACAAGATGATTTTCCTAACAGACACGCTTGACATTGAAAATTTAAAGGACGAGAAGTACAGACAACCTTTTTATTTGACGCTAAAAGACTTAGAACAGGAGCTCTGGGATGACCGAGGCGATATGCCAAACATCGACAGAGTTGGACAGAAAAGCCTGGGGAAGACATGTGGCAGAGAAATCGGTAAGGATATAGAGCCATCTTTACTCTGACTGGAAAGAAGAACTGTCTTGGTTACGAGGTTTATCTGGCAAATATAGAGAGACAAGTAATTCTTGTCTCTTATTAGTAAAATATGGACTGGGAGTTGCCATTTAGTATTCTGGTCACTAGGAACCCTAACTGGTCTCAAAGATAGGGTACGGAGACTGGTTGTGTAAAGGGAAGATATTAGCACCCCAACTACGCCCTACCTAAGGTAAGCTGCATTGTTTTCTTGTCTGATAAAATCTCAGGTTTTGGTTGCGTTTTCTAATTGTTGGTCCGTCTAAAGGGTTAAGATAAGCCCTCCTTAATAAGGAGATTTTTATCTTAATGGGGTTAAAACTTAACCGTTCTAGCATTCAAAAAAAAGAATTTAATATCTGGAATACGTATTACATGTAATGTCGTACCCTAGATACTAAAAGACAAACAAAATAAAATTTTTGTTGTTTTTGAAATTTTGGTCAATGTTCTCTTGACTTTAATAAACTGGTTATTAAAGCCAAAATGCATGCTAAATGACACGACCAAAAGATTGATGTCTTCTCCCAAGTGCAGGAGTGTCGAAGTAATAAATAACCCGGCAAGACCGGGGTCGAACCACAGGGAGGTTAATTGTATAAATTATAAGTAGCAATAATACAACAATAATAGTAACAACAACAATAACAACAACAACAATAATAATATTAGTAGTAGTAGTAGTAGTAGTAATACTAGTAATAGTAATAGTAATAGTAATACCAATAATACTATTAATAATGATAATAATAAAGATTAAGAAGAAGAAGAAGTTGATGAGAACTTTGAGATGGAAGATTAACGTAAGGAGTAAACAATGATAACAACAAATGTCAAGGTTAGAGGATCCACTGATGGTATTTCAAACAAGTATCATATAAACTCTTATTATTCAATTGGAAACCACACACAAAGAAGGTTCCAATCAGATTCTAAATTGTTAACATGATTACATTAGTTATCTTATTTGAATAATGCTAATACTTTTAAATGTCGTCAGGCATTCATGATTATAACTTATGTTAACAACAAATCAAGTTACTTTCATAGCTCAGGTGTCGGTTATACCATACAGTATGGGCTATGAAAGTGCCAAGTATTTGTTGTACTAAGTGTTACACAACATAAATCTAGATTAACCATTTAACAAGCAAAGTAGTAAAAGTGAACAAGATAACAAATATAAAGCATGTTAGTATCCAACATTAAGGTCCATGTTAAGTTTATATTATACTTATTCTTACACCATTAGTGTACCCTTTTCACCTTGACATAATTAACCTAGCTAGACATAATGAAAGAAAGAAACATAAATAAACAAGATAAGAACATAAATGAGAAAGAAGTTAACTAAGTAAAGAAAAGGAAATGAAATGTATAAACAAGAGATTAATATAAACAAAACTTGAGTATTACAAAAGAGAGAGCAAGAGCATGATCTTGATCTGAACACCAAGATGCCTAAATACATGGCAAATGCCTCATTTTATAGGCCAAAATTCATAACTATTGATTTGTTGACTAATTGATGAATGGGTGGCCACATCCTGACTTGATGACAATTCTTATCTTCTTGTCTGCCAGAAACGTCATTGATATCGTCATAATTTGAACAGAATTCAATCATGAAAGTTCTAGGAAATTGTCTCATCTTTCTAAGGTAAAAATATGACATTATTCGGACTTCTAGAACTCGAGATATGGGCTGAACACTGAATAGTGTCTGGGCTGCAGGACAGATTCGGACTTCTTCATTGTTGCTATAATTTGGACTTGAAAACGGCCTTGTTAAATCCTAGGCTCCTCATCAAAATTGTAGGCCTATGTCTTACCTTTCCATACATATAAAGTAGACCTAAATCCGAGATCTACAGCTCCAGATATGACCCGATTACTGAACAATGTTCCAGTTTGGACTGCATCAACATCTCTTTTTTAAGTTTGGCCATCTCTTTGTCCTTTCAATTTCAGTACTTCAACTCATCAATCAATTCTTCCATTTATGTGATAGGCCTACATTTAAGATGAACATTTACCATAAATTAAAGGTATCTTATATTATTAGATATGTTATTATACAACATGCTTTAGTTAAGGAGTTATTAATACTTCAAGTGCAAAATGATGATATAAAACCTTCATAAAAATGCACTTTTAAGTACTAATCACTAAAACATTGTTTTTTTGGGGTATGAAAAACACAATATGATTTTTAGCTTTGAGACACTTGGTCGTATGCACAAAAACATTTTTTTTTCTATTTTTCAAGTTTTTTTGTATTTTGGAAGTTTTGACGAAAACCAGGAATTTGAATACCGGATTTGTATTTTTTTCAGTAAAAAATAACAACCAAATACTAAACAAAATTTAGTAAAAAAAACATGAAAAACAATTACAATTTTTGAAAAAGGAAATTTTTTTTTGAATTGGGCCGGACCCAGCCCAACCATTTTGGTCTGGGTCGGTGCTGCCAACCCATTAAACAGTGGGCTTCTCCATTGTTCATATGTAACATGAAATTGGAGAAAGAGGACGGGGTGGCCACTGTGTTGCCGCCCCTCCAACACGTGGAAAGTTTTGGGCAAGTAGGGGTCCTTAGTCAGTGTGTTTTTGAACTAAAAGGAGGAAGAAAGGCAGTAAAAATACAAGGGAACGCAGCTTCCTTCCCCTGTTTCTCTGCACGTTTAGGGGAAAAAAATAGTCTGCAGTGCCGTTCAAAACGGCACCGTTTCGGGCCTTTTTTTATGAACAATTCATGAAACGGCGCTGTTTTTTACAAAACACGTTGTTTCATTTAAAAGGAAAAGGCGGCAAAAAAACATGTCAGGGTACAAATCAATCCTCAATTTGTGATTTGTTCAATCGAGTCCTCAATTGAAATTTAGATTTAAAAATCAATGCAATTGCATCCCTGCCAAAATCAAACAACAGCCCTGAGGTTGGCCGTCTTTTTCACTTTGGTCCTTGGTCTTGCATTTATGCAATTTGACCCACAATTAAGCAATAAACTTCTAATTTCTTCAATTTGGCCCCTGATTCGGTTTAATTACAACCCCTCTATTTACGTGCCTTTTCCAATTTGGTCCTTGGTTTCAGATGTTTTCAATTAAGTCCATAATTGGCCATCAAACTTCAATATTTATGCAATTAAGCCCCTGATTTGGCCAAATTAACTCTCAAAAATTATAATTTGACCTCAAAACTTTAATTTCTTCCAATTAAAGCCTAAATTGACTTCAAAATGAATTTTTTTAATCAAACCATCCATAAATTCAATTAAACTTTCAATAAAATTTAATTGAGTCCATAAACATCTGATTTTGGACTTTTCTTCTTCAAATTGAATTTTCTTTGTCAACAAGGCTCTCATCAGTCAATAAAATACTGTCAAATTTTAATCTTTATAATTTTGAACCTCCTCAACCAATTTTTAATCATTTTTAGGGCGCTCTGGCATCCTCTTTTCATTGTTATGTTTTTTTGATAATATTTTTTATTTTTTTGTATTTTTTGAATAGAGAAAAAAAAATGTGAATTGGGGAATAACCCAAAAATGGGTTATGACATGATCCTTGACAAAGAAAAAAGGAGTGAAACTCAAAAAGACACAATTTTCACGACAAAATTGTTGAACAGATAAAAGTCTTTTCTTAATTTTTGGAACATGTACAGTATTAGACACAGTAAAGGTTCGTTTCGAAGTATGCATAATTTTATGAGATGTATTAGATATAATAAGTCTCTTACCATCACCAACATACAATTGATCATTACCAAGATAAGGGTTTGCATGTGTCATACCGGCAATGTCTAGAGTAACATGTTGATTCGCACCTGTATCGGGGAACCAAGTGACAGGATTTGCTGCTGAAGCATTACTAAGGGAGAGGTTGGCCGAGGCTTGATTCCCATGATGCATAAGCTGAGAGCATTGTTATGTAGAGTGTTCGATATTGTTGTAAAGTTGGCATCTAATCTGCCGAGACCACTTGTGTTGCCCTCCTTGTTTCTGCTATTGTTGTAGCTCCTGGTGTTCTGTCAAGAGGAGCTCCCACTGTTTCCATGGTAAGGCTGGACAGGGTACTTGTTATAATTGCTGCGAGAGTTACCTTTCCAGCCTCCTCTTCTTCCTTTGCCCTGATGAGAAGAGGAGCCACTGTCATTAAATCCAGCGAAGGCACGCTGTGCAGCATATGCAGAGGGAGGGTGTGAGGTTGTAGGCAACAACGGTCCAATAGCTTGAATGGATTGAAGAGAACTCCAGTGTAAAAATTCGTATGTAGACAAGTGACTATGGAGCTCAGAGTACGTAAAAGGCTCAGCTTTGGTCGACAGACTAGTAACCAAATCTCCAAATTCACCGCAAAGGCCCAGAAAAACATAGAGATTGAAGTCAGTGAGGGAGATAGGTCTGCCTGCTACAGCTAGTTTGTCAAATAAGCCCTTAGCTTTTTGCAGGTACAGAGTGACAGTATCGTCACCTTGACGAAGATCCTGGAGAGAGCCATGTAATTGCATAATTCTAAAGTTGGATTGAGAGGCAAGGGCACGTTCTTGGGTGCTCCAGACACTTGCCAAAGTTGGGCAGTCCACCACAAGGTGAAGAACATCAATGGAGAGGGATGAGAGTACAACATTGAGTATGAGTTGATCTTGTTGTTTCCATGTGAAACGCTTGGGAAGGACCAGAACTAATATTGGTAGAGGCGGCAGTAGAGTGATTGGACAAATCAAGCGGAGAAGGGCATGAATGCGATCCATCGACAAACAAGAACACCCCTTGGCTAATCAGATATAGCTTCATCTGCATATGCCAAAATAGTTAATTGGAATTGGTGAGTTTGAGGTTGATGAACTGCTGTGTATTTGAGAGGGGAATAACAATTATTGTCGCAGTAGAGGGAAGCATGACTGCATTGATGTTGGGAGAAGAAGCGCTGACATTGGTGTTGGGAGAAGAAGGGCTGCCAGTGGTGCCAGCTGCAGCAAAAACCGAAGGATCCATATTGCAGAAAATGAGTAGAAAAAAAAACAGAAGCTGACTCAGGAGAAGTAGCAAAGAAACAGCAGAAGAACGCAGATCATGAGGCTAATTAACAGCAGTACAATGCAGTAATTAATAGCAAAAACAGTAGCACAATGAAGCAAGTAATTAACACGCTAATCGTGAGGCAGAAAGTCAGCGTTGCAGAGAAGCAGTATCGTTGCTAACGGATCAAGCGGAGAAGGGCAGTATCGTTGCTAAAGCAGTAGCAGTAGAAAATAATTTATTTATTTTTTGCACACTTTGTTTTTTTTAAGGATGATTTTCGTTTTGAGCAGGTCGGGAAAATTAGTGCTCTCATCAACAAGCGCACCAAAGTTGAAAACTAATGGTATTTGCTATTAACACGTTTTGTTCAAGAAAAAATGTGGAAGAAAAAGGAGAGGATATGTTTCAAGGCACAACCACTCTATTAATTAGTAAAGATAATTCAGAATAGCAGATCCCCGATGACCAAAAAAGTTAAATGTTCTTGAACACTTACATAGACTTATTAAAGCACGCCATTGAAGGAAGTGATGATCTGTGCATGCGGAACTGAAATTCAATCTGTGCAGCAGTAGAAGACTGTTCAGTATATCAACCACGCAGATGGCCTAACATTCTGCTAGCAGTGATGCAAGGATGGTGTGCTTTCATACACCAGAACAGGCTCCAAGGTTTTAAAATATAAGTCAGACATTCGAACACGGTTTTTAAGCACAGATCTATTTATATTCAATGATGGAAATATTGTGGGAAAATAAATTTAATTCCAAGTGTAACAGAAATAAGAAATATTGACTGAATTACAACCCAGTTTGTTGTGCAAGCTTGGCCCCCTGTTAGCATACACGCAGAGTAGACAGATATCTGTGTGCATAAATCACTACCGTTAGCGGATAAACTTATGCTTAAGGAGACAATCGTTAGCATAAATCACCGCATGCAGGACAGCTACCAGTACATGGAAAATTAATACGTGTGCTCAAAAATGGAGTTCAAATATGAACAGAATGATAAAGAGTGGGAAATGCATGCCGAAGTCAAATATTATAAGATACTTCAAAGTCAAAAAAGGAAAGGTGGGGATAAACCTTGTATTGTATTGCATATAGACAGAAACAGACAGTCCTCCACAGTACCACCACCCCACCACCGACGCCCTCCACTAAAAGAGAAACCCAAAGCACACGTTCCTTTCTATAATATTCAAGATCACCAAGTGAGAGGTACTGGGAATTTAAGAAGCATTTCAAAAACCGTGTCTCGTAATTACCTTTACAATTAATGCCTCACTCTTCAAAAACCTTGTCTTGTTCCCTTTCAAATGCCTATATATAGGGTTACCACTTCAAGCATTTCCAGTCAACAAAACATACTGGTTTCTCATATAGCGAGTGACACGCATAAACATACAGATACATTGAGCCGTGAGAGTATAATCTGGAAATGGCAAGTCCAAGAGTGTTAGGGACTGCTTTCCTGGTCTTGCTTATTGTAGACCTCACCTTTGCTGCTAGGACACTGCAGGCAATCAGTGGAGGTGGAGGTGGAGGGCAGGGAGGAGGTGGTGGTGGTGGTTCTGGATCAGGACTTGGGTCAGGTTATGGTTCTGGGTATGGATCCGGGAGCGGTGAAGGATATGGTGCTGGTGGGCGTGGAGGAGGTGGAGGCGGAGGCAGTGGCGGAGGTGGAGGTGGTGGCAGTGGTGGAGGCAATGGGTCAGGTTCTGGCTATGGGTCTGGTAGCGGCTCAGGCTATGGTTCTGGAAGTGGGATAGGACGTGGTGAAGGTGGTGGTGGTGGTGGCGGCAGTGGAGGTGGCGGCGGCGGCGGTCAGGGCTCTGGATCTGGAAGTGGGTCAGGCTATGGAAGTGGAAGTGGAAGTGGAAGCGGGAGTGGCGGTGGCAAGGGTGGGAAAGGAAGTGGAGGAGGAGGAGGAGGAGGAGGTGGTGGTGGGGGTGGAGGATCCGGCTCCGGCTCTGGCTCAGGTTATGGCAGCGGGTCTGGTTATGGGGAGGGATATGGAGGAGGGAAAGGTAATTAAAAGCTTGCCATGAACACAGAGGTTACCGTTTCTTTTGTATTCTGAAATAAAATTGCGAAAGCTCACATGCATGCATATATTATGTTGACGAGCAATTACAAATGTGCATGTATTTCTATACATGAATCTCTTAATAAAGTCACTTTTTAGAGTAAATTTTACTCTAAAAGTATATTTTATAGATAATCTCTCCGCGAACCTTAATAAAAAGTGAACATATATATCATTTCCATAAAAACAGGATTTCATTACATGTTATCCAATAAATACCCAACTATATACACCATTTAGTTACCCAGATGCCTTGATGATATTCTTAGTATCTGATCGGGTATGTGTGACATCCTCCATTCCAAAGAAACCCATGCGTTGTTGTTGTATAATTTTTGGTCATGAAATTGTTTAAACTTTCATGGCAATTGGTGATGTTAGGGACACATAGCATGAATCACACTTAATTGTATTGAACAGTGCAAGAAATCGTAAGTCAACAATTTCGTTAGCTGTTTTCAGAAGTCAAAACAATTCTTGATATTGACAAGGGTTCTTAGAGTTAGAAGTGAAGACAGAATGCAAGACCCTGAGGCTGATGCTAACAACATTTTGAGGCTATAATTCATGTTTGTGACCCAGCTAGAGCAGGTAAAGCTCAAAACAAAAATGCTTTTCCTTCTCTTGTTATTCATGTCTGCTACTCACTTTGTTTTTAATTCCCAACTTTGATTGTTTTGTGTGTTCTAGTCTTTTGAGCGTAGGCCAAAGAGGAGATTCCTCAACAGGGGGAGTGATTTCATGTTTAAATAAAAAAAATTTTAGAACTTATTTTTCAACTCTCGGTAAAATACCGATGACAGCGATTCTGTCAATAGAAACGTTGGTGATTGTGCACTCTGCATGACAAATTATGTTTGTATTGCCTATTTATCCTCCTGTAAACACTTAAATTACAAATTGCCCGCACATAACAATAACCACAGTGAACATTATAAAATAAATATTTCGTGTTACAAAATATCATCCATAATATTACATTATAAAAAAAATGCTTTACACTTTCGTGTTCTGGTTATTCAGAATTTTCTTCTTTTTCTTCTTTATTAATTGAATCGTCATCGGCTCCATCACAATCTTCAATGTGGATATCATCATCATCTTTTTCATCGACATTTGTTTTTCCACTAGAGCTCAGAACAACATTCAACTCCTCTGCATTAACATCAATAAGACTATCATCGAAAACATGAAAATTTGAATTTTATTCTTAATCGATTGAAGGAGCAACTCGATATGGTTCAACCAACTCACTAACTTGAAAGACTTCATATTGCACACTTGTGTCTTTTTTTATTCAATCGGCGAGCTTGAAGGAGTTAATTCAATGAAATATTTTTTTAGAAACATTAAATTAATGAAAAAAATTCATTTTTTTTTCATTTTTTCAATTTCAACATTCCATTCATCTCCTCAACAATATAGGCCTCCATATCGAAGCCTCAACATGCGCCTTGTTCTTAATCTTTTTCTTAAGATTTAACAAGTACTTGCATGGAAGTAATCAAATATTTTCAATTAAGAAAAAAAATGAAAATACTTTTATATATGAATTACATTACAACTATAATATCTAACAGTTCGAATGGATACATCCATCAATACTAGACTAGTCCTCCAACTTTTGCCTTAAATAGTAAATGTATGGGTAGATGCTCTATTGAGTCAAAAAATGATGGAGGGAATATCATCTTAAGTTTGCATATTGTCTCAACGTATTTGTTTCAAGCCTCTCAATATGATCAACATTCAACTTGCTGGAGCATATATCTCTAAAGAAATAACTGATCTCTGTGAGTGCATCTCATATCCTTTTTGACAACAAATCACGATAAGCTAATGGAATGAGTATTTGCATAAACATGTGGCAATCATGACTCTTCATTCCATACAATCTGCATTCCTCCATATTAACCAACCTTGATATATTCGAGCCATATCTATCAGGAAAACGCAGACTCTTAAGCCACTTGTAGGCTAGTAGTTGTGCATTTTTCTCTAACACGAATCTTGGTCTGGGTTTTGTGACCCGTGACCCATAAAAAACCAACTCCATATTTTTACAGTTACAGAACAATGATATATCCAATCTAGCCTTGATGTTGTCCTTTGTCTTCCCCTTCACATCTATGACGGTGTTGAAAATGTTCTCAAACACGTTCTTTTCTATGTGCATGACATCAAGGTTATGGCGGAGGAGATTGATCTTCCAATAAGGAAGCTCCTAGAAAATACTTTGCCTTACCCAGTTGTGGGTCAAACCAAAACTAGAAAACTTCTACTTACCAGATTGAAAATCAAACACAATGTCATCGCACTCTGATACAACGTCACGCAATTCTTCACCAGAAAGACACGAGGGTGCAACATCCTTTTCAACTCTGCCAAGAAAATCCTTTATATTCTTTATGTACATGTGATTCGTTGGCAAGAAATGATGGTGGCAGTAAGAAAAGAAGCTTTACCTCCATTTGTTAGCATGAATGCCTTGTTGTTTTCCATGTAGTATGGAAATGCTAGTTTTCCATGCGTGCTCTAACCAAAAATCATTTCATAAGCTGGAAAATTATTGATAGTCCACATCAATGCCACCCTCATAACAAAATTTTGTTTCCTCGATATATCATAAGTCAAAGCTTTGGATGACCACAACTACGTCAACTCATCAATCAACGGTCAAAGACAAACATTTATATTTCGGCCCGGATTGCTCGGACCGAGTATGACCATAGATAAAAACATGAACTCCAGCCTCATACACATCCCAGTGGCAAGTTATAAACCATGAGTATGACCGGCCAACAAGAATAAGGAGGAGCAAATGACCCGAATGGGTTGAATCCATTTGTATACAATGCAAGACGCATGTTCCATGATTCAGCTGAAAGAGAGGATGCACACTATTAAAGTGTTTCCATGCTTCACCGTCAGAAGGATACACCATCACTCCATCAATCGCATCATGTGATTGGTGCCATGTCATGTGCTCAGCAATCCTTGGTGACATGAATAACCTTTACAATCTAGGTGTGATTAGGAAGTATTTATGTTTTTTATATGCCATGAGAGACTTTCCCCTGCCAGTTTTGGGTTTGTAACGGGAACGCCCACATGTCATGCACTCGGTCAGCTCAGCATTTTCAAGGTAGTATAACATGCAAAAGTTAGGGCACATGTCAATTTTCTGGTATCCTAAACTGAGGGGTTTCATCAAGGACTTTGTAGCATAGAAGTTCTTTTTCAGCTTGTTCCCTTCAGGTAAAATGCTTCTCGCCCATTCGATAATTTTGTCATAACCACCCTCATTCAACTCGTGATCTTGCTTGATGGTGAACACTTGTGCTACAACCGATAATTTATTGTGCTTCTTGCAGCCATCCCATAATGGTTCGTCAGAATCTTTTAACAGATCAAAAAACCTTGTTGCGTCTGCATTAGGTTCTTCTTCTATGATTGAATGTTGACTGACATTACTTTGATTCATTCTTATTGCATTCATAACCATATTCTTGTAAGGATTATTATTGTCATTTGCAACTCCATGCACATTGCTAGCACTAGAAGTTGACCCAACCACCCTTTGTACCATGCTCTCATTACAAACAAATAGTTCTTCATGTACATACCAACACAGGTAATCCTCCATGAACCCTTTATGTAGAAGATGCATCATTATAACATCTGGATGTAGATACTTTTTTATTTTTACAAACCATAACAAGTACAAAATTATACATTCATACTACACGTTTGTTTGAGAAATAACAATAAAACATGTACATACACTAACAAAATACATATACTAAAAAAACAATAAAATTGACATTTAAATGTTAAAATTAAAAAAGATAGATTTACTTACAAAAAATGATAAAATCCAAAATAATTCAAAACACAAATGTTGTGACCAGAAAAATTAAAGAAAGATGACTTGTGTTAAGTAGAGGGGGATATTTTAGGGGGAGTGGTTGTTTGCAGTTTGGGAGGGGAGAGTTGGGATGGGAAAGAAAAAGGAGAAATAGGGGAGGGGAGGGTCGGTACAGTGGTGATATATTAACTTTTACCGATGGGATCACCGATGAAATACTTCAGTCGGAGCTTCCATCAATAATTCTGACGGTGAATTGGTCACGTCACTGTACAGAGATCCCGGTTTGAATCCCTCAGTCATTCCATCGGTAAAATCTCTCGCAAAAACTTCCATTTCATCGAAGCTAAATTAAATTGCTCAAGAATAAGAAGCAAAGGAGTTAACTTGATTGTTGTAACTATGACTTTAATTTATTAGGGAGGAATAAACTAAATTAAATTGCTCAAGCTTTTAAACGGCTACTTATAAGAAATTTTATAGACTTTGCTCCTAAAGCTACTACCGAGTAAATTAAAATTTCTTTTCAATATTAAATTCGCTTGATGGTAAGAAATTGATTAGAAAGATTTATCTAATTAATTTACTCATAATCTCATCCAATATGATACTGGCAGGGAATGCAGAATTGTCTTGGTGGATAATAATGGGTGGTGTTTGGTTATTTTGTGGAACGAGAACAATAGGATTAGGATTCGCCATGTGTTATCTATGAGTTTCAGAGAAAAAAAGTGAGGGTGAAATTCGTTTTTGGGCAGTTCTACAACCCTTGCTCTAATACCATGTATAGAAACAATGGTGTCTACAAACTCAATTTTTTGTATGTTATTCTTCTCCTTCTTAGAGGAAATATAGAGGCAGAATTTAAAATAACCAACAATCTTATTCTAAGAAACAGAAATAATACTATATAAGATTTGATCTGATTCCTATAATTAATCAAATTCATATAATTATTATCTATACAAGATTTGATATGATTCCTATAATTGATCAGATAACATAATCAACTTCTATATTTATAATAGACAACTCATCATGCCAACAATGATGGTTGGCGGGTTTCTGAAAATTCTCAATTAAATTCAAAATTTCAATTAGACGTTATAGACAAAAACACCGACAGAAAAATTAAAATATTAATTTTTAATTTTCTTATGGTAAAGACATCGTTAATGCTTGGCGTGTTGTGAAAATATTTGATTAAATTGAAGTTTTCAATTAGACTTTACAGATGGATACACCGATAAAAAAAAATTAAAAATATTAATATTTAATTGGTCATTAGAAACAACATTGGTAAAAAAGATCCAAATTAAAAGCACATTTCTCTTCTTATCTCTTCCTCTGCAACTTCTTCTCTCCTCTAAAATCTTCATCTTTCTTTCTTTTCTCTTTCTCTCCCCCATATATTCTCTTCTCCTCCATGGGCAAGTATGTCTTCTCCTATCTTTTCCCTCTCTTCTTCTCTTGTTATTTAACATAATTTTCCTTTTTCTCTCTCTCTCCTTAGGCTCGGGAAAACTCACAATGACATTAAGATAATATTATTCTTTTTCCTTTTTTGTGTTTTTTTTCTTCTTTCTGCTCTTAATAATTGTATGAATGTTGTTAGAATTTTTTAAATTTTTTAAATTTTCTTTATTGTGTAAATCCTGAGAAAAACCAAGGCTGGATTAAATTAAAGAAAATAAACTAAACTAAAAAGAAGTGGGGGTAAGAACCAATACACTTAAAGAAAATGGGGCCTAAATGCAAATAAGATTAATTATAGAGCATAAATACTCATATTCTCACCAAAAACAGACCTGCAGCTACGTAAAGAAAGAAAAAAGGGAGTTTTTATATCTATTTTTAGAAATTAAGAGAGAAACACCAAAATTTCAAGAACCCATCCCAGATTGAGGGTTATAGGTAAAATAAACCCTGGTGGGAAAGGGATTAACAAGAAAAAATTGAATAAGAAGAGAAGAGGGGAGGGTCGGCTGTCATTAGAAAGAAAAGGAGGGTTCGAAGCCTTGATTCGTATCAGGTAAGATATTCTAAACCTGGTCTTATGAGTCATTTCAAGTCGATTATGAATTGATGCCTGGATGTTAATTTATATTTTGAGTTCTTAGACTTGAATTGAGGAAAAAGTAAGAGTTGTTAAAGTAAAGAACTTCATGCGTTGTGTGTAAATGGAAAGGTTGATGAATCTGGACAGTTTCGTTTCTTGACCTTCAAAGAGATTTTGGGGAGGAGAATGAAGGAATTAGGATCAAGTTCCTTCATAGAATTTGTAGTTTTGGATGTTTATTAATGAGTGATTTTGACTACCTTAGAGGAAGACCTGGGTTCTTCCCGAAACATAGAACTTGTAGCCTCATGTCTTACCTTCCAAAGCCACAAATTTCACTTAAATCGGAGCTCTATAACTTCAAATATAGTTAAAAATCTGAGGAGAGGTCAGACAGTAACAGTCCAAGCGTTTGTTAATGAGCTATTTTGACTACCTTAGAGGCAGAACTAGGTTCTTCCTAAAACATAGAACTTGTAGCCTCATGTCTTACCTTTCCAACGCCATAAATTTCACTTGAATCGGAGTTCTATAACTCTAGATATAGTTAAAAATTTAAGGAGAGGTCAGACAGTAACAGTTCAAAAATGGACAGTAACAGTTCAAGCGTTTGTTAATGAGCGATTTTGACTACCTTAAAGGCAGAACTGGGTTCTTCCCAAAACATAGAACTTGTAGCCTCATGTCTTACCTTTCCAACGCCATAAATTTCACTTGAATCGGAGATTTATAACTCCAGATATAGTTAAAAATCTGAGGAGAGGTCAGACAGTAACAATTCAAAAACGAGGAAGCGATACTTGGATTGGACAGTGAAAGTCCAAATATAAAGAAAGGAATGATAACTAGGATTGGACAAAGAACGACAGTAATCATGAGTGAGATGAGAAAAACATAAAGTACTAAGAAATGACTGAAAGAAAGACTTATTGGTTGTTGATATGGTTATTATAAAACATATCCTTGAGTAAGAAAATTTATGAGATAAACCTGTGATTTGCAGGAGGGACCACAGACGTGGTGCAACAGCAGCAGCAGGGGAGCAGGAGTAGAGCTTCTATTGCAGGTAGGTGTTTCACACCTATGCTTCCTAGCTAAATTCCATGATTTAATATATTTTGATGTGAAATGTGAAATTACTGAAAGTATGTGTATTCAAGATGAAAAATTATTATGTGAATTGCCAAGTGATGAAATTATCACTGAAAAAGGAAAATATTAGAAGTGTGATTTGAGGCATAAACTAGCATACATTGAGTGTATGTTAGGATCCCGGGTAAGGGGATCACCATGTATTGTCTAGCATACATTGAGTGTATGTTAGGATCCCGGGTAAGGGGATCACCATGTATTGTCTAGCATACATTTAGTGTATGTTAGGATCCCGGGTAATGGGATCATCACGAATGGACTAACATACATTTAGTGTATGTTAGGATCCCGGGTAAGGGGATCTCCACGTATTGGCTAACATACATTCAGTGTATGTTAGGATCCCGGGTAAGGGAATCATCATGGAATGGCCAGCATACATTTAGTGTATGTTAGGATTCCGGGTAAAGGGATCGCCTTATATCGACTCCTATGGGGTGGTGATGACAATACCAGTGAAATTGGTATCGGTAATGTGATAAGCAAAAGTAATCACATTGATCTTATAAAGTCTGGAATGAAGGTTGATAGTGGCAGAGGGAACAGTTATTAATAGTTTGAATAAGGAAGAGATTTTTAAATAAAAAAAAAACTAGAAGGGAGAAGTAAATGAAATATGAATACATGTTACCCTGTTGAAATTATTAGATATTCATATTGTTATATTTATGGAAATATTTCACCTTGCAATAATATGTATTTTGTTTCAGGATCATCGCATGCACGACAAGAGTAGAATCCTAGCTTATGTTTCTTTTTGAAGTCTAGGTCCTAGGGAATATACCCTTGTATTTTGTAAACATGAAAATGGTTGTATAACTTAATTTGTATAATAAATGTTTAAACTTGATTGGATGAATTTAACGTTGTAGTTTATATAACCATATTTCATGTCTATGTATTTATATTTATTTAAATTATCCATCCATAATGATATTTTTTTATATAATGCATATCATAAATATTATGGTTGATAGGTGTGAGTATAATTGTGGAATTGAAACCCAGGATGATTGGGTCGGGAATTAAGTTATGAGATGCGAACTGTTAGAAGTGTAAACCGGTTACATGTCGGTAACTTGGGACCTTCCAGTATAGGGGGGACTCTGTCGAAATTCTGGTAGATGTTAATACGAAGACCATGAATATGTATATATATATATATATATATATATATATATATATGTATATATATAAAAATTAACTACTCTGTTTTTTTCTATTGACATGAGATTGTGGTTTTATTCCAGAAATGGAGGATGTTACATATTGATTGTATGAATGTTGTTGGAATTTTTTTAATTTTTAATGTTATTTTTCTATTCTTTAATGATTGTATAAATGGAGACGAGATCACAGATAAGTGATACATGTGCTCTATCTTATTCGCCTCACGGTCCCAAGGGAAGACCCGCCTGCTCCTCCTCTTCCAACACCTCTATTCTAGATTAATTTTATTTGAACTTATAAATATTTAAATTTGTAAAAAATATTTTATTTTTATATTAATTCAATTTATTTTTTATTTGTGTTTAATATTTTTTTTAAATATTTTTAAATTATTACTAACGAGGTTACCAACGATCTAAATTCGTCAATATATTTTAAAGAATTGAAAAGGAATTATTGCAAATATCACTGCCATTATTTATTGAATGACAGAATAATAGACAGTCTATTTCATAATTATAAGTCAAATTCACCGAAGGAAATACCGACGGGTAAAAAAATTCATCGATGGAATGACATACGGATTTTCTGTCGGTAAGTTAAAACAAGGTTTGTGATAATTGAGAAGCTTAACCTAATGAGATAGCCACCTCTGTTATTTATATAATTAGGAAAGTACATGTGTTACGGTGTAGCATACTACACACAATAAGTCAATACATTATTAATACAATATTTCCTATTCTAACACATTCCATAATACACTCCCTCAAGCAGACAGATAAGTAGCACCCAAATTATCGCACCAGATAGTAGTAACAGAACTAGGGGAGAAGCACAGATATGTTAGAAGATAGCATAACCAAAGAACCTCAGCAGTACTATCAGCTAAAGCTTTATACTCTGCTTCAATGGAGGAGCGAGCAACAGTTCCTTGCTTTTCAGATTTCCATGAAACAGGTATGGTACCAAGAAAAACAATATATCCACCAGTAGATTTTTTATCATCAACACTCCCCCCCCAGTCTACGTTAGTGAACCCATGAAGTGATAAAGAAGAGCCACAAGTAAGGTGGATGTCATAAGATGACGTACCTTTCAAGTAGCGTAAGATACGTTTAACAGAGCCCAATGACTCTCAATAGGAGCATGCATAAACTGACAGACCTTGTTGACAGCATAGCAGATGTTTGGTTTAGTAAATGTGAGATACTGAACAACACCAACAATTTGTCGAAAGCGAGTGGGATCCGACAATAACACAATAGACAATAGATCAAGCTTGGAAACAGAAGCTGGTGTATCGATAGATTTACTGGATGACTTACCAGCATGACAGAGAATATCAAGAGCATACTTATGTTGACTTAGCATGAGTCCCACACTGGTAGGAGTGACCTCAACTCCCAAAAAATAATGAGCATTACCCAAGTCACGGAGCTTAAATTCTAAACTCAGTATGGTAATAAGGCAATGAATTAAGGCAAAGTTGTTACCAGTAAGCAAGATGTCATGGACATAGACAAACAGATAACAAATATCATGATTCCTCATCAGAACAAAGAGAGAGGTATCAACCTTGGAAGCTCGAAAACCATTAGTCTGAAGGAAGTCACTCAAGCACCAAGCCCGAGGGGCTCATTTTAGACCATACGAAGACCTGTGAAAAAGACATACATGATTTGCCAGAGTAGAGTCTACAAAACCTGAGGGTTGTGCCATGTAAACAACCTCTCAAAGTGAACCATTGAGGAAGGCATTATGGACATCAAGTTGCCAAATTTGCCATCTTTTGGACATGACAATAGTGAGAACTAACCGAATTGTAGTCGTTTTAACAACAGGACTGAAGATTTCTGAGTAATCAATGCCTTCCTGTTGAGTGAACCCACGTGCAACCAAACGAGCCTTATAGTGGTCAATAGCACCATCAACTCGGCTCTTTATTTTATACACCCATCAGCAGCCAAGCATATTCATGAAGGGATCAAAAGGTATCAAGCACCATTGGCATGTAAAGCTGCAATTTCAAACATCATGGCAGTATGCCAAAACATAAAACAGTCAGCCTTCTTAAAAGTAAGAGGTTCGAGAGTGGAGGGAGACATAACCCGTAAAGCTAGAGGCTGTGAGGAAGAAGCAGCAATTGAAGTGATGTTGGCAATCCTGTTATGTCTGAGACGCAGCACCACGGGGTGTTGTTGCTGTGCTGGAGGAGCAGGGGTCTAAATAGGAGATGGTTGCCACAGAAGAGTATAACTGGACTGGTAAAGACACGACAAATGATTTGAATGGAGAGGAAGAGCTGGATAATCATGTTGGAGAGATAGTAGCTGGAGGAGACGCTAGCATAGACATCACCTATGTTGCAGACCCGATACCTGCAAAATGATCAAATAGATATGGAAGTAGATGGCAATAAGGGGACAGTGGGGAGAGAGGAAGTGGGTGGTGGGGCTGATGGTGTGGTAGACAGAAAGATGGTGAGTGAGGGAAGGTGTGTGACAGCGGTAGGCGGATGGATATGCCTGGTAGGTATAGGGAGACGGGCAGACTCGAGAAACAGAACACGTATTCATTAAATCAAACATGACGGGAGATGTAGAGTGTTGCAATGTCGCGGTCGCATAAATTAATTACCCTAGCTTCAAACACAACACACAAGATAGTATAGAGCAAGCAAGGGGTCGATCCGACGAGAAAGATTCAAGTCAGATTTTTATGCTAGATGATATGCAATTTGGGGGGGGGGTTTGGATGTTATCTAGGCTGAAGCAAAAGAAAACAGAAAACTATCAAATGAAATTTAATAAAATCAGAAAATTATCAAGAGAACAAACCTTGGTTGCAAGCACACATCCACATACATAAATCAGAACTGATCATGGAAATGAAATATTAATTTATATTCTGAATATTTATCTCTTCTTAACATTGGTTAGTTAACGGATCCGCCATATAATATACCCTAACCATCAAACAACCACAGTGTCTGCACTAGTAATTTAATTCAATGACAGCCTTAAGAACTAGATAAGTTGATTAATTAAGAAAACATAACTATCCACGGTCTATGTTTGATTTGTTTGAATGTTCTCCCTAAGATTAATAACGTAGATCCGCCACAATTATTAAATTCAGTTGCTTCACAAGTTCATATACCACAACTCCGGTTTTGATATCAAACTTAGCAATAAATTGTCTACAATAATAACTTAGAGTCCGCTCTAGCAATTAAAATAAACAATCATAGGAAAAATAAGCATAGGAGAACAAACATATTCATCATATAAACTGAAAAGAAAAGGTAAAATAAATTTCATAGTTACAGTGTCTGCACTAGAAATTTAATTCAATGACAGCCTTAAGAACTAGATAAGTTGATTAATTAAGAAAACATAACTATCCACGGTCTATGTTTGATTTGTTTGAATGTTCTCCCTAAGATTAATAACGTAGATCCGCCACAATTATTAAATTCAGTTGCTTCACAAGTTCATATACCACAACTCCAGTTTTGATATCAAACTTAGCAATAAATTGTCTCCAATAATAACTTAGAGTCCGCTCTAGCAATTAAAATAAACAATCATAGGAAAAATAAGCATAGGAGAACAAACATATTCATCATATAAACTGAAAAGAAAAGGTAAAATAAATTTCACAGTTACAGTGTCTGCACTAGTAATTTAATTCAATGACAGCCTTAAGAACTAGATAAGTTGATTAATTAAGAAAACATAACTATCCGCGGTCTATGTTTGATTTGTTTGAATGTTCTCCCTAATATTAATAAGGTAGATCCGCCACAATTATTAAACTCAGTTGCATCACAACTTCATATATCACAACTCCGGTTTTGATATCAAACTTAGCAATAAATTGTCTACAATAATAACTTAGAGTCTGCTCTAGCAATTAAAATAAACAATCATAGGAAAAATAAGCATAGGAGAACAAACATATTCATCATATAAACTGAAAAGAAAAGGTAAAATAAATTTCACAGTTATAGTGTCTGCACTAGTAATTTAATTCAATGACAGCCTTAAGAACTATATAAGTTGATTAATTAACAAAACATAACAAAAACCATCTGAAGATAACATAGGAGCAGGGCCCCACACATCACTAAAAACAAGTTTAAGAGGAGCAGATGTTTGATGACTCATAAGGCCTAAAGACAGAGAAGAAGATTTTCCTAACAGACACGCTTGACATTGAAAATTTAAAGGACGAGAAGTACAGACAACCTTTTTATTTGACGCTAAGAGACTAAGAACACGAGCTCTGGGATGATCGAGGCGATATGCCAAACATCGACAGAGTTGGACAGAAAAGCCTGGGGAAGACACGTGGCAGAGAAATCGGTAAGGATATAGAGGCCATCTTTACTCTGACTGGAAAGAAGAACTGTCTTGGTTACGAGTTTATCTGGCAAATATAAAGAGACAAGTAATTCTTGTCTCTTATCAGTAAAATATGGACTGTGAGTTGCCATTTAGTATTCTGGTCACTAGGAACCCTAACTGGTATCAAAGATAGGGTACGGAGACTGGTTGTGTAAAGGGAAGATATTAGCACCCCAACTACGCCCTACCTAAGCCCAACTACGCCCTACCTAAGGTAAGCTGCATTGTTTTCTTGTCTGATAAAATCTCACGTTTTGGTTGTGTTTTCTAATTGTTGGTCCGTCTAAAGGGTCAAGAAAAGCGCTTCTTAATAAGAAGATTCTTATCTTAATGGGGTTAAAACTTAACCGTTTTGGCATTCAAAAAAAAATTTAATATCTGGAATACATATTACGTGTAATGTCGTACCCCGGATACTAAAAGACAAACAAAATAAAATTTTTGTTGTTTTTGAAATTTTGGTCAATGTTCTCTTGACTTTAAAAAACTGGTTATTAAAGCCAAAATGCATGTTAAATGACATGACCAAAAGATTGATGTCTTCTCCCAAGTACAGGAGTGTCGAAGTTATAAATAACCCGGCAAGACCGGGGTCGAACCACAGGGAGGTTAATTGTATAAATTATAAGCAGCAATAATACAACAATAATAGTAACAATAACAACAACAATAACAACAACAACAACAATAATAATACTAGTAGTAGTAGTAGTAGTAGTAGTAGTAATACTAATAATAGTAATAGTAATAGTAATAGTAGTAATAATACCAATAATACTATTAATAATGATAATAATAAAGATTAAGAAGAAGAAGAAGTTGATGAGAACTTTGAGATGGAAGATTAACGTAAGGATTAAACAATGATAACAACAAATGTCAAGGTTAGAGGATCCACTGATGGTATTTCAAACAAGTATAGTATAAACTCTTATTATTCAATTAGAAACCACACACAAAGGAGGTTCTAATCAGATTATAAATTGTTAACATGATTACATTAGTTATCTTATTCGAATAATGCTAATACTTGTAAATGTTGTCAAGCATTCATGATTATAACTTATGTTAACAACAAATCAAGTTACTTTCATAGCTCAGGTGTCGGTTATACCATACAGTATGGGCTATGAAAGTGCCAAGTATTTGTTGTACCAAGTGTTACACAACATAAATCTAGATTAACCATTTAACAAGCAAAGTAGTTAAAGTAAAAAAGATAACAAATATAAAGCATGTTAGTATCCAACATTAAGGTCCATGTTAAGTTTATATTATACCTATTCTTACACCATTAGTGTACCCTTTTCACCTTGATATAATTAACCTAGCTAGACATAATGAAAGAAAGAAACATAAATAAACAAGATAAGAATATAAATGAGAAAGAAGTTAACTAAGTAAAGAAAAGGAAATGAAAGGCATAAACAAGAGATTAATATAAACAAAACTTAAGTATTACAAAAGAGAGAGCAAGAGCATGATCTTGATTTGAACACCAAGATGCCTAAATACATGGCAAATGCCTCATTTTATAGGCCAAAATTCATAACTATTGATTTGTTGACTAATTGATGAATGGGTGGCCACATCCTGACTTGATGACAATTCTTATCTTCTTGTCTGCCAGAAACGTCATTGATAACGTCATAATTTGAACAGACTTCAATAATGAAAGTTCTAGGAAATTGTCTCATCTTTCTAAGGTAAAAATATGAGATCATTTGGACTTCTAGAACTCGAGATATGGGCTGAACACTGAACAGTGTCTGGGTTGCAGGACAGATTCGGACTTCTTCATTGTTGCTACAATTTGGACTTAAAAACGGCCTTGTTAAATCTTGGGCTCCGCATAAAAGTTGTAGGCCTATGTCGTACCTTTCCCTCTATATAAAGTAGACCTAAATCTAAGATCTACAGCTCCAGATATGACCCGATTACTGAACAATGTTCCAGTTTGGACTGCACTAACATCTCTTTTCTAAGTTTGGCCATCTCTTTGTCCTTTCAATTTCAGTACTTCAACTCATCAATCAATTCTTTCATTTATGTGATAGGCCTGCATTTAAGATGAACATTTACCATAAATTATAGGTATCTTATATTATTAGATATGTTGTTATACAACATGCTTTAGTTAAGGAGTTATTAATACTTCAAGTACAAAATGATGATATAAACCTTGATAAAAATGCACTTTTAAGTACTAATCACACCCCTCAACCAACTTATTACTAGTCCCTAGTAATCAAAGTGTTAAAATAGAAAAATAATTTGCAAATTCCACAAAGCAAGGCATTCATCGTTCAACTTCCATTAATCTATCCAGATAAACACTCTCATTAAATTTATATATCTGCTCAATACCTCTTAAACAAGATATTAATAAACCTTCCTTTTTATGTGCTCAATGTATGAAAACATAGATGATGGGGCTTTTATTGGAAGAAAAACAATATTTTGTTCTAATGTTTAAGGTTAACTTCCTTGGGTTGGGATTATTATCTCTCTCTCTTTTTTTTTCTTTCTTTTTTTTCTTTTTTTTTCAATACATATACATATAACTTAAAACACAATGCATCTTTAACCCATGTAATGAGCTTTCAGCTAATGACTCCCAGACCAGTTGGTCTTGGTCTTAGGGCATTGGGTGTTGAGACACCCCTACGAGCTTAGTAACTCGGGTTGCAGATACTGATACGTAAATAGTGCAATGTTTGATTCCCTTAAGCTTTTCTCCTTAACCCATGTAACAAGCTTTGGGCCAATAGCTCCCAAGTCAATTGACTTTAGGGTATCAGGAGTTAAAACACCCCTTCGGGCTTAATTGCTTAGGTTAGGGAGGCTTCGAAACCAAACTTATCTATGTTTTTATTATCATCATTTTCTTCTTCTTTTTTTCTTTTTTTTTTTTTTTGCAAAATATAGACTATCCCTATCCCTCAGTTGTTACCTTTAACAAAAGAACATAAATAATGTAATAATCCAATGTGCAACCCACAATCATATGTTAAAGTGTGTATGTGTGAAAATGAAGGTTTAAGAATACTTGTTAAATGAGTATATGAGCAGAATCAAGTGATAACAATGCGAGAGTTTGTAAACCTGAATATTTTAAGAAGTATTCTAATAGGCCTTGTTATGAATATTGCAAATAACCATTGGAAAATGTTTACTAAAATGCGTCTCAAGAGTCACTAAAATTCCTCCTTACTCCGCCATCCTAGTAATAACAGTTTTGTCAAATGGCTTTAAAAACAAAAGCAATTAGTTGTGTTTTTTTTTATCAACTACTACTACTACCCTCCCCCCCCAACCAAAATGAGACATTGTCCTCAATGTCATAAGGTATAAGAAAGATAGAGTATAGAAAACATCACCTGAAACAATGAACACTGACAATCCTGAAACACACTTAAACAAATATAAGAGATAACAAAACAAAAAGATATTATGTTATTAATAAAACCAAAAGACATAAATTTTTACAAACTAAGACTCAAATCGTAGTTGTGATTGTGGCTCCCATCTTCTCTTGGTTTTATGTCCAAAAACGGCTTAAACGCCCTCTATGGGTCGAGGATAGGCTTCCCATCCAGTTTTCTTAAAAACTGGCAAACAGGGTCTTTTATAGTCAGATTCCCAAGACTAAGTCGATCATGTTCTTTATGAAAATGGGGTCATAATTTGAATAGACTTCAACATGAAAGTTCTAGGCAATTGTCTCATCTTTCTAAGGTAAAACATTGAGATCATTTAGACTTCTAGAACTCGAGATATGGGCTGAACACCGAGCGATTATGTCCGGGGCGCAGGACAGATTCGGACTTCTTCATTGTTGCTACAATTTGGACTTGAAAACGACCTTGTTAAATCTTAAGCTCCTCATAAAAGTTGTAGGCCTATGTCGTACCTTTCCATCCATATAAAGTAGACCTAAATCCGAGATCTACAACTCCAGATATGACCTAATTACTGAACAATATTCCAGTTTGGACTGCACCAACATCTCTTTTCTAAATTTGGCCATCTCTTTGTCCTTTCAATTTCAGTACTTCAACTCATCAATCGATTCTTTCATTTATGTGATAGGCCTGCATTTAAGATGAACATTTACCATAAATTAAAGGTATCTTATATTATTAGATATGTTATTATACAACATGCTTTAGTTAAGGAGTTATTAATACTTCAAGTGCAAAATGATGATATAAAACCTTGATAAAAATGCACTTTTAAGTACTAATTACTAAAATATTGTTTTTTTGGTGTATAAAAAACACAATATGATTTTTAGCTTTGAGACACTTGGTCGTATGCACAAAAACATTTTTTTTTCTTTTTTTCAAGTTTTTTTGTATTTTGGAAGTTTTGACGAAAACCAGGAATTTGAATACCGGATTTGTATTTTTTTTCAGTATAAAAATACCAACCAAATACTAAACAAAATTTAGTAAAAAAAACATGAAAAACAATTACAATTTTTCAAAAAAGATTTTTTTTTTTGAATTGGGTCGGACCCAGCCCAACCATTTTGGGTTGGGTCGGTGCTACCAACCCATTAAACAGTGGGCTTCTCCATTGTTCATATGCAACGTGAAAGTGGAGAAGAAGATGAAGAAGAAGAAGAAGAAGAAGAAGAAGAAGAAGGTGGAGGAGGAGAGGGAAGAAGGCTGACCTGCGGTGGCTCACGGTGCTGCTGGCGGCAGTGGAGGTGGCAGGATGCAGTTGCTGGTGATGGTGGTGGTGCCGGCGATGACGGTTCTCACCGTTTCTTCCTCTATTTTTTCTGTTTTTTCTTCTATTCTTCTTTTTTCTCTCTTGTTTCTCTCCTCTCTATCCCTCTCTTTTTTCTGCCTCTTTTCTCTTGTGCTTCCCCAGTTTTTATAGTCAAAAACAGGGGAGAAAGAGAACGGGGTGGCCACTGTGTTGCCGCCCCTCCAACACGTGGAAAGTTTTAGGCAAGTAGGGGTCCTTGGTCAGCATGTTTTTGAATTAAAAGGTGGAAATGATTAGTACTTAAAAGTGCATTTTTATCAAGGTTTTATACCATCATTTTGTACTTGAAGTATTAATAACTCCTTAACTAGAGCATGTTTTGTAATAATAGATCTGATAATATAAGATAGCCTTAATTTATGGTAAATGTTCATTTTAAATGCAGGCATATCTCACAATTCAAAGGATTGATTGATGTGATTAACTATTGAAAGTGAAAGGACAAAGAAACGGCTAAGATTAGAAAGGAGATACCGATTCAATTCAAATTGGAACACTGTTTAGTTATTGGGTCATATCTGGAGCTGTAGATCTTGGATTTTAGCTTAATTTATATGGATGGAAAGCTAAGAAATAGGCCTACAATGTTCATGAATAGTGTAAGACCCAAATCTACCGTTTTCAAATTCAAAGTTTGGCCACAAAAGAGAAGTCAGAATCATTTCCAACAACTTTCATGAAGAATAGTTTCTCAAATTCGGATGGTAACAATGACATTTCGTCCAAACAAGAGCTTGAGGTCTATCCACCACGTCCACCAACAGCACTACTCAGTATTTTAGCCATATCTCGAGCTCTAGTGATCCAAATGCTCTGAAATTTTATGGGTAAAAATATAAGATGATT
This sequence comes from Populus deltoides, assembly GCA_015852605.2. Classification (NCBI taxonomy): domain Eukaryota; kingdom Viridiplantae; phylum Streptophyta; class Magnoliopsida; order Malpighiales; family Salicaceae; genus Populus; species Populus deltoides. The sequence continues at coordinate 32,806,343 of CM027570.2, read as the reverse complement.
GCCAACAACTTTCATGAGGAACACTTTGTCAAATTCTGAATGGATCAATGTCATTTCATCCAGCCAAAGTGCTTGAGTGCTGCTGTCCACCAAGTCCACTAAATCAATAGTTGGCCACTACATCAATAATCAATTACCAAATGAATAGTTCTGAATTTTAGCCTATAAAAGGAGGCATTTGCCATTCATTTAAGAAGCTTGGGTTCTAAGATCAAGCTCATGTTCTTGCTCTCTCTTTATTGTTGTAATGCTTAAGTTTTATTTTTATTAATCTCTTGTTCATGCTTTTCATTTCCTTTACTATACTTAGTTAACTTATATCATGTTTATGTTCTTATATTGTTTATTTATGTTTTTCTTCTTTATAATGTCTAGCTAAGTTAATTATGTCAAGGTGACAAGGTTTCACTAATGGTGTTAGAATAAGTATAATATGAACTCAACATGGACTTCAATGCTTAAATCCTAAACAATTTGCTATTAACATGTCTTATCTTTTTTATCTTATCAATCCTTAATACCTTGCTTGTTAAATGGTTAATCTAGATTTGTGTTGTATAACACTTGGTATATCAAATACTTGATCCTTCATAGTTTTCGGCCGACATCGTTATTATGAGAGGAACTTGATTTGTTGTCAACATAAGTTAACATCATGAATACCTGATAAAATTTATAAGTATGGTGTTACGTAAATAAGATGATTAATATGATTATGTTGATAATTTATAAAGAGTTTATACTTTACTTATCTCTAATACTATTAGTGGATCCTCTAACCTTGACATTTGTTTTTATCATTGTTTAATCTTTACATTAATCTTCCATATCAAAGTTCTCATTAATTTCTTCCTCTTCTTCTTCATTATTATTAGTATTACTACTACTACTACTACTACTACTACTAATATTGCTATTATTATTATTATTATTATTATTATTATTATTATTATTATTATTATTATATTTTAAGCACTTTAAGTATGCTCTGTGTTTGACTACTACTACTACTACTAATATTGCTATTATTATTATTATTATTATTATTATTATTATTATTATTATTATTATTATTATATTTTATGCACTTTAAGTATGATCTGTGTTTGATCAAGGATCCTGACATTATTGGTCTTGCCTTGTTCATTCGCATCAGAAATCTGTTTATATTATATAATATATCTCTTTGATCTTTTCATAAACTCAGTATATAGGCTGGAAACCTGTGACCCGATCTTTGAGATCATTCTCAGGTATAACAACGCCACGTACTGAGTATTATTATTATTACTATTACTATTACTATTACTATTACTATTATTGTTACTATTATTGTTGTTATTGTTGTTGTTGTTGTTGTTGTTGTTGTTGTTTTGTTAATTATAATTTATACAATTAACCTCTCTGTGGTTCGACCCCGGTCTTGCCGGGTTATTTATTACTGTGACACTCCTGCACTTGGAATAAGACATCAACTCTTTGATCGTGTCAGGAAGAAAGGCAGTAAAAATACATGGGAATGCAGCTTCTTTCCCCTGTTTCTTTGCACGTTCAGGGGAAGAAGATAGTCTGCAGTGCCGTTCAGAACGGCACCATTTCGGGCCTTTTTTTTATGAACAATTCATGAAACAGCACTGTTTTTTACAAAACATGTTATTTCATTTAAAAGGAAAAGGCAGCAAAAAAAACATGTCAGAGTACAAATCAGTCCTTAATTTGTGATTTGTTCAATCGAGTCCTCAATTGAAATTTTGATTTAAAAATCAATGCAATTGCATCCCTGCCAAAAGCAAACAACAGCCCTGAGGTTGGCCGTCTTTTTCACTTTGGTCCTTCATCTTGCATTTATTCAATTTGACCCACAATTGAGCAATAAACTTCTAATTTCTTCAATTTGGCCCCTGATTCGGTTTAATTACAACCCCTCTATTTACATGCCTTTTTCAATTTGGTCCTTGGTTTCAGATGTTTTCAATTAAGTCCCTAATTGGCCATCAAACTTCAATATTTATGCAATTAAGCCCCTGATTTGGCCAAATTAACTCTCAAAAATTATAATTTGACCTCAAAACTTTAATTTCTTCCAATTAAAGCCTAAATTGACTTCAAAATGAATTTTTTTATAATCAAACCATCCATAAATTCAATTAAACTTTCAATAAAATTTAATTGAGTCCATAAACATCTGATTTTGGACTTTTCTTCTTCAAATTGAATTTTCTTTGTCAACAGAGCTCTCATCAGTCAATAAAATACTGTCAAATTTTAATCTTTGTAATTTTGAACCTCCTCAACCAATTTTTAATCATTTTTAGGGCGCTCTGGCATCCTCTTTTTATTGTTATGTTTTTTTGATAATATTTTTTATTTTTTTTGTATTTTTTGAATAGAGAAAAAAAAATGTAAATTGGGGAATAACCCAAAAATGGGTTATGACAAGATCCTTGACAAAGAAAAAAGGAGTGAAACTCAAAAAGACACAATTTTCACGACAAAATTGTTGAACAGATAAAAGTCTTTTCTTAATTTTTGGAACATGTACAATATTAGACACAGTAAAGGTTCGTTTCGGAGTATGCATAATTTTATGAGATGTATTAGATATAATAAGTCTCTTACCATCACCAACATACAATTGATCATTACCAAGATAAGGGTTTGCATGTGTCATACCGGCAATGTCTAGAGTAACATGTTGATTCCCTTTGTGACCGGGAACCAAGTGAATGGATTTGTCTTTGAAGCATTACTAAGGGAGAGGTTGGCCGAGGCTTGATTCCCATGATGCATAAGCTGAGAGCATTGTTATGTAGAGTGTTTGATATTGTTGTAAAGTTGGCATCTAATCTGCCGAGACCACTTGTGTTGCCCTCCTTGTTTCTGCTATTGTTGTAGCTCCTGGTGTTCTGCCAAGAGGAGCTCCCACTGTTTCCATGGTAAGGCTGGACAGGGTACTTGTTATAATTGTTGCGAGAGTTACCTTTCCAGCCTCCTCTTCTTCCTTTGCCCTGATGAGAAGAGGAGCCACTATCATTAAATCCAGTGAAGGCACGCTGTGCAGCTTATGCAGAGGGAGGGTGTGAGGGTGTAGGCAAAAACGGTGCAATAGCTTGAATGGATTGAAGAGAACTCCCGTGTAAAAATTCATATGTAGACAAGTGACTATGGAGCTCAGAGTACGTAAGAGGCTCAGCTTTGGTCGACAGACTAGTAACCAAATCTCCAAATTCACCGCAAAGGCCCAGAAAAACATAGAGATTGAAGTCAGTGAGGGAGATAGGTCTGCCTGCTACAGCTAGTTTGTCAAATAAGCCCTTAGCTTTTTGCAGGTACAGAATGACAGTATCGTCACCTTGACGAAGATCCTGGAGAGAGCCATATAATTGCATAATCCTAAAGTTTGATTGAGAGGCAAGGACACGTTCTTGGGTGCTCCAGACACTTGCCAAAGTTGGGCAGTCCACCATAAGGTGAAGAACATCAATGGAGAGGGATGAGAGTATAACATTGAGTATGAGTTGATCTTATTGTTTCCATGTGAAACGCTTGGGAAGGACCAGAACTAATATTGGTAGAGGCGACAGTAGAGTGATTGGACAAATCAAGCGGAGAAGGGCATGAATGCGATCCATCGACAAACAAGAACACCCCTTGGATATAGCTTCATCTGCATATGCCAAAATAGATAATTGGAATTGGTGAGTTTGATGACCTGCTGTGTATTTGAGAAGGGAATAACAATTATTGTCGCAGTAGAGGGAAGCATGACTGCATTGATGTTGGGAGAAGAAGCGCTGACATTGGTGTTGGGAGAAGAAGGGCTGCCAGTGGTGCTGCCAGTGGTGCCAGCTGCAGCAAAAACCGAAGGATCCATATTGCAGAAAACGAGTAGAAAACAAAACAGAAGCTGACTCAGGAGAAGTAGCAAAGAAACAGCAGAAGAACGCAGATCATGAGGCTAATTAACAGCAGTACAATGCAGTAATTAATAGCAAAAACAGTAGCACAATGAAGCAAGCGATTAACACGCTAATCGTGAGGCAGAAAGTCAGCGTTGCAGAGAAGCAGTATCGTTGCTAACGGATCAAGCGGAGAAGGGCAGTATCGTTGCTAAAGCAGTAGCAATAGAAAATAATTTATTTATTTTTTGCACACATTGTTTTTTTTAAGGATGATTTTCGTTGTGAGCAGGTCGGGAAAATTAGTGCTGTGAGTTTAAATTTTGGTCAATGTTCTCTTGATTTTAATAAACTGGTTATTAAAGCCAAAATGCATGCTAAATGACACGACCAAAAGATTGATGTCTCCGTCTCTTCCCAGGAGTGCCGAAAATTAGTGCGGGGAGGTTAATTGTATAAATTATAAGCAGCAATAATAGAATAATAGTAACAACAATAACAATAACAACAACAACAACAACAACAACAACAATCCGTTTCAATTAATAATTCTAATAAAGATTAAGAAGAAGAAGAAGTTGATGAGAACTTTGAGATGGAAGATTAACGTAAAGATTAAACAATGATAACAACAAATGTCAAGGTTAGAGGATCCACTGATGGTATTTCAAACAAGTATAGTATAAACTCTTATTATTCAATTGAAAACCACACACAAAGAAGGTTCTAATCAGATTATAAATTGTTAACATGATTACATTAGTTATCTTATTCGAATAATGCTAATACATTAGAAAAAGCAATCCGTCCATCAATCTAAAAATAGTGGGATAGTGCTCTCATCAACAAGCGCACCAAAGTTGAAAACTATTGGTATTTGCTATTAACACGTTTTGTTCAAGAAAAAATGTGGAAGAAAAAGGAGAGGATATGTTTCAAGGCACAACCACTCTATTAATTAGTAAAGATAATTCAGAATAGCAGATCCCCGATGACCAAAAAAGTTAAATGTTCTTGAACACTTACATAAACTTATTAAAGCACGCCATTGAAGGAAGTGATGATCTGTGCATGCGGAACTGAAATTCAATCTGTGCAGCAGTAGAAGACTGTTCAGTATATCAACCACGCAGATGGCCTAACATTCTGCTAGCAGTGATGCAAGGATGGTGTGCTTTCATACACCAGAACAGGCTCCAAGGTTTTAAAATATAAGTCAGACATTCGAACACGGTTTTTAAGCACAGATCTATTTATATTCAATGATGGAAATATTGTGGGAAAATAAATTTAATTCCAAGTGTAACAGAAATAAGAAATATTGACTGAATTACAACCCAGTTTGTTGTGCAAGCTTGGCCCCCTGTTAGCATACACGCAGAGTAGACAGATATCTGTGTGCATAAATCACTACCGTTAGCGGATAAACTTATGCTTAAGGAGACAATCGTTAGCATAAATCACCGCATGCAGGACAGCTACCAGTACATGGAAAATTAATACGTGTGCTCAAAAATGGAGTTCAAATATGAACAGAATGATAAAGAGTGGGAAATGCATGCCGAAGTCAAATATTATAAGATACTTCAAAGTCAAAAAAGGAAAGGTGGGGATAAACCTTGTATTGTATTGCATATAGACAGAAACAGACAGTCCTCCACAGTACCACCACCCCACCACCGACGCCCTCCACTAAAAGAGAAACCCAAAGCACACGTTCCTTTCTATAATATTCAAGATCACCAAGTGAGAGGTACTGGGAATTTAAGAAGCATTTCCAAAAACCGTGTCTCGTAATTACCTTTACAATTAATGCCTCACTCTTCAAAAACCTTGTCTTGTTCCCTTTCAAATGCCTATATATAGGGTTACCACTTCAAGCATTTCCAGTCAACAAAACATACTGGTTTCTCATATAGCGAGTGACACGCATAAACATACAGATACATTGAGCCGTGAGAGTATAATCTGGAAATGGCAAGTCCAAGAGTGTTAGGGACTGCTTTCCTGGTCTTGCTTATTGTAGACCTCACCTTTGCTGCTAGGACACTGCAGGCAATCAGTGGAGGTGGAGGTGGAGGGCAGGGAGGAGGTGGTGGTGGTGGTTCTGGATCAGGACTTGGGTCAGGTTATGGTTCTGGGTATGGATCCGGGAGCGGTGAAGGATATGGTGCTGGTGGGCGTGGAGGAGGTGGAGGCGGAGGCAGTGGCGGAGGTGGAGGTGGTGGCAGTGGTGGAGGCAATGGGTCAGGTTCTGGCTATGGGTCTGGTAGCGGCTCAGGCTATGGTTCTGGAAGTGGGATAGGACGTGGTGAAGGTGGTGGTGGTGGTGGCGGCAGTGGAGGTGGCGGCGGCGGCGGTCAGGGCTCTGGATCTGGAAGTGGGTCAGGCTATGGAAGTGGAAGTGGAAGTGGAAGCGGGAGTGGCGGTGGCAAGGGTGGGAAAGGAAGTGGAGGAGGAGGAGGAGGAGGAGGTGGTGGTGGGGGTGGAGGATCCGGCTCCGGCTCTGGCTCAGGTTATGGCAGCGGGTCTGGTTATGGGGGAGGGATATGGAGGAGGGAAAGGTAATTAAAAGCTTGCCATGAACACAGAGGTTACCGTTTCTTTTGTATTCTGAAATAAAATTGCGAAAGCTCACATGCATGCATATATTATGTTGACGAGCAATTACAAATGTGCATGTATTTCTATACATGAATCTCTTAATAAAGTCACTTTTTAGAGTAAATTTTACTCTAAAAGTATATTTTATAGATAATCTCTCCGCGAACCTTAGTAAAAAAGTGAACATATATATCATTTCCATAAAAACAGGATTTCATTACATGTTATCCAATAAATACCCAACTATATACACCATTTAGTTACCCAGATGCCTTGATGATATTCTTAGTATCTGATCGGGTATGTGTGACATCCTCCATTCCAAAGAAACCCATGCGTTGTTGTTGTATAATTTTTGGTCATGAAATTGTTTAAACTTTCATGGCAATTGGTGATGTTAGGGACACATAGCATGAATCACACTTAATTGTATTGAACAGTGCAAGAAATCGTAAGTCAACAATTTCGTTAGCTGTTTTCAGAAGTCAAAACAATTCTTGATATTGACAAGGGTTCTTAGAGTTAGAAGTGAAGACAGAATGCAAGACCCTGAGGCTGATGCTAACAACATTTTGAGGCTATAATTCATGTTTGTGACCCAGCTAGAGCAGGTAAAGCTCAAAACAAAAATGCTTTTCCTTCTCTTGTTATTCATGTCTGCTACTCACTTTGTTTTTAATTCCCAACTTTGATTGTTTTGTGTGTTCTAGTCTTTTGAGCGTAGGCCAAAGAGGAGATTCCTCAACAGGGGGAGTGATTTCATGTTTAAATAAAAAAAATTTTAGAACTTATTTTTCAACTCTCGGTAAAATACCGACGGACAGTATCTGTCAATAGAAACGTTGGTGATTGTGCACTCTGCATGACAAATTATGTTTGTATTGCCTATTTATCCTCCTGTAAACACTTAAATTACAAATTGCCCGCACATAACAATAACCACAGTGAACATTATAAAATAAATATTTCGTGTTACAAAATATCATCCATAATATTACATTATAAAAAAAATGCTTTACACTTTCGTGTTCTGGTTATTCAGAATTTTCTTCTTTTTCTTCTTTATTAATTGAATCGTCATCGGCTCCATCACAATCTTCAATGTGGATATCATCATCATCTTTTTCATCGACATTTGTTTTTCCACTAGAGCTCAGAACAACATTCAACTCCTCTGCATTAACATCAATAAGACTATCATCGAAAACATGAAAATTTGAATTTTATTCTTAATCGATTGAAGGAGCAACTCGATATGGTTCAACCAACTCACTAACTTGAAAGACTTCATATTGCACACTTGTGTCTTTTTTTATTCAATCGGCGAGCTTGAAGGAGTTAATTCAATGAAATATTTTTTTAGAAACATTAAATTAATGAAAAAAATTCATTTTTTTTTCATTTTTTCAATTTCAACATTCCATTCATCTCCTCAACAATATAGGCCTCCATATCGAAGCCTCAACATGCGCCTTGTTCTTAATCTTTTTCTTAAGATTTAACAAGTACTTGCATGGAATTAATCAAATATTTTCAATTAAGAAAAAAAATGAAAATACTTTTATATATGAATTACATTACAACTATAATATCTAACAGTTTGAATGGATACATCTATCAATACTAGACTAGTCCTCCAACTTTTGCCTTAAACAGTAAATATATGGGTAGATGCTCTATTGAGTCAAAAAATGATGGAGGGAATATCATCTCAAGTTTGCATATTATCTCAACGTATTTGTTTCAAGCCTCTCAATATGATCAACATTCAACTTGCTGGAGCATATATCTCTAAAGAAATAACTGATCTCTGTGAGTGCATCTCATATCCCTTTTGACAACAAATCACGATAAGCTAATGGAATGAGTATTTGCATAAACATGTGGCAGTCATGACTCTTCATTCCATACAATCTGCATTCCTCCATATTAACCAACCTTGATATATTCGAGCCATATCTATCAGGAAAACGCAGACTTTTAAGCCACTTGTAGGCTAATAGTTGTGCATTTTTCTCTAACACGAATCTTGCTCTCGGTTTTGTGGCCCGTGACCCATAAAAAACCAACTCCATATTTTTACAGTTACAGAACAATGATATATCCAATCTAGCCTTGATGTTGTCCTTTGTCTTCCCCTTCACATCTATGAAGGTGTTGAAAATGTTCTCAAACACGTTCTTTTCTATGTGCATGACATCAAGGTTATGGCGGAAGAGATTGATTTTCCAATAAGGAAGCTCCTAGAAAATACTTTGCCTTACCCAGTTGTGGGTCAAACCAAAACTAGAAAACTTCTACTTACCAGATTGAAAATCAAACACAATGTCATCGCACTCTGATACAACGTCACACAATTCTTCACCAGAAAGACGCGAGGGTGCAACATCCTTTTCAACTCTGCCAAAAAAATCCTTTATATTCTTTATGTACATGTGATTCGTTGGCAAGAAATGATGGTGGCAATAACAAAAGAAGCTTTACCTCCATTTGTTAGCGTGAATGCCTTGTTGTTTTCCATGTAGTATGGAAATGCTAGTTTTTCATGCGTGCTCCAACCAAAAATCATTTCATAAGCTAGAAAATTATTGATAGTCCACATCAATGCCACCCTCATAACAAAATTTTGTTTCCTCGATATTCATAAGTCAAAACTTTGGATGACCACAACTACGTCAACTCATCAATCAACGGTCAAAGACAAACATTTATATTTCGGCCCGGATTGCTCGACCAAGTATGACCATAGATAAAAACATGAACTCCAACCTTATACACATCCCGGTGGCAAGTTATAAACCATGAGTATGACCGGCCAACAAGAATAAGGAGGAGCAAATGACCCGAATGGGTTGAATCCATTTGTACACAACGCAAGACACATGTTCCATGATTCAGCTGAAAGAGAGGATGCACACTGTTAAAGTGTTTCCATGCTTCACCGCCAGAAGGATACACCATCACTCCATCAATCGCATCATGTGATTGGTGCCATGTCATGTGCTCAGCAATCCTTGGTGACATGAATAACCTTTACAATCTAGGTGTGATTAGGAAGTATTTATGTTTTTTATATGCCAAGAGAGACTTTCCCCTGCCAGTTTTGGGTTTGTAACGGGAATGCCCACATGTCATGCACTCGGTCAGCTCAGCATTTTCAAGGTAGTATAACATGCAAAAGTTAGGGCACATGTCAATTTTCTGGTATCATAAACTGAGGGGTTTCATCAAGGACTTTGTAGCATAGAAGTTCTTTTTCAGCTTGTTCCCTTCAGGTACCCATTCGATAATTTTGTCATAACCACCCTCATTCAACTCGTGATCTTACTTGATGGTGAACACTTGTGCTATGGCCGATAATTTATTGTGCTTCTTGCAGCCATCCCATAATGGTTCGTCAGAATCTTTTAACAGATCAAAAAACCTTGTTGTTGCGTTTGTATTAGGTTCTTCTTCTATGATTGGATGTTGACTGACATTACATTGATTCATTCTTATTGCATTCATAACCATATTCTTGTAAGGATTATTATTGTCATTTGCAACTCCATGCACATTGCTAGCACTAGAAGTTGACCCAACCACCCTTTGTACCATGCTCTCATTACAAACAAATAGTTCTTCATGTGCATACCAACACAGGTAATCCTCCATGAACCCTTTATGTAGAAGATGCATCATTATAACATCTGGATGTAGATACTTTTTTATTTTTACACTTTTTACATGGACACTTAGTACCGTCTCTAGTAAAATTTTTGGGAATAGATGTTGCGAAATTAATAAAACCCTGAACCTTATTACAATAATTCATCCTCCGCAATCCTTGGAGTGAATCTCGAACCTCTATAAAATTGAGTGAATAAATTTGCAAAAATATTGGTTTACCTCAAGATTATCCAACAAACTAATTAAAACTTCTCATAAATATTCATTATCAATTATCAATGTTCATACAAATTTATACATATAAATTTACGGAAATTACAACTCCGTAATAGCATTAAAAGTTAAAACGGACCTGTTAAAGAAGCTATTAATTATTTCATCACAACACATCTAATTCGATAATTCAACAAAGTTTCAATAATTTATAAACAAATACAATTTTACAAAATCTAAAACAAACCATTACAAGTACAAAATTATACATTCATACTACAAGTTTGTTTGAGAAATAATAATAAAACATGTACATACACTAACAAAATACATATACTAAAAAAAACAATAAAATTGACATTTAAATGTTAAAATTAAAAAAGATAGATTTACTTACAAAAAATGATAAAATCCAAAATAATTCAAAACACGGATGTTGTGACCATAAAAATTAAAGAAAGATGACTTATGTTAAGAAGAGGGGGATATTTTAGGGGGAGTGGTTGTTTGCAGTTTGGGAGGGGAGAGTTGGGATGGGAAAGAAAAAGGAGAAATAGGGGAGGAGAGGGTCGGCACAGTGGTGATATATTAACTTTTACCGATGGGATCACCGATGAAATACTTCAGTCGGAGCTTCCATCAGTAATTCTGACAGTGAATTGGTCACGTCACTGTACAGAGATCCCGGTTTGAATCCCTCGGTCATTCCATCGGTAAAATCTCCCGCAAAAACTTCCATGTCATCGAAGCTAAATTAAATTGCTCAAGAATAAGACGCAACGGAGTTAACTTGATTGTTGTAACTATGACTTTAATTTATTAGGGAGGAATAAACTAAATTAAATTGCTCAAGCTTTTAAACAGCTACTTATAAGAAATTTTATAGACTTTTCTCCTAAAGCTACTGCCGAGTAAATTAAAATTTCTTTTCAATATTAAATTCGCTTGATGGTAAGAAATTGATTAAAAAGATTTATCTAATTAATTTACTCATAATCTCATCCAATATGATACGGTAGGGAATGCAGAATTGTCTTGGTGGATAATAATGGGTGGTGTTTGGTTATTTTGTGGAACGAGAACAATAGGATTAGGATTCGCCATGTGTTATCTATGAGTTTCAGAGAAAAAAAGTGAGGGTGAAATTTGTTTTTGGGCAGTTCTACAACCCTTGCTCTAATACCATGTAGAAAAACAATGGTGTCTACAAACTCAATTTGTTGTATGTTATTCTTCTCCTTCTTGGAGGAAATATAGAGGCAGAATTTAAAATAGCCAACAATCTTATTCTAAGAAACAGAAATAATACTATATAAGATTTGATTTGATTCCTATAATTAATCAAATTCATATAATTACTATCTATACAAGATTTGATATGATTCCTATAATTGATCAGATTACATAATCAACTTCTATATTTATATTAGACAACTCATCATGCCAACAATGATGGTTGGCGAGTTTCTGAAAATTCTCAATTAAATTCAAAATTTCAATTAGACGTTACAGACAAAAACACCGACAGAAAAATTAAAATATTAATTTTTAATTTTCTTATGGTAAAGATATCGTTAATGCTTGGCGTGTTATGAAAATATTTGATTAAATTGAAGTTTTCAATTAGACTTTATAGACGGATACATTTTGAGGCCAGAATTATATATTTACTTAATAGTCCAGGGAAGGAAAAAATTTTGGCTTCATCCTTGGTTAGAAGTGAAGACAGAATGCAAGACCCAAAATCTGAGGCTGATGCTAACAATATTTTGAGGCTATAATTCATGTTTATGACCCAGCTAGAGCAGGTAAAGCTCAAAACAAAAATGCTTTTCCTTCTCTTGTTATTCATATCTGCTAGTCACTTTGTTTTTAATTCCCAACTTTGATTGTTTTGTGTGTTCTAGTCTTTTGAGCGTAGGCCAAAGACGAGATTCCTCAACATGTGGAGTGATTTCATGTTTAAAGAAAAAATATTATTACAACTCATTTTGACAACGTTGTTCTTTGATTTGTTTTCTTATTAAAAATCTCACATTGTTCTTCATAAAAAATCAACTAATAACCTTTTCTCATCATTTGTTCTACACTCAAAAGATTCTGACCTAGGAGAGTAAAACATATCATGAATATATTACTGATGAATGTTCTCTTGATATCTCTGTTTGTTGGATTTTCAATTCCCTACATCCCGTTTGTTCTTGGGAAGTCGTTTATATATATATATATTTCTTTTTTACATTTTATCCTCGATTTGTTTAATTAATTTGTTGTTGTTATTACAGTTGAGGAGGTTGATCTCTTCGAGTACATGCAGCAATGGAAGCACTGTCTACTTCAAAGAAACTCCATAATGTTAGAGTATATTACTTTTAGATTGTGACACTTTGCATAATCATAATATAGCAGGCAGCTAGTTTATTAGCTGAAGGTTGTTAGTTTGTTAACTATAACTATATAAACAATTATCTTGTGTGACTGAAGTTAAGCTAAATAAACAAAAGGAATTCATTTAGTCTCTTTACTTCTCTCTATTTTCTCTCTATCTTATTACAATAATATACAAGCTTGTAGTCTCTGTTTTATAAAAATTAATATGGTATCAGAGCACATTGCTACTCACGCTTGAAATTCTTGATCCTCTGTTGCTTCCACATTCTCTGTTACCTCTACTTCAATTCTGTTCTTGCTCTGCAATTTTGCTTACATTTGAAGTTTCTAGTGCTTCGTGTTAATCTTCATTTCTTGATTGGTAATTTTTCTGAATTGTGCACAACAAGTGTTTGGTATATTATCTCATTCACAGATTGATCCAAGAATCATGATGGTGACTGCTTCACAACTTCAACTACTTCAATCTCCAATTGCAGCCCTTATTCCCTCTATTTCTACATCAATTAATGTCAAACTTGATGATTCAAACTACCTCAATTGAAACTTTCAGCTGCAACTGTTGCTTGAAAGCAGTGGAATTATAAGGTATGTTAATGGTTTGCTCCCTTGTCCACCTCAACATGACTCAAACTCTGATGAATCTGGTATTAATTCTTCTTCCCCTATTGATGAGTATATAGTATGGAAAATGCATGACCGAGCTATTATGCAATTGATCACTGCCACATTATCACCTATTGCTAAGTCCTGTGCAATTGGTAGTATAAGTTCTAAGGATCTGTGGACTAGGTTGAAGGAACAATTCTCCATTGTATCTAGGACTAGCATTTTTCAGATGAAATCCAATTTGCAAACAATTAAAAAGGGGTCAGATTCAATTTCACAGTACCTTCATCGAATTAAAAAGGCTAGGGACTACTTTTCTGTAGTTGGGGTCTTCTTTGCAGATGAAGATATTGTTATTCTTGCTTTGAATGGTCTACCTGCTGAATATAACACCTTCAGATGTGTTATTAGAGGGCGTGAAAGTGTGATCTCATTGAAAGACTTTAGATCGTTGTTACTTGCAGAAGAAGTGATTGTTGACACTTCAATTCATAATCCTCTTATGACAGCTATGGCTACCAATACAGGTTCCACACGAGGGGCTTCTTTTCAGTCACAAAGTTTCTCTCTAAATCATGGTCAATCTTAGGTGAATAATAGAGGCTTTCAGTCCTAAAATAGGAATAAGAACAGGGGTAGAGGCCGCTTCACTCAGGGATCTAGATTTTATGCTTCTAGACCAGCATTTTCTCCCCTGCCACATGTGTTTCCCAACTCTAATCCTGGAGTTCTTGGTTCATCTCCTGGTTAGCAATTTCGAACTCCTCCTGCATCAATGCTTCCAATTTGTCAATTATGCAACTCTGAGGGCCACACTGCCCCCATTTTGTGGAAATTTGTCTCCTCAACATATAAAATGTCACATTTGTGGAAGAAGTAACCATACCACCTGGTATTGCTTCTATAATGATAAGGGTCCTAATTACATTGGGGTGCACACCAATGCTTCTTATTCTCCCCTGTCCTATTATCATCTGCCACCACAGAACTTGCAGTATAATTCATCTTCAGCTCCTTCTCAACATGTATCAGTCACGTCAACATAACATAGAGCAACCCAACAGCCCCTTATGCAAGCCATGCACACGGGGCTTAACTCTGCCTCTCCATCCTCATGTTTTTCAGGTCCTTCACAAGTGTGGCTGACCGATTCTGGTGTCATCAACCATATGATAACTGATTTGGGCAATCTGTCGCTGGCCTTATCATATCGAACAAATGAAATGATTCACACTGCCAATGGTGAAGGTTTAACAGTGTCTCATATTGGTCATTCTACCATTACTTCATCACTTTCTCCAATTAAATTGAATTTTGTGTTTTGTGTTCCTCAACTCACTCAGAATCTCTTGTCATTCCATCAACTTTGCCTTGACAATAATTGTTGGCTTATATTTGATGCCTTCTATTTTTGGATTCAGGATAAAGCCACAGGGAAGATCATTTACAAGGGGTTGTGCAATAATGGATTGTATCTTATCCACTCCTTCTCACCTTCAAATTCCCAGCAACCATATCCAGCTCAGGTTTTTCTTGGTCAACTTGTTCAGTCCAATCTGTGGCATCATAGGTTAGGTCATCCTACAAATAACATTGTCTCTCTGATGTTACATAAAGCTAATGTGCATGTTCCCAAAACTACCTCACCTATAATGTGTCATCCATGTCTTGAAGTGAAATTTAACAAACTACCTTTTCCACAGCATGTCAATAAGTCTGTAATTCCTTTTGAAACTATACATACTGATTTGTGGGGTCCTGCACCTTGTATATCAGTTGATGGTTATCGATACTACACCATCTTTGTTGATGAATGTACCAGATATTGCTGGATTTTTCCTTTAGTAAATAAGTCTGATTTGTTCTCTACCTTTGTTTTGTTTTATTCCTTTGTTGTTAATCAATTTACATCCACCATTAAAACTCTTCAAACTGATGGGGGGAGAATATACCAGCACTAGATTAAAGAATTTTCTTATTGACAGGGGCATTTCTCATCAACTCTCATGTCCATATACTGCTGAACAAAATGGGGTAGCTAAGAGGAAACACAGACATATCATTGAAACCACTATCACTGTAACAGTCCGAACTATACGACTCGATCAATGTTAAAAGATCCCAACATATCCTTTTTATTTTAGGGTAAATTTTTTTTCCAAAAATTCGGCAGAGTTTCGTTCGCATTTAGGACATCCCAAGTTATCGACTACTATCAATTTACTCAATCAACCCATCATCATAAGGTCCCATAATTCTAGACCTTATATCAAACCTCATAATTCTACACCTCATACAATCCACATAATATATATATCCTACAAGTAAGTTCAATATGAACATAGTCCAAACATCATATCATAAAATTTAAAAGGAAATGAATACTAACATGCAAAGAAAGTATTTACAACATACGAAGTGTTTTTAAATATTTCAAAAGGGTTAATTACAAGATAACTAAAATACCACATGCTAAGTTGAATTTTTATAAATACATCAAGGTTTACACAAAAGTATACTACATAAACACGTTAATTCCCTTTTGTTTACGTTAAATATTTACATAAGCTTCACAAAATAGAGTCCTAAACTAATGATCTTCCTGGATATTTGATGGACATGTTACATAAATGAACATATCATTATGTTGATAAGGAGTATATATGCTCATGTAATGAATACGAATGAAGTATTAACTTTCTATCGGACTCATAAGAATTCTAACAGAGAACTTATATTTTGCTTATAAATCTTTTAAACAGAATTAACACTCATTTGTATATTCTTAATTTGAATACTCTTATTTACTTACATGAACTGGCTGACCTTGCCAAGTCTAATCTTGTAATTCATATCCCGGCAATCCTATCACGGATGCCATTAGCCAAAGCTAATCTTGTATTTACGCTAGACTTTATTTACGTTGAACACGACATTTATTATAATTACATTCACCATAAGAATTCTAAATTGTATAAGTGCAAATAGGAGGAGAATCACACACCTGCTTCACCTATCTCGCGACCTACCCTAACAGAAGATCCAATCCTCGTTGCTCCTTCTAAATCATAAGGAAGTTTTTGGTTATGATTCCTTCAAGCCAACATTGTAGAGAATCCATATTCATCCATTACTCATATGTTACTTTCTATACATGTTAATTTTCTCATAATAACATACATACATATATCATGTATATTTTCAGAGTTAGTATCTCAATGTGCAAGTGTTCGTATGACTCAATTCTTTTATATTCTTATATATATAATATTCACATGAAAGCCTACCGTTACTGTCTAGACATTGAACTGTTACTGTCCAACCATTACTGTCTAATTTTCAACTATTATTGTCCAACTTTGAACTATTACTGTCCAATTTTTAACTGTTACTGTCCAACCATTACTGTCCAACTTTGAACTGTTACTGTCCAATTTTGAACTGTTATTGTCCAACCGTTACTATTTAATTTTCAAATGTTACTGTCCATCTTTGAACTGTTACTGTCCAATTTTCAACTATTACTGTCCAACTTTGAACTGTTACTGTCCAACTTTGAACTGTTACTGTCCAACTTTCAACTGTTATTATCTGAACACTCATCAGATTTTTAACTATATCTAAAGTTCTAAAACTCCATTTTAAGTGAGATTGATCTCGTTAGAAAGTTAAGACACAAGGCTATAAGTTCTTTAAGGGAGGAGAACCTAGTTTTGCCTTCAAAATAGTCAAAATTGCTCATTAACTAATTAGTCTTATTGTCCTACATAATCAGTCACAACTCAGTCTCAACTGGTAACCCATAACTGGAGTTCCACATCTCCAAATTGAGCCAAACTAGTTTCCTTCGTTAGCTAACATTCAAATCTACAATTCCTATAAGGAACTTGATCCTAATTCCCTCATCCTCCTACCCGAAATCTCACCGAAAGTCAGGAGACAAGTCTGTCCAGATTTGTCTCCCACTCCCCTTCACACAATACTTTCATAAACTACATACCACACACATGAATTAACTTAATCTCAACAATAAGTACTTTTTTCCTCAATTTATGTTTAAAAACCCTAACCTATGATTCAATATCAAGGCATCAATTCTTTATCGAATTTAAAAAATGAATTTTTTTAAGATCATGTTTAGAATACCTTACCCGATACAAATTAAGATTTTGATTTTCAACCAGTTGAAGATTTTCAACTCCCTCCTTTCTTTTCTTGTTCAATTTCTTGGTAATCCTTTGCTCTCAAGTGTTTATCCCATCTATAAGCTCTTAATCTTGGATGGGTTCTTGAAATTTTAGTGTTTCTCTCTTGATTTCTCAAGAATGGGTATAAAACTCCCTATCTTCTCTCTTTATGGTTCCTACAGATTGTTTTGGTGAGGAGAGAGTATTTATACTTTATATTTTTCTTTATTTTCATTTAGGCCCTCTTTTTCCTTTAAGTGTATTATTCTCTTCAATTAAATCCAACCCTCAACAATACCAGGTTTATTATAATGTTTCAAACTATTTCGCCTGAAAATTTATATTTAAAAATTTCTGAATTTCTATTTTTATTTAACCATATGCATGAATTTCTTCACTTTTATTTTTTTTCCTCGGGGTTTACATTCTCCCCCTAATAGAAATTTCATCCTCGAAATTTGAGTGATGTACTTGAGTTTATAAACAAGTCAGGGAATTTTCGTCTCATTTCTGATTCTCTCTCCCATGTTTCTTCCTCGATTTGTGAGCTTCGTCATAAGACTCTGATGATGGGAACTTTCTTATTACGAAGTTCTTTCTCACCCCAATCGAGTATCTTTATCGGTCTTACCTCAATTGTTAAGTCTTCTTTTACCTCCACTGGCACTTGAGGTAACACTCTCGAAGGGTCTACATCGGCTTTTCGCAGCAAAGAAACATGGAACACATTGTGAACCTTGGCCAACTATGAGGGCAAGTTTTCATCTGCTACAGGTCTGATACGTTTTCGGATTTCAACTGGTCCAATGAACCTCGGAGCTAAGAATCTCAGCATGTGCTTTCATGGAGCTATCTTCAGAAATACTTTATCTCCAGGACAAAATTCAAGTGGTCTTCTTCAAATATTTGCATACTTCTTCTGTCTATCTTGAGCCACCTTCATTCGATCCTTAATAATCCTCACTTTTTTAGTAGTGATTTGTACTAATTCTGCCCCATACAGCTTTCTGTCCCTAACTTCTACCCAACACAAGGGTGTCCTACACTTTCTGCCATAAAGAGCTTCAAATGGGGCTATTCCAATTGTTGTTATAAGTGAATTCTACTAGTGATAGGTGCTCCTCCCAGTTTTCACCAAATTCCAAAGCACATGCCCTTAGTAAATCCTCTAAGATCTGAATAATTCTCTTAGATTGGCCATCAGTTTGTGGATGAAAGGCAGTACTTATACTCAAATTTGTTCCCAAGGCACGTTGTATGCTCGGCCAGAGACGTGAAATAAATCTTGGGTCTCGGTCTGAAACAATTGATATTGGGACTCCATGAAACCTTACAACTTCATTCACATAAATCTTATCCAACTTGTCAACTGGATCTGTCATCTTTACTGGTAGGAAAAAAGCAGACTTAGTTAGTCAATCCATAATGACTAAGATTGCATCATTTCCCCTCCTTTCTCTGGGTAGTCCCGACACAAAGTCCATTGTGATCATCTCCCACTACCACTCAGGGATTGGTAATGGTTGTAACAGCCCTGCCGGTTTTCAGTGTTCTACTTTTACTTGTTGGCAAATACTACACTTTGCCACGTAACCAGCCATTTCTTTTCTCATATTTGGCCACTAGTAGTACTGCTTCATATCCTGGTACATCTTAGTACTACCTTGATGTACAATGAACTTAGACTCGTGAGCCTCTCGTAGTAACTTTTGTTTAAGGGCTTTATTGTCAGACACATACATACGTCGCCCTAACATCACTATTCCATCATCACCCATTCGAAAAAGAGTTTCACCCCCCGATTCCAGTTTGATTCTCACTTTTGACACCTCATCATCATGTTGTTGTGCCTCTAATATTTGCTCTCGATATCCTGACTTCACCCTTAGTTGAGCCATTAAGGATCCTTCCAGGCTCACACTTAGTACTGCCCTCAATCTCTTTAGCTTAATCATGTTTTCCTCATTCCAAGTCGCTGGTCCACCCCTAATCACCTTGTTTTTACGGTTGAGAGCATCCGCGACTATATTTGCTTTTCCTGAATGATAATCTATAATATAGTCGTAGTCTTTAATCAAGTCTACCCATCTCCGTTGTCGCATATTCAACTCCTTCTAAGACATTAGATATTTAAGGCTCTTATGATCTGTGAAAATTTGGTCCCGAGATCCGTATAAGTAGTGCCTCCATACTCGTAAAGCAAAAACTACTGCTGTCAATTCTAAGTCATGAACTGGGTAGTTGATTTCATGAGTCTTCAATTGTCTCAATGCATAGGCAACTACTTTTCCATGATGCATTAGAACACAACCCAGTCGTTTTCTTGAGGCATCACTGTAGACGACAAAGCCTTCTATTCCGAATGGAAGGATTAGTACGGGGGTAGTAATAAGCCTTCTCTTCAATTCTTGAAAGCTCTCATCGTACTCATTTAACCACTCTCATCTTATGTTCTTCCTAGTGAGTCGTGTCAATGGAGTTGCTATCGTTGAAAACCCTTCGATAAATCTTCTATAATACCCTGCCAATCCGAGAAAACTATGAATTTCAGTTACCGTAATAGGCTTTTTCCATCTCAAAACTGCTTCCACCTTCTGAGGGTCCATAAAAATGCCTTTTAAAGATACTACATGCCCCAAAAAGGTAACTTCTTTTAACCAGAAGTCACATTTATCCAACTTGGCATACAACATGACGGCTCCTCAAAGTCTGTAGTGTCTGTCTCAGGTGTTGTTCATGCTCCTCATAGGATTTGGAGTAAACCAAGATGTCATCGATGAATACGACAACAAACTTATCAAGGTGTGGTTGGAATACTCGGTTCATTAAATCTATAAAAAGTTTTGGAGCATTAGTTAATCCAAAGGGTAGCACCAAGAACTCAAAGTGTCTGTAGCGAGTTCTGAAGGCAGTTTTCGGCACATCTTGCCCCTTGATTCGCATTTGGTAGTATCCTGATCTTAAATCAATCTTTGAGAATACTTTGGCACCCTTCAACTGATTGAACAAATCATCTATCCGTGGAAGTGGATATATGTTCTTTACCGTCACTTTATTCAGCTAACGGTAATCTATGCAAAGCCTCAACGTTCCATCTTTCTTCTTCATAAATAATACATGTGCCCCCCAAGGTGAGTTGCTTGGTCGTATGAACCCTTTGTCTAAAAGCTCCTGCAATTGAATTTTCAACTCATCCAATTCTTTTGGGGGCATTCTATATGGTGGTTGGGCTATAGAAGACACCCCAGGCAATATATCTATGGTGACTTCAACTTCTCGTTCTGGGGGTAGTCCTAGCAATTCTTCCGAAAATACATCCGAAAATTCCCTCATAATTAGAATGTCAGACAATCCTATTTTACCCTTTTCCGAATTTATCACATATGCAAGGTATGTTGTACAACCTTTCTTTAGTAGTTTTCTCGCAACCATACCCGAGATCATATTTGTAAAGTTGGAAATTCTCTCCCTCTTAAAGACCATTGTTTCACCCTTAGCCCCTTGGAAGGTTACTGTTTTTGTAAAGCAGTCTAGACGAGCCTTATTTTTGCCCAACCAATTCATACCTAGAATTATATCAAAATCACTTAATTCTAGGGGTATTAAATCTGCTTTTAGTTCACACCCATTAATGTTAATTCCCA
Organism: Populus deltoides; assembly: GCA_015852605.2. Taxonomy (NCBI): domain Eukaryota; kingdom Viridiplantae; phylum Streptophyta; class Magnoliopsida; order Malpighiales; family Salicaceae; genus Populus; species Populus deltoides. The sequence continues at coordinate 32,785,127 of CM027570.2, read as the reverse complement.
CCCCTTCAAATACAACATTTGTTTCCACAGTTTCACCTAAAGGTGTCCCAATAATAAATCATTTCTCCACCCTTTTTGTTTCCTTACTCAATTTGGTTACATTTTTATTTGCTATAAAAGAGTGAGTGGCACTAGAATCAAACAAAACATGCATTTGATAGTCATTCATTTGCAACATACCTGCCACCACATATGATGCTGCTCTGACATCCTCCTAGGTCATATGAAAAACCCTTCCTTGATCCTTTTCATTTTGCACTCTGGGTCGTCCCCTATTTGAGTTAGCTCCTGACTGAGTCGACCATCCCGGTCTGTTTACTGTGATGGACTGCTGATGACTCTGATTTTGCTGCCTATATCTCTGAGGCTGTTTAGTGTTTAACTGGGGGCATTCCTTTTTAAAGTGACCCTTCTCACCACAATAATGACATCCTCTTCCCAAGTACTGACAGGTTTTCCACTTATGACCTTCTCCTCGACATATATAGCATCGTCCAGGAGAAACCATACAACTCCCGGGGTGTCTTTGTTCACACTGAGCACATCGAGGGTAGACAATTTCCTTTTGATCATTATGCCCCTTTGCAGCTATAGCCCTGGAGCGGGTCTGACCACTTCCCGACCTTCCACCGATATCCTGTCGGAAGCTAGTTGACATCCCCCCTTTCTTTTTGAATTGAAGGAACTGTTCGCCTCTACCTTTCTTTGGAAATGGTGGTCTGCCTAAAAGTTCCATATCCTTTCATTTTCCTGCACCCCCATGACCCTGTTGGCCTTCTTCCAATAAGCCTCCAAGGCCTATGCTGCTTCAATCAGTTCCCTTACTATCCTAAATTGCAAAGCAATCAGCCCCTGCTTCAATTCTTGTCTAAAGCCATCCCTTAACTTTTCTATCATGTGTTGTTCTAACGGGACATAATGTGGTGCGAATAGTGAGAGGTCATGAAATCGTCTCTCATACTCCAGTACTGACATTCCCTCCTATCTCAAGGCTAGGAATTCATGTTCCTTCATCTTCCGATGATATTTGGAGTAATATTGATTCTCAAACTCTATCTTGAAATCATACCAGGATAGGGTTTCTGTAGCCCTCCTCAACTGAACTGTCTCCCACCAAGTCATAGCACTGTCTGATAATAATTGAGTAGCACAGTATACCTGCAGATCATGTGGTATCTTAATTTGAATCATGGTTTTCTCCACCTTTCTAATCCACCTTCCCGCCACTTCAGCATTCTGTTCACCTGAGTAGGGTTCACAACCCATTTCTCTCATACTTTTCACCAAATGAACTAGTTGTACAACGTCATTAGTAGCTGTAGCTGCTTCTGAAATGGTTAGTATGATGGGTGCAGGTGGGGGTGCTGGCATAGGAGTGGCAGCATTAGCCATACCTTTCATTACTGCTTTGACTAGCTGGGCCAGAAGCTTCAGATCAACATAAGAAACAGATGGCCCTGCAGGTGTAGTCTAAGGGGGCTCCTCTACTTGTTCCCGTGGGGCTAATATGGTCAGCCGAACATCCCCAATTTGCCTTAGTGCCTGTCTAATTTGAGGCCCCGTTAATTCTTCATGCCTTGCTTGAATCGATACTATCAGTGCATGTGAAGCAGTGTCTTCCAAATGGCTCTCTTCTTACCCCTCGGAAAAGTCTATATCTCTATTCCCCCTCCTTGCAGAGGATAGATCTGTTCTAATCTCTTGACGGGTACGTACCATCCTACAATAAATTAATGAATATCAACAACCTCTTTTGATTTCTTCCCAAAACCTATACTAGGGCTCTGATACCAACTGTAACAGTCCGAACTGTATGACTCAATCAATGTTAAAAGATCCCAACATATCCTCTTTATTTGAGGATAATTTTTATTTTTTTCCCAAAAATTCGGTAGAGTTTCGTTTGCATTTAGGACATCCCAAGTTATCAACTACTATCAATTTACTCAATCAACCCATCATCACAAGGTCCCATAATTCCGGACCTTATATCAAACCTCATAATTCAACACCTCATACAATCCACACAATATATATATCCTACGAGTAAGTTCAATATGAACATAATCCAAACACATCATATCATAAAATTTAAAAGGAAATGAATACTAACATGCAAAGAAAGTATTTACAACATAAGTGTTCTTAAATATTTCAAAAGGGTTAATTACAAGATAACTAAAATACCACATGCTAAGTTGAACTTTTATAAAAACATCAAGGTTTACACAAAAGTAAACTACATGAACATGTTAATTCCCTTTTGTTTACGTTAAATATTTACATAAACTTCACAAAATAGAGTCCTAAACTAATGGTCTTCCTGGATATTTGATGGACCTGTTACATAAATGAACACACCATTATGTTGATAAGGAATATATATGCTCATGTAATGAATACGAATGAAGTATTAACTTTCTATCAGACCCATAAGAATTCTAACAGAGAACTTATATTTTGCTTGTAAATCTTTTAAACTGAATTAACACTCATTTATATATTCTTAATTTGAATACTCTTATTTACTTGCATGAACTGGCTGACCTTGCCAAGTCTAATCTTGTAATTCATATCCCGGCAATCTTATCACGGATGCCTTTAGCCGAAGCTAATCTTGTATTTATGTTAGACTTTATTTACATTGAACATGACATTTATTGTAATTGCATTCACCATAAGAATTCTAAACTGTATAAGTGCAAATAGAAGGAGAATCACGCACCTGCTTCGCCTGTCTCGCGACCTCCCTTAACAGAAAATCCAATCCTCGTTGCTTCTCCTGAATCATAAGGAAGTTTTTGGTTATTATTCCTTCAAGCCAACATTATAGAGAATGCATATTCATCCATTACTCATATGTTACTTTCTATACATGTTAATTTCCTCATAATAACATACATACATATATCATGTATATTTTCAGAGTTAGTATCTCAATGTGCAAGTGTTCGTATGACTCAATTCTTTTATATTCTTATATATATAATATTCACGTGAAAGCCTACCGTTACTGTCTAGACATTGAACTGTTACTGTCCAATTTTCAATTGTTACTAACCAACCGTTACTGTCTAATTTTCAACTGTTACTATCCAACCGTTACTATCTAATTTTCAACTGTTACTGTCCAACTTTGAACTATTATTGTCCAACCGTTACTGTCTAATTTTCAACTATTATTGTCCAACTTTGAACTGTTACTGTCCAATTTTCAACTGTTATTGTCCAACCGTTACTGTCCAACTTTGAACTGTTACTATCCAACTTTCAACTATTATTATCTAAACACTCATCAGATTTTTAACTATATCTAAAGTTCTAAAACTCCATTTTAAGTGAAATTGATCTCGTTAGAAAGCTAAGACATAAGGCTACAAGTTCTCTAAGGGAGGAGAACCCAGTTTTGCCTCCAAAATAGTCAAAATTGCTCATTATCTAATTAGTCATATTGTCCTACATAATCAGTCACGACTCAGTCTCGACTGGTAACCCATAACTGGAGTTCCACATCTCCAAATTGAGCCAAACCACTTTTCTTGGTTAGCTAACATTCAAATCTACAATTCCTATGAGGAACCTAATCCTAATTCCCTCATCCTTCTACCCAAAATCTCACGGAAAGTCAGGAGACAAGTCTGTCCAGATTTGTCTCTCCCTCCCCTCCACACAATACTTTCATAAACTACATACCACACACATGAATTAACTTAATCTCAACAATAAGTACTTTTTTCCCCAATTTATGTTTAAAAACCCTAACCTATGATTCAATATCAAGGCATCAATTCTTTATCGAATTTAAAAAATGAATTTTTTTAAGATCATGTTTAGAATACCTTACCCGGTACAAATTAAGATTTTGATCTTCAACCAGTTAAAGATTTTTAACTCCCTCCTTGCTTTTCTTCTTGTTTAATTTCTTGGTAATCATTTGCTCTCAAGTGTTTATTCCATTTATAAGCTCTTAATCTTGGATGGGTTCTTGAAATTTTAGTGTTTCTCTCTTAATTTCTCAAGAATAGGTATAAAACTCCCTATCTTCTCTCCTTATGGTTCCTACAGATTTTTTTGGTGAGGAGAGAGTATTTATACTCTATATTTTTCCTTATTTGCATTTAAGCCCCCTTTTTCCTTTAGGTGTATTATTCTCTTCAATTAAATCCAACCCTCAACAGTACCAGGTTTATTATAATGTTTCAAACTATTTCGCCCGGAAATTTATATTCAAAAATTTCTGAATTTCTATTTTTATTTAACCATATGCATGAATTTCTTCACTTTTATTTTTTTTTTCCCCGGGGTTTACAATCACCTTGTTACAAACAGCCAAATTACGATCTCGGTTTTGGTCCTATGCTTGTCAAACAGCTATATATTTAATCAATCGTATGTCTACTGCTGTTCTTCATCATAGCTTCCTTTTTTAGATGTTATTCGGCTCATCTCCAAGTCTTACTCATCTACAAATTTTTGGATGTGCTTGTTTTCCTCTCCTCAAACCTTATAATAGCACCAAATTGCAGGCTAAAACTACAAAATGTGTGTTTCTTGGATATGCCACAAAATATAAAGGCTAGTTGTGTTCTCATGTACATACAATGAGAGTGTTTATCTCTAGGCATGTTATATTTGATGAACAACAGTTTTCATAACCAGATTTATTGTCTACACATTCAAACACACTAACATCACCATCACCTTATCAGCCTTCCACTTGTCCTGTGCCTATAGTAACTCCAGAAAATGTAATTGTCCCAACCATCCCAGCTTCTCCATCTCCTCCTCCACGTACCTATACACATGTCCCTTCTGTCATCTCTACTCATTCCCAGTCCATTGCTGCTCCACTCCAAGCCTCTCCTTTATTTCCTGTGGCACCTGATATCAGCATTACTTCCGGTTCAGAACCTCATGGTTTTATTCCTGATAATTTGCAAGTGGTCCTGTCTATTCCTCCCCTCAATTTACATCCAATGCAAACTAGAAGCAATAGTGGGATTCTTAGGAAGAAGGCCTTTTCAACTAGTATTCAGGACTTAGGAGGTGCTGATATGTCCTTGGTTGAACCACCTAGTTACAAGTCTACTATCAAAATTCTCGTGTGGTTACAAGTCATGAAAGAAGAAGTGACTGCTTTACATGCTCAAAGCACTTGGAGTCTAGTTTCATTGCCAACAAATAGGAATCTGGTGGGCTGTAAATGGATTTATAAGATCAAGAGACACTCCGATGGCTCTATTGCTAGACATAAAGCAAGGTTGGTTGCTAAAGGTTTCAATCAAGAACCTGGATTGGACTATGGGGAGACATTTAGTCTTGTTGTGAAACCTACAACTGTCAGGTTAGTTCTTGCTCTTGCTGCACATTTCAATTGGTCTCTGCGACAATTAGATGTCAAAAATGCTTTTTTGCATGGTATTCTCCAATAGGAGGTTTATATGTCTCAACCTCTTGGTTTTGAAGATTCCAATCATCCTCATCTCGTGTGTAGGTTACATAAATCTCTCTATAGACTTAAACAAGCGCCTAGGGCTTAGAATGATTGGTTTACTCAGTTTCTTTCTTTTATGGGGTTTGGAACCACCTACTCCGATTCATCTTTGTTTGTCAAACATGTTGGTCTGCGATTATGATACTGCTTCTCTACGTGGATGATATTATTATCACTGGGAGTGCGTCTGGTGCAATTCAGCAAGTTATTAGTGCTCTTACTACTGAATTTGATATCAAAGATTTAGGATTCCTCCACTATTTCTTAGGGATCCAGATCACTCGAACTGCCACCGGTTTGTTTCTATTACAGACCAAATATGTTGAGGATCTGTTAACTAAATCTAAAATGGTTGCAGCTAAACCCTGTGATACTCCATGTCTCCCTTACCATCGGTTACTCAAAGAGGATGGAGATCCTTACTTAAATCCTACGTTGTTTAGAAGCATTGTCAGGGCTCTGCAGTACTTAACTTTCACAAGGCCTGACATTGCTTTTTTTTGTGCATCATGTCAATTTATGCAGAATCCCATGATGTCTCATTTTACTACTGTTAAACGTATATTGCGATACCTTAAGGGCACTATGCAGCTTGGTCTATCTTATACTAGAGGTGATTTGCAGTTAAAAGCCTTTAGTGATGCTGATTGGGCAAGGGACCTTAATGACAGGCGGTCTACAACTGGTTTGGTGGTCTTCTTGGGCAACAATCTGATTTCATGGTCCTCCAAGAAGCAACAAATTGTTTCTCGATCCTCGACTGAAGCTAAATATCATGCTTTATCATTCACCTCCGTTGAATTGGATTGGATAAAACAGTTATTAGCATTTCTATGAATTTCACTACCTGGTGTGCCTATTCTTTTTTGTGACAATCTGTCAGCCATTGCCTTGTCTTTCAATCCTGTTCAGCATCAAAAGACTAAGCACATCGAAGTGGATGTGCATTTTGTTCGTAAAAGGGTTTCATGCAACCAGCTCTCAGAGTAGTTTGTGTCCTCTCAAGAACAGTTCACTGATATTCTTACCAAGGGGTTGAGTGCTCCTGTATTCCGCACCCATTGTTGCAATCTCATGCTTGGTTTCTCCAAATCTGATCTTGAGGGGGGATGTTAGAGTATATTACTTTAGATTTTAACACTTGTCATAATTATAATATAGCAGGCAGATAGTTTGTTAGCTAAAGGTTGTTAGTTTGTTAACTACAACTATATAAACATTCTGTTCAGTATATCAACCATGCAGATGGCATAACATTCTGCTAGCAGTGATGCAAGGATGGTGTGCTTTCATACACCAGAACAGGCTCCAAGGTTTTAAAATATAAGTCAGACATTCGAACACGGTTTTTAAGCACAGATCTATTTATATTCAATGATGGAAAGTATCTATGATATTGTGGGAAAATAAATTTCATTCCAAATGTAACAGAAATAAGAAATATTGACTGAATTACAACCCAGTTTGTTGTGCAAGCTTTGCCCGTTGTTAGCATACACGCAGAGTAGACAGAAATCTGTGTGCATAAATCACTACCGTTAGCGGATAAACTTACGCTAAAGGAGACAATCGTTAGCATAAATCACCGCAGGACAGCTACCTGCAGTACATGGAAAATTAATACGTGTACTCAAAGTGCGTTAGGTGCTGACCATTAGCAGAAACCTAAGACATAGGCATCCACACATGATGCGGGTTCATCGAGTATGATACGCGCTACTATATCAAGGGAATGTTAAAATAATTAAGATTAAATATAAAAAAAAAGTTAGAATTCTGAATAATATGTATATTATGAATACTTAGTCTTAACCTAAATACAAATAAGGTATATATAGGTTAAACTGAAAATATTATTCTACCCTTAATAAATAAGACTACATAAATATTATTTAACATCCTTTATAGTAGGATCCATTTAATCTAGTGTCAAAGAATCATATCAACCTAATAATTTAAACTTTTAGGTGAGGTCTCAGGATATGATTTATATTATTTTCTAACACACTCTCTCAAGTGAAAACTCTTTGAGCTTGAAACTTGTATAGGTCTACATTACCTTGTGCTTAATTTTTATCAAATAAATAGGGATGGTGAGATTCAAACTCGTGAACGCTTGGTCATCAAGACTTTAATACCATGTCAAAGAACCATCTCAACCTAATAGCTTAAGCTATTAGATTGAGATGATTCTTTGACACTTAGCGGCTCTATTTTGTTTGTTTCGCATACGAAGCAGTAAGATTTTTTATTATTATTATTAGGCTCATATCTGTTGACTTTGTTTTTGAAAAATTGGATTAGAGAACTAGAACCCTGCATAAATCTTATGAAACCAATCACTCTTTGTTTGTTTGAGTTGTACTTTGATGATGTTGACCAACCCAGTAAGCTTACTTTATATGAAGAAAGCATGTTTAACTACCATTGAACTACTACGATGTATACAAGCCACCTATTTAACATGTTGGCATCTAACATAGAAGTGAGGTTGTTGAAATCGTGCAAAATAGTTTTAAGAACCTGAAAACTGATAAAGTCAGACTGAAAACATAAACTCGGTACTAAAATCGATAATATCATGATTTTAGTACCAAGTTTACGTTTTCATTTGAAATATAAATGCTGCAGCAGACCTGGAACCTCTCTTTCTCTTCGTTGTTCCAGAACTAATCGCCACACATCTCTTCACCAAAACCAGAAGCCGATCTCCTCCTAGACACCAAACATAGCATTCTGAAACACCCTCATAAATAAGCTGCTGTTTCACTGGCGACGCGCTGGTAAGTTCAAAGGATGCCCTCAAGTTCATTCATCAGTTTTTTCATTAGATTGAATTTTTTTTGAGTTAACAATATGGAGATGAAATTCTTTGTGGCTTGGGAGATTCCTTATCCTCTTTTCATTAAAGAGAGCTATGAAGTAATTATTAGCGTCATGAGAATAGCTTGTTTGTGGTTTACTAAGAAGAACAAGAAGCAAATGTGCATGGTGATGAACTCATTTTCACGATCAGGAGTCCATATGAGCAAGCTGCATTTGGTTCTAAAACAGATTGGCGCGCTTGTCAGAGCTATATCTGCTACAAATCTCATATGTGAATCCTGAGGATATCAAGGTACAAATCCATGCTATTTTTTTTCTGATAATTTACATGAAATTATTTACACTTTATTTTTTATTTTGTGCACGTGAGTTTACAGGAAACAGGGTACACTTGTATCATGACCAAGAATATTTGAAGAAGTTCATCTGTATAGAAGATCTGCGAACTCAGATTACTGGCCCCCAAGACAATCCTCAGGTCAAGGAAATTCGGCCAGCTTTATTTAGGTTCCTGATAATGGGCCATGGAACCACAACTTTATGGGAGTGAAGCTCACAGTGAGCATGAAGTATGGAATCAAGCTACAAACCTTTTTTAAAAAAAAAATTAAACACGATGTCTGCAAATTAATTTGAAAAATAAAAATTATAAAATAAATTACATGTTGTCTACAAAAAAAAGCAAACGATACGTTTTTTGCAAATCTAGCTTTCAATCACTAAACAGAAGATAGATAAATTGTTAAGGTTTTTCCTAAAAATTTATTTTTCAATCTATTTTTATCTAAAACAAATCCTTATGTTTTCTTACCACAATCTTTTAATTTTTTTCATACGAAAGAAAGAAAGTGAAGCTTTTCAGCTTCCTCCATTCCCGATAACTGTTCCCTGCCTTCGAGATGAGACCGGGCAGGCACCTCTGTCTCAAATAAAACTCCAAGATAAATCGATACATCGCATTTCAATAAACGCACTTTCATCTCGAACAAATTTGAATAAAATACACAACGAGAGGAATGCATCAGCTCCACCACATCTAAAACAAAAAATCTGGGCACACTTGCCAGACAGATACCAAAGACAGACACCAAGGCCACTTGGTGTCCTCGAGGATACAAGCACAACAATTTCGGTAGTCATAAAACAATGCTTTCACAACAGCTAGTAGCGTCATTCCTGACAACTCTAATAAATGATTGTCAGTGCTACTTGTGTTCAACTAGAAACTCAGCTCAAACCAAATTTTACATGTGCAAATACTTCAGCTATTATGAGTATTTTCCTGTACAATCTCTTTCACTTCCCTGTTCACGTCCTTCTCCTCCGAGATGAAGTCTGAGCTGTTTTCGGCAATTGATATTTCTTCATCATCGAAATCAGCGGCCTGAGGGGCCTTGAACATTTCATCATTTTCTAGTTCGGATAATTTCTCCTTGGACTCTCCCTTCAGCAGCTCTACCACATCAAGCATCGTGGGTCTTCTCTCCGGCTGAGTGTGAGCACAAACAAGAGAGACATAGACAACCCTTCTCAACTCTTCCTCGTCATACTTCCCATTCAGCTTGGGATCTGCCAGTTCACTGAACTTCCTCTCACAAGCCAATGGCAGAGCCCAATCTGTAATTGTTCTTTTAACTGTGGGACTCATCTTCTCAAGTGGTCTCTTGCCAGTAGCAAGCTCTAGCAAGAGAATGCCAAAGCTGTATACATCACAGCTCTCTGATGCTTTCCCAAGCATAGCATATTCAGGGGCAAGGTAGCCAAGTGTACCTTTAACTCTCGTTGTTACATGTGTTGCACCATCAGGGATAAGCTTTGCAAATCCAAAATCAGCAACCTGTGCCTGGAAATCTGAATCTAGCAACACATTGCTAGCTTTGATGTCTCTGTGGATGATATGGGGGGTTGCATGGTGGTGAAGATAACTTGAAGAATCAAACAATGAAGTTAGCTACATGTCAGCAGGACAGCATAGGAAGGAGTTGAGTTTGATATACTTACGTGATTCCCGCAGCAGATCCTATCGCAATATTCATCCGTCTCTTCCAGTCAAGAAGACATTCCGCAGAGTGCTGCCCATGAAGGTGAGAGAGCAAGCTTAAATTTGGCATGTAGTCATATACAATCAGGCGCTCTTGCCCTTCAGCACAATAACCGCGTAGGCTCAGCAGATTCTTGTGCCTAACACGTGCTAATATCTCCACCTCAACAGAAAATTCCATATCTCCTTTGTTGCTCCAGACCTTTAACCTTTTAACTGCAATCTGCATTAATCTCTGTTTCAGAATTGGATCTAATTTATGGGAAAGTCTATAACGAGGCATAGAGGCACATAAACAAGCAAAATGATGAGAATCAACAAGCACAACAAAAAGATTCATTACATATGCTGATTGGATCAAGGGCTAAGAAAATTAAAAAGGCTTTCAATGAACCAATTCAAGATATTTAGAGCAATTCAAGCTTTAAGATTTCAACAAGGGGTGATCCATGCAAAAGTTGGACAAGGAGAGGCCGTTTTGGATGTTCTTCTTATACTTCCAATTTATAATTCATTATAATCATTGGGTTAAGGTCTTTTTCGTCCTATAACTCTAGTGCCTTGATTCAGGTAATTATTGTGCCGTGTTTTTTATCGTAATATAATTTTAGTTTTTTTGGTTGTTTTCTCTCTTGATTTTACTCTCTGAGTTTGCATCAATTAGTATCAGAGCAAGGCTCTAAAATCAAATTCTATCTATCTTTAAATTTTCCGCATTGTTTGTTCATTGTTTTTTAGTTTTGATTTTTGCAGCAATATTATATAAAAGAGAGAAACTTAAAAAAAAAAGTTCCTATTAAAAAAGGCTATTGCCATATCAGCATAGTAAAAAAAAAAAAAGATTAAATCACAAGTTGTTTATTCTACCGCAACTTCAGTTTACAAAAAAAAAAAAAAAGAATTTCAGACTTGAGAAAAACACTTTAATCCATTTCAGATTGTGGTTATTGTTAGTTTGATATTGATTCCGGGTTATTTGAGTATACTTTGGGTTTGGATTATTTGCGAAAATTGTGAATTAGTGTCTATTGAATCAGTGTGCATCATCAATAGATTTTGTTTGTGTGTTGCTATTAACTTCAGGTTAGTTAAAAGTCTAATGTGGTTTCAGGTTATACAGTCTCTCTTGAATTCAATTCCGTTTTAGTATTCTTTTTTTGTGTTAGTTGTTGTATTCGTTTTTGTTTTCATTTTCTCTATCATTTTTTTTCGTAATTCATCTTTGTTTTCATTTTCTTGATTGTTAGTGTCTTCAAAACTTTAGTTGGATGTTACAAGACTGAGATTTTTGGTTATTTTTTTATTAGTTCCCTAAAGAACTGAAGAGAAGCATAAGAGGTAAAAGGCGAAAAGGTGAGCATATTATGATGAAAAGCCAGAATTTGAGTGAAACATGAGTGGAGTTGCATCTTATTAAGTGTAAGAAGATGAGGGAGTGTGTGAGAATATATTTTGTTACTACTAACATGAGATTTCAGATTTCGACAATGTCTTCCAAAGACGGATCATCACCTACTAAGGAGAGGGACTCGTTCATGTTACTGGCTATGCAACAACAATTTAAGAGGATGAATGTAATGTTTGGTGAGGTGTAGGATAGAAAGGAGAGACAAGAGACCGTGATTGCTAGTTTGCGAGAGGAATCATTCCGAAGAGGTTCTAATGTCAGAAGACCAGAAAGATGCGCTACCCCACATTTAGATGAGATTGTTGACGAGAATGAAGATGAAGAAGCCAAAGACCTTGAGCATGCATCATTTAGCCAAAGTGATAGATTTCGATAGCCTAAAAACCATGGAGATGGGGGATTTCAACAACATGAAAATTTCAGCCATAAAAGAGTAGGAAGAGATTTTGGGATTTGTGACGGCTTGGACAGAAATGAAGCAAAACTTACTAATTTGCAAGAGAGAATCCCAAAAGGTTCCTAATGCAAGGAGGCAAGAGAAACTGAGGCTCCAAGCCATGAATGTTGACGATAAAAAACTTGTGTGAGATACTTCAAGGCAAGCAAGAATGAACAACTTACAATGATTATTAAAAAATAATAAATAAACCACTTGATGAATTAGAAGCTACAAACAACATCAAAAAGATACAAAACAATCAGATGGTGATTCAAAGATGTCAAATTTTAAAACTAAAAGTGGTAAGGCTAAAAACTTGTTGGGTTCTTATGACTTGTTGGAAAAGAGAATGTCAAAGAGTTCGGAGAAAACTATTGATACAACAACAATTTCATGTCAAAACCTAGATCATTCACCGGAGGATAAAACGAAAATCAAACATGAACTTCAGAAGGAGAGCAACAGTGATGTTTATGAAGTTGAAGATTGCAATGCAAAAAAGGAGATAGGTTCTAAGATTTGTGATTATTCTGAAATTCTTTCACTAGAAAATAAATGTGAAATAACCAATGAACTTGAAGAATAACTCACAGTCATTATTCCATGAGGCAGTTTTAGGCTTATTTTTTCTAATGCACATTTTTATACTTATAAGCATAACTCTTTATCCCATCGTTGGATCAGACTGAAATTTTTCCAAATAAATTCTAAAGGCCTTATTCCCTATAGAGTCAAAATTTTATAGCAATCGAACACTGAAAAGGGTTTGTGATAAAGCTGAGAAGCTATTGTGCGAGAATTGCATTATTTTCTTAGTTGGTTTAGGATTCTTTTCTTTTTTTATTTAGAACTTTTTTATTATTTTTCCAACATTGTTCATGACGTTTACATAGTATAAATAAGGCTATTTAGCTTGTAATTTTATTTTTATTTTGAGTGATTGCTTATTATTCAAAAATAATAGTGTGCGTCCAAGTTTGCTCATACTCTTGGTTTTCAGTGAATTCTTCAGGATTTTTCAAAGATTAATGGTTTTCCTAGCGATGATTTGGTTTGGGTGCATACAAGGAAGAAAAATTTCCAACCTATAAGAGATCTAAGTTGCAGTATAAAGGAGATGTTCATTCCAAGTTCTTGAACAAATCAACGACAACACATACAAGGTGGATCTCAGGTGACTGTGGTGTTAGTGCTATTTTTAATGTTACTAATCATCCTCTGTTAGTGCTATTTTTAATGTTACTAATCATCCTCTGTTTGATGTAGGTGATGATTTGAGATCGAATCCTTTTGAGGAGAGGAGTATTGATGAGAACCAACATGCACCACAAAAAGATTCATGAGAGATGTCGATTGGGTCAAGGGCCAAAATGATTAGAGAGGTTTTCAATTGGCAACTTCAAGATATTTAGGGCAATTCAAGCTTCAAGATTGGATAAGGGGTGATCAAGCCTTGACTAATGTGATCCATGCAAAAGATGGACAAGGAGAGGTGGTTTTGGATGCTCTTCCTATACCTCCAATTCATGATTCATTATAATCATAAGGTTGAGGTCTTTTTCATCTAATAACTTCGATGCCTTGGTTCATGTAATCATCGTATCGAGTTTTTTTATCGTAATTTGATTTTAGCTTTCTTGGATTGTTTTCTATCTTGATTGTGAGTTCTACAATTCTTACCTTCTAGATTCACATCACTGAAGGTGTCTCTAATGGGACAGTCTAGAAATTAAAACTTGGGAATTCCATATTAGAGTCCTAAGTTTAAATCCTAACAAGAGTGGGCAAAGAGATGTAGGGATGAGGAACACCTACTCTCTGATATATCCCTAAAGCCAGTGGATCTCTAATGCAAAAAAAAAATAAAAAAGAAAAGAAAAGTCATAAGATTTATGTCACTGTACAGAAAATAGAGCATTAGAATAGTGCATTTCTTTGCATAGGATAACATAAAAATCAAGCAAGAAACATATGAGCCTCCAACCCAGCTATTGAATATAATTGGTTGCTAAAAGTAGAAATTCTTATAATGACAACTAAATTTCTGCAAGACACTTGCATAAAAAGCTAATGAAGACTGACTGCAGTCTTCTAGCTTTTTAAGTGATTTGTTGAACACACCTTAATTGCTCTTCCAAAAGGCGTATGAATTACTAGTTAGTAGAAAGTTATCATAAAAAGCTCAACAAGATCATAACTTGATGACCCAAGTCAATCAAGTTGTGAAATGCAATACCACACATAAGAAACACATCAGAAAAGCAGGTTTTACTGAATGTAAAACATAACATCGATCCACTTCACAAAATTTCCTTTATAAATAGTCCTTTGAAAGAGAATGTATAACCACTTTATTCCAAGGAAGTCTCAACAATTTAAAGAAATATTCTAAAATTCTTAAGTGGTGATTTGGGCGGGAAAATTGAGAGATAGTCCCATCTTTCGATGTCTTGGCATGAAGTGACTACTCTCAATGCTTAAACATGTATCCTAGCAGCTGCAAGTTCTAGACTTAGTACTACCCCAAGTAATGGCCTATGTTAGCATTCTTGCTATAACTAAAAATTTTCTTCACTGTCCATTTAAAAGAAAGAGAACCTTAACCATAAAGCTCACATTTCTGTAATACAACATTAATTCTTTGGAAACTCGTTGGAATCATATAAAATTACTTAAGGTTCCAAATTCTGAGTTACTTTTTATGTCCTTTGGATATGTTAAAAAAATTACCCAAATATATCTGTTGGTTTGCCTTGAGGAGGTAGTTGGCTTTTAAATCATGGTTAAGCAATTGTACACAACATGCCCTGCCCCAAAATACCAAACCGTCCACATATTTTTAGTTTCACTTCCACCATAGTTGCACTAAGAAAAATGCACTTAGTAAAATAATCTAAGGGCCACTTATTCTGTAAAATGTGCCAAGTAAAATAATTGAAGGACAACAAATTGCCATGAAGTGGGAAAAAAAACATCGGATAAGTTCTACTACATCCTAATAAAACCTTGGTGCTAATGACAGTTGCAAGACCCCCCAATACAAGCACCCTACTCCCCTTGCAGGAATAGTATTATTAACACTAGTACAGTGACAATTCAATAATCATAAGAACATCCTACTTGTCATACTACACAGAAGACAGAACTCTCAATCTGCCCCCTCTCTCCCAACCCATTTGTTATTGCTCTTTACTAGCACAATTTCTCAAAAGCAATCAGTTCAAAAAGAAATTCCTTAAATTGATAAAGAAATTCTTAATTGCTGAACCAAAACTTAAATATCTGTGATTTGTTATTTCAATCAGTTATGATTTCCAAATCTTGTCCTCTAATGTCATGAACCTCGACACTGTCCGTGCTAGATATGAACATCCACTCACATAGGCACACCAAATGGACCTGCTTATGCAATCTTCATAAAAAGATCTGATTTGGATCCAGTATAAAAATAGGACACAGAGAATCAAGCAAAAATAGATAATATCAAACTATCAATTGACATATTGTCCAAAAAGTAGTGACAAAATCTGAACCTCAACAATCTTGAGCAATTAACTGAGGTTCAAATGCACATAAAAACTGGAAAGATGACAACAGCCTTTAGTTTGCATCTTTTTTTCTTTTGCTCTAAATAGACTTTGAAGTTAAATCAAAAACAAAAGCAGCTCAATGAAGTTGCTATATAGATTTATTTCATGTGATGAACTACTATATACCTTTCAATAATGGACATAAGAGCAAAATGGTTAAACAAAAATGGAGGGGAGGAACAAGGAAGCTGAAAATTAAACTATTACCTGTGATCCATCCCAAAGCTGACCCCAATAAACACTGCCAAATCCCCCTTCTCCCAGCTTGTTATCATAATTGAAGTTGTTGGTGGCTGAGTGTAATTCCTTCAAGGAGAAGATTCGCCATGTCAGCTGCTTCTTTCCTCGCTCTTTCCTATAAAATCAATCACAAACTCATATTAACTGATCGTTTTTTATTAGCATGCAAACTCAATGCCGTTACTCTTCATCACCTTATTTCAGCAAGTGGACAAAAATCCCTTAAGAAATTCAGAAAGTACCAAGATATCTTGAAAAAACCCCATTTAAAATCCAATGAAATAGTGGTATCCCTCCCATCATTTACAAAGCTACCCAAGAAAACACTAAAAATTGATTTCAACATCTAGACCCTTAAACCCATTTACCTCAGTTTTAATTTCTACCCTATATTTCAAAACCGTGAAGCAAATAAAAACACTATTTCTAACATCAAGAAAGAAAAATAATCTCGAAATACGGCCAAATCCAAAACTCAAAACCCATGTAAATTCCCAATTTTATTTACCAAAACAAGCAGAACTGTAGCAATATCCAGAAACCATAAACAACAAAAAAATCAAAGGAACTAAAAATCGAAGAAAGAAAATAGCAATCAAATAATCAAAAAAGTTCCTTTATGAATAGCTGAGGAAAAACCTACCGATCCGAATTCTTTACACAACAAAGCATAGAAGCAAAGGCCATATCCACCTTCACTAACCGAAACCCTCTTCTTATTTCTCTCTATATATCACTATATCTTCTCTCTGTTTTTTTTGTTTTAACCTTTAAAGTTCTGTAATTTCTCTCTCCCTCTCTAGCTTCTTTCTTTCTTTTCTTGTGGTAGTTTGTTTGCTGTAGTCAGCGAGCGTAAGAGAAAAACAGAGAAAAGAAGCCAAGATTCTGATTGAGTAAACGAATTGATGCAACACTCAAAGCAGACATTTTCCTTTTTAATTAATTATTTTCTGATGGGTTTTGGTTAGCAGAGACAGAGAGCGTGTTAAAGAATTTTTCTTCGCTTTTGTGCTGTTTCAATTTTCAAATCACACTTGTGGGGGCCTCTTTCAACTGCTGTCTGAAAATTTTGTTCAAGGAGGATATTAATGTATGGAAACCTTAATTTAGTACCAATCCTACATACTCATTCTCAATTCAATCCTAAACCAATAAATTTTATCAATTTGATTCCAAATATTTCTGGAGATTTTTAGTTTTGTCATCATTTTTATAATTATTTTTTTCTTTATTATTTTTTAATTGAAATTTTTTATCTATTAAAGCTGGTCCTCATTCTTTTGATTATTACTTATTTTATTTGAAATAATTTATAAAATATTTATTATTATTATTTTAATTTCTTCATCTTTCAATTTTTTTTATTTTTTAGATTTAATCTCTATTATTTTGATTATTATTTATTTTATTTGAGATAATTTATGAAATTATATTTTTTTTCAATTTCATTCTTATTCAACTTTTTAATTTGTAAGATTTGTTAATCATTATTTTAATAAACTTGAAAAAAATAAAACATTAATAAGTTATTTTCTAGCTCATTTTCCATGCATAACCAAATACTTAAAAGTGTTTTCCAACTTATTTTCCATTACACTACCAAACATCGAAAAATAATTTACTTTCCCGAAATTCCCTTTTTAAAAGAAACTATTTTCCAGCAAACAAACAGGGCCTAACAATAACTTCGATTGAATAGTTTTTTTATTTTATTTTTTAAAAGATGGTCGAGCTAGTTGACAAAGCATACTAAAAATTATAAAGGTATGAATATGAAAATATTTTCATTGATTAGTCTAATCGTGTTATCTTTTCAAGAATTATTTTTAGGAATTTAGCACTTTTAAAAAAATTAACATATTACATAAAAAATAATACAATTTAAAAAATAATCATAAATAATATCAGTAGCTTGAGAGTCGTTATTGTTACTAGAACTCTCTAAAATTATAGAATGGCATGACATAATTTACAATAAAGATGTAAACCCCAGGTATAAATTCAGTATAAAATTAAAAAAAATGTTTTAAATTGAGTAAAGGAAATAAAATGAATGGTATGTAAATTTTGATAAATGAGACACGTATATATAAATGATAGGATATAAAAATTGATCTGAAATAATTTCTTGTAAATGTTTAATTAAGAAATATAAACATGGTACAACTCAAGAATTCCATAAAATTTATAAAGGAAGTGTATAAGAAAATTAAGCAAATCAAATACAAAAACTGAGAATTTGATACTTGTGCTAAGGAAATGGATATAGACCTTTGAAATTAAAAAAAAATATAGTTAGCGAATAAACTTTTAAATATAGAAGTCTGAAAATACCCGAAAAATAAAAAAGGTTCAAAATATGAATTAAAAAAGAGTTAATGATACTAAAAGATTTAAACAACAAAATCACTTAGATTTAAAGTGTTCTTGAAAGAAAAATTTAGGGATAGAGTGAGAGGGAAAAGGCGGTAGCAGCAAACAAGGAAAAAGATGTGGGAATTCTTGATACGTTAGCACTTGAAACCTTGATTACTTCTTGGTAAGGTGTCTCAACATCCATTTAACAAGTTCTTGCAATATTTGTTAAGTTTCAATTAATTTTTCATCAAATTAAGGTTAGGGTTCATTATGAAGTTTGGGGAAAATAAGAAATTGAATTAAAGTGATATTTGTGACATATAATAAGATTAAAATGGGTTGAAATAGCAAGTAATTTTAAAGGGAAATTAAGGGGAAATTAGTAGTCTCTTGCTAAGTGTGTGGCTGGCAATTGATGTCATAAAAGGAAGGGCATTTTATTTGAATCCTTAGCTTGATGATATGTGTTCATATGAATTAAAATGATGAGAATGCATGAAGGAATAACAATGAAGGTGTTAGAGAGGGTTGACAAGAGTGTTAATTAATAAGTTAATGAAATTAGAAAAATTGTCTACAATTATGATAAGTTGCAAAATGATAATAAATTGGTTAAACTAGTTCTTAAAATGTGTCTTAGACAACATTATAGTGTGTTTAACATGGAAAGGAATTGATTTTGAAAAAGGATAAGTTAAATTGATAATGTATGAGTGTTACGGAATTTTTCTACGAAACTAAACAGATTCATTTCTTGGTCTTCCAGAGGAAATTCGAGTATGCAAATGGGAGAATTTGGACTATGTCTTTTGATAGAAATTGTAGTCTTAGATGTTAGTTATTCAAAAAGTTGATTTTGCTTAATTTGAAGTTTTAGAACTCCAGCTATAGACTAATAATCGAGAGGGGGTCAAGACAAACCCTACTGGACAATTAGTCTTCTCAATAACAAGTAGCTTTGAAGGCTTTAGGAGTAAAACTAGGTTCTTCTCCCTCAATGGACTTATAACTCTATGTCTTAGCTTTTCCAGGGATTAAACCACACCTTAAACTGAATTATACAATGTTAATTATGGATGAAACACAAAACAGTATTCGAATGAAGAATTACGCCGATTATGATGTTGATTTGCATTCTTAATTAAAAACCTAAGAAAAAGGATTTGATGGGAATATGAAATGTAAATTTAAGATAAAAAAAAGGGTAATAATGAATGAGATGATTAAAGAGAAATTTATATAGATTTTGGATTTAGAATAAATAAACACTCGTGAGTAATAACGTGGTATACTTGTTGATGCAAGGGGAGTTATAGAACCCAAACAACAGCCCGAGACTATCAATCAAGCTTTTTTAGCAAATAGGTGTCCAACACTTATCTATTTTCTGTTATTTTAAATTATTTGTAATGTTAGTGCTTTGAACTTAGTAATCTATGTATATGATGTTAAGAAGAAAAAAAATAAAAAGGGATCAATATGAATGATAGGTTGAGATGATTTTGATTATCTATTTAGGTTTGGACTTTGGATAGCTAATGGTATCAATAAAATTCTATTAATATTGACATTTCAGATGACATCAATTAACTATAAAAAAAATATGTAATTTATAGATTCATTCATGCTAATGTATTTATAAATGTTCATAAGATTGAGTTTTTTTTAAAAAAACTAAAAATACTTCTTCCACGCACCACGCGGACTGTATCTCTCCGGACTTGTTTGAGAGTGTGGTTGTGATTGTTTTTCAAAGTACTTTTCACTCAGAAATGTATCAAGATAATATTGTTTTATTTTTTAAAAATTATTTTTGATATCAGTGCATCAAAATTATCTAAAAACACAAAAAAATCAATGTAGACTTATTAGTACTTAAAAGTGCATTTTTATCAAGGTTTTATATCATTATTTTGCACTTGAAGTATCAATAACTCCTTAACTAGAGCATGTTTTATAATAACAGATCTGATAATATAAGATAGCTTTAATTTATGGTAAATGTTTATTTTAAATGCAGGCATATCTCACAATTTAAAGGATTGATTGATGTGATTAACTATTGAAAGTGAAAGGACAAAGAAATGGCTAAGCTTAGAAAGGAGATGCCGATTCAATTTAAATTGGGACACTGTTCAGTTATTGGGTCATATCTGGAGCTGTAGATCTTGGATTTCAGCTTAATTTATATGGATGGAAAGCTAAGAAATAGGCCTACAATGTTCATGAATAGTGTAAGACCCAAATCTGCCGTTTTCATATTCAAAGTTTGGCCACAAAAGAGAAGTCAGAATCTGTCCTGTAATCCAGCCCAAATACTGCTTAGAATTTTACCCATATCTGGAGTTCTAGAAGGCCAAATAACGTGACATTTGGTGGGTGGAAGGAAAAGACAATTTCCAACAACTTTCATGCAGAAGATTTTCTCAAATTCGGATGGTAACAATGACATTTCATCCAGACAAGAGCTTGAGGTCTATCCACCACGTCCACCAACAACACTACTCAGTATTTTAGCCCTATCTCGAGCTCTAGTGATCCAAATGCTCTGAAAGTTTATGGGTGAAAGGATAAGATGATTGCCAACAACTTTCATGAAGAACACTTTGCCAAATTCTGAATGGATCAATGTCATTTCATCCAGCCAAAGTGCTTGAGTCTTTGCTGTCCACCAAGTCCACTAAATCAATAGTTGGCCACTACATCAATAATTAATTACCAAATGAATAGTTCTGAATTTTAGCTTATAAAAGGAGGCATTTTCCATTCATTTAAAAATCTTGGTTCTAAGATCAAGATCATGTTCTTGCTCTCTCTTTATTGTTGTAATGCTTAAGTTTTATTTTCATTAATCTCTTGTTCATGCTTTTCATTTCCTTTACTATACTTAGTTAACTTATATCATGTTTATGTTCTTATATTGTTTATTTATGTTTTTCTTCTTCATAATGTCTAGCTAAGTTAATTATGTCAAGGTGACAAGGTTTCACTAATGGTGTTAGGATAAGTATAATATAAACTCAACATGGACTTCAATGCTTAAATCCTAAACAATTTGCTATTAACATGTCTTATCTTTTTTTTTTATCTTATCAATCCTTAATACCTTGCTTGTTAAATGGTTAATCTAGATTTGTGTTGTATAACACTGGGTACATCAAATACTTGATCCTTCATAGTTTTCGGCCGACATCGTTATTATGAGAGGAACTTGATTTGTTGTCAACATAAGTTAGCATCATGAATACCTGATAAAATTTATAAGTATGGTGTTACGTAAATAAGATGATTAATCTGATTATGTTGATAATTTATAAAGAGTTTATACTTTACTTATCTCTAATACTATTAGTGGATCCTCTAACCTTGACATTTGTTTTTATCATTGTTTAATCTTTACATTAATCTTCCATCTCAAAGTTCTCATTAATTTCTTCCTCTTCTTCTTTATTATTATTAGTACTACTACTACTACTACTACTACTACTACTACTACTACTAATATTGCTATTATTATTATTGTTGTTATTATTATTATTATTATTATTATTCATGTTATATTTTATGTACTTTAAGTATGCTCTGTGTTTGATCAAGGATCCTGACATTGTTGGTCTTACCTTGTTCATTCGCATCATAAATCTGTTTATATTATATAATATATCTCTTTGACCTTTTCATAAACTCAGTATATAGGCTGGAAACCTGTGACCCGATCTATTAAGATCATTCTCAGGAATAACAACGTCACGCATCGAAAGTACTATTATTATTACTATTACTATATTATTACTATTACTATTATTGTTACTATTATTGTTGTTATTGTTGTTGTTGTTGTTGTTTTATTAATTATAATTTATACAATTAACCTTTCTGTGGTTCGACCCTGGTCTTGCCGAGTTATTTATTACTGTGACACTCCTGCACTTGGAATAGGACATCAACTCTTTGATCGTGTCATAGACTTAGCGTGCTAAATCGTTCATAAAACTCGAAAATGAATGAAATCAGGTAAAATCGGATGAAATCGTGTAAAATTACGATTTCACCACTGATTTAACGATTGCATCGCAGAAGATAAAATTGTCATTGCTATTACAAGTGTCCATCGACTATTGGCATTTGGCCTATTGTTGTTACAGAACAAAAAAAAAAAATTACAAAATCATGTTCTTTCAGAATTTCAGTTTTTAACTTTCACAAAGACAATTTGATGGTGAGAATTCAATTTCAGCTTATGCTAGATGCCGCGATCAATTAGCAACTCTCCTAGCTCAAGAGGAGGCATATTGGAGGCAGCGAGCAAAGCAACTATGGTTGAAGGAGGGTGATTTGAATACAGAGTATTTCCATGAGATGGCTTCTAGTAGAAGAAAGTGCAAGAGGTTGATTATGCTGATTAATGATGCGGGTGAGGTGTTTAATGAGATGGAAGGGATGAACAAGGTTGTGTTGGGGTATTTTCTCCAACTGTTCGACAAAAGTCCTGACTCAGAATCACCTTTGCTAGACTGTATTCAACCGTATGTTTCAGTTGCACAAAATGAATCATTGGTGGCTCCAGTACAAGATGATGAAATAAAAAGAATTGTTTTCCAGGTGAAACCTTATATTTGTTGAGGATTATTATATAGATAATTTATTGTAGAGATAAATTAACTAGTCGCTGAATTAGGATTTTAATTTTAGTATCAGTTTTATCCGTATAAGAAAAACATTTTTATTTACAATTTTAAAAAGAATAAATTTTAAAATGTCGATTAAAATTAATATGAAATAGATTTTTACATGTAAAATAAATAAAAAAATTATTTTATCTTCTATATAATCAAAACTTAAAACTTAATTATATGTCAGTTTAGTGTAAAAAGTAAAGTTTAGTATAAAAAGCAAAAATTACTTGGCGAAGCAAATTATTTTTCATCTTGATTGTATAAAAAAATATAAGGTACCATAATAGCAATCCGTATTGAAGAAAAAAAAGTATTTAATTTTAAATTATTTAAATTTTTATTTGAAATATTTATTTTAAGATGCTTGAATTAGATATGAAATTTTATTTGAAGCATATATTTTAAAATGTTTGAACTATGTATGAATTTTTATTTGAAGTATGAATTTTTTTAATGTATTTTAAAACTTCTTATAATTTTATGATTTTACAATCTGTTTTTACGATTTAAGTTTATTTTGTATTTTTCATACCGTGTTAAAATTATAATTTTAACAAAATTAAAAAAATATTAATTTAAAGTAAATAAAAAAATAAAAAAAATTAATTTTTTTAAAATATTTTTAAGAAACGAAAATAAAGATGACGTTAATAAATTCGTAATCATTCCATTTCAAGTGGATATTGGACTTACCAAACGTACCCTGAGACCCAAATAAATATTACAACTTTCCCACCCGCCAAAATTTCCTCGTAATCTCCGCAATCACCGTCTCGCTTCTTTCTTTTCTTACTATTTACTCCTCCCTCCACAGACACACGCACACATCCACACAGCATCACTCATCACCATTTCCTTTCCAATACCCTAGTCATGAAAACAACCACCACCGCAACTATCACCGCCACGATTCCCACCCCTTATAAGCGTAAACAGATCAACGTTGACGGCGGCTTCAACATGGAGGAGGTGGAGGAAAAGAAAATTGTTGGCATTATGACCGATGGAGTTGGTAACGGTTTCTATGCTGTTGACCCGTTCTTTTTGAAATGGACGGTGCATGATATGGTCAATGTGGCTAAGCATCATTGGCTTCCGTGCTTTTTTGGATTTGGGTTGTTGTTTTTCATGGCCGTGGAGTACACGCTCCCCATGGTGCCAGCATCATCGCCTCCGTTTGACTTGGGATTTGTTGCCACGCGCCGCCTTCACGGATTGCTGTCCTCGTGGCCGGAGCTCAATACTTTACTCGCTGCTCTTAATACGGTACGCCATCAATGCATGCAAAACTTGTAATCAATGGGGATTAATGTGTTTCTGGTATTCTTTTCCCTGGGTCAGATTTGTGAAGGATGCGTTCGTGGTATTTAGCCATGGTTGATTTTGATTTTTTTAAAGATTTGATAATTAATTTGTAAGCATATGCAAGGAATAATTCTTGTAATCAATAGATTTTACCTTCTTTTTTTTAGCAAGAAGGGCATCCCAGGTTGAATTTTGCTTTAGAAGCTAATATGTGGTTGTAGGGGTAGCTTAACTGTGGATATAATTGCAGCGGATTATTCTAAAGGCCTGTTTGGAAATGCACGACTACAAACGCGAAAAGCATCATTGATTCCATTCCTATTCTTAGGTGAATTTTCTTTAAAAAAATTTTGATTTTTTTTAATGTTTTATATCAATTTTATGTTATAATGTGAAAAATAATTTTTTTTTAAAATAAAAAAATTAATTTTAATATATTTTCAAGTAAAACCACTTTTAAAAATAATTGTTAAATAATCGTTGGATACAAAATCAATCCGAGGTCAAGTTTTAAAGCAGCCTTGTAGTCTAATATAATTTGAGGAGAGGATAGACGAGGAGGGTCTGGTATTTACATTCTCTAGTAAATAAACAACTTGTTGTGTGTGCATGATCAGGTATTTGTGGGTATGCAAACAACATATATCCTATGGACGTGGCTAGTTGAAGGCAGACCTAGAGCAACAATCTCTGCGTTATTTATGTTCACTTGCCGTGGGATTCTGGGTTACTCCACTCAGCTTCCATTGCCAGAGGTTCGTCTTAACATGAGTTCCTTCTCTCTCTCTCTCTCTCTCTCTCTCCCCCTTAATCTCTAGCTAGTAGTATTTGGATTATTGACGAGCGACTTTAACAACTATGTGATCGACCATCTACGAATTTTGTCTCTATTAATATAGGTGTCTTTTCTTATCTGTCTCAAACAAATTACTCAATTGTTTTTGTTCTGTTGTTTCTTTATGGAGTGCCACTAACGAGTCATGTTTTTGGGTTCATTTCTTACCAGGAATTTTTGGGGTCAGGGGCGGACTTTCCAGTGGGTAATGTATCGTTTTTCTTGTTTTTCTCAGGCCATGTTGCAGGGTCTGTGATTGCATCATTGGATATGAGAAGAATGCAGAGGTGGGAATTGGCTTGGACATTTGATGTGCTTAATGTTCTGCAAGTTATTAGGCTTCTTGGTACTAGGGGTCACTATACCATAGATTTAGTTGTTGGTGTTGGTGCTGGTATTCTCTTTGATTCACTTGCTGGAAAATATCAAGAGTGCATACGAAGGGAATCAATTGCTGCTAAAGAGGCTTTCTTTAGTTAGAGAATGGCACAAGGTTCCGAAAGGAAATACGAGTGACTGGTAGGTGGTAGCTTGCAGAAAGGTAAAAGGGTCTGTGAAGTGCCATAATCTGGAAAACAAAAAAACAAAAAAAGGTGTAGGGAGAGACAGAAAATTGTCAGGCCTCACAACAGAGGACCTAGATGAGGGGTTAATGCCACTGGGTTTGTTTAATGTATTTCCTTCTCCATGACCTTACACAATTTTAATGAAGTTGGCAGTATTTTGTTCCTGTTTTCGTCTTGTCTATGGAAGATATGCTCAGGAAAGCGTAAATTTTGTAAACGAAAAATCATAGTTTGGCAGGATGGCTTGCCCAGTTTTATTTATTTCTGCTCCCCTTTCTCATGAGTAATGATATCATTGCACAATTCACAAATCTTGCTTGGCAATTGACATTGGGATAATTAGGTGGGCGGTTCCTTGAGATGAATCTAACCAACGAAAGGAAAAAAACAGAAAATGGAACCCAACAAGAAGCGAAGAATGTTGCAAATTGCAAAGCAGAAGTTTCTCTCAATATCTTTTGTGGTTGAATGGTTGTGTGCAAAACCATCTAATACACACAAAAAAAGATATGTTGATGCCGTGGTGGCCACAAGAAGCAGAGGGTTGGCCATTTAATACTTTCCCACATGCCATACATAAATATTCTCTCTTTCTAACCTAAATCACTTTGCTTGCTAGGTTGCAAAACATAGAAAAACAGGTAGGAAAAGTTGTGATTTGTAAGCATGTAACAAGGGAAAATAAGATATGTTGTGATAACCATTTATTTGATTTGAAAATGGGGGCTAGTTTCTTATTTCTTATGTAACTGTGCCTTGCCTGGATAAGAAAAGTAAGGAAAATTCTTACGCTGGATTTTCTAATCCGATAATACTTTGGATAGACCTCCCATCCCACTCTAGGCAACTCTTGGTATATATCTTTTCAAATAATTCATAGAGTTAATGAGTTTGAATTAATTTGATGTGGATTAGTTGATAACACAATAACAATACCAAATAATCAATTAGAAATGTCAATTATATCAATTACACGATGAAAAGCAAAGAAGTTCATAGTGGATTTAATAGGTTTATTCAAAGTATTTGAGCTAAGGTGAATTTTAATGGGACTACAACAAGTGACCATCAGATTTTAATCAGTTTAATCTATGTTCAAAAGGGGTTGATCCTATAACATGGGCCTAATTATTTCATAATGGCTGTCCAAATAGAGCATGTGGCAGCCTTGATTAATTAAATATTTTCTTGTGTTTTATTGATTCTATATTAGTTTAGGAGTCTTTATTGTGTGTAGAAACATTTATCGTAGTAAAGAAGTTCATATTGGATAAGTTTGACAACTTCACAATTCTTATCTAATATGGAAATAAAGTCAACAAGTAGTCCATGTCCTACAAGAAAACTAAGGGGCAATGTCAAGCTTATTTGAAAAGGTTTTCTTATCATTCAAGGACACTAGAGATGGTTTTGGTCTTATTTCTTCTAGTGCATAATTTTATGCTAACAAACATAACTTTTAATTTGACTGTTGGATTAGGCTGAAACTTTACTAGAAGATTCTAGAAGTCTTGTTTTATTTATGCTTAACATTTCATAGAGATTGAGCATCGGGAAAGCCTTGTAATAAGGTCTAGAAGCTACTGTGCGAGATTTGTATTAGTTTCCTAATTGATTTAGGATTCTTTTTTCTATTTTATTTAGAACTCTTTTATTATTTTTCTAACTTTGTTTAAGACCTTTTTACCTATTATAAATAGATTTATTTAGCTTATATTTAGATTTTTCTATACAGACTTTGATTTTTCTTTTTGTTCTTCATTGAACAATTTTGACTTATCAAAAAATAACTATCTTGGTGGTGTCTTTTTTATATTTCTCGTTCATGATTCTTTATAATCATTGAGTGAGGGTTTTCATTCCAATAGTTTTAGCACCCTGGTTTAGATAATCGTTGTGTCGAACTTTTATCATCCAAATTTGATATTAGCTTTTTTGGGTTTGTTCTTTCTTGCATTTGGGTTCTAGAGTTCTTACCATTTGGGTTTACATCAGTTAGTATCAGAGCAAAGCTCTATAATCATGTTGTATTAATCTATTTTTTAAATTTCAACATCATTGTCATTGTTTTCACTATTTCTTCAAATTTGATTACGGTAATATAAAAGAGTCTTTGAATTTTGTTACTATAAGAAAAAAGTTAGTAATGCGTGTGCATACACACATATAAAAGAAGAAGTGAAATAAAAAAATATTGCAGGCTTGAAATTATAAAAGATTGAATTCAGAAACTAAGAGATATACACATACAATATGATATGCTTTGGGTTTTTGGTTTCTTAGTGTCAAATCTTAATTTTGATGTTATTTAGACATACTTAGATTTGGGTAATTCTGAAATTACAAAATGAATCATAACGGGACAGTTTGTGTCAACACAATTCTTTTTTATATGCTACTTTCATATTCAGTAATATTAGTATTCTAAAGATAGTTTTGGGTTAATTGAGTAATATTACATTAGTTCTCTTACTTATGCATTTGTTTTTGCATCTTCATATTGCATTCGTATATGAATCATAATCTTTAGCATTTTTGTGCTTGTAATTTATTTTCTTCATAGTTTTTCTTATTTAATAATTATTAAGTCTAAAATACTAAGCATTTTATTGCTAAGTTGTTTTTCTTTGGTTGTTGGAGATTAGTTCCTTAAAGAACTGAAAAGGTTAGTACGAGTGGTAAAAGATAAAAAGGTGAGTATATTATGATGAGAAGCCATATTTGAGTGCAACAAGAGCGATTTGACATCTATTTAAGTGTAAATGCATGAGGAAGTGAGTGAGAATATATTTTTCTTACTACTAAAATGATTTTTTAGATTTTAACAACGTCTACGAAAAGTGATTCATCACCGCCAAAAAAGAGGGACAATTAGGCTTTTAGGTTTATAGCCATGTAACAATAATTGAAGAGGATGGTTTTAAGGTTTGGAGATCTTTTATATAAATTAGAAAGGCAAGAGACTAAAATAACTGGTTTACAAGAGGAGATAAATCATGGGAGTCCCAAGGTTAAAAGGCTATGAAGGCACATTACTTCACCTATTGACGAGAATATAGATGACAAAACTGAGGATTATGATCATGCATAAGTTGGTCATGTGAATAGATTTTTGTAGCCCAAAAGTCAAAGGGTTAGTGGTTTTCATCAAGGTTTTGGGTATCGTGATGATTTGGATAGAAACTTAGGGGTTATTATTTAAAGTGGGAGAAGAAGGTTGAGTTGATTTTCGATTGCCACAACTATTTAAAGGAGAAAAAAGGTAAAACTTGTTGTTACCGATTATGTTATAGTTTGATGGGAACAACTTGTTTCAGGTAGGAGGAGAAATTATGAAAAACCTATAGACAATTGGGAGGAGATAAAAGCAATTATGAGGAATAGATTTGTTCTAGGACACTATTACTATGAGTTATATCAAAGGTTGCAAAGTCTGACTTATGGGTTTAAGAGTATATGATTATCATACAAAGATGAAGATTTTCATGAATAGGGCTAATGTATTGGAGAACATGGAAACTATAATGATGAGATTTTTTAATGGGCTGGATCATGATATTGCCAACATTATTCAATTACAACATTATGTTGAGTTAGAAGATACGGTTTATAAGGCTAATAAGGTGGAAAGACAAGTGAAATGTAAGAGTAATACATGACAAATAGGTAATTTGGGTTTTTTTTAATCATAGAGGTTGAATTATAGAAGAGAAAAGATTGCATATCCAAAGCCTAGCTTTAACATAAAAGCCAAACCTTCCAAGGTTAAAAAAGAAGTCATTGTTGATTCTAAAGGTAAAAGGAAAACTCAACCTACTCGTAACCATGATATTAAATGTTTTAGGTGTTTAGAAGTTGGACACTTAGCTTCGCAATGTCTAGAAAAGCAAGCCATAATTTTACAAGATCAAAGAGAGATTGAATCCGAAAGTGACATATGTGAAGATGATGAGATGCCACAATTTGAGAATTATAGTGATAAGGATGTAGAGTATCGGGTTAAGGGTGAATCGTTAATACTTTGGTGTCCACTTAATGTTCAGATCAAGAAAATGACATGGAGCAGTAAAGAGAGAATATCTTCTATACGAGATATCATATCAATAATAAGGTATATAGTGGGATTATAGATAGTGGGATTCGTGCTAATATTTCCAGTATTACACTTATTAGGAAATTGAATCTGAATTATATATATTGATCAAATGTAAGAAATTTTATAGATCAAAACAAAACTAAGCTGGAAGCCAGCAAGTTAGGATATGCAGGCATATACAAACAAAAGAAATAGGCTCCCTTGAACACCAATATAGCCATCAGTACATGACCAGTTAAAAACCAGTTACAACACAAACCCCAATCAGAAATACAATCCAGCACAGCTGGTAACAAAATTATGGGAAACCATTGCACAAAAGGAAAACATTAACAACAAGCCTAAGGAGAAGGCAACAAACACCAACATCCAACAACCAAAAGTGAAAAAATCCCTTGATTCACCATCATAATGAGGGAGTAGAAGGATCTGAGTCCTCAAGCCTCTCCACAATCTTACTAACAACTCCAGACTTAAACCCAGAATCTCTGCCTATAAATATAGCAGTAGTATCAGCAGCTAGAGATTTTCCAACTTTGCTGTGAGTTATGTATTGTCTTCGACCTTTATTAACATCCTTGTTCTCAACCATAGTTATATCATGATGCACTATATTCGAAGAAGCACACACTGAAGATGGCAAAGAGGTTATAACTAGAACACTAGCTGCAAGCTTGGCCTTCTTTCTTCCTTGGACTTCCACCCAACTATTAACCACTGCAGTAACTTCAGCACACATAGGATCCATACTGGGTTCACCTTGAGGCATTCCACTATCCTGCAGATGCTAATGATCCACTGCAGTTGTCTCTGCAGAGGGCCCTAAACCAGAAGTAGCTGGACTCACCTGTACAGGAATGGGGTCGGATAGAGAATGCTTCCCTTTCTTGTGTCTCCCTACCCTGTTATAGAAAGATTCAGCATGGCCAAACAAGCAATAATGCTTGCAGAACTAAGAGAGTGATTCATAGACAACATACTGCAGTAGGGGCATTCTATTAGGCAATACAATATCAATGATGGTTGGCAAAGCTGAGAGCAAATCCACCTCAATGAGGACTTTGGCATAGGATAGCTTGGACATAAAGGAGGTGACGAGATCATATTAAATTGGTTTGCCAAGAACACTTGCAATCTTGGATAGACAAGTTGGAGACCAACACTAAAGCGGGAGATTAAGAAACCTCACCCAAACTGGGATCATGGACATGTCAGTAGCTGCAAAATCAAAGAATTCTAGCATAGATTTTAAGACCAATGGCCTTTCAAAAACAGAGTATGGGCCTCCAAACACAATAACAATCTTATTAGCCTCAAAATGAAATGTACATATCAACCATCTAGAGTCATAAACAATTAACTTAGCATAACATTTTCAAACACTGGAAATGAGGTTGTTTAGAGCTATGTGACCAGGGAATTTACCTACAACATAGCCAATAATACACAATTTCCAAATGTCCCTAGTGTGCTCTATATCATCGGCCAATAACGGACAAGATGCTGGAGAAGGCACGTCATGGCCTGGTTGTAGAACCCGACGAGGACCATGAGGAGAAACACATCTCTATTTCTCATCTTTTCCTTTCAAGAAAGAATTTTAAACAACCTCTCGTTGGCAACTAGGAATAATATGATCACCATTGTCGCTTCCAAAAGCAACAAGACAACTTAATTAAATCGCTGATATATTGTTGAAGATTTTTCAACCTCGCCAATGAAAACAAAGTCCATCACAAAGTTATATATATAAACCAAGCCCATTCATGAGCTTTGTCAATATCGAATGTAAAAAGGGCATCGAAACTTGCTCCAAAACTGGAGCTACAAGTAACTCCACCACAAAAGTCAAATAGAGCGCGTAGACTTTTCTTCGACACTCAAGGTGACTACTTCAATAATTCACCTATGAAGACTTCTCTATGTCAATCCAAGTAAGGCTTCTGGTTTTGGCACTTTGTCAGTGATGATGATCGAGACTGCATCTTTGGAGGATCAAAGGCTAACCTGGCAAACTTGTTGAGGGGCTTTCAACTTCACTCAAGGCAAAATACTACGAGATTACAAAGTTGATGAACAAACTTGAGAGCATGAACAAGGAAGGCCAAACTTTGACCATCAAGACTTTGCAAGTAGATCAACTAGATTTCCTTGAGGATTCTACAATTTGAGCTATAAGAAATATCAGCAGTATTTCTGATGACATCTTCACCATAAATCATGTAAACACTAAAAAAAATAAATCCAGAAATGACTCCATTGTCGTTGCCGACTTATGAATTGGCAGCGACACAAGTTACGTTGCAGATTTTTGAATCGGCAGCGACACAGGTTACGTTGCTGATTTCTGAGTCAAATGTGATCGTATGCGCTGATGAATCCATGTGTTTTATAAAACCCGATAAAATTTAGTCCTTGTCCAACCAATTCTAAGTAGAATTGAGGGACATAAATCGACCAATATTAAACAAAATCTAAGGGACTAAACTAGTTTTGGGATAACTTAAAGAGGAAGAAGGATATGTTGGAACAACCCCCAAACACCCCAGCAAAATTTTAGGGGATATAAATACAGGGGGAGAAAAAAAGGTGACACATCCTCTCCCCCAGAAATAGCTGCAACCATTGCTGCAACTAAACCTCTCGATCTCCAAGAAAAACTAAACTAGACAACCTGCATGCAAGCTCTCTTGAGTGAAAAGTAAGCAAAGAGTTGAGAAAAAAAAGAGGAAACTGAAGCCATGAAAGAAGATGGAGAGTTATAGAGAAGAGTGACAACCAAAACCATAAGATAAAAAATAGGTTAGAGGCCGGCTACTACAGTAGAGGGAGAAAAAAAGAAAAAAAAATAGAAGGGAAGGAGAAAGACAGACCACCAAAACTTACATAAAAAGATTGTTAAAAACATGAGATAAGTTTAGATTTCATCTCTTGGTTAAGTATTACCCCATGGTCTGGACAAAGGAGAAGGGAAAAACTCTATAGTGAGAGAGAGTGACGTTTTTTTTCACCATAACTCGAACTTGTAATAAAAAGGAACCTAAGTAAAACCTTAAGGATGAAAGAACACTTATGCAAACTATGTCATAATAAAAACATGAATGAATTTGAAGTATGAACCTAAAGGAAGGCCAACCAAATGAAGAAATAAACAGATGTTGTAAGGAAATGAGTAATTATTGAAACTATAACCTTGTAAAACTTCTAAATAACGTGATAGAACTTAAACAGAACTGTATGTGTATATTAATGTCTGATTTTTACATATAAGATTGAGGGATTTATGTGAAAATGTGATAAAATGAGTGTATGTGCAGTGTTATGATATGGATTAAGCCTAGAGGTGTGCTAGAGAAGAAACAGAAATCATACCATGTTAATGTCCTAAGTTTTGTGCATGTGATAGATAAACTTGTGTATTTATGAATCAAAGTGATTGAGTGCATAAGTAGGACTTGTGATTGAGAACAAAATGATGTTAAAGATGATGAATGAATGTGAAAAACTTGATAATAATAAACTACCATGTCCTGCCAAGAAGGTGAAAAACTGGAAATAGGACTAGTGCATGATGTGAAACGAATATTTGGTTGTGTTGTTGAGTGATATGATGAAATTTGAAAACATAGAATTCAAGATCATGGTAACATTAGGTTTCGACCTTAAATGAATGATTGGGTTTGATAACTTTGTGATAAATGTAAATGTGATTGGTCTTGATACCTGTCCAAATTCGTGTTTGGGTGTGTCAAATAGGGGAAGCCTAACATAAACCTTACGCTTAGGCAAAATAAAGATTAAAATCCAAAAATGACTTGGTTGTCGCTAGTGATTTCTGAATCGGCAGCAACTTGGGTTGCGTTGATGGTTTCTGGGTTGGCTACGACTTATTTTTCACCAGCGATTTTTAAGTCAACACTAAAGTATATAAGCTGATGATTTGAACAACTGTAAAACTGTGTTGCGTTGATGATTTCTGAGTCAGCAACGACTTAATTTTCACCAACAATTTCTGCTTCAGCCATAAATTATATGCCTTGATGATTTCAGCGTCAACTATGAAACTATGTTGCGTTGATGACTTTTAAGTCGGTAGCGGCTTAGTTTTCATCAACAGTTTCTAAATCGACTATGGCCAATATACGCTGACGATTTACGCCAATTTTCGTGCCACTAGCAAAACAGTTTTTGCTGTCGAATTCTATGTCAACAGCGAACCAATGGTCGCTGCTAAATTATGTGTCGTCAGCAAAGCAGTTTTCACTGCCTAAATTCTGTGCCACTAGCAAACCAACTTTTGATGTCGATGTTCTGCGATAGACCTCTATAACAAGATTGAGTTAAATACTTGTAACGATTTCATTGTATGGTTATGTAATATGTGGAATACTTGATTTTGAATATGGGTATGCTTGAAATATATATGGTGATGAGTTATGTGATTATCGAATGCAAATATGCTGATTATGATCATTGATATGTTTAGGTGGTGCGACCGGGATTGGACCTGCGACTGGGCAGAGAGACCCGCAGGAGGAACAAGTAAGTGGTTTCCACTTTTTTCTTATATAATGTTAATGTTTTGAAATGACTTACTTATGGATGATATATTATTGCATCATGGTGAATGTTAAACTGACTATGAAATGTTGATTGAGATGCTTATGAATGTTAAATCGACTATGAAATGTTGATTGAATTCTTGATGAATGTTAAAACAATGATGAAATTTTGATTGAATTCTTCATGAATGATGAAATGACGATGAAATGTTGACTGAATTATTGATGAATGTTGAAAAGACTATGAAATGTTGATTGTGTTAATGATTAGCTTCGGCTAATGGCACCCTGAATGGATGGTCGGGTCGCGTAGATGATTAACTTCGGTTAATGACATCCTCGACGAATGGCCTAGTAGTGTTGATGATTAGCTTCGGCTAATGACATCTTAGATGGATAGCTGACTGGCGTTGATGATTAGCTTCGGCTAATGGCATCCTAGAGGGATGGTCGGGTTGAGTATGACGTTTAGTTTTGGTTAATGACATCCTAGTTGGATGGCCAAGTTGATTATGATGATTGGCTTCGGCTAATGGTAACCAAAAGAGATGACGAGTTTGATTTTATGATTAGTGTTGGCTAATGACATCCGAGATGGATGACCGAGTTTGAATTTTGCAAGTAACTACAGCTAAAAGTATCCAATGTGTATGACCGGGTTAAGGTGAAGTAATTAACCCCGACCGATGTTAAACTTTGGCCCCATAACTCATATGGAAAGGTTGAGGCGTGTGAGTGAGAAAAGTACACTTAACAAAATAATAAGAGTTGTACAATACATATAAGAAGTAAAAAAAGGAATGTACCCATTCTAAGTTAATAACAAAAAGTAACGATAACGTACTTCTAATTATTTATTATCATGTTAGATTATTTACAATTCTTGTATCCAGGTTGTTTTTGTAACAGGAATATCATACAATCAAGGCGTATGGGAAAGCCAGTTCCATGGGTTCACATGTTTTGAAAGGTGCTATGTAATAGTATATCTTAGGTGTTATGTTGAATATTTGCCTTTCAGCATTTTTGTAAGGACTTGTAAGGAAAACTGTAATGGAACATGGATGTGTGAACATATAGATATGATGTTATAAATGTATTTACGTGGTATTCTCTTTTATAAGGATGTTGTGTTATGAAATTATATGGGAATTGTATGAAAGAATGTACTAGTTGTGTAAAATTATCGTTTGGCACTTGTGTTGATAACGAGACTAGAACATAAATGCAAACTTATGAGTATGTCAATATGATGTAATGTAAATGTATGAATATAAAAATATAATATTATGGACATGTGTATTGAGTATCTGTTTTATGGGAATGTTGATTTATAAAAACTATATTCGTATGATGCCATGATAAGGAAGGGAACCTAATTACTAATTCACGAAATGTCATTGTGTGAAGTATCAAGAACTTAATGAAAAAAAATCACCGATTTTGGCTTTGAAAAAGCCGGGTTGTTACAAATCAACTGAAAGAACTCATCAAGGAAATCATCATAGATCAAGTAAAAAGCTTGGTCCATCTTTTGTTTTCTTATGCAAAGCCATACACCTAAATGATTGGCTTGCTAAGGATGCTTCTAAGCTATCAACCACCAAAGTTTCAACAATTTGATGGTGAAGAGAATCTTAGGCAACATGTAGCTCACTTTGTGGAGACTTACAACAATGCCGGAATTGATGGTAATCTCATGGTAAAATAGCTCATCCGTTTCTTGAAAGGTAATGCCTTCGACTAGTACACTGACTTGGAGTCTAGCTTGACACGATCAAAGAGTTAATGTCTTATCCCAAGTGCAGGAGTGTCAAAGTAATAAATAACCCAGCAAGACCGGGGTCGAACCACAAGGAGGTGAACTATATAAACAACAACAACAACAACAACAACAACAACAACAACAACAACAATGATGATGATGGTGGTAGTGGTGGTGATGAGTTAAAGAGGACTTTGAGATATAAGATAAATGTGAAGATTAAACAATGATAAAAACAAATGTCGAGGTTAGAGGATCCACTAATAGCATTAGAGATATGTAAAGTATAAACTCTTTATAAATTATCAACATGATCATATTAATCATCTTATTTACGTAACACCATACTTATAAATTTTATCAGGTATTCATGATGCTAACTTATGCTGACAACAAATTAAGTTCCTCTCATAACAACGATGTCGGCCGAAGACTATGAAGGATCAAGTATTTGATGTACCAAGTGTTATACAACACAAATCTAGATTAACCATTTAACAAGTAAGGTATTAAGAGTCAAGAAGATAAAAATGATAAGACATGTTAATAGCAAACTTTCTTGGATATAAACATTAAAGTCCATGTTGAGTTTATATTATACATATTCTAACACCATTAGTGAAACCTATTCACCTTGACATAATTAACTTAGCTAAACATTATGAAGAAGAAAAACATAAATAAGAAATATAATAACATAAACATGATATAAGTTAACTAAGTATAGTAAAGGAAATGAAAAGCATGAACAAGAGATTAATGAAAGCAAAACTTAAGCATTACAAAAATATAAAGAGAGAGCAAGAACATGATCTTGATCTGAAGAACCAGGATTCCTAAATGAATGGCAAATGCCTCCTTTTATAGGCTAAAATTCAGAACTATTCATTTGGTAATTGATTATTGATGTAATGGCCAATTATTGATTTAATAGACTTGGTGGACAACAACACTTAAGCATTTTGGCTGGATGAAATGACATTGATGCAATCCGCATTTGGCAAAGTGTTCATCATGAAAGTTGTTGGAAATTATCTTTTCCTTCCACCCATAAAATTTCAGAATATTTGGATCACTAAAGCTCGAAATATGACTAAACTACTGAGTAGTGCTGCTGGTGGACGTGGTGGATAGCCCTCAAGCTTTTGTCTGGATGAAATGTTATTGTTACCATCAGAATTTGAGCAGGTCTTGTTCATGAAAGTTATTGGAAATTGTCTTTTTCTTTTTACCCACCAAATTGCACGTCAGTTTGCCTTCTAGAACTCCAGCTATGGGTAAACTTCTAAGCATTGTTTGGGCTAGATTGTAGGACAAATTCTGACTTCTCTTTTGTGGCCAAACTTTGAATTTGAAAACAGCAGATTTGGGTCTTACACTATTCATGAACATTGTAGGCCTATTTCTTAGCTTTCTATCCATATAAATCAAACTGAAATCCAAGATCTACAGCTTCAGATATGACCCCATAACTGAACAGTGTTCCAATTTGAATTGAATCGGTATCTCATTTCTAAGCTTAGCCTTTTCTTTGTCCTTTCACTTTCAATAGTTAATCACATCAATCAATCCTTTAAATTGTGAGATATGCTTGTATTTAAATGAGCATTTACCATAAATTAAATCTATCTTATATTATCAGACTTGTTATTATAAAACATGCTCTAGTTAAGGAGTTATTGATACTTCAAGTGCAAAATGATGATATAAAACCTTGATAAAAATGCACTTTTAAGTACTAATCATAACTCAATTGATAATTGGGAGAAATTTGAATACAAGTTTCTTAACCACTTTTACAACACTCATCGTGTGATCAATTCATCAATGCACGTTAATAGAAGGAAGAGTCTATCATTGACTACATTCATTGGTGGAGAAACCTTAACCTCTACTGTAGGGATCGACTTATCAAAATCTCTATGCTTGATATGTGTATTCAAGGGGTACATTAAGGACTATGATATATTTTACAATGCATCAAACTAAAGTCTTTTGAAGAATTGGTTATTTGAGCACACAACATGAAACTTGGCATTACTGCAGCTGAAAGCTCTTCATTACCTATGCCGCTACAAAAAAAAAAGGCCTGAAGGTTGTAGATTCAGAAAGAGCGCTCTAAATGTCAAGAGAAATCAATATTTAGTAATTAACTCTACCATCATAAAGGTACCAACTAGAGTCAAGAGGACTGATCATGCAACACTAACCAATATTCAAAAGGGTGAAAGGAAAAAGCCATCCATAAAAGAGTGACAAGAAAAAG
The DNA here is from genome assembly GCA_015852605.2 of Populus deltoides. NCBI lineage: Eukaryota > Viridiplantae > Streptophyta > Magnoliopsida > Malpighiales > Salicaceae > Populus > Populus deltoides. The sequence goes on along the minus strand of CM027570.2, from coordinate 32,746,660 downwards.
TGTATCCATTCCGTAAATCAAACATATATAGGATGCTAGATGACTTGCTTGAGGCAAATCTCATCATGTGACCACTTGATTAGCCATCCAATAGAGAAGTGTTTTATGCTAAAAGATAAGATAATGAGGTTGCATGAGAATGGTGATATTGTTTTCGATGATGAAATAATCGCTTCTAATATTACAACCATAGTGCATTTAGGTCCACACCAATCTCCCCTTACAATAAGTTTTGGATCTTTTGAATCTATAGAACTTGGTGTCGTTTTGCTTACGAGCTTCACTGTATCCTTAAGTCAAGCTTCACGTATACCCCTTGTACCTCGAGTTAGTGATTCAAAGCCTAATTCATCTAGGAATTGTGACAGTGAGGGATGGAGTTTAGTCACGCATAGAAGAGGAAGGAACAAATGCAAACGTATGATTAAGCCAACTATAATAAGAACTTGATGGTGAAGAAGACGATTGATGAGTCAATGCGTAGAAAGATGCATCGAAAGTTTATATCAGTTAGAGATGAGGTTTTTTCAACTAATAAAATTAAGAAAACCCGTTACATTGAATGAGTTTATGCTAATGGAGCTAAGATGATTGTTAAAGTAAGTTAACAAAAATTATCGAAATAATATATCCATATTTTATGTGATTGAAAGCTAACAAAATCATAAATGTGATAAAACCATGTTCAAAATATATTTAAAAATCTTAATATTAAAAAACCAGGTTCAATTGATTTTTCATGAATAATTTATTATTAGTATAATCATTTTCAAAACAGATACATAATAATTGGAAAATAAATTTTTTAAATTTCAATAAAAAATTATAATAGTATTTAAAAATCAAGTTAAAATTGAAAAATTAGTGAATTCAATAATTTTTTTGTAATATCAAATAATAATAAAAAAACATTAAAAGATCAGGCCTAACACCTACGTAGCAATAGCGGGTCAAGTGTGCATGCCTAACCCTGCTTTAATTTTTTATTCTCTTATTTATTTCGATAAAAAGGTCTATCACAATGCAAAAAAATATATGTACTCTTCAACGCTAGAACTCTGTCATGTTTGCTAACCAGCTTAGTTACAACATAAAATTATTATAAAACAATTAAAAAATATATATTAAGGTAAAGCAGAATCCAATTCCTTTAAATAATAATTTATACAACACAAATATATAATCAGATAAAAAACCTACTTTCTAAAATAAATTTAAAATAATTAATAATGAAAGTTAATTTTAACACATGGCTTTTTCTCATTCGCTATGCCATTGAGTTAAGACTTGGGTTCACTTTATATTTTTCCAAAAAAATAAAAATTTGTAAAGTAAATAATTAAAGTTATTAAATATTTTATTTATTTTCTTCTTTGGTATCTTCTTTCTATTTACGCGCTCCATATTGGGTTGGAAGACCTTTTGCTATCTTGTGTGGTAATTTTTTTATTTAATTTATAATATCTTGAAATATTATTAATTAAAATTCTTTTCTAGAGTAGTTAAGAATAATATTTAAGATAATGATCTACGAGGATATAATTATTTTGTGATAAAACAAGTACTTATATAATATATAATATATATTGTATATTATACGTGGATGGATTGAACTGCCTTCGAAGTAAATTCGGCGATGACGTGCAATGAGATCATTGGAAGAAGACAGAATGTAGCATGAGATTCAATGAACCTATTTTTAAAAAATATCCAAACAAGGAGCTTATATTAAAATAATGAGGTCATCTATTTTTAAAAAATTAGGCATAAGAAAAAAATATTTTTCAGTTTAAATAAAAATATATTCTCAAATCTAATTTTATTTACTGGAGAATTGACTCTTAAATCTTAAATCTTTGTAAGTAGAATAATTTTAAAAAGTAGGAAAAAATCCTTTTATTTTTATTAAAAAAAGCTTAAAATCTTGCTTTTCTGATTCTATTTTTTCTCGTAATAAAATTAGTTAAAAAAACAAAGGAGGCTGCAGCGGCATATGGCGCGGCTCGCTTTTCTGCAAAACATAGAGACCAAGACGACGTCGCTTTCGTTTCAAGCTCCAAGTTGCCAAAACTTTCCACTCTCAAGTCTCAGAAAGTCCAAAGTTAATGCTGCATACCCAACCACCACCTTTCCAAGAGAGAATCAAATCTCTCTCGCAACCCGATAACGACGACAGAGAAGGAAGCAAAGTATACGACGGCGTAGGAGGGGGCAACCGGAGGGATGTCTCCCACGTCGACATAACACAAGAAATTCGATTTCTCGGATTCCATTGTGGTCAGTTACCCTCAAATCCTGTTCTTTTTTAAGATTTTGAAATTAGGGTTTATCTGTTACAGCAACATAGAATTGATTTGATTGGACTTGCTAATTGAGTTTTTATTTGTTTGTCCGGAATAGTTTTTAAACTGGTGGATTGAGTTAGTGAGAGAACATCATTTACTCAACTTGTCCTCATCCTTCAAAAACTTATTCCAAGCATAAATGCGCGAGAGAAAGAGGGAGAGAGAAGGGCGTTAGTGAGATTAATTCTTAACGGGTCAGCTCCGAGGCAAATCTCTAATTTTAATTGGTTGTAGAATTCATTTATGTTGCTTAAAGCTTTCCAAACGCTAGAACTGGGTAAATGGTGTTGAAATGATTTCATTTCTACTCAAATCTTAAGTTTCCATACAGCTTGCTAGGAAATGAATCTGAATTTTGCAATTAGAGTTTCAGTTCTTAGAAATTGATGCTTAGATTCTTCATTTCCTTTTCTTTTTATCAGTATTTGTGTAATTGAGAATTTTGTGTTATTTCAGGCATGTGAAAAGAGGACTTTTTGTTGCAGTTGAGGGTGTGGTGGGGTTAAAATTTCTCAATTAAAGAGAAAATTCCTTAAAGATGGAGTCTTGCAATTGTATTGAACCACAATGGCCAGCTGAGGAGCTGTTGATGAAGTATCAATATATATCGGATTTCTTCATTGCACTAGCCTATTTCTCTATCCCTTTAGAGCTCATTTACTTTGTTAAGAAATCTGCTGTCTTTCCTTATAGATGGGTGCTTGTCCAGTTTGGTGCTTTCATAGTTCTTTGTGGTGCAACTCACCTTATTAACTTATGGACTTTTAGTATGCATTCACGAACTGTGGCAGTTGTGATGACCACAGCCAAAGTTTTGACTGCTGCTGTGTCTTGTGCCACTGCGCTTATGCTTGTGCATATTATTCCTGATCTTTTGAGTGTTAAGACTAGAGAGCTGTTTTTGAAAAATAAAGCTGCGGAGCTAGATAGAGAGATGGGTCTGATCCGTACACAAGAGGAGACTGGTCGGCATGTGAGGATGTTGACTCATGAAATCAGAAGCACTCTTGACAGACATACCATATTAAAGACTACTCTTGTGGAGTTGGGCAGGACACTGGCATTGGAAGAATGTACCCTGTGGATGCCAACGCGTACTGGGTTGGAGCTTCAACTTTCCTACACTCTTCGTCAGCCGAACCCTGTTGAATATACCGTTCCTATCCAGCTTCCAGTGATTAATCAAGTATTCAGCAGTAACCGTGCTATGAAAATTTCGCCAAATTCTCCAGTGGCTAGACTACGGCCTCTTTCTGGAAAATATATGCCTGGAGAGGTGGTTGCTGTTCGTGTCCCACTCCTCCATCTTTCTAATTTCCAAATTAATGACTGGCCTGAACTTTCTACCAGACGCTATGCTCTGATGGTTTTAATGCTTCCATCAGATAGTGCAAGGCAGTGGCATGTTCATGAGTTGGAGCTTGTTGAAGTAGTTGCTGACCAGGTTTAAATTTTCTTATTTGTCTAACTTTTCATGGTTACATAATCACCTTTCCTTTTCCATTTTTCTAGGAAATTGCTAAATGGAATCTCCACATTGCATTCCACTTGCATCTGCTTCACTTCTTGTAGCTTTGCATGGATTGAGTTTCCAAAGGGTGCCCTCCAAGAAGTATTTTCAAAGCTCATTTTAAACCAAAAAGAAATATAGTTCATCAGATCAATGTTACTGCTATGTTTTCCATCAAATGCTAGAAAAGCATTCACAGCTTGTCAGTGAGTGCTTAATTTGAACAAAGTAAATGAAAAGAGACATGCTAACACTGGTGCCTTGCCATTTGTTAACACTAGAAAGTAATTTGCAGCTTGCACCATACCATCTATAGAACGATAGCCTCAATTTGTTTCGAACTTATAAATTTTGTGGTCAAACCAGGTGGCTGTTGCTCTGTCACATGCTGCTATCTTAGAAGAATCAATGAGGGCAAGGGACCTTCTTATGGAGCAGAATGTTGCTCTTGATCATGCCAGGAGAGAAGCAGAAACAGCAATTCGTGCTCGCAATGATTTCTTGGCAGTTATGAACCATGAGATGAGAACTCCAATGCATGCAGTTATTGCACTTTCCTCCTTGCTGCAGGAAACTGAACTGACACCTGAGCAGCGTCTAATGGTTGAGACAATTCTTAGAAGTAGTAACCTTCTGGCTACTCTTATAAATGATGTATTAGATCTTTCAAGGCTTGAAGATGGCAGCCTTCGACTTGACTTAGGAAGTTTTAATCTTCATGCAGTATTCAAGGAGGTAAGATATCTGTCATCTTACCAAATTTTTCAGATTGTACTGTAAATATTAGTTACATAGAATTCATAAAACTTTTGTTGGATTTGGGTTGGTGAATATGATGCTTATTTCCCCATTGCAGGTTCTTAATTTGATCAAGCCTATCGCATCTGTTAAAAAGTTGCCTGTAACCTTAAATTTAGCTCCAGATTTGCCAGAATATGCCATTGGTGATGAAAAGCGACTAATGCAAACTATTTTAAATGTTGTTGGTAATGCTGTGAAGTTCTCAAAAGAGGGAAGCATCTCAATCACTGCATTTGTTGCAAAATCAGAATCTTTAAGAGACAGTCGAGCTCCTGACTTTTTTCCAGTGCCAAGTGATAATCACTTTTATTTGCGTGTACAGGTTAATTCCTCTGATGCTCAATTAAGATCTTTTTCCTAGCAACGGTGAATTTTCTGTTCTAGGGGTTGGTTATGAATAGCTTTTGTCTTGGTATAGATTAAAGATGCAGGACAAGGAATTAACCCCCAGATATTCCCAAGTTATTTACAAAATTTGCACATGCTCAAACTTTGGCAACCAAAAATTCCAGCGGCAGTGGACTTGGCCTTGCAATTTGTAAGAGGTAATTCATTTTGGTTGTTTTTATAGACAATTTTGTATTAGAGCATGAAGTGACTTTTATTAGACATTATACCGTGGTTTGACTTACTCAATTCTACTGCCATTGAAGTTCACTATTATATCTTAATCTTGTATGTTTGTGATCAGGTTTGTAAATCTTATGGAGGGACATATTTGGATTGAAAGTGAAGGTCTAGGCAAGGGATGCATGGCTATCTTCATTGTAAAGCTTGGGATTCCTGAGAACACAAGTGAATCTAAGAACCCATTCCTACCAAAAGCAAATCATGGACAGACAACTTTTCCAGGACTCAAAGTTCTTGTCTTGGATGATAACGGGTCAGTAAAATTGCAACTTTATCATTCTTAGTATGTCAATTTCAAGTTTATGCCACGCTACCTTCTAAAGAATTTAATTATAATTAGGGTGGGGTGGGATAAATAGAGTCAAGTACAAAACAAAGGTTTGCATTTGTGGGCACTGTGATGGTTAAAATAGTAAATACAAAATTCTCGTGAAAAAAAGTATACCAGGATGGGTACAAAGATATGAAACAAAATAAGAAAGAAGAGTCAAGAAAATTGTTATATGGTAGGGTGATAAAAGGGAGTTTGCAATAAAGGATGCCATCTTCATCCAAGAGAATAAAAACAACATCAATCCAGCCAAGGATGACAAACTCAATTGAAAATTTGAAATCATAGGGGAAGCCCCAGAAGTAGAACAATACAAGGATTTTTTTTATAAAAAAACCCACTCTATCTGAAATCAGCATTTTTTATAGTCAAACACTACTGTCAGCAAAATCAGACAAGGTCATAAAGTTTCCTACAAACTCTTAAACCCTGTTAGAAGGAAATACTCCAAACTTTTTGGACAAATAGTGGCTTGCAAAAGATTCTAAATTTCTAACGGTCCTATTCAACAGGCTTTTTATCAAGTGAGCAGTGCCAAAACAGATTACTTTTAAGTGTGCTTCTATAAAGCACATGACGTTCACATCAAGAGATAATGCCAGAGATAATGCTTTATTTGTTCAATCATTATTAGTTTATAGAGTTCAGAATTCAAACAGAGAACTTTAAATTTCTTTAGCTTTCCACTGTTTGTTCATGAACAAGAAAAGAAAAAAAAGACTGGGGAAGGAGTCTAAATCAATGGAAATTAATGAATCTTGCAATATAGATGCCGATTGGAGGATGTTTAATTTTTATTTACGCGAACCATTAAGAATCCTAGAATCCACAAACGTGAAAGAACTCAACCTAAGGAAGCAAAAATCAGATTAAAAAAAACCAAACCCAACAATGACCTAAAACAAGGAATCGAAGTTATTAGATAAAAACTCCAATACTAAATAAATTATCTAGGCTGCCGCATGTTGTCCCAAAAAGAGTTGCGGAAAACAACCACCCTTGTTTAATTAATGCTGTTGTTGCCACATGTCCCAAAAAAGGCTGCTGACTTTTTTAATATTCTTGCAAAATAATAATTCCAATCCCGCCACCTGTGTACTTGTAAAATAAGGATACCTTGCTAATTAATTCCCTAATTCTGCCGCCTATTCTACCGCTTCTAATGTCCCTGTAGAATAAAGAAGCTGTCTTGCCTTGTAGAAATCCATAAACCAAAAGGAAAGATAATCCTAAACCAATTTGGAAAATTATGCAATTTTTGCACGGTAGCTTCTAGGCTCTTTTGTAGGGCCTTCTCAAAGTCCGATTACTATGAAATCTTAACCCTATATAAAACAAGGTCTTTTGAATCTTTTGGTAAAATCTCACCTCGATCCAACGGTCGGATTAGAGAGCGTTTGGAAACGTGGGCCAATTCGCGTTTCTAAAAAATTCAAAAATTCATTTTTTGCTAGAAATTAATTTTTTTATGTTTTGGATCGTTTGGATACGCTGAACTCAAAAATAATTTTTTAAAAATGAAAAAAATATTATTTTGATGCATTACGGAATGAAAAACACTTTGAAAAGCAACCGCAATCACACTCCCAAACAGGCCCATATATTCTTGTTAGTGTAAAATTGTGCAATAGAAAAAAAAAGCTCAAAACCACTTTTCCATGTCGAACCCTTACATGAATCACATTAATCAAGGCTCGATCACCTCTCTCTGAAATCTTGAAGCTTGCCTTGACTCAAATATATTGAATTAGCCAATTGAAAGTTTCTTTAATTTTCTTGGTCCTCGACCTTGCAATTGGCCCAATCAGCATCTCTAATAGATTCTTTCAGGGTGCTTATTGGTTCTCATCATTTTTAGTCAAATCAAATACCAGCTTCTCCAGACCCATCAAATTCTTGAAAGTAAGTGAGACTTATTGAAACATTAAGGGAAGGTGTATAATACAAAATGGTGTATTGGGAAGGGGCCTTGACTTGAGAGGATTAAGGCAACTGAGTTAGGTGGGACAGTAGCAGTGTCTAAAATGAGACAACTATATTTGATTGAAGAGTCTCTGGAGGATTAATATGATAGGTCCAATTGCCACGTACATGGAACAAGTGCACAAAAAGCAGCCTCCTTATTCTTTAATGTTTTGGGGCATGCGTGTTCTTGTTTAACAAGACTCCATTGCTGGTTTGGCCGGTAATCATGTGGTTGAAGAGCTAACTTTTCCCATATTATGTAAGGTATAGAGAGTTCTAATTTATATAATGGGTATAAAAGTGGCTATGTCCCTCAGCCCTTCAACAGACATAGGTCACCATGAACCATTGAAATTAAGAGTCAAGTTGAATTTAAATAAAGATTGGGTTGAATTTATGTCTTGTATCTTTTTGTTGGACATAGTTTTGAGAGTTTAGCAGAACAAATCATGTTTGAAGCATGTAAGAGAATGCCAAACTTGTTTGTGGCTTACAGGGTTAGCAGGATGGTGACCAAGGAACTTCTTGTTCACCTGGGGTGCGATGTGACAACTGCAAGTTCAAGAGATGAGTGTCTACATGTGGTTTCTCAAGACCACAAGGTAGTGTGTATGGATGCGGGCATGCCTGATGGTTTTGAAGCTGCTGTCCGTTTGCATGAGAAATTTACTAAACGGCACAAAGGCCGCTAATAGTGGCACTTACTGGAAACACAGACAAAGTGACCAAGGAGAACTGCATGAGGGTTGGTATGGATGGCGTTATACTGAAACCTGTTTCTGTTGACAAGATGAGGAGTGTTTTATCAGAGCTCCTTGAGCATCGGGTTCTGTTTGAAGCAATGTAAGTGGTGGTGATAGAAAAAGCACTAATTGGAGAGAAGCAAAACATGCATGTCTTCTGCCCCTTTTTTGCGTGTACATGCCATAAAATCATCGCATCAATACAGTGAAGTGGAGCCCTGGCAAAAACAATACCAATACGTCATTGCTAAAAGCTAGTTCATGTATCATTCTGTGCATCTACATGTAAAATCCCGGGCAGAAAAAACAGTCCTGGATTCGAGGAAATCTGAGTGTCCTTGAAAATGATTTTTTTTTTTGTCGTCGTCGATATTTTGTGAAACAAACTGGTATCATATAATCAAATTTCATTTTGAAGGCATAAATATCATTGGACATCTTCTTTGGTATATCGTGTATTGATTAATGGTCGTTTTTTCTTCTTTGAAAAGATAATCATGCGTGAGACCTGTAATGCCTCTGACTTTCCTATTTATGTTTTCGAATGCACGCTGCAGTGTGGCGTGTTTTTCCTTCCTCATGAGCATGAAATAACTAAGCCTGTGCAATATAACAAAATAAAGAGGAAAAAATAATGGACAGTTTTTTTCTATCGGAACGACTATGAAGTTTATAATATTTCTTTCGGAGTCGCTTTTCTACGAGCTGACACAGCCACTATTCTGACACAAATAAAATCTAAAAATTCCATTCACTTTGTCTTGTAAGAATAATTACTTCATACTTGCAGCCTGAGACTCTGTGCTGAGAGAGGCACGTTTCATTTTAGGTTGCCAAACTGAAAGTCGATCCACACCATCCCTTTGAAGCATAGATTCAAACTGGAATGTTGCCTTCAAATTACTATCAGGATGTGCACTATGCTTCTTGTCATCATCAAAGGAACTGGAGATGTTTCATATAGACCTCGCTCAAAGCAAGCATTTTTACTTGAGCAAGTAGTAATTTCATTAGTATATTTGCCATTATGTATGAGGAAGGCCTTAGGTATACAGTAAATGTATATGGTATTTACATCAACATCAAAGGGGTTTTGCCAGGCTACTGCTAATCTTCCATCTCAATTGGGCAGGATCCATCATCCACATTGGCAAGGGGGGTTATATAAATGTGAGCTAGGATCCATGCATCCTGAGACTAGATCAAGATCGCAACGATCGCCCTGCAAGAAAGATTCATTTGTGAAATTAGAAGTCAATTTGTCATATTTCAAGAAAAATGGAAGCAAGGAAACCGAGACAGATGAAACAACGAATACACTTACCCCTTCAATGGATAAGTTGCCGATCATAGCACATCTCGTAACGATGATATCTGTATCCGGAAAAATTGCTTTTTCGCATGCACCTTCTTTACTCAACTCTTCTGCCAGTCCCTGTCAAAATGGAAACGTCTTTTGTTTGTTCCTTTTATCTAAATTTGTGGCTAAATTGGTCAGAACTGAATCACTAATTTAACATGTTATAAGCAACGTCAAAATGAGCAAAGTCTTCTAGATTTATGCAAATAATCTCCAAGCTTTCTTATATATTTTGGTATAAGGAAACCTGGGAATTTGATGTTTTTTGGATGCAGAGCACCTAAGGATTTGTTGCATCAACAAGACTAAGATGTCATAGCATTCCAAACAACCAGATATTAGAATTGATTCAGGCACCAAAACTTTCCAAAATAAATAAATTAGCGAGCATAATCAAAAAAGCCTATTAGAAGAGTCATTTGGGCTAATTATAAGATCTAAAACTAAGAGGATGAAAGAGGAATTAATTAAGTTGATAAGAATGTTTGGGTTAACAAATTACATATCTACTAGACTAGATCTTTATGTAGTATTTGAACCAGATTTAAAGCTATAAGTGGAGTTTTATTGCGATTCTAGTTGAGATAAAAATTATATATCTTAAGCTTTCCATCCAAATATGATAGGCCTATTAACTCATCTAGATATGAGAGAACGACGTGTTTAAAGTCAAACTTGAAATCTGCCAGAAAATAAGGAAAGTCGAAAAATTACTATTTTCATCATGATTTGTGTATTCTTACAAGTTAAAGATTTAATTACATGTAAAATTCTTATTTTACAAGGAATTTTTACTTTCCAAGAAGATCAATCAGGCAACAATTCTTATTTTAGAAAGATTCTTTATACAACAACAATCCTTATTATTCAAGGACATTAGAAAATGTTTTGAGTTTATTTTTTTCAATGCATATTTTTATGCTAATAAATATAACTTTTAATTTGACCATTAAATTTTATTGAATTTTTTCCTAAAGATTCTAAAGGTTTTGTTTATTACTGGGGTTAAAATGTTGTAACGATCAGATATCGAGAAAGCCTTACAATAAGATTTAGAAGTTATTATGCGGGATTTGCATTATTTTCTTAGTTAGTTTAAGATTCTTTTTCTTATTTGGATTAATATTTTTTTATTATTTTTCTAGCTTTATTTAGGATGTTTCTATCTAATATAAAAAGGATTATTTAGCTTGTATTTAGTTTTTTTTTTCAAATTATTTATTATTTATGAATAATATTTTGTGAGTGGTGAGGTTACGCATATTCTTGATTCTTCATATTTATAAAAAATTAAATATTTTTGTAATATTTTTCCTTGTACATTCAATTCTTGATTCTTTATAATTAAAGTATTGGATTTTTCATTCAATAACTTGAATTTTTCAATTCAATATAATCTTTGGATGGAGATTTTATGATATTAGCTTTCTTATATTATTTCTATAGGTTGGCATCAATTAGTAATATGCATATGCTTTGTGATAAATGAATAAAACAGTCCGTGCATGTATCAGTAAAGTTCATGTATCAATTACCTTTTCTTTTCTTATCATTCAAGGTTGTCACGTTTGGGATTGACACCTAGTCATTACAAAGCTTGAGGAAATTCTCAAGGGATATATCAAAACTTTGTTTATGTGTTAGTACCTCGTTGAAGAATTCGATGGGCTTGTTTCGCCAGCCATTGTGAACTTGAAACTGCAGCCTGTAAGGACCATCCCAGTCAACTCCATTTGTGAACGAGAATATCAAGTTCACAGCTGCAAAAAAGATACGAGAGTTTCTTACAAGGAATTAAATGTCCCATAAAGCAATAAAATTGTGAAAATGGTACCAACCATACCATGCTTAGGAACGCATATCTGGATGGTATAAAATGGCGGATCAGCCTTCCCTCTAACTTTCCTCAGCATTGCCCTTGGCTCACCACCACACATGATGGGCTGATTAAAACCTCCTGCAAAGTGAGGGGTTGGAGATTGATTAAACAATACTTGATATCTTGAGGAAGGTGGAACCACCGAGCACTCCTTGTATGCCGAGCAGAGCACCACCATTGAAATGTAAATTCTTTTGGTATTTGAAATTATGCATGATATCGTTATGTTCAAAGTGCTTTAATCTGATGCTCTATGACATTCCAAGGGTAGCAAGTTATTACTTGTGGAAATTTTACAGACCCTTTACTGAGATGAGTTGAATAACAAATTACCATTAAAAGCAATCCCAAATTCTTCGTTTGGAACAAGCTTGTTTGCAGCTGGATTGTAGAAAAGCTTTAGGTTTTCCCCCTGTCAATTGATTACAAGTTCAACATCATTGAAAGACTAGCACTACCTTCAAAAGAGAGAAAAGAATCCTGTAAGCGCTAACTTACAGAAGATGGAGGAAGGCCGTTCATGGTTTTCCAGAAGACAGGAGCACTTCCAAGTTCAAACATGGCCCATGTAGGACGTGCATACCTGGAAAGAAGTGATTACAGAATTAGATGACCATTACGATACTGCTCTTTTAAAAGGAAATGATAACAAAAAAGCTGCTTTTGTAATAGAAAATTAAGCCTAATGGTATGGCTGTAATATTTGCTGTATCCTTTTTTATGCTGGTTTGCTTCTTTCTCGTACCCGCTCTACAAGAACGTGTAAGTATTGGAATGGGAAAAACTTCCTTTATGAACAGAACTGTGAGGGAGTGCCCTCTACACAAGTAAGAAAAAATCCCATTAAATGGAAGGAAGAGGAAATTCATACTCCTTAACTGCCTCCATTGAAGGAGTGGCAACAGCAACAGCAGCTGCAGCAATCACTTTCCTACCAATCTTAACTGTTCTATTCTTCTTAGTAGTGCTCCGTTGCAAAGAAGAACCGATGAAAGAACTAGCTGCAATAAGAAACATAAAAATGTCAAGCTTTTTGAAGCTTAAGGTCAAAACTTGTGGCTGTACTTGTACTTGTGATGGAGATAGAACACAGACGGAGCAACTTAGTAAAAAAAAGATCAACGCACGAGGTTTGGCTAACTTGCTACTTAAATTTGAAAGCAAAAACGCCTTAGAACAATATTACAGATGAAAACACAGTGCAGTCATGGATAACCATAGCCATTCAAGATTAAAATCGGGGAAAAAAGAAAAAAAGCCAAATTTTTTACAAACCAAAATCCAGTCAGCCATTCAAGTCTGATGGTAAAGTACAAGAATGCCAAAGAAATTCATGGTATTCACAATATACTCTCATTCATACAGTTAACAAGTAGTCTCCAGTGATGATAAACAACTTCGAGCTCTTGGAACTAACTCGCAACTTGTTTGTCAGAACATCTTTCAATCATTTTCTTGATGAAATTAAAGTAATTGTCAGTGGTTTCATCCATTCTTACCTTACCATTTCTTCCTAGTAATTACTTTGCATACATGTCATTAACAAGACATGAGTTCATGTATATTAGAAAAAACTACAAAATTCTCTAGGATTCTAACATGAATAAAATAAGAAAGTAACAAGGTTTTAAAGATACACTCACCAAGAGTGTTCGAGACGGATGGATTAGCATTATTAATATTAGCAGGAGTAATTGGCCTCGTGAAGACACGAGGTTGTGTCGAAATTTGAAAGATGGATGCACCCGTTGCTGCCATTTTAGTTGATTCTGCTTTAACTATCAAGACAACAAAGAATTAACAAAAAGAGGAAATAGCTTGAACCTATTAGTTATGAGACAGAGTATGAGATAAGGAGAGATATTAGAAGGAGAGACAGCCACAAGCACCAATTTTCCAAGGAAATATCTTTACAAACACACAAAGTAAGTGCATGAAAACAGACAAAAAGCAAGCAATGACCATACATTCTGCTTACACAGATATCTATATCTATGATTTTTGTCAACCCTTCCCAAGTCCCAAATCTGAACACAACCCTTTTAGCTGTGCCCACAACCTCCTTTCTTCACATACTTTTCAGCGTAAATATTTATTTCCTTTTGCACAATTAAAACCACAAAGAGTGCTTTTATCTATAAATAATCAAAACTTCCCCAAAAAAAAAAATAATAATTAAATAAACACCATCACATTCACCCTTTCTCAAGTCTCAATGGCTTTGATGACATCAACCACACTTAAACCAAAATTTAAATAATAGCTAAATAATTTTATTTATATTTGGTAAAAACCAAAAAAATAATAAGAAATACTAATTCAAATAGAAAAAAGAATCCTAAATAAACTAGAAAAATAATACAAATCCTGCAAAACATCTTACAGGCTTTATCACAAGGCCTTCCCAAACTTTGATCAATATGAAATTTTAACTTATATAACACAATGCACTTGGGATCTTGTGTAAACATCTCAACCTAATCTAATAGTCAGATTAACAATTATGGTTGTTAGCTGATAAGTACTTAAAAGTACATTCTCACCAAAGCTTGATATCATTATATTGCACTTCTAGTATAATTAAATTCCTTAACTTAAACATGTTTTATAATAATGAGTATGATAATATAAAATGACTTTAATTTATGGTAAATGTTTATTTTAAATGCAGGCATATCTCACAATTCAAAAGATTAAGTGATGTGATAACTATTGAAAGTGAAAAGACAAAGAAAAGGCTAAGAGATACTGGTTCAAACTAGAACACCATTTAGTAATTGTGTCATATCTAGAGTTGTAGACCTTGGATTGAGGTCTAGTGTTTTTTTTAATGGAAAGCTAAGACACAGGCCTACAACATTTATGAAGAGTTCAAGGCTCAATTCTGTCGTTTTAGAGTTCAAATCTTAGCATCAAAAGAGAATCTAAATCTGTCTTGCAACCCAGATACTATTCAATGTTCAGTCTATATCTTGAGTTCTAGAAGTCCAAATGAGCTTATTTTTTTGGTGGAAAGCGGAGACAGATTCATATAACGTCCATGAATACCATTTTACCAAATTCAGATTGTAGCAATGCCATTTCATCCAGAAAACAAATCCATACCTAAACCACTATGTCAATAGTTGGCCACTACATCAATAATCAATACCAAATAAATAGTTTCGAATTTTAGCCTATAAAATAGGACATTTGCCATACATTTAAGCATCTTGGTTTCAGATCAAAATCATATTCTTGCTTTCTTTATTTATATTTTTGTAGTGTTTAAGTTTTATTTCATGATATATTAGTCTCTTGTTTATGCTTTTCATTTCCTTTTCTATACTTAACTTATATCATAACTTTGTTCTTATCTTGTTTATTCATGTTTCTCTTCTTCATAATGTTTAGCTAAGTATATTATGTCAAGGTGAAAAGGTTTCACTAATGGTGTTAGAATAAATATAATATAAACTCAACATGGACTTCAATGTTCATATCCAAGAAAGTTTCCTATTAACATGTCTTATCATTTTTATCTTATCAATTCTTAATACCTTGTTTGTTAAATGGTTAATCTAGATTTGTGATGTATAACCCTTGGTACAATAAATGCTTGATTCTTCATAGTCTTTGGCCATGTTAACCGACACCGTTGTTATGAAAGGAACTTGATTTGTTATTGACATAAGTTAGCATCATGAATACCTGATAATATTTACAAGTGTTGGTGTTACTTAAATAAGATAATTAATATGATCATGTTAATAATTTATAATAAAAAGAGTTATACTATACTTATTTAAAATACCAATAGTGTATCATCTAACCTTGACAATTGTTTTATCTTTGTTTAGATCCTTACATTAATATCACATCTCAAAATTCTCTTTAACTCTCTCTCTCTCTCTCTCTCTCTCTATATATATATATATATATATATATATATATATATTAGTAATTTATATAGTTGACCTCCTTATGGTTCGACCCCGGTTTTCCCGGGTTATTTATTACTTTGACACTCCTGCACTTGGGATAAGACATCAATTCTTTGATCATGTCATTACCGTAAAACTACAGATTAGAAAAAATAAGTCCAAAGCTGCCTCTCTTTATCCAATCTGTAAGCTCCCAACTTGGTATCATTGAAAATTAAAAATTCCTTACAAAACAATACTCCTAAGCTGTCGACTTTGTTTCCATGCAAAAATCAGACTTCCAATGTTGCCTAAGTTGCTGACTCCAATGCTGTTAAAGTTGCCAAAATCTTTCCTTGTAAAAGAAGGATTGTTGCTTGTAAGAATCCATAAATTATATTTTTTTAAGAATCCATAAATCATATTAAAAACAATCCTTTTCTGACTTTCCTTGTTTGTTTATAGATTTCAAGCTTGACTTCAAACACATCATTCTCTTTTGTCTAGATGAGTTATTGATCCTAACATATATGGATAGAAATCTTGAAATGTCTAGTCTTCATCTCAACTAGAATTGCAGCAAAACTCCATCTGTAGCTTTAGATATGGCCTAAAGAGTACACGAATGTCCAATCTAACATATTTGTAATTTTTTAACCCAAACATCCTAAATCAGCCTAATCAATTCCTCTTGAATCATTTTAGTTATAGAAATGAAAAAGAGAGAACGAGAGGTAAATGGAAAAAATTTGAGCACAGTTTCGTGAAAAGCTAGAATTGAGTGAAACATGAGTAAAGTGACATCATATTAAGTGTAAATACATGAGAGAGCATGTGAGGATACATTTTTGTTTTACTACTAACGTAAAATCTCATATTTCAACAATTTCTTTTGAAGATGGATCATCAACTACAACTATAAAGGATAATGAGAACCCATTCTTTATGTTATAGACTATGCAACAACAAATTGAGAGGATGAATGTGAGGTTTGGTGAGAATTTTGATAGAATGGAAAGACAAGAGGCCTTGATTGCTAGTTTATGAGAGGGGTTAGTTTGAAGGGGTCTTAATGTTAGAAGGCTAAAATGACATCCTACCTCACATTTAGATGAGTATGTTGATGAGAATGTGCATTACCAAAAAATTGGCAAATACAAACAGACTTACTGATGAAAAATATCTGTTGGTAGATTATGATGGAGTGTACTGACGGAATAGTCCCTTGTCGTATCCATCGGTGATCTAATGATTAAGAATTTGAGAGTACTATTAAATTTTATCAATTTTATTGTTGAGTTGAAAATTTTGGTAAATGTTAAGAATTTGAATTTATATAAACAATTGATAATGATTTAAGAGTACTATTAAATTAGATGGAATAAGTTTGAGTTAAAATAATGTTAGCTAATTTATTTAGTTGACATAATTAATTAATACATGTTCTCATCAATATTCTATATAGGTTTGATATAAGTCATGAATGATCGTTCATGAATGTATCGAGATTCACTCAAAAAGTTGCGTCGGATAAATTATTGTAATGAACTTGACAATTTTATTAATTACGCATTATCTAATATGACAAATATTAGCGGAGGTGATATTAGATGTCTATAACAATGTTATAACAATGCATCCTATACAAAAAGAGTTGATAGAGAAATACATGTATTGGTTTGCATAAGGAGAAACATATGTTTTTTACAAGAACATTATAGAAATGATGGTTGGGTTAAGTTCTAGTTTTAACAACGTGTATGGAGTTATAGATGACAATAGTAATCCCTATAGGAATATGATTATGGATGCGATGAGAATAAGTCAGTTTTATGCAGGTGAATGTTCAATTGTAGATGAAAAATCAAATGCGGATGCAGCCAGGTTTTTTGATCTTCTAAAAGATTTTGATGAACTATTATAGATTGGATGGACAAATAATAGTAAATTATCGGTTTTTGCACAGTTGTTCACCATCAAGTCTGATTATGAGCTGAGTGAGGCCGGTCATGACAAAATTATTGAATGGACGAGAAACATTTTACCTAAAGGGAATAGCCTAAAAGATAACTTTTTTACCATTAAATCCATGATGAAACCCCTCAACCTAAATATTAGAAAATTTACATATATCCAAACTTCAACATGTTGTATTACCTTGAAAATATAGAGTTGACCGAGTGCAGAACATGTGGGCATGCTTGTTATAAAACCAAAACTGGCAGGGGAAGAACTCTTGTTGCATATAGAAAACTTAGATACTTTCCATTCACTTCTAGACTACAAAGGTTATTCATATCTCCAAATATTGTCGAGCATATGACATGACATTATTCACATGATGTGGTGAATGGAGTCATGGTGCACTCATCAGATGGTGAAGTCTAGAAATATTTGAATGGGGTGCATCCTTATTTTTCAATGGAATGAAGGAACATGCATCTTAGGTTATATACAAATAGATTCAATATATTTGGGTTATTTAATGCTACTTATTTTTGGTAGCCGGTGATACTCACAATTTACAACTTGCCATTAAGGATGTGTCTGAGGTTGAAGTTCATGTTTTTATCTACGGTCATACCCATACCTAATAGTCCAGATCGGAATATAGATGCTTGTATTTGACCGTTGATTGATGAGTTGAAACAATTATGGTCATTCAGGACTTTGACTTATAATGTCTTGATGAAACAAAATTTTTAGATGAAGGCAACTTTGATGTGGACTATTAATGAGCCTCCCGTACCAACTTGATTCTTTTAGCTTCGCCTATATACCATAAGGGATTTGACCTTTAGTTAGCATAAATCTCATTGTATTGCTTTGACATTGTTGAGATGCATTGTCTAGATCAAACAATGCAACTGTTTGGACTATCTCAACATAAATCGGTGACGAGCTACACAATATTAATTATCCGGGTAAGCATGAGGGGAATTGGTTGATGATTCAAGCATCTTACCTAAATCTTTGGGATGTTAAGAGAGATTATGTTTTTTAGGAGAAACATTTGATGATTAATGTAGATACCTATATAAGATGATATCTTTCCATTACATGTTTTATTATACTTACCTGGTCATGTTTCATAAAGAGTCCATGTAATCCAAAGCATTATTCACCCAAATATCCAAGACAATATCAATTGGTATGCAATATTATTTGACATACAATATTTATTAAATATTGGATTTATTTTATTATAGATGATGATCTCTAATTAGTTTTTAATTTATGCATATAGAATAATTACCTGGTACGGGAGGCTCGGAAAGCAACAACGACTATCTATGAAGGTGTCGATGAGATGAGATGTATTTTGGCTAATACGATGCTCAATTTATATTATGGTGAATTTAAGAGGTTGAGGAGGCTTAGAATCTTGAAGTGACATTAACAAAAGATGAGATTGCTTATTGTGGGAGTGTTGGGGATACTAATCCATCCACGAGCGTTCCAGGCCTGTCTACGACCATCTCAGGCCCATTATCGAATATCATAGGCCTGCCCATGAGCATCCTAGGTCTATCTTTGAGTCGAGATGATATTGGTCATCCTCACACTTACATGGATAATACTGACATGTCCTTAAGTTGGATGAGTTAGGATGATGCTCCAAACCCATCTACGATTGCTTCAGGCCTTTCTGAGCCGGGGTGATTATTAGATATAGTTACATGTTTATTATATGTTATGAAAATTATGAATAAATGTATAGGTAGGTTAATTTTAATAAAATATTATGTTATGTTAATCGTTGATCTAATTTTGTTTCCTATGATTGAAGATGTTTATATACTGCTTATGTGAATTATGTTTTGATGCTGGAGAAATAATTATTTAAATTGTGCACATTGTTGTTTTTTTAGGTAGAGAGTTAATGGCATAAGAGATTGTTTTAGGATGAGTTTGTTACAAAAGTCGCAGATCCTATCTGGGACTCGAATGTCGCTATTGGCATCGACGACACTCGAGTCATAGATACGGTCTGTGATAATCAAGTCGCAAATGATATCTATGACTCGAGTGTCACAGATAGGATCTATGATAACCAAGTTGCAAATGATATATGCAACTCGAGTGTCGCATATGCCAATAACAGCTTCAACAAGTGTGCTAGATTCCAAAATATTATTTTGCTTGTGTTATTTAACTATTTTTTTAACTGTACTAAGTTCCCAAAACACTCTTTATAGTTATTATTATTCAAGATATCTTCCCTTTATTATTCGGTCTTAAATAGCTTTTAATTTATTTATTTTCAAAAAAAAATTAGAATTAAAAAAATTATGAAATTACTTTGATTATATTAGATTAATATGAAAATACATTTTTAAAATACCTTTATACACATTGACTTGAAAATATCTTTACCGTTAAATAAAAAATTAACTCGAAAAATAATTTACAAACAATTTTCATAACTCAATTTCTAAATATAAAAAATAAGGTGTAGGTCAAGGTTGTTAAAAACGCTTTTTTGACACGACACAAAATATACAATATAAACTCGGATCGTAAAATCATAAAATTATAAGAAAAATATTTTAACTAATTATATATTGACAATTTCAGTCAAGTAGTAAATAATAATATAACATAATTAAAATAAAAGTGAAATAAACAATACAAATGTCCAAACACCTTAAAATACATAATTCAAATAAAAATTCATATATGATTTAAATAACTTAAAAATACGAAAAGAAAAAAAATAAGATTGAACAACTATGTTTTATTGATAGAGTTTTAGAATATTTTCTAGAGGACAGGTCTTGAAACACACTGCAGGCAACTAGTGAGATGATATAACATTTTAAGGTATATCACCAACTTCAAAAAAAATTTAACAGAGACCAATACAGTGAACCCGTGACAACGAGAACAAAAACGTAAAAAATAACATCAATTTAATCTCATGCCACCTCATCTTCCACCTTTTTTATATTAGTAACAAGTCCTAAAAATAATGTCCAAATATCCTACCAAGCAAGACATGTATTTCAAGTTCTTTATGAGTCTTTGTCGTCTCTCTTTGTAGTTAACAAATGGTTAGTTTAAAACACAATATTTCTCTCTATATAAGTATTCATATCTCTTATTTTACTCTTTTGATTCCTCACCATCTAACTCTGTCTTCCCATGGTTTCGATCCTCCGATCATGCCTTCCTGACCTAAAATACAGTATAAAGCTTTCCCATACCCAAGATCCTCTAATGCTGGTGTTAGTCTGCTAAGATTGAAAATTTGAGATTTGAACAACGGGGAAAGGGAAGAATGGGGAGTGGGGACTATATAGTGGAGTGTCAGGGGGCTCGGACAGGGAGACAATAAATTTTTTAACTTTTACGGGTTAAAACTCGAAATCGGTCAAACTCGTAAAATCAGTTCGATTTTACCGATTTTAACCGAGTTTGACTGATTTTGACCGAGTTTGACCGATTTCGACCGATTTTAACCAAGTTTGACTAATTTTAACCAAGTTTGACCAATTTCGAGTTTTAACCCGATTTGACATGTTATATACATGTTGACTCATAAAATCGTAAGATTTTAAGAGTCAACTCGCGATTTTAACAACCTTGGTGTAGGTCTAATAAACTTTAAAAGATTGTTCTTCATAAAAAATAAAATTGCCACATATATTTGTACAAGAATTTCACATATTGTTTTTTTTTTGTTTATACAACATTCACTCTTGTTAATCTCCAATATTGTGTTGATGTGATTTGAAAATGAACAAAGATACTCCACATTTCTAGTGTTCCTAAAATATCTAAAAAATAAAAATAAAAGGAGTATTGCCAATCTTCCTCCCTTTTTCTTTTTAGGTGATACAAACCAAGTCAAGTTCAAATTTAATATTAAAATGTTTGCTGACCAGTTTTGCAAGATTGAACATATCTCTCAAACCATACATCGGATCGAGCTAACATTTTATAGGGAGATACTAGACACACGAACCTATATTGTGATAAATTTCAGGTCAAATAATGTTCGAGAACATATTATTTCATAGGGTCAAAGTTACTAGATGAATTTTATCAAATCTGCTAGACTAGACCTTCATGTACTATTTGGGATATAAAGAGTAAAAAAGAAGAAGGAAACGAACGTCCAAAAGTCACTTTTGTCGAATCTACTACAATACACAAACAAGGGAGAATTTGGACCAAACCAATTCAGAAAATTCGAAAATTATATATGCTGGTTTTAGGAGTCCTAATCAAACCTCATATAAAATATGAACTCATTTGGAGATTTATTGTTGTAGTAAACAAGGTCGGGATTAAAACTTATTGTAATAGGTCAAGTTTGTATCAGAAGGGAATTTTGGGTCAAATAAATTTAGAAAACTCTCAAATTTTATATATTGTGTTTGAAGGTTATAATAGCACTTCAAATCAAATTGAAGGTCATTCGGAGTTCGTTTGCTATAGGAACTAAATTCAGGATTGAAACTTGTCGTAATGAGTCTAATTCGCGTCAGTAATTCAAAGTTGTTTTGTTTCTATTATTTTCAATTATGAGAGTATAATAATATCATAATTGATATATTTAGGTGTAATTTAGATTTTTTTAATAACCTTTGCATATGTTTTCGTTTATGTCTTCAAAAACATCTATTTTTCATACAAATTTGCTTGTTACTCGTGATATTATAATCGTAGTTTTATATTTGCTTGTTTTCATATCTTTCTTGCTTGTTTAGTCATATACATATATTTGGATACGCTGTTAACGGTGTTAATTTTGGTGTTAATTTTGGTTCCGCAGTAGCCGAAGAAAGGTGAATTGAATGGAAAAGGGTGTAGCAAGCATATTTGAGTGAAAATAAGAGGAGTGTGAACATGTGAGAGAGTGGGTGAGGTATGTATATTTCTCATCAACTAACCAATTTTTAGATTCGAAGATGTTGGAGTTAAGCAACAACATGACACCAGACAGAGAAGACAATGAAATTGTAACTCATTTACGTATTATGAATCAACAGATGGATAAGATGACCAATGAATTTGGAGATATGTTGGATATGCAATGTGCTAATGATCATGGTCGGGTTTAAAATAGCCCTGGGCGAAGAGAATTTAATGTTAGGAGGATTATTAGGCGAGTTAACACTGATGTGGATGAGTTTGTGGCTGATAATGTAGACATAAGTGATGTTGATTTTGAAAATGTGTCCTTGGGACATGGGGAATGTTTTAGACAGTAGCGGAATTGTTAGTTTGGAGGGGGAAAATATGGTGGTAATTTTGGCTCGAAGGATGATTATGGTAGCAGGACTATAATGCTGAGTTTGGTGGAGATTTAGGTACAATTAAGTTGAAAATACTGGTCTTTCAGGGGAAGAATGATCCAAAAATTTATTTAGTATGGAAGAAGAACGTGGATTGGATTTTTTAGTGTCAAGTATCTAATCCAAGAAAGTCAAGCTTGTTGTGATTGTTTTTACTGACTTTGCCATCATGTGGTGAGATCAATTAGTGATAAACCACAGAAGGATTTATGAGAGGCAAGTTGATACTTGGGATGGGATGAAATACCTTATGAGGAAGAGATTTGTGTCTAGCCACTATTATAGAGAATTGTATCAAGTGTTGCAGAGTTTGAGTCAAGGTACAAAAAGTGTTGATGAGTACTTCAAGAACATGGAAATTGTTATGATTCAAGCTAGTGTTCAAGAGGATAGGGAAGGTACTATGAATATGTTTATGAATGACCTTAATCATGATATAACTTATATTGTGGAGATGCATAATTATATGGAGTTAGAGGAGATGGTGGATATAGTCGTGTAGGTGGAGAAACAGCTTAAACATAAGGGTACCATTTGGCAAATCCAACCATTAGGCCCTTTTACACCTTGGAAACCCAATTAGATGGCTAACACCGAGGGTGGTCCATCATAGCTGAATGAGGAGGCTTAGGTTGAATACCCTAAAGAGAAGAAAAACACCTTGGTCATTGTTAAAGGTAACAATATTCTTCCTACTTCTCATAACCATGACATTAAATGCTTTCGTTGTTTAGGTTGTGCTCACATTGCTTCATAATATCCAAACAAAAGATTCATGGTTATGAAAGCTAATAATGAGGTTAAGACCATTAATAAACGTGAGTTCTCTTTTTGTTTGTTTATACCAAAACAACCTTTCTTTACAGGGACAAAGATCGTACATTGACTTATCAAAGACTAACTGGTTTTATGTCATCATTCACAGACTTATAGTTCTTAGATCTAAGGTTATTTTTTTGTTTAAATCTTTTTCAATACCTTTGGTTCTTAGGTACAGGGTTACCTCTGAGTTAGGATTCTATCAAACCTGATTTTTGGCTTTCTTGGTTGTTATCTATTTCATTGGGGGTTACTTGACCATAATGATACGACCCAAGTCAAGTTTGAATTTGCCCATAAAATGTATGCTTACTAGTTTTACGACATCAGTAATATTTTTCAAACCGTATATTGGATCGAGTTGAAATTTTACAGGGAGATACTAGACACATAGAGCTATATTATGATTACATTTTAAGTTAAATGAAATTCGAGAACATATTGTTTCAGAGGGTCAAAGTGACCAAAAAAATCTTGTCAAATTTGTTAAACTAGACCTTTATGTACTATTTAAGATATATTTGGAGCTACAGATGAGTTTTTTTTAGATTCAAGTTGGGATGGAAACTATATATCTTAATATTTCCAACCATATATTATAAGTCTAGTTCATCATTCATACGATAGAGAATGACATGTTTGAATTCAGGACCAATGCTTGCCAAGAATGTGCAAGAATTGGAGACTCGGGTAACATAGAGGAATTTTAGAATGAAGACTTTGATTTTATTATTCTAATTTATTTATTTCATGTTGAATAATTATTTTTAATTTGGGTTTGTTTTCTTCTATTAGATATTTTTTAAGGGTTAATTTTATCATTGGACTTATGTTAGTTGATTACTAGTTTAGGCCCATTAGCTTGCAACCCAAAATTGATCAATTAGGATGAGTTAGAGAAGACTATATTATGTTTTTTTTAGTTGCAAATTTTGGCAACAAGTTGAAGAATAAACATGCGTTTTCTTTTTGTTTGTTAGTGGTAAAACAACCTTCTTTGTAAGGAAAAAAATTGTACACTGACTTATTGAAAATTAACTAGCTTCATAATGTCATTCATATATGTATGATTCTTAGATACAATGTTATCTTTAGGTCCAAGTCTTTTTTCAATACATTTGATTCTTACATACATAGTTACCTCTGGGTTAGGGTTCTATGAAACCTGATTTTTGATTTTTTGGGTTGTTATCTACTATCTTAGGGGGTTGCTTGACCATGATTATAAGAACCAAGACATGCCTGAATTTCCCTTTAAAATCTCTACTAACCAATTTTGCGAGATTAGTCATATCTCTTAAACTATACATCAAATTGAGTTGAAATTTTATAGGGAGATACTAAACATATAGAGCTATATTGTGGTAAACTTTTAGGTGAAATGGAGTTTGAGAACAAATTACTTTAAAGGGTCAAAGTTACTAGATAAATTTTATCAAATCTACCAAACTAGACTTTCTTGTACTATTGGAGACATATTTGGAGCGATATGTGGGATTTTTTGTGATTCAAGTTGAGATGGAAACTATATATCTCAATATTTTCAATCATATATTGTAGGTCTAGTAATTCCATACAAAAGAGAATGACATGTTTTAAGTAAAAACTGAAATCTGCCAAAAATATGTGAGAATTAGTTAAAGAAGACTATATTATGTTTTTTTAGTTGCAAACTTGGGCAACAAGTTGAAAAATAAATATGAGATTATCTTTTTTTTTTGTGACAAAATAACCTTTCTTTATACCTAAGAACTAAAAGAATTGAGAAAAAACATGGACCCAGAGATAACATTGTATCTAAGAACTCTAAATGACACATAGAGTAAGCTCTAGGTCAAGGTTATTTTAAACCTGATTTTTAGTTTTTCAGGTTGTTATCTATTTCATTGGGGGTTGCTTGAACACGTGATCAAAAGGTCTGTATCAGTTAGTATCAGAGTTATACTTGAAAATCAAGTTATATCCTTTATTTTCTTCTTGTTAGTTTTGGTTTCCTTAACTTTAGTTATCTATGATTTGGTTTTTGATTATTTTATGTCTAGAGCTTAATATTTTCAGTCTAGGGTTTCTTAAAAAAGGGTGTTATTTTAGTTCGTTGTTGTTTCATAATACATCAATAGCATAAAAAGTTAAAAAAAGAAGAAGAAAAGAACGTTCAAAAGTCACTTTTGTCGAAACTAAAATAATACACAAATAAGGGACAATTTGGACCAAACCAATTTATAAAATTCTCAAATTTTGTATATTGTTTCTAGGTGTCCTAATCGCACCCCATATAAAACCTGTTCTCATTTAGGGATTGTTTGCTATAGTAACTAAGGTTGGGATTAAAACTTGTTGTAATAGGTTAGATTTATATCGAAGGGAATTTTAGTTCAAATAAATTCATAAAATTCTCCAATTTTATATACTATCTTTTAAGGTTATAATTGCTTAGCATATAAAATTTGAGGTCATTTGGAGTTTTTTAGCTATAGGAACTAGATTTGGTATTGAAACTTGTTGTAACGGGTCTAATTCACGTTAGTAATTCAAACTTATTTTGCTTATATTATTTTTTAATTATGTCAGTATAATAACATCATAATCCATATATTTAGGTGTAATTTAAATTTTTCTTATAACCTTTTCAAATGTTTTCTTTCACATCTTAAAAAACATCTATTTTTGTACAAATTCGCTTGATACTCCTGAACTTATAACCATAGTTTTGTCTTTATTTATTTTTATATTTTTCTTGATTTTTAAGTCTTATACACATATTTAGATACGTTGATAAAGCTATTATATTAGGTGTTGATTTTGGTTTTGCAAGAGATGAAAAAAGATGAGATGGAGAAAAAAGACATTATAAACATATTTGAATGAAACATGAGAAAAGTATAAATACGTAAAGAAATTAGTGAAAAATATATATTTCTTGTAAACTAACTAATTTTCTAGTCACTGCAGGAGGATAACTGTAAATTCCCATACTCAATTAGTTGTTGTTAATCCCTGCCTCAGTATTTATTAACTGCTAACACTAATTCTCTAGTCATTGCAGGATCATATATATATATATATAATATATATATATAATAATATAATATATATATATATATATATATACTAGACAATATTTACTAGACAAGTGTGTGTGGAAGGTAGTATTGTCTAGTAAATATTGTCTAGTAAATATTTTACAGAAAATCTTTAAATGACCTCCTATAGTTATTTTTTACAACATTGTAAAGTGTTCATTTAATAATACCACCTCCAAAAATCTGGACTCCCTTGCACTTCTTTGAATTCAAGGAGTGCAAGAAAACGCTTACACCACTAGTGTCAATGGCAACGGCAGTGATGAATGAGATTGAAACTCACAAGGAACTCAAGTGCAAAATCCTGGCTAGTGGTCAAAGATGGAACAGTAACACCACCGAACATGAAGGGATGGAAGACTCCCTTCGAAGCAAAAAAACAGCACAGATGGAGCCTGATACTTGTGCCGCAGTATAGGCTGGTACGTGCACCCATGGGAAGTGACTTAGAGCTGCCAAGGCAATCGTGACTGATGGGTTCAAATGAGCTCTTGCGGTGTGTCCGATTGATAGAATTATGAGCATCACTGCTAGTCCTGAACATGTTGCTTGTCTTATTAGGTAGTTTTTGGCATAGCGGATAAAAATGGATTGAATTGGACTGGATTAGATATATATATTTTTTTTAAGTTATTTAGTATATCTTTGGATAGTATAAAAATCAGTTTTTGTTCTCTTCAAGATTGTTGCAGTGGAGAGATTTTTGTCCCATAAAAAAAGATAGGATAAACTTGTCTAATTTTCTACACAAAGGTTAATCTAAGTTAATAAAAAGATAAAAATAATTATTATTATAGTTTTAAAACTTAACCAGAAGGTCAACCCTGGCCAAGCCCAGGTCACGAGTCATGTCAACCATTAACCCGTAATGATAAAAATAATAATTATTATAATTTTAAAATCAGAATCGGGGATCGACCCGAGACAAGACCTGAATCACAGGTTTGGTTGACTATTGATCCAGGTCAATGTAATGATAAAAAATTTTATTATTATATTTTTAAAACCCAACTTAGAGGTTAACTCGGGGCAAGGCCCAGGTCAAGGGTCGGGTTGATCATTTTCTCGTAAGGATAAAATTAGTTATTATCATAGTTTTAAAACCTGACTTAGGAGTTCACCCGAGTCAAGGCCAGGGTCATAGATTGGGTTTGGCATATTGGACATTATTGAGACACTAATTGTTATGTTCTTAGTGTCTTAATAGAACAATATTGATTGGACAAGACAAGATAGAATTGGATAAGGCAAATAATTGTCTCGTCTTATGTTTGGTATGCTTTCGACTCAATTAAATAATTTGTCTTATTTTGTGTTCGGTAAACACTAGATAGGACCAAATCAACCTGAGGCTTGGACAAGTTCGATTTTAATAAAAAATAGAGGAAATGTTGATTCAACTTGACCTGGTCAAAAACCTGGGTCGATTTGTGACCCAATCAAACCAAGATAAAACACGGTTGAAAAACCCATTGATTTTTTTTGTCAAAACAAGGTTGTTTTTTTTTATAATTTGGTTCACATCAGGTTGACTCTCCTAACCCATGACCCGGATCAACCCGAGTTGACCCTTCCGACTCGTGACTCAGGCCCTACCCAAGTCGACCTCCGAGTTGAGTTTTAAGACTATGATAATACCTATTTTATTTTTATATTGCCTTGAGTCAACTTGGGTTGACCATCCCGATCCGTGATCTAGGCCTTGCCACGAGTCGATTTGTGACTCGGTCGACCCTAGATAAAACACAGGTAAAAAACTCATAGAATTTTTTTTTTGTCAAAATAAGGTTGCTTTGTTTTTTTTATTTGGGTCAACTCGGTTTGACCCTCCTAACTCGTGATCCGGATCAACCCGAGCTGACCCTCCCGACCCGTGACTCGGGCCTTACCCCAAGTTAACCCCCGAGTTAAGTTTTAAGACTATGATAATACTTATTTTATTCTTATGTTGCCTTTGAATCAACTCAAGTTAACCATCTCGATCCGTGACATAGACCTTGCCCCGGGTCGACCACCTAGTCAAATTTTAAAACTATGATGATAACCATTTTTATCCTTACATCAACTCAAGTCAATGGTCAACTTGATCCGTGACCTGGGCCTTACACAGGGTCAATCCCCGAGTCGGGTTTTTCAAATATGATAATAACCATTTTTATCCTTACATTGACCCGGTTTAATAGTCAACCTGAACCGGGCCTGACTCTAGATCAACCCCCAAGTTAAGTTTTAAAACTATGGTGATAATCATTTTTATCCTTATGTTGACTTAGGTCAATGGTCAATTTAACCCCACAACACGGGCCTTTCCCCGGATCGACTCCCAAATCAGTTTTAAAACTATGATAATGAACACTGTTGTCCTTAAGTTAACCTGGGCCAATGGTCAACTTGACCTAGGCTTAGCCCTGGATCGACTAGTGAGTCAGGTTTTAAAATTATGATAATAATTATTTTTATCTTTACATTGACCTAGTCAATGGTCAACCCAACCTTTGATCTAGGCCTTGTCTTGGGTCACCCCTCTAGTTGAATTTTAAAACTATAATAATATCAATAGTCAACTTGACCTGTATTCGGGGCCTTACCCAGGTCTACCTTCAAGTTATGTTTTAAAACTATAATAATAACGACTTTTATTCTTAAATCATCACACCCATGATATGATTGATTACTTTAATAGGTTAAAAGTTTTCCTGTAATTAGTTGGGTTTCAGGTCTTAGAAACATGGAAATGAAAATAGAGGTTAAAAGCAGTGGAAGAAGAATGGGGGATGTTTTATCTTGGAGATATATGTTAGATAAAAATAGGAAAAAAAAGACTAAGAGATTGAAAGACATATTGAGATACAAAGAGAGTCTTGAAAGAGGCTAGGTCTGATTAGGGTGAGAAGAAAAGAAACTTTAGTGTTTATACCCCTTTTTTTTTAACTTTGTTTAGTTCAGTTTGAACCAGTCCGATTTGGTTTGATTTATTCGATTTCAGCTTTCTAAAATAGAAACCAAACCAAACTGAATTTTTAAAAAAAAAATTAATTTTTTTTTTCACGATTCGGTTTAATTTTTTCTTGGTTTTTTGATTTTAATTAGTTTTTTTAGTTTTTTTTGCTTACCCCTACCCCTTTTAATGGAATAAAGATTTCTTCACTAAAATAACCTTGTACATGACAAAAATTAATTTTTGTGTTATCCAAAGATGCACTACACAACTTCACAAAAAAGCTCTTCATGTCTAGTTTAGAGGGGAATGATAAAGTAGCAATGCAAGTCTTTTCTCCTGTACCTTTTTCTTTCTTTTCTACCCTCACTATATGAAGTTGAATGAAGATGAACTTGGCATTTTACATAAATTGTTTGTTTGTTTGTTTTTCTACTATTAATGTTCTTATACATGCTAAAACATTCAACATTTTTAGTTGCACATTTTTATTTTTCTTAAATGATATCCAATGTTTATTTCCCTCGTAGCTTAACGAGCAGATTGCCATTTATCAAATTTAAATGAACAAAATTGTTTTTGCACTACAATAAAGCTTGTAAAGATCTTAATAGGTCACACACAATACTTGGGATTAGACACAAGTTTTTGTTAATTAGCCCTTCACTTACCTTAGCTTATTCCCTTGGGTGCTCGTCTTATCTTGAAAAAACTAGTCACCATATCATCCAATTAATGTCTTGGTGTTCGCTCTTTCAAAGTATGTTTCTTATAGCATCTCAAGTTCTTGAGTTTGAATTCTTTCTTAACTAGATGAAAGGATGTCTGGCTGGCGGACTGGACTAATTATAAATGGGAAACAAGGATGGACCTTCTTCCTTAGTCGATAACCAACCTGTAGGACTCCTACTACATAATCGGCAAATGATTCCCTTCACCTAAATATGACAATGTGATATGCCTTAGCTTTTTAAGCCGAACATACTAGCAATTTAATATGAAGATAAAGAAAGGTAGGTTCAGTTATATGATTTTTCTTATGGTGTTTAGGCTGAAATTATATAATTTGTAATGGAAATAAAGGATAAAGTCTGGATGACACTCTTTGTTAATAGAAGAACAAGGAAGAAAACTCTTTAAAGGAGATGTTGAAAAGTTTTATATTATTTCCAAAAGTTTTACAAGCCTCTAAACTCATCGAAGCTTCAGTTGTGCTAATCTGACTTGTTAAGAAACTTGTAATTGTTTCGCCTGAGCTCTCATCATTGGACCATTTGAATACCTATACACATTAAAAATCCCCTTCCATGTTAAAATCATGATACATATCATCACCCTCGACTTAAAAGTGATTTGTCCTCAAATCAGAATTATCAACATCTTTCAAGTAAAATGACAAGTCTTTTACATTAAAAGTAGCTGAACATTGTAGTCACTAGAAAGGTCAACTTTGTAAGCATTATCATTCACCCTTTCCATAACCTAAAATGGTCCATCAACTTTGGTATCAATTTGGACTTTCATTTTCTTAGGAATCTACCTTTGCTAAAAACAGATCCAAACAAAATCTCTTAGCTCAAGTCTGACCATTTTTCACCCTTTATTAACATGTTTGACATACTTTGTTATCTTCTCATCAGTATGAGATTAAAATTGTTCGTGGAGTTTTTTCATCATTTCTGTCTTTTTAACCTCATCCATATAAGTCATCTCATCAATTAAAATAGGTACCAAATTAATAGGAATGAAATGATTAAAACCATACACTAGGATAAGAATTCATAACAAACAAAAAGTCCATAAATCAAAAGGAACCAGATAACATAACTCATACAATAGCTATTAGTCTATGTTATATTGTCTTATTGAACTTCAATTGATCTAAAACTTTAACCCAATATTAAATAATATATTTGAAAACTCTGGGTAAATTTTTAGTTCGATCCAACGGTCAAATTAAGAGTTACATATGTTGCCATAAAACTTAACAATTAGGAACATTACAAAAGAAATCAAATCTAATTGTTTTTCCATTGCCTGAATCATATCATTCCCTCTCTCTTCAAGATAATTCATTCTCTAATAAACAACAAGAATAATTGATATGTTATTATCTTTCATAAAATTGTTCATGTTTTCTTCAACCCAATATATAAATTATGGGGTTGGAATTAGTTCTGCACTGTGAGGAATCAAATCATTATCAATTGAATCTTTTACTGAAATTTCAGATTCTAAACCCTCCATTCCAATAAAGTTCAAGTAGCCATTTCATTAGCCTCTTGTTTAAGTCTTAGGAGCTCTTTC
This sequence comes from Populus deltoides, assembly GCA_015852605.2. Classification (NCBI taxonomy): domain Eukaryota; kingdom Viridiplantae; phylum Streptophyta; class Magnoliopsida; order Malpighiales; family Salicaceae; genus Populus; species Populus deltoides. The sequence goes on along the minus strand of CM027570.2, from coordinate 32,714,743 downwards.
CTCACCAACAATTGCCTCCAACAATATTGTATGAAAGTAGTAGCTAATAATAATTTCAAATTATTTGAATGATAATCATTGTTGCTCTCTTTTGTTTTGCATCCTTTTAGTGTTGAATTGGAGCTCCATTCTTCACGTTCTTTATTTGTTTCTTTATAGACCTTTGTAATTCGTTTAGCTGAGCGCTTCCCATTCGGCTCCAATTCAGCATCCACGACAGCATTTCATTGCACCCTATGAGGCTACCTTGATGGGGTTGCAAATTGTTCATTTGCATAAGGGCATCTTTATGATCATGAATTCCTGACATTACTTCTCAAATCTCGTCATGAGATCATTACAACCAGATAAGATGCGCTTGTTCCAAACTGACTCTCCTTGGAACTTTGTCTCTTTCTCCAACCATAGTATATCAATTTCTCACAACTCACATAAATCTGAAAAAAAAAATGTCTTTCAACTCAAATAACAATTTTAACGAAAAATATGAACAACCACCAAAATCAGCAAGGAAAAACTTGTTCCAATCCAAGTCAAAGAAAACAATTTGTTTCAATCCATAATCCTTGATATTTCTAATCTCATGTCAGCCACATACTAAGTCCCAAGTCAATTCTGAACTCTTAGCTTTGATACAAAGATGATGAGCCTTAGCTTCTTAGCCTGAACAAACTAGCAATTTGATATGAAGATGAAGGTAGGTTTGGTTATATAGTTTTTTTCTTATGGTGTTAATTCTAATGTGTATGGGCATTCAAATGGTCGAATGACGAGACCTCATGCGAAACAACTACAAAATACCTTAACAAGTTAGATTAGCGTGACTGAAGCTTTGATGAGTTTGAAGGCTTGTAAAACTTTTGAAAATAATATAAAACTTTTCAACTTCTCCTTTAGAGAGTTTTCTTTGTTGTTCTTCCATTTCCAAAATTGATTGAAAAACAAATCAGACTTACCACTCTTAATCACAAAAGAGTGTGACATCTTTATCCTAATAAGAATTCCTTGTAGCGTCTTTGATTTATCAAAGAGTTTCATTCAGATTTTATCCCTCATTTTGATTACAAATCATGTAATTCTCATCCTAAATATCATAATAAAAAAACTATATAACCAAACCTACCTTCCTTCATCTTCATATTAAACTACTAGTTTGTTTAGGTTAGGAAAAGGCAAATCAAAATATCTTTTGAAGTTTAGAGCAAGCCCCTCCCTATGGTTATAGGATGCCTTTGTTCTTTCATTTACCAGCAACATACCATCTTTGTAATGGGATAAACATGACAATGAAAGCAATGCCAATATAAGAAGTATCCAGCTCATGTTAAAGACCAAATGATAGGGCAAGATTGGAAATTACAAGAATTGAACTGAAAACCAAATGCTAGCTCTTCTTCAAGCTGTTTTTCACATAACAATAGAGAGCCCACTTACAGTCAACAAAACATTATATCAAACAGAATTAGCTGAGGTTCTCATTCCTTCGTTGTTGTTAAGAACTTGGAACACATGCAACTTGCTCAGGCAGGATAAGAATGCATGGTGTGATCCATGATAAAAAGAAATGATAAGAGAGGGCTAGGAGTTGAATGTTATAATCACAACAATTAACAGAGAACAAAGTTTCACATATCAAAGAGATAAAATAAAGCTTCCTCCAGCGCTTGGTCAAATGAAAAATTACAATAGAAGTGTTCTTGCAGAATTATACCATTTAAACAGACAGCTTAATTAAGAAATGTCAGGGGCTAAATAATGATCTACTTGCACGAAAATTGTGTAATTTTCAATCACCTTACATATGGTGGGTAACCACAGAAGTGATCTCCTGAAGAAACCAATGAAATGCTGAACCAAATCTAAAAATGAGTACGCCGCAGAGGTCTTTCTAAACTGGACCTGGAACTTTAGCTTGAAACGGTGTACTAGGCAAAGTGTCAACCCCGGTTTGACTATGGTTCATAGCAAACAGGCACTGATCAAAATGAGAATAGAGAAATTAACACCCCCATTATTTTTTCAAAATCGAGGATGTTTTACAGTTACACAAAAGCAAATCCGAAAAGTACTAAGAATCATTCAGAATCGCTTTTGAGGCTATAAATATTGCCAATCACTCCAACAATACTAACTATTATAGCCAATATTAACATCAGCCATGACAAAAACTTCTCTCCAACGTTTAAATCCTCCCCACTGTGACTTAACCTCAATGCAACAAGAGAAGGGAATATAAAACCTAATGAAACTGCCGTTGTTGCCCCTGTAAATTTGAAAGCAGTCCAAATATTTGGAATCATAGTAGACCCAAAATAAATCAGTGCCAATAGAACAGCTGTTAAGGCCAAAGACCTCTTCCTACTCTCTGAAAGCGGAGCTGATCCCTCAAACACCAAGACATCCACTGTTTGTCTTAAAGAGAAATGAACAACAGGAAAAACGAGAACCAAATGAAGAATGTAGCCAATCCTAACAATATAATTCAAGGCAGAGCTAAAACGAATTCCAAGGTCCTTGTCAAAATTGGTCAACACATCAGATTCAGTATCCTTGCCAAAAAGTAAATAACCTGATATCGCAGTTGAAGCATAAACCACAACGCAAAGAACAGTGGTGATCCTGCCCACCCTGTTCATTTTCTGAGGTGATCGTCCTTCAAGCTCGTTGTATATAGGCTGAACATTGAAGTGGCAAACATAAGCGTTTGTCATGATCGGAATCACCACAAGCAAATCCAAAATAGCCTGCTTCGAACCAAAATCAAGAGTCATCCTAGGGGACTCAATTTTCCCTTCAATGAGCTTAACAAAAGCAACAATAAAACATACCACAACAAAAACCACAGCCAGAGCCACAGAAGCAGCCGAAGTCAAGCTCAAAGAATCAATCTTATCCAATGCACAAAGGGGTGCTAAAAAAACCACCACAACAACCAAAATCACCAACTTCCTATGATCCCAAAACCCATTTCCTAACCACTGGTCGAAAACCCCGACATGATGGAGCGATCCTGACATGACATCACCTATAATTATCAAATACACAACCAAAACACCGGCATTGTTTACAATGATGCAAATTTCAGACAAAACCTTGGCAGGTTTCCCTAAGGCAAACCGAACAACTTCACCATAAGAAGAAGCCTTAAACCGAACTGAAAACCTAACTAACAATTCAACACTAATTTCAGACAAAATACCCATGACTATTATCAAAACAAATCCCAAAACCAATCCAAGAACCTTCATTGTAGCAGGTAAGGCCATAATCCCAGCCCCAATAATGGAAGTAGTGAGATTAAAAACGGCGCCATAAATACCAGAATCTTTACTTGTTTTCTTTTTCGAAACGAGTGGATAATCATCAATGTCAAAATCATCTTGATCGTCGTCGTCAAGACTTTGGCCATTGCCAATAAAATTCTCAACTTCATGAAGAGGGTGCAATTTGATGTGGGTTTTTCTTTGGGGTAATGGGTTTTGAGGATCATCGCGTATTTGTAAATCTACGTATGAGTTATTTGATATGGTTGTGTAATTGCTATCCATTGTATGTACAAGCACAACACAAACTGAAGAAAATGTATGAAATGGGAAGACTTACAGGATGGATGGAATAGATTGGGTTGTATTGAAGAGCAAAGCAGTTGTGTTGGATTGAATTCAACGCAGATTGGGGGTGGGGGGGGCCTGGATCTCTCTCAGGGTCAAACGTTCTCTTCTCTTGATTTGAAAGGAAGACCGGTATAGCGAGAGAGAAAGAGGAGAGTTTGAAGAGAATGAGGTATTGCTATTGGTGGTTCGGGAAATCTCCCTCTTTTTTTTTCTTTTTTTTTTTGTGTGTGCATAACTAAGATTCACAACACGTCATCTAGGACCCACAGAAATAATTACGTGGCAACCTTTATGTTTATTTACTTATTTTTGGGTTTAGAGCAATTAGTTATTCCATTGGGTTATTTTATAAGAAAATATTTTTTTGTCAATATGGAACAATTTAATAAAATTACAAGTTTAGAAACAAAATTATTTCCTATTCAAAATCAAAACAATTAATATAGATAATTGACTTTTTTATTTTAGGTGAATAAGCTAGTCACAAAGTAAATTAGTATTTCTCTCTATTGGTAATCATGAAGATATAATGAAACATATATACAACTTATTGAAACTTTAATTAAAATAAAAGCATTCAAATAATTTAAGATATTATCTATTAATGAAAAAAATTATCACATTGCTAGTCTTATTGATGATAAAAAAAAAATCCATTATTTTAACGGATGCTATACTTCTCTAGTCAAATATAATCATTTTTCGTACATTAAAAGGACTTAAAAGCATAAGAGATAAGGACTCGAAACAAAAATTAAAATATAAAATAAGACAATAAAAAACTATAGAATTAAATCCATAAAGATCTTGATTTTTTTTAAATAAAGATAAAAAATAAACAAAAAAAGACATGTATTTGAAGATCCAAATCTAAGACAATTGTTGAAAATTTGTCTTAAAAACATGGTTGATGAGCATATTTGAGTCTAAAAAAATAAAATTTATTTATTTACAAGGTTAAAACTTTATTAGAAATTATTCTCCACCAAAATTTCTTTAATATAAAACATTAACATGATTAAAACAAATTGTATCAATAAGTAATTGATCTCAAGAAATCCTTGGTTGACATGTTATTGTGAAATTAAAATTTTTTTATCTTACATTGAAAAAGAAAAGAATATTTTATAGTTTATAAAGTGGAAAGTCGTAGAGTCATAAATGATTCTTAACAAAGGTATTTAGATTTAACTCATGCATCTGGGTTAGGCTCAAGCTTAAGCGTGAGCCTCAAGTTCCAAAACTTAAGTTTTTTTTTGTCAATCTATTTTGAACTTGAATTTTAGTTTATTATAAAATAATTTTTTGAATTATAAATTTTTTTTATCAGCTTGTGAATAAATAGTATAAATAATCATTTTTTCTAAATAGTTTTTTCAAACAAAAAACACTAAATAGTTTTTTCAAACAAAAAACATGTGGTTTTTAAGATAAAAAAAACCATTAGGTTTTTATTCTTTTTATGATATATCATTAAGGTAAAATGGTGTGAATTAATTATGGTAATTAGTATAATTCATTTTGTATAGTTTGGGTTTTAAAAGTCAATATAAATAGAGGTTAAATGCACAATGTTCTGTACACCTTGTAGTAGCTCTCAAGCCTTTTTTTTTTTTTTGCTTTTCTTAGTTTCTTCTTACTAAGTTTTTTCATACATTTTAGAGTTCCAGTTTTTGTTGAAAGATTGATGCGCAAGCTTTTTTTTAGAAAAATAGTTATTTTTTCTTAGCTAACTTTATTTTTTCTTGTTTTTATTTTATTTATTTAAATTATTTTTCAATTTTTTCTTTGTGAAGGTAATATTTTTCCTAGTTTTTTTTATCAGTAATATTAGGTTTTTTTTTTTTAGTTTTTTCTATATAAAAGCTTGTAATAACCTTTCAAAAAGTGAAGCATGTGATGAATAAAAATTAAGTTTTTTTTTGTCTCCCCATACTTATAGCCTTTATGGTCTTTAAGAGTTTTGATTTGTAACAAATTTATGTATCCTTTGCTCTGGTCTGTATTAATTAATATCAAAGCCCAACAATCATTGGTCGTTATTTTACTTTATTATGTGATGTACGACAAACATGGCTGAAAAAGGTTGCAAAATACAACATGCTTGTGTAGAAGGGAATACAAATATTATCCCTAGAAAAAAAGATTTCCAAGAACTAATGTGTTATTTTCATCTATTTTAGTTGATGTCATTTGAAATCATAGTGGTAGGATCTACGATGGGAAGACCCACAAAAAAAAATTGTTTTAAGTATATATAATTAGGTGACCTGCACAAAGGTGTTGTGTTAAGGGCCTATGATGAGGTGAATTGTATAAAGGTGTTAAGGACTCGCGATGGGGTGGCTCATGCACAAAAGAATATTCTGATGAAAAACAATTTCTAATTAAATATTGAACTCGATGACGAGTTCCTTCCAACTTGGGGAGACTAATTGATACTGATTAGCCCACAAATACTATCAAGGATCCATTACATATTCCAATTATTCCAATCACAAGCTCCAAGACAAAAGCATTAAAGGAGGCAATGAATGAGCTTGTTATAAAGGTTTTGGTTAGGGCTGATTTAAAGATCCATTGAAGCATCAGAAGGAGGTATTAGTCTATCTAATCCAAGTGTAAGAATGGCTCAATCCATGTTCAACATTGGTCTGATATGTCCAGCATTATGGAATCCTTCTCTAGCCAAGATTTTCTAATGTTATAATGATTCCACGTAAGCAAATATTCTCTTATTAATTTAAAGAAGATTTTATTTAGGTCTGATTTCTTAGTTAGGAATGATTATTTAATAATTCTCCTAATCTAGAAAGGAAACTAATAAGGCAACAACAAAGGTATATATTTGTATTTATTATTGTCTAGGTATTATAAAGAAACCTAGATCTATAAGGAAAAACAAGAGGTGGTGGAATTAATTCGACATTCACATCAGATTTTCCTAGTCTATTTGGAACAATTAGAGGTAGCAACTCTTCATAAAGTTACAAAGAAGGTTTATTTCAGTTATAAAAACTTTTTAAGCTAACAAATCAAACTTATCTCTTTTAGTTCTCTTTGGTTATTTGTGGTAGCATGGAGAGTCTTTATTTTAATTTTAATTTTTAAATGTCTTGGGTTTATTTTAATTTAGTTTTGAATCTGATTGTAACTAGGTTTCATATCAGTCTACATCTTGGGCAAATGGGTTCAAATCATCCTACTAGTTTTTATCAATTAGGGTATTTTTATTTGGAATATATAAACTCCTTGCAAGACACTTTTTATTGAGGTTTTGATTAATATTGTTGTCGAACTATTGTTCTTAAATGTTGACAGATTTTCTCATATTATTTGGTTCTCTAAAGAACTAAAACCGATTTATCAAAGGTTAACTAGCTTCATGACACCTTTCTTATACTTGTCATTCGAGAATTGGTATTTATAGGGTGGGGTTCATATTCCAATAGTATTGGTGTACTGAGATAAGTTTTCATTGTGTCACACTCCTACTAGACATGTTTTGATTTTTCGAGATTCGTTGTCAATCTTATTGTGAGTTGCGTGACAATGTGATCACGAGGTTCACATCACTAATACATGAGTTTTTTTTAGGAAAATAGATATTTTCCTTGGTTAACTTTATTTTTTTGCTATTCTTTATTATAATTCTTTATAGTTTTTTCCTATTTAAAAGGAGTATTATTCCTAGTTTATTTTTCATATTCAGTACTATTAGTGTGTTCTAGTTTTTTTTTCTATATAAAGGGTTGTAATAATGTTTAGGCAAATGGAGATTATGATAAATAAAAATGAAGTATTTTTGTTATCTCCCTATACTCATGGTTTTTTTGGTTTTTGAGAATTTTGACATGTAATAAACCTCTTTATCCGTCGCTCATGTTTATGTTTTGAGTTGTATTTTTAGAGTTTGTGGACCTTGTTTAATAGTTCAATTAAATAAGATGGTATTGTTGGAATCTTATGAGCTAACTAGTGGAGAGAGGATTAAAGGATTTTTTAAGATATATATATTCAATTTAAAACTAACTTGCTTTTTTTTGTTTCCACTTTCCATTCAAATAAATAAATATAATTTTATTTTTTTGAAATAATTTTCTCATTTTTTTGGGAAACATCCTTAACATTTTTTATGTTATTAAACTAGTTTGTATATCCGAACTACCTGGGGAGAAATTAAAAAACTTTTAAATATAAAAAAAAGTGTTCATGTCTTAGAGAATTTTTCTAGGCATTAATATAGTCATTTTGACTATTTTTTCTTATCAAGATATTTTCTTCTTTTTATTAACATATCTCTTGTTTATTTTAGCATATGCAAAAATTTATACTGAAATCATTCTTTTTGTTAAAAAAAAAACACTTTGTGATTGTTAAAGCAAGTTAATAAAAAATATCAAAATAGTATATCAATATTTTATATGTAATTGAAAGTTAAAAAAAAATCATAAATATGATAAAATCATGTTCAAAATATATTTAAGTTTTTTTAAGAAAAGACTTGAATCGAAATTTCATGAACAATTTATTATTTGTATTATTATTTTCATATCATATCATAATAATTTAAAAAATTATTAAAATCTAAATAAAAATTTATAATAGTACTTAAAAACTATACCAAAATTAAAGGGTAAGTGAATCTGCTCAATTTCTTTCGTAGAGCAAAAAAACAAAAACAAAGAAAAAAAAAGAAAAAGAAAAAAATTTGAAAAGGGCAAGGCCTAGTGCCTGACCTATCAATAGTAGACCAATAGGCCAAACCCGCGCACCTGACCCTACTTTATTTTTTTTTGTTGCCTACCCTTTTAAAGAAAAATAGACAAATGACACGTCGTTTGTCTCTTTAAAGAAGATATTGCATCCCCCGACCTCTAGGCTTAGATATATATGCTAACATTTAAGCTACGACTCAAAGTTGTTATCATGTGGATTAAATAAATATATTAACTTTCTTCATTGTTCATATAAACATTAAAGGACCAGAAAAGGATTTTAGTATTTTTTTTTTAGTTGTAGGTAATCTTATTCCATGTCAAGCTCAACCTTAATATTGCCTTTTAGCCAAAATGAAATAACAAACTCCATTAAGTGATAAAACAAATGTTTTAACATTAAAAAATAATTATATTTAAAATTTACAATTATATATTAAAGAAATTTAATTATTTTGTTTTCATTTAAAAATTAAAAAAATAAATAGCTTTACCAAAACAACCATGCGAGATCCCTTCCTCCACCTTTTGTACCTATCCATGGTTGAAACAAGAAATGGCTTTGTTTGTTTTTGTGGTCGAAGAGCGAGTTTGCAAAAAAATTGAAAATTATTTTTTTATTTTTTGTGTTTTTTAGATTATTTTGATGTTGTGATGTCAAAAATAAATTTTAAAAAATATTATTGTAACCCCAAGAATGAACTTATACAAAAACAAAATTCAATTAATTAAAAAATATATTATGGAAGACAAAAAAAGTATGACTCAAATTGTGAAAAGGAAAAAGAAATAGGGTCAAAGCATAATTAAGAATAATGGGGCTATAAATACCCCATTTCTTCCTTCACGAGGATAGCAGCATAAACACAAAATAGGGGAGAAATTCCAGATTTTTTCATGAAAAATTTGAGAGAAAAACACTAAAGTTTGTCAAGATTTTACAAGTCTTAAATAGGTTGGTAGGTAAAACACCATTTGGTAAGAGAATTTGTAAGAAACATGTGAAGAAATTGTGAGGAGAAAAGGGGAGAAGGTTGGCTGCATGCAAGGAGGGAAGGGTTGGAATTTTTCAACCAATTATGAATTGAAATTCAAATTATCCCCAAGTATGGAGTCCAAAACTCAATTATATGAATTAACTTAAATTCAATTAGAAATTGTGTAATTATCTTGAATTGAAATTAGGGTTCTTGAACAAAATTTGAAGGAAACATAAAATTGTTTTGAATTTGACTAATTAGAGTTTTATAGGTTGTCTTGAATGTGAAATTATGTAAAAACAACAAAGAAAAGTCAATGGAAAAAGGATCCAAGATGGCCGACCACTAAGCGAGTGAGTGGGAAGAGTAGAATTTGTGATTTTCTTTGTTAATTGCTTATGATGTGTTGTTGTAATATAAATAATAGCTAGAAAGGATAATTATCATATAGGAAGGAGAAATGAACCCTTGGTTCCCTTAGGCCAAGTTTTAGTCAAGACAAGTTTAAGGAGGAGGAAGGAGAGTTTTGAGATTTCATATGATATTGATTAGTGAATTAAGTGTAGTAGAAAGTTTACTAATAAGTGAAGCACAATAACTTAATGATAAAGGAACTTTGCAAATCTATCTCATGTGTTATGTGGGGTAGAAATGAGTTTATGGGTCATATATATGGCCTATAGCTTGTCGTAGGAGGAGTTGTGAAATGTAGGAAAATTATAGAAGTAATAATGTGTATATTTCTTGAAATAGTTCTTGACCACCTTACACAGAAAGGAAAAATTTGCCTAAATGGCCTGAGGAGGTCATATTTAGGAAGGTGAAATGGAGATAATTGGAGATTCATTTAAACCATTGATGAAAACTGGACAGATTCATCGTCTTGATCCCAAAAAGGATTAGGGCCTAAAGTTGATACAATTTTGGGGGAGGTTTCTTCAGAAAAGTTATAGCCAAAGATGTTAGCTTTCCAACGAGTCTGACCTTGCATAATTTGAAGCTCTAGAACTCCAGATATAAATAAATATATGAGGAGCGGACGAGATGCCACCTTTGTTGGCAGATTTGACAAATTGACAAGACAAAGAAATTTAGTCATGTTAAGGGTTAGTCATGTTAAGGGCAAAATCAGGTTTTCCTCCTAGAAAATGTGTAGCGTCGTGTCTTGGTGTTCGAAAGGAAATAAGCCATATTTGAAACTAAATTTGTGATGTTAGTTATGATTTGGATAATGAACCATAATCTTAATAGATGTAATGAAAACGTAAATGTAAGGAAACAATTGTAAAAAAAAGAGAGTAAATGTTGTTGTTATTATTATTGTTATTATGCAAAATGTAAATTGAGTAAGGAACAATATAGTATGCTTGTGGATGTAGGAGGGACCGTAAGAGGGGCACAATAGCAGCAAGGGAGCGCAAGCCAAGCTTCTGTAGTAAGTAGGTGTCCTATACCTATACTTTCTTTAAATAATGGTATTTTAGTGATTTGTTCAATTCTTGGATTTCATATCTATGGATGAAGCCAAAAGGAGAAAAGATAAGATGAAATAAATGAGAAAAGAAAATAGACTTGATAAAGAATAATGAGCTATATTAATGGACTTCATTGACAATCACTTCTCAAATTTGATTAGTCGATCTCGAGTACAGGAGGCTAATGATGTTAATAAGGTTTACTAACATCGGTATGACCATTTCAGACAATGAGGGACACTGAACTTGATTAACTATTTGGGTTAAGAATAGTTAATGATATTGATGGGTGACGTCAATATCAGCAGTCCCATGAAACTTGATTAGCTATTCCTAATGTGAAAGCTAATGATATCAAGAATCTTTGACATTGGCATTCCCGAAAATATTCCAAGGTGTTATGAAAAATTGATTAACTATTCTAGATTAGAAATAGTTAATGACATCAATTGGTTGCATTGATGTTGGAATTCATGTTTGAGATTTAGGATAATTAGGATGAGATTGAGTAATGAATAATAGAAATGTACGGGTTGTTTGTTGATAACTTGGGACCTCTCGATATAGGGAAGACTTTGCCAAAATTTCTACTAAAATTTAAGTGAACCTTGTATGAATCCGGTTTAAAAAAAAAATACCATGTTTTCCCCTTTTCATGATTGATGAGTGATCCCGGAAATGAGGATGTTACATTTTGGTATTAGAGCATCTGGTTGAAATTTCAAGGATTGGAATATTAATATGACTTTGAAAACATATTACAAGATGGTTCGTACACAACAAAGAGCTAGGATTGACCTATCTCTTGTACAGAGAAGAGGGTATAACTCGTCGTATGGTAGTGAAATAAAAGGGGATCCACTAACAGATATTGCTTCCCACCTACCTGCAACATCAGCTCACTTTGAGAAGAGTGAATCAGTAGAACATCAAGATGACTCTACATCCCATCTGGCAGAGGTATCATTGCCTAGGGCAACAGATGGACAGGGACAAGATGATAAGCCCTCGCTAATGGCACTGACAGTTGCACTTAACTCGTATTTAGACCCTGCATTCATAGAGCAAATGATTAAGGAAATGGTAGTAGGGATGACAGCAGAAGCATCTAATACCACTCTTAGATCGGAGAGAGTGATCACCATAATCCAATGAGTAAAAGGTATGTGGGAGATGGGTTGTGCGAGTTACTCAAGGGAGGAAGACGCTGAAATAGTCGGGCATTGGTTGAGAAAAGTGGAAAGGGTTATAGATCCAATGCAAGTGCCAAAGGGAACACGGGTAAATTGTGTAACCCAATTGTTGACGGAGAGCACCCATTTTTTATGGGAAACTATCAGAGAGAGGAGAGCAAGAAAATAGTTGAGGTGGAGAGATTTTCGATAGGAATTTGAGGAGAAGTACTACTCCTGGCAGCATAAGAAGGAGAAAGAATAGGAGTTCCTTGATCTGAAATAAGGGGACATGATAGTTCTGGAGTATGAGAGGAGGTTCCAAGACTTATCAGTTTTTGCCACTATATACCTACCGACTAAGCTCCATAGTAGAGAGGTTCCAGGACTTATTAGTTTTTGCCATCATATACTTACCAACTGAGCTCTATTTGGTATAGAGGTTCATGATAGACTTAGGCAGAAATTGAAGGTAATCTTGATAGCTATGTAGTTTCAGTCCGTTTGGGATTAAGTGTGGGCTACTCAAGGTATGGAGAGGGTAATGAAAGACACCCCGAAGCTAGCAAGTGAGTAGAGTTAAGTAGCTGGGTTTAAAAGAAGGGACTTTATGCTTTCTATAGGAGGCCCCCTCTTCCAAAAAAAGGGGAAAGTGGATAATCATTTGGGTAATTTCAAAGAAGAGGGGGAAGCTTTGTTCCTAAAAGGAGTTCAGGGGGAGCTAGGTGGGCTAGTACTGGGGGATCTTCATGGAGCCAGACTCGACAAGGGGCCAATACAGCAAGAGAGTCTACGAAATAAAAGGGACCCATATACCCATTGTGTATGAGGTGTAATAAAAAAAACACCCTGCGGATTGTTCGGCAACTCCAGGAAGATGTTATGTCTACAAGAGTGAGGGGCATCGATGGAGGGATTGCTAGTATTTGGAGAGAGGCTATTTTTATTGTGAAGACACTGGTCACAATAAGAGAGAATGTCCTCGTAGAGCTACCGATAGGGCATAGGGATAAGGAACTGTTATGCAAAGTCAACAACAGCCTGTTACAGTTGATCAGCCTGCACGGCCTACTCAATCAAGAGTGAGTGCCTATAGAGGTCGGCCTAGGTTTCAGAAGGAAAGGACTCGAGGAAAAATATACCATATGACTCAAGAGAATCTGGGAGCTACGTCAGACATCATGACAGGTATATTACAACTAGGTCTAATACAAGTTTATGTTTTATTTAATCCTAGAGCTAGTCATTCTTTTGAAGCTTGTCGAATTGTCAATTATTTGCATGTATTACCAAATAGACTGAGTGTAGGAGTGATAATTAGTACACCCTTCAGAGAGAATATAAATATTAATAATATATATAGATGGTTAACGCTATACATTGGAGGGGTAAAATTAAGGGTAGACCTCATGCCTTTAGAATTGCATTATTTTGATGTAATTTTAGTCATAGATTAGTTGATTAGGCATAGAGCACAAGTAGATTGTTTAACTAAAACAGTAACTATCCAAGGAATGGGTGAGAAAAGGGTAGTATTTACGGGAGAGAGAAGAGTAGTCCTGAATTCTATAATCTCAGTCATGATGACCGAAAACGTTAATTAGAAAAGGGTTCCTTGCTTGGTTGTCCCATATGAGGGAATTGAAAAGGGGGAGTATAGAATTGGCAAACATTCCTATTATAAGGGAATTCTTGGAGGCATTTCCGGAGGAGTTACTTGGACTTCCCTTAGTTAGGGAGATAGAAGTTTCCATCAAAATGGTAGTGATTCCCGAATGGATAAATCTAGAAGCATTAGAAGGAGACTAGATAGGGAATTGTAAAGAATTATGATAGTACATCATATTGAATGAATATATATATATATATATATATATATATATATATATATATATATATACCGTTTGATTTTTCTTTTACGATAATATTGCCTTCAATATAATTATTTCTGAATGTTATATTGTTGCATGTTCATCATATGCACGACCAGAGTAACATTTTAGATTCTATATCTTGTGTGTTATTTAGAACTAAACAAATGTTAATGTATTTTGTCTTTCAAGAAACTATATGACTTGAATTGTAATAACATCCTTTAAACTGAATGTCTGAACATAAACTGTATTACTATGTATTCGTAACCTTCATGTATATTTGTTTCTTTTATTTAAGTATTAAATTATGTCTAATTTTAGAATATGAATATTTGGGATATTGTGGTTTTACCATTGAATATTATGATGTTTAAGATTTAGGATAATTGAAATGAGATTAAATAATGAATAATAGAAGTGTACAAGTTATTTGTCGATAACTTGGGACCTCTTAGTATATGAGAGATTCTATCGAAATTTTGGTGAACCTTGTATGAATTCGGTTTAAAAAAAACATTTATCATGTTTTTTCATTATCGTGATTGATATATGGTCTCGAAAATAAAAATGTTACAATTATTTTAATACATTCCAAACAAAAAAAAATTAAAAAGCAATTACTACCACAATTTCAAACGAGTTTAAAAAACCAAAGCTTCAAATTGCTTGAACATTCAAAAAAATCAAAGCTCCAAATTGCTTGAACATTCAATTTGGACTCCTTTGTTTTGTGATAAACAATTTTGTCTTTTTTCATTTGATTTATATAAAAATCGTATTATAAATACCCCTTCGCATAAAGCTATTTTTGTTGTTGCCCTTACTTCACAAGAAGCAACAACAAGAGCATCCTCAGTTGCTAAATATAGGCCAAGAAACTAGTTGATTTGCAGAGAATGCCGCACAACAATTTTCTTGAGCAATATGAGACAGCGAAACAAGCTAACCAAGAGTTCCTCCATAAAATCCTGTGTTTCACTCACAAACAACGATAATCAGCAGCAAAGAACAATGAAAAGAAATCATGAGCATATAGTGTAGCACAATGCCAAAAAAAAATTGAAAAACAAGAGAGTTTGAATAAATGTGTCTGTTCTATTAATAATACTACATTATAACATACCGCCAGTGATGAGCTGTGTGCATTTTGAGGATGTTGAATAGGTAAAGGTTACCAACTGGCTACAGGGAGAGAGACGCCTTTGCTAATAACTGGCATTCCTATCCATGCATATCTGCACTACTAAACACCTCTGTAACAAGCATTTGGGACAGTTACATCAGCAGCACAAGAAATGTCACTATGAAAGAGAATAACTTGCTTACCAGCCCATCCCCTATTTCTGCACTGTGTACAGAACTTACTGGAAAATGGTAACTGGCCAGAGGCTAGCCAATTGCCTGGACAAGCTTGGCCTTTGATAAATGGTAACATTCTTGCCTTGAATCATGGGCATCATCCGAGCAAAATTCTCAGCTCTTCCGTACTGAGAATGGACAGAAATGAAAAACAAAAAGGGATAAAAGGTCTATTTCTAACTGTTTAAGCAAGAAAATGAAATCTACAGTGTGCATGACTGCATGGAATGAACTCTATGGAAACCGTTGCATTGCAAGCAGATCCTTGTGTGAACTTAAGTTCATTTACCAGTGGTAAAATCTACGTAATTCTAAACTTTTTAGCATAACTAAAGTTTCATTAGATTGAGATGACTTCTATGAATTGTCAATGTCAATACTAGCAAACCAGGAAGAGCTTTTCATATAATGGTTTTTGAGCAATTCCAACCAATAGGGTGATCAAAATCTGACAAGAAAGATAGGAAAGCAATTCTGACAGTTAAAGCTTCTACCACCCAGGATCTTCTTCTTCTTCTTATGAATCTTCAATGCCAATACTATCAAACCAGGAAGAGCTTTTCATATAATGGCTTTTGAGCAATTCCAACCTATAGGGTGATCAAAATCTGCCAAGAAAGCTAGGAAAGCAATTCTGACAGTTAAAGCTTCTACCACCCAGGATCTTCTTCTTCTTGTGAATTTTCAATGTCAATACTAGCAAACTAGGAGGAGCTTTTCATATAATGGCTTTTGAGCAATTCCAACCTATAGGGTGATCAAAATCTGACAAGAAAGCTAGGAAAGCAATTCTGACAGTTAAAGCTTCTACCACCCAGGATCTTCTTCTTCATACCAATTTTTACCCCCCCACACTGAAAACACACGAAGAAAGGAAATAGTGAGCACAGCCCGCACATGGGTTTACATAACCACAACCTCCAATCTTATATGCTGATTAAACATGTTTACCATAAGTCATGATGGTACCCATCATTCACTATCCAATAACAGTTGCCGAAATAGAATAATATAAAAGGACAGTAGGAAACAAACTTTAACTAGTTGCAGAACTCAGCATGTAATGCAACAACAAGAAAAACAGAACAAAGTGGATGTTGGCTGGTTTAGCTGATAATTTCACTTGGTGACATGGGAACAAGCCCCTTTTGTGTGGTCTAAAGTCTGATGGGCATTCCAAGAAATCACAACCATCAAAGAAACAAGATTCTTGAATCCCCCAATCCTATCAAACAAATACCTCGCTTCCCTCATCAGCCCACTTCCACAATACCCTGTTATAATCGAATTCCATGATGAAACATTTCTGTCCGGCATTTCATCAAACAACTTCCTATCATTCTTTATAGCACCAGTCTGCAGAAACCCAGTTAACATTGCGCTCC
The DNA here is from genome assembly GCA_015852605.2 of Populus deltoides. Classification (NCBI taxonomy): domain Eukaryota; kingdom Viridiplantae; phylum Streptophyta; class Magnoliopsida; order Malpighiales; family Salicaceae; genus Populus; species Populus deltoides. The sequence continues at coordinate 32,698,166 of CM027570.2, read as the reverse complement.
CACTAACAACATTGCGCTCCGACATTGTTTAAAATATAGTTTTCGCTCCATTAATCAATCCAGCATTCGCGTACCCAGATAGCAAGAATGAAGTCGAACAGGTGGCGGGCCTCTTTGACTCGGCCCAGTTTGCCCAGCTATTGAATAGTGTGGCTTCACTCCCGACGGATTACCTAAAACCTCATTATCAGTTTCATCCAAATCTTTTGATTTTATCAATTTTATCCTAAATCTAATCGACATTAGATAATGTCATCTCGCAATGCATTCACTATTAATGATAGCTTTCAAAGGCGCTAAATCTCAATATAATCTAAAAGATAATTTTAGTTTCAAATTACAGTAAATTTATCTTCTTCTTCCTTTTCAATTTACTAGCTTGTAAAATGAAAATTTTTAAATTATTTGATATGAAATATTGGAATTTATCTTAACATTTTTAATGAAAACCATTAATGAACATGTGCAAAACTAAATGAAAATCATTAACAAACATCTTCTGGATCTCGTCCTTCAATCTTCGTCATTCTAGCTTCCTTTTTGTTCTTGGCGACTCACTTGTAGTCGTTTTTCTTGGGCTTATATCCAAGCTCAAACCCCTGGTCAACATACTTTAGTTTCATCAAATTACCTCACTTAGGCATCATAGTATCAGGATCATACTGAAAAAGGATCTCATGCTTCTAGAAGAATTAGCAGTCATCCTTGCCACTTCTGATATTTTTTACCTTCCTAGCACCGCGCCTTCAGGAACACATTCAGCATTCACAATTTCAAAAGCGTGAATATTCTTGTCTCTACAATCTTCTACCTTGATGAATGGTACAACCACATTCTTATTCATATAAATTATCTCCTCGGTTTTAACAATTATCAATATCTCATTCATAATGAATTTTAGGCATTGGTGCAAAGAAGAGATTACTGCTCCAGTCGCATGAATACATGGTCTTCCTAACAATATATTATAAGAAGGGTGGATATCTATCACCTGTAGTGTCACTAAGAACACTTGTGGCCCCACGTATAACTTTATTTTTAGGGTCCCAATTATCTATCTTGGCGAGTCATCATATGCTCTTGCCATCATGGTATTAGGTCTTGTGTAGGACTCATCAAAGAACATTTCTTTCAACATGTGCCTTAACAGCACATTCAATGTCGAACCATTATCAATCAGTACCTTTCATATTAGGATATTTTTGCTTGCATCATGATGTACAATGGCTTGTTATGCCCAGTACCATCAAGATTCAATTCATCTTTGATGAAGTATAGATAATTTAAAGCCTGGATTCTCCTTACCAGGTGCTACATAGTTTCTTAATTGATATCTTGAGGCACGTACAATTCATTCAACACCTTTTATGAAGCCTTTCTATGTGATTTGGAGCTTCAAATCAATGACAACAATCATATTCCGATATGAGTCTTTTTAAGCTGCTCAATAACATTGTATTCATTGTGTTTCATCAACTGTAAGAACTCATTGGTCTCTTCTTCAGTGATGAGCTTGTTCACCTCAGGTGAACTACTTCTTTCCGCTTAGCCTTCTTTTATTTCTCAATTTCTTTCGAGGTAAAGCATTTTTTGCTACGGGTTAGGCCTCCGACTTCTACTTGGAAGACGAGCGCTGGTTACGTGCTCTAGAAGGATTACCTGTAGTTATACGGTAAGGCATTATAGTTTCCTTTATTTGCCACTATAGGTTTAGATATGACCAATTTAGGCAACCTGTTTGCAGTAAATTACACCCGGCACACTTTTTTATTTTTGCTAGATTCATCCACCATGGATGCCTCTCTACCCATTCCTCCTTCAATTCTAAGAGTTTTTTTAATCAACATTTGTATCATCTCATTACAGAAGCCTTTGTACAAGTTGATCATATGGCCTTCTTCACCGTGATACTTACAGAAATTCCTACTTGTTAATCCTTCTTCATAACTACCCTTCTTGTACTCGGCTTTCATTAGCATTTCATAAATTCTATCCAGCGACACCTTTAAACTTCTTGGTTAATCTGCCTTTAGTGTATTTATCGATCCACTACTCGATGTATGATTAGGTAGAGGGTTTGTATTTATTTTTGGGATCTCCTTAAATGTTATCCACCCAACTTTAATTAACTGTATAAGATTTTTCTTAAAGGCATTGCAAGTATGGATTTTATGTCATGCAATGCTAGTATGGTACGCACAGGTGAGGTCTAGCTTATACGAGTTGCAGTAGGGTGGCTGCAGAAATGTGAGCGGTACCGAGGCTACCTATTCAATGCTTAGTAGCTTTTGCTACATCTCATTTAAGGGTAATGGTAACGGGGGTAGTTAAACTTGCTCTATGCACTTAGCCACGACTGCAACATCAATAAATTATTGTGCTGAACTACCCATGCATGCTCATAGTACGACGCCTTGAGTGTATTTGCAAATACGATAACCATTTCTTTGTCTAAAAGTGAAGGATGTACATGTGCAGCCAGATCCTTCTATTTTGAGCATACTCTCTCATGCTTTCTTTACCCCCCCTTCTTTAGATGAGACAAACTGGTTCTGTCAAGGGCAATATCTATATTGTATAGATATTGCTTGATGAAAGCGTACATCAGATCTTTTCAGCTTTAGATCCTTGTGTTATGTAGTCTCATATACCAACTCGGTGCTGCCCCACTCAAAATATCCTAAAAGAAGCCTCGCGTGTTTTACAAGTTGATCCTTGATTTTGAATTTTTCAATTTGGCCTTTAATTGACCTTCAAACTTTGATTTTCTTATAATTTTATCCTTGATTTCACCCATTTGAATTTTGGAAAAATTATTTATGGTCCTCTAAAATCTCAATCTTCTCAATTAAGCCCAAATTAAGCTTTCAAACTTAATTTTTCATCAATTAAATCCCTAATAAAATTAATTTGATCCATTAAAAGTCTAATTAAGTTCTTGCACTTAATTAATTCTTTTAATTTGACCTAAATTAATTATTAAACTTAATTAATCCTTTAATTGGGGTCATGATTAAATCAAATTGGCTTATTAAAAGTCTAATGAAGTCCCTAGACTTAATTTTTATGCAAATTCATCTAATAATCATTTAGTTTGACCTTGAATCTAAATTATCCTTCAATCTTGGATATATTGAGGTACAATTGGGTTTTCAATTTTGTTCAAAACTCCAGCACGATTCCTCTATGCATTTGAAACCCTTCTCAGTCAGCTGTACTTGCCAAGTTATTAGTTTTTTTTATTGCTTTTCATTTTAAAAAAATCAAAAATTAGTTATAACATTCATGTTCCCCACGAATGAATGATGTCAATTAATGATACATAATTTTGGCTGATGTAGTTTTGGGCCTTGGAAAGATGTTGAGCTTCGAATGGATGGGGTGAACTTCATAGGTGCGTTGAGATATGGAAAACAAGTACTTTATATATGCAAGGGGACTATTTAAGTTAGCTAGGCAAGAAGGTGGAGGAGACCTCTAAATAACACTGCTAAAAATTTATCATCCATATATATCCATAGCTTAGGGAAATATTAAACTAGTTAAAGAAACTTTACATTCCAATGACTTGAACCGGGAATTGTGATTTAAAAGCCTCAACTTTAAAACCTCCTTTAAATGAAAGTGGGAGAGCGTAGACTATTTATCAAAATTAAAATTACAAAAAAAAAAACACAATAATAATAATAATAATAATAATAATAATTTACAAGATATACTCAGCAAGTAACCTTTCTTTTCTAGCAAGAGAGGTGAAAGCTCAAGTCCTGTCCTACAATTCATCAATTTGTCTGAATTATGTACACTTCCTCTCATGTGATTGGTGAACTTGCTCCAAAGACTGAGGGCCATTATATGTTTTCCTTTGAAGGAACAAGACGTGCATGAGATTTGCATTTTAATTTCGGAATTAATTAATCTTATTGTAAAATTTGCATGCGTATGCATAGGAAAGAAAAGGAATCAAATCATCACTCACTGTGCTAAATTATATATATATATATATATATATATATATATATATATATATATATATATATATATATGGTTTTCGGTTAAACAAACCAAATTAGCTGTGGACGAGATGGATGACGTGTTCCAATAGTAAACTCTTAGACTCAATTATGCAGGTTCCCATCATCACCAAACCTTAGGTCATTATGCTTAGAGTGGTTAACTGGTTTTTTAAAAGTTTGAAAGAGATATGTTTGGAAATAATTATCTCGAGGTAAAATCATCTTTTCAAAGGCATGCATTGAGCATTACAAGATTGATTGATGTTAAATGTATCCACACATATTTTTTTGACACAACAAAATGACTTTATTTCCTTTAAAAAAAAATATAAACATGGCTTCGTGGGTATTTTTGGGTTGATGTAGGGGATATTTGATAATTTTAAAGGTTAATTTATATTATTAAAAAATTTGATGACACATGCAACATGTGTGATTGTCCCCGCGCCCTTTGAGCAGCGCATGCAGAACTGTCTGGTTGCTATAATCATCCATCCATGACGATGTTTAAAGCGGCATGTCGTCCTCTTCTTGTTGGTATGGCGTGTGTGCACACCGAAGATGCGATTGAGCTTCACTGATATTTTTTTTTCTTTTCCTCTTTTTTTTTTTTTTAGCCTAGAAATTCATGTTAGCCCTTTCAAAAATTGATTGTGCCCTCCAATTTTTATTTCTATTAATTTTGACTATCATTCTTTTGATTACTTTTCATTTTGCTATAAAAGTTTTTTTCTTCAATGTCATCCCTAAATATTTTATTTCATTTAATTTATTTATCCAATGTGATCCTCATTCTTTGTATTGCTCTTTTTTGGTGTTTTACCCTTTTATTGATTTTTTTAAATTTTGTCTCTCATCATTTTATTTTATTTATTTATTTTATGCAATTTTGATTTTCATTCTTTTTATTGCTATTTTCTTATCCTTTTCTTGATTATTTTTTATTTTGTACCTCAACATTTTTTTATCCAATTTTGGTCCTTATTATTTTAATTGTTATTTTCTTATCATTTTCTTGATTTATTTATTTATTATTTTGTCCCTCAAAAATTTATTTCATTTAAATATTTTATCCAATTCCGGTCCTCTTTCTTTTAATTGCTATTTTCTTATCATTTTCTTGATTTATTTTTTTAATTTAGTCCCTGGTTAGTTTCTTTCATTTAGTTTTTATATCATATTTAGTTCTTTTTTTTTAATTTTTTTTATGATTGGAAATTTTACTTTGTGATTCTTTTATGTCTTCATTTCTACAGGATAATCTCAGTCTCATGAACCGGTCACTAGTTTGAATATTAGCTCGGTTTAAGTTCCATCTCTTTTAGGTGATTTATTAAAAATAAAATTCAATTTCATCATTCGATATTAGGTTATTAGGCATTGAGCTTCATTATTTGTTCCACTTGCCTCTTTTTTTTATTTTATGTTGATCTCATATCATCATGAATGGTGGGTTAGTTGAGTTAACTCAAGTTGACTCGAGTTTTTTTTCTCAATATTTTTTTATAAATTGATTTCTTTTCTAGTTTCATCATTATTAACCCTTGAGCTTTGTAATTTTTCTCCTTTTCTTTCTTATGGGTAATCTCAGATGCGGATGGGTCAATTTAACTTGGATTAGCTTGAGTTTATTTTCAATATTTTTTATTTCACTTAGATCTTTTTTGCTAGGTTTTTTTTTAAATCTATTTTTTTTATCCTGATCTTATATCATGAGTTGCGGATTAGTCAAGTTAACTTATGTTTTCTTAGGTTTTTTTCTTCAACATAAATTTTTTTTAAAATTAATTTTTTTTCAATTTTATCTTTTGATATTAATCTTTCAGGCCTTGAGTTTTGTGATTATTATTTTTTTTATGCAAAGTTATCTCGATTTCATATCTCAAGTCACATATTAGTCAAGTTATCCTAAATTAACTCAGGTTATTATTATATAAATATTGTTTCTTATGTTAGAAAAAATTTAACCTACTGCATAACTTAACATATATAAGTTACCTTGTGATCTATTAGGTGTGTGATTAACCAATTCAAGCATTCATTAATTTATGCACCTAATATATATATATATATATATATATATATATATATATATATATATATCACAATCCACATGATAAGTCTTTTGTTTGAGATCCTCAACAACCCACGTTACAGATCATGGAGTACCTTGCTAATTTCAACGATACATAATAATGTGCATCTATATATATATATATATATATATATATATGAGAGAGAGAGAGAGAGAGAGAGAGAGAGAGAATGCCCATCTTTGTTTGTATAGAAAAACTCAAAAGGGCTTTACCTTAAAGGGGGACATGATAGAATTGATTTCTCATGGAGATCGATCGACAATAATCCTCCAATACTCTTTTATTATAGCATTAGACAATGCATCCCGGCCCGTGAACCCATCCTATTTCAAGATGCAATTAATGTTAGGGCATGCATGTGAATGCTTTTGATATTGGGGCATTTTCAGACAAGACATGGTGATTGAACCATTAGCAAGATGTTGCATGTGACGATGGGGATGCTGTGAAGGTCCCATTTCCATCATCGAATCACTGCCCTTTCCTTTCTTTTCCTTTAAGAATTCTACCATCAATTGAAAGAGAAAAACTTCAAATTCTGTACGTAGGCGGCAGCCTTGCTGCATGCAGTTTGTGATCATTTGTGCCCTAATCATCGTGTTCGTCGAGGATTCAACAACAAAAGTACTATATGTTAAGGGTTAGAAGCCTGCTAAAGTAACATAATGTGTTGTATTCTCTCAAGTTTGAGACATGGACAATGAGAGAATATTCAATTTTTTTTTTTTTCAAATTTTATTGTTGATGCTTTAATATGAATGAGTTGAGAAACCCACCACACTTGTGATAATATAATAATAATAAAACAATTTAAAGTCACCCATGATAGCTTGAAAACCTGTGTATATTTTAATCTTTTAGTAAAGTTTTTTCCTTAAAATATTATTTTTCCAACCCTCCACTTTAGATTATAAATGCCTCAACAAAAAGCAGTCGCTCATTCTCCGAGAAATTAAGAGGAAAAGGAGGAGAAGCTTCCTTGTAATCAGGCAGCAGGATTTACGAGATTTCCTGCCTCTGGACAACAGTTCTGCTTCAGTGAGCTTTAGAAAAGCAGTATCCTTTAAAGATAAATAATAAACGAACAACTTTACAAGGTGACAAAACCTCCCCGTGATCACACCGAGCACTGAATAATAAATATACTCTGGATAATAAGACCAACAGATTTAACAGTTTATTATAAGAGTATGTCTGTGATTATTTTATCAAGAAATTATGAACAGAAAACTTTTGTTGAAAGAAAAGCTCATCGGTAATTTCTTGTCTATTAATAAGTTTGTTATTAATAAATTTACTGATAGTTTTATAGACAAAACATGCGCACAAAAAAAAAAATTACCCGTTTAATTTCATCGGTAATTTTTTTTTAGATTAATGTGGGTATTCATGCTAATTTACGTGCACATCAACTAATCTTACGGATCCTGAAGTTAACAACCACGTAAGCTTCCAGTAGCCCTGAAATTTATATGACTTAAACTGGTAATTTTTAGGGAGCAAACTCAAAGTCTGACCCCCTCTCAAAGTTATTTCATCGATAATTCTTTCGGTACAATTTAGCATATCACCAACAAAAGAACTATATGTAATTCCATCAGTAAAATTATATATCACCGATAGAATACTATTTGTAATTTTATCAGTAAAATAATAATTTTAATAATATTTACAGTTATTTTTTTCAATTCTCTAAAATATACGGAGATACTTATAAATTGATGAATGTAAAGATAATCCATATTGTTTGATCTTATCGACCAGAGATCACCATTAAAACTTTCGAAGAACATGAATTTCTTCAACAAATAAGAGATATAAGAAATAGGTGTGCTATCACCTTAAAATCCCTCAACAAGGGCTGCTAATTGAGAAATCTTAATAAGCAAGGGCCAGTCCTCAAAAGAAACAAGTTCTACAATGATTTAGATTTGATGTTTAACTAAAATTGGTCGATAACTTAACAGAAATTACCATCAATGGATTGCTTTTACTCTATCCAAAATATATTCCATCTTTTTTTCTTTTTTTATCCAAAGTGTTGCCATGCTTGAAGTTTGAGTCCATTTTGCCACCTTCCTCCCTTGATTACACTTTACACGCACAAAGACAAGTAATGTTGTGTCCCTACAGGCTAGTCTTTTCCCATGCCGTGATTGATGTTCCACTTGTTAGAATCCTTAGGTTTCACTCCTAATTTGGCCCATTTCTTGAAGGGAACACACCCATGTAAACCCCTCCCCACATACCTTTAATCTCTTTTTCTTTAGTCACTCTCAAGATTCAACTACCGTAACAAATTTAAAAAAAAAAACAAAAGAAAAGCTAAGCTCCTCAAGAAAAAGTCCAAGTCTACTAGTAGCAGCTCCACCCTCTTCTTTTATCTTCTTTTGGTTTTACAATTGCTTCACCACCTACATTATATACATACACCCTCTCAAACTTTGAAGCGCACACATTCACTCGGACGCAGCCTCAAAAGCTATGGATTGGTTCTCATGGCTATCAAAAACTGGCCTTGAGCCTTCTCTTGTGTATGAATACGGCCTTGCTTTTGCTCACAATGAGCTTGAAGAAGAAGATATACCTTACTTCAATCATGAGTTTCTTCAAAGCATGGGGATATCAATAGCCAAACATAGGCTTGAGATCCTCAAGCTTGCAAGAAAGGAGAAAGGAAGGAGCCCTCGTGCCATGGCAAGGGTTCTTGTTGCAATCAAGAGGACAAAGAGGTGTCTAGCTAAGTACATAAGGACATGGATTCGCAGCGAGGAGTCAGCTCTTGTTCTTCTTCAAAGGCCTGGTTATGGTACCAGATGGAGAGGAACTATGTTGAAGAGGAACAAGAAGTTGATGATGTCTAAACAAGGTAGGTTGTTGCTTACAAATGGTAGCTTTTCAAACACCCCTATGATTTCTGCTGGCCCAACCCTTGATAGTTTTTCAAGCCCTGTGATTTATGATCTCAAGAAAGAGAAGTTAGATCAGGGTGATGATGAGGGGTACTGGACAACTGGTGTTGAAGAGATCAGGTGGGATACCATGTTCCAGAATCTGAAACCAACATGAATTGTTATAGTTTATCCCCTTTTTTCTCTCTTTCTTGATGTCAGTTTAAATGGTGAGAGATGGATTTTTTGTGTGTTCTTCCACCATGGAGTCTTCAGTCTTGCTCATGTATTCATTTTTTTTCTTCTTGTTTTCATTAGTGGGTGGGTCAGATAGGAACACAACTTGGCGTAAGGGACTGTTTTTTCTTCTCTTTTTTTTTTGTTACAAATGAAAGGCTCGAAGCTGAAACCTCTCAAGAAAGGGAGGAGATGAGTGTCGATTGAGCTGCAAGCTTTTTGGCGGCATCAGGGTCTGTTTTAGTAATGAGATGGTCTCCCCTGCTTTTGTATTTTGTAGTCTTACTCGCAGAAAAAAAGAAAGCATTATCAGCTTTTAATAGATTGATTGTTTTAGGATACGAAGTTAATTACCATGTGGTAAGGCATCCAAACATATTGTCTTATGCTTCTGTATTTTCGCTCACTAGGCTACGTTTATCGCTTTCTAATGTAAGTGGCAACAGATCATAGCAATTGGCAACGAAGAGGGGTATAGAGATAACGTCAAGTGCCTGCAGATTAGTACTGGAAAGCAAGGAAGAGGAAACTGGTCTTGAACACGAATACTGCTCTTTCTACTTCGAGGAAGAGGAAGGGGAAAAAATGAGGCAGCAGCTTGTGTGTGCACATGTATGTGTGAGCAAACAAAGTGGATGTAAATATAGTATCGTAGCGCGAGTGTATCGCTAAGTTCATGTATAGAAAAGATTCCAGGATGAATTTCCCCTACAAATGATGAGAAACATTATGGAAATTAGAAATCTGGAACGAGTCACCCTGAAAACGAAGGGGAATAAAGGCCTGTTTCGAATGCCAGGAAAGACTGGACGAAACCAGTATTGATTTATCTTATTTAAGTTTCAGAGGGAATCCTGAATTTGATTGACATATATCATAGCAATAACCTACTTACAACTTGGATGTGCCAACCTCCCACAATTTGATTAATTTGAAGTCATTACAGCAAGCTTCATCAAGGATACCGCCATTGAAAGGCCGACAACAAACAAAATATAGCATCTTGGAGCATCTAACAAAATCTAGGCAACGTAAGCCGCTGTCTAGAGTGCTACAACAATGAAGCAGACCTCTGCAAAACAGCACGTCACAACGTTGTTAGATGATACAAATGATCTCCATTGGTCAATGGCCAGATGTTTGAGGCAGGCGAAAAGAACCCCCTGAATAAAGCAGTTCGTAAACTGGCCGAATTCTAACTGTCAAAATTATGCTCAAGATTGTACCCAACCCACAGACTCCAGCTAGAACCAGGAATGTCACCTTGAAGCAATCGGGGCCAACACAAGAAGAGCTACTTTGCTTAGCTGCTTCCGCATCATATACATAACCAGCAAGCATACCTGAGAAAAGAAGTGCACCAATAGGATTGCCTAGCCCCATGAAGCTGTAAATTAAACCAAAGTGTTTCAAGCCAAAAAGCTCGGAAACAGTTGGCACCATTATAGCATACAGGACCCCATAGCAGATGCCAAGCAGAGGAATAGCAGCATAAAGAATTCCATTAAGAGCAAATGCAAAAAGAATGAAGGTCATGAGCATGACCATTAGTGCAAATGTCATCCACAAGGTTCGGGGGATCATTTTCAACCTGCAATGAGATTTTATCACTTCCACAATCATTCCCTTATTAGAAAGAAAATCACATCCAAAGTGCAGTGAAATTTAAAACTGTAGGAAATATAGGGCATAAACCTAATTGCACATAACCAATTCCACATATTGCAAATGTCAAGTACTTTTTAGGAAATTCACATTACTAAATTGTTCGGAAACTCATGCTAGGAATGCCTAATGATAATATCAGTATGTGCTACTTCAAAAGAAATAGGGATTTTCACATTTCAACCTAGTACTTTATGTTAAGGCAATGAATAATGACCTTACAAAGTGTTCTGAAATGGCGCCTGAGCCAATACGGCCAACAAAATTGCAAAAGCTGAAGAGAGTAAGCAAAAGCGTTGTGTCTTCCAGTCCAAATGCAACACCAATTTGTGCCAAATTATTGAGAACGGTAACTCCAGCACCAACCCCAAGAAAGCTTACAACCCAAAGAAGCCAGAAATCAGCCTTGATAAGAGCCTCATGAATTTTAAAATCCTCACCTCTCCTGGGCCTCCTTTTCTTCTTCACTGCTCCCTCACCCACAGCAAGAAGCATGCCCGCATCCAAAGCATCCTCATTCTCATAAAAACTACCGAGATTAGTACCTGAAGAAGATGGTGTCAACAAGGAATCCGTTGGGGTTGATTCACCTTCTTTTGGGACCAAATGATCTGAAGAATCACTAGGTGGGACACGTCTCTTATGTTCTGCAGGGAAAAGGGTCATTTTGACTGGAATTGCGAGAGGAGACATCAGAATAATAACCATTATCAAAACTAAAATGTACGTAACAGTATCACTTAGAGAAACCACACCACTTATTATTGTGGTAATGAGAAGATAAAGAGCAAGCAAAACACTTGCCACTTGACTGAAAATAAAATGGACATGCTCTGAAGAGTCTTCTCCAGAAGCTGGAGAACAGGGCCGAATAAAGTACATCATTGCTAAACATAAAATGGGAATGCCAAGTGTAAGAATTAGGAGAAGCTCTGAATCTGAATCTTTAAGCACCAGTTTGTATATCACAGTATATACTGCAGCTGCGATCCCAGCATAACCTTTGAGAATCCCTGAAACAGTGCCTCTACTGAGAGGGAAGTTTCTCATGTTGGTTACAAGCACAGCTGTGCCAAACCATGTAGTGCTATTAGTGGCTACAACAAGCGCAACCCATATCTGCAACAGCAACGAAGAGTGAAGCCTGTAAAGATTATAATTCATGGAATATTATATTCTAAGAGCAAAACTTAATCTGCAAGTATGACTCAATAATTTAACAGAAACAAACAATTGTAAAAGTTTCAAGGAAAAAGATGGAAATTCAAAGGGAAGAATGCATAATTTCCAGAAAAAACTTGTCTTGACAGCCCAGCCACTTCCACATGGACTTCAAAATTTCTTCTATAATTTCATTAGTCTGCCTATGCCAACGGAATGTAAAATATTCCAACCGTGGAATATAAGATGGATTAAAAAAATGGTATAAAATTATGTTGTTTGTATAAGAGAGTTTTACTCCACAAACTATGTTCTTTGATGCTTAGGAACCAGGCCACCTCTGACTTCTTGCTGCACCCAGATTGCAAAAAATAAGTGATGAATATGAGCTCACTGCAGGTTTCAACAATGCTTTCAAAGTAACTTGCACTAAATGCCCTGGAACATTATGTTTTTTTTTTAATGAAAAAAAAAACAATTGTTTTTATAAAATATAAGAGATATCTAGAACTAATAAGTAGATGTTTGTCATATGATATATACATTGAACTAACCCGTATAGAGATTCCATATGGAAAGATCGACAGTTGTGTAAGTGATTTTTAGACTTAAGATAACTGAATTATCTTATTCAGGAAATGTTATACTTTGATCATGACTATATGTTGTTCTAATCAAGGATAACAAATGGACATATATTGGGTATAGTCAAGGTTGTCAATTTCGTTAAGTTTCAGCTAGAATGACCAATATAACTCGTATCATTTCAAAAAATAGAACAAGGTGAAATAAAATTTCATCTCGAGAATCTCGGGTCATTTTGGATTTCTTGCCCAAATTCCTGCCGAAATATTCTAGGTTTATTTTGTTCTGGATAAAGTGATAAGCGAACTATAATTCTTCTATAAAAAAAAAATCCTAGACCTCCCGTTTACACATTCTCCTATATATATCTTGACTCCAAAAAATTTTAATATAATTTAATACTGTGAGATTAATGAAGAGAAGATTTTTTTTAACCTAAAAACTTGTTAACTATAGGTTATAGCATTGTAATTAGCAAAAGTAACAAGTGTAGTGACACCTCTTTGTTTGTTATTTCTTGTTTCTATTCATTTCCTCCCTTGTATAAAGAGAATCCAGGTCATCCTTCTAACTCTTGATACCGCCCTGCTTACAGCTCCCTGTTATTGTGCATGTACGCTAGCTTTTTAGGTGTACTCAACCCACTTCGAGCCTAGACTTTCTGCCTTCGCCAAGGGATAAAAGATCAAGAGGACATATGTGATGACTAGTTTTAGTTTTGAACATTCAATTAATTATTCGCATAAGAACTTTAGCTATATTTTATTATCAAGTAGTATTCTTACTTTCGCCACAACAGTAACATTTAAAGGCTGATCAAAATCTCTTTTCAACTTCCAGCTACACCTTATAGGCTTCGACAATAAAATGTTTGTTAAGGAAAATGTCCAGCATTATATTTTGTATCAAATTTCAATTAAAAATATTTAAATTTTCCTATTTTATCTAGAATTCCTTATTAAATGGAATTTCTTTTTTGTGTGGATTTCTTGTGTGTAAGATTTATATAACCTATAGATAAATAGAAGCTAATAGAAAGAGAAGCTTGATAACACTAACTGGATTTGTGAAGAAACCAGCCTTCTTGATGGAAAGGATTTAAGTTGGGAGGCATTTAAGGTTTCTTTGTCTGCTTTGACTTTAGAGTATGAAAAGGTCAATTTTGAAGGCAATGATGAGCTTAGATGATGAGCTTAGTGGAAATAACGAGCTTAGTCGAAATAACGAGCTTAGTCGAAATCTCTAGTTGATGACTTTCATTACATAACACCACAAGACCAAGATACTTATTTTTTTATTAATGATGAAGATGATGTTTAATTTATACTTTTTTTGTATTAAAATATTTTATTTTATCAATATTTTAGCATTTTGTTTGTGTTAAATTACTTTAAGTTAAAAGTTCTTTTTAGTCTTGATTCTTCACAGGAATGTTTTAAATTTTGAAATTACATTTAGATACTTGATAATGTATTTGTATTGCATAATTTAAAGCTAATTTATCTTTAGACTTGAATTGGAATCATGATTGTTGAATATATATACACATCACTCAAGAACGGAACACTGAAATGCTCCAAAACCAAAATTTATCATTCCAATTAGAAAAATAAAATGCCAACTAGAACAGAATCGACAACCTTGGGCATAACATGAAGCTAATAGAGACCGGACACTGGGACGGCTTATATTCTGCGACAACTCGACCTTGAAGAAGTTGATCAAATCTCAAAAAGAGAATCTGATTTTCAAGTAATTTTCGCTCTAAACCTAAACAATCCTAGATTGTCTAACGAGATCCTGTGACTCCCTAAACAAATTTTAAATTACTGTTTCTTCTGCATCTAAGAATTTCAGGAAACCCAGCACTCTAAAGCCAAATAAACTTCTCAAAATCAGAACATGACAGCCAACACAGGCACAAAATAAGTTACCAGCTATGTTTATGTGCAATTTGAACAGAGAACAGTACACTACCCAAAATGTGGATTGATGAGGTAGGTTTCTATATAGTCTGTACTAAGGTGGCAAAAATTTAAATTTGTGAGGACTTAGTTCTGGTGACATTAAATTCGAGCGCGAAAAAGATCTAAACCTTCCCAATTTTCCAAAATTAATATATCATAGCAAAAGTCTACCCATTTCAAGAAGAAGAAGAAGAAGAAGAAGAAGAAGGCAAGCTGAAACTGATACACTTCTCCTTCATTGACCCATTAGCATCCTCAGTAACACAGCCATTCAATTAAAAGTTAAAGTAACAAATTATTTCAACTTTTGAGAGGATGAGAATCTGCACCTACATTTCTATACATTGAATATTTGAAAGAAAGGGGTAAAAAACAAAAACAAAGAAAAAAATGAAGAATGATAAAGTTCTTCAAAACAATGACATGCAGATGTCTTGTCACCTCTATACACAAAATATGATGAAACAAACAGCAAAAGGGAAAACAAAAAATGAGAGTATTGTAATTTATATTAATCAATCACATGATTAAAGGACACATATAATTCAATTTGAGGCCACAACATGTAATCAGATATACCCATGCATGAAGAGACAGTGGAGGTGCAAATTCTAGCTTCAATACTCTCAACAAGGACATAAACTGACTCCTGAAAACTCAATTAGTTTTCCTTAAAATTTCCCAGGAAGCAATGTATATGTTGTGGAGTATGCTGAGAACAAGTTGCAATCAAAGACACTGTATCTAATGGACTCTAAAATGCATGTCCTTAGCCATAAAGAAGAATCGTGGTTATAGAGATAATGATTTAACTTAAATTTAAAAAGACTATTCCTTCTGCGGAGTAAGACATGCCTTAGAAAAAGAACAGTGCGTTTGTTGCCATTTCATCTGGGTAACTACTGTTCCTAGTTTCTATACTTTTAAAACATCTAGATAAAATATAGAGAAAGTTGTAATGATAATCATGAATGAATTTTACCAAATTCCCACACCAATATCATCACAAGCATTTGTTTAGATGTTAGGAAAGCTAAAAATGGGGAGACCACACTCGCAATTTCATAAGAAAAAAAGAAACATCAGAATCACTCATTCACAGAAAAGCTAAAATCTAAGGCCATGAACTAATGGGATCCTGCAAAGGAGAATAAAAGGTGGTCCTGTGCTTCAGCATTTCCAGTTGAAGAGGCTCCTTTCAAGACTCAAACATGAAACAATTTTTTTCTCCACTGCCATTGGCCTCTTATTGAGACCAACTAATCGAAAAACTACCACGAAAATGACTGCTAATCAAACACGCAGGTAGGTATGCAAAAAAAATTGTTTCCTAAATAAAAAGAGTATAGCTCAAAGTGAATTCTTCTAGTTTCCAAAATATAATGGATTTCAAACATCATAGTTCTGGACCCCCATGGTATGATTCTCCAAAACATTTAATCAAATACAAAAGCAAAACCCTAAACTTGTCTAGAAAACTAGCCATGTCAATCAGTTTTAAATGGGCAGCCAGCAAAGAAAGAAAACAAACAATTAAAAATATAAATCTGGAGTAATAAAGAACCTTAAAAAAGAGACAGAAATTAAAGCAATCAGTCATCACCCTGCAATTTCAGTGATCAAATTTGGAAAACCTATCAAACACTAAATCCAAGACAATCAAGAATATATGATTGTGTAGTGTAGACAAAAAAAAAAGAAAGAAAAAACACCCTTCAGGTATTTCAAATCAAGAAATCGATTTCAATGCAATTAAGCAACTAGAAAAAGGAAAAAAATTGGATCACTTACCAGCCAATAGGGCAAGCCAATAACAGTCTGGGTAACAGTAAGCCAGAGAACACCATAGCCCAAGAAACAAAAAACAACACCAACAGAAAGCAGAGCCCAAGGAGGGAATTTGTTGCAGGCAATGCCAGGGAGCAAACCTATATTCTCTCCAATATCATTAGCCACACCCAAGATTGTTATTTGCTGCTGGTTCAAACCCAACACGGATTTAAGTGAAGGAGAGTAGAGAGGGAAGTTGTAGCCATTCCCAGCAGCTATCAATACCCATACTGCTGCTGCCAAGCCCACCCAAGGTGGTCTGCTACCTGCTTTTAGAACTATATTTGGCATTTTTACTGTCTAGTTACAACTTTTCTCTGGTCTGATCAATCTTTGGAAGAGAGGAGGGTCTGATGTGAAGAGATGCCTACTTCTCCTGTACAGTGCTCTGATGTCATCGATGAAATTAGTAACCACACTACCCGCTAAAACAACAGTTTTTGCTTAATATATTATATTATCTTTGTTTCAACTTCTAGCATGTCTCCACATGCAATTAAATATTAATATTACAGATAACACTACAACTTATCAGTGTTTTAATATGAATTGTGGACAATATAATCCACGAGTGATGAGCTGTTTAATGATTAAAAACATAATATATATTAATTCTAAGAGGTATAGTTCAACTGGTCAAGTCTTGGGTTTATTCCTTAGAAGTTACCGGTTCAAATTTTACAAATCTCAGAGTCACTGGAGACTTACATAATCGTTAACTTCAAGCCCCATGAGATTAATCGAGATGCGCGCAAACTGGTCCGAACACCTACTTTAATATTAAAAAAACATATTTGAAGGTAAAATTATATTTTTATTTTATAATATAATTATTTTCATGCTCTTATAAAAAACAAGATAGATAATGTTTAAAGAAAGTTTTTAGATTTTCATATTTTTGTAAAGTGTAAATACCTTATGACTTATGGGATCAACTTTTTTTTCACCTAAGATCAAGGAGCATTTTAAGTTTTTTAACTTTGGTTTTCTTGGAATTATCACATGGAGTCAAGGATGTTCTGATCTTTTTATAGTTCAAAAAAAGTGGTTGATACATGCAGCATCTCCCGGTGATCGTTGGTAGCCTTTCATGACAGTGTCTGAAGTATCGTGTCGCCCTCTATACAATGGAGTAGCACGTGTTGGCTTTCATGACACGAAAAAGCTTTGATGACAATTTTTCTCCTACTTCCTCTTTTCTTTCTCCTCCACCTCAAAAGGTGTGCTGGCCTTGTAAAATTGCAAAATGATTCTCAATCATTTTTATTAAATTAAATTTGATTTATTTATTTTTTAATTTCATCTCTTGACATTTGATTTTTTATTTTTTCATCAAATATGATTCTCATTCTTTTGATTCTTATTTATTTTGCTTTTAATCTTTTTATTGAATTTTATTTTTCAATTTAATCCCTAATCATTTAATTTTAATTTCTTTTTTGGTTGAATTTGATTCTCATTCTTATAATTGCAATTCTTTTTATTTTGAGTTCTCTTTTTGATTATTTTTTTTTTTTTGCAATTTCATCCCTTATTATTTAATTTCATTAAATTTTCATATCATATTTGGTGTTTATTTTTTATTATGGTTTTTCAAATTGTTTTATTTTTTATTGTTTAACTTTCTCAACATTTTATTTCATTTCTTCTTCTTCTTCTTTTTATATTTAGTTCTTATTTTTTTAATTGCTTTTTTTATGTACTTTTCATAATTTTTTTTTATCTTTCAATTTTATTCCTTAGCATTTTATTTCATTTATTTTTTATCCAATTCTGGTTTTTATTTTTTTAATTTTTTTATTCTTTTTCTTTTTTATTCTATTTTTCAATTAAGTCCTTTATTATTATTTTTTATTATTTTTATATCATATTTGGTTTTTATTATTTTAATTAATATTTATTTTCTTTTTAGTTTTTTAATGATTAAAAATTTCATTCAATTTTTTTTTTTAATCTCCTGTATAGTTATTTTTAATTTTAAAGAGTAGTTGATTTAACTTTGATTTTACCTGTCACTTTCAATGACCACTACAAGACAGAAAGCCTAATTTTAAGTGCTTGAGAATTCCTACCAAAAGGTCCGCTTGTTGAAATGTTGTTCAGAATTTTGTTTGGAATTATATATGGATTATTTTTTTAAATGTTTTTTTTTTGTTTAAAAATTATATTAAAATAATATATTTTTTAATTATTTAAAATTTATTTTTGTATTAATATATTAAGATAATCTGAAAATATTAAAAAAAATATTAATTTTAAATAAAAAATAAAAAAAATTAATTTTTTTAAAAATTCTTACAGAACACGAAATCCTACTGACGAGTCCTCGCTGTTTACCAAGTTCTCATGTCCTGTCATGGTGTGTCAGTTTTTTAATCATATGTCTATCTATATAGTACATGTGTCCATGTCGGGTGGAGACATCAATTCAGAAACATGATTCACATGTCCCTGTAATTTATGTTATTGGATTGAAAAATTAGGTTAATTCAAATCGAGTTATTATATTTTATTTATTTTTATTATTAAATTTTAATTTATATTATTTTGTTAGGTTTTTATTACTTAGGCTTCGTTTATTTGCTAGAAAATAATTTTTTTTTGAAAAGTGATTTTTTTGGAAAGTGAATTCCTGAAAAGTAAATTATTTTCCATTGTTTAGTAGTGTTACGGAAAATGGACTGAAAAATATTTTTCAGTGTTTGTTTATGTTATGGAAAATGAACTGGAAAATAATTTATTAATGAATTAATTTTTTTTCAAGTTTGTCTAATATATATATAATATTTAATATAAATATTTAAGCACTTACAATAAAAAAATAAAATCTAAAAAGTATAATGATAAATTTTTTTATTATATCTTATATTCATATATAACTTATTTTATAAAATATAACTATATATGTCATATCATATTATAGAGAAATAACCTTGTGAAATATTTCTTAAGTAAAACTTATTAATATATTTTTTTCAATTTTAAAAGCTTAAAATAAGTTTTTTTTCATATGAAGAAAGCCAAATTAGTTTATGATAAAAGTTAGGTATTTGGGTTTTTTTTTTTTTTTGTATGAAGAATTTTTTAAAAGATATTTAGATACAAAAATATTTTGATGGGTTTTTTGGATAAAGATTAATTATTTTTTTACTGGTAAAGGCAATTATCCCTTTAATATATATCAAATAAGCATCAAGAAATAAATATAATATCTAACATCAAACATAGTCATGCATAAATATTAAGTTTCGATGTCATATACATACATATTAGTTCAAATTAACAAACATAAACATGCTAGACTGAATTAAACAAGTAAATATACTTGTCAAATAACAAATATAGTCTGAACCCAAATTTTGAACATAGTCAAACCATCTTACCAAGCAGGCCTGTAGTAGTGTTGGTTCACAAAATTCTGAATCCAAATTTTCCTCAAATTAGCATTTTTTGTCATAAATGCTTTTGTCAACATTTCATTTTGGATCCAGTGATCAGATACATCCCCAAGAGTGATCTCATCAAAGCCTTCAATTTTCATCACTTCTGTATACAGCGCATTAACATCAAGTTGATTTTTGCTGAGGCTTTGAATTGCAAATACTACATCTCCAATATGTTTAGACAACTTTTCAACACCATCATTTTCATACATGCGATTTCTCTTTCTATGTTGTATTTTTTGTGTACTAGAGGAAGATGTCTCTTTTCTCTTAGAAGTTTCTTCATATTCCCCTTCATTTTCAATTGAAATTGATTGTTCTTCAGTGTTCTCTTCCAAGTTGTCATCAACATATGATTTGGCATAATTTCCGATTGCCATGTCTTTTCCAACAACAATTGTTATTGCCTCATACATATCAAGTTTTTTGTGAGATACTTGTCATGATTAGGATGTGCCTGATCATATAGTTTAGAATATGCAAATTTTTAGTTCATTGTATAACATTTTAAAAACAAAAGTAAATATAAAAATTACAAAGAGTATAAATATTTATCATACATTTACTTCTTCATCATATACATCTTTCGAAACTGTAATCATCTTCAAACAATCATCCCAGCCAAAGCCACTTTTATTTTTAAGTTTGGTTATTATTCCCCATTCTTTTTTCACAGTCTTGAGATGATTGTCCATATGCTTAGGCTCGCATTGCACGTTGAATTTTTAACTAAATTCTGTAGCCACCTTAACAAAAGATTATGCTTTAAAGGTGGAAGAAGGTTTGCTTCCTTTAAGTGCTTCCTCAGCTAATATCTCAAGTAACATGTGAAACATAGGCTTAGACCATATGAAGTGTTTGCCCTTGCATTTTTCATTATGCGTGGAACTCATTTCTACAAAAAAATTACAAATTTATACAAAATAAAATCATACAATATTTATATTTAATAAATTTCATATAAAAACTATAATTAATATTTATATGAGAATACATAAAATACATATGAAATTATAATAAAGTCAACATCTACGCAAAATACATAACAAAGATAATACAAACTCAAGTAAGACATAATAAAAACAAACACATATAATTAACACTCAATTACTATTTCTTTGAGTGTTATAATCATTCCACATGGTTGATGCAATCATTTTTCTTTTTGTTATCCACTCCCTATTCTCTTCCCTTTCCTCCCGTTGACTTAAGTTGATTGTTCATCTAATTGGTTCACTTTCCGAATATATTTCTTCCATAAGAAAGTCATAAAGATCAACCCTCATTATGTGATTATGAATAATACAACATGCAAGCACAACATCTACTTGTGTTTCATAAGACCAAAAAGATTTTCCATCAATTGATCTAAAACGACACTTCAAAATATCAAACCCTCGTTCAATAGCGGTTCTCAATGAAGAGTGTCGAAGATTAAATAGCTCCTTTTCATTTTCTGGTGAACGATTTATAAACTCATTCAAGTGATATCGAACTCCATGAAAAGGAGAAATGATTTCTTTTCAAATACCGTAACCAGCATCACCAAGATAATATTTCCCTACAAATTAAAAAAAAAACTATTACTATCTTTATCTAATAAGACATTTTATATGTTTATTGCATATAATACATACTTTATTATATACCTTCTGGAATTTTTAGACAACTAGATCTTGATAATGCATCACCTAAAACCCTTGAATCATATGCACTTCCTTCCCAGCCAACTAAAACATATATAAACTTCAAATTAAAAGTTATAGCTGCTGAAACATTTTGTGTTGTTCCTTCTTTTCGATCTCGAAACTTTTCTTGAATCTCAACAGGAACATTTGCAGGAACATGGATACCATCAATTGCTCCCACACAATCCTATATAAACATGAAAAAATAATTTATAAACTTTTCTTCTAGATGTAATTAATTAATGTATAAAAATATTGGTATTGTTCTCATACCTTAAAATAAGGATAGAATCTTCGATTATTCATTATCTCAGCTGGAACTGTATCATCTGAATCTTTAATAAGGTGTTTGTGTAACTTATGAACTGCTTTTAAAATAATTCTAAAGTAACGATAGATAGTTTCAACAGACCTATAGTATATACGACTACTAAAACGAAATCTTTGGTTTTGGCCTACAATTTGTAAGAACACAATTACTTGCTCCCTAATAGACATATTTTGAGTTGATCGTAATAGGTCACGACTTGTGAGAACATCACACAATCTATATAAGATAACAGGTTTCATACAAATTTGTTCAACGCAATGTCTATCACCTCGATTCAAAATGCTATCACTATAGAATTCTCGTTGAGCAATTGAATTTATACGTTGTTCTCTTGGTATATAAATTCTATTTCTTTCTTGTTCAATAATAGCTACCCATGTAGCTATCACAGTTACAGCTGCTCTCATACATGCTGCATGAATTATCTTACTATCCATAACATGAAAGTGAAGTTTTCTGATAACAAAACCTAAAAATTTGGGTAAATAAATATAAAAAAAAACATATAAAATACTTCCACAATCAATACAATAAATTATCCTGAAAGAAGCTGACAATGTATAATAGTTATGGCAATGATATTTGATTCCCTAAACAAACAAGGTCATAAAATATATTATTTAAGACCATAAAATTCAATTTCTCGATGATAAAACTATTTTGAAAATTATACAATTCATAAGTTCACAACGATCAATAGACATTGTGCAATGAAATCCATATAATTACCGGCATAGTCCCACAAATTTATCCATATGTAACAAATATAATCAAACACTAATCATAAATTAATCAAAGCAAAATAAAACACAAATTTATGTTTATTAGGTTCTGTTATAATTCCCCTTATTAAACTTCCTCTCGGTTCCCCTCTCCCATTCTCCCATTCCCCTGTTCCCTTTCCCTCTCGGTTTCTCTCATTCCTCCATTCCTTTGTTTCCCTCATTCCCTTGTTCCCTCTCCCTCTCGGTTTCTCTCATTCCCTCATTCCCCTGTTCCCTCTCCCTCTCGGTTTCTCTCATGCCCCTATTCCCTGTTGGTTTCCCCATGTTCCCTATCGGTTTCTCTCGCCATTTGTTCTCTCTCGCCAAGAATTCCTTAACTTCCTCTCTCTATGCACAAAGATCAAAGATTCATGGGGTAAGAGGGCTAGACCTCAAAGACCTGCTCCTCATTTCCAGTTCTCCTTCCTCGCTCCCTCGGCTACTTGTACTGATAACGCTGGGACTTGAAAAAAAAAGAGAGTAAGGGTTGATTTTCAACACATTCACTGATTCCCCCCCCGGGGGGCTTTTACTTTGCCCCCCCCTCTCTCTCTCTCTCTCTCTCTCTCTCTCTCTCTTTGTGCTTCCACTTGGGATATGGTGGCTGGATCCGTGGACGGGGTAACAGGGAGGGGATGCTTTTTACTGCGGAAGTTTAGGGATTTTGCTTTGATTAATTCACAGTAATCTTGCCCCCCCTCCCCGCCTCTCTCTGTGCACATGATTTGGTTTGTTTGCTTAGAAATGTAAGCTACCGAATATGAGTGATGAAGAAGAAAACTGTCATGGAAAAAATGTGTTTTTTGTGGCTTGCTTGATGAATTTGGTTTGTTTTAACTAGCTGAATGTGACGAGGTAAGATGAAGAAGAAAATTGTGTTATGGAAATGTTATGGAAAAAATATGACAGGTAACAGATTTATCAAGAATATCAAAGGATTTATGCCATGATTTTTACAGATCTAAACGAAGAAGATAAAAATATAAAGGAAATAATAAAGGAGAAAAAAATACCTGAAATCAATTGTTCTAGAGAAATGCTTCAATTGTTTCAGAGAAATACTTCAATTATTCCTGCTTCCAATTGTTTTTGAAAAGAGAGAGAGACCGTGATTTGAAAAAATAGGTATAATGAAAGAAAGAAAAGTGTTTTCCTTTCCTTATTAGAAGGAAAACTCTCTTTTTTTGATAAAGTTTCTTTTTTATTTTGACCGGAATTAACTTTTCTTTTACTAATTTTTCATATTGTTATCAAATATGAAAAAATAAAAAAATAAATTACAGGAATTTGTTTTCCTGCAAACAAACAAGGCAATAGTTCTGTTTAAGCTCAAATTTAATTATCATAAGGATTTTATTATTTAAATGTAATTTTTTTGAAGTTTTAAATAAATTAAATAAAAATTTGTAAAGTTACTGATATTTTCAACCTTTTTCTCTGTTTTTTGGTTTTTTTTTAACTTTTAACTTTTAATTTATTTTTCTAAAAACTTTTTTATTTCCAATTTTTATTTTTTTTATTATTCCAAATCAAATTTAAATTTGGTATTAGAACACAAGTTTTTAATTTTTATTTCAATTCTAGTTTATAAACTCTAGATAATGTGGTAAGCTTTCATCGAAACTGAAAAAAAATGTAGCAGTAGTAAAAATTAGTTGTTCTATGACGCCTTTTCCAATTTACAGTACTTTACTATTAAAATCTGAAGATAAAAAAAATTCATCATCAACAATAAAAATTCAGCAGGATATTTAAAAACATGGCTAAACTTGTGTTATTAAAAGATCTTAAAAAAATACTAAAAATTAATTTTTTTATATTTTTAGATTATTTTGATGTGTTAATTTCAAAAATAATTTTTTAAAAAATAAAAAAACATCATTTTAATACATTTATAAATGAAAGCACTTTGAACCATAATCGCTATCATAATCCCAAATAGGTCCGATGTCTCGCGATCCAACCCGTGTTTTTAAAAATTCAAAAAGTTTTCTTTTACTAAAAATTAATTTTTTTTAATATTTTCTGATGGTTTTAATAGGATAATCTTAAAAATATTTTTTAAAATAAAAAAAATATTATTTTAATATATTTTTAAATAAAAAACATTTTAAAACATAAACAATCCTAAAGTACCGCCAGCTATCCCAACTACCATTTACCATCAACAATAACTCCACCCCACACTTAGCCACCAAGACATCCGGCCCTATTCTCAGCCACGCCACCAGATCAGAAAGGCCCGCCACCAGCCCACCAGCCGCTACAGCTGACCTCTTAACGCCAGCAAATCAGGCGCCAGCCACCCCACGTTGCAGGAGGTCCACCACGAGCTCTATAGACCGAAGCAGGCTGCCATAACAACAGTTTAGTAGATCAAACCAACATGCAAAACAAATCGTCTTCTCCAGCTACATCAGATTGTCTTCTTCAGCTAAATCAGATTGTCTTCCCTTAGCAGCCAAGTCCAACGCCACCCCTACACTCCAGATCTTCCCCGCCAGCTAATTATTTTTAGTAATTACAAAGCCTATCAAAAATAGTGGAAATTTATAACTATTATTTTATTAATTATTTAAGAATGAAGACATGAATCATACCGAATTTAAAAATAGATAGATGAAATATAATTTTAAAGCAAGGTATGATACCAACTAATGAATAAAATTGATAAGAATTACAATTATCTTAGTACCTGAAATCAATTTTTTTTGTAATTTCAATTTGTGGCCGAAACCAAATTTATGATTTGTTTCTTTTTTTTCTTTTTTATATATTTTTAAAAAAGTTATAATCTACCAGAAACTTTACGTTGCCTTTTCTTTTAATAGATACAGCAATTTAAGAATTAATAACAAGAAAAAAAAACTCTTAAAATTAAACAAGAACATAGATGTGACATAGATGTGAACCCAAAGATTAAGAATCCTATAACTCATCGTCAAAATTGAATATAACATTAGAAATCTAAAATCAAATTGAAAAAAAAAACTTAAGTTAATGATTACTTGAATAAAAAAAACCTTAGTTATTGGATGAAAATCGCAACACATAAACTATAATAGATCAAGAGTAGAAGGTATAGGTTGAAAACCTTGACCGAATGATTATAATAGATCATGTAGGAAAATAAGTTAAATTTACGAGTTTTGTAGGAAATAAGGTCCAAATATCTTGAATTAACTTCTTAATTGTCTCTTTGATCTTTTTAGCTATTGACCTTGTAATAGATACAATTAACACACATAATGGATCATATAATATTGCTTAATGATTCTCATCAATACTCAATCAGCCTGATTTAATAATTAAATTCACGATTCAGGTCATGAATACTACTAGAATGTGTTAACTTGGTCAGGCAACTATTTTTTTCTTTTCTCTTCCCTTATTCTTTCTTTGTTTGAGCTTTCTTTGAATTTGGATCGGATGGAATTTGATACTAAATCAAAGAATGTTAGAGAATTAAGAGCTAAATTAAAAAAATAAAGCTTGGCATAGGTGAGATAAGATTCGAGACTTAATTAAAAAACTATTATTAAATTAAACACTAATTTGAATAATAATAATAAAAAAGTCTAGCATGAATTAGAGACTAATTCGAATAAAATAATAATAATTTAGAATGTAAATTACACGAGCTAGCGTGTGAGGAGAGCCACCTCGTTGGGGTGGTAAGTGTGATTTTCTAAGTCTTTAAAAGGTGGTCTTTTTTAATATCATTAAAATTATCTCAAATCGACCTGACCTTCCTCTTAAGGCTGTGTGTGGTGGCTACCTTGCTACAAAATAGCATTTACGACTATTTTTTTTTTCCTCCTCTCCTTGAATTTCACAATTAAGTTTTCTATTCTTTTCTTAAGGGCTACATTTTTTTCATAATTGTTAATCTCTTGGAAAACGGAAAATCCGAGCAATTTTTCACACGATCGAGCGCGGGCTCAACAATGGGATGTTTCCCCTGACAACACGAGAAAACAGAAAAAATATATCAAGGCCACTTGCGACACAAACCGCCTTGGAAGGACCAAAATTGGGGGGAACATGAAAAAAACAAACAATTGGACTGTGTGAATCAACAGTGCAATAAGTTTAGAGCTACAACAATTGAACAACTTAGCTTTTTGTTAATATTAATTAAAAAAAACCAGCCAATTAATCGCAGTGTGTGAAATATTATATGAATTAGATTTTAAAAACAAAGGACTATTAAAAGGCATAGTACAAAAAGGTAATACCGTAACCAATCAAAGAATTTAATAATTATGTCTAATTATTAAACAGATTCCAAGAATCTTAATAGAAACAATTGAATTATAAAAAAAAACAAGTAAAATTCTCTTGTGGCAGACATTATCAAGAATAATCTTCAAAGCTCTAAAAAAACACTTGAATTTATTAAAGAGCATCACATATATATGATGGGGTTCGCTTACCTTCTCATTCTTTCTTTATCCTTCGCGTCCCTTGTTCTTTTACTGTAAAAAGAATTGTCTTGTAGCAATCGGCGAGCACCCATCTTTGAGATATGAGAAAGCTTGTCCTCTAAAAAGAAACACTACTGAAGGAACAAAGATTGTTTGAACATTAATTTACAAAAATTAATGTAGGGTAATGAATAAATCCCCATATTAGGGGGAAAAAAGGAAAATCTAATTCTCATCTTGCTGTTTGTAATGAATAAATCTAGGGTCATGCTCTTCTTTTTGTAGTCGTTCATGGATGATTGAAGATGGTTTTTTTAAAAAGAAAAAAAATGGAGAGAAACAAGGCATAGATAAAGAGAGGGGTGAAGTTTCATTTGCTGTGTGTTGACACCTAATACCGACCCCACGACGATTTCACAAATGACATGACATTAACATTAGAAATTTGTTACAAACAATGCAGCATATATTCAAACATTATAAGTATAACCTAATACACATATAATACAATGCATTATATCAAACAAACAACAAATAATATTATTCTACGATACAATAACCTTGGAGTCTTCACAAAGAGATGAACCTCAGGCAATTTATGCTTCTGGTAAATTCCTGCCAATCAATCCAAAACTTCAAGTTTGGTCATCACAGGAGAAGCAGCCCATCACATATTCCACCACTGCTATGTCGACAAAATCCTGTTCAGAACAGCTTTGGATCATGCTGCGCTCACACAGTTTTCCCAAGAACCATATTTTGAGCTGAAGGTGCCTCCGCCACTTTGTTGTGCATGCTCTGAAATAACAGCATGGGCACAGACATCCCAAGTCCTGGCTATGTCTCCAAGCGACATGGGCTGTGAAAGGCTTCGAAGAGAGATGCTAAACCTAAATTTAGCTTTTATTGACAAATCCTCGTACTCTTTACTGTTAAAGAGGTAACAAGACCGAATCGTAGCAGAAACAAGAGTAATATTTAGACGTCAGATTATAAAAAGCTGTGGAACAAAGGAAAAACTTAAACAACTATTAGGTGGATTATCTCCAAGTATGGATCAGCATAATATTTAGAGCGATCAACAAAATAAACTGTGGATATAAACTTAAAGCAAAATCATTCAGGGTTCATTTCTAGTGAGCAGTTTGAAACAGTTTACAGGTTTACTCATCATTCCAGAGATGGGTTATCTTTTAATTTCTTGATCTAAAGGCAGTATTGTCACCCTATTAGCATGACAATCTAGATGATCTCGTGATCAGACTCAGGAAACCCAAAAAAAAATGCTTAAATTGCACAGCCATGGTACAAATTTGTCCCTATATCTTACCTGACTTCAAATGGAAACTTGTCTAACAGTATCGGTGAGCAATTCGGATAATTTGTAGGCACAAGCATTCTAAGGGGCTGAATTGTTGACTGCACATGAATAAACCAAAATAAATACAGAGAAACCATTACACTTGTATTGTTTATTAACTTCATATTAGCAGGTTTGAAAGCCCACCATTTGCGCTGAAGTGTACTGTGCTTTCAAGTTTGGACTCAGAGCCACAGCGATAAATGAGCATTTGACAAAGGTTCCTCCACCCCCTTCAGCAGCAGCTGCTGCTGCAGTTGAGTCAACATCTTCATCACTAATATCAACCACTGTGTCTAAAAGTCGCTGATTTATTTCCCTTATCTCTTCCAAAAGGGCATGATTAGCCTGCAAGAAGAGCTACTCTGTTTATTCAGCTGGAATAAAAGCTGAAATGAGCCTTCCTATGAAGAGTCAGGTGTCAATCACACAGCACTTAGCATGCATTCACAACAAACCAGAAGTAAAAAATTTATAGCATCATGACTTTGTCATTCTATATCCTTTTTGTACAACTTCCTTGAATACCCTATTAATGATAAACCGCCTTCCTCTTTTGACATTTACTGCGGAGAACTTGAGCCAAAATAACTATTTAATTGTTGCCAGCTGCAGATTCTTTTTATTTCGCTTCTGTGTTATATTTTTAGAGTGACAAGTATAACTGTGGGATTCAAAATTGCAGAGAGAATTATTAAAATTATGGCATTCTATGGAAGTGCAAAACAAAATATTTTAACATAGTAAGATAATATTTGTGGCCAGATAAACGAGCAGAAACATTCAAACATTAATTAGAAACATTAAGAAAGCAAACGACAACAGGTTAAATAGAATAGGGGTAAATCCACATATAACAAACATTGTTATTAGTTTCAAACTAAAACGCAGAACGATAGTAATACCTCAATTTTAGGCCTCTTGACACTTGATGTTACAGTCGACTCCAAATCAGATGTCTCTGGACCAGTAAACTGCTTAAAACTGTCGCTTACACTGCCAGCTGATGATGCAACATTCAAGGGCATGGCACTTGTATGGCGCCTCATTTTCTTCGATCCAGTCATCCCATCTTGGGTTAAGAAATTTCTTGCCTGAAGGCGACATTTTGTCATCGCTACCAGATCCTCACCAACTGCAGCTCTAGACCCATTACCGGGTGCCGAGCCAGCGATTCTGTCAATCATACTGACAACAGAGCCAATGTCACTGACAGATGCACTAAGTGCTTTAGGAGAAAGAGATTTCACCTGAGAAATAAAATAACAGAATCATTTTCTTGTAATTACAAAATAACATAGGAAATGTTCAAATATTAACGGTTTTTCTTTTCTTTTCTAGGCGCGTCCAAAATAATAGAGTAAAACCAAAAAAAGAGCATGACTAACCGCTTTAATCATGCGTTCAAGTGGTTGCTCCATAACCTTCGACTTGCCAGAAACAGTTGTCAAAGCACCACCATGAGCACCATCAGGACTGGTAAACTCTGCAAGCAAAGGCGAGGCAGATATCCCAGGAGTGCCAATTGCAAGGGATGGAGCCGTTGCTTGTGCAACAGTTGGTTGGTGTATAATATTTCCACCATTTGAGAGTGAGGAGATACCAGAAATGGGTTTCTCAGAATCTCCTGGCACAGGGGATGGAGCTAAAGAAGTTGAAGGAGATGGGACAACAAAAGGCGAGTTTGCAGATTGCAAAGGTGTTCCAGTTTTAGTTAGAGGAGGCAGTAGATTTTGCTGGTCAATCTGCGGAGACGAATGTTGTTGTAATTGGGGGGAAGCATGCTGGAGCATTTGTGGTGAAGAAATAGGAAATGAGGATCCTGGTTTCATTTGTTGATGTGGGAAAGCAGCGCGTTGACCTGTCGAGAGATGTTGTTGGAAGACTGCTGGCTTGATTCCAATCCCCTGTCTCAACTTCATCTCATTTACATCATTCATCTGATGCGGCTGTGGAATTTGTTGTGTCTGCATCTGTGCAGGCAACTGCTGCTTGGCTTGCTGGTGTAACTGCTGCTGCTGCTGCAGCATCTGTTGCTTCTGAATTAAATGCTGCTGCTGCTGCGTCTGACGCTGTTGCTGCTGCGGCTGACGCTGTTGGAACTGTTGTTTAAGCTGTTGTGTTTGTAGCATCTGCTGTTTTAGATGCTGCTGTTGAATCATATTGGAATTCAACTGAAGAGGAATATTTGACTGCAGCATACTCACCCCACTTTGTGTTGACAATGTGTTAAAATTGGTAGGTTGGGAACTGCTCACAGGATTCTGTTGTACAGATCCTACAGGTGCCTGCTGCAATGAGCTCAGTGCATTTCCTTGTCCAGAATCTAAATTGGAAGCTGATTGCATTGGATTCATCTTGTTTGGTTGTGATGTAGAAACCCCAGATAAAGAAGAAAGAGAATTATGCGGCAAGCTTGGCACATTGTTCTGCTGCATTGTTGGTACAGAACCTTGCAAATTCATTGATTGCAACTGGGGGTTAAGTTGATTTTCATGGGACTGCAATTGAGGAACTTGAGATTGGGGTCGCTGCATAGGTTGCATATGAAGCTGGGGAAGCTGTCCTTGCTGAAGATTAGGAACAGGCTTTCTGGGTCTGCTTGTGTTTAGAAAATTTAAAATCTGATTCTCATAGGAACCCAACTTCTCTTTGAAATTAAGCGTGATGTTGTTTTTCGGAACTTGTAAGAACATTATCAGGCGCTCCAACATGGTCTTAAGTGTCTTTAGCTTGTCAAGCTGTTCTGACTTTGGTTGTTGCGGATGAGAGTCATGCTGGAAAACAAAGTTAACAAAAACACAAGAATTGAAAATCACAATGACCCTTTGTACCAAAACATTGCTGAAAACAATGTTTTTTATTCCACTTCTTCTGTGTGAATGCATGGTTTTGGGGTGGTTGGGGGGTAATTTGTGCAGATGATATAGACAGGCAATGTTAATGAAAACAACAAATAAAAAAAAAAGCCATAATTAAGCTACAAACAAAAGCTCAAGATGGTGGTCTATGAATCATGCATGGGCAATTGCATAGTCAATCTACCTGCGGTAACTTGGCAGCAATTCTCTGGTATATTTCATTTATTTCAGGGAAATACGTCTCCTTCATGACTTTGATCTAGAAAGTACATAACAATCAGCAAGACATAATCAGTCGAATGCTTGATTTCTTCATGTGCCACAATCAGAAAGAAAGCATCACAGACAAACTTAAGAGAATCAATTAAAAAAAGTAGATGACATAAATTAGAGCAGATTTCATAGTGAAGTGGATGTCAAAGATGAAAACTCAAAAGAGGATAATGATATTGATGGAATGGAAAGGTGTAAAGGACTTTGTGTAATTTATAGACCTTCAGACAAGATTCAGGGGCTGGTTAAATTCAGTTGCTTAGCCTCCCTGCAAACTACTCATCATTGTCCTCTACTGTTCTCACTCAAGACAATGGATGTCACAACTTTGGTAACATTTCATAGCCCTTACAACTTAACACTTGATAAGCCTTGAGATCCTACGATGTACCATTATCAACAACCACTGTTGTCCCATTTTAGAACTCCCTCCAAAGCACAGAAAAATTGTCCTCATCAAATCTGCTGTTATGACTTGAGACAACAGCCACTAAACAGTTCAGAATTTCAATCGCATTTTCTATAAAATTCAACAATACTGGATATGGCCATGACTCAATGGATTGGGTCCACTTATTTTTTTCTTGCATCAATCACATGTATAGAATGAATTTGATTGTGATCCTGCAGATAACTGTTCACTTCACATATGATACTGTCATTCAAAAATAATGTCACTCTAGATTTCAAGTCTGTCGATTACAGTAAGAAATACTACCAATTGGACTCGTAGGAAATAATATAATAACCAGTCAGAGGCCCACCCATTGGGCAGTAACTTCTTGAAATACGTAAGTAAATCATCTGCGATTTATTTCTTAGTCAATTTTAAATAGAGTTGTATACCTATATATTTTCTCATAACTTTGTGAACTTCTTTCAGCTATATTATTTAGCGATGCTTCCGCAATGCCTAGCATGGTCCGATTTTGATAGTGTGATTATTTTAAATATAAATATCTTTTACCATATTAATATATTATATGATGATCTTATCGAAACATTATGCTAATTGATATAATTGTTTTTATTCATATTATTATTGTATTTAAACAGAAACAATAACAAATCAGATACTTGTGAATGATGGTTATTGATCCAAATTTTAAAGGTTCTATACAAAAATATTAACAATCTAAATTATTTACTTATTAGCTCAAAACACATTTTATATTACACTTATTCAATCAAAACATGCTTATTTCACAATTGATATTTGCTGAAATAAAATAAGAGAAAACAAAAAAAAAATCATGTATATGTACACATAATATATTCTACATTCCCAGTGCATAGTCAAGTTAAAGAAAAATTACAAAGTTGAATTACATGATTTTATCATTTTGTTAATAAATAGGTTAATTGAAAAATAATAACAGTGTAAATGACACATTATTCAACTATTGTATCAACATAAATTTTTAAATAATTTAAGAAGCTTTGATGAGGATTGATCTAACATGGATGCAATTTCCTTGTAATTTTTCTAGTTTTACTTCTCAACCAAAAAATATTCAATATCCCTCTTACATTAAAGCTTAAAATACAAACTTTTAATTGGTTTAAACGAAAACAATAAAAAACAATTATATTGTAAGAAATCTTGATATGAAGCTTTCAGTTAATTTTTTTTCCTTATTGTCTCTCTCCTCGAAGCTTCATTAATGTTTACTTATTTTTTTGTTTTTCAAATTAACATGTGGCATAAGAGACCCATTTTATTTTATAACTTTTACATATGGTATAATATGATTTGCAAATAGTGGGTCTCTTGCACATGTGGCCTGTCCACGTGTCCTTTCACCATAGCATTCTTTGTGAATAGCTATCGATTTACTCACCAAACAACAAAAACATGAGAGTACAGAAAAACAGTTCAAAAGACAAAGGTTCACGAGAAAATTGTTGTCAGTGTCAGAACCAAGAAAGCAATTCCCTTGACCTAGCAATGTGAATATTTCACCTTTAGTCATCTATCAATAATTTATCATTCTTACTATGGAAATTACAATGCATCCTAACTAATCCCAACCATAGCTGAATAAAATTCCCTTGTACCATAATATCCCAGGAGACCTTTTTTCATTGAAGTTTTGCAAGGCTATGACATACTTGAAATTTTCATCTACTAAACAGTAAATTCCATAAAATACCTTTTGGTAGATCTCCTCTTGCCAATCATTGCCATTCACATGTCCAGTCTGTGTTGTAGAATCTAGGGATGCTACAAAATTTTGATTCAGACAACAAAAGATCAGAATTTGTGTATTTTTGTGTGATTTTTGTAGACAAACTGTATTTCTATAATTTTCACAGTAAATATGGAATCTTAAAGGTCTGGTTTTATTTTCTATCTAGTATTTAGTAGTCCAAAAGAATAATGAGCTTTATTTCCTTATGTAGGAATATAAGTTCGGGTTGGACTTGGAAACTCCATATAAAAGTTATATAATCGTTCAGTCAGATCAAAGAGACTTTATGGAAAACAATATGCTCCTGCCACCCACAAGTGATCATTATACATATACATATATAAAGGCTCAATTACTTTCTTACAGAAGAAAAGCAAGAGATAGTAACTCAACTAGTAGAAGAAATCTATAGTCATATCAGTTCAACAAACAAGAATTGGTTGGTAGCAAAATTTTAACAGACAGAAGAAAGAAGAAAACAGTAGCACCTCAATATGCAGGAAGTACACAAGAAGGATACCACCCAAATAATCAGGAAGTCTACAAGAAGCCTTGAGAACATGAAAAGCAAAATTGAAATCGCATTTTTATTTCAAGTAGCCATGAAAGGATTACAAGCCTGAACAAACAGAGAGTGCTCTTTACCTCCTAACCAAGAAAATCTTTAAAACCAACCATCTCAATCATAGAATATAGAGTAGCCATGCATCACATTCCTTGTTCCTTGAAGTCAAGGATGAAACACTTCATGTGCATCACAGAATTAGCATTGAGGAGATGATCATGGGATGTTTTCAGCAAGGTAATGATTTATCAGTATACCACACCTCAAATGCCTCATAGAGTTAATCCACCATCTTTCTTCCCATAAAAATCAGTTAGCTAATTAGTTCCCCTAGTGTCAAATGCATTGTCCAATTGGAGATTTATTTTTAAATTATCATCCATTAAATTCAAAATGAAAGGTAGACAGTTGGTGCAATGCACTGGAGGGGCATGATGTGGTAGCAAATCTGGCTTGTGACTGCAGCAATGGTTTCAATAGCAGTGACATTGCTAATGCCATAAATGGCAGCAGTAGCACATAGAGCTACCAACAAGGGCATTACTGTGACTTGAACCATTATCATATTTTTGAGAGATTCATCTATCATAAACTCAAAGCTCTGTGACAGATGGAAATGCATCAATTGGAAAACAAAAGTTATAATCTACATGAAAACACAAAACTGCAAAAGTACAGTTGGAGCAAGGCTAGGAAGCTGCACGTATGAAATAACTTACTTGGGGACGTTTCTGGAAGGGCTCTTTGAGATTGATATAACTGCTTTTGCTGATCAGTCACATTCTGCTGTTGAAGCAAGGAACCTGATGCTTGAAATCTTTGTTGCAGATCATGTTGTAATGGATTTGATTGCTGTTGCAGCTGCGCTGGCTGTGATTGGATCTGTGACATCAATTGCTGCTGTGGCAGCTGTGGTTGTGACTGCTGCCCTTGATTAGGTAACAAAGTACCTGCACTTTGTTGTGCCTGTTGCTGCAGCGTAACCTTGGACTGTTGTAGCATGTGTACAGGGTGCTGATTAGTTTGCATGCTTGAGTTACCAGACTGAGCTCCAAGCAGCTGCTGCTGCTGTAAACTGGAGACATTACTTTGAGAGCCCAGCTGTTGCTGATGCATGCTTGATAGGTTATTATGTTGAACCATTAATTGCTGCTGCTGCTGCAGATTTGGAAGGTTATTCTGCTGGCCTAGCAACCTCTGCTGCTGATGAATACCAGCAGTCTGTTGAGGTTGTTGCTGCTGCCTGAGGACTGGTTGTGGATGTTGCTGAAGCATGGGTTGTGTTGACTGTTGAACAGAAGATGGCTGATTCTGTTGAAGACAAGAGAGAGGAGCCGTTTGCATTATTGAAGGCTGCATAACAGATGGTGTTTGCACACCAGATTGCTGAGAAGATTGCAACTGATTTGACTGTAATAGGTTTTGCTGCTGCTGGACGTGAGATTGCACAAGTGAGTGCTGGGGATTTCCCTGTTGAAGCTTCTGCTTCAAAAGCTGTTGTTGTAACTGCTGCTGGTAAAAATACTGCTGAGGAATTTGGGACTGCTGTTGTTGCTGTGGAACAACCTGTTGCCTACCTTGTCTCTGAGAATTGGCAAGCATATTGGAGGGCCCTTGTCCCATTGGATTCCCCACTGGGTTCTGTGAAACACCAGAGATACTCTGCATGTTAGGATTCTGGCCAACAGAGTTGGGGACAGTCTGGGTTAAACTGGAGATGGGAGGCAATGCTGACGTTAAACCAGAAGAACTTTGAACTCCACTAGATGCCATACCAGTCTGCATGTTCTGTGACAACAATTGCTGGCGTTCTTGAGATTGATTAGCAGGCAATGGGATAGTGAGTGATGGCCCTTGATTGTGAACTTGAGACTGCATACTGTGAGATCCTGTTCAAGATAAAAAGCAAAAAGGAAAACCATGTCAACCAAAAAAAAAAGAAAAAAGACAGGCAGCTTATTCGTAGAGGCATGAGGGAAAGAATTAAGATGGATTCGATTCAAGGCATCAGAAGGCTGAGAGCAAAATAATCTGCACCTCCTGCCTAAAATTCATCAACTGCTCAACTTTTTAAAAAATGCAAGACATATACATAGAAATATGCAGCAATAAAAAGTAAAAGAGTTTGATAACACAAAAATTAAAACAAAAGGAGAGATGTTTAGAAATTCAATGCTTGGCTGCATTATTACCTCCTGGATCCAGGGGTTTGTTACCACTGCCAGTGGAGTTGGGTGGCAAAGAATTGGGTATGGTACTTTGAGACTTGTTCTCCATTGCAAGCATCTTCAGAGATATTTTACGCAGATAATCAGACTGAAATCAGAGATCATTAACAAAACATTAGATCTCAAAGCAATCCATGTTACATAGAAGAGAAGGGGGGGCGATATCTGCTCTATCTTTCTGATATTCTAAGCTTTATGTATTTTGCATCTTCAAAGGTGTTTGGAAATGCAGTAGCGGTTGCAGTTCAAAGTGTTTTTCGCTTGAAAATGCATCAAAATCATATTTTTTTTATTCTTTAAAAATTATTTTTGACATCAGCATATCAAAATGATTTGAAATCATTAAAAAAATTAATTTTAAACAAAAAATAATAATTTCAAATTTTTGGAAAACACGATTTCAACCGTGTTCCCATCCCGTTTCCCCTCTTTTTATTTAATTATGTATTTATTGCTTCACTATATTATTTTATGAGCTGCTATTTTCCCACTTCCCTTGTACTTGAAAAGGACCTGGTCACACTAAATAAAACACATGTCAAGAGACTTAACAAAAAGATGTGAACTCCCAATCAACCTTGCATACACAATGAATAGTGAGGGAGCATGGGCACACTACACACACATTTGTACATGCATAAATCTACAAACTTATTCATGGGTCTATTCAAGTCTAGCGAGTGTTGAAATTATATAACCTAGCATCAGGAAAGTACCTGACTTGTTGCAGCAGTATAAATCTTTTCCTCAAACCGTACAGCTATTTTCTTGAGTTCTTGTAATCCCTCTTGACCAGAACATGGAAGATGTCTTTTTAATGTCTCCATGCTGCACATGTAATACTTTACATTTAATTTTTAATGACCAGGCAAGTATAGAGAAGTTAGCAGCAGCAAGAAAGAACCCTCAACTCATAAACCACACCAATATAAAAAAAATGCATAAATTGATTCAATTGCCAAAAAATAAACACAAATATTGAGATAACCAAGTGTCAGTCAAGTAAAATATGGAATGAAGTTGCGTAGACATCTATTTTACTTCCTTTCCCCATATTATTCCAAAGGTGCATAGTATAGGAGTTTAGTTGACCACCCTTTTGTCTTAAATTCCCATATACAAGCTTCGTGCTTCATTTTCTTGAACTAGAAGCACCTTTCATTTACGGCAAAGTTCTAAGATATACAATCAAATTAGCAGGTAACCAGGGATGTTTCTGCGCAAACATTACAGTTGCATTTACTTCTGACTAAGAAAACTTCTATACTGTGATATAATTGAAATAGAAAAGAAGAGAAATCATTTCAATTATGAAAATGCAATAAGCTAACCTTATCTCACACTGCAATATATAAACTATGGTACCGATTGGACATTGCAAGTGCCAGCGGTAGCTGTCTATAAGGTTTTGGGTGTAGCTAAGTCACCAAAACCTTCAACTTTATAATGAGAGACTAGGAAACCATAAACTATTGGGCTAATTGAATTTTATTTGTTGCTTTTGTGCTCCAAGATTGCTATCATTTAAACCTTATAGAAGTTAAAACAAATAGAAGGCCCAAATCCAACACTGTTCATTTTAAGTCCAGAAACTTGAGTTTCCAATCGAAACATGTATGCTCATAGCAATGGATTAACCTTGAAATTTTAAGCGGAACAAGCTTCATGCAGCCATCCCAGATATCAATTTCAAAAGAAGAGATTACCCAAGAAGTTCCAACAAAAATTACTCCATAAACAATTTTGATTCGCCCAAATTTGCTTCTTGTGAAGCACCCATGGAATAATGAAAAATAAATAAATATAAAAGGTGTATTATACTTGAGGTTGCCTCATGGCAGTCATGCTGATTTTCATTTGCCTTTTCCTCTTCTCTTTTTTTCGTATAAATATGGAATTTGCTATTTTGCAGAACTGCCACATAATAGGAAACAAACACTTACATTTTGTTGACTATTCTTTGGCGGCGTCGTCCGCTGCAATTGAGTTCTCCAATCACCCGTGTCCATGACAGGTTCTCCACCGGTGGCAGTAGGCCTCCAATTATTGGCATCCATGGGGTTTTAGCCAACCAAAACCAAACCACTTCTATCACCACAACAAAAGATCATGTCACATGTTAGAATAGACCCTAAAAAGAAAGAAGAACAGCAGGTGTAAGACCGCATCAAAGTCATAAAATTGGAATATCAGATTATTCAGACTTGAATAGCTTAGGGAAAAAGATCCATTTAATAGCAGGCTCTTTATTAAGGAATTTTACCAAATTTATCATCGTAGCATGCATAAAATCTAAGGCATAGCAAAGATACACCACCATTCAGGGCAAGGTCCTAGGATCTTGGGTATTCAGGCATTCTAGGTAAAGTTTTGGGCTTGAATCTTCATAGAGCTTCTAAAACCAAGTATACAAAAACCAGTCAGCCATCTCAGAACTTGCCACGTCAACAGATGGTGAGTGTTGATAAGCCAAGCCATGGACAAACTCACAGTGCTTCAATTTAACTTGATGTTTTCAAGCGACGCTTGTAATCCGTAATTGATGCAATATAACAATGACAATCTTGTACTTCTATTCCTTTTGTTTTAAGTCCACAGTTTCAGATCAAAATAGATATTTAATATTTAAAAATATTTAATTGCTTTACTTCAGTAGATAGATTAATTTATGTTCTGTTCTAGATATCAGTTCGTCACCTCTTACCAAATTAGATTCAGCACAGCGCCTTATTCAGGTGCTTACCATTTTTTACTTGCATGTAAATACATGCTGTAAAAAAACCCTCCCCCTCCCCCTCCCCCTCTCATCCTCCCGCACTTGTTATTAATGTATTTATTTACTTCCGAAAAACTAAATATTTGAGGGAGCAAAAAGTGTAACTAGAAAGATAGGAATAAGACATCCTCAAAAGAATAACGAAGAAAGAAGAAAACAAAACAAAATCAGAAAACAAGGGCTTTCCAGTCTCCATTGAATATCAGCAGTCTAAATACCCCAGCACAAGTAGAGCATGAAGACGCCAGAAACACTAATCCATCCCAAAAAGATTGTCTAAAATGTATTAATCTCCATTGAATATCAGCAGTCTAAATACCCCAGCACAAGTAGAGCACGCCAGAAACACTAATCCATCCCAAAAAGATTGTCTAAAATGTATTAATCTCCATTGAATATCAGCAGTCTAAATACCCCAGCACAAGTAGAGCACGCCAGAAACACTAATCCATCCCAAAAAGATTGTCTAAAATGTATTAATCCAGGAAAAAAAAGAAGAAGAAGAAGACAGTATTAACCATGATGCATTTCATGTTTTCATCAACTGCAAAGTGTTGGACAGCTAAGAATCAACTTAGCAAGCCCAGATGAAATAATACAACTTACATGGCATTTATTTCTTTATTTTTTTAATAGACAACGCACTAACCCTGACCGAACTAAATGCTTGACCTTGAGGTAAGTTATAAAATGTTCTTACTAACTCAATGCACTAGAATGCCTTTGGGGTGAAGGGAACGAAAGCATTCGTTTTCCAGTTCTGCATGCTCTTAAATTTCAACTCAAGTGATCACGATATTGTAGTTAGTTAGGCGTAACTTTTCGAAACGAAGATTCACCCCATACTCATATTAGCTGGGCAGTTCTAAAAAAAAAAAAAAAAAAAAAAAAAACACTAGTTGGCTATTTAAGAAACCTATTAAATTCTCAAATTAGGAAGGACACATCATGGAGGTTATCAAGGCATATTATTATTATTATTATTATTATTATTATTATTATTATTATTATTATTATTTTCAGTAGCATGAGCACTGTATAAAATTTTATTTTCTTCCTTTTTTTTCATTTGCGAAAATAAAAGGAATTATTTTCAGTTTTCCACTAAAAAGAAAAACTAAAAAGAAAAAATTAGGGTTCCAAAATTGAGAGCTTAATTATTATAATAATCATAATAAAGGTGACAAAAAGCTGATCAGTTCATGTGGATTTAGCTAACACATCGAAAAGAAAACATTCGAATTGGTCGATTGTATCTTTCTTCGAATTGCGTTCAAGACCGATTATTTATTTATTAAAATCGAATTCTCTCTTAGAATAATACCGATAATTAAATAAATAAAATAGCACAGAATAAAAATAACAGAGAAGTAAGCACCTGGAGGATATATGAAGCCCTTATTGGTGTTGGTGGTGTTTTACGGTGAGGCGGAGACAGGCGGGGGAGGAGAGGAGAGAGAGAGGAGAGAGAGAGGTGAGGTCGGCTCAAGCGAGGCGTGTTGGACACCAGAGAACAGAACCAGATACACATGACTTTCATCTTTTCCAGATTCCTTACAAACTGCGTATTTATTTACAAGCGTTTCATGCATATTATTGTAAAAATTTAAGTTAATTATCAGAACCTAGTCTCTGTATTTTTATAAAGCTAACAAATTAATCTCTCAAGTTTTCAGAATAATTAACTGATCCTCTAATCACATTTCACTGTCAAAAACTAACGAACTATTGGTGACACCTCAGCATTTCTCTAAAGAAAAATTAATGGAGGGACCAAGTTACTAGGTATGTGAAACTATAGGGACTGGTCTATTATATTTGTAACTAGAGAACCCATATTATTTGTTTCTTGAGAATATAAAGATCAGTTGTAATAACAAATATTCTAAAAAAATACATGCACGAATCACCGTCGCCATAGACGCACATCATTATCCACTGCAATAATGGAGTGGCGGCTTTGGTAAAAAAAAATTTACATGTATTTGATTAAGGAGTATTTTAGTATTTTCATGTAATTTATTCGTTATTAGTGATTTGTATAAAGGTATTTTTGTGTATTTCATAAGCAGTAGAATAATTAAAATACTCCTAAGAGGAAAAAGATCAATTATTTGATGCAGGGGTATAAAGATATTTTTGGTTTTTACATGCAGTAAAAAACAAAAGTACAAAAGTATTATTGTATCTAAGAGATTTAATGAATTGGGGTAAGTGATATTGAAGTTTTTTTATTCTGTTTTTTTTTAATTGCTAGTTTGCGGGGGTAGTGTTGTGATTTACCATTAAAATAATATTTTTAATTAGAAACAGTTGTTAGCGTGTTGTGTATGCACTAATGAGTCGGAGACACCGTGTTTTTTTAGCGGCGCGTGCGATGTTTCCTGGTGGTTAAAAATAGTATCTTGTCACATAATCTAAAGAGCATGTTGCTCTTTTATCTCAAAGCCTCAATCACATGTTTTTATCTCTAATTAGAATATTATCACGCGTTCTATAGCGAGTTAAAAATAATTTATTTTTTAAATGTAAAAATTAATTAAAAGTATAAACAATATTCTAAATATTTTGGATCTCGAGACATGATAGATTCAAGAAACTTAGGTGTAGTGGCTATGTTAAACCCAAGATAATTGGGTTTGACAGTCAATCCACACCTAAGTCTCTTGAGTCTGATGATCATGTCAGACCCAATGATCTTGGGTCTAGTTTGGGCGCTAGACTCAAGGATTTACGTCTAGCATGGCCGCCAGACCCGAGGGTTTTGGCTAATGCTCTTGGGTCTGACATTACCGCAAGACCTAATGTTTTTAGGTATAGTTTGGTCGCCATAGCAAAGGCTCTTAGATCTGGCTTGGCCGCAAGACCTAAGGCTCTTGAATCTGGTTTGGGCGCTAAAGCCAATAATAGTTTAAATGTTTTTATATAAAAAAATTAATTATAATTTTTATTTAAGATACTTCAAAGATAGTTTAAATGTTTTTTTAAATATAAAAACAGTTATAAAAAAAGATTAATTATCATTTTTGTTTAGAATAATTCAATGGTAGTTTAAATTATTTTTTATACAAAATAAAAAAAATTATAATTTCTGTTTAGGATATTTCAAGAATAGTTTAAATGATTTTTTTATAACAATATATATAAAAAAATTAATTAGTATTTCGGTTTAGGATACTTCAAGGGTAGTTTAATTTAAAAAAATAAAACAAAATTTAATAAAAATTAATTAGAATTCATGATTATGATATTTCAATGATAGTTTAAATCTTTTTTTTATAAAAAAAATAAAAACAATTAATTAGCATTTTAATTTATGATACTTCAACGATAGTTTAAATATTTTTTTTATAAGAAATAAAAAAATTAATTAGGCATGGCCAAGCGTACCCAATGCGGCTATGCCAGACCCATGAGACTTGAGTCAGGTAGTCATGCTTTGACCCAACATGCGCTTGCAGCTTTTGGAATAAAAAATAATAAAAACAACGTCCCTCATGGTCATCTGTTATTATTGATTTCTGTGAAGGTATTTTTATTAGTAGAATAATCAAAATACTCCTAAGAGTTAAAAAAAATCAATTGTTTCATGTAGGGATATAAAGGTATTTTTGGTTTTTACATGCAGTTGAATTACAAATGTACCGATCTAAGAAATTTAATGCATTTGGGTAAGGGAAATTGAAGTTTTTTCATTCTGTTTTTTTTTTTTTTTTTGTAATTGTTGGTTTGCATGGGGATAGTGTTGTGATTTACCATTGAAATAATATTTTTAATTAAAAGCAGTTGCTAGCATGTCGTGCATGCACCAACAAGTTGGAGACGCCGTGTTTTTTTAGCAGCGCGTGCATTGTCTCCCAGTGGTCAAAAATAGTATCCTGTCGCATAATCTAATTCCTTGTCATCTCCTCTTCCATCATAGGTGGTGCATGCAATCTAAATATTCTTGATTTATCGTCGATGATCATTTCTTTTTTTTCCCTTTAATTTCTCTCTCCTATCCCGATAAATACATTATGGTCCTTAAATGTTATTGGTATTTCAGATTCAGTTCTTTTATTTTTATTTTTATATTTTTATCATTTTCCTTTTTGTTAAAGTTTTATGTGTTTTTAATTTAACCATTTTTTTTAATTTGTATATATAATGATTTTCGATTCGGCCTTTTTGGTTTTATGAGTCTTCTAGCTTCATATGCGCTTGGTCTTTTTTCAAATATCTCTTTATATTTTTTCTCTTTGAGTTTTTTTTTAAAAAAAATTAACAAAAAATCTTTTTAAAATAATTTATTAAAATAATATTTTAGTGATAATCCAATCATGCCATTGTTTTTAAGAATATTAGATATTTTTTAAGATGATATTATTAATTTCTTTATGAGTGATTACGCATTAGCTTAAGACAAGATGCATGCCCGCGCGCTGCCGCGGGCTTATAGAACAAATTATTTGATAATATTATAATTATAAACCAGCGTTATATAAGTAATAGAAACTAAAGATATGATAGAGCCAATATTTCATGATTTGTAGTAATCCACAGTGTTTTGGGAGGAAAGATACAATACTTTCGCCACATGATTTAGCTTTTCTGTTAATAAAAAGAAGAAAAAATTACAAAGCTAAATTCTCTACCAACTTAATATTAAAAAAAATAACAACAAAGATAATTTTGGAAAAAAAAAAACCCATGAGGAAAAACATTGTAGCAATTGACAATGTTTTGTGAGGAAAACTACAATGCTTTCCCCAATAAAATAAAATAACCATTTAGAGAAATACTGTAGTAATCCATAATGTTGTGTGAGAAAAACTACAATACTTTCCGCATATGATTTAGCTTTATTGTAATTATAATTCTTAACCACTTCTTTATTAAAAAAATCGACAAAGATAATTTTGGAAAAAATCATAAAAAAATAATATGGGAAAACAATGCAACAATTCACAGTGTTTTAAAGAAAAAAATTACAAAATTAAATTCTTAATCAACTCAATAAAAAAAACGACAGAAATAATTTTAGAAAAAAATAACAAAAAAAAACACAAAAAAAGGGAAAATCATGTTGAAAACACTGTAGCAATTCACAATGTTTTGTGATGAAAGGTACAATGCTTCCCCACATGATTTAACCTTATTTGTAATGATTTTTAATTGTAGTTATCAACAATGT
The DNA here is from genome assembly GCA_015852605.2 of Populus deltoides. Lineage (NCBI taxonomy): Eukaryota > Viridiplantae > Streptophyta > Magnoliopsida > Malpighiales > Salicaceae > Populus > Populus deltoides. The sequence goes on along the minus strand of CM027570.2, from coordinate 32,653,637 downwards.
TTTGTGATGAAAGTTACAATGTTTTCCCCACATGATTAAGCTTTATTACAAAGTTAAATTCTCACCAACTCAATATTAAAAAAATAAAATCGAGGAAAGATAATTTTAGAAAAAAATATTACAAAAAAAGAAAACACAAAAGAAACTGGAAAAAAAACCATGTGAGGAAAAACTGTATCAATCCATAGTGTTTTGTGAGGAAAAACTTGTATTTACTTGTAATTGCAATTTTTAACCAGCTTAATATTTATTTAAAAAAATTGACAAAGACAATTTTAGGAAAAACATAAAAAAATAGAAAAAAACCATATGGAAAAAAATATTGTAGCAATCCATAGTAATTTATGAGGAAAGTTACAGTGTTTTCCTCACATATTATAACTGTAATATTTAACCAGCTCAATATTAAAAAATAAAATAAAAAAGATAATTTCGAAGAAAATCATAAAAAAACAAAACAAAAAAAAACCATGCGGAGAAACACTGTAACAATCAACAATGTTTTAAAGAAAAAAAACATTACAAAACTAAATCTCAATCAGCTCAATATAAAAAAAATAAAATCAACAAATATAATTTTGAAAAATAAAAAAATAAAATAGAAAAACTAAGTGGGAAAACACCGTAGCAATCCACAGTATTTTAAAGAAAAAAATTACAAAGTAAAATTTTTAATCAGCTTAATATTTAAAAAGTAAAATAAACAAAGATAATTTTAAAAAAAAAAAAAAAGGGGAAAGTTGAAAAAACAAAAGGAAAGTAATTTTGGAAAAAAAATAAAAAAAGGGAAAGTTGGAAAAAAATGAAAAGGTGCAAAAAAAAGTGAAAAAAGAGGAATGCACTGTAGATTACTATTGTACTCACAGTGCATTGGGTGTGGGGGAACAGTGATTTCCCCACACCCTTTAGTTTTATGTTAAAAAAATAAAATCGATAAATATAATTTTGAAAAATAAAAAAATAAAATAGAAAAACTATATGGAAAAACACCGCATAAATTCACAATATTTTAACGAAAAAAATTACAGAGCGAAATTTTTAACTGGCTCAATATTTAAAAAGTAAAATCAACAAAGATAATTTTGGGAAACAAAAAGAAAAAATAAATGGAAAAAAAAAAGAAAAAAGAGGGAAGTTGGAAAAAAAAGGAAAGTAATTATGGAAAAAAAATAAAAAAATGGAAAGTTGGAAAAAAAATGAAAAAGTGCAAAAAAAAAGTGAAAAAAAAAAGGAATGCACTGTAGATTACTATTGTACTCACAGTGCATTGGGTGTGGGGGAACAATGATTGCCCCACACCTTTTAGTTTTATGTTAAAAAAAATAAAATCGATAAATATAATTTTAAAAAATAAAAAAATAAAATAGAAAAATTATGTGGGAAAACACCGCAGGAATCCACAATATGTTAAGGAAAAAAATTACAGAGCGAAATTTTTAACTGGTTTAATATTTAAAAAGTAAAATCAACAAAGATAATTTTGGAAAACAAAAGGAAAAAATAAATGAAAAAAAATGAAAAAAGAGGGAAGTTGGGAAAAAAAAAAAAGGAAAGTAATTTTGGAAAAAATAGAAAAATAAACAAAAAAAAAGAAGGAAAGTTAGAAAAGAGAAAAAGTGAAAAAAGAGAGAAAGGAATGCACAGTTGATTACTGTTGTAATCCACAGTGCATTTGGAAAACAAATGCACTTGATAGTGTTATAATTGTGAACCAGCGTTAGATAAGTAATAAAAACTAAAGGTATGATGGAGAAAATATTTCATGACGGAAAAAGAAGTTACAGTACTTCCCCACATGATTTAGCATTATTTGTAATAACTTTTAATTGTAATTCTCAACAATATTTTGTGAAGAGAGCTGAATTGTTTTCCCCACATGATTAAGTTTTATTACAAAGTTAAATTCTCACCAACTCAATATTAAAAAAATAAAATCAAGGAAAGATAATTTTAGAAAAAAATATTACAAAAAAAACACACAAAAAAAACTGGAAAAAAACCATACGAGGAAAAACTGTATCAATCCATATTGTTTTGTGAGGAAAAACTTGTATTTACTTGTAATTGTAATTTTTAACCAACTTAATATTTTTAAAAAAAAAAATTGATAAAGACAATTTTAGGGAAAAACTTAACAAAATATAAAAAAAACCATGTGGAAAAAAAATATTGTAGCAATCCATAGTAATTTTCGAGGAAAGTTACAGTGCTTTCCTCACATATTATAAATGTAATTTTTAACCAGCTCAATATTAAAAAATAAAATAAAAAAAGATAATTTCAAAGAAAATCATGAAAAAACAAGAACAAAAAACAAACTATGCGGAGAAACACTGTAGCAATCAACAATGTTTTAAAGAAAAAAAATTACAAAACTAAATCTCAATCAACTCAATATACAAAAAATAAAATCAATAAATATAATTTTAAAAAATAAAATAGAAAAATTATGTGAGAAAATACCGTAGCAATCCAAAGTATTTTAAAGAAAAAATTACAAAGAAAATCTTTTATCCAACTCAATATTTAAAAAGTAAAATTAACAAAGATAATTTTAGAAAAAAATAAATAAATAAAGGAAAGGAGGAAAGTTGAAAAAATAAGAAAGTAATTTTGGAAAAAAAAAAAAAAAAGGGAAAGTTAGAAAAAAAAATGAAAAAGTGCAAAAAAAAATGAAAAAAAAAAGAGGAAAGCACTATAGATTACTATTGTACTCACAGTGCATTGAGTGTGAGGGAACAATGATTTCCCCGCACCCTTTAATTTTATATTAAAAAAATAAAATCGACAAATATAATTTTTAAAAATAAAAAAAATAAAATAGAAAAACTATGTGGGAAATCACCGTAGCAATTTACTGTATTTTAAAGATAAAAAATTACAAAGCAAAATTTTTAACTAGCTAAATATTTAAAAGTATAATCAACAAAAAATTTTTTAGGGAAAAATAAATAAATGAAAAAAAAGAGGGAAGTTAAAAAAAAAAGTGAAAAAAAAAAGAAAACGTGAAAACAAAAAAAAGGAATGCCTTGTGGATTACTGTTGCATCCACAATGCATTTGGGTGTGGGGAAACAGTGATTTCCCACACCGTTTAGACGTATGTATAATGTAAAGTTTTAAAATTAATTTTGTCATTAATATTTCATGAAAATAAAACATCTATTTTTAATTTTATATATAATTTTATCACATTTATTTTTTTTAATATTTTTCATATAAGTGTGTGAAAATGATTGATTCATCATTTTAAAAAAAAAATTTAACTCAAACTTGCTTTCATGATGATAATAAGTTTTTGCTTTAAAAACAATATTTCTCATGAAAAGCATTTTTGTTTTTCAAAAATAAATGCATGAATAAAAAAAATAGGTTTTTAATTTTTTTTTTCATTTTAGTTCAAATCTTTATAGTTTTTGTGAATATTGTACCATTGTTGCTTTTTTTCAATCAACTATACTACTAATTAAAAAAAATTATTTTTATTGTCAAAAAAATTACATGAATTAGAAAAGACAATTTTGATAATGAAAATATTTCCTTCATAATTTTATTTGTTATATTTAATGTGAGCGTTAGTTTTTGTTATTGTATAATCAAATAAAAAATAAACTTCAAAATATAGAGTTATTAAAACTAGCTACGCCCATGACTTGGGTTAACATGAATAAATTTAAAATATCATTATTTAAATAAAAAAATTAAAAAAATTCACTTAAAAAAAATCAAATTAAAATTTCACCACTGAAGTTAGATTAGAGAGTTAGAAGGTGACTGGTCAGGCTAGGTTGAAAACATTATTAAAAAGTTCATCGAAATAACACTCATGCACCTAAGCCAATGCTATCTATTTTTTTTTACCAATGTGTTTCAATTTAATCGGTCTGTAATTAATTATTTAATCGCGACATCGCGCAAGGTTGTTTTGAAATTTGTTTTTATCTAGTTTTTTTTATAATTAAAATAGATATTTAAAAGAGAGAATATGATTTAAATTCTTTAAAAAAATACATCTTTTATCAAACAAATTATTTTTTTATTCATGTATCTTCTTACAAAAATATTGTTTTATTAGAAGCAGGTTTTTTAAATTAAAAGTGACGGTAATTAAAAATACTTATAAAAAACATTAAATAATTAAAAATAAGTAGGATAAAAATCTAAACTACAGTTTCTTATCAAGGAATTCCCGTTTTTTTTTTTTTATAACAAAACAACTCTTTTTTATCATAACCTTTCATATAAAAAGTAATTTTGAAATAAGAAACATTTAAAATCATGTCTTGATATTTTTTATGCAATTAAGAAATAAGAATAATTAATCTAAGAAAATTTTGGAAAAAGTTTAAAATATAAATAATAAAATATAAATTTTAGTTTTATTGAATATTCATGATTATAAATTTATTTTCAATTTATTTTATTAAATGCATATATAAAATTTTTAATTTAAAAAAAAAAATTAACATTGCCCCACACTTTCTTTCTTTTTTCGCATTCAGTAAAAAGAACACTTCATAGCAAGAATTTATGTGATGATTTTCTTAAGAAAAATAGAAAATCTCATTGATGAAAGCTGTATAAAAAGTAGGGTTCATAGCCTCACATGGATTAATAAAAGAGGATTTAATCTACAGAAAAAAGAAAAAAAATTGAAGCAAACAAAATCTTTATTACTTAGATAAAAGAGTAATCGGTTTAATCTTAAATCTAGTAGTAACCAGTAATCTGATAAATCATTTATATGGGAAGTAAATCATTTATATAATACCATATTAGAAAATAATATAAATTATATTCTGAGATCTCATTTAATAGCTTAACCTATTGGATTGAAATAGTTCTTTGACATGGTATCAGAACCTTGATGACCAAGCGATCACGAGTTCGAATCTCACCATCCTTATTTTTTTTATAAAAATTAAGCACAAGGTAATGTGAACTTGTGCAAATTTCAAGCTCAAAGGGCTTTCACTTGAGGGGGTGTGTTAGAGAATAATATAAATCATATCCTGAAACCTCACCTAACAGCTTAATCTATTGGGTTTGGATGGTTCTTTGACATACCATTCATCATTTGCACACAAATTCTTTACATGATTTTTTAATATATCATTAGTAGACAAGGGGGAGTTTGCTGTGAATTATATTTTCATTTTATTTTCAAATTTTTGGAAACAAAAATAGAAAACTTGTTTGTATTGATTTTTTACTTCTTGAAAAAAATAATTCTAAACCAACAAATTATATTAATTTGATTGCATTTGAATTTTGACAAAAAATTATCAAAAAGAAAAGCCCCACATGAAAATCTTAGTACTATAAAAAAATAATTTATACAAATAAAAAAGTCCCACATGAAAATCTTATTAATATAAAAAAATTATTTTGTAAATTACTTATATATCATTATTATGTAAGATTTTTTTATCAGTATAGAGATTTCCAAACATAGGCACTCTAATGTATTTCCACTCTAACGTTCCAGAGGTCTCATGGCGTGGGATTATAGAGACACGCGTATAAAGGTTACTGTTAGAAAATGGTTTTTATAGCATAAAATATGCATAATGTAGTGCAATGGAAAAAAAGGTCTTGCACATTAATGTCTCAAACATTCTTGTAAAAAAGAAAACCCATGTTCTCTAGGTTGATGCGGAAGGCGTGGGTTTTTTTGTATGATGCTCAAAAGCATAAAAAACAGAGGAGTTGCAGGAGGGATATGGAGGGGGAAAAAGAGGAGCTTTGCCATGACCAGGGAGGGATGAACTGACAATGACTAATACAGAGATGAGGAGAAAGTTGGAAACTTGGTTAGAGATAAAGGGGTGATAGTATCCGATTTGAAGACACAGAGAGCGAGATAGAGGCAAGGATAAAAAAGGGTGTCTATGAAAGATTGATGTAGGGAGCTGGTATAGATTAAATCTTCATGATTTCTCTACCTTAAATTGTGTTATTGATTTTGAGCTTTTCTTTCACCTCTCCATCCTTATTATTTCTGTGTGGAACAGATTGTCGAATGAAGAGGAAGAAGATGGAAGGACACCCATTCAACAAAAGTTTTGCGAATTTGCTTCATTTGCTTTGAGTTTAGGATGTTCGGTTTGCTTTATCATATCTAAAGGTGGGAGCTTTTGTTATAGAACTTCTTTCTAGGTTCATATTCTGTGCTTTTTAGGAATGTTATTGTCAATTGGATTCAGATAATCTTGATTTATAGAATCAATAATGTTGAAAAGCATACCAATTGCATGGGTTGCAGCTTCATTACTCCCTTGATGTCTCGGGGTTTTAGGTCATCTTTTTAGGGCTGTTTCTAGCTTTGTTCTCTTTCCATATAGCCTTGTTTGGCCTGTGATGTTGTGTTTTTATTGGTTTTCAACGGTTCTATTCTCAGTTTTCCACTACCATGGTGGCTGTGTGTCTTGGGCTGCTATTTTTTTTAGAATATGGTTGCTACAATGATGTTTATTTCAGGAACTTCCCAGGTTCGTGCCAAACAGTAGATTACTTTTGTGTTTAGTAGCTTCTAAGGTTGCAACAGGGACTTTGGTAAAGCTACTAAAGTTGTAATAGGGAATTTTGTAAACTTTTTATGTATTATAATTTTGAAAATACCTTTTGATGTGCATCTAAATTTCAAAATTTGAAAACATGTAACATTTTAGTCTTGTAATCCTTTAGTAATATCATTTCATAATTAGTATTTTCATTTAAAAGAAAAACACTACTTTTCTTTTTATTACCTCTCTTATACGTTATTTATATTTATATTGTTATGGTTAAGCGTTAGTTTTCTTATTGATGTTATGGTTGAGTTGTGAAGTCTAATATGTTGGGAGGAGCTTTGTGGTCATTATCAGCAGGTTGAGAAATTTTTGAGTCGATAACTTGGTAATGAAAATATAAAGGAGACTTTGCTGATTTTTTTTTTAAATTGCACCGAATAAAAATTGACACGTATTTTTTTTAGAGGGATGTTATAGAGAACAGTTCTCATGGTCTCTGAAATATCTTGTGACATATTTCGTTGGTTTACCTATATGTAATGAACACCGTGAATAGTGCTAGGGTAAAGGGAACAAATCTCATGGTTTTTGGAATATACCGATGGATACACCTGTATGTAATGTATAGTTTGTCGGTATTTATATCGATGTAAAACAAAGTCTGATGCCAAATTGTATATGTATTCCTTATCTATCCATCCTGCAAATATTTAAATTCAGAGTTGCACACACAACATAATAACACCAGTTCACATCACAATAATAAAATAAATATTTCCTTGTCATTCAATAATAAATTAACATCATTGTCATTACATTGAAGTGAATTTCATCCATAAATATTACATTATAGTTTATGACATTACACATTTTTGTTGTGCAAATTAATTAAAATTCTCTTCTTATTCGTCAATTGACTCGTCCTCATCTCTATCACAATCTTGTACGTTGATTTCATCGTTGTCATCTTCATCGACTTGTGTATATCCGCCGCTCAAAACACCATTCAACTCCTTAACGTCAACATTAATAATAATATTCTCGGTGGTGCAAAAAATTGAATTTTGTTCTAAGTCATTAGACGGAGCAACTCAATATGGATCAACTAACTCATCAAGTTAAAAGACATCATCTCTCATAGTTAATTCATTGTTGTTATCCTAAATAACATTGACATGACCACTGGATTTAGTTTTCACTATGGATAATCAATAAGCTCTTGAACGATTATTTTTAAAGGAAAACATGTTTTTGTAATATACTTGCTAGCATTGCTTAGTGAAAATAAAGACATCGTCGAAATTGTAGAGTCTAACCTTTGAATTAATTTCAATCAGATCATGATGAAGATTTACTCTGATTCCTATGTCAGTGGTGTCATACCAATAACATTTGAATAAAAATACTATATTCTACTTACTATAATATTGCAATTCAATAACCTCTTCTAACTTCTCATAGTAGTCAACTTCAAACTTATTAGAAGTTGATTCCTTAACATAACCCTAACTGTTATTTGTCTTCCTACCGTGTTTATATTCTTCAGCATGAAACACATGTCTATCGATAAAATACTTGTAATACTTCACCTTTCATAAATTAAATATCACCAACGACATTACTGATGGAATTGCTCTATCGGTAAAATATTGCGTCACCGTAAGATTTGTCCTTTTGAATCCCACTATAATACCCTCTATCATTCCCTTAATATATACCGAGAAAATGTACTCGTCGGCATATTTACGGATGTAATTTACCGTTGGGTTAATTCTGTCAATAATGTCATCTGTAAAAGTTACACGTCATCGTACTATTTCACTTTTTTTCTTCATTCCTTATTTTTTTTCACCGCAGTTCTCTTGATATATACTGAGGGAATCTTTCTGTTGGTGTTTACCGATGGATACAAGGAATCTATCGGTAAAAATATAACGTCACCGTAAGATTTGTCCTTTTGAATCCCACTATAATACCCTCTATCATTCCCTTAATATATACTGAGAAAATGTACTCGTCGGCGTATTTCTAGGTTCATATTCTGTGCTTTTTGGCAATGTTATTGCCGATTGGATTAAGATAATGTTGATTTATGGATTCAATAATGCTGAAAAGCATACCAATTGCATGGGTTGCAGCTTGATTACTCCCCTGATGTCTTAGGGTTTTAGGTCATCTTTTTAGGAATGTTATTATTGATTGGATTAAGATAATGTTGATTTATGGATTCAATAATGTTGAAAAGCATACCAATTGCATGGGTTGTAGCTTCATTACTCCCCTGATGTCTTAGGTTTTAGGTCATTTTTTTGGGGCTGTTTCTAGCTTTGTTCTCTTCCCATGTAGCCTTGTTTGGCCTGTAATGTTGTGCTTTTATTGGTTTTTAACGGTTCTATTCCCAGTTTTCCACTGCCATGGTGGTTGTATGTCATGGGCTGCTATTTTTTTTAGAATGTGGTTGCTACAATGATGTTTTTTTCTCTTTATTGGGTTGTGTTATGATAAACTCTTCTCCTTTTATTGTAATCATTTTGTTTTTTTCAAAGACTCGAAAAAAGAAAAAAGAACAAAACTAATAGAACACCTTTTCTAATTTATGTTTTGGACTGTATTTGTGCTTTGGATTTGATGTTGCCATTTGCTTCTCCTCTTTTGTTACTTTCTAGGATCAAGCATTGCATTTCCATTCTTGATTGCTTGCGATGCATATGACTTTTTTTTGCTTCATTTTATTGGGTATTCTATCCCTGTTCCTGAGGTTGTTGGTTCTTTTTATTTTTTTAGGTAGTGTTTGTCTAGGAAGTTGCGTATGTGTTTTGCTTAAAACGCAGATGCAACAATGTTTGGTAACAAAAAAAATGTAGGTTACTGTTCATTGGTCCCATGAAATTTTGCGTTTGAAACACATGGAAAAAGGAAAGCAGGTAGGAGCTGCTTCTTGCGCGGATGATAAGTCGCACCATCGCCACTTGTTCGAGTGAACCGGCAAAGATGCCTCCACTGTCGTATTGTTCATTAAAAGTGAGCAGTCGCGAGTGAATTTTAATTCACTCGCACTGTTCACGTGAACAATTTTTTCTCTCGAAAAACCGGTCGCGGTTAATTGATTTCACTCGCACTGTTCACGTGAACGTGAACAATTTTTTTTTTATTTTTTAAAAAAATTAGTTTAAGGTGAATTAAATTTACTCCTACTGTAATCTCAATTTTATTCCCCGATAATATTTTACCTAATTTTATTGCACGCTTAAAAAATTATGGAAACTGTAGTTCTTGTCGGATGAATTTTGTATGCAATGGAATTGTAGATAGTTTAATGGAATAATAAAAAAAAATTATATAAAGTATGATTTATTTTATGATGTAATAGTAATAGTTAAATCTACAATATTTAAATTAAAAATCATAAATATTAATATATATATTTTTTAATTTATTTTATAACCTCAATTTCAAAAGCATTCTTAACCAAACACATGAAACTAATTTTTGTTCAACCTCAATTTCAACCACAGTTTTAACCAAACATATATTTTCCAAACTAACCTCAACTAAAAATATTTTTTATAAAACAACTTTTTTCAAACCATAACCACAACAGCTACCGCAATACCAAACACATTTGAAGGGGTGAATTGAGGGTTGATAGCTTATCGTCCGTTAACATTTTCGTGATTAACGGTCTTTTATCATTTTCAAGGGCTGTTCTTTTGATGTTGCATTGTCAAGGTTGCATGTTCTGTGTCCTTTAGTTGCTGGTGTAGCTGGTGCTATTCTTTATCGGGTTTGTTGTTTTCTTAGTTCATATTTGATTTGGCTATGCTATTTTGTTCTAGCTTTTATGCTCAATTCATTTGTTGTGCTATGATGGATTCAGACTGTGCACATCGCTAAGCCTTGCTGTGTATCTTTTTTTTATTCCTTTGTTTGTATTCTGATGTGTCAACTTTTTTTGTTATAATATTCTTCCTTTGTTGGTGATGTTACTGTTTGAGGACCAACTATGATCGGATATCATATTTATCTCCATTATCAATCAGCAAATTTCTTTATAATTAGCAATGAGTCGTTCATATTTATCATTAAGATAGGTTGTCCAATCTTGTACCCGTTGGTCTAACATCGCCACAAACTCTGAAGTTTGAGTGTTCGAAATTGATTGCAAGCATCCAACGATTGAAGCACTATGAGTCGTCCGTAAGTTCCCAATCGTATTGTTAAGGAGTCCATACATCCGATTTCTATCGGGTCCACCAGACGATCTCACCTCTGACCATAAATTCGAATCAATATCTGGATTGGTTGAAGGATTGTTCTTATATCTCTCATTCATTGAAAACCAATATACCACAAAGTGTTGAGCTCAGCTATCAACGAATTGTTACACCTCTTTTTGGCGGTCATCACTTTGCACATGCGTTTCAATAAAAAGCTCCACTGGGCTTGGCTCGCGTCCAAGAACCATAACATGTAGTAAAAAAATATTGTCAGTTAAGTAGATTTATAAAAAACAACTAATAAAAACAATCATACCATCCGTTTTGCATGCAAAATGAATAGAGCCACTAGTGTGTGTGGTAACAAAACTGTGAGCACGCCGGTTTTGGTTCTCTATACTAGACTGTGACCATCAACTGTGAAATGCGCGGACGTCACGTGCTGAATGTATTCTGCCCATACAATCTTTAAGACGTATGACGGTCTGAAATCCTTCCAAATTGCCACATCATTCCAAATTATTGTGTCAGTTCATATTTTAGTCGGTGATTCTGTCTGTAAATTCAAATGGAATTTTTTAACTTGCACAAAAAATTTTAGAAAGCTCTCCAAATATTACTGACGACTTTTCATTATGTCAGTGATTCCATTAGGAAAAAAAGTGAACAGTAAAAAGATCATTAATTATCACAACATTGAGAAGTGAACAGTTTCTGTGGTCTCTAGAATATAATGATGGACACATTCTATTGATATACTTGAATGTAATGAACATCATGAATAGTGCCAGGGAGAAAGGAAATGTAAACCCCGGTTAAAATTTTCTAAGATTCATAAATATTAAAATTTTGATTTAGAAATAAAATGGGTAGAAAATGAATTGAGGGATTGACATGTTAAAAAAAAAAAAAAAAAACTAGATTACTAAAAAGAGGGGTATTGTTGCCTTTAAGGGCTAAAGGATGGGTATATAAGCTCTTTTGGCTTTTAAAGGAAGCCAAGAGTGGCGGACTGATTACAGAAGAAGAGGGGAAGAGATTTTACAAAATTTTTTACAAAATTCTATCTAAAAATTACACGTAATTGTACTATTTAATTTTTTTTTTTTTCACTGTATTTCTTTTTATACATCGAGGGAATTTTTTTATTGATGTTTACTAATAAATACAAGAATGAAAAATTATATCAATAAAGATCATCGTAATATACCATCAATTTTTTTAAAAAAATATTTTTATTTATATTTTTTAATTTTTTAGTAGCGTAGAATCATGGTGTCTGTTGCAAATAGAAAATTCCGTCTACTTTCTCATCTTCAAATTCGACTACGTACGTCATTCTAATGTTTCTTGGATATTTACGTCCCAAAATCAAATGGATTTGCATGTGTTCGTATTGATTAAGTAATAAACTCAAGTTTGACTGCTGGATGCATTTGGCTTGAACACAAGAAAATAAATAAATAAATAATTAAATTGTGCCAGATATTGTAACGTCGATCACAAATCAAAGTCAATAATTAAAGCTTAATCTATCTTCTTCTCTTTTTGAGTGTTAAAAACAAATTTGGCATGCGCAGTTATCCCTTTTAACCCGTGGAAGTACTGTTTTATTAAAAAAAATTTCAATGCCACGACTTTTGAATCTTCAAAACCATGAAGCTACGTTCACGGTGACTTTCGAAACCTTGAACGCCGTCCTTCACTCTTACAGGCGTACAGGATAAGGGACACGTGTCCCATCCTGTTCATGGAGTTGTGAAGCTTAACTACGTGCTTACCATAGTTTTTTTTGACCCAGACCTGGTAGCAGCCTGGAGTTTCGGGAATTGATGGGGGTTATTTTTTAATAAAAAATTAAAGTAATATTGTTTTGGTAAAAAAAAATCAATTGATTGTATTTTATTTTTTGACCGGATCTTACCAGATCGCCGAGTCAACTCGTTAGATCAGCTGGGTCACACTGAGTTTTTTTTCTTTAACCTGGCCCGGTTTCAGCCCCGGATTGACCGGGTTTCAAGTCAACCCACTAGGCTGGACCGGTTTTAAAACCACGTGCTTACATGGAATTTATTCAAGATTTCATTTTTTTTTATTTTTGAATTTGACGTGAATGGTGGGCTTCTCAGCTCAATTATATTCAAACGGGTCAGGATTAATGCAAGAAAAAGGAGAGTAAATGAATGTTAATCCGTTCGTCAGTTTTGCTAAAAGTCAAGGGATCGGATCTTATCCTATAAATCAAGAATAATAAAGAAGAGTGATTCTAATTAGTTTCTGTTGTAAAAGTAAAGGAAATCTTATCTTAGAAACTAGGAAAATCAAGAAGAAGAAGAAGAAGAAATTGACCCTTTGACCCGAAAATGATTAAAAATATAAAATTGCAGTCATTTCCTTGTGGTCGCAAGGAACTTTCATATCATTCAGCTGATGGGACCATTTGCACGTGTCGTTCCAGGAAAAGTAACCTGAGTTAAAAACAATTACATGTTTCATGAATAATTATATTATTTTAAATTTATAAAAACTTGTTGCTACAAATACAATAAAAAATATATATTCTTTTCTTAATTTTATTTTTATTATAAATATTTCTAACAAAAACATCAGCGTTGGTGATTGAGCCAGGCAGGAGAACGGAGCTAAGAATAACGCATGGCGTGCTGCATGCCGTCACTGTTGTGACGCATGCCCAGATGCAAGACAGGCAAACTTGACTTTCAAAGCCACTTTGGAACATGAAGAATTTCCTTTTGACACTCATCTTGCTACCGCGAATGAATATTCTAAGAGCCAGGCGTGGCCATGTATTGTTAAGGTCAAAACATCAATGAAAGCGATGCTCATAAACTCATATAAAAACCCTAGCTAGCTAGGTCTTCTTCTCCTATGTATGTATATATGCGCACCAAAATTGCAAGAAAAAAAAAGAGAGAGAAACAAAACAAAACCTAGCTAATCTGCCTGAAACCAACGACGACCATGTCTCAGCACCAACCCACCATGTCATGTTGTTCGAGTTCGAATTTCGACGAGTATCAATGGGTCATTAACGTCGGTCGAGCACTCGAAAAAGAGCTTGAAGATGGTGATGAAGATCCTGTGTGCATTTTTACTGTCCCCAAAACCATGATGTCTTCCCATCCCGACACTTATACTCCACAACAACTTTCACTAGGTCCATACCATTATTTGCGTCCAGATCTTCATGAGATGGAGTGGTATAAGCTATCTGCAGCCAAGAAACTGCAAAACCAACTTCATAGCAGCCACGACTTTGAAAATCTTGTCGAGCAATTGATAAAGCTTGAACCGAAGATTAGGGCATGCTACCACAAGTACTTAAAATTTAATGCTGAAACACTAGCTTGGATGATGGCTTTGGATGTTTCATTCTTGCTCGAGTTTCTTCAAATTTATTCCCTCAAAAGAAACTTCAAGTTCATCGAGGGTGGTTACGTCCCGAATGTCTCATTTGCTTGATTATTCAAAGAGGAAATCGGTTCATCATGTAATTCTAAGAGATATGGTGATGCTTGAGAATCAAATACCGTTGTTTGTATTGAGAAAGGTGCTAGAATTTCAATACCATTCAGTTGAATCGGCTGATGATATGCTGCTTTCCATGATAACGGGATTAGCTAAAGAGCTCTCTCCTTTCAAGACGATCGAGTTGCCAAAGTCTCAGAAAATCTTGGAGCATTCCCACTTGTTAGACCTCTTGTATGACATTATCGTGCCGAAAGTGGAAGAACCGGTCGAGATATCTGAAGAGTTTGCAGATCAAATCGAAGCTGATATTCAGCTAGAAAGTGAAGGGTTTGGGTCTGATTCGAATTATGTAAAACAACTCCTGAACGAGATTTGGAATATGGTTTCACAACTAACGACAGGCCCGGTAAGTCTCCTGATCAAGAACATCTCATCATCTGTGACAATCAAGATGAAATTTTCTTGGACAATCCTATCTACCCTCCTGCATAAATCACCAGATGGTCTCATTAAGACAGAAGGTGATGGCTCTACTACCAGCATGAACAAGCCACCATTGGTGGAAGAGATCACAATTCCTTCAGTCACCGAGCTCTCAAATTCTGGTGTTTCTTTCATCCCTACCAGGGGAAACATCTCAACCATTAATTTCGACAAAGATAAAGCTGCATTTTACCTGCCCACGATTAGTTTAGACATAAACACCGAGGTTGTGTTTAGAAACTTGATGGCATATGAGATATCAAACGCATCAGGACCCTTGATTTTTACTCGATACATAGAATTGTTGAACGGGATCATTGACACTGAAGAGGATGTGGGATTGCTAAGAGAAAGAGGCATTATTTTGAACCGTTTGAAGAGTGATGAGGAGGTGGCCGATATGTTGAATGGAATGAGCGACAGCAAGGCTATTAGATTGACAAAAGCTCCAATTTTAGATAAGGTGATTGAAGATGTGAATAAGTATCATGGCAGCCTATGGATGGTAAAGATAAGAAAGTTCACGAAGCGGTCTGTGTTCTCTTCATGGCAATATCTCACGTTGTTCGCTGCCATTGTTCTCATGCTCTTACTGGCCGTGGAATCGTTTTGCTCAGTTTTTAAATGCTACCGCATCTTTCACAATGATTTTTACGAGGGCTAGGGCTGGCTGGCTAGCCGATCGATGATCCATGCATGTTGCTCTAGCATACCAGCCATGTGTACTGTATATATATTTGTGTCCAAGTTAATTAATTAATTGTTTCATTTGTTTATTTATATATTTATTTTTCTAAGTATATATCATTGTAATATCAAATCATATAAATGTTGACAATTCAAATTATTTAATTTTTATCCTTTGTACTGCTGTTCTTGTAATTAAGTACACAATGAAACTCATATTCATTGCCATTTTTTCAGTATCAAATCTTCCATCCTTAACAAATAAATAAAAATACTAAGAGATTACTAAGAGAGGTGGTGCTTTTATTATTTATCACCTCACAAAACACTATTTATTTTAATAATGTTTTTATTTATTTATTTTAATCAATTTAAATTTTATCTTTCAATATTTAATTTATTGGGGATTGGATCTCATGATTTATTTCAATTTATTTTCTATAAAATTATCTTAATCTCATGACCTGAATCATAAGTTTGATATATTAATTTTGTTGACTTGGGTTTTTTTTTTCTTTTTTAATTGATTTTTTTAATTTTATCATTCAAAACTTTATTGATTAGAAATTAAGTTTCATTATTTATTTTTGTTTTTTATGAGGTTATCTTGATCTCATGACCCAAATAACCAGTTTGACAGATTAACATGAGTTGGTTTTAGTTCTTTTTTTAAATTGATTTTTTTTCAATTTTATGTGATACATTAAGAATCATGCTTTATAATTTATTTCGATTTGTTTTCTATGAGGTTGTCCTAACCTCATGACTCGGGTCGCGGTTAACCAGGGTTGATTCAGGGTGTTTTTTTGTTTACTTTATGTGAGGTTATTGCAGTCTCATAACCCGGGTCACGGGTTTGGTGGGTTAACCCAGGTCAACTTAGGTTGTTTCCTGTGATATTTTTTAATTGATTTTTTTTTTCAAATTTCATCCTTTAACATTTGGTTGATTGAAATTGAGTTTCATAATTTGTTTTGATTTACTTTCTATGGTGTTATCACGTTATCATATTTTAGGTTGCGGTTTTGACAGGTTAATATAAATTGACGATGGTCATTTTTTCCCCTTTTTAATTTTTTTTCAATACCATCCTTCAACGTTAGGTTGATTGGGAACTAGGCTTCAAAATTTGTTTTAATTTACTTTTTTTTAAGTTATACATCATGGTCTCATGATTAAGATTGTGGATTTGATAAGTTAATTTGGGTTGACCCGAGTAGATCCAATATGTTTCCATCTTATTATTTTTTTTAAAAAAAATATCTTGTTGAATTGTTTTTAATCAAACTACTTTTTTATCGATCATCTGAGTTTTTTTTTTTTGACTCACCTAGTCAACTAGATTATATTAGGTCAATTTCCACATGATTTTGTTTTCTAGAAAAAAAACATTGACAATACAAGAATATTTTTTTACGTTAAAATAAAATTGATATGGCATGCATTTCAATAACCTAGTTAAAAAATACTCTAATAGACGTGCGAAAAATATTGTTCCCCACGACATTGTTCACCAAGGAACAAATCATTGTGGATGGCCATAGTGATTTGTTTTTTTTTCTTTTTTTATTACACTTTTATAGGCCTAAATTAATGGCCAATTAAAGCACATTTATTAAAAAATAAAAATAAGGGACTAATATGAAAAATATGGTAAAAAAAAGAGGTTTTTCTAAACCTGGGCTAAACATACACTTTGGTCCTCCTACTTCTCAAATTATAAACATTCAATCTCTAAGAATTTATGACATTTAATTTTGGTCTCAAATTTCATTTTTCTTATTTTCTAGTCCCTAGAGAGAAAGTGGTTTTGGTGTTAATGAATTCCTTTTGATGAGAAAAGTTTGTACAACATGTTTGTTTTCCCTTAAACTTGCCTAAAATGATAGATTTGAACCCAAAAGTAATTTTGATTTTGGGTTAATTATGGGTTTTAGGGCCAATTTTTATGTTGTTAGGGTTAAAAATGTATTTTACAAGGTGTTTGGGTTTTTTTTTTTTTTTGCAGGTAAAAAATGGTTGAAAACAAGCTTCTCTTGATCTTAAACAAACCAACTTGATTTTCTAGTGACCTCCAGTCGCAGGAATATGGGTTGTGCAGGCGACGCGTCATCTGTTATTTTTTTTCAAAGCATTAAGTGGCGGACAACCCCTTAAAAAAAAATAAGGCCTAGACGCATAGGTTACTGCAGGACCGCATGCCTGGACCTTTTTTACTCTTTTTTTCATTTCTACCCATTACAATTGCATTTTTTTTCTTGCCTTTTCTTTTCTAAATTTCATCACTTAATATTTTTTTTATTGTTAATTGGGAATTGTAATTTGTTTTGCCTTGCTTTTTTTCCAATCATTTTGATATTTTATTGGTTTTTAATTTTATAGGTATCTATTTTAGATAAAAAAAATATATATAAAAAAAATTATTTAACCCAATTGAGTTCATGACCCGGGTCACAAGTTTGGTTTATTAACTTTGGCTGGGTAAGGTTCGGGCTTGATATTTTTGTTGTTGCATAAATAGTTCCTAATTTATTTAATTAGATGTATGCGTGAGTTTTTTCAATTTCTCTTACGATTTTTTATTTATAATTGCAAGTTGTAAAAGTCTTTATATACATTTGTTTTAAGAAAGAACAAATATATTACCCGCGGCAAAAGCGTAAGTTAAATAGCTAGCTCTAAACTAAAAGAGGAGCTGGTTTTATTGTACCCTGCTACACAAAGTACTATTCATTTGAATAGTTCTTTGCTTTTTTTTCTCAATCAATTGATTTTTTTCATTTCATTGTTTAATATTAGATTTTTTTTATTGAGTTATCATACTTTCATGACACAGATTGCGAGTTTGACAAGTTAATTCGGTTTAGCAGGTTAATCCAATTGACTTAAGTTTTTTCTTTTTACTTAATTAACTCTTTTTTTTCTTCAGATTCATCATTTAATATTGGGTCGTTAACTATAAACTAAAAGAGGAAGGGGTTTTATTGTACCCCTCCTTACAAAGCATTATTCATTTGAATAATGATTTGCTTCTTTTTTTCTTTGATTTTTTTTCAATCAATATTTTTTAAAATATTTCATCCTTTAATATTATATTTTTTTATTAAGTTATGATACTCTCATAACATGGATCACAGATTTACGATCAAGATCTCGGGTTTTGATAATTTAACTCGAGTTAAATCAGGTCGTTTTTTTTTTGTTTTCTTTCTAAGAGGTTATATCGGTCTTATGATCCAGGTTACACGTCCTCCAACATTGGATTTTCTTTTTTATTAGGATGTCATCGTCTCATGACTCAAGTCATAAGTTTGACGAGTTAATCTAATTGATTCAATTATTGTTATTTTTTTTAATTGACTATTTTTTTGCTATTCTCATCATTAAATATTGTTTTTTTATTCAAAATTAGGCTTTATGATTTATTTAGGTTTGCTTTTTATTAGGTTATCCTGGCTTCATGATCTAATAATAGTGTTTAATGATTTAACCGGGTTGCTTGCCTTATTTTTTCTGTTATTTTTTAATTAGAATTTTTATAAATTTCATCGTTCAATATTGGATCCGACAAGGCTAATTATAAATTGAGTTTCATAACTTGTTTTGATTTGCTCTTTATGAGGTTATTTTAGTCTCGTGACCAAAGTTGTGGATTTAGCAGGTTAACCCGGGTTAAATCATGTTTTTTTTTCTATGAGGTTATTTCGGTCTAATGACTTTGGTCATGGGTTTGGCGGATTGACTTGGGTCATTTTTTATGTTCTTTTTTTAATCTCATCCCTTAACATCGGGTTAATTAAGGATCGAGATTCATAATTTATTTTGATCTACTTTTCATGGGGTTATCTCGGTCTTATGACTTATGTCGCGGATTTGACAAGTTAACTCAGGTTACTTTTTTAAGTCTTTTTTTAATTTTTTGTTAATTTTATCCTTCAACATTGAGTTGATTAATAATTAGTTCATAATTTATTTTGATTTGTTTTCTATGTGATTATTATAGTCTCATAACTTGGGTTGATCTAAGTTAATCCAATATGTAGTTAATTATTTTAATGTTAAGGAAAGATATCATCTTGAAATTTATTTTATTCAAGTTATGTTTTTATGGGTTGCATTTAGACTTGCAAAGTTAACCAGATTATATTAGATCAACTCACACACGATTTAAAAAAAATTCATGTAGAAAAAACATTAGTAATATTTGAACATGTTTTTCGCTACTTGCTAAAACTTGAGGAAGATGTACGGTACAAGTGAAAGTAGGTGAGAAACACAAGTGAATGTATACACTAAAGACGCAGAGATGTTGAGATAATTTTCTTTGATTGTTTATTCAGTATTCTTGTTGCTGTTTAAATACACTCATGAGTTCAACAGATTTACATGATTTGTTACATCAGCTAAGGATAAAGGATAAGAAACTAATTTAAATTATTGTTGTCGGTTTACAAGCTGAAGTAGTCAATTTATTTTGAGTGGATTGTGGATATCCTTTACACGCCCCCGCAAGATGGTGCTCCCATTAGAGATACCAATCTTGGATAGTAGAAAGGAGAGATGTTGTCTGGATAAAGGCTTTGTTAGAGCATCAACCAGCTGATCAGCGGTAGCAACATGGGAGACACGTAGAGAACCGTGAGCCACTTTGTCACGTACAAAGTGAAAATCAATGGCGATATGTTTCATACGTGAGTGAAACACGGGGTTGGCACAAACATAATTAGCACCAATGTTATCACAATATATTACCGGTGTGCATGGGAGAGGAAATTTGAGTTCTGTCAGGAGAGAGTGAACCCATGCAAGTTCTGCAGCTGTGGTAACAATGGCTCGATACTCGGCCTCTGTGGAGGATCGTGCAACAGACCTCTGTTTTCTGGAACTCCAGGATATAGGATTGCCACCAAGAAAGATCACATACGCAGTGGTTGAAGTGCGATCATCTAAATTCCCAGCCCAATCAACATCAGAAAAAGCATGTAAGGAAGGATTACGATGTCGGCGAAGATGTAGACCATGAAAGATGATGCCTTTAAGATATCGCAGCAGGCATTTTGTGGCACTCCAGTGGGATTCAGTAGGGCAATGCATGAACTGAGATAACTTGTTGACTGCGAAAGAAATGTTTGGGCGAGTAAGATTGAGGTACTGCAGTGCCCCAATGACACTTCTATATTCAGTGGCATTTGCAGGAGGTGAACCATCTTTGAGAATAAGGGAGCCTGTGGTAATGAGAGGAGTGTCAACCTCTTTAGCACCGTCCATGCGGGTGCGAACCAAGAGATCACGAATATATTTGTGCTGTGAAAGAAACAGACCTGAGGGGGTGGGAAGCACTTCAATACCAAGGTAATGTAATGAGCCGAGATCTTTGACGGAGAATTTTGCTGATATAGCTTTGATGAACTGTTCGATGGAAGAAGGATCATTGCCAAAGACAACTAAATCATCAACGTATACCAGAAAATAGATGAGCTGTGCACTGTGATTGTATATGAATAGTGAAGGATCAGAAGCTGCATTTGTAAAACCATAAGATAACAGAAAAGAGTGAAGCTCATGATACCAAGCCCGGGGGGCTTGTCTGAGGCCATAAAGGGCTTTGCGAAGCTGGCATACATGAACAGGATACTGGAGTCAGTAAAGCCTGGGGGTTGAGACATAAACACGGCTTTAGTCAGTGTACCATGAAGAAATGCATTATTGATGTCTAGTTGACGAAGGGACCAGCCATTGGTAACAGCAAGGTTGAGAACAATTCGGATAGTTGTGGGCTTAATGACAGGACTGAAAGTTTCTTTATAATCAATGCCTGGTCGCTGATGAAAACCTTTCGCAACTAAACGTGCTTTGTAACGTTCAACCGTGCCATCTGAGTTGCGCTTGATTCTGAAAACCCATTTACAGCCAACCAAGTTTGTAGATGAAGAGGTGATGCGGATCAGCCCAACACTAAGCATAATCATGCCAATGACCCATTAGAGGTGCCAATTGGGCCAATCACAAGAGCTAGGGCAAAGAAGCTTAAAGAAGCATTGAATGTGCTTGTTCAGGACATATGGAGCAAAATGGACCTAGAGGGGCTTGGGACATTTAAGGAGCATGAAGGGCAGCCTTTAATTCATCTAGTTCAGGTCCAAGAAGAGCCCAATTCGTGTGGAACAAGGGGTTGATGTGTCCGGCCCAATACCAGCCTTGTTAGGCTTGTTTTCCTAATGCTACAAGGATAAAAAGTCAGCAATTTATTCTCCTAATTAAGTAAGGAAGTTGGCCATATCTTATTCCTAAAGAGAGGAGGACTATTTAATGATTTTCCTAACTTAGGAAGGAAAGTAACTAAATTAGCAACGAAGGAGGAAATTTGTTTTCTTATTTGTCCAACTTAAACAAGGAAATCCAAGCTAATCAAGGACATCAAGAGGGGGCAGCAACACAAATTTTTCAAATCAGATTTCTCTTAGTTTATTTGGGACTTGTTAAGGGTGACAAATCTGATTCTAGCATATTTAGCATGATAATTTTCGGAATTTTATTATTTTTATTATTTTCTTCTTAGTTTTTGGGTTATTATTACTTATTTGGGTCAATTGTAAGTGGGCTTCATATAAGTCCACCTAAGGGGGGTCCATTAGGGTTTTCTTAAGTCCAGAGTCAGTATAAATAAAGGCATAACCAAACATGTAAGGTTACGTAATTTTTAGATCAATAAACTTCCTGCTGCACTTATCGTGTGTTGGTGGAATAATCTCCTTTCCTTTGTTCTCTAAAGAACTGAAAACTACTTATCGAATAACAATTGTCTTCGTGGCGTCATCCTTAGACTTCTCGTTCGTGAATCAATATTTGTTGGGTGGGGGTCTCCGTTTCCAATAGTGCTGGTGCCTAGGTACAAGTTATCTTTGTGTCACACTCCTATCAAACCTGATTTACTTGGCTTTTCGGGAATTGGTGTCTTTGCGTGTGGGTTGCGTGACCACATGATCACGAGGTTCGCATCATTTGGTATCAGAGCTTGGCTCCATTAATCAGGTTATATCCTTCTGAAATTTTTGTTTCTTGTTGATTCCGTAAAAAAAAATCCCTAATATCCAATTTCTTCTTCTCCTTGAATTTGCGGCATATAAAAAAAATTTGTTATTTCATTCTGTTATTGTTCAAAATATATTAGTACCATAAAAAAAACAAAAGAGAAAAGAGAAAAGCAAAAAATGTGTTGGTGGAATAATCTCCTTTCCTTTGTTCTCTAAAGAACTGAAAACTACTTATCGAATAACAACTGTCTTCGTGGCGTCATCCTTAGACTTCTCGTTCGTGAATCAATATTCGTTGGGTGGGGGTCTCCGTTTCCAATAGTGCTGGTGCCTAGGTACAAGTTATCTTTGTGTCACACTCCTATCAAACCTGATTTACTTGGCTTTTCGGGAATTGGTGTCTTTGCGTGTGGGTTGCGTGACCACATGATCACGAGGTTCGCATCATTTGGTATTAGAGCTTGGCTCCATTAATCAGGTTATATCCTTCTGAAATTTTTGTTTCTTGTTGATTCCGTAAAAAAAAATCCCTAATATCCAATTTCTTCTTCTCCTTGAATTTGCGGCATATAAAAAAAATTTGTTATTTCATTCTGTTATTGTTCAAAATATATTAGTACCATAAAAAAAACAAAAGAGAAAAGAGAAAAGCAAAAAATGTGTTGGTGGAATAATCTCCTTTCCTTTGTTCTCTAAAGAACTGAAAACTACCTATCGAATAACAACTGTCTTCGTGGCGTCATCCTTAGACTTCTCGTTCGTGAATCAATATTCGTTGGGTGGGGGTCTCCGTTTCCAATAGTCTTTGGTGCCTAGGTACAAGTTATCTTTGTGTCACACTCCTATCAAACCTGATTTACTTGGCTTTTTGGGAATTGGTGTCTTTGCGTGTGGGTTGCGTGACCACATGATCACGAGGTTCGCATCATTTGGTATTAGAGCTTGGCTCCATTAATCAGGTTATATCCTTCTGAAATTTTTGTTTCTTGTTGATTCCGTAAAAAAAAATCCCTAATATCCAATTTCTTCTTCTCCTTGAATTTGCGGCATATAAAAAAAATTTGTTATTTCATTCTGTTATTGTTCAAAATATATTAGTACCATAAAAAAAACAAAAGAGAAAAGAGAAAAGCAAAAAAAAAATCCGTTCAAAAAGACGTTTATTGGATTCTGCTGCAGAAGATTAAATAAGAGAAATTGGATCAAAACTCAGAATTAGGTCAAATTTTATACTCTGATTACTGGGCTCCTAATTGCACCACATATAAAATTTGGGATCAATTGGATATCGTTTGCTTTGGGTTTCAAATTCGGGTCTAACCAGGTCTGATTCATAACGTTTTTGTGTCAGTATATCAAACCTTATCATAAATTTCTCAAACTTTATATTCTATCTATCTGGGTTGATATAGCACTATATCTGAAATTGTAACTCAATTGGACATCATTTACTTTAGGTTCCAGATTCGAACTTAACTCGTCAGAACGAAGCTGCTTTACGCGTCAACTTTTGAAATTTGCTTGCTTTCTGTTGTTTTCATTTCTTGCAGTTCATTTTCATCATATTCAACATATCTGGGTGTTGTTTTATTTTTTTCATATTTTGTTTCTGTTTTTTTATTCGAGTCTTCAGTTTCGTTCATATTTCGGATAGACTCGCTTGCTACTCGCGAGACTATCATCACAGTTTTGTTTTGCTTGTTTTCTGGTTTTTATTGCTTCTTGAGTCATAAATATTTGGATTGCGCTGCCAAGTTGGTTTTATTTGGTGTTGGTTTCAGTTTCGCAAGAACCGCAGGTGTGAGGGTATGAGGATATTAAGAGTAGTTTGAGCGAAACACGAGTGACGTGAGGATAATTGTTTTTACCACTAACCAATTTTTGCAGGTACTATCATGTCAGACCAAAACAACACACCACCCCATCCCGAGGGAGAACTTACGTTCCAAATGCAAGCCATGACGCAGATGATGAAGAGGATGAATTTTGTGATGGGAAATGTGTGTGACAGACTTGATAGGGTGGAGAAACATGGTAATGAGGCTGGTAGAAGCACCCAAAATATGAGGAAGCTTGGGGCTGAACCGAAAGCAAACAATGACAGTAGGGCCGAAAGGCCAAGGTGGGCTGATTATGAGGATTTTGAGGAGGCCGTTGATGATATTGGTGATGGTGGTTTTGAGGATGAGGCCATAGGCCATCGGGAAGGTTTTCGGCAGCCTAGAAACCGAAGGGATTATGGGAATAGAACTAGGGGCCAATTCTGCCAAAGGGAAAATTTTCGTAGTGTTAGGGGACATGCTGATTTAGATGGTGATTTGGATGCCATCAAACTAAAAATACCTTTTTTTCAAGGTAAAAACGATCCCGAAGCATATTTGGAGTGGGAGAAAAAGGTGGATTGGATTTTTAATTGTCATAACTATTCGGAGGTGAAGAAAGTAAAATTAGTAGTCATTGAATTCACAGATTATGCATTGATATGGTGGGATCAGAATATTATTAGTAGAAGGAGGAGTGGAGAGAGGTCGGTAGTGTCATGGGAGGAGATGAAAGTGTTGATGGGAAGGTAATTTGTGCCTAACCACTATTATAGAGATTTGTATTTGAAATTGCAGGGTTTGAATCAGGGTTCTAGGTCCGTGGATGAGTATTTCAAGGAGATGGAGATTGCCATAATTCGGGCCAATGTGATTGAGGATCGGGAAGCTACCAGGCTAGATTTCTAAATGGGCTGAATAGGGACATTGCGAATGTTGTAGAATTACAACATTGTGTGGAATTGGAGGATATTGTCCATATGGCAACGAAGGTGGAGAGGCAAATAAAAAAAAGAGGCAGTACACGTTTTCAGACCAATTCGGCTTCATCTTCCTCAACATGGAGGCCGAATTTGAAGAGACAGGGGGCTGTCCAACCAAAGCCTTATGCAAAGGCCAAACCACCTAAGGCCAAAAAGGATACTCATACAGATGGGAAAGGTAAATCTGAGTCTCAACCTACTCGTGATAGAGATATTAAATGCTTTAAGTGTTTAGGGAAGGGGCACATTGCATCTCAGTGTCCAAACCGAAGAGTTATGCTTACAAGAGACAATAGGGAGGTTGAATCTGAAAGTGACAAATCTGAAAGTGAAGAAATGCCACCTTTGGTGGATTATAGTGATGAGGAGATTGCATATCCTATTGAGGGGGAGGCCTTGGTTATAAGGCGTGCGCTGAACATGCAAATCAAAGAAGATGATGTAGATCAACAACAGGAAAATATATTTCGCACTCGATGTCACATCCAAAATAAGGTATGTAGCATGATAATTAATGGAGGTAGTTGTGCTAATGTTGCTAGTGATACTCTTGTGAAGAAATTGAATCTGAGTTGTGTTAAGCATCATAGGCCTTATAGATTGCAATGGTTGAATAAATGTGGTGAAGTGAGGGTTACTAAGCAGGTTGTGATTGCGTTTGCTATTGGGAAGTATTTCAATGAGATTTTATATGATGTAGTCCCAATGCATGCTAGTCACTTACTTTTGGGGCGTCCATGGCAGTTTGATCGGAAAGAGATTCATGATGGGTTTAGAAATAGGTTCACTATTGTAAAGGATGGTAAAACCATCACTCTTGTACCTCTTTCTCCAAAACAAGTGTATGATGATCAAATGAAATTAAAAAAGGAATGTGAGGATGGGAAGAGTGAAAATTCACGTAAGGACAATGGTGAGAGAAAACCATCAGATTCGGCTAAACTTAAATCATTAATTAAACTAGTTGAGAGTGGAGGTAAAAACCGAGGAGTGAAGAAAGTAAGCTTGTGTGATGATAATAGTATGGAAAAATTAAAGAAACAACCCAATTTTTATGCAAAGGGATCTCAAATCAGATCTGTATTTTTCACTAATAAGCCAATGATCTTACTTGTGTATAAGAAGGCTTATTTTAACACTAACGATCTTGATTATGCTATTCCTAGTGTGGCTGTTTCTTTGATGTAGGAGTTTGATGATGTATTCCCTAAAGACATCCCTAATGGATTACCACCATTAAGGGGGATTGAACATCAAATTGATCTTGTGCCCGGAGCTTCAATTCCTAACCGTCCAGCCTATAGAAGCAACCCCGAGGAGACGAATGAGCTTCAAAGGCAAGTAGATGAGTTGATGATGAAGGGGTACATTCGTGAGAGTATACGTCCTTGTGCTATGCTAGTGCTACTTGTGCCTAAGAAGGATGGTACATGGAGGATGTGTGTTGATTGTCGTGTCGTCAATAACATAACGATAAAGTATCGACATCCTATTCCTAGGCTTGATGACATGTTAGATGAGTTACATGGATCATGTATTTTCTCTAAGATTGACTTAAAAAGTGGGTGTCATCAAATTAGGATGAAAGAGGGTGATGAGTGGAAAACTGCATTTAAGACTAAGCATGGTTTGTATGAATGGTTAGTCATGCCGTTTGGACTTACAAATGCACCTAGCACATTTATGCGTTTAATAAATCATGTATTGCGTACGTTTATCAGTAAGTTTGTTGTTGTGTATTTTGATCTATAGCAAGAACTTAAATGAGCATCTTGATCATTTGCATAATGTACTTAATGTGTTGCGTAGTGAGCAATTATATGCTAATCTTAAAAAGTGTACCTTTTGCATGGAAAAAATTGTGTTTCTTGGCTATGTCGTAACTGTGTAGGGTATCGAGATGGACGAGGAGAAAGTTAAGGCCATCCGGGATTGGCCTACACCAAAATCGGTAAGTGAGGTAAGGAGTTTTCATGGACTTGCTAGTTTTTATATAAGGTTTGTGAAGGATTTTAGTACTATTGTTGCACCTTTAACTGAAATTGTGAAAAAGTCTGTTGGATTCAAATGGAATGATGAACATGATGAGGCTTTTAATTTGTTGAAAGATAAACTTTGTTCGGCACCTGTTTTAGCTTTGCCAGACTTTACGAGAGCATTTGAATTTGAATGTGATGCGTCAGGTATTGGTATAGGAGCTGTGTTAATACAGGATAAGAGGCCCATTGCGTATTTCAGCGAAAAACTTAATGGGGCAGCCTTGAATTACCCTACATATGACAAGGAGCTCTATGCCTTAGTAAGAACTTTAGAGACATGGCAACATAACCTGTGGCTCAAGGAGCTTGTGATACATTCTGATCATGAATCATTGAAGCACTTGAAAGGGCAGGGTAAGTTGATTAGGAGACATGCCAAATGGGTTGAATTTATTAAAACATTTCCGTATGTGATCAAGTATAAGCTAGGGAAAGAAAACATTATGGCTGATGCACTTTCGTGCAGGTATGTTCTTTTATCTACTTTGGATGCTAGATTTCTAGGATTTGAACACATAAAAGAATTGTACAAGGATGATAGTGATTTTGCTAATGTTTACGATGCTTGCGAAACTTTGGCTTTTGGAAAGTTTTATAGACTTTATGGATATTTATTTAAAGAGAATCGTTTGTGTGTTCCATTAAGTTCTATGCGTGAATTGCTTGTACGTGAAGCACATAGAGGCGAGTTGATAGGGCATTTTGGTGTTGTTAAGACTTTGGATGTGTTGCATGAGCATTTTTATTGGCCTAAAATGAAAAAAGATGTGCAACGCATATGTGATAAATGCATAACGTGTAGAAAAGCAAAGTCTAGGACTCAACCACATGGCTTGTATACCCCTTTGCCTATACTGAAAGAACCATGGGTAGACATTTTGATGGACTTCGTCTTAGTTTACCTAGGTCAAAACGGGGTAAGGATTCCATCTTTGTAGTTGTTGATAGGTTTTCAAATATGGCACACTTCATTCCATGTCATAAAATTGATGATGTAACTAACATGGCTGATTTGTTCTTTAGGGAGATAGTACGGCTTCACGGGGTCCCTAAGAGCATTGTTTCTGATAGAGATGTTAAGTTCCTTAGCTATTTTTGGAAGGTGTTATGGGGAAAATTAGGTACTAAACTGTTGTTTTCAACTACTTGTCACCCCCAAATGGATGGACAAACCGAAGTAGTTAATAGGACCTTAACACAACTTCTGCGTGCTGTCATTCAAAAGAACTTAAAGAATTGGGAAGATTATTTGCCATTTATAGAGTTTGCATATAATCGTAGTGTGCACTCTACTACTGAATTTTCACCATTTGAAATTGTGTATAGATTTAACCCTTTAACTCCAATGGATTTGATTCCTTTGCCAATTGATGAAAGGGTTAGTCTGGATGGTAATCGTAAAGCACAGGTTGTGAAAACACTTCATAAGAGTATGCGGCAATAGATTGAAAAGAGGAATCGTGTGTATGCGACCAAAGCCAATAAGGGGCGCAAACATGTTGTCTTTCAGCTCGGCGATTGGGTTTGGGTGCATATGCGCAAGGAGAGATTTCCGACCCATAGGAAATCAAAGCTACAACAACGAGGACATGGGCCATTTCAAATCCTTGAGAGGATTAATGACAATGCTTATAAAGTTGATTTGTCAGGTGAGTATGGTGTTAGTGCTACCTTCAATGTTTCTGATCTTACTCTGTTTGATGTAAGTGATGATTCGAGGTCGAATCCTTTTGAAGAGAGAGGGGATGATGCGAATTAGCCCAACACCAAGCGTAATCATTTCAACGACCCATTGGAGGTGCCAATTGGGCCAATCACAAAAGCTAGGGCAAAGAAGCTTAAAGAAGCATTGAATGGGCTTGTTCAGAACATATGGAGCAAAATGGACCTAGAGGGACTTGGGACATTTAAGGAGCATGAAGGGCAGCCTTTAATTCATCTAGTTCAGGTCCAAGAAGAGCCCAATTCGTGTGGAACAAGGGGTTGATGTGTCCGGCCCAATACCAGCCTTGTTAGGCTTGTTTTCCTAATGCTACAAGGATAAAAAGTCAGCAATTTATTCTTCTAATTAAGTAAGGAAGTTGGCCATATCTTATTCCTAAAGAGAGGAGGACTATTTAATGATTTTCCTAACTTAGGAAGGAAAGTAACTAAATTAGCAACGAAGGAGGAAATTTGTTTTCTTATTTGTCCAACTTAAACAAGGAAATCCAAGCTAATCAAGGACATCAAGGGGGCAGCAACACAAATTTTCCAAATCAGATTTCTCCTAGTTTATTTGGGACTTCTTAAAGGTGACAAATCTGATTCTAGCATATTTAGCATGATAATTTTCAGAATTTCATTATTTTTATTATTTTCTTCTTAGTTTTTGGGTTATTATTACTTATTTGGGTCAATTGTAAGTGGGCTTCATATAAGTCCACCTAAGGGGGGTCCATTAGGGTTTTCTTAAGTCTAGAGTCAGTATAAATAAAGGCATAACCAAACATGTAAGGTTACACAATTTTCAGATCAATAAACTTCTTGCTGCACTTATCGTATGTTGGTGGGATAATCTCCCTTCCTTGGTTCTCTAAAGAACTGAAAACGACTTATCGAATAACAACTGTCTTCGTGGCGTCATCCTTAGACTTCTCGTTCGCGAATCAATATTTGATGGGTGGGGGTCTCCATTTCCAATAGTGCTGGTGCCTAGGTACAAGTTATCTTTGTGTCACACTCCTATCAAACCTGATTTACTTGGCTTTCCGGGAATTGGTGTCTTTGCGTGTGGGTTGCGTGACCACGTGATCATGAGGTTCATATCAAGAGGGAGGGACAAGATCCCACGTGCCATTACGTAGTAAGGCATTGAATTCATTCGACATGACAGTTCATCATTTTAGGTCACGAAGAGCTTGTGAAGCACAAGAGGGTTCTTCTGTGTCAGGGAGGTTATGTCTGGTGGTGGCATTAAGCTGACGGTTTGGTTTAACAATGCCATTTTAGGATCGAGTAATCATGGGGTGTGTTCAGCTGAGGTGTGAAGATGAGGTATTGATGGGAACGAATGTGTTTGTAAGTTGTGGAGATGGGAGGATCGGTGGAGGAGCCACAGTGGCAGGAGCTTCAGTGCCCGAAGAAGATGATATGGATGGAGACCGTGGAGCTGTGCATGAGACTGTTGTTGGCGATCGTGATGGATGGTGTTGCATGGAGCCAGTGATGAGTGGGACAGAGATGGGAGATAAGTCATCTGATGGAGATGAAGATTTGTGACTGGTGGGGAAGTGTTGGGCGGATGAAAGAGATGGAAAGATGGTTTCATCAAAGACCACATGACGAGATAGAAAGATACGATTTGTTGTGGGATCAAAACATTTGTAGGCACTTTGGGTGAGGGAATAGCCTAGGAAAATACAGGGACGGGAACGAGGTTCAAGCTTGTGTTTGTTGTATGGACGTAACTAGGGAAAACATAGACACCCAAAAGCCCGAAGTTTGGAATAGTTTGGAACTTCACCAAAAAGAACGTGAAAGGGAGAGCGATTATTTAGAATGGGAGTGGGGAGACAGTTTATAAGGTAGGTGGCTGTTTGGAATGCATGGGACCAAAATTTTAGAGGAAGATCAGATTGATGAAGAAGAGTTAGACCGGTTTCAACGATGTGGCGATGACAACGTTTGGCAATGCCATTATGTTGAGGTGTATGAGGTGGTGTCATGAGATGAGAGATGCCAAAGTTTGCCAAAAAAGGTTTATGTTTTTGAAACTCACCCCCACCGTCTGAATAAAGGGAAATGATTTTGGTTTTGAAGTAGTTTTTCACAAGATTTTTAAAGGTTGGAAAAATATTGAATACATCAGATTTGTATTTAATGGGATAAAACCAAATGTATTTAGTGAAATGATCCACAAAAATTACAAAATGCTTGTTTTGATCAATGGATTCAACAGGGGCAGGACCCTAGACATCAGTGTAAATGATTTTAAGAAGACTATGACTTGTATGAGATGACACTGTAAATGGAAGCTTATGACTTTTATTGCATTGGCAAGATGAACACAATGTGGAGCTCATATTTTTAGAAGAGACAGGTAATGAAAATTTCTTGAGAAGAGAATAAAAGGTGCGAGAAGAGGGATGACCGAGCCTTTTATGCCACTCATGCACTGATGTTTTGACACCAACCATAGCAGATGGTTGCACATGCACAATTGGAGGCTATTCATAAATATCATTCTTATTCGGGCCTTGAAGAAGAGTCTGCCCCGTGCGTAGGTCCTTCACAGAAAAATGAGAGGGAAAGAATTCAATAGAAGTTAGATGTTGTTTGCAAAATTGAGAAACAGACACCAGATTTTTTTGAATGGAAGGAACACAAAGTACATTAAAGAGAGTGAAAGGAGAAAGTGTAGTGGAACCAGAATGAGAGATACGCAAACCTGTACCATCACCAATGAGTATAGAATCAGGACCATCATAGGTGGAGTGAAGGGAAAGGTTGTGAAGATCAGAGGTGACATGATTTGTGGCAGCAGAATCCAGGAGCCAAGGTTGTTTGGGGGTATTGTTTGTGGTGGTGCAGTGAGCAGCAGGTGAGGAACCAAGGAGACCTTTTGCTCGTGGACATTGCTTTGCACTGTGACTTTGTTGGTCACAGAATTGGCAAACACTTCTGTAGCCACATCGTTGATAGGTGTTACGATTGAACTGCCAGGAAGAAGCCTGCTGAGGAGAAGAAAATTGACGAGAAGGTGACCATGAGGAGTGAGGATTATATTGATGTGGTGAAACATCTTTGCGATTGGATGACCAAGGGGACTGATGCCCACGATGCGAATTATATCGCTGAGTAGTATTGGCAGAAAAAACTGATGAAGTGGAACGTAAATCTTCGCGTTTTAGATAGGCCTCGTAATCAATTAATTTATCATGAAGTTCTTCATAAGAGATGGGGTGTTCCCAAGCACGAATACCTGCTGTAAGTTATTTGAAGTCATGACCAACACCATTAAGAATGGCAATGGTGATATCATCATCAGAAACAGGAGTATTAATGAGTGCCAGTTCGTCAGCAATGGTTTTAATAGAACGGAGATATTCATTGAGAGAGCATGAATCACGAGGACGAACTAGACGTTCCTTAAGACTCATGACACGTGACCGAGAGCGGCTGGCATAAAGACGAGTAAGCTTGTCCCATGCATCTTTGGAGGTTGTAGCAGAGGCAATAAGAGGAGCAATGGAGTCAGAGACAGAAATACGGATATCATGTAGCAAGAGTTGATCTTGGCACATCCATGGAGAGAAGGTGGCAGAGGTGCGATCAGGGCAAGGATGAGTTTCATCAATAAAACCTTGTAGATCATAGCCGAAGAGAAGAGAATTAAATTGAGCACGCCAGGAAGGATAATTTAGATGAGTAAGTTTGAGTAGAAGTTGACCACTAGTGAAAGCAACAAGAGGAATGGGAGGATCAATAGATGAGGTGGGAATTGTAGGGGTTACTGGTGTGGAATTGTTAGGATCAGCCATGATGAAAAGAAAAATAAAGAATGAAGAAAAGAGAGAAAGATAGTATTAATCTCGTTAGAGCAAGTGCTCTGATACCATAAAGACACAGAGATGTTGAGATAATTTTCTTTGATTGTTTATTCAGTATTCTTGTTGCTGTTTAAATACACTCATGAGTTCAACAGATTTACATGATTTGTTACATCAGCTAAGGATAAAGGATAAGAAACTAATTTAAATTATTGTTGCCGGTTTACAAGCTGAAATAGTCAATTTGTTTTGAGTATACTGTGGATATCCTTTACATACACTACATTTGTAAATCACAACCGAACCCCATAGCAAATTTGTCCTCGACTCCAGCCTAGCTAAGCAAGCCATCCTTGAATTTCTACATCACTTTACTCTTGCCTGCCTCCTTCTTCATTGGGAAGTTAAAGGTCCAAAAGCACATAATATAGTATTGTAACAGGCAAGGCAACCACCATTCCAAAAATGACCCTACAGAGAAGCAAAAACATAGAACTTGAGCATTTTATTCTCCAAAGTATTGTTGCGCTTTTGTCTACTAGCTAGCTGATGATGTGATATATAGAATTGTGATGGCATGACTCTTACCATTTTTAAGATCTTTGCCATAATACATTATTTAGTCAAATAAATTAATACAAAAATTAGTTCATTCAGCATTGATCAGAGATGCAAGCTCGGTGCCCATCATTTGATTATATTTTGCAAAGAAAGAATGTTCTTGCATAAAAAGCTTTACATGTAAGGTGGTGATGAGAAGGAAGTGTTGACGAAGGAGGAGGCAGTCGTGTGGTGATGATTCTGGATTTAGGCCTCTTGTTTGCTAATGTCGTGTGTAGCTAGCTAGATTCTGTGTATAATTAACAATAGAGCATGAAAAACTTACGAAGTGCTTTGTATATTCGCGTGGAGATTGTACTCCTTGGAAAATATGAAAGGAAGAATGCCTGATGGAAGTGCAGCCTGCCAACAGGTCATTGAATTAATCAGTTAATCAAGCCTTTTTTATAAATATTGAGAAATAAACTAGGCATTTATCCAGAGAGAGAGAACATGACTACAATTTCTAAGTATAATATAACATATGTATAAGAATATTTTAGCATCATATATGTACAGATATTAACAACTATATAGTGGCCGGTTAAGTGGCCAAATTACAGTTTATTTAGGATTTTGTTTGATGAATAATCTAGTATCTTTAATGATTCTAGTGTGGACTTTTATTATAATTTATATTATGATTTAATTGTATCAATTATCGTTTAATTTAGATAGGATTTCAATAGGAGTTTTTTTTAAAAAAATTATAGTGTTATAGCATAGTTAGAAAATATACTTGTGGTTATTTTTTAAAATGTTTTTTATTAAAAAATATATTAAAATAATATTTTTTTTATTTTAAAAAATATATTAGTGCATTAAAATAATATAAAAATATAAAAAAAATATTAATTTCAAGTTAAAATACTTTTAAAACATAATAGGAACTGCAATGACTAGCTAATAATGGTTTATTACCTGAACAATAGCTACACGTAGGAGTTCACCGCGAAGACCAAAAGCAAGCGATGTTGCGGCAGTGACTGCTGGTCCTATCAAGAATTTAATAGCCATAGAAATCAACGCAAAAACCTTTCCAGAAGCTATGACCTTGGGCTGTAACGCTGCAAATAAACCTGCACATTATTTCAAATAACTAGAAATTGATTAATCATTCAATTAATATTATTATAATAAAAATACTATAGTTTTTTTAATTAAAATCAAAGTTGTTGATTAAAGATAATTAATTAAAAATTAACGTATAACGTACCTAGACTGAACATAGCCATTCCCAGACCAGCATTGGATAATATTCTTACGGATCCATCCACGATCAATGGCAACTTGATGCTCCACCTGTATGTGTACGTTTTTGTTTCATGATCAGTATCCATGGTGTGTGTATATATGCTCTAGCTACAGCAGCAACAGCAAAAGCTTCCAGATACCTAAATGATATCAAAGACCATAGCAAGCCCAGCAAGCTTGCGTAAGTGTTAGGGTTTCTAACGAGCTTCCTCGCCACCATCATAGCGATGAGTCGAGCCACGACACTCGCCGGAGGCATCTGTTGTTTCTTCGCTGAATGGAAACAGAAAGATGATCTAGCCAGCCAGGGATTATGATGTATAATCCTAATTAACGGCTAGTAGTAATTATATGATTTATTCTTGATGTATGTATGCAAGTAGCGGCATGGTACCTGTTGAAGCAGCAGCAGCAGCAATGTTGTCCTGTTGAGGAGCTGCTCCATTGAAGGGATCAGGGTAGGTGTGTCTGTCATTTATTTGATCAGCTCTCAGATATCTATGATCAGAAATATTAGAGGAAATACTTGAACTCCAAACAAACATGTGGAGGTCTTTGTTAGGTGCTGGCGCCGCACCACCTTCCTTTTGTGGTACTGCACAGCTTGGAGAACCTGGAAAAGCAACTCCATTTTTCCTTCTCATTTCCTCCTCAAGATTCGAAGAAATCCTTGGAACAGAATTCCTTGAAGATTGTAATGAGTAAATGTCTCCAAAACTATTAGTTAAGTTAGGGAGATCTGTCTGCCTGTAACTTGAAGCCCTTGGTGAGGATTGTACGGAGAAAACCTCTACGCTGGAGAAGTTTGAAGCTCTTGGTGGAAGATGAACACTAAGGACCGGGTTGCATCCGTCGAACCTGTCACGCGATGAGAAATTTGAGGATGTTGCACTTGATCTTCTTACCACCACTCGGAGCTTGCCATCATCATCAATCTCAGCATCCGTCTCTAGTGGTTCGTGACCACCGAGAGAAACAACAGCCGAATCAACCTTGAAAGAGGAAATAGAGGCAGCTGTTTCAGGAAACTGCCCAGCAACGAGTCTCTTTGCACCTCTGTATTCAAACATGGACAGCAGCAGAGTGTACCAAAGTACACTCTGCATGAAACAAACTTGAATCATAAGAGGCGATGTGAATTCTCCATACATGGATTTCAAAAGAGGGACGCCCATGACAAGAGTGTTGGGAAGAGTAGATAGAGAAAAGAGAGTGATTGTCCAGTCAAGTTCACCACGTCTGGCGGTGGCTTGCCAAATGAAGAGAACCACCAGAACCACCACTTTTTGGAGAGAATCAGCAGCGATGAAGCGTAAGTTCATTTTATAAGGGTTGTTAGAACATATAAAATCAAAAACGAGAAAAGGAGTTGCAAAAACTGCAACAAAACGATTGATGCCTGCGCACTGATCTGGTGTAAAAACTTTCCACCATCTCACGGAACCATAGGCTAATGTCATTGCAACATAGAGAGGAACCAATGCCGAAACAACCTGGTAAATGTCCTTGCCGGAAATCATGGTTAACACAAAAGCACTTGATCAGGGATTACAAAGAAAATTATATAGGCTCATGTGCTGTGGGATTTCCCACTGTTTTTCTGTTCTTTTTTTTTTTTGGAAAATGGAAAATACGTATACATACAAGGTAGAGTTGTTTTGATTTTCTTTTCACTATGTTTGTCTTAATTTGGCAACATAACGCATCATGTGGATTATTATTATTATTATTATTATTATTATTATTATTATTATTATTATTATTATTATTATCATAAACTTATAAATTACATCCATTCAATGTGAATTCAAAGATTTCGATTTGACCAACATGACGACAATTCTAAAGAAAAACCTAATTAAAGAGAGGATCTAAGTGCTAAAAAAAAAACTTAGGAGGGATTTCTTACCATAAAATTAAGAAACAAACAATAAGAGATTATAACAAGCATATGTTGTTTGATATTATCATATCTTCTGGTTTTCAAATTATTTTTTATTTAAAAAATATTATATATTATATTACTAAACAAATTATTTAATTGACCATCTTCTTTTGGTGATTGAAGTCGGGTATTTTCTTGTGATTGATTCTTTTTTTTATATTTTTTTAATTTATAGAGTTTTTTTCCCGGTTTTGTTTTTTCAATTTTTTTTTCAATTTAATCAGTTTTTAAATTTTTTTTTTTCATCCCTACCTTATTCAAACGCTCCTTCCTTCCTTTAATGATTGTTGAAATTTAATTAATTTTGCAACAAAACCTTTAAAGTAGAGAAAACTAGTCAAGAAATTTATCAACTCAACGTACGGCTGTATGTATTTATGTTATTTAAAAATGTGACAGCATTAAAAATATAAAAAAATAAAATTTGTAACCGATATTGAAGATAATGCCATGATTTTGAAGGAATATTATTTTCAATATTAATTTTAAGAGAGATTACATGGTTCTATTTTGATTTACTTTTGCATCTTTTTTATAAATTGAATTAATTCCCTTTAAAATTCAAATCAATACCAGTAAAAGAATTTCTAATTAAAAATAAGAATCCATTTATATAACACTGTGAATTGAATTCAATTCACAGGGTTACAAACAATCTATTACCAATAAAAAAAATTAAATCTGTGGGATGTTGAAAACTAAAAAGATAAGGTGATTTTGAGCGTGTGAGCTTATTTGATTTTTTATTGAGTATTTTATTTAAATAAATATCTGGGACCTTTAATTGCATAATAAAGTATCTAAATGGATGTTGATATAAACACTAATATATATCTAAAATAATATTCGTTCAAGAATTGGTGTGTCTGCTCAAGGGAAGTTTAGCCAGAAAAACAAGCCTCGTGGGAAGAATGCCATGCACAAGGAACGGCACTTCCCTGTGATCTCACACTTTGACCTTGTTTTTTGCACGAGCAACGTAAGCTTTTTAACTTCTTTTTTTTTATCTATGATTGGACAGGTAAACACTGTCTATTATTTATGATTAGGAGTGATTAGGAGTAAAGATGTGATTATTTTTTAAAATGTTTTTTATTTAGAAATATATTAAAATAATATTTTTTAATTTTTAAAAATTTATTTTTAATATCAAAACGCATCAAAATCTAAAAATACTAAGAATATATTAATTTAAAATAATATATATATATATATATATATATATATATATATTTTTACAACACACAGTCAAACATATTCTCGTGGCTTTTGCTACCGTCCGAAAAATGACGAAAGTGTAAGAGCAGGTGTCTGAGTTGGGTTATGGAACCCGCAGGAAGAGCAACGTGGACATGCAGGAAGAGCAACGTGGACATGCAGGAAGAGCAAATCAAGCTAAGGAAAACAAATGGCTACGCCTAGCTAGTTTAACTGGATTTTGTTTCTAGTACAGTGAGAAAAAATAATAGAGAGTTGCAATTGGTACCTTTGATTCCAGAGAATCAGTTCGCATCTAGGACGTGCTCTGTTCTTTTTTAAGGTTTGGTTGGCTGGCTTGGTTTTTGTGTGAGGACACCTTGCGATTTACGGGGTGATATATTAGTTATTATAAAGTTGATTGGGAATGTATTGAAGGATACTGTTTTAAAAAATAATAAAATAATTATTTTGTTTTTAGAAGAAAAAAAAAAGTTGAGCTTTCGGTGATGAGCTTTTTAGTCTTTTCAAAAAAAAAAACTAGTGAGATGCATAGAGGGGTTACTAATCATGCCCTTTGGAGAGAGATACAATGAACATGCATAGAGGGGTTTTTCATCTTTTTCACTTTTTTAAATAGTGAGATGTCGGGATTACCCTTACAATCTTAAATAAAAAAAGGGTTAGTTTCAAGGTTAGTTAAGGGATGTTTGGTAACTTTTAATTATTAAATATTATTATAAAAAAACTATTGACACGCGTGACAAGCCCTGATGTCGTTCATGTTGCACGTGAGGACCTGTCTAGTTACCAAAATCATGCTTCCATGTGGCGTTTGGAGCAGCAAGTCATCCTCTTTTCGATAATATGGTGCGTGCTCAAATAGAAGGTCTGGTTGCGCTATGGTGAAGTTTTTCTTTCTTCTCTCTTTTCTCTCTCATGCCCTTAAAATTAACGCCTACCTTTCAAAAAACAATTGTATCCTTCGATTTGTTGTTTTATTGATTTTTAGCTCTCTTTTTTTTATTACAATTTATTTGGCTTTTGATATTTTTTTAATGTTTAGCTTTCTTCCAATTTCATCCTATGGTGTTTTATTCAATTTTATTTTTTTTATCTATTTGATCCCTCTACTTTTAATTGCTCTATATCTATATTTTTATACTTTTCTTTATTATTAGTTTTTAATTTATTTTTTATCCTCATTCTTTTGATTGCTATATTCTTATCCTTTTCTTGATTTATCTTCTTTTTTTTTTAATTTTGTCTCTCAACATTTAACTTCATTTGATTTTTTTATCTAGTTTTGGTCTTCATTGTTTTGATTGTTTTTTTTATCATTTTATTAGTTTTTTTTTTCAATACAACCCCTAATTATTTTCTTTCATTTTGTTTTATACCATATTTGGTTTGTATTGTTTGATTTTTTAATTGTTTTATAGTTTGATATTTTTTTTATTATGGTTTCCTTCCAACTAGGCAATCCTTTATTGAAAAATTAATTAATTTTTTTTAAATTTATCATTTGACATTTGGTTATTAAGCCCTTTGCTTCATTGTTTGTTCCACTTTTCTTTTTGTTAAGTTATCCTGATCTCATATCCTAAGTAATAGGTTAGTCAGGTTAACCATGGTTGACTTTGATTTTTTTTTCTCAATATACTTTTCTTTACAATTTCATCATTTGATGTTATATTATTGGCTCTTGAGCTATGTAATTTTTTCACTTTTTTTTCTATTAGATTATCTCAAGTGCGGGTTAGTCAAATTAACCCGGGTTAACTTACATTTTCTTACTCAATGTTTTTTTTATTTAACTTTGGTTTTTTTTTCCTATACCTTCTTTTGGAAGTCTAATTTTTTTAATCCTAATATAATTTTGTGAATGGCGGATTGGTTGAGTTAACTAGGGTTTACTCAGTTTTTTTTCCTCAATTTTTGTATGGCTTTTATTTTTTTTAATTTCATGATTTTGCATTAAATTATTTTCCTTGAGCTTTGCCACTGTTTTGCTTTTCTTTCTATTTTGTTATTTGGAGGGTGGGCTGGTCAAGCTAACCCGAGTTAGCTTCCATTTTTTTTCTCAATGTTTTTTTTATTTAACTTTGGTATTTTCTGTGAGGTTCTTTTTTTGAAAGTCTAATTTTTTTTTTTATCTTGATCTCATGTCGCGAGTGACGGGTTAGTCGAGTTAACCCGAGTTGACTTGGATTTTTTTTCCCTCGATTTTTTATGATTTTTTTTTTCAGTTTCATTATTTGTATTAAATTATTTGCCCTCAAGCTGTCATTTTTTCACTTTTATTTTTGTTTGGTTATTCCAAGAATAGGTTGGTAAAGTTAACCCTAGTTAGCTCGAGTTTTTTTAATATTTTTTTATTGAACTTTGGTCTTTTTTACTAGATCCTTTGAATTTTTTTTCTCCCAATGTCATATCACGAGTAGTGGGTTCATCAAGTTAGCATTAGTTGACTTGAGTTTCTTTTCTTAGCGTTATATGTTTTGAAGATTCTTTTTTTGTTTTAATCTTTGATATTAGATTATTAGACTTGGAACTTTATGATCTCTTTTTATTTTTTTATCTGTGAGTTGTTTGGGTCTTATTTCATGGATAACATTTTAGTATATTTAATTTTAATTGTCTCAGAATATTATTATCTAAAAATCTTTTTTTGAAATTAAAAAAAATTTAGTTGATCCACAGCATAACATAGAGCATCCATACAATGTAAACCATACACCAATTAATTTGTTGGACTGAATTCTCTCCATTGTGCTATAAACCTAAAAGAAAAAATTGATCGCTTTATGGTGAGGTCACCGTACAATTAACTTTCAATTCATATCTCACTAAATTATATATTTTATTCAATTTTAAATTTTTTTTATGCTGGAATTACTATCAAATTATAGATGTCATTTGTGATTTATTAAATTATATTATTTTTTAAAATATTTTTTATTATATTATTTTACCAATTATTCTTTTCACTGTAATACAAATCCAAACAACTCAATTTAACCGGAATATATTAATAAGTAATTATTTTTCTTGATTTTATTATGCAGTACGTTGGTTTCACTGTTTTGCATATCTGCGGTTTCTTTCACTCTCGTCTTTGCTTTTGTTTGTTGTGGTTGCACGTACCATGCACTTATTTCACCTCTTGGGTAGTGGCTGTTTTGTGCAGGTTTTTTTTTTGTGAATTTTTAATTAATTAGATTTTCCTTGCAATCTCAAAATATATTATACACATTAAAATATTTTCCATCAATGTATATTAAGAAGCATGAGATCGTTGAAAAAAGAATGTCATCAATAATGGAGATTATGGAGCAGGAATTTCTTGTTTTAGAGTATGGTTATGATTATTTTTTAAAGTGCTTTTCACTCTAAAATACATTAAAATAATAATTTTTTTATTTTTTTAATTATTTTTAATATCAGCGCATCAAAATAATTTAAAAATATTAAAAAATATTAAATTGAAACAAAAAAAATAAAATTTCAAATTTTTTTAAAAATACTTTTGAAACACAAAAATAAACAAAATAACTCGAGACAGTAACAATGTCATGTGTGATGAAAAAAATTCTAATTTAATCTTTATTTTTTATATGAATTATCATAATTAGATATATGCATTAATTTTTGAATTTTGTATTAGAAATTTTTTATGATTTAAAATAAGTTGAAAAAACACTTGTATATTAATTTTTTTTTACTGAAAAGTAAAATTATCTAACCCGCAAAGCGTATTCGAAAAGCAAAAGCTACTAGTAATCTAACCTTTCTAAACCCTAACTTTTTTTTTAATCAATATATCCTCATTATTTACAATACGCACCGAAAATAATGTACAAACATACTAGGTCACAAATATCCATTCCTCAAACCCGAATTATTAACAATTAACATAAACAAAAACAGAATAGATTTTCATTTTTCCTCTTGTGCCCTTCTCAATCTGCCAATGGACTTCCTGTTTGATGGGGTTTTGTTTTTTTTTTTTTTAATTTTCGACAACCCTAGCTCTTCTCTTCCTGTTCAACGGAAAGTTACTCGTTGTAACCCAAGTTTCATTCTTTCTTCTTCTGGTATTAAATTTGGATCCTTACCTTTAAATTTCGAAAACCTGGATTGAAGCTATTCTTAAGAAAAATCCCATATTGAACCTTTACGAATCAGATAATTCATCAAACATCAATCATCCCCACCAACTTCAAACTTCACTCTCAACAGCTGTCGTAGAAATTTTGAACTGGAGGCAATATAAACATTTCAGCATCCAAATGAGATGACCTGTAATCTAACGTCAAAGTCTTGAAGATCCTCTATAAAGAAAAACAAAAGAAAGCTAAAATAAAATGGATAAGGGGAGTATTATAGCAGCACAAACCGTTTCTCATCACATCTATGGGGGCAATAAAAGAGAACCTTGAAAGGAAAGCAAAATTTCGTTGAACAGAACTGGACAAAATTTTCTTTTATTTTCAATTAAAAAGCTTGCAAGAGGTGGGAGTAAAAACCAGAGTTGCTTGTCTGTCTCCATTTCTTTTGCCCATAAAGGTGGACATTGGAAAAGTGAATAATAGACCTTTGATCCCCTTTTCAGTACTATGCCATTTTGTAAAGCTGGGGAGTGATTAGCAAAATGTCAACTCATAAGTTTTCTGAGTCTCTTTTCAGCATGTCTGGCTACCTTATTTTGCGGTTCAAGGACAAGAGCATGCTTGAAATCTGTGAATTAAGAGAAACGATGCTTCTTGTAAGAGTAGTGTGGAATAAAACACGAAAATCAACATGTTCCAAATATTAATTCTAGAATGCACGCGTGAATGTTCTCAAACGACTCAATCTATATGCATATCTACATATGATCAATTCTCAAAAAATTAAACCCCTGCATCATAGAACTCCATAGTATACATGTCAAGTTCGAAAAACAATCTTAAATATGGAGAACATTCTGCTCATTTCACATACTATACTCACTTAAACAATAAAAAATCAGGCGTTCAGAACTCACCTTGAGCTGCGTCTTTATAGAAGAGGAGTGATTCTCTAGCTGTTCCACGCCTCAGATATGCCTTCACATTCTGCAAAAAAAAAATAGTTGAACATCTTAATACTTCCATTCAAGAGCACAATATGATCCTCTGCATGCAAAGGCATTTTGCAGTATCCTATTCCAATAATTTGAGATAAAGAGCACCAATCTCATTCAA
Source organism: Populus deltoides (assembly GCA_015852605.2). NCBI lineage: Eukaryota > Viridiplantae > Streptophyta > Magnoliopsida > Malpighiales > Salicaceae > Populus > Populus deltoides. Next base: position 32,610,616 of record CM027570.2, on the reverse strand, counting down.
CAAAAACTATATGTCGACATTGAAACATCTTCATGTTTTGAGTTTCAATAGGCATACAACCATAAATCAAAGTTTAAGTGTTTCAGAAAGCTTAACTGCATGGAAAATTGCAAGAAATATTAGAGCAAGCATTTGCATTCATTCATGATTTCCAAAATCCATATATGCTAGTTGTGGATAAAAAAAGGCACTGTTCAATTAATTGATGTCTATGGAACAAGAGACCATTATCACAATGGCCAATATAAATTTATTACTGACCTGATGCATTATCAAAAATGTGCCATTTTCTTTTATTCTTCTAGTCCCCCATTTCTCTAATTTACCTAGACATATTGAAGGAGAAAGTAAATAAACAGGGAAATCTAAAGGCAAAGGTTTGCTGAAGTGAAATTCTGCTACTGGTTGGAAAGTGCCCTAATCTTAGGTGAGATGTAGGGATGTTTATAAATGTTGAGGATTGTGCATATAGCAAAAGCCCAAGGAGAAAGCTGCAAGCATCACAGCTGTTATATACTCTCAAATAACTGATTTTACAAACCCATTGCCCATTTTCAGCTAATGCTAAATGACACATCAAGAAATAAATAGGCAAAGAATGGAACCAGACTCGTTTCCATATATGGTTGCTTCCCAATCCAGAGACATAAGTTAGATGCGTGTTTTCATTAATCTTAAGTGCAGACAGCCTACTGATATAGTAAGGGAAAGCAAAAAAGAGTGGACCATATATTTCCATGTCTTCCCATTGCAGTGAGATTCTTCAATGATTGCCTTGGACTCTTAGCCAACAAAACAAACAAAATTTAAGATTTAGCCTAAGATACACAAGGAGCACCATAGGATCTGGTTTGTCCTGCTATGATAAATGGCTACAAGAATTCAAACAAATATAAAGATCATTGCAAAAAATTTTCTTGTCACCTTTTTATCCAGTGATATTGCCATATTGCAGTCTTCTTCAGCTTTCTGAAAGCTGCATGCATTGAAATCAAAAGGTAAAGAAAGCTCTCAGTATAACAAAATAAGAGTGAAACATAGATCAAGCACACTATCATACCATCCCAATTGTAAGTAAGCTGCTGCCCGGTTGGAATAGTAAGTTGCATTTTTCCCATTCAATTTAATAGCTTCACTGTAGTAATTAACAGCCTTATTCCACTGCTTCCCCTTATATGCAGCATTGCCCTGCCATAAATTTTTATGTCATTGGTTAAGAAGCAAAAAAAACATATCAAAACATCTTTTCTTGGGTATTCTTTAGCATTTTACAGTAAATGTTGGCAAACAGGATCATAATGAACTGTAGATTCACAGAGGGCCCTTCTCACAAGCATATACAAACACACCAATGACAAGATTGTTTATGTAACTCCCTTGTAAAATTATGACAGGTCAAGTATAACATATATGTCCAAGGAGACAGGTAAAATGAGTAAACTGTGAGGAAAAGAGAGACATTTTCATGAAAACCATGGTGAAAGACTTCCATGTGGAATCACACATCAAAAGCTCAAGTTGATCACCGTTATTTCCAATGAAGTTCTGAAGCCAGAAAGACAAAGATCTTAGAAAAAGAGAGTGAATTCATAGTCAATTAATTAGAAAACCTATAATTGTTGTCTTAAACACCTACGAGGTATGTCATTACTTGTAACAATCTTCATTTTACCATTTTATTTTACTTCATAGTTTTAGTCCAGTTCGCTTTGTAAGGACTTGGTGTTATTCACTTTCCTTGTTTACAAAGGTTTCTACTAGGATTTTGGTGCCTAATTGACTGCACCTCTTTTATGTTTTACCAGACTTTGATATTGAAATTGAGAACCACTTTTGAAACTACTATTACTGTCTTCTCTCAGCACTCTCCTACAGGGTTACTTTCAGCGTCTTCTATTCCTCCATCCCTCTTCTATATGGATATCTTCTCTTCTAATTTAACTTCTCTCCTATAGAGAATCCTCTCTGCTTGTTTATAACCTGTAGGCTGTGCTACATCAAGTAGTATCAGAGTAAGGTTACTCATATAATGTCAATGCAAAGCCTCAATTTTACAGATTGTTGCTTGCCATGAAGACCAGTTTTACACATTAATGCAGTGGTGTGGCAAAAACAGCAAGAGAGCTGAAGAAGCTAATGGCCCATTATCATACCAATTCTGTTTCAATTGCAAGTAATTCCATAAAAACTTATTGTTCGTGTGGCACCGAAAGCACTCTCCAGCTATATTTTTGCTCTAGCACACTTAATTATCATACCAATACTGTTTCAATTGCAAGTAATTCTATAAAAACTTATTGTTCATGTGGCACCGAAAGCACTCTCCAGCTGTTATCTTGCTCTAGCACACTTAACTAATAACTATACAAGGGTGGGTTAACTAATCAAGAAAAGGAAAAGCAACAAACTGGAACCTTTATCTTAGATCAGTTGCAACGAAGGCCACATTTTCAATATAAGTTTCATTTATGGACCTTGTAAAGGTTTCAAACCACCATTATATGCATGGAGTGTTAAGTTTCTGTTAAGTTACAAACCAATTAGTTAAATATCAGGAGCAAGCACACAATATCAAGTAAATTAACTCACCAGAAAAGGTACAGGGAGTGAATGGGGGAAAGAGGAACTAAATGCAAGGATACTTTTATAAGATGAACTAACATTCAAAATCACAATAAATTGTTGGTGAACCTACCTTTTCTTTCAAGAGTTCTGAAGCATCAAAATTTTCATTGGCGTCTTGCAATGGTGCTGGATTGGAAATAAAGTTGATTTGCTCTTTAAGAGATGAGTACATATCCAACACTGTATCAAGAAGAAACTTGTCCCCTCCATGAAATGTGATAAATGAAACAGAGATAGGATAGCCATCATTCTTTCCCAATGGAATAGTAACCTGACAGCAAGATGCAAAAGTAAAGACAAATGTTAAGTCCATAACAAAGTTAAATAAGATCATAGAAACTAAAAAAACAAACAGATGAAAGCTGAAACTTTAAATCACCAAGTCACCTGACAACATCCAGACATGCTTGCAATGCTTGAAAGTATCAGTGCTCTATTGTGAGACTCAACAGTATCCCGTTTCTTTGAATTAAGTTTCAACGGTGGATCAGCAACTGTTGGAATAACCAATATTCCATCATCCTGGTAACAAAAAGGATATGAGACTATGAAACATTCCATCATCCTGGCACCTAAACTCAATGAAGAGGTCAGGCTGGTTTTGGATCATTTTTCCAACCAATTTGAGTTTGTCACTGAATAAATTTTGTATAAACCAACATGTCAACCAAAACACACAAAAAGATAAGGTTAAGTTAGCAAGCAGCACAGGCATGTAAAAAACAACAGGTGGGTAGTCAGACAGGTGGTAAAAGTTGACAAAATTTGGTTTAAGCCCAATTCTTTGGAAAATAAAAGAGAAATCGACATTGATTACAGGTTTCTAACCCTGTTTTTTCTTCTAAAACAACTCCTATTCAATCCTAATTCCACATACAACAAACCCTAGCTTGCCATGAATCTTTTGTGAGCAAGAAAACCTAAGTTGTCCTAAATCAGGAACCTGAAGGTTACCCAGACACTTCAACATATCAGAAAGCAAACAAGCGTGACAGCTAGCATTAAAAACCATCTAGCTGATATTCTGAGAGAAAAAAATATAGCAACAAGGTAGGGTACCTTTAAGAGAATTTGCATGCAAGCTCGCAACTCTTTCCCAATATCATAAAGTGCTTTTATGTTCTCATGTGTAGTGTTAATGGCTGTGAGAACATTATCAGAGACATCAAGTGCTAACTTGGGTTCCACTGATTTAACCCAATCTTCATGATTTGTTTTGAATTCATGTCTGAAAGGCAATATTATGCACAGAAATATCAGTAAAAATGGAAATGGGGTTCCAGGTCAAGTGCAATAGAAGCACAGAACCTTCAAAATTCAAGAACAGCAATCCAGGGAGGATTTTGTCAAATGTCACTTGAACAGAACAAGAAAAATACAACTTAAGCACATAACATTTAGGAGAATATTAGAAACAAAAATGCTAAACATTAAGAAAAAACTTCAAGAAGATTATGAGCCATTGGATCATGATCTTGATGTGAGACCCAATTGTGGGTCCCATCAATCCACGGGCTCGTGTATTCTAGAGGTTTTTAACTTCTTGTTTTTACTTAATGTTTTAGCATTACTCTATAAGAAACATTTATTGGTTGTTTTGGAAAATGAAATGTTGCCAACTAGTAAATATAAACCTTGAATAACTCTCAGAAATAAGTGGGTAATGAGATATTTCGAAGAGAAAATTGCAAGAACACTGTGAAGCTTGCCTCTGGTAACATTTGGGAGCTCTAATCTGAAAACAATCACTATAATTTTTGGGAACTCAGCTTCGTGTAGAACGTTCATACCAATAAATGCTATACTTCAACCTTTTCAAATGTTTAAATGCCCTACTGACAATGGTAGCTCCAAATCATTTGGATAACATGTCATTTAAGAGGTCTAGATTCTGAAAATCAAAAGCTTATTTATGAAACCTTAACCAGGCTCAGAAGCATGCTTAAAAATCACAAGCTTATATATGAGAGCAACAAAGATGGTAAGCAGCAATATCATCCATCTCATTGTCAATAACATGAATGGTCAACATCTATCTCATTAGACTGAAAGGCTTACGCTTCTCCAAGCTATGGGGAGCTTAGGCTATCTCCATATAATGTGAATGATATCTTATGTACTACATGACCCTCAGATCTAGAAAACTAAAAAGGTTTCAGTCATGCTTCCTTGGTTCACTGGGCCAAGAAAATGATGGATGCATTTGTTAGAGATGACAAATGGGATGTCAATTAGAGTCTCTACACCTTTTTTTTTTGGTAAGTTACATAACGCAAAAATCATAAGCCCCTTGAACGATTTTTAGAGGGAGAAATTGCTTTGGGACATATGAAGCAACATAGGATATCTAACATGGTTTTTTTCAAAAACAATAAACAGTGTTGGGTTTCCACATTTCATTAGATTTAGCAGAATAAAGACCCAAGCAACCTAAGTGCTTAAAATTTTGCTTTAAGACATGTCAGACACAAATCTTGACTGCCTTTTGATGAGTTCTCTTTTCCATAACAACGTTTGCAGATCAAAAAATCAAGGAAAGTTTACCAAAACAGGAAAGAATTTCAAAAAGAAACCTCAAACAATGCATTTTATCAAATTGATCATGCTATTCCATGAGCCATACATCTTGATTAGCTTCTTGATAATTAGAATTGAATGTTATTACAGAGCATGGTTCGTAGTCATAGTTATCATCCATATGCTTCTTTACCACTTGACCAAAAAGATAAGAAAGGAAAGGAAATGCTTTTCTACAACCAATGACATGTGTGATCTGCTACTCCACAAAAAGAAAACAAAAGGGAAATGCATTTCTACAACCAATGGCATGCACAATTACATGGATGGAATACCGGACCAGTAAATCATAAGCCAGAAGATAATTTATTATTGCCAATTCAAAAGCCATAACAATCATGGATTTATATTTGCTGGCTCAGTAAAATGTGAAACCCATTTTTTGGAAGAAAGCAAAAGTCATTTAAGCAAACTCATTCTATTCCTAATATCAGCAGCAATATTATTCTAGAATTTACTGCTTTATCACTAACAATTACTTTTATACATCCACGATATCTTTGGGGCAAATAAATGCCATGATGGTTGAAGATTTCTAAAAGTCACCAACTTGCATCCCCAACACTACTGAACCTTGCCATCACATGCAGAAATTACCTCAGCGTGTTGGCTGGATTTCAAACAATGCCCCACATGCTAAAGGAGACATGACAATAGAACCTTAAATGAGAACATGATCATAAATTCATATCTGCTATTAATAAATACAATTTTTTTATTCGATACAATCTGAAACTCAAATTATCAGTTCTAAAAATTCCTAACTTATTCAGTGCACACATACCCTAATAGAAAGAACAATAAAAGCAAAGCAAAAAAATCTCAAGTACCTTTGTAATGAAACCATTGCAGAAGAGAGAGCTTTCAAATTAGAGATTCCATTTTGCACGTTTGTTGATTGATCAAGGAACCCTTTTAGACTCGGTACATTCAAAGAAATATGTTGGCCAAAATTAATATGCTGTTGAGGCTGGTCTGTGCATTGAACAAAACAATTAGAAACACCAACATGAGCACAATTAAAGTAAGTCAAACAGAGTTATATGATGATGAACTATAATGTTGATAATGGGACGATAAGAAAATAAAATCTGAAACAGGAACGTAACAAGAAATACATCATAGCCTTGCAACTTACATCCAGATAGATTTTCAATTGCTTTGTTAATAACACCTTCAGCCTTCTGTTTGGGAACCTTAGAAAGCTGAAAAAGATCATCAGCAAAAACAAGACGTCTCGCCCTTCTGGGTTCCACAGTATTTAGTTTAAGTAAAGTATGCCCAACACGAAGTAATATAGAGGGATCACGTGCCAGCCATCCTGAAATGTCCCATGTTACCAAGTAAAGAAACAGAAAACCAGTAAAGGCAACAACATAACTGAAACAAGGAGAAAATAATTAAGTCCAGAAAAATCTTGAATAAATAGTAAATTAGCATGCTGGTACCAACTCAAAATGCAATGGTAATTCAAAATGGTCACATTTCCTACAAACAGAGCTGATTGGGAGCACATGCATTCACACTGATGCAGCATCATGTATAATTAAAGATAACGCCCATCCACTTCTCTTAATGTGAACGAACTTGTAAAAAATAATGATTCAGATGTTCAAGAACAGTACTTCAGACTGCTAAAAAGGAAAGTGCACATTGAGGCTGTGATCTAAAACAGCAAGAGAAATATGCAGCTAAGTACTCCCAATTTTTGCTCAAGCATAAACAAAACCATCAAGCATAAACAAATTAAAAATAGTCTAGATGTGGTTTTGCTCATTTATATCTATGTATTCTGCAATAGCACTTCATAAATATGCCCATACCAACAGTGTCTAGACTTTGAGAATTTGGCAAAACTCCAATCGTAGATACAGCCCCATGGGATGGTCTATAGCTGAGGAGACCGCAAAATGCTGCTGGAATTCTAATGCACCCGATTGTATCAGTACCTGAAAGATAAGAAGGGCCTTAGATAATCAAGCACACAATTAACAAGCAAAATCGTGTTAAATTCTATATCTACATGAATTAACATGCAGGCTGGAACAGCTTTTCTACAAGCCAAGAGAAAAGAAAATGTCAGATAGCCCACCTCAAATATGTTATGGAGGTAAAACGAATGCATGAGTTAATCTCATTAAGATCAATATGCCTTTTTTCTAATATTCCCTCCATTCTGCCAGAAACAAAAAAACACATATAACTAGTACTTGAAGCTGCCAATGAGATTTCCAAATAACGATTTTGATACCACAGCTGAAATGTTCAAACTATTTCCAGAAGCAAGTAGGTGCAAAGAAAAGACTGAAAAGCAAGTCATTTGAACACAAGTTCTCTCGGAGAACAATTAGTCATGACTCCCAGCTGATATACGACCGTCAATCTACATTGGATAGTATTGATTGAGCATATGCCATCTAAACAAAGGAACTTTTATTACCTAGAGCAAAATCAACGAGCCCAGCGGCAACGGCCACAGCTGAACCACTAGACGAACCTCCGGGGGCATGGGCGGGCATTTCCGGATTGATAGGAGTTCCATAATGCATATTTTCGCCACTCACCCTAATGTAACAAGGAAGACGTTAACTCAACAAATCATAAATACGTATTTGTGTGTATGTGAAAGGAAACAAAACAAAACACTGATATTTCAATACCCGAATCCTAATTCGCCCATAACAGTCTTGCCAACACAGACAGCCCCATTCTTTAACAGAGCAGTCACTGTCACTGCTGTCTTCTCAGCAGCCTCATGCGTTCTTGCCCAGTCTGGATTCCCAAAACCCGTCACATAATCCTCCAACTCAAATCTGCCACAAATCATTTAATTATTTTTTTAAAAAAAGGCAGAACTAACTAAATAATTAGTTAATAATAAATTAAAGAAGACAGACAGACAGACTACATGTCGTTGATGGCAAAAGTGAGCCCAGCGAGGGTTTGCTTGGCAGCCGGAGGAGGAGGCTGAGGGAATGGAAGAATCAGGAATCTTTGAACGAAGGCTCCAAAGTCCTCTTTAAATTTGGCTTTCCGTCTCCTCCGTCTCCGCGTCTCAGCCGCCGCCACCATCCCAACTGCCACTGTCACTCCGATCACCAATACCCACACCTTTGGGTTCTTTATGTTTGCTTTTACTGTATTCATGCTTGATCGGATGCAAGAAAATGATTAGCTGTTTTTTTAAAAAAAAAAGAAGAAGAAGAAGAAGAGGGGTTTTTGGAGGGTTTTAGAGGAGGAGGGAGGGGAATATTTTTTATTCGGGAAGTTGGTAAGAAGAGTGAAATTGGTAATATAATTTTTTAAATAGTATAAATATAGTATTATATATATTAATAAATCATTATTTAGAAAAGTTTATTATATTTTAATATATTTGATATTAATATAACTATTTATTAATATTAACTAACTACTATAACATCAATTAAAATCTTATTTTACATAAAAATATATTAAACAAATTTTTAACTTTTTTAATTAATATGTAAAAATAATTCTTCAATTTACAAATGTTATTTTATCTTTCTAATATAGCTTTCTTCTTCGAGCTATAAAAATAAAGAAAAAATAAAAACAATTGTTTTTTTCTTCTAGCAGGTAGATGCTATCGTGCGCCAGAAGTTAAGGTTTAATTTGAGGTTAGGTTGGCCCTGAGCATTACCGCTCGAATGTTCTTTTTCCCGGTTCCCAGTCAGGCCATCACACATTAGCCTAACCATCGTGGAAGGCTAATCGACCTGGAGAAAGGGGGAAAAAAAAAAGTGGCGCTATAATTAAATTAAATTATGAAAGTTAAAGGAAGAACTAAAAAAATGCGTATAATACTATAATGGAGTATTACTCCATTTAAGAGAAATAGAAAAATTAACATGAAAAAAAAACTGTGTTTAAATTCCGTTTTTTACAAATTGGAGAAAGGAAAAGGATTTTTTTCATTTTTCTACCACAAAGCTTGAGGTTGGAAAAATGTTTTCCAAATATTTCTACTTACTGGAAGAAAAATGAAAAACATGTTTCTCCGTCTATTTCTATCCTAATGATTTTTAAGATAAAATATCCTCTTACTTATTTAATTACAATTATATAAGGTATGAAATATTCTTACTCTATTACATTTTATGTAATTTTCTTTTTATTAATGTTGATATCTAGACTAACTTACACACACTTTAATTAATTTCACGAGTTTTGAAATTAACGACCATATAATTTTTTAGTAGCCTTAAAAATATTCAAACTCGTAATTATCGAAAAACAAACCATATATTCTAAATATTCAAGCCGGAGTCACGACTTTCATATAATCTTCTTCTTATTCTCCATGTTCTTTACCCGCTATCCATCTCTAACAAAACACTTTATTAGAGTAGCGATTTTTCCACTACCATCAACATCAGCAGCAGCTCCACCACCGCTAACACCAACGGCTGCAATAGCTAGTGAGTTATTATGTAGTGAAATTAGATTTGATTTGAATAGACCTATTTTGATTTCATCTCTTTTTTTTATTCATCATGATTTTTTCTATGATTTTGCTAATTTTTTTTTATTTTCTGTGTAATTTTTATGTTATATATGTTCTCTTGTTTGATTATATTTTGAATTGGGTATTGGTGAGAATGAAATGATCAGCAAGGAAATATTAAAAAGAAAAGAAAAGAAAAAAACTGAACAATTTCTACAACCTTATCTTTTGGGTATATATATCTATTTGTATATATATATATATATATATATATATAAAAAAAAAAAATTTGGTAACCAAAAGAGTAAAAAACAAGATATAAAAAATGACATTGTTCCTATCCATAATGTTATCACGCGTACGCCACAGTGCATCTAAAGGACATAGTTAAATAAAAGAAGATAATCATAATCATTAATTAAAAAAAACTATATAATAATAAAGATCAATAATTTTAATTATCGATTTATAAGATATTATCCTAATGATTTTTAAGATAAAATATCCTCTTACTTATTTAATTACAATTATATAAGGTATGAAATATTCTAACTCTATTACATTTTATGTAATTTTCTTTTTATTAATGTTGATATCTAGACTAACTCACACACACTTTAATTAATTTTATGAGTTTTGAAATTAACGATCATAAAATTTTTTAGTAGCCCTAAAAATATTCAAACTCGTAATTATTGAAAACAAACTAAAAGCCGGAGTCACGACTTTCATATAATCTTCTTCTTATTCTCTATGTTCTTTGCCCACTATCCATCTCTAACAAAACACTTTATTAGGGTAGCGATTTTTCCACTACCATCAACATCAGCAGCGGCTCCACCACCGCCAACACTAACGGCTGCAATAGCTAGTGAGTTATTATGTAGTGAAATTAGATTTGATTTGAATAGACCTATTTTGATTTCATCTCTTTTTTTTATTTATTCATCGTGATTTTTTCTATGATTTTGCTTTTTTTTTTTTATTTTCTGTGTAATTTTTATGTTATATATGTTCTCTTGTTTGATTATATTTTGAATTGGGTATTGGTGAGAATGAAATGATCAGCAAGGAAATATTAAAAAGAAAAGAAAAGAAAAAAACTGAACAATTTCTACAACCTTATCTTTTGGATATATATATATAAATAAAAAATTTGGTAACCAAAAGAGTAAAAAACAAGATATAAAAAATGACATTGTTCCTATCCATAATGTTATCACGCGTACGCCACAGTGCATCTAAAGAACATAGTTAAATAAAAGAAGATAATCATAATCATTAATTAAAAAAAACTATATAATAATAAAGATCAATAATTTTAATATATGGATATGTGATTTTAAAAAACTATACAGACAATTAGTATAATAATCTCCACAACTAAAATTATTGTTAGATATCATATAATATTTTCCTAGTTTTGATTATTCTTTTGTTCGTAAATTTAATATAATTACACACACGGGTGTGTAAATTATTGTACAAATAATGTATATATAGAATGTTTTTACTATAGATTGCTTTGTAGTTATTCAAATAGTTATGGAGACGTTATTTTTTTTTTAATTTTTTTTTCAAAAATTCTTGTCCTGGTCAAGGCATGCTACCTGACCCAAGTCTCATGGGTCTGGCATGATCATCAAACCTAAAGATATTAGGTATCACTCAACTTTTAGATCTAAGGCTTTTGGGTCTGACATGGTTGTTAGACTTAAGGCTAAAGATTTTTGTTTTAGATATTTCAAATTTGGTTTTATTTTTTTATACAACAAATAAAAAACATTTATAAAAAAATTATTTATGATACTTCAATAATAATTGAAATGTTTTTTTATAAAAAATTAAAAAATATATATATATAAAAAATTAATTTAGCATTTCTGTTTGGGATACTTCAATGATACTTTAAATTTTTTTATAACAAAAAATAGAAAACATTTATAAAAAAAATTTAGAATAATTTAAGGGTAGTTTAATTTTTTTTTATCAAAAATAAAAAAAATGATAAAAAAATTATTTAATATTTCTATTTAGAATACTTCAAGGGGAGTTTAAATTTTTTTATATAAGAAATTAAAAAATTCAAAACAAATTTATTTAAGATACTTCAAAGGTAGTTTGAATGTTTTTTTTGTAAAAAAATAATTAGTATTTATATTTAGGATGCTTTAAGGGTAGTTTAAATGTTTTTTTTTTAATAAGAATAGAAAAACTTTATAAAGAAAATTATCTAGGATATTTTAAGGGTAATTCAAATATTTTTTAATAAAAAATAAAAAAATTAATTAGCATTTATATTTGAGATACTTCAAGAGAAGATCAACGCATCAAAACGATCCAAAACATAATAAAAAATAATAATTTTTAATAAAAAATTAAATTTTTATAGAATAAAATTTACATCACGTTTCCAAACAACGCTAAAATTCTTTCTGTTTAGTTCTTAAGAGAGAAAACAACAAAACTTGTTGATTTTTTAATGGATTTTTTTGATGGCAAGTTATGTAGTGCTGCAAGCTGCACCTCATAGCTAATCGAGCATCAATGAACAACGCAAGTATAACACAACACATCCACTAGCTGGAAAATATATTCAAATATCATTAATGATGATTTCTGATGTATAGATAGTGAAATGTTGGTATCCTTGTCATCTTAGAAACTCAGCTAGCTTAAAAAACAAGATATAAATGGAACACAAGTCATGTCATCTGCCATGGAAATCGAAATTGAAAGAAATACTAAAAATATATATATTATATATATATATATATATATATATATATGTTGAGTGAAACATTTTAAATCAGTGAAGATCTAACTTTATACCCATTCACGAGCAATAAACTATGAATTCCATGCTGTATTAGTTAGAGGGTATTTAAGAATAAAGCAACAATTATTTTTTAAAGTGTTTTTTGTTTAAAAATATATTAAAATATTTCTTTAAAAAAATATTATTTTTGACATCAGTATATTAAAATTATCTCAAAATATCAAAAAATAATTTGAAGTAAAGAAAAAAAATAAAATATTAATATTTTTATAATATTTTTAAAATATAAAAATAAATAAAATGTTATCGATATTATTAATGGAACTAAAGCGTGACGCGTCCTCCAAATTGATTTTTTGCTAAAAGGCGGTTTGACTTTTGGATCGTTTTGATGTGATGCAAAATGATTTAAAAAAAAAAACATTATTGGCATGCATTTAAAAAGCTATTTAAAGCAACTAAAGCTACTTAGTTGAGCTGTATTTTGCCATAAAGATATTAAACAGAAGCAGAAGTGCAGAACCCACATGTTACAGGACAATTACAATAAGCTATTAGCGTTTGTCACTCCATTCATGAACAAGCAGAAATAAGCCACTATCGATTTATAAGATATTTGTTTTTTTTTTTATTTTGATTATGGTTGTTTTTTAAAATATTTTTTATTTGAAAATAAATTAAAATAATAATTTTTAGTTTTAAAAATTATTTTTGACATCAGCGCATCAAAATGATCTGAAAATATCAAAATAATATTAATTTAAAGTAAAAAAAAATAAATTTTTTAAAAAATGTTTTTTAAACACAAAAATAAACAAAACCTTACAACAGTGTTGAAAATAAACCACACAAATTGTTGTGTACAAACCTCCAAATCAAATTAACAATGAATCAAAATGCATCAGGATCACTAGAAGCTTACATGATTATTAATTTCATAGTTCATGAAATTAATCAAGATATATACAAACTAATCGCCTATATTAATAAAAAAAAATCCAAATGCCAAACGTTTGTTTCAAATACATCAAATAGAAATACAATCCATCAGACAATGTCATCATTTTATAGTCAATTACCCAGATAAAACGCAAAATGGAATAAAGGGTCAAAACGACAACGTTTGGTACTGCATTTGCCAAATCCCTCAAATTTGAATTTTTTTTTGCTAAAAGAGTGCGGTTTGTATTTTTTACGATCCTATTTGATGTACTAATGTCAAAAATCATTTTTAATAAAAAACATTATTGCCAGCATAAAACGCAAAATGGAATAAAGGGTCAAAACGACTAATAGTCTTCATAATTAATAAAGCAAAACGGTGAGGTCGAACAAAAAGGTGGATAAGTCATGGAAGAGGGCTCGACCTTGTGAACACTGTTCACACGTGGAAGGACCATAATGGTTTGATCATTGGATGATGGAGATAAAACGTGAAGAAGACGTAAGCTCCACGTGATACTGGAAGGTACTGAGTACTGAAGTGAAAGCATAAAGCCGCCTGGGTTGCGGCAATATTATTCTTCCATTAACAGATTTTACGTCTAAAAATCACGTGACCACTTGCACAGAGAGAGCAGGAGAGTGTCGGCTAGCTCATGCTTGATTCTATATTTTAAAAAAGTATTTTTAAAATTATTTAATTTTTTAAAAAAAAATTAATATATTTTTAAATTATTTTGATATACTAATATTAAAAATAATTTTTAAAAATAAAAAATATTATTTTAATATATTTTTAATTAAAAAATACTTTAAAAAACAACTACAATCACATTCCTAAACATCTCTCTAACTTATTTTTAAAAAAAATTTATATTTACTTTAATGTTTCCAATTGCCAGTAGATTGGTGCAGTTTAATTTTTGAAAGCAAGATTAAACCAAACTCCAATCTGTTTTGGATTTTTCTAATCAATTAATTCTTTTTTTATTGGTTTTATCATTAATTTCTTTTTAATTTTCTTGATTTAATTAATTTTTTAATTTTTTTCAAGTGCTAGTTAAATCATTCCATATTGGTATTATGGTTCATTTGATTTCAAATTTTTGAAAATAAAACCAAACAAAACTATAATTTACTTTGAGTTTTCTAATTAGTTAATTAATTTATTTTTATTATTGGACTACAAAGTGTCTAATATCTCTCAATTAAAGTGCCGGGGATTGAAAGTAAATTCTCTTAACTCTATACTTATTTTGATAGTTTATATCATAAGGTACTTAAATCATAATTATAGGAACTTTTTAAATTAAAGTGTGATTTTGAAATGAAAGAAGTTAAATTTGGGTAAAAACTTTAATTGCTTGTATTTTTTAAATATAAATGTTGTTTTTTTTTTATCTATAATATCTAATTTATTAAATTTTTATTTTAACTAGTTGCGTGGTGAGAGTAATTTGTTAATGATAATCTAGAAGCTCAAAAGTTTACAATTCAAGTTTTTAGTCAATGTTGTAATACAATTAGGCGTGAGAAAAATTAGGGTATATTTGAGTTCATTCATTCTAAAAGGCTAAATAGGCTAGAGTACAATAGATTAAATAATTTGGTTTTTATTTATTATAATTTAAAGATTCAACAAAGGTATAATATTAATATTATCGTATTAATAATAATATAAAAAATGATTGTTACTATTTTTATTAATATTGTTATGATTTTTAAAAAATTGAATTTATCACTAATATTTATAGTTTATATTAATGTTGTTTCCTTTTATGTTTGTACTTGGTAGGAATTTAAATAAAACATAAGATGTTTTAGATTTCATTAGCCTTGGTAACATTAACTTATTGAATGAGTTGATTTGTGAAGAACATGATTTTCTTAATAGATATAATTTTTTTTATGAAATTATTTGGTGCACCGGTAGACAATTATTAAAGACTATTTTATAAGAGAAATTTTTATTCAACCAAAAAGGAATAGAAAAAAGCTTATACAATTCTTTGCATAAAGTTGTGATTTTCATTTTGAGAGTTAAATTGAAAAGAATAAAAATATTAATAAATGGATAAAAATCAAAAGAATGAAGACCGGAATGAAAAAAAAACACTATAAATTTAGATTGAATGATAAAATTAAAAACAATGAAACTTTTATAAAAGGATCAACGAAAAAAAATCATAAGAATAAGAATAAGAATCAAATCTAAACATCAAAACATAATTAAAAAAAATTAAACATGTTGTTTTTTTCAACGTGCTTTAACTAGATGTAAATCAAAAAACCTATGCATGTATTTAACTAAACAAATCAATAATCATTACGTAAAGAAATGAAAAAAATCCTCATCAACAAACAAAAACGAGATTAAAAAAACTAGGAGACAAATGTAAATCAAGATATTAATATCACAACATGAGTAATTTACCCGGTTGTGTTTAATGAATTTGTTTGTCAAAATAAATTTGTAATAGAAATCGACACACAACTAAAATTTATTGAATAAAGAAAAAAATATCATGCAAGGCTGCACATATTAAAAATCTTATAAAAAAGTTAATCTAATTTTTTTTAAAAAAAAAACTATAAATAAATCATATCAACCTCTTTAAAAATTAAAAACTCCCATTGTCATTAAAAAAAAACAATTGTAATCTAAAATAGGCTAAATAAACGAAAAAAACACGGAGAAATATATTAATTAAATCATATACCAAGAAATTAGTTAATAAATACATATAAAACAAGGCATTAATTAAAAAAATAATTTTCTTTAAAAGAGTAGAATTAGGCCAAATGTAGTTGAGTCTAGCAAGTTAGGTCTAACGACTGGTCCATCAAGCAATGACATATGCGTGGATTAATAGGGTCAGACACAAGTGTGTAGACTTTTTTTTAAAAAAAAACATTTAATGAGGCGGATGACATGTTGTCCGCTTCAATCATTTTTAAAAAATGATGCGTCATTTGAGAATCCCTACAATCTAGCCATTGTAGTTGTCGCAAAAATAAGGTCTCAGATTTTTTGATAAATAAACCTATTTTAAACCCAAAGTACCTAGAAAGCACCCAAAAAACCTTGTTAAAACAACCTATGACTTTCAAAAATTTAAAAAACCAACCCGAAATCCAAAATATTCCTGAGCTCATATATGTTTTTTAGACACATTCAAGGTAAAAATAACTTATTATGAACTCTTTTCATCTTATGGAACCATTAATATAAAAATTGACCGTTTTAGTGCCATGAATAGACACTAACAACAACTTTCTCTCTCTATATTGGAATCCAGTCCAATAACTCTTTCTCTTCTCCTACCTAAAAGAGGATTGGAAAATAAAGTTCGATATCATAATTAAATTTTTTAAAATTACGTGGACCGGTTATCTAATAGCTTAAAAAGATGAGGAACTAAAATAAAATTTTGAAATAGATTTCAAATCCACCATCTATTCTACTCGATCTTTTCATTTTAGTTTCATATTTTTTGGTTCAACTTTCTATTTTTTTTAAATGTAATTAAATATTAATTTAGATATAAAAGAACTAAATGATACATAATAAAAATTTAAGAATCAAATTAAAAAAAAATACATCTCTAGTCCACAATGTTTAATGAAGAGTTGAACAATAATAATAATAAAAAACCTCTTTTAGTTTATTATATAGCCTGTGTATTTTTTTTTGTGTTTCAAATTTTTTTCTTTTTCAACAACAAAGCTCTCGCCAGTAACCACCAACAGACCAGCCATCAACTCTCCTACAGTTCCCCAAGCTCACGATGGATAGAGAAGTCGAGAGAGAGAGAGAGAGAGAGGGGGGGGGGGGATGAGCCAGTAGAGATAGAAACATCCAAAATTAGTCAAGGCAAACTTCCCAACATTCGGAGGACCAATAATCCCGACCAAAAGCGAGTTCTGATCTTCCTTTCCGATCTCCTCCTCCTCCTCCTCACCAGGGCTCTCTAGTGCTGTCTTAAGCAAAGCTTTAGCCAAAAGTCTCCTCCTTTGCTCCTCCACTTCCTCTTCTTGCTCCTTCAAAATTTACAGTTTCCCTTTATTTTTTTTTTCAAAAACTAATTTATCCCATGTGGGTGCTAGTTGTTTCGCTGTTATTGCTAAAAGAATAATCAATCATGTAGTGGGTGCTGTCAAAGGCAGTCTAGACAGAGTCATTATTGTCCTATTTACTCTCATTTTGGTGACGTTTGGCCGAGAAGAAATGCGACATGAGGTTTTTTTTAATTAGTTAATTAATTATTAACATGAGTGTTAATTAATGATTTTTTTAGATTTTATTCAATATAAAATAATATTTAAATAAACACTGATAATGATTTTCTTAAAAATATATTTATCCATTAAAATAAAATAAAAAATATTTTTAGGTTAAATACTTGTTATAATTTACATTTCAAACACTAGACAAGACATGAGTTTATTATAATATGATGTTATATCTAGTCCAAAATCTATAAAACACATAATATAATAAATTGTCAAGTTTAGTCTAAATATAAAACATAATAGTTATTTGTAAATACTAAGAATTAATTAATAATCCAGCCTATTTTGATAATAAATAAGGATGTACACGTGCTAATAAATAAAAAGACACCGATCAATACTATCTTGACCAGACTCCCTCTTCAGTCAAAATGTGCTGGCTGCATCGCCTCGTGTCCAAATCCAGATGAATGAAATAAACGTGCTGATAGCGCTAGCTGTAATTCATAGATATAGATTATAGAGAGGGGGTTAGAGAAGACTGAAGATAGATTTTGTTCAAAAATGGACCCTGCATTGGCTATCTCGGCTACGGCATTGCCTCTCTTCACCTTATCCAAAGTCAACCGTCATTTCATCACTCACAATGCTCGTTCCTTTCTCCGCCACTCCTCGTCTCAACGCGGCGCTCTCCGACTCAGTTCCATCTGCTCGCACAACAACGACGCCCTTGCTTCTTCTCCTTTTCTGTGCACGGTGGTCCCGCTGCTACGCCGCCGTTTGGAATGCGTTTCCAGCTCCGCGGCGTCCTTCGGGACCTCGTCCGGCGGCGGCGGCGGAGGTGGCGGCGAGTTTGGCAGCGGCGGAGGAGGTGGTGGATCGGACGGTGGTGACGCGGAGTCGAACTCGGTTGCGGGAGCGGTGGGCGCGGAGGAGGTTTCAGCGCTGTCGCCGGATGTTATCATACTTGATGTTGGAGTAAGAAGTCTAAAACAAACTCTGGTTTTTGTTTTTATTTTAAATAATCATTACTATTTTACGATTCTTGGGGGGGAAAAGGAAAAGAAAAGAAAAGCTAAAACACCATTGCTGTGCTGGCAGGGAATGACGTGTGGGGGATGTGCAGCTAGTGTCAAAAGAATACTTGAAAGTCAAGTAAGATTCCATTTTCTTTTCTTTGATTTTTTCTTTGGACAATGAAATTATTTTTTTGTTGCTTCATTTGCTTGTCTTACAAAACAAAACTTGGGAATGTGAGTAAAAAGCTCAGTTGGAGAAGTCTTTTTAGTGATGGTTCTTAAGAAGTTTTGCAGAATTATCCTTAATTTATGAAATATTTGAGACACGAAGCACAAAAAGAATCAGTGCATCCCCTTTCTGCTTCCAATTTGTTTTCTTTAATCATCATCTATGTTCTTTTGATGGACAGCCGCAAGTATCTTCTGCTAGTGTCAATCTCGCTACAGAGACTGCAATAGTGTGGCCAGTATCTGAAGCAAAAGTTGTACCCAACTGGCAGAAAGAGCTCGGTGAGGCACTTGCAAAGCATCTGACCAGTTGTGGTTTCATGTCTAACCTTCGAGGTAAACCATCACATCACCATCATTGTAGTGGTCATCATCATTATTGTTGTGATTAGACTCCTCCTTCTAGTTGAAATGTGTAATGAGCTATTGAATATATTTACTCTTCCCCTTTCGTGCATTCCGTGATTGTTACAAATTAATCAGCGCCGTCACTATTAGATTATTGATGTTACTTTAATTTTGCGGTATTTCTCACATGCTTGCATATGGCGTTTGAGATTCTAATACTTTGGTATCACCCAAGTGCTGAAGATAAAAATGAGAGATTGATTGCCTTTGACAGGAAAAACAAGAGAACACAAAAAAAATAATAATCAAGAAATCAAGCAAGAAGTAATATTAAATTAGTCTTTCTTGCTTGTGGATAACGTGCAAAAAAGTGAACACTGAATATTCCACTCTTTGAAACAGCCAAGTGTCCATTTGGTCGATAAAAACCAGACCAAGCATTTTAAAGTAGCTTCCCAAACTGATATAGGACTAAACTTACCATACCAGCGAGAGGATGCCTAAATAATGCAGGAAGACCCTGAAATCTTAACGCAGAGTGACACTCCCATGCTTCCAGAGTTTCAGTATGATTTATGTGAAGTTTGGTGGGCTAGTGGCAGGTCAGGGAGCTACCAAAGGAGATATTTCAATGTAGAAATGCTAAAGATTTCTTGTGAGGAGCGACCATAATTCTTTATGGTATGTCACTAATTCATCAAGTTTCAATTTCATGGTGACTTGCTTGCTTCAGAAGAATCTTACAAAAATCTTCTCCATTATATTGGATTAGAAAGGACATTTATAGAAGTATTAATTAATATTATGATTTCTCCCTTCCAATAGGTAAATCTCAACAGCTTGTGGTGGATTGGTTGAAGAGAGAAAAATTCTGGTGCTTGGGAGCCATTTGTTTTGGAGGATTTGTTATTGCACAATCTGAATTTGTCATTGATTTAACTAACATCGAGAGACTTGGATATTCATTTATAAAGGTTGATTGTATTCACGTGCAAGAGAAAGTGACATTGCAGTGATCATGTGTGCTATTCTGGGAACATGGTGTATTACTGTATTTTACAGAATTAGAGGGAAAGTTCACTGCCTTGCATTTTTGTTACTTTGCAAAGTCTGATACAATTCTTCTTGTATCTTGCAAAGCATTAGTCGTGTATCTGGGAACTTCGTACACGTTCATTATATGATTTTTTACTTTGTCAGAAAGTTTACCTGCCTGACTCTATATGCCACCACAACTCTTAGATGTCTATCGGTACAGAATATTGTGGCCATATTTTGTTCTGTTTCAGTTTTTTGTATTCCTAATCATGCTAATGAAACACAAAACAATCTTTTGAGTAATCTTTTCTTCTCTTTGCTTTCAAAAACTTGTTTTTATTATCACTTCTCTGGAAGCACCTTTGGAGTCACTGAAAAAAGAATTTCCATTGGGTTATTTAGAACATAAATATACCAAAACCAATTTTAAGACGCAGTAGGCAAGCAAGCATTTTTGTTCATATTACCTTTTTAAGAACTTTGAACAAATTTTCATAAAAGCAGACATCTCGTAAATGTTTTCAGTTGATGAATATGCTTTTTTGTAGCTATTCAGCAATGTTAAATGCCAGGCATCAGCCTTTCATTGGCCTAGTTAGTTGTTTTATAGTTTGTAAAAATGCAGTTTTACATTTTAGCCAATGGAAGTATAACTTTTAATTTAGTTTAGCCTTGTAAAGAACTCATTGAATTCCCCTTCATTGTTTGTTTTTGAGAATGTGGTCTAGGTTGCTAGGTTCATGGAGTGTTTTCCTTGCACTTATTATCTGTGTATAGTAATAAGATTTAGTAGTACATCATCTCATTTGATTATGCTGGCTAGTTGGATTATGACTGGTAATAAAAACAAATAATTTGTTCATGGTTGTCAATGCTGAATATGGTAAAAATTTTGGTTTAGGGAACTGAATCGCTCTTTTCACTTCCACTGTTGTTGATTTAGATATGGCTTATTTTTATTGTAATAGGGGGATTATCGATTACTTGTCAGATAATTTTTGTGAGCATGTCCAGAAAATGAGATTGCAAACAGTATTTTCTTACAGTCACTAGACAAAGTCTGTAAGCAAATGCGTGGATTCCTAGAGTTAGAATACAAATCTGAACAAACTACTAAGCACTATGTCTACATTTTCCTCACCCTGTCTTCAGTTGAGCTTTAAACAACTTTTGATTTTCTGCTTGTGATGTTTAGATGTTTTGGAGCTATAAATTTTCTTTTTCACTACAACGGTTTCATCTTAAGACCGCACCTTCTTGTCCATCGATATGTTAATGTGGTTCTTTAGTTGATTGCATCTTCTTAACTCAAGATAAGGATGCTAAGTGTTTCTTATCTCTCTCTTCTCTAATACTATGTAGTTTTTTAGAGACCCTTTAATTTGTTGGTTTATACATTACAGATTTCATAGACATTGTGACCCATCCACTCTCTTGCTATCATTTAAATGTCATGTAAAAATGCTTGGAAATTTGATATCCTTGTTAAATTTATTTAGGATAATTGAGAGAATAGTATACTTCGTAATATAGCATGTCTTACCTAATGGTGGATGCTTCCGTTTCCATTTATCACTGTGGTGCTGCCTTAGGGAAGATATGCTATATTATTGGCCTAACAAAAAAATGGTTGCTTTGAGGTTAAATCTCACCACTGTGTATTGTATTTATGAAGGCAGTATGTTCCATTGGAAGATTAGCATGGCAGACTGCTTTTCCTATTTCTGTTTTTGGTGTGGACAAAGATCTCTTCTCATATTTTAGCATATGCAAAATTTTCACAGATGAAAAAGTTTATACTGAATTGGTGTAGTACGTTTCTAATTCTGTAGAATCAGTTGATGAGTTTGGTCATCGTGCAGTGGACAGAGAAATAGGGGAAATGTTTCTTTCACCATTTGGTCTAGTTCAGTTTATGCTAGTTTATTTGAGAGGGGTGTCTGGTTTGGGTTAGAGAAAAATGCAAGAGCTTCTGGAGAGGATATCCTTATGAGGAAGTACTAGTAAAGTATAATATGATACTGACTAAATTGTTCTGTGGGTTTGTAGATTCAGTAATGTGATTTTTTTAGGGGATTCTTTCAACTGTCTTTTGATGCTTGAGGATAAGAATCTGCTTCGTTATTATTATTATTTTTTAATTTAGTGTAGGTGCTCATACTTTGCTTGTACAGGGTGCACTAGTCCTTTTTTGGGCTTTTGTTTTTCTTTTGCTAATAAGTTTATTAATAAACGGCACATGATAAATCTTTTTATTGATAAGTAATGAATCTTACACTTTCTGCCTCGTTGCCTTTTAGGTTCCAATCTGATGAAACCAGTTCCAAGTTCCATACATTGGTGCTATTTTTCAAGTGACCAAGTTTTTAAGCCAACTCAGAGCTTCATGTATAGACTTATTAATTTTGATAGCCTTTAATCTCCATTATGAGGATTGGTTTGTTATTCATTTGCTTAACATGTTTCTACCCTTGTTGTGGAATACGCTTAACATCCTTGCTGCTTGAATGGTTGTTTATGTACAGATGCTGGAGGGCAGAATTTCTTCAAAATTTTTGAAAAGAAAATGGATGAAAAGCGTGATCGCCTAAAAGAAAGCAGTAAATATCCTCATACACATTACTGCAGAGATTAAAATTTTTGTTAAAACTTTATATGCTGATGATTCATCTATCAAGAAATCATGCTCATTGCTCTTTTTTGTAGGTCATCAGCTTGCTGTCTCTTGTGCTCTCTGTGCTGTATGCCTCCTTGGTCATGTTTCTCATATTTTTGCCGCTAAGCCTCCATGGATCCATGTGTTTCATTCCGTAGGATTCCATGTGTCTTTGTCTTTGTTTACATTGCTTGGTCCTGGGCGTCAACTTATTCTTGATGGTGTTAAAAGCCTTTCTAAGGGGGCTCCAAATATGAACACTTTAGTAGGTCTTGGGGCGTTATCCTCATTTGCTGTTAGCTCATTAGCTGCATTAATACCAAAGCTGGTGAGTCAAATTTCCTATTCGTATACATTTCTAGTTTCATTTGGGATTCAATGTTTATCTTTTTTTCTTTAATGGTAGCTGTGCTGGTTACTTCTTATGCTTTTGCTTTATGTGCTTTATGACATACAATTCGTTGCATGTATTTTTCTAGAACTAAATTGCAGTGTTAAGTAGGTGACCTGGAAGTAACAATTTTTCATGCAAGTGTGAAGTGTATATGCAGCTTGGTTTTTTTTTTTCCTGTCTTTTTCTTTGATATTTCCTTTGGCTTTTAAAAGTTTTATTGTGTAGGTTTTTGGAAGAAGAAGAATTTTCTTTCTTATTCTTTCAATAATTCTGGTTGCAAGATATATAGCAGAGGAAGCCACCAAATCAGGAAGGCCACAAAATTAGGAAATCAAAAAATAAAGAGCAGATTTCTAGGCTCGAAAAGGAAACATAAACTACAAAAAATCTGAAACAGTAATTCCATATTTTATTTTCAATATCATGTCCTATTTTATTTCCTATAAATCTAACACCCCCTCCTAAGTTGGGGCATAGATATTTATCATGCCCAACTTGCTTACAAAGCTCAAATCTAGGTCTAAAAAGTCCTTGGTGAAGATATAAACTATTTGTTGGGTAGTAGGAACAAAATGCATGAACCGAACTCCACTATCAATCTTTTTTTTTGAAGTGTTTGTCAATCTCTACGTGCCTTGTACAATGATCATGTTGTACTGGATTGTGTGCAATACTTATAACCGCTTTGTTGTCACAATACAACTTTATTGGCATATTCACAGGCATTCGCAACTCTTCAAGAATTCTCTCCAGCCATAACATTTCAGAAACTCCATTAGCCATAACCCTAAATTCTACCTCAACACTACTTCTTGCCTGATTTACTTTTCAAGTATCTGAGAATCCGATAAAATGATAAACTGCTTTAAGATGTTTTGTGTAGTTGAGTGCATAAACTGACTTACTAAGCTCAAAGCAAATGCAATATTGGGTCATGTATGTGATAAGTAAATCATTTTTTCCATCGACTTTTCATACTATGTTGTATTCACTAGATTACCTTCCATGTCATCTCCAAGTTTTTGATTGGGATCTATTGAGTGTTTGCTGGTCTACAACCACCCAAACTCCTTAAGAAGATCAAGGACATACTTCTGTTAGGAGACAACAATCCCCTTCTTTGATCTAGCAATCTCCATTCCAAGGAAATACTTGAGGGACCCTAAATCCTTAAATCTCAAATGTTGATGAGAGGGAAGATCTCAATCGGTTCATCTCAAGAACATCATCCCCAATAAGAATTATATTGTCTACATTCATAATCAATATTGCTCTCTTCCCCTTCCCATCTTGTGAATGTCTTATACACGTTGTTTGATCACCTTGTCCTAGTATACCCTTGACTTTTAACAAATTGAGTGAATTTTTTTGAATTTTTCAAACCAAGCGTTTGGTGATTGTTTTAACCCATATAAAGATTTATTATTCATTTTACACATATTTGTGCCAAAATTTACACAAAATGTTGGAGGTGCATCCATGTGTACTTCTTCCTCTAGGTCCCCATTGAATAATGCAGGTAGTCACAATTAACTGCAACTGACAATAGAACTCTTACAGAGTTGAGCTTTATGACTGGAGGAATTTTCCATAAGGTCTGTGTGAATCCCTTGGAAACGAATTGAGCTTTATATCATTCTAGGGAGCCATTTGATTTATACTTAATTGTAATATTGATTTATACTTAACTGTAAATAGCCATTTGCACCACACCCTACAATTGTCTTTCTTCTTGGTAGATTAACTAACTCCCATGTGCTATTTTTTTCAAGAGTTTTCATCTCCTCAAATACAGCGTCCTTCCATTCAGGAACTTTTAGAGCATCCTGTATGGTATTAGGAATCTCCATAGAAGACAATTGTGAGATTAAAGCACGAAAAACATGTGAGAGATTTTCATACAACACATAATTGGACAATGAATGTTGGGTGCAAGACCTCACACCTTTACGGACAACAACGGGAAGATCACAATCACTGGACTCATGATTAGAACTAGACTTTGGTTCATAACTATAGACTCAAAACTCGAAGTTGAAATAGGCTTATCTTGAGGTATAGATTTAGTGAGGATATTACCTAGAGGGGTTTATGGATTCTGGGTAGTGCAAGGGATTAGATGAATCTTTCTTTCAGGTTGTCCTCTGTTGTGAGTAGACAACATCAATGGTATTAATGTTGTGGTTCTTGTTTCTGTTTCTCTTTTGTTAGGATCATGAAACATTATATAGGAAGACCTGACTTTTCAGTATTTAAAGGGCTTGTTTCACAATTTATGTTTCAGGTTGAATGATCATAGTTGAAGAAAGATTATATTATGAGTTGTTAGCATGAAAAAAATTATGAAACATAACCAAATCTTTGTTTTGGTTCTCTCTGAAGATGAGGTGTGAAGTAAGGATATAATTAAAAAAAAGTAGCATCCATTGCTACAAACATTTTTCTGTTGAGTTGGGTTCAAAACATTTATTCCCTTTTGAGTGAGAGCATAACAAACAAAAACAAATTTTTTTGGCTCGGGGTTCAAGCTTTCCTTGATTATGACTATGAATATGAATAAAAGCAGTACAACCGAATATCTTTAGTGGCAAAGAAAAGGAAAGCTGATTTGTGGGATAAAACTTGTGAAAAACATTGAAAGTGTTTCAAAGCGTAAAATCTTATTAGGCATTCTATTTATGAGATATGAACAATAGGAACAGTTTAACCCCAAAGGTATTTAGGTACTTGATTGGTAAAAGGTAATACCCGAGCTACATCCAATACGTGTTTATTTTCTTGTTCAACCATACCATTTTGTTCTGGATGTCAACACATGAGCTTTGATGAACAATTCTTTTTTCATGAAAAAAGTTGCCTAAAATGGTTTTGAAATATTCTCGACCATTATCATTTTGCAAAATTTGAATGTTTTTTTGAATTTGGGTTTATGCCATGGTGTAAAAAACTTTAAAAATTGTTTCCACTTCATAACTTACTGCTTCTTTACCCATGTAAATCAGGTTCCTGATGACTTGTGTGTTGATCCAAAATAAGAATAACAGAATGTACATGATTGCAATATTATTCTGGAGTTCTCCTAACTGGTGCATATGAATCTACTACATAATACTTTTAACAGGCATATTCGCTGAACTTGAGTAGATGAAAATATTGCTACTATATGATTTAACAGTCATGGGATCTGTTTATTAAGTGATTCTTCTGTGAAGCTTTTGATTTAACTATTCCTGTGCATAATTGAAGATCATATTATTTATTTTATTTTCTAAGAAACAATTTACTTATTGTATTTTAAATGGGTGATTGGTCTATTTAGAGATTATCTGCTGACACTTTAATCCTGTCAATGGGTTCTTTGGAAGCAGGGTTGGAAGGCATTCTTTGAGGAACCGATTATGTTAATAGCTTTTGTCTTGCTAGGAAGGAATCTTGAACAGAGAGCTAAAATTAAAGCAACCAGTGATATGACTGGACTCCTAAGTGTTTTACCTACAAAAGCTCGTCTTTTGGTCAATGGTGATGCAAAAGACCTGGGCTCAATTGTTGAAGTTCCTTGCAGCAGCCTCTCTGTTGGAGACAAAATTGTTGTCCTACCTGGTGTAAGTATAGGACTGTCTCTTTTCTTCATGTAACACTAGCACCTTTAATATTAATATTAATTTTCTCATTTTATGAGTTCACACATTAAATGTCTTGTTTAATAACCTGCTCTTTATAGATTTGGCCTTCGTGAGATGCTATTTCTATGACAAATGTCTTGCTTTTCAATAGGCTTTCTTTCTTTCTTTTTGCTTACTTTTTTCCCCATTTCTCGTTTGGCTTCTCAATTATGTTGCAGAGGTTGAGAAACTTGTTACCTGCTGCATAAATTTTGTATACATGACCCCTTGACATGCATTCTTGTGTTGTTTTAGGATCGTGTTCCAGCAGATGGAACAGTCACAGCTGGTAGAAGCACCATTGATGAGTCGAGTTTCACAGGGGAGCCATTGCCAGTAACCAAACTACCTGGGGTATTATTCTCCAGTTACATGCAACCAATGAATATTCTCTGACGGCATCATGTAGCAGTGCTGCATATTTGCATGATGATTTGTTTCAGAAATGCACCCATCCTGTGCTACATTAATTATAGCAGTTGCACCTGCTTTGATATTACTAATTACAGAGTATTTTTGAATGCTCTAGAGTCAAGTATCAGCTGGAAGTATAAACCTCAATGGAACTCTAACAATTGAAATCAAAAGACCAGGGGGTGAGACTGCCATGGGAGACATTGTTCGATTGGTGGAAGAAGCACAGAGCAGGGAAGCTCCAGTACAACGCTTGGCTGACAAGGTTTCTTTTCTGCTTCTTCAATTATATTTGGTATATTTTGTTAAGATGGTGTTCAATGTTTCTGGGGAAGCTGAGACAAACAAGCTCGTGCCTAGATGTTTTGCAATTTTGGAGGGAAGTTGATCTACTTGGTCAACTGATCTCAGAAACAAACTTGGTTTTCGAAACATGTATGCTTGTGTCAGAACAATAAATACGAGTGTTTTAAATCTTTAAAACTGGGTTATATGCAGTGTTTCTATTAATCATCCACTATTATCCAATTCTAAGCTATTTGTTGGTAGTGATTGTTTTTTTTTTACTTCTCACTTCTTTCCCCCCTCAATCCTTGCCTTAGTTTTTGTACCAAAAGTGTACAGGAATTTGAGATGTGTTTGTGTTCATGTAGACATTTATAAGAACTTCACTCCTTCTATTTTCTTGTTTCATCAGGTGTCTGGGCACTTTACTTATGGGGTGATGACAATTTCAGCAGCTACATTTGTGTTCTGGAGCATGTTTGGGACACGCATTCTACCTGCAGCTTTGAACCAAGGAAATCCAATTTCTCTAGCTCTACAACTCTCTTGCAGTGTTTTGGTATGAGTCTCAGTATGGTACCTAATTCTCCAGTAAACCTAAAACAATAATCGTGTTAGAAAAGATCATATGTATTCGTGTTAACAACATTCTTCTCATGGATACAACATAACATACTTATCTATGTTTGGCCCACTTGTGTTATACTTATTTTCTGTTTGGTTGAACAAATTCTGTTTCACTTTTCTTTGGGTTTCCATTGGTTTCAGTTTCCTCTTAGTCTTATTTTCTCAAGTCACTTTCTTGTATTTTATTGTTGCGTTGGTTATTAAGGGTTGAACAGACATTAATTCAGACATGTACATAACTCTATCAAAGTAAGAAAATGCTTGGAGTCTGAAATTTTTTATCCTGAATGTTTGTTACAACAATCTTCCTCAAATAAAAACAATGATCCATCATGCCATATAGTGTGAGCATAGTATTTTATCCACTGAAAAACCTAGAAGACATTACTCATAATGAGTTCCTTGTTTCGCTGATGGAGACATTTTTTGTAATGATGCCAAGGATAGTCAAAAGATTCAAAGGTTTGATTTCAAAAAGATCAAAGGACCATGCTTTCAACTTCTATATAAAATAAAATTATGATTTGATGGCCATGATTGTAGAAAGAATCACTTTGGAAGTCAACTATCATGGTACATTTGTAGCGCTGTGGCTACTCAATTCCAGGTTTGGTGCAACTTGTGTCAACATTTTGACTGCAAACCTTGTCTTATATTTCAACTTCCAAGCTAGGAGTTTCCATAGAAACATCTTGTTGATTACCTTATTAGAATAAAAAGGATTTTTATATCTCTTATTGATTTTGTGGTCTAGGAATGCTTCTCTTCTCTGCCTGTTTTAATCCATGCAATAGTGAGCACGTGTATCCTGAATGCAGGTTGTTGCTTGTCCATGTGCGCTTGGCCTGGCCACACCTACTGCTGTACTGGTATATCCTTCTTGAAGAACTCCAGTTTCATCATGTTACCACATGTAATTGCCGGACTTTGATTGATTATGGGCTTCAATATTTTTTCTTCTTTCAGGTTGGAACTTCGTTGGGAGCAACAAGAGGATTACTTTTGCGTGGAGGAAATGTTCTGGAGAAGTTCTCAATGGTGAATTCTGTTGTGTTTGACAAAACAGGAACCCTAACAATTGGCAGACCTGCTGTAACGAAAGTTGTTCCACTTGGAGGCATGAAAATTACAGATTCACAGTTAAGTTGTGGGAGAAGTTTTCTTTAAATCATGGGATTATCTGATTGTTGTGCTCAATATTTTGTTCATGTGATTCTTGCTTATCAAATTAACATTTACAAGAGTGGTTTTTTTTTTTTCCCTGATTCACAGTTATTATGTAAGAGTCCTGGCATGAAAAATATGTAACGGATTGTCTGTCTCTTTTTTACTTTGATCATATTTATTGATTCAACTCAAGGTTGTGTTTAATCATGGGATTATCTGATTGTGGTGATCAAAATTATTTTCTTGTGATGTTTGCTTATCAAATTCACATTTATGAGAGTGATTTTTTTTTTTCTTGTTCACAGTTAGCATGTAAGATCCCCGGCATGAAAAATCTGTTATGGATTGTCTCTCCTTTTTACCTTGATCACATTTATTGACTCAACTCAAGATTGTGTTAATTGATAAATGTGTTTTGACCTAACAAGCATGAGCAGTTTTTCTGCTTAAGTATTCTTATCCATGTCAATCTAGGAAGAAAATAAATAAATAACTTTTAGATTTTTCTTTTTCCTTTTTTAATATAATTACTGGTTTAATCCTCTCGTGATCTTGCTTCCAAATGTAGCAGACTGCAGATTCAGTTTTTTATCGTAATCCAAGTAGCTGTGGCTGTTGTTAAGCACTTGCAACCGGTTCATTAAAAAATCAAATGTCATTTGCAAGTAGTTTGTTCCTTGGTGAATAACTCTATCTGCATAATGACTGCATGCTGTCACTCGGCTGCTTAAACTTGTTGATCTTGGAAATACTTCTCATTAAATATTGTGCACATTTAAACTACTTTTTCCTGTTCAATTTGTGTAATCCAGGAATCTTTATTTTTCACTTATGCAACTCTTTATTAATGTACATTAGAAAGAGTCAGTGCTTTGAACTTCTTACTTTGGTTATCATTAATTTGACCATGTTGACTGATTCAAAGACTAAATTCAACATCTTTAATTTAGGTCCTTTAACAGTTTTTGGCTGTATACTGCTGTTGAAGGTGATACTTTGTTTTTAGCTAACTGTGATTGCTTTTGTGGATTTGAAGTTCAAATTTCCATGCTTTGTTGCAGACTAAATCCAGATGCTATGTTGTCTGAGGTTGAACTCTTGAAGTTAGCTGCAGGCGTGGAATCAAATACTATTCATCCGGTTGGAAAAGCTATAGTAGAAGCTGCACAGGCTGCTGGTTGTCAGAATGTGAAGGTACATATGTATCTAGTGCACTATTGTTTTTCATGTTATTATTCTTGGAAAGCATGGAAATGAAGAGATGTGCGTGCATAACAATACTGATACATGAAGATGACAGTTTCAAACAAGTAGGAATAGGAATAGAAGTTAAAGTAGCATTAAAATCATACCAATCAGGAGGGTGTGATACTCGTGTAGAGCGTCGAGGACTAGGTGTAGGAGCCCTGTCATGCTTAGGGGGCACAGATTGTGTTGGATTAGGTGTGGAGGAAGTATCAAACTCGAGAGGGGGCAAAGTTGGTTAACGTCGAGTATACATAATTCCAGGTTTGAACCATTCAGGAGAGGAGGCAATTCATTATAACAAGGAATAACACTAAGCTCAGGCAAGGACTTAACATGGGTAGAAAAGTAATATTGGTTTTCAAAGAAAACAACATTACAAGAAGTACAAAATTTGTTAGAACTAGGATCATAACATACATAGCCTTTGTGAGAAATGCTATAACCCATAAAAACACATTTAACAGACCAGGGAAAAAGTGTCGCTCATGAGGCAGTAAATGAACAAAACAAACACACCCAAAAGTGTGCAAATTAAGATAGCTAGGATGCTGATGGTGTAAATGAAGATAAGGAGAATCAAAATTCAAGACCTGAGGGGGCAGTTTATTAATTAGGTAAACTGCGGTAGGTAATGCCTCAACCCTAAATTTAGGAGGAATAGAAGACTCAAGTAATAAGGTGCGAACAACATCCAATAGATGTCGGTTTTTACATTTGGCCACACCATTTTGCTGCGAGGTACAAGGACAGGAGCGTTGAGACACAATTCCTTTATGGTGTAAGAAATCATGAAACTCGTGGGAAATGTATAGAATCAAACCTCAAAATCTTAATACCTGTAGAAAATTGGTTTTCAATATATGTTACAAATGTTTGAAAAACAGACAAGACCTCAGATAGATTTGGACTGAAGAAAATAGATCCAAGTATATCAATTGAAATCATCAATGAAAGTCACAAAATATTTGTATTTAGCATGAGAAATCATAGGAGAAATGCCCCAGACATCACTATGTGCAATATCAAAGCATTTTCAGCATGGCTACCATGAGAAGGAAAGGAGAGAGTTTTACTTTTGCCAAGTTTGTATATCAAGCAATCAAATGACAAAGCTTTAGAAACATGTTCTTTATTGCCTAATAAACTAGGACTTAACATATAAGACAGAACAACAAAGTTTGGATGACCTAAACGTTTGTGCCATATTTCACTTTGAGAATTAATTGCCATACAAGCCAAAGATAAAGTAGGAATGGAAAAGTGCAATGGAAAAAGTTTTCCAACTTTAGGCCCTTTTGAGATTGTTTTTCTCGACACCTGATCCTGCATAAGACAACCATCACGAGAAAAATGAACATCACATTTATCATCAACTAACTGGCCTATAAAGATAAGGCTAGTAGAAAGTTCAGGAGATACATAAACATTTCTGAAAGAAGAATTAATATCTCCAACTTCATCAATAGCTAAATGACTCTCATTAGCTATCTGAATCTGAGATGAACCATGACAAGGGTGAACATTGCATAGAGTGTCTGATAATCTAGTCATATGATTAGATGTAGCAGAATCAACAAGCCAAGATTGAGATGCAGAAGTACCATTAACTTGGAGCCCTAAGGCAGAAAAGGCTGACATAATCATCTGCTGAACCATCTCTAGAGTAAGAACAGATTGGTCTCTAACTTTTGAAGGACCAACAGAAGAAGAAGAACCAGTTGTATCCTGATAAGCATGAGCTTGACAGTTCTAGGGATGAGTAGGACATTCTTTGATAATATGGCATGGCTTCTTGCAGTAGTTGCAAGATTTCTTTGAATAGTGGGCAGCAGTGTGCCCAAACTCCTTGCAACTGAAGCATTGAACCTTCCACATATCTCTATCCCTGCCTTTCCCAAGAGCTGAGCTGCATATGCCACGACATTAGATGTCATGTTATCTTGCTGAAATTTGGCTTATGTTCCAAGATGCTGCTTCTCCTGGATTAATTCTCCAAAACACATCCAATGAAGGAGAGGGATCACGGTTCATCAAATTAGAGCGAGTTGCCTCGAATTCAAGCTATAATTTCATCAAAAACTGGTCTCTCTTACTCTATTCATGAACTTCCTAAACAGCTGAGGGAGATGCATCAGGCAACTTATCATAAACCATGTCAGTAAATTCGCCCCATAAGTTCTGAAATCCAGAAAAATAATTTTGAATGGAGAGGTCACCCTAAATGTATTTGGCAATCTCATATTCCAACTGAAAACGTTGTGCTGTGTTGTCTTGATCATAAAAGTTATTTAAAAATTGCCATATACTTTTAGCAGTCTTGTATGGCTTCAGATTTAGCACAATCTAAGGGTCAATAGATCCTAAGATCCATGACATGACTCTAGCATCTTTGACCTGCCACTAAGCCAATTTAGGAAGCTCAGTTGGAGCCAGGTCACTTCCATCAATATAGCCCTATAACTCCTTTCACATAACAAATACACAAAATTGAAATTCCCAAGTACCATATTTTTTACCTATGAACCGCACACCACAAGAATCTGAGTTGATATTCATGATTCCCGTAACACAACAATGAAAGAACAAAAATAAAAATACCAACCAATAAAGCCGAAACAGTCTAACACAAAGAGAACAAGCCCAAAACAATTGCTTACCCTAGAAAGAGAAGAGACATTGTGTGCAATACAATTTGTCCAGCATAACCAGCCACAAAAGTCACCATAATGAACTTCTAATTTCTAGAGATTCCCGAAACCAAAGAAAACAACCTAAGTTGACTCAACAACCCTCACAATCACAAAAGGAATTGACCTAGAAAACCTAACTCAATTTTAGGCTCTAATACCATGTCAATTATATTCGATGATCTCTTTGTGAGTGTTCTACTTATTATGTAGCCATGTTTGAGCTAATTACTTGGCTGAATCTCAGCAATTACATCAATTCTACCTAACTAAATAGGAAGCTAAAATATATAGCAAATCACAAAATTTTACAGGTATAATCATTCCATAAATAGATAGGCTAATTATACCTTGATATACTCTGACCGACAAATAGAAGCCCTATATTAGGAAATTAGACTAATTAGAATCCCTACAATTAGGCTCTACATTACTTCCTAATTGCATACTATTTACAACATGTAACAACATTAAACTTCAACTCTACAAACAAAAAAAAACACTTGCTCAGAGACAATCTCAAAAATTGACAGCAAAATACTATAGGCCTTACTAGGTAATGGAGAAAATTGGGGCGGTAGCTTATAGGCAGAATCTACCTCCTTTCGCTGCCACTCATCTTGTATTCCATGTTTCCTAACTGAAGAAGCATGTGGGTCACAAGGACAAGCTACATTGCCCACACCTTCCAACAACAACAACCACCTTGTCCTTCTACATTAAGCTATACTTGACAGAAAGATGACGAAGAGGAGAGATCAGGCAGCGACATGAGTACTGGTTCATTGGAAGGAACTTTCACTAGTAGATGCAACATGGGAATTTGTGGCTGAATTTTCTCTTAGGTTTCCTCAATTCTTCCTTGAGGACAAGGAAGCTTTGATGGAAGGGGAACTGTTGCAAGTGAAAGTGATTACTGGGAATTGATTTCAAATTGAATGAGAAAAGACTAAGAGAGGGAATACTTTTTGACCGTTGCACATTCAATCTATTCATCACTGTTTTATTTACTGATGTTTAAGTTGTACGCAATGTTTTATGTTATGTTTACATTTTGTTTTCTTAGTTTTTATAGAGGCCACGTATGACTTGGTTAATGGGTGTTAAGAATTCCCATTTTGTAAGAAATTCCTTTGTATTGCTGCTATGTATGCAACAGAATGTACATGGAGAAAGACAACAAATTTTTTTAACAAACAATGAATGAATGAAGAAGGAACTTGGGTGAACCATCCTTCTGCTCTATCCATTGCTAATCCCTTATCTTTTTTCATTGTTTTCTCTTTACTTCTTGATTGATCTGCTTAGATTCTTCCTTCCTGGATAACATATTGGTTGGTTCACTGAGTATTGGTCTTGCACCAGTGGATAATGGCACTTGTAGGCCTTTTGAGTTGCTGAATACCCAACAAAGACACATCTTTGTGTTCTTGCATCTAGTTTACTTTTAGTTTTTCTGAAGATACATGAACAAAAAAACACAATCAAGGACTTTCAGACGGAAAATTTACCTTGAAGAAGATCTATAGGCACCTTCAAATCTAATGTTTTCAACAGCAAATGATTGATAACATATGCTACTGGAAGAATTGCATCCCCCTAATATACTTTAGGAACATTCATAATGAACATGATGGATTGGGCAACTTCAAGAAGATGTCAATTCTTTCTTTCAACAACACCATTTGAGCTAGGTATCCAACCATTTAGTTTGGTGGAGAATTGAACATGATGGATTGGGCAACTTCAAGAAGATGTCAATTCTTTCTTTCAACAGCACCATTTGAGCTAGGTATCCAACCATTTAGTTTGGTGGAGAATTCCATGTTTGCCAAGATAGCTTTGAACAAACCATTCATCTTTTCTGTACCTTGATCACTCAGGAATATACCCAACCTTTTTGTTTAGATAGACAGAACAAAGCTATAAAACTATTCATGAGAGGAGGAAAGATTGAGGTAAAGAGAAAGATCCCAGTCATTTTTTGGTTCTTAAGTTGTGTGTTTTGATTTGCAGACATTAAAACTAGTTGTACCCATCGTTGTTGAGAAGTAAAAAAAAAAGTTAAAAGTTTGCTCTTCGCTGGATCCCTCACGGATCTGAAATAAAATGATGTTTTCCTAAGTTTGGTTTATCCATGTGTATCCAAAACATCATGGTGGGGTTTGATGTATCTTGCTTCACATGTATTCTCAAATTTCTCATGAAAAAGCAATTTGTAGCAGGTGACCGATGGAACATTCATGGAGGAACCTGGGTCTGGTGCCGTTGCTACTATTGAGAATAAGGTTGTGTCTATTGGAACACTAGACTGGATTCAAAGGTATTTCACTTGTTGGTTGCTTTGTATAAAGTACCACAGTGCTGTAAGTTAAGATAATTCTATGATGCTAAATTGTATGTGTGCCCACATCAATGAATAATTGCTTGTTCATTAGTGATCTTTGATTTTTATCTCTCGATTCATAAAATTTCATATCATTGTGTCAATTCCATGTACTATCCACATTGCATATCCATGTAGTCATACTTAAAATTTCTAGAATGGTAAACCATATTTATGATAGGAAATGGTCTTTTGTGGGGGAAAGTGCAGCATTCTTTTTTGGTATTCTGGACAGTTCCATTGATGCAACAAACTGTGGTAGCACCTCTGCTATGATTTGATTTTAAATACCAGTAGGTATTCAAACCGGCTATGCTTCATGACATTGATCCAGGATTCTGAATGTTGACCATGACCACATCAATGAGCTAGCAAACATGCATAATGCCATTCCATGTCCTTTTACCTTGCCTCATGATACTGTCATATAACGTTTTTCTCAAAGGATAAACCATATTACATGTGAGAAGCGTTTTCTAAAGTAAACCTGAGTGAAAACAAATGAGGAATGAGTATCATCAGAATACTCAATTAAAGATGACATTCTTGCACCTCCAATATAGGGATCTACATATTAGATATTTTTGGAACATTACAATTATGATTTTGAGGCATTTCTTTTTTGCAGGCATGGAGTTGATGAGAAACCATTTCAAGAAGTGGAAGATCTTAAGAATCAGTCTGTTGTCTATGTTGGAGTGGATAATACCCTTGCTGGACTTATCTACTTTGAAGATCAGATTAGAGAAGATGCTCGACAAGTTGTTGAATCCTTGTCCTGTGAGGGAATAAATGTGTACATGTTGTCTGGTGACAAAAAGAGTACTGCCGAGCATGTTGCTTCACTTGTTGGCATACCAAAAGAGAAGGTAAGGAGCTTTAGTTTTCTATTATTTTTTAAAATCTCTGGTCCAAAGGATGGGAGTTTGCGTAACAAATTGTCTGGAACAACTACCAAATAGAATTGGAATGGACACAAACCCGGACACAAACCCCATGCCACTTTCACTTGTTTGATATAAATCTACAAGTATTAGAACTTAAATGGGTATTCACAAGCCTGCTAAAAAAAGAAAAAAGAAGGCTTTTTGTCATGATGAATATGACCAAATTATCTAATAATTTTATAGTAGTTTTTCATATTTGAATCTTCTTCCTTGAAGTTTTTTATAGTTCTTTTCATTATGCAATTTTAATAATTGAGATGGAACTCGCATGCCTCTAATAGTACCTTTTGCTTCAAGGAGACCCGACAATGTGTGATACCAGTAATAATTTACCTTGAGAATGCCTTTGCTTTAGAAAGACATGCCAATTTAAATTCATATAAACATGCATGCTGTGAGCAGGAGATTCTTTACCTCATGGATGCTAACACTCACATTTGTAGCTCAAAAATCCTTTTATGGAGACCCAACATCACCTCTAACCATGATGGAAGCAGGAGATTCTTTATGGTTCATGTATCATACATGCTTCATTTCTAAGCAACTGCATTAGGAATTTAGGACACTTAAGCATCTTGTATTTACTAGAGGTGGAGATGAAAGCATTCAAATCTCAAATGCCAAATTACTTTTGATTTAGTTTCAAGCATTCGAGTACTTGTTCCGGTCTGTCAAACCACAGACTGGAGGTTCCTGGAAGAGGCTAAACCAACAACCAACAGACCAGGCTTGAAGAACTGGTCATATGGCTGAGTATTTGGTTTTGTGGGATGTTAAAAAATTTATAGTATGGATAATATATGTCGTGCATGACTTTCAAAATATGCTGTGATGGCAGGTGCTGTCTGGAGTTAAGCCAGATGAAAAGAAAAGGTTCATCAGTGAACTTCAGAAGGATCAGAGCATAGTTGCCATGGTCGGTGATGGAATAAATGATGCAGGTGCCTTGGCTGAGTCACATGTTGGAGTTGCCATGGGAGGTGGTGTTGGAGCTGCCAGTGAGGTATCCTCTATCGTGCTGATGGGTAACAGATTGTCACAGGTATTTGAAAGGAGGACATAATCTTAAACCCTGGTCGTGAAAGTAAATGTTGTTTCTTTTCTACTTGTCCCTATATGGAGGGGGGGGGGATTTTCTTTTTAAGCATAAACGCATAGCGATTTGGAACCCAGGTGCTATGCTTTACCTTCTCTCACGATGCCCTATCCATCCTCTTAGCTGCCAAAATTGTAGTTTTTAATTTGTCCTTGATGTAGTAATTCTACTGCATGATACTGTCTTATAATTATGATTCTTCTGTGCCATATCAACTTTGAAATTCTAAACGTTTTTTCAAAGTTTTTCATATGCATATAAATTGTAGAAGAAGATATACCAAAAGTTCCTTCTGATAGTAAAAAATGAGAGGTTTAATTAGATAGCCTCAAACAAAGCATTCTATTTTCTTAGCCATAGCTATAAAGCTTTCGTTACTATTTGACATTTAACCGCCTACATTCTTTCATGGCTCTACCATCTTTCATATAGCCTACACGCTTTTCATTCTCAAGCACTGTTGTGGCCACAGAGTCCTGGCATGTTTCACTCTTCATTACTATTTCATGTTTAAAGAAAGAATGTATGCTTGTAATTGAAACCCACATTACAGCACAGCTTTTGTAGCCTTTTGCCCATACCATCCCTGTTTCATAGCCTTTGCATTTGTGGTTCTCAAGCACAACTGCTGTCGCAAGGTCCTAGCATGTCAATTCTTAATTCCTATTTTATGCACAAAGAAAGAATTTGTGCTTGTGAGTGAAACGCATCTTTTCTTTTGTAACATTTGAGTGTCGTGCTGATTCTCACTGTTAATTGCAAATTACTATGCCAAAATTACCATCAAATTTATTTGCTCTAATGAAATATAGTTTCCTGGTTTTTTTTCCCTATCTGGTTGATGGGAGAGGACAGTACAGCCATGGTCTTGGATTGTGACTGGGCATAAAATAAATGTCGCGGCTACTGTACATGTGAATTGTTTAGCAACTTTTAGCAAATTTATAATGATTTTACTAAATTAACATGATGATAACGCTTCTAATTGTTTAATCATAATAACAAGATTCATGTCTAGTAAAAGTGATTGATAAAATTCAAAGCTAAAGTCAACATACATTGCAATATATTAGCAAAACAACTAGTATCCAACATGCATCTGAACTAATCTAGCAAATCAAAACCATGCTATCTTGTTTCCACTCACTACTTTGAATAATCAGTATTATAATTTAATTTTCTAAGCTGATGCTAAAAAAGATTTTGATTTAGCAGGTCTGACCTCAGGACATATAAGCCTATTGACGGTGGTGTTATTTACTTCTATTATTTCTGTACAGGTGCTTGATGCACTGGAGCTGAGCAGGCTAACCATGAAAACCGTGAAGCAAAATCTTTGGTGGGCCTTTGCATATAACATCGTGAGTTTTTTGCATTATGCAAGCAATAGCCATATGTTTCAGCACTAAAATCTTGTAATAAAAGTAACTCTGGGCAAAAGGGACCATATGGCAGATCCTGAAAGCATGCACCTTGTGTGAGAGAGAGAGAGTTATCCAGTCTCTACCTCTTGATGTCACTGTGTCAGCCAATGTTCATTTGTTGTGACTTCTTGATACATATATGAAGAAATAACGGACATGCTGGTTCTTATATTCTTAGTCAGAGAGAGAGAGAGAGAAGCAAAATATTTGGATTACAAATCATAGAAAAGAACAGAATTTTGAAGTGTGCTAACTTCGTAAAACTCAGCTCAAACTGAAGCTGCAGTGCAGATATTCACCAGGCTGAGCCTGGACAACATGCTGCCTGCTTAGTTCAACCCTTTCTAAGCCTACTGTCTGCACACACCCTTACCATTTCTTTTGCATTTTGATTCCTGCAGAATTATAGAATCCAGTAATTGTGAGGTAAATTTATTTCTAAGGTCTTGCATGTAGCTCAGTTTAGCAATTTCTCCTATCATTAAATAAGGCTTGGGCGAATTTTTCTGCATCTCCTGTGACTTAAATAAGTGAAAAACAGTTTCTGCTTTGCTCTTCTCCAATATTTGATCTGATGCTGCTTGTGTGCTAAATGCAGGTTGGAATTCCAATTGCAGCTGGAATGTTACTGCCAGTAAATGGGACCATACTGACACCGTCAATTGCGGGAGCCCTCATGGGTTTGAGTTCTATTGGAGTGATGACAAATTCATTGCTTCTGAGATTCAAATTCTCATTGAAGCAGAAAAAAGTCTATGGAGCATCTCCAAACACCAAGATTGATGT
Organism: Populus deltoides; assembly: GCA_015852605.2. Taxonomy (NCBI): domain Eukaryota; kingdom Viridiplantae; phylum Streptophyta; class Magnoliopsida; order Malpighiales; family Salicaceae; genus Populus; species Populus deltoides. The sequence continues at coordinate 32,570,580 of CM027570.2, read as the reverse complement.
GGATTCTGTTCTTTTGTACCAGAAGGAGAAAACAAAACAGCCTTATTCTGATTCTCGATGGGGAGAGGTGTGATAGGAGTGTAGAGACACAAACCTTGGTTATTCTTTTATCTTTCTATATGAACATTGGTATTTTGAGTTAGCAGATTGAATTACTAGCGGAAAAAGGAATGAAAGACGAAGGAAATTGAAAGAGGTTATGCGGTGTTTTCGGCGACCAAATGATGAGAAGATGCGACAAGTGAAACCTTGGTGGCCAAAAAGTCCATTACGTGAAACTTGAAAGATCAAGCTGACTTTCGGTGACGTTAAATGTTTGCAGTGGCACCGAAACTGTTGAGGACTTTCTTAACAAAATAGAAAACTAGAGAAATTGAGAGAGAAGTAGAGGGAAAGAGATAGAGAGAACTGCAATTCTGCAGAAACTCAATTTCTTATTACTTGATTGCCTTTCACGTTTGTGTACATTTCTTATTTATCCAAGCAATTCTTTTTTTTTTAACTATTAACTAACTCTACTGAATGGCTAACTCCTAATTAACTTTGCCACGTGTTAATCTCTTGCACTATCTTCCACTTTGCATCTGTCCTTTTGCTGAGTTGCTTCTGGCACTCCTTTCTACCAAATGCAAAAACCAGGAGGAAATTGATTAGTAATCTCCCCTGGAGTTCAATAGCTTGCTGCAGCTCTGCCTGCTCCTCCAACTTCCTTCTCAACATCATTTCAGGTTTATGTAAAGCATTATTGCTTCAAGGTGAAGATCACATGGCTCTCTAGGATCAAAACCTGAAGGGTGTTGTAACCCTAATCTCTGACCTTTATTTTTGTATATATTTTGATAAATTAGAGAAAAAAATCCAAAAATATATCCTATCAATAAATTTATTTGTTTCGTTATTTTTATTTAATTTTCGTGTGTCTAGAAATCTTGAAAATCTTAAAAACAAAATACAAAAAAATATATGTAGACAGGTTTGTAATTGGACCAGTATTTAAATATCACGACCAAAAATGAAGTTTGGAAAATTTTAAATCATAATTGATATTTAAATTGAAAAGAAATGAACTTAAATTGGTTTAATTTGGATAAAATTAAAGTTAAAAAATGTGCTTGGAACAAATAGCCAAGTTAGAAAATCAATTAAGGGCTTAATGGAAGAAAAAAACTAAAATTGGAAGTCAATTTGGCTTAAAAATGGAGAATTGAAGGGCCAAGGACTGAAATGGATAAATCAAAGAGTTTAGAGGACCTATTTTAATTATGTCAGGTGTATAATTGAAAGCAATTAAGGAAAATAGGTAAAATTGATCGAATTAAGGAAGATTCAAAGACCATGGACTGAAACGCAACAAGCATTGAAATGAGAGGACCATGCTGAAATTTGGCCTGATTGAATCTGAAGAAACCCTAATTAAGACTCAAAACGGCACCATTTCACAATAAATAAAACAATGTGTTTTAGGTAAAGAGGGAAGAACATGTTGTTGAATATAGGAAGAAAACGGTGTCGTTTTGCTCATGGTTTTTGTGGATTTCTGGGCAAAAAGTAGAGAGGCAAAAACAATGGTGTCCCGAGCAACTTTAAGGTTTAATTTTGGTCCTGATTAAGTCTATAATGACGCAAAAACAATGAAAACGTGTCTTCAAACATGTCGACTACAATCTTGGTATGAAAGATTAGGGTTTAACTCTCAAAATCAACTATAGATTCTAAGTCAAATATGCTCACTTAGTCAGCCTCCCTCTAAGGCCAGCACTATCCTTTCCATTTTGATGCAGGATTTAGCTTTCAAAATATGATTCTATCTCAACAAATCAGTTAAAAAGCATGTTCTCTAATATGTTGGCTACAATCACGACAAAAGAAATCAGGCTTTAACTATCAGAATCCACTACAAATTTCATGCCAAACATGCTCACTCAATCAGTCTCCCTCCAAAACCATCACCATCCTTTCCTCTCTCCACAAATCAAGCAACGAGATATTGGTGGTCAACACTTGATTTCCAAGAATCAATCCTCATAAAAATGGTGATTTATTTCCTTCTCATAAAGAATTGTTACTCACGTATAAAAAGGCAGCAACAAGTCCAAGTAAAGAGGTGGGGGTGGGAGGGGGAGTGAAAACCAGTAACAAAAAAAAATAGACCCGGTGAAAACCAGTAAATAAAAATAGACTAGAAAAATTTATGAGAAAAGAGAAGACCATGAAGCACTAGTGATAAAGACAGAGAGTAAGAAGCAAGAAAGCATTCAAACAAGAAACTAGAATTTTAAATCACCCTTTTTTTGTGATATGTCTCTTCTTTTAGGATTAACATCGATTTGTGTTTTAAAAGGATTTTTTAGGGATTGATACTGAATTTTAATAATCAACCGACACGTCTTTCATTTTGGGGATCAATGTCAAACCTTTTTTTGCCGGATGGTTTAAAAAAATTTAAAAGAAAGGTTGGGGTAATTGATGGCAATAAAAAAGACACATTTAAGAGAAAACACATAGTAAAAGTAATCTTTCGCAAGAGAGGATACTGTAAGGGTGACGTCATTTTTCTCTTAAGCATAACTAACTCCTTACCTGAATCTTTCAAACCAGTGTTAATTTTTAGAATCTCTAGTTTTCTCTAATTATTAAGTGACAACTCTATTTTTCCATGATATAATTTGGCCCCCGTCGCCGACGTTTACCAATGAGCGACAAAGGGTTTGAAGTAGGTGAAAAATTCCCTCTCTCCAATAATTGTCGCACCATGTTTGCTACTTTTCCTTTCTATTTGTATGGCTTGGCAACCACACATGACTCACAAATATAATGAAGGTTTTCCTTTACCAATATTTCCCTCATAGTATCTAGGTGGTCAAACTATCCATTTCTACTAGTATGGAATCCTGTGTTGAAGATTGTTTTAGAGCTGTCAAGATTCTGTTATGTAAATCTTTTAGTTGTAGCAAAAATAAATAGTTGTCCTAGTTTTTAGAAGTTGTTAGCTTGTTAGCTGATCATAGCATGATTTAATTCTATAAGTTAGCAGTTCAATTTATTTCATTCACTATATATTTGTAAGGATTGATTTCAATCAGTAAGGAATCAATTCACTTCATCACTATAAAACAGTAAACATTCTTTTGTTGTCTTTAACCCTCTTCTTACTTTCTTTCTCCACTTAAATACATTCAATTGATATCAGAGCATTCTTTTTAAGGGACTTGTAATGGAAGCTAAAACAAGTTTTTCTCATATTAACTCTCCTATCTTTGATGGAGAGAATTATCAATTTTAGGCAGTAAAAATGGAAACTTATTTGGAGGCTTTAGATCTTTGGGAAGCTATTGAAGAAGATTATGATGTTCCTCCATTACCAAATAATCCAACCATGACTCATATCAAAGGCCACAAAAAGAGAAGAACAAAGAAATAAAAAACAAAAGCATATCTGTTTGCTATTGTTTCAACAACCATCTTCACAAGAATAATGTCTCTTAAATCAGCAAAATATGTCTGGGATTATCTGAAGAAAGAATATGCAGGAGATGAAAGAATTTGTGGCATGCAAAGTCTAAACTTGATATGAGAGTTTGAGTTGCAAAGAATAAAAGAATCTGAGACTATAAAGGAATACTCAAATAGATTGCTTGGTATTGTTAACAGAGTTAGATTGCTGGGAATAACATTCACATACTCTAGAATTGTTGAAAAGATTCTGGTTACAGTAACAGAAAAATATGAAGCTTCAATTACTACATTAGAGAATACAAAAGATCTGTCAAAAATTACTTTGGCAGAACTTTTGAATGCCTTACAAGCTCAAGAACAATGAAGACTCATGAGGTAGGATCATTTTGCAGAAGGAGCTTTACCAGCCAAACATCAAGATTCTGAAAAGGATAAGAAGAAGTTTTCCAGGAAAAACCAGGCTTCAAACAGTAAATTTACTGCCAATCAGTTTCACAATAAGGGAAAATTTTTTAAAAGAAATTTTCCACCATATCAACATTGCAATAAGATAGGCCATCCATCATTCAAGTGCTGGAAGAGACTTGATGCAAGGTGTAGCAAGTGCAATCAACTTGGACATGAAGCTGTTATTTGCTCAAGTAGCTGGTTAAGATGATAAAGATCAAATGTTTATAGCCACGTGTTTTTCAATTCAAAACTCCTCAGATGATTGACTCACTGACAGTGGTTGTATAAACCACATTACTTTTAACAAAAGTCTTTTCAGAACATTGCAATCTATAAAAATTGCAAAGGTTTGAATTGGAAATGGTGATTGTATAACAACTAAGAGAAAAGGAACCATTGCCATCATAACAAATTTAGGTACAAAAACAATTTCAGATTTTCTCTATGTACCTAATATAGATAAGAATTTGTTAAGTGTTGAGCAACTAATAGAGAAAGGCATAAAGGTGATTTTTAAAGATCAATTCTGTCATATTTTTTATGTTGTTGGACAAAAAATACTGCAAACTAAAATGAGAGGTAAAAGTTTCTCATTTTTAACATTTGAGGAGGAGCACACAACTTTTACAACAAAGCTTAATAACACAGAAGTGTAGCATAAAAGGCTGGGACATTGTCATCAACAACAAATGCTTAGTATGAAGAAGAATGATATTGTAAAAGGTGTACCTTTATTTACTAATCAATTACCGAACTGTCAAGCCTGTCAGTTTGGTAAGCAAAGTAGGAAACCTCTCCAAAACTTGGAGATCTATACAAAAACTCCAATTAATCCATACTGATGTGGCTGGCCCTTTAAAAACACCTTTATTAAAAGATAGCCATTATTACATTCTTTTCATTGATGACTTTACTAGAATGCATTGGATTTTCTTTATGAAATACAAGTCAGAAGTACCTAGGATCTTTTAGAGATTAAAAAAGAATATGGAGAATGAGAGTAGATGCAGTTCAAGCCATCAAATTTGACAATGATAAAGAATACACTTCATTAGAGTTCAATCTATACTATGAAGATGCTATCAATGAACATCAACTTATAGATCCTCACACTCTATAACAAAATTGAGTCAATGAGAGAAGAAATAGATACATAATGGAAATGGTCAGATGCATGCTACATGAGAAGAATTTGCCCAAGATTTTTTTAGCAGAAGCAGCTAACACAGTTGTTTTCCTTCAGAATTGTCTTCCAACCAAATTTTTAGAAGAAAAGATACCATTTGAAGCTGGTATAATTACAAACCTTCATTAAGCTTTCTTAGAAATTTTAGTAGCATATGTTTTGTTCATATTCCACAGATTAAGAGGGATAAACTTGACAAGAAGGCTATACCAGGTATTTTTGTAGGCTATAGTTCTGTTTCTAAAGCCTACAAAGTATATCATCCCCTAACACAAAAGATGACCATTACAAAAGATATTCATTTTCATTAAGAGGAACAATGGGACTGGAAAGACTCACAAAACAACGAGTTGTTTGGAGATCAAGATAAACCTCAATGTCAGGATGAATCAATTGATGATTCACCAATCAAAGGCACAACATCTCTTGCAAACATTTATCAAAGGAGCAATGTAGTAGTCTGTAAACTAGAAGGATATGAAGAAGCTCTCCAAGACTTTAGATGGCAGAAAGCAATGGAGGAGGAGATATTAATTATCCAAAAAAATTACACCTGGGAACTGGTTGATAGACCACTAGACAAAAACATTATTGGAGTAAAGTGGATGTTCAGAACTAAACTAAATACAAATAGTTCCATCAATAAATATAAGGCCAGACTGATTGTTAAGGGGTATGCTCAGATATTTGGTGTTGATTATTCAGATACTTTTCATACTATTGTTTGTTATTGTTACACACAAGAACTGGAAGGTATTCCAATTAGACGTTAAGTCAACCTTTTTAAATGGTATTCAACAAAAAGAGATTTATGTTGAACAGTCAGCTGGGTTTGTGATTCAAGGAAAAGAAGATAAAGTTTATTTGCTATAAAAGACTCTATGGATTAAAGCAAGCATCTAGAGCCTAGTATATCAGAATCAATGATTATCTTATAAGCTTTGGCTTTCAGAAAAGCTTGTCTGAAGCAACTCTCTATGTAAAGAAGACTAACAATGATATTCTTATAATATCACTTTATGTTGATGATCTTCTAATGATAGGAAGCAATACACAACAAGTTGAAGAATTCATGCAGAAGATGATGCAAGCTTTCGAAATAACTGATCTTGGCCCCATGACATATTTTCTTGGAATGGAAATCAAGCAAAGCAAGAATGAAATATTCATCTACTAGAAGAAGTATGTAAAGGAAATTTTGAAGAAATTTCATATGGAGAATTGCAAACCAACAGCCACTCCAATTAATTAAAAAAACAAATTCAGTAAAGAAGATGAAACTGATAGAGTTGATGAAGAAAAGTTCAGAAGCTTAATTGGTTGTTTAATATATCTAATGGCAACCAGACCTAATACACTTTATGCAATAAGTCTTCTATCTCGTTTCATGCATTGTCCAACTGAAATACATTTAAGAGCAACCAAACGAATTCTAAGAAACATCAAAGGAACAATCAGTTTTGGTGTTCAATTTTAAAGGAGTCAAAAGTTAAAATTGTATGACTTTTCTGACAGTGATTGAGGTGGATTTATTGATGACATGAAAATCATTTTTGGATTCTGTTTCAACCTAAGATCATGAATTCTGTCATGGTTATCCAAGAAGCAAGACATTGTGATACAATCTATTGCAAAAGTATAATTTATTACAACAATAACAACAGTGAATCAAACATTGTGGCTTCAAAAGATTCTATATGATTTGCACATGGTGGAGAGAGAAAAAAATAACAAAGATCTCAGTGGACAATCAAACAGCCATAGCAATTTCTCACAATCCAATATTTCATGGAAAAACTAAACACTTTAACATCAAACTTTATTTTTTACAAGAGGTGCAGAAAAAAGATGATGTTATGATGATCTATTGTAAGTCTGAAGATCAACTAGTTACTTGTTTACTAAACCTCTTTCAATAAGCAAGTTTGAGTTTTTAAGATAAAATATTGGAATTTGCAACTCCAAAAACAAGGAAAAGTGTTGAAGATTGCTTTAGAGCTGTCAAAATTATATTATGTAAATTTTTTAGTTATAGCAAACATAAATGATCATCCTAATCTTTATCCTAATCTTTAGGAGTAATCTGCTAGTTTATTAGCGGATCATAGCATGATTTAGTGCTATAAATTAAATTTCAATTTATTTCATTTATTATATATTTGTAAGAATTGCTTTCAATTAATAAGGAATCAATTCACTTAATTTTAATAAAACAGTAGACATTCTCTTGTTGTCTTTAACCCTCTTCTTACTTTCTTTCTCCACTCAAATACTTTCATCGTGACATCTTAAACTGGTCGGAAGGAACTGAAATAATCCGAATCATCTTCATCAATTATATCTGTCTGGATGCCAAATTTTCCTTTTCAGCAATTCTCATTGCAAAAAAATAATTCCTCCCACCACGGAGCCGACCAAAATTGCAAAATCCGTCGCCCATCGTAGTTGCTGTTGTCCCCAATCTCTCGTTTTGTTTTGTTGCTGCAAATAAAGTTCCTCTATTTTACTCACAATAACACCACCACCACCATAGACCTCAACCATATTTTCAACACCATGAGAAAACCTGCAACTTTCTTCGTTCTTGCAAAACCCTCTAGCAAAATACAGACAAGGCTTATACCCACCATAATGAACGATCTCCTTGATAAATTCTAGGTACCCAGGAATAAGCTCCTCGCCATTGTCCATAATGAAGACCCTCAGCTCACGCTCTTTAAGCCCACCTTGTAAGCAAAATAGGTCAGGAAAGATCAACTGACTAGCATTGTTCTTCAAAATGTTCCTTACCAGTTTCCCTTGTCATGGAGTGATTTTGTCCTTGGACTTCACAGTTTTATCAGCTTGTTCAAATATAATTGGCTCACCTTCATACATAGGTTCTTTCTCTTCACAACTTGAAGTTCCTAAATCCAAAATGCATTCTTCCTCGAATATGGACTCGTTTCCATCAACACTTGAAGTTAAGGTAGCAGGTGTATTAATATTCTGCATTCTGCCAATAGAAGAATCTGGCTCTAGAACTGGAGAAGCTAACCTTGGTACTTCCAACATGCCAGGCCCACCTGAAATATCTACGAGTTTGTGAACCTCAGTGATAGAAGTGGACTTATTCTCAAACTTCTGACCATCATGCACAATATTTGTACGGTCTCCATCCATCCAAAGATCCAGTACTTTTTGCTCAAGAAAGAGACAATACACCTTGAGTCTTAACAACTGTGTCGACACTATGATTCTTAACCACATCATTACAAGATCCACTTAACATGAAACTCCATTGTGCATTTTCTGGTCGTGGTCTCCATTGCAGCTGGTTCAGCATGCTTCGTGTGGTGATGCTGCTGGTGCTTGTTTCCTTGGGAGCTTGTTTCTTTCTTTGGTTCCTAACGTACCAGATCTGTTCCAAATGAACAAAATAAAAAAATGGCAGCAACAAACAATCACGAGAAATGACAAGAACCAAAAAAAGGAGAGGAATAATCTGTGTAAGATCTAATCCAAAAATTCGTGCCATGGAATTGAAAATATAAAGCCCTTTTCTTTATAATCACCCCCAACACCGTAGTCTAAAGAAAAGCAAATTAAAGAGAGGAAAAGAAGCCTTCTTGTTTTTGCCTCTCTTAATGCCGATGGAGAGCTCAGAGAGAATGAGAAAGATAACATAATCTTATAGTCTGTTGAAAAGTCACCATGGCTGGAGTCTACACGAGAAACAGCAAAGTGGTATCAGATGAAAACCATCATCTTCATAAAACTCAACTGGGTTATCAATTTTTTTTAGGACAAAATGAAATGGGATTTCTGCGCCATATCAGATTCACATCACTTTAAAATGGTAATTACACGAGTTGATTCCCATATTCATCTCTCATTACAGTAAAAATCAGTTGCATTAAACACAACCTAAACTATGAACACTACAAAATTCCCAAATTAAAGAGTTCCATGGGCTGGCAATCCTAATGGCCGGGCATAGCTAGGAAGATGTGTCAGCATGTGTAAACACATGGATGTATCTCATGTGATAAATTGTCCTTACCATGCGTGAACCAGTGTATTATTCTACTTCCAATCAACAGCGGTTACATGGTATCGAAAATTACCAAGGCTTGGCTAAAGCTTGTATCAAGATCAATTGTCAAACCATGTAAGTCATGCCAACCTGGATGAGATGTGAGTGGGGTGCACTCATATTCGCAATCCCTCTTCTACAGTTCTTTCTCAGAAAAGCATAGAAGTAGTTTACGACCAGCTTCTTGATAAACCAGGAATCCTTCCTTGCCCTAATGTTTCCATGCCCAAGAAGATATACAACCCCAGATTCTTTAGCCTTGCGAACAAAAGACAATTCCCTTTCAAGACTCTGTTCTGCATCAGAACCTGTAGGGTCTCCAGGCGTCCCTGGCTTTGCCGCCTCAGATGTGCTTGCTTCAGAAATGGGCTTGCTTGTGTTGCTGTACTCGGCTAGTAGGGGCACACCAAGTGAGTAGACACTTCCATTGGGAGCTATTAAGACTCTTGTACTAGAGAAGTCATCCTCATAGTCTGTATCATCATCCCCATCACTCTCTAACAAACGTTCCTGGGCTTCCCGACGAATGAACTTCTCAAGGCTCTCAATTAACAGCTGTTCAAATGCCTGCTGATTCTCTTTCTGAGCATCCTTGTAGCCATACCTGTTTAAGTGATTAAATTGAACTTTGTAAGGCAATAGGGTAAGACTAAGGTAAGAAGAAAAACAGAACACGGATAATTATAAGAAGATTAATGCCCATTAACACCCCAAACACTGTGAGGTGCCCCTGTTGGTACTTCTGTGTAAACTAAACAGTCAAGAAAAAAAAAATGACAATTAGCAATAAAATTATCATCATGAAATTAAGTTTCCAATTTATTTAACTCGAAATGACATTTACATGCATCAGATGACAAGTTGACAACTCCTACTTACAAGAATTGAACTCATTACCTTGCAATACAACGGAATATGTGGTAGCCTTTTGGGCAGACTCGTCGGAAAAGGAATCTTTCACCCTGAGGCACTACTGGAACTGGAACATACTTTACACTCACAAATATAATCATTGAATGGATAGCAGGGAGAGTAGTAAGAAAATGGCCAAAAATTGCAGGTATTCCTTTCACCAGTTCATTATAAAGCAAACCAATGCCCGGGGCTCTGATTGTTCCAAGATTGGGTCCCAATTCACGCATCACATCCATGGAAAGCTTTTGCTTAACTTCAGTTTCATACTTGAGCTTGCTCCCATAGTTCCAGACTAACATTATAAGAAACATAACTACAGCAAAAACCAGTATTATCCAACTTCCATCTCCCATGCCCCCTAGAACTGATGAGAAAAAGGCCAACTCTATTCCAAGGAAAATAACCAAAAAACTCAGGACAATAATGATGTTTATCTGCCATATAAGAAGCATAACAATAGTTACTAAAATCATTGTCATCATCATCACCCCCAGCTCAGCAATTCCTGTAATAACACATTACCATCAGAACAATTAAATTGTTTATATAAATCACTGCAATGGAAAAGCATGCTAGTTTGATGCATAACTTTGAAGTGACTAGACTCTCCGACACAGCAGGTTATTACCATCAACACATTGCATACAGACCAAAATAATTGAAGCAAAACATGGCTTCACTATCTGCATGATGTTCAATGCAACTGTTTATAAATGAAATGTGCTACTCAAGAATAGCAGTAGTGTAACTGCTTTTCAAATAGGATGAAAGACATGCCAAAGATAATTGGAAGAACAGAAGAAGCTCAATAGTCAATTCATTTCCCAGATACTCACATTATGGTATGGAAGAAATAAACTAATCACCAAAAAATTAACAGTAACAGCAGTTACAACATTGTGGTGCCACATACCATGAACAAGAAACATCCAACCTATGAAACTTCAGCAAATAATCAAAAGCTGCAATACTATTAAGATATGATTCATTTCCTTATGAAGTACAAACCTGTCTCCCTGAAGTTTTAAATGATGCACACGAGTTTATCCAAGGAAATTCTTTCATTTGCTGGTCGGTTAAAGGGTTGTGAGCTTAACATCACTTTTTTTTTTGGCTTAGTTCCAATGGAAACTACTCAAGCCTCAGTGGGAAAAAAGAAAAGTATTCTCAAGTACCCAGCAAAGTACGCTATTCAGCAAATTGATTAAAACATCGAGTAGCAGGCTACAAAAATTACTTTCAAATAATGGCTAATTGTATACTCCTATGTATCCTTCAGGATGGGCAATTACAGTAACGAGAAACTTTGTTCAATGGGGCATGTATACAAGAAGGCGCTTCAAGATAAAATTATTTTGAAATGTAGTGTAATTTACCAGTTACGTTATATCTATGCAAGTGTCAACTGCAAGTTTGCACCAGCATTTCAAGTTAGTGTTGGTGGCAGCATTATCACACATCTTCATGGTTGATAATTTCGTCATAATGATTATGTTTTTTCTCTTGGCTGCTGAAGAAATACAGTATGCAATCTTGTCCTTATTTGGTATTCACTGGGTTATATCTAACACAGTACTTAGTAGATACCTGGAGGGAACTGTCAAAGAAATGCAGTAGTATAATTGCATGGCAGAAGGTTCCACTCAAGTCTTTGAAGTCCAGAGCATTTGAAGGGATGGGGCATGCTGCTGGTGAAATTAAAACTGGGATGTTGCGTGATTGGTCTTCTTTGATCTCTATTTGCTAGAATGTAAGATATGACCATTTCCTATTTCTTTCTTTGGTGTGCTTTATTGTATACTCCTATGTATCCTTCACTTGGCCTTTTTTCAACACATTCATTGTATTATTAAAAAGAACGGAAAAGAAAAGCAAACTCAATAATTGATGAACAGTAGCAATTGGAATGCCAAGAAAAAATTCAATTAAAACTAGGGAACAAGTATATTACCATATGCATTTCCCATCTCAGTGATGCTTGAGATAGAGCAGACAAACACCAAGCAAACTACCAGCAAAAACCAGTTTATGACAGGAATATAAATCTGACCCATGAATTTCCGAGAGGTATGAATGATTTTAAGACGGGGGAAGCAACCAAGTGCTGTTGATTGTTTTATACATGAAAACGTAGCAGTAGTCATAGTCCGACTAGCAATTAATGCAGCTAAGTTAGCAATGAGGAAGACAGGCCAGAAAACACCACCTGCGAGACACGGAATAAAACTTGTTGCAACAGAACTGAATGTAATAGGTTCCAAGTGTAAAACAGGATTGAATTCAACTTTATACCGCAATAAATAATTTATTTTCTAAGAACATAGAATACAAGCCACAAGAAGGCTGTGCAAGTAGCAATTAGATTCTACTTAATTAAATTGCATAGACCATATTGATACAGATAAAGAATGAACCTTACTTGGAACCGAAGAAAAGAAAGCTAGCTCAGCCATATTTTCAGTGTGATGTTCCACAAGGTATGCAGCTTGGCCCACATAACCCAACAAAAGGCATGGCAAAACGAGAAATACAAAGGTAAGCTGCAAATGATCACTATTAAATAAATCAGAATTGCAGCAATCAGAACATAACAACGAATATAAAATTCTGTGACACTTGACATAATCAGAGAAAGACGTAGATTCTATATTGGATACATTAAACAGGTATTTTCTTGCTTCTTTACCTGCACAGATCTCACAGAAAAGTAGCACAGATCTGCAAACATTGCCTCAGATCCTAAAAAAAAAAACAGAGAGAGATGGAAGAATCCATCAGAAGCAATCATAAAAGAAAAGTGTAAAATAAGATTCAGTTATGACAGCTGTAAACATCACCTTCCAAGTTCATATTATCATCAAGACTCAGGCGTTCTTTAAATTGGTGTGAATTTTTTACGAGTTCCACGCTACACTACAGAATTTTTGCCTTTACTTGAGAGCTATTGCTTCAAGAGACCTCGGCTAAATAGAAAACACATGTATACAAAGAACCTGTATAAACATGTGTTCTGCCCTTGCTAGAACACAAGTCAATTTCTCCAAGTCCCTTCCAATTCCAGATAATCATGTAAGGGCCACTTTAATTCTCATGGAGGGTACTTTAGCTACTAATTTTCCATCCATAGAGGACAATTCAGTAAGAATTACACTTCCTTTCTTTAATCTCAAAATTGGAATTGGAGGCATGGCCCATACCTCCCATGCTATTAGCAGACATATATAAAAGGGAATTACAAAAGCTTAATGGAGAATTAACCATCCTCCCAAGAAGAAAGCAAAAGGGGAGTTTCCCATATCCAAACATTCTCTAGAAAACAAATCCCCTCCATCTCTATTTTTGTTGCCGCTTTTTTATTTTTAGAAAAAATAGGGTGCCACTTAGAGAGACTTGGGGATCTACCCTTTGACACTTGGTAGTTTAAGTGACTCCACACTTTCTGACATCATAGCTCCATCACGCCCTCGAGGTTAACTCAACTGCAATCTCCATTTAATAAGAGAAATGACAAGGTTATCGAACACTCTCATAAGTTGATGAACATTAAGCCATCTGCATTGCCACTAGTACCAAAAAGATCAATCTTTTTAGGCCAATCAAATCCAGTTATCCTCTATCAGCCACCACTTATTGATGAACTTCAAAATTTCTGCTGCATTAACCTAAATTCTTTCATGAGCTTCAAACATCAATTATCCAACACTCTTAAGGTTGTACGAACTTCATAACAGTTTGGACTAGAAGCAATGTGAATATTATCCATGCACTAAACAAGAAAATGGTCTTGTGAACTAATTAGAAAGCCAGCCAAATTTACAGATGGGAATCAACCAGTAAGCCTTACCACTAAACAAAAACAGCAAGCACTAAAAAAATCGTATATTAGTGTGTTACCTGTTGCACATAGCAAGCAGCCTCCAAGTGCACGCCAGGCCTTAGTTGAGTTCCGCTTGAAGAAGTAATAAATATGAACAGGATTAAATGCCCTTAAGACACTGCTATCATATTTAACAAGGTTATAAATCCCAATGGCTGCAAGAGAACAAAACCACAAGAATAAAGCAGGGCCAACAACAAGTCCGACTTTACTGGTCCCAAACTTCTGTACACTGAACAAAATTACAAGAAAGGCAACTGAAATCATCACCACATGCTCTGCACAAAACAAATAACAAAAATAATTAACTCAATATTATAGCTAGTTTTCCACAGCGAAAAAACAAAAAGGCAAGGACATTTAAATTTGACAATGTAATAGAAGGCATGCAAGGTTTGCTAATTTGGCTGCCATCAAATTAATTTCAAACAGGAACTATTTAACTCATTTTCCAGGAAAATATTTTACACAAAACAAACACAGCCTAAAACTTGCCAGAAATTTCTCTTTGCCTTTTTTTTTTTTGGCAGTAAGGGGGAGAGGAGGGCTAGGCATAAACTATAGCCCAACATGACAATCAAAAGCATGAGAACTGGAGACAAAATTCATCCACATCGTAAATTTAAATTGACAGTCTGTTCGAAAAGTTCAGACATGTTCACAATGAATCAGAGTCTTGATCATGCCCAAGCCAAGCACTACATTCATTAAGTTACAGAGGGCATTGGTCTGTGGAAAGAACCCATTCCCCTAGTTGCCATTGGGGACTTAGAAGAGAAATTAAATTGGGTGTATAAATCAGCCCTGATAGTTTTGAGAACCTTCTGAACCATATAACCAGTAAATGATATGTCTATTACAGCTTTTGCTACAAAAGTTTAGCTATATAAACTATTTCATGCAGAAACAGCCTCTTCCTGCATCATGTTTTGTTGCTCCTATCATTCAATGGAAAATCAGATTACAAACCCCACCTATGATTACACTATCTTAGATCTCCAATAAATCACACAACAAACAAAGTTTTATGTTATCAGAGTTATAATTACTTTCCTTCTATATTTATTTATTAATTTATTTGACAGTGGTCCAGGTTACAATAGCCCCCTATCAAAATCTAGAGCCCAATTTCCCAAACAAAAACAAAAAAGGAGAAAGAAAGGAAATGAATGGCTCCAAATGTCCAATTCTCAAAGGAATAATGCCAGACTCGGACTGATAAGTTAAGAAGAAACCCTAACTCTTATATAAAAAAAATATGGCTAGCAGAATATTAGATCACCTTGCTCAATTGCAGCTACTCCAACCTTCAGACCACCAACAGCTGACATTACTGCATTGAGACAAACAAAGATACCCAAGTAAATCATAAGGTACTAGTTACTAGGAACCAAAGAAAAATATGGCAAACATGGTCTGCACAAAAACAATAAAAGAAGGGCACGTCAAATAAATATCTAGAATAGCTTTTTCGTACATAAGAACAATATCATAATTCTGATAAACTCCAAAGAAACAAAAAGGGACCTGACATAGCAGGAGTAACAACCCCATCAGCAATCAACATAGAGGTACCAGCAAGCACTAACATGAGAAGCAATCTTTTGAGAGTAACCGAAGTCTCAAGTCTCTCCTTGATTTTCAAAGATCTCTCAAGTTCTGGGGAGGGCACCTTAAGCCTGAAGCTAGATATACGAGCATCGGAAGGAAGCTGATTAGGGAGAAGATTGACCTTAGCATGTCGACAAATCAAAGAGTACAAAGCAAAAGTACCACCTGCAATATAGTGAATAGAATCAAATGTATACTAAGATTATAACTAGGCATAATTAGTAATTAAGTGAGCAGTAGTAACTACTAAGTAGTACCTTCGCCGTCGTCATTAGCCCAAAGAACAACAAGAACATACTTGAGAAGTGGAATCAAGATTAAAGTGTACAAAACCAAAGACAATGCACCAACAACATCTTCTTCTCCATTGATAGGCGCCTTTGTAAACATAACACCAAAAGTATACAAAGGACTGGTTCCAACATCACCAAATACAACTCCCAGTGTTTGAAATGCAAGTATTATTCTCCTTCCCACACCCAACTCCTGCCAAACATTTTCTATTTTCAAATCAATTTTTCTTTTTCTACAAACCAAATTCAATAACAGCAACAACAACAATAATAATGGTTTCCACCTCGTAGTAATTATCGTTGCGGTGGGCGCTCGGGATCTCCAGGGCTTCCACATCGAAGGAGTCGATGAGGGGGCCAGTTCGAAACAGCCGTTGCTCCCCTGTGTCCTCTTCATCTTCCTCGTCAGATTCTAATCCACCGCCGTGCCGCTGTCTACTATTGTCGTTGCCGTTGTCGTCGTCCATCACTGAATCATCATCATCCTCATCGTCGTCGTCTTGGAACACCCACCGTAACTCCATCGAGTCATTCGAAGCAAATCTACCGTTTATCTCGGATCTGCCAACGCCATTCTCTGCCATTACAATTGGAATTGTACCAGGGTTTCATAAGCAAAAGATCGATCAAATTGGGATTATAGGCCCTTAGGGTCCTTTCTTTCTGTTGTCATTTCCTTTCCTTTTTTTTTTTTAGTCCTCCGTTAGTTTTTCAATTCGATTATCGATCAATCTAATCAATCAAATTCTCGTAAAATTATACATAGAGTTACGTTTGTTTTTAAAAAAATATTTTTTAAATTTTTTTATGTTTATTTATTATTAAAAAAATTAGTTAATAGAAAACACTTTTTAATTAACAAAAAATACTTTTAAGTTAATAAAAAAACTTTCCAGTTAATAAAAAATATTTTTGCAGTCAAAAAAAAATATTTTTCAGTCAAAAAAAAATTGATTTAGTTTCCAGAAAAGTATTTTTTCTTTTGGCTGTGTTTGTTTTCCGGAAAGTGATTTCCGGAAAACTACTTTCCAAACTTTCCTGTGTTTGTTTATCATTAGAAAAGTTGGTCAACGAAAAACACTTTCTAGTCAAAGGAAAATTTAGTTTGATTTTCAGGAAAGTGTTTTCATGAAAAATTTAGGCGGAAAACACTTTTCAGAAGTTGTGAAAAATTTAGAAATGTCATTGTTTGTTAATTATATCAAATTTGATCCTCAAACTTTTGATTGCTATATATAATTTGTTTTGAATATTTATTTTTCAAATTCATCTCTTAAAATTTAATTTTTATATTAATTTTGGTTCTTATTTTTATAATTGTTATTTGCTCTTTTCTTATCATTTTTTTATTAAATTTTTTTATCTATCAAATTTGGTCCTTATTCTTTTGACTGTTACTTATTTTATTTGAAATAATTTATGAAATGTTAATTATTATTATTTTAATTTCTTCATCTTTTATTTTTTTTTTAATTTTTTAGATTTGATCTTTATTATTTTGATTATTATTTATTTTATTTGAGATGATTTATGAAATTATATTTTTTTCAGTTTCATTCTCATTCAACTTTTTAATTTGTAAGATTTGTTCATCATTATTTTAATAAACTTGAGAAAAATAAAACATTAATAAGTTATTTTTCAGCTTATTTTCCATGACATAACCAAACACTGGAAAGTGTTTTCCAACTTATTTTTTATTACACTACTAAACATCAGAAAATACTTTTCTGGAATTCACTTTTCCCAGAATTCATTTAAAAAAATTACTTTCTAGCAAACAAACAGAAACTAAATTAAAATGGGTGAAAATTAAATTATTGTGTGGTCTCTCAATTTTAGGCGAATGGTTGAAGGATGAATTGTGAAGTTAGCATGCAAGATGTAAATAAATTGCGAAATACATGTCAATGATATTTTTTTATTTTTTAAAAATCATTTTTGACATCAGCTCTTCAAAATGATTTGAAAACACTAAAAATATATTAATTTGAGTTAATAAAAAAATAAAAAAATTTCAAATTTTGTTAAAAGTGCTTTTAAAACGCAGAAACAAACAGACTCTTAATAAACAAGAAGTTTTTGTTAAAATAATATATTTTTGAACATGCTGTTAAGAATCGTGATATATAAATATTTAATTAAATGTCATTATTTTGATATAATAATATAACATGGTTGGTAATTATGATAAAATTTTAATTAATATTATGATTTATATAAATAATATCTATTTAAATTTAAGACTAATCAGTGAATTGATTCATAAGAAAAATTATAAAATTATCAAAACTTTTAAAACCAGGTTTCTAGTTCAAGATTTTTAAAATCTAAAAATTTGATGATCGTAATAGTCATTTCATAATTACTTAAAGGAAAACAACTTATGAAACTCCTATAAATATTTAAGCATGCAATACAATGATCAGATCAAAAATTATAATTTTTTTGAATTATTATTTTAGTATGGCGCGATCAGACCTTTTTATAAACCTTGACTTATTTTATTGATCTATAAATGCATATACAATTGTATAACCATTGTTTCATTAATTATATAATTGCATCAAATCGACTGATCAGTTGACAGTTATCGCGCTTTAAGAACATGACATGTTTAATTGTTGTTATTCTAAATCACAATAACTATTTTATCACGCTTAGAAATAATAATATTTTATAAATATCGCGTTTCAGAAATATATCAAGGTGAAAGTGTGCTATTTTATAAAATTATATTGTTATTCTATCAAAACTTTTAATTTACTTTGATAATTAAAAAAAAAAATTCCTTGGTTGAATGAGCCCTTATACTTTAGAAATTTGGTTAACCCAAGCTTGTGATTCCATTTCATTTCCATCACAAAGTTGATGCTGTTAAAGTTTTTAAAATTTAAGGTGGTAACTTTTATTTTTTATTCACTTATAGGAAAAAAAAATATTTAGTTAGTTAAATAGGTTATATTTTTGTATTGAATTTCATACATAATTATATTTTAAATGGTGGTTTTGTAAAAGCTAAAAAATCTATTTTTTCTTAATGGAGATTTACTTCAAAATTTATCTCACAGCAGGTTGCTATTCGTGTCGGTGATAGAGGAAATGATGAGTAATGGCTTGACGACTGGGGCTGGCGGTTGAGTTTGGCGGTTCTGGTTAAAAAAAGAGGAACTTCTAGGTGGCTAAGGAGTAAATGGCTCATTAGATTAGGTTGAAGTCTGTAGCTGGTGGTGGGTCTAGTGGGTTTTTGGATCTGTGATGGTGGTTTGCTCGTTGAAGGCTGGTGGGAGGTACTGCTGTGGGTATTTGTGGGTGGTCGGAGTTACTGCCGTTGGTATTTGTGGAGAAAAAAGCAACAGTGACGGGATTTGGGTGAGGAAGAAAACGGCTATGGGAGTGGCTGTCAGCGTGGTGAGGGAAGGTCGTTGCTGGGCTTTTGTGGTGGTCTAGTTGGAGAAGATGTGGTAGTTTTTTTTAACTGTTGACGGGGGTTGTTTTCGGGCAGTATTGTTGAAGGAAAGGGACAATGGTGTCTTGTGTGGAAGAAATGGGAGACCACTGATTGATTGAGGTTTGAGGAGGAAAGACTGATATTGGAGTTAATGAAGAATTGATTTTGTACAGGGTGATTATTTTTGGTTATTTTTATTTATAAAAACATTCAAATTGAAATTTTATAAAATATAAAAAATAAAATCGAAACCGTACAAACTGATCGGTTTTAATTCGATTTAGTTATTTTTTTATTAAAAAACAAAATCCAACTGATCAATTTTGGTTCCATTCGGTTTGGTTTTGGTGTGGTTCGGTTTGGTTATTTTATATTAAAAATCAAAAATTATATATATATATATATATATATATATATAATTATAATGGGCTTGGTTTCGGTTTGGTTTTTTAATTTTTTCCAGTTCAGTTCGGTTTTCAGGCTTATGAAACCAAAACCAAACAGAACCAAATACTTTTTTAAATATTCTAATCGATTTAATTGGTTTTTTTATAGTTCAGTTTTTTTGGTTATTTTTTTTTGTTTTCCTGGTTTAATCAATTTTTCAAATCTTTTACTCACCCCTAGTTTTGGTGGGAGTTTTATTACTTGATTAACTTGGACTGAAATGAATCAATTAAAAATAATTGGATTGGAATGAAATTAACAAGACTGAATTAATTGGAATGAAACAAACAGGACTAAAATGAAATTAAAAAAAAAAGTCAATTGGTCCACTTGACATTTTATCCTTTTCATTACAATCATTGGTTTTTGAATTTTTGAATTTAATTTGATTGATATATTTAATTTTGAAACTTCTTTCAATTTAAACCCTAAATTGAATTAATTTATTTTTTTAATTTTATTTTAGTCCTTGTTTTCCCAAAACTCCTAAATCATATTTTTATTTATTTTTAATTGTACCCTTACTTGAATTAATTTATTCTTTTTTATTTAACTATTTATTGCAAATTCATAATTGGTTCTTCCAATTTTTATTCTTAAACTAAATTGACTTTCAATTTCAAATTACATTTTCAATTAATCTCTTTATTAATTTCTAACTTGACTATTTATTTCAAAATCATCTATGAACTTCAAATTTCTTTCACTCTTAGCCGAATATCAAATTAAGTCATCTTTTTAATTTTATTTTCAATTTAAAACCTCAATAATGAAAAAAAAAGAAGCAAACTTTATTTTTGTTTGTTTGTTTGTGATGCTTAATTATTGCCCCAATTTCAACCCCAGCTATTTTCATGATTTATTATATTATTTTCTTGACAAATAAAAATAAAAAAATAATAAAGTGATTAAAATTAACTAAAAATTACTAAAAAGATAATTTTTTTATTTTTCTGTTTTTTCTCAAAATATTTACAAAAATAAAGAGATTAAAAATTGGATTACAACACAATCGAAGATCAAGTTGCTCTATTTGTTCATATATTAGCACATAACTTAAATGTGCTATGATAAAAAAATATATATATATACAAGTGTTGTTAGCGTATTTAATAACATCATGAAAAAAAATCTTTGAACTGGAAAGGTAATGTTTGCATTTAATAGAATAAATAAAAAATTATATGATAGAGTTGTTAATGTTAAATAAAGAATAAAATAGAAAATCAAAAGATGCATGTGAAGAAATGGGAACTCGCGTCACAGAGCATTTTTTATTTTATTTTTATTTTATAATACAACAACAAAATGAATCTATGCAAAAAGAAAAAGAAAAAAAGAAGTAATTACTTAAATGTTGTAGGAAAAGAGTAATTTTTTTAGTATAAATTATCTTTTTTTTTATTAATATCATTTAAAAATATATATAATTATATTGTTCATTGCATAAAAACTAAAACAATTAAAATAAAATTTAAGCAATTTGAAATAAGGATATAAAAGCATCTCTTTAATAAAAACCCATTTTCTTATTATTTCATTCTTTGTTTTTTGAAAATTTTATTTTCAATAAAGTCTTGTTTTTTAAATAAAAACTTAACATAAATCTAGAAGCAAGTTGAATAATAAATTGATAATTTTGACATTGGAGTGTTAAAATTATAAGAATATTAAATTTGAATAATACTATATAAAAAAACTCCATAAAAAAAATATTTGATGCACAGCTGGAAGATAATTATTAAAAATTATTATTAATATCATCATAAAAATTAAAAATATTATTTAAAAATAATGATATAATTGAATAATTATTAAATTTATTTAATAAATTTAATTATAAATATAAAAGGTAAAAAAATTAAAAAAAATAAATTGAAAATCTAGTCGTGGATGTGCTAGAAGTTTGGGGCTAGCATGACATGTTTTTTTTTTTTAGGTGAACGGTAATTTGTTTGCCCTTTATTATGTTTTTTTTTTTAAAAAAAAAAACAAAGGTGAGTGGAAAGTACATCATGAATTTGGTACAATCTTTTCTAACCATTAAGTATAACTTTGTTTATTATTTTCAGTTTATAAATTTTATTTTATTCATTTTCAAGGCTAATTGAACTCCTTAATGTTTAAAATATTTATTTATAGGAGTATTCTAATGCTTAAGTTATTTATTAAGAAAACATTTCCTGTATGATCCTAGAATCTGGGCAAAAAAGGCTTTTTATTATTGGTAGTGCAATGGCTATACACTTTTAATTGTTCATAAATAAAAATTTCAAAACAAAATGTAATTGGTTGCAAAATGTCATGATAAGGAAATGTGGTTGCGGTTGCTTTTCAAAGTACTTTTCACTTCAAAATATATCAAAATAATATTTTTTTTATTTTTTTAAAACTATCTTTGACATCAACGTATCAAAATGATCTAAAAACACCAGAACAATATTAATTTGAAGTAAAGAAAAAAAATTCAAATTTTTTTAAAAACACTTTTAAATCATAAAAATAAACATATAAAAATACATCAACCCACAACTTTGTTTATCAGTAAAATGTGAATAATAATAATAATAATATGGTAGAAGCTCTGAAACGGGAATACAACATCAAGCTTCTCAATTTTTTTTTAAAGAAGAATATCCAAGAAAAGAAGGAAAAAAACATAGCAATAACCAGTAAAAACAATAAAAATCTTTCACGTTATTTTTTTTAAAAAATACTTATCAATAATCTGGTACGTTAGGCACGTCACTACATTTTCCAATGAAAAGGATCACAAAATTCAACTAGTAAACATGGGAACAAAAGCCCAAACAAAAAAAAAAAGATTGTTCACCCATTTACATAAAGATCCCAACAATTTTCTCCATCAATTTAACATTTTTAATTATTCAATCTTTTAAAAGCTTTGCCCTACAATTCTTTTGTATATGCTAATGTGCTTAAGTTGCTGAGCCAGATAGTTAAGATCCAATCTTGAGCTTAATTAAATATGCAATGAAACACGATTTCATTGAAAAGAAAAATGAAAGAATTGAGAGTTGACATGAAACATGGAAGATGACGTGATTCTAGCTTCAGCACTAAGAGACTAAGAGATTCGTTAGAGGTTTTATTGGGTCTAGTTACAAGACTTAAAGTAAAGAGGTTCAATGAGACAATTAATAGACTTCTTCATGATACATGAGCTAAGGTGGGCTTCGAGAGGATATCAAAGAATAATTTCTTCCTCTTCTTCTTTATTATTATTAGTACTACTACTACTACTACTACTACTACTACTACTAATATTGCTATTATTATTATTATTGTTCTTATTATTATTATTATTATTATTATTATTTACATTCTTGTTATATTTTATGTACTTTAAGTATGCTCGTGTTTGATCAAGGATCCTGACATTGTTGGTCTTGCCTTGTTCATTCGCATCAGAAATCTGTTTATATT
Organism: Populus deltoides; assembly: GCA_015852605.2. NCBI lineage: Eukaryota > Viridiplantae > Streptophyta > Magnoliopsida > Malpighiales > Salicaceae > Populus > Populus deltoides. The sequence goes on along the minus strand of CM027570.2, from coordinate 32,547,372 downwards.
ATATAATATATCTCTTTGATTTTTTCATAAACTCGAAGATATAGGTCGGAAACTCGTGACCCGATCTTTGAGATCATTCTCGGGTATAACAACGCCACGCATCTTGAGTATTATTATTATTACTATTACTATTATTGTTGTTATTATTGTTGTTGTTGTTATTGTTTTATTAATTATAATTTATACAATTAACCTCTCGTGGTTCGACCCGGTCTTGCCTTGGGTTATTTATCTCTGTGACACTCTCGCACTTGGGATAAGACATCAACTCTTTGATCGTGTCAAGTTTTTTGGCGCCGTCTTCGGGAGGTAAATTCTTGTATAAATTATAATATTTATTTTATTTTTTATTTTTCACTTTTCTTGTATCTAACTGTTGTTTCTTTTATTTTGTTTCTTTTTCTCTTGTTTTCTTTTTCCTTCTATTCTCTTTCTACACGTGCATGAGAGTTTGGTCACGTATATTAAGTGGTAGACTTTGTAGGGTATCCTCATTATTTTCAGAAAATATGGCTGAAGAAGATAACCAATCACTTCATAATGAGAATAATCGAGTTAGAACACTAAGAGACCACATGAATCCAACAAGAACAAGTGCACCCTCATGTATAGTTTTTCCTCCTGATGCATCTCACTTTAATTTTAAGAGTGTGTTTGGCATTGCGGTTGCTGTTGTGGTTGTGGTTTAAAAAAAGTTGTTTTATAAAAAGTACTTTTAGTTGAGGTTGGTTTGAAAAAAATATATGTTTGGTTAAAACTGTTGTTAAAACTGAGGTTGAGTAAAAAGTAGTTTAATGTGTTTGGTTAAAAAAATGATTTTCAAATTGAGGTTATAAAATAATTAATATATATATTGAATGTTTTTAATTTATTTTACTATTGTTATTACATTATGAAATAAATAATACTTTATATAAAATATTTTATATTGTTTCATTGAACTATCTACAATTCCATCACGTATAAAATACATTCGACAAGGACTACGGTTTCATTGATTTCGTAAGCGTGCAACAACATCAGGTAAAATATCATTAGAAATAAAATTAGGATTGTAATCAAATTCTACAAATATTACGTCATCAAGTGATCTTATTCTAATTTATATAGTGTTATTGAATAATATAAAACACTAATTTTTGAATAAAACACAATTAAAAATAAAAAATATTTTTTTCTTGAGCCGGACCGGTTCAATATATTTTTATAGCTTTGGACGGGTTTGATCTCCACTGTTCACGTGAGCGGTGGAAACATTCTCCACCGCCCACTTAGGTGAGCGTGGTGGAGGAACTCTCATTGCCCACTTAAGTGAGCGGTGGAGAGTGAATTAATTCACTCTCCACCGTTCACTTAAGTGGAACGATGGAGAGTCCACCAGACGGAGGAGAAGAACGCGGGAGAAGCGGATAAAACCCGCTTCTCATGAGTCGAGGTTCGACCTCAATTATTAGGGCGGGACCCATACAAAAAATGTGAAGTTTGGATTAACCAAACACTTTAATTTCGGTTTTTTTTTTCGCGGGGGGGTGCCAAGGCGGGCACTAAGCGGGCATTATTCAACTTTTACCTTCTTTTCATGGCTTAGATCTAGAAAATCCATACTTGCATTTGCGAGAATTTGAAGAAGTCTGTAATACCTATAATGACTTAAATTGTAGCATGAACACCATCGGTTAAAGCTTTTTCCTTTTTCATTAAAAGATAAAGCTAAAACATGGCTCTGAGAATCTTAGGTCGGGGATCCATTCGTGCTTGGGATGAAATGCAACAACAATTTTTAAAGAAGTTTTTTCCATCTCACAGAACAAACTCTTTCAAAAGACAAATTACCACTTTCACTCAAAAATCAGGAGAAACATTTTATCAATGTTGGGATAGGTATCGAGATTTGCTTAATACTTGCCCTCATCATGGTTTTGAAACATGGAGATTGGTTTCACATTTTTATGAAGGATTAACACCTAAAGATAGGCAAATGGTGGAATTGATGTGTAACGGAACTTTTGAAAATAAAGACCCTGATGAAGCAATGGAGTACCTAGACTTGCTAGCTGAAAATGCTAAAAATTAGGACACTACAGGCAGTTATGAGGCACGGGTAAAACCAACCTCATACATCTAGTGGAGGTATGTACAACCTTAGGGAAGATCATGACCTCCAAGCTAAATTTGCATCTTTAGCTAGAAAAGTCGAGGCACTTGAATTTAAAAAGAATGGTCAATTAAAATCGTTCAAGACATTGTGTGTCAAATCGTGAAGCGAATGAACATGCAACAATGATCGTCCAACTTTGCCTTCTTTCAAGGAATGCCTCCATGAACAAGCCCATGTTTTAAACGGTTTCAAAGGCCGGTCATAACCCATATTCGCAAAACATACAACCCGGTTGGAGAAATCACCCAAATTTCAATTGGAAGAGTGGTAACAATAATGCACAAACTTCACGACCACCGTTTCAAGCACCCTATAATTTCCAAAATTCTCATGGATATGCACCTCCTTATGCTCCACCTCCTAGAAGAAATCTTGAGGAAACATTGCATGCATTCATTGAAAGCGGGAGACAATCAACACTCAAAATGCTCAAACCATGGCGGGTCTAAAAGATGCTCTTGCAAAAGTCACATCCGCTCTCGGTTTCCAAGAAAAGGTAAGTTTCCATCTCAACCAAAGCAAAATCCCAAGGGGCAATACAATGCAAACACAAGTAGTTCGGAAGCTAACACATGGATCAAGTCAAATCGGTCATCACTCTTGAGTGGTAAGGTTATTGAAAAACCCACTCTTGAACCTTGTGAGAAAGATGAGTTAATCTCGAGGGTAAGGAAGGGGTTGAATCTGAACATTGCAAAGAAAAGACTGATTTCCCACCAAGACTTCCATTTCCTCATGCCATGACCAAACAAAGGAAAGTCAATCACAACTCGGAAATCTTTGAAACTTTCAAGCGGTAAGGATCAATATTCCTTTGTTAGATGCTATTAAGCAGTAACTTCTTATGCTAAATTTTTAAAAGATCGTACCTTTGTGAAGAGAAACCGAATGTGAAAAAGAAAGCCTTTTTAGAACAAGTAAGTGCCATTCTTCGAACAATAATGCTTTGAAATATAAAGACCCTGGTTGTCCTACAATTTCTTGCTTTATTGGAGAACATAAAATTGAAAGAGCTTTACTTGATCTTGGAGCTAGTGTGAATTTACTTCCATATTGGGTCTTTGAGTCTCAATCTAGGTGAGTTAAAACCAACTTCGGAACTCTTTTACTTGCCGATAGATCCGTAAAAGTGCCTAGAGGAATAGTTGAAGATGTGTTAGTTCAAGTTGATAAATTCATTTATCATGTGGATTTTATTGTCTTGGATACACAACCTGTTGAAGCATGTAATTCAATTTCTATTATTTTAGGACGTCCGTTTCTTGCAACTTCTAATGCATTGATTAATTGTAGGAATGGACTGATGAAGTTATCATTTGGAAACATGACATTGGAGATGAATATTTTCAACATTTGCAAGCAACTCAAGATAATAATGATTTACAGGAAGTGGACTTTATTGAAAAATTAGTTCATGATCAATTTGAAACTATTTCCAATGAAATTGAGTTTAATGAATCTGAGAATTTGCAAATGATTTATTTTCAGGAAGAATCAAAGGCAAGTAATTGGAGACCACAAATTGGGAATTGCCATCACAATCAATTGAGTCCATACCTTCCAGGTGTTCAACCACCAAAACCTGATCTGAAGCCGTTACCATTCAATCTCAAATACTCATTTTTGGGAGAAAATGAAACTTTTCCGGTAATAATTTCTTCCAAACTTAATGCACATCAAGAAGGTAAGTTATTACAAACTCTGAAAATGCACAAAAATGCATTAGGGACCGCCATAGGCGACATAAAAGGAATTAGTCCTTTGATTCGCACACACGGGATTTATTTAGAGGAAAATGCTAAACCCTCTAGAGAAATGCAACGAAGGCTTAATCCTAATATGAAAGAAGTAGTGAGAAATGAAGTCATTAAGCTTCTTGATAATGAAATCATTTATCCTATTTCTGACAGCAAATGGGTAAGTCCTACCCAAGTTGTACCAAGAAGTCCGAGTCACTTTGTGGTAACAAATGAGAAAAATGAGTTAATTCCAACTAGAACCATTCTTGGTTGGCGGATGTGCATTGACTATAGAAAACTTAATTCAATGACTAGAAAAGATCATTTCCCTTTACCTTTCATGGATCAAATCCTAGAAAGAGTTGCAGGTCATGAATTTTATTGTTTCCTAGATGGTTATTCAGGTTATAATCAAATTGAAATTGCATTGGAAGATCAAGAGAAGACTAATTTTACATGTCCATTTGGTACTTTTGCATATCGAAGGATGCCTTTTGGTTTATGTAATGCACCAGCCACGTTTCAAAGATGCATGCTTAGCATATTCAGTGATATGGTTGAACGTTTTCTTGAAATTTTTATGGATGATTTTTCTGTTTTTAGCGATTCATTTGATGATTGTTTGACTAACTTAGAAAAGGTTTTGAGCAGGTGTGAAGAGAAGAATCTTGTGCTCAATTGGGAAAAATGTCATTTTATGGTAACAAATGGCATTATACTTGGTCACATTGTTTCATCAAAAGGAATTGAGGTTGACAAATCTAAAATTGAGTTAATTGCCAACTTACCAACACCAAAATCTGTTAAAGATGTTAGATCATTCTTAGGACATGCTGGTTTTTATAGAAGGTTCATCAAAGATTTTAGTGTCATATCTAAGCCGTTGTGTAACCTTCTAACAAAGAAAAATGTTTTTGAATGGACTGAACAATGTGAAAAAGCCTTTGTTAAACTTAAAAACTTGCTTACTTCTGCTCCTGTCATTCAACCTCCTGATTGGTCATTACCTTTCGAAATAATGTGTGATGCTAGTGATTATGCCGTAGGTGCTGTCTTAGGACAAAGAAAAGATAAGAAACCCTATGTGATTTACTATGCAAGTAAAACTTTAAATAGTGTTCAAATGAATTACACTACCACTGAAAAGGAATTACTTGCAGTAGTATTTGCATGTGACAAGTTCAGATCTTATCTTGTTGGCTCACCTGTTGTTGTTTTTAATGATCATGCAGCTTTGAAATATCTTTTTTCAAAAAAGGATTCTAAGGCTAGATTAGTACGATGGATTTTATTACTTCAAGAATTTGATATCACAATCAAAGACAAGAAAGGCATCGAAAATATTGTCGCGGATCATTTGTCAAGATTAACAACAGATTCGAGATCCGACATCACACCAATCAATGACTACTTTCCTGATGAATCTTTATTTTCTATCTCTACAATGCCTTGGTTTGCTAATATTGTTAATTTTCTTGTTTGGGATATTTTTGCACTCATTGGAGCACCAAGACAAAAGAAAGTTCTTGAACGAAGTGAAGAACTTTTATTGGGATGACCCTTATTTATTCAAATATTGTCCTGATCAAATATTTCAAAGATGTATTCCTGACAATGAGGTAAGTAGTGTCATTAAGTTTTGTCATTCTGAGGCATGTGGGGGTCATTTCTCATCGAAGAAGACAACTGCAAAAATCTTACAAAGTGGATTTCTTCGCCCACCATGTTTAAGGACACGCATGCATTCCGCAAGATTTGTGAAAATTGTCAAAAGTTGGGGTCTATTTCAAAACGTCACATGATGCCTTTAAATCCTATCCTTGTCATTGAAATATTTGACTGTTAGGGTATAGATTTCATGGGTCCATTTCCTCCTTCATTTGGTTTTATGTACATATTGGTGATGAGATTATGTTTCAAAATGGATAGAGGCAATTCCAAGTCGAAATAATGATCACAAAAAAAGTGATCAAGTTTTTGAAAGAAAATATCTTGAGTCGATTTGGAATTCCTCGAGCTATGATAAGTGATGGTGGAACAGATTTCTGCAACAAGTCATTTGAGTCTTTAATGAAGAAATATGGAATCACACACAAAGTTGCCACCCCTTATCACCCTCGGACAAGTGGACAAGTAGAACTTGCTAATAGGGAGATCAAAGCGGATCTTGGAAAAAGCAGTGAACCCTAATAGGAAAGATTGGTCTTTAAGACTTAATGATGCACTTTGGGCTTATTGAAGCGCTTATAAAACATCATTAGGTATGTCACCTTATAGACTAGTCTATGGAAAACCTTGTCACTTGCTGTGGAACTTGAACATAAAGCTTATTGGGCTATTAAAGCTTTCAATTCAAATCTTGATGATGCTAGTCAGCTGCGAAAATTACAAATAAATGAGCTTGAGGAAATAAGAAATGATGCATATGAAAATTCAAGAATTCATAAAGCAAGAATCAAAGAGTTTCATGATAAGAAAATACTTAGAAAAACATTCAATGTTGGTCAAAAAGTCTTGCTTTATAATTCTTGACTCCATTTATTTCTTGGAAAACTAAGATCAAGATGCAGTGGTCCTTTTATTGTGAAAAATGTGTATCCATATGGGGCTGTGATATCGAGAATCCAAAGAATGGTAATGTTTTCAAGGTAAATGGACATCGTTTGAAAGTTTACTTTGACAATTTTTGGTTGAAAATGACTCTATTGAATTGAGAACTCCTGTATATAAAGATTGATTCTTTTTCTCACATTGTTTTTGTGTTTCTTTTTGTGTGACTTTTGTTTTGCTAGTTCTCTCACCCCGGTCAATTGGCGGATAACGGTACTCCGTGACTCTTAAAGTCGGTTCTTTCAGTTTCCCATGATAACTGATATCTGTGTATATATTTGTGCAATTCTTTCTTTGTTTTCTCCTTTCTTTGCATCTCTTTTCCACTTCTCATCTAAAAAAAAATGGACACCACTCTTGAAAAATTGAAAAAGTATTTTCCTGCTCTGCCTCAAAATGCGATTACAAAAATTTACCGTGCCAGATGTGCAAGATTGCGATTGTTAATGAACCATGGAATTCTTGAAGATATTCGCGAGCTAATTGAAGCAAAGGTCCAATTATCAGGTGAGTCCTCCAATTCTTTCATTTCATACATGCCTGGAACAGGTAAAAGCACTTTTGCAAAGAAACGTCGTGCAAAAGCGATTACAAGTCCATCCGCAGATGTGCCAGATGGACTTGTAATGCAAAATGTCGTTCCTTAGGAATGATATCTGTAAATCGTGAAGATAAAATACAGTTCATTAAGGATGGCCTGAGTAAGGAGTCTTTAGATAATCTTCTATTGACTCTTGAGACGCACCCTAGTGGAGATGTGCATCGTGCAATTCATGATTTATGGCCACAATTCCATAAAGAACATGCTCGACATAGTCTTGGGAATCTGACTAAAAAAAGACCCGTTTGTCGGGTTTTTAAGAAAACTGGATGGGAAGTATATCCCCGACCCATAGAGGCGTTTAAGCCGTTCTTGGACGTAAAACCAAGGGAAGATGTGAGCCACAATCACAACTGCTTGTACATACATATTTTTAAAATAAAAACATAAAAAAATCAAAAAATATAAAAAAATATAAAAATCAAAAAATAAAAAAAATAATAAAGAGAGAGAGGCTCCAGCTGACCTACATATAGGTGTTATGATTGCATTTTCAATTTCTCATCTATAAATTCTTCTCTTCCTTCCCTTTATTTCTACTCAACCCATACATTCAACAGATATCGAAGTGTGTAGAAATGGCAGGTTCCTCGAGTCATCAAATAAAAAATATTTGTGTTTTCGGTGGATCTAGTCCTGGGAAAGAAATAGAGTTTTAGAATCAAACAAATCATCTTGGTCGTATTAGGGGAGAGAAAGATTCATTTAGTGTATGGCGGAGGCAGCCTTGGGTTAATGGGAGGTGTGTCAATAGCTGTATTTTTAGGAGGCAGTCAAGTTTTGGGGGCCGTCCCCAAAGTTTTAGCAAAAGAGGACCTCCTTGGAAAAACAATTAGAGAGGAATTACAGGTCTCCACAATGTCTGAACGATTGAATACAATTTTTAAACATCTTGATGCCTTTATTGCCTTACGGGTGGTGCGGGTACATTGGAAGAGATCTTTCATATTTCCTCTTGGGCCCAACTGCACATTCACCATAAACCTATAAGTTTGTTAAATGTTAATGGTTTTTACGATAAATTGTTGTCTTTTCTTGATCAAGCTGTGGAACAGGAATTTCTAACATCTTCGGCACGACGAATCATAATCTATGCTGCTACTGCTGAACAATTGATTGACCAACTACAATCTTTCATCCCTATCATTGATCCCTCTATGAGTCGCATACATTGGTCACCTGAGAAAAGCTGTAAAAAGCTTAGATTGGATTTGAGTCTTCATTTGTGAAACTTTGTGTCTTTTGGTTTTATTAATATCTTATTATTTTGTTTTGTTATTTCTTATATTTGTTTAAGTGTGTGTTTGGGTTTGTCGATTGATTCGTTGTTTGGTGATGTCTTCTATACTCTATCTTTCTACCTTAGGACATTGAGGACAATGTCTCATTTTGGTTGGGGGGAAAGGGTAGTAGTTGATATTTAGAAAAAAAAAACCTAATGTGTTTTCTTTTTCATAAACTATTTGCAAAACTGTTATTAAGATGACAGAGTAATGAGTATTGACTCTTGAGACGCATCTTAGTAAACATTCATAACAAGGTCTATTATTACACTTCTTGAAATATTCAGGTTTACAAACTCGTATTGTTATCACTTGACTCTGCTCATGTACTTATTTAACAAGTATTCGTAAACCTTCATTTTCACACACACACTTTAACATATGATTGTGGGTTGCATATTGGATTATTACATTATTTATGTTCTTTTGTTAAAGGTAACAGCTAAGAAAAAGAGATAATATAAAAAAAAAAAAACCAAAAAAAAAGTATATATAATAAAAAACGAGATAAGTTTGATTTCGTAGCCTCCCTAATCTAAGCAATTAAGCCCGGAAGGGGTGTTTTAATACCTAATACCCTAAATTCAACCGACTTGGGAGCTATTGGCCCAAAGCTTGTTACATGGGTTAAGGAGAAAAGCAAAGGGAATCAAACATTGCACTATCTACTGATCGATCTCTGCAACCTGAGTTATTAAGCTCGAAGGGGTGTCTCAACACTTAATGCCCAAGACCAATTGGTCGGGAGTCATTAGCCAAAGCTCGTTACATGGGTTAAAGCAAAGATTTGTTTTAAGTTATATGTGTATAAATATAAAAAAAAAAAGAAAAAAAAAGAAGATAATAATCCCAACCCAAGGAAGTTAACCTGAAACATTAGAACAAAAATCTTGTTTTCTTCCAATAAAAGCCCCATCATCTATGTTTTCATATATTGAGCACATAAAAAGGAAGGTTTATTAATATTTTGTATAAAAGGTATTGAGTAGATATATAAATTTAATGAGAGTTTGTTTACTTGGATAGATTAATGGAAGTTAAATGATGAATGCCTTGCTTTGTGGAACTTGCAAGTTGTTTTTCTATTTTAACGCTTTAATTACTAGGGACTAGTAATAAGCTGGTTGGGGGGTGTGATTAATACTTAAAAGTGCATTTTTATCAAGGTTTTATATCATCATTTTGCACTTGAAGTATTAATAACTCCTTAACTAGAGCATGTTTTATAATAACAGATCTGATAATATAAGATAACTTTAATTTATGGTAAATGTTCATTTTAAATGCAGGCATATCTCACAATTCAAAGGATTGATTGATGTGATTAACTATTGAAAGTGAAAGGACAAAGAAACAGCTAAGATTAGAAAGGAGATACCGATTCAATTCAAATTGGAACACTGTTCAGTTATTGGGTCATATCTGGAGCTGTAGATCTTGGATTTTAGCTTAATTTATATGGATGGAAAGATAAGAAATAGGCCTACAATGTTTATGAATAGTGTGAGACCCAAATCTGCCGTTTTCAAATTCAAAGTTTGGCCACAAAAGAGAAGTCAGAATCTGTCCTGTAATCCAGCCCAAACACTGCTTAGCTTTTTACCCATATCTGGAGTTATAGAAGGCCAAATGACGTGAAATTTTATGGGTGGAAGGAAAAGACAATTTCCAACAACTTGCATGGAGAAGTTTTTCTCAAATTCGGATGGTAACAATGACATTTCATCCAGACAAGAGCTTGAGGTCTATCCACCACGTCCACCAATAGCACTACTCAGTATTTTAGCCATATCTCGAGCTCTTGTAATCCAAATGCTCTGAAAGTTTATGGGTGACAAGATAAGATGATTTCCAACAACTTTCATGAGGAACACTTTGCCAAATTCTGAATGGAGCAATGTCATTTCATCCAGCCAAAGTGCTTGAGTGCTGCTGTCCACCAAGTCCACTAAATCAATAGTTGGCCACTACATCAATAATCAATTAGCAAATGAATAGTTCTGAATTTTAGCCTATAAAAGGAGGCATTTGCCATTCATTTAAGAAGCTTGGTTCTAAGATTAAGATCATGTTCTTGCTCTCTCTTTATTGTTGTAATGCTTAAGTTTTATTTTCATTAATCTCTTGTTCATGCTTTTCATTTCCTTTACTATACTTAGTTAACTTATATCATGTTTATGTTCTTATCTTGTTTATTTATGTTTTTCTTCTTTATAATGTCTAGCTAAGTTAATTATGTCAAGGTGACAAGGTTTCACTAATGGTGTTAGAATAAGTATAATATGAACTCAACATGGACTTCAATGCTTAAATCCTAAACAAGTTTGCTATTAACATGTCTTATCATTTTTATCTTATTAATCCTTAATACCTTGCTTGTTAAATGGTTAATCTAGATTTGTGTTGTATAACACTTGGTACATCAAATACTTGATCCTTCATAGTTTTCGGCTGACATTGTTATTATGAGAGGAACTTGATTTGTTGTCAACATAAGTAAGCATCATGAATGCTTGATAAAATTTATAAGTATGGTGTTACGTAAATAAGATGATTAATATGATTATGTTGATAATTTATAAAGAGTTTATACTTTACTTATCTCTAATACTATTAGTGAACCCTCTAACCTTGACATTTGTTTTTATCATTGTTTAATCTTTACATTAATCTTCCATCTCAAAGTTCTCATTAATTTCTTCCTCTTCTTCTTTATTACTACTACTACTACTACTACTACTACTACTACTACTACTACTACTACTACTAATATTGCTATTATTATTATTATTGTTCTTATTATTATTATTATTATTATTATTATTTACATTCTTGTTATATTTTATGTACTTTAAGTATGCTCTGTGTTTGATCAAGGATCCTAACATTGTTGGTCTTGCCTTGTTCATTCGCATCAGAAATCTGTTTATATTATATAATATATCTCTTTGATTTTTTCATAAACCGGAGATATAGGTGGAAACCTGTGACCCGATCTTTGAGATCATTCTCATGTATAACAACGCCACGTATTGAGTATTATTATTAGTACTATTACTATTATTGTTGTTATTATTGTTGTTGTTGTTATTGTTTTATTAATTATAATTTATACAATTAACCTCTCTGTGGTTCGACCCCGGTCTTGCCGGGTTATTTATTACTGTGACACTCCTGCACTTGGGATAAGACATCAACTCTTTGATCGTGTCACTACTATTTTGGCCATAACTAGATATATATAATAAATTTTGATGTGATTTAGTTGCATTAAAAATTAGACATCCATAGCTTTCTAGTGATATATGATAAACCTTCTAATTCATCAAGACAGGGGAGAATCATTTGTTTGAAGTCGGGCTTCAATTTTCCCAACATATTACAAAATTTGATTGTGGTCTTGTTTTAACTAGCTGGGATATTATTTATTTGTATTTTAGTTTATAGGGTCTACAACACTTAAGGGTTTATTTGGGTGAGGTTTTACTTTATTACTTTAGTTATTTTGAGATTTTAATGTGTTAAGACCAATTTATTAAGTTTAGGTCCATTAAGTCAAATTAGGGTTAGCTTTATATTATGTAAACCAATTTTTAACATTATTTTTTAGTTTATAAATTTTTCTCTAAAGTTGCCACATATTGTGTGCTTTGTTTTTTTTTTTTTGTGTAGTTGCGTAATTCTCATACTAAGTTTTTAATTAATCTTGTAAACTCTTTGAAGGATTGATCAACTTCATTATGATTTATAATTCTCATTCACGTCTCGTTATAGACGTAGGGTGAAGGTAATTAATTGCATATAGCTTTGGTTCTCCAATGCAAGGTTATTGGTTGTTTAAGTTGCAAACTTTTCTTCAAACCTTAAATTAACAATCTAAGGGACAATTCCACATCAGTTTGGGATGAGAGCATGACTAATTTCAAGTTATATCTCTTTAATTTTTATTATTACAAGTAATTCTAGGGTTTTCTTTATATCTTGTCATTTCTAAGGTTTGTTTTCTTGGTTTTTCTCTCTCTAAGGTTTCGACTAATCCAAAAAAAAATGAAAGAAGAAAATCGATTTTGATAGGGAAAAGTCTTAAAGTTGTCAAAAAATTGCATACAAAACAACAAATTGTGGTAATCTCTGAGACTTGAGAAATTCAAAACATATATGTATAAAAAAAGAACAAAAGAAAGAAGAATCAAAATTGCAATCTTGAAAGGATTCTTGGAGAAGAAATTTAGAAATTTTGGATCTTGCATGAATTAGGGTATTAACCAAAACTTGTCTTAAAAATTCTTGGTGATCTTGATTGATTTCATGCAAATTTGGGTAGAATAGAATTATCTTGCATCAATTTCTTTATTTTCTTGCATCGTTTTCTTTATTTTATTGAATTTTGTAGTTTTCATTGTTTCTTAATAATAATTGTTACTCTTATTTCATGTCTTCATTTTTTGTCATTATATTTTCACAAATTTACATTGCTACTCGTAAGTTTGTTCTCAAGTTTTGTTTTGAAAAGTTTGAATATTCTTTTATTCTTGAGTCTTTAAATATAAAAAAATCATTGCATAGTTTGGTTAACTGTTCGATCATTTGCTAAATTACTTTTAAGAACCAAAATACGGGAATAAAATGGTAAAAAGCGTAGCGAGACTATTAGAGTGAAAAGCCTAATAAATTATATGAAACACGAGAGAATTGATTTTTTTTTTATGAGTAAAAACATGAGGTTTATGTAAGGAAAACTTTTCTTTGCGACTAACCTTTATTTCAAGAATAAATAATATCCTTAAAAAGTGTTGAACAAGAAAAGGCGAGAACTATAAAGGAAAGACATGATATAATGGAAGTTATGATAAAGGCATTAATGAGTAAGTTTGATTAGATGATTTGTAGAGAAGAAGCTCTTATTTGTAAGGAAAATAAATTTGAAATGCCTACCATTAAAGTTATAGTGAATGATAAGAATGTGGGTAATAATTTTGAAGAAGAAAGAGAGGATGATGCAGTTAATTATGGTATAAAATTTTGAATACAACAAAGTAATGTGTATGAGTCACGGTCTAGAAAGAGAATGAGAGGTAGGTCATGACCAACTAATATATTCAGCTAGGGTAGGACTTATGAGGAGCATGATGGTTTAGATCATAATTTGTGTGGTGTTAAACTCAAAATTTTAGGGTTTCAGAGAAAGAGTTATACATAAGCTTATTTGGATTGGGAAAAGAAAGTGGAGTTTGCGTTTGATTTCCATAGGTATTCAGAAGAAAAAAAAGCTAAATTAGTTGTGGTTGAATCACTGATTATGAAATTAGTTAGTGGGATCAACTTGTTACGAGTAGAAGGCGTAATGAAGAAAGGCTAATAGAAACTTGGGATAAGATAAAGACAATTTTGAGGAAAAGGTTTGTATCTACTCACTATTATAGGGAGATTTATAATAAATTGAAAACCTTATCTTAGGCTTTTAGGAGTGTAAATGAGTATTTAAAGATATGGAACTAGCTATGATTAGAGCTAATGTTTCCAAAGATAGAGAAGCCACAATGGCTAGGTTTTTCAATGGATTAAATAAAGATATTGTTAATGTGATGGAATTACAACATTATATGAAGACTAAGGATATGGTACACATGGCTATAAAAGTGGAGAAATAGTTGAGGAGAAAGGGTAGTGCAAAACTTGATGGATATTTAAGTTTCTCTTCGAGTTGGAAGTTGAATTTTAGGAGAGAGGGTAATATACAAGTGAAACTAATGACTACACCTAAAGTAGCCAAACCTTTCTTTGTTAGGAAACAATTTGTGGCATGGGAGGAAAAAAGAAAAAATATTGCTCAGCCAAAGCATAAACGAGAGATTATGTGTTTTCGATGTCAAGGGCATATGCATTATGCATATGAATGTCTAAATAAAGAAATACGGTTATAAAAGATGATGGTGAGGTGGAATCGGCTAGTGATGATGATTTGGAGGGGATGTCAAATCTTGATGATTGTAGTGATGTGGATTATGTTGTGTAAGGGGAATCCTTGGTTATAAGAAGATCTTTGAGTGTTCAGGTTTGTGAAGAGGATGTAGAGTAACAAAGAGAGAATAACTTTCATACTAGGTGATACATTGATAATAAGGTATGTAGTATGATAATTGATAATGGTAGTTGTATTAATGTTAGTAACAAAGAGAGAATAATTTTCATACTAGGTGATACATTGATAATAAGGTATGTAGTATGATAATTGATAATGTAGTTGTATTAATGTTGCTAGCTTAATTTTGGTTAGAAAGTTGAACCTAAAAACATCTAAGCATGTTAAGCCATATAAACTTCAGTGGTGTGAATATGGATAAGTTAGGGTGACTAAACAAGTTTCGTTTTCATTAATGGTAAAAGAGTTTAACAGTAAGGTTGTATATAATGTTGTTCTTATATATGTTACACATCTCTTGTTGAGGAGACCTTTGCAGTTTAACAGGAAGGCCAAGCATGATGGGTTTAGAAAGAGGTATGTTGCACATGTGCGTCATCGTGGTGATCGTCTTTCCGGATCAGGATCTTTAGGCATGGATTGAAAAAACAAGAAATTCTTGACCTTTATCAGTTAAAAAGGTTTGGAGTCGATACCTAATATTTTGGTCACTAAAAAACCCTAACTGGTTTTCAGAGTCTGGATAAGGAAACTGGTTGTGTATAGAGAGGATAATATCACCCATAGTACATCATACCTAAGGTAAATTGCATTGTTTATTTATTTAATTACTAAAGCACTTTTGTGTTTTTCTAACTATTAGTTTGTCTATTAGTTAAAAGTCGGTCCATCTCAGTAGAGTGGACCATGACTTTATAAGTCAAGTTTAGTCATTTTAGAGTCCAAAAATTTTTTTGTATTTTTTTTAATACCGAGAATATATTTTATGTATAAGTTCATAATCCTTAATAAACAAATTAGTTTTTTTTGTGTGTTTTAGAAATATATGCCAAGCTCTCATAGATTTAATAAACTTGTTATTAAATCCAAAAATACGTTTAAAGATAAAAACAAAATAATTTTTCATGAATTTTTTTTATTAAAAAAATGTTAAATCATGCGATGTATTTTTTTTTTATGCAAATATGATTTTTATTTCAGAGACTTGACTATATGCAATTTAAGATAAAGTTGTATTTTTGAAAGATAGATTTTTGTTATTTTTGCATAAAAAAACAAGTTTATGTAATATTGAAAAAGCATTTCGCATGTATGTCATAATTTCAAATATTAAATATTAAAGGGTAAAAATAATGTGAAAAACTTAAAACTAATTAAAAAATGATCTTCCAAAACTTTGAGTATTTATTAAAATTAAACTACGATCAGTTTGACAAAACATTACAAAAAAAAATAATACAAGGCTTAGAATTTTTCTTAGGGCTCGTTTTCCAAATAAGCTTTAAAGAACCAAAAAAATGATTTTTTCTTTGACAAAGTTTTGTCAGGCCAAACATGGCCTTAAGCCTTTCAAAGCTTAGCTCGTGTAGTTTGGGTTGTATAACACACATGCTTATATTATAGCCTAGCCCATATTAAAACAAGTAAAAAAAATCTCTAAATTGGAGAGAAGCCAACCAAATCCATAAAAAAAGAATAAAGAAAATGAAGCCTGACCCATGAACAAAATAAAGAAGGAAAGTTATGCATGTAACAGATCAAACATGCTATTTTTTCAATAACTTTCCCTATAATTGATTTCAATAAGAAATAGAGAATAAAATGCCATTCATACCAGTTTTGCATACTAAACAAATAGAACTTGAAGCTTGACTCATAAACAACTTACGGAGACAAACTAATATGTCTAATAAGATCTAACGTGTTATTTTTTAAGAACTTATCCAGAAATTTTAAAGTGAAAAGGAAACAATCACACATACTACCTTTAGTTTTAAAAGCTAATGGTCATAGGTTTGGATGGTGAGTGTAACAAAGAAAGGTGTTTTATATATATTATATATATATATATATATATATATATATATATATATATATATATGTGTGTGCATTACAAATCCTACCTAAGTTTTCTGTTTTTCATCTCGCTGCCTTTTTTTATTTGCAAATATAGGAAGAACTTAATAACAAAAAAATAAAAAACCATAGGCATACAAATGCAAATATAAAAGATATGTAACTAGACCTTATCATAAGTAAAGACAAAAGGATAGATAGAAAGAACAACCTAAGTAAACCAAAAACATATTAAGAAGGTCAACTAACTTTATCACTGTAATGCATTTATAGAAGGGTAAAGTGTCATACTTGACGGTATTCTTGGTTATAACAGAGACTGATGCTCAGGGATAGTGATGTGAACCTCATGATCACGTACTCATATAACAAGATTCAACAAATCTTAGAAAATCAAAACAAGTCTAATAAAAATATGACACAATAGAAATTTGTCCTAAGACACTAGTATTATTGGAATAAGAACCTCTCACCCTATGAATTTTGATTTGGGAATGAGAAGTATAAGAAAGACACTATAAAGTCAGTTGGTCTTCAATAAGTTAAATTTGTTCTTCGTCTTAACAAAGAAAACATGTTGCATCATATAAAACACAAGTTTATTTTATAAATTCATGTTTGCTGATAATTTCAACTTACAAAACCTTTATATAATAGTTTAACTAATAACACTAATGGACCCAAAACTTGTGGGCTAATATTTACCTACTTACAATAAACTCAAAGTATGTTGATTAAACCAAAACATGAAGAAAATAATAACAAATAACAAATTTGAAACATAAACTAAAGTTGTTGCACCTAATTAAACAAAATAACATCAGATAGATAAATTTTCTAGTTTAAATAATGTCATGAACAAAATTTTCATCTTAGAAACACTAAGATCTTTGTTGCCACCTTTATATATCCAAAATAAGCTAGGAAATTAATTGTTGAAGTTATCTCCCCTTTAGTTTTTTAGTTTGTCTAGGATAATTAATTGTAGTTTTAAAGAATCATTTCAAAACATGGAAACCCTTGTTTCTTTCCTTTAACCTTCCTTGTAGGATTAGAAAACTCTCCAAAATAACCTAACCAATCTATCATTAAATACCACCAGCCTTTATTTCCTTGTGTAGCTAGGATGAATAAAAAATCCTTGTATGAAAAAGATTTTGAAACATTAATGAATCCTTACCACACTTGAAAATTATGGTGCACACATTAAAGACCCTTGTAGAACTAGAAAATCTTCAAAACAAGTTGCCACATCCTTGCCAAATACAAAGTCCATAAGTCAAAAGGAAGTAAATAACAAAATTCATATAGCCTTTTATAACTTATATCACAAGGCCTTCCTAAACTTTAATTGATCTAAAATTTTACCCCAACATAGAACAATGTCTAAAAACCATTGTGAAAATTTCAACATGATCCAATGATCGAGTTGATAGTTATGTTTGATAGTGTAAAACTAGATAGTAGAAAATTTTACGCCAAAATCCAAATCTGACCTTACTTGAATCGTATCAGATGAAGGAGGGTTGTTACTCATGATTGTTTCGATGAAAGAATAAAACAGGAAGGCTGTTGAAACTTGAGGCTTTTTTTACTGAAAGGTTGCACTGATTTGTTATGAGGATGAACTGAAATACTCTAAACAATTGCTCTCGGTTTGGATTGGGTTTTTTTGTTGCTCTCGACTAGAATGGTTGCTATAATTAGCTTGAAGGATCTACTACTGCTTTTGTTTGACACAAGTGCTATCGTTGCTCTTGGCTAGAGAAGTCTATTGTTGTGGATGCTGCGAGTGGAGAAAAAGAAATGGACATTGCTTTGTTGTTGTGGTGATTGCTGTAGTGGTGTAAGGCCTAAAATGGTTGCAACTTGTTTGGCAAAAGGCCAAAAAGAGAGTCATTCTTTTATTCTTTTCTTTTTTTTTCTCAACTCGGAAGGTCACAAACTTTATCTTGTCTTGTTTTTTTTTCCTCTCAAGAGAGTGTTTTGGTGGGGGTTGTTTTGTGATGATTTGAGGGTTGTTTTAGGCTGGAAAAATTAAGGAAAATGATGTTGCGATCATGGTTGAGAGATGACGTTTATGATAGTGTTTAGGTTTTTTGAGATATTTTATAGGACAAATGGAAAGAATCTAGAGCCAGTGAGCTAGGTCATCTTAAACCCTTGTTGTTTAGGGATAGATCTTGGCCATGGATTATAGTTAAGGACAAATGCTTGTCCTGCTCTACAACTAAAAAATGAAAGACACAAGGTTATTTTTGACAAATGGAGTAGTGTTAGGTAGCATTTTTAGGAGAGAATTTACAGGTGTTTTCAATGCAATCAGGGCTGTAATTTTAGTTTAGAGAGAAGTATAAGTACCAAGGTATAAGTTGGCTTAAGATTTGTATGGAGTTGTGAAAAGGTAAGGGAGGAATTAAGGATGAAAGGTGGGAATTTAAACAACCTTTGTTTTTGTTTTATATAGGAAGACGACAATGAATAGTTATTGAATGACATGTCATTCAGGGTTTAGGCTTAAAAAACAAATGACTTGTTATCCATTAGGGGGAAACTAGGGTTTTTTTTTCTTCTAAATTTTCCATTTAATTTCACCCTTAGGCTTCTTCATTTGGACCCTAGAATTTCAGTGCTTTTTACAAAGTGTTCATTGGTCTCTGGTTTTTTCAATGTAGTTCTCAATTCTTTTATCTTCCATTTATTGCAAATTATCTCGAATTAGGCCTCCCTTATTAATTTTTCCTCAATTGAGTCATTGATTGAATCCACAAAACTCATTAGAAGTTTAATTAAGTCTTTAAACTTAATTAATTCTTCTAATTTTCACCAAATTGACTTTCAAACTTAAATTTTGTTTCAATTAAGTCAACAAAACATGTTAGAAATTTAATTAAGTCTTTAGACTAAATTAATTCTTCTAATTTTGGTCAAGTTTGGTTTCAACCTCAACTTTCTATCTATTAAGCCTTTCTTTAGTTTTTCTTGTCAAAATATCCTAATCTGACTATTCTACTATCATATTACAGTTGCCTTTTTCTTTATAATACTTACGGTATAAAGTATTTTAAGAAATTTTAAAAAGCAAGTTTATTATCCCTCATAGGGTCCACTGCATTGCTCCCTAACTACTCAACTTTTCAATAACTACTTGTAAGAAGTGTCAATGTCATTTCTATCAAGGACTTTGCAAACTCGGTCAATGCCAGGTTTTGTTAGAAATCACTTTCTTGCTTTGGAATTAACTCATAAATTTTAAGGATCGTATCCATTCAAGTCTAATTATTGCAAAGAAACCATGATATGTAATTTTAAAAGTGTTTCTTTGATCGTAAACCCAAGATATGACAACTTTTGTGCGTTTTTAAATGATGATCATATCCTCTCTCTTTTTTTATTTGTCCATAATGCATGTCCTCTCGGTCAAAAAATGAATACTTGATATAGATTTAAAAGGATAAATTAATTGCATAAAAGACTTTAAAGAAAAATCTAGTTTAGAGAAGTTGAAGGGAGGGAACATACGAGATCCATCTCGGATACAATACAAATAGAGTTTGGTCTCCTTCGATTTCTTTGTTTTTGTTTTCTATTTCATATTATATTTCTTTATTGATTTTATATAGCTCATCTAAGGGATGTGCATAATACAAAGTTCATGATGCATATTCGCTTAGTTTATCCTATTAAATCGGCTCACTTGAAATAAATATCTTCAGATAATCTAATTTTAAAATAAATGGAACTACAAAATCAATAAAAATAAATTTCTTTTTCAAAAGTTAGAAAACAAATTATTTTTATCTTTCAAAGCATATGTTTTCTAATTCTATACAAGTTAGAACATAGATTTTAATTTATTATTATTTTAAAAAAATCAAATTTTTAGTTTTTAATTTTTTAACCACCAACTAGCTAGGTGTAATTTAATTTTGTGTTTTGTTTAAAACCACTTGTATAATAAATTATTATTTGAAGTGTGTGTATAAAAAAAAACTAAAACAAAAGGGAGATTCACTGTACATCTAGACATAGATCACTATTCACTAGAATAATGTAATCCTTGGTTTACCATTCCTTAAAAAATCAATGGCCTTGGTGTTGATGGTAATTCAATCATTTTATAATATCTATTTGTCATTATCACATTGATCAAGGGTAGAATTGTCTTTTTCTTTTTAAGAACAGTCAAATGACTAAATTAATCTTAAAGGCACAAGTTTTAAACCCGGCATCTAGAGTCTTTGTTGTCTTTTCACTTTTTTAATCAAAGTAAAATGACTCAATTACTCTTAAATATAAAAAGAAAATCTTAAACTTGCGTTTGGGGGTTTTTTCATTTTTTCATTCTGTTTTTTTTTTTTTTTTTTTGTTATCAAATTGAATGATAGCATTCTGGTCTTTTAATAAATATCAAATATTATTTAAATGAAAAGGTGGTTAGCGCATGCAATGTCTACCAACAGTAAAAATTCCCTTTTCGTTGTATCATTGGAATCGTCACGATGCCTTCTTCCTGGTATAGCGATGTGTGGCAGCAATGGTGGGATGGTTTGTCGCCAACGATGATTTCTTTCTCTTTTCTCTCTTCTCTCAAAATTCACGCTGACTATTCAAAAGTTCAGAATTGTTCTCTTATTTATTGACATTTCAACTCCAGTCCTTATTATTTTGATTTCTATTTTTTTCTTGGTTTTTTTTGTAAAATCTTAATTTATTTTCAATTTCATCATTCAATCCCAGTTTATGATATATTATTTTTTTCAATTTGATCCTTATTCTTTTGATTTTTTTATCTTTTTATTAAATTGATTTTTTTTTCTAGTTTAACCCTCAATAAAAAAATTATAGTTGTCCTCTAATTTATTTTTTATTTTAATTTTGACCCTCATTATTTTAATTGCTATTTTTTTTTTATTTTGGATCCTTCTGTATAATTAAATGTTTTTTTTTTCAATTTAACTCTTTAACATTTGATTGGTTAGGAATTGGACTTCATGAGTTTTTTTAGATATAATGTTTACGATGTAATGATTCAGGTTATGAGTTTTAAAAGTTAACGCAAGTTGACATCATTTTTTTTGCATATTTTCTTTTCCAATTTCATTAGTATTTTTTTAAAATAAAGGGGTTTGCAAATTCTATGAATTCTTTCACATGAAATTTGCTTCTATATAATTATTTAAACCACACACTATACAAAAATTGTGCTTGTAATGTTTTTTTTTAATAGCAAATATACCCTTATTAGTACTCACCTTGAATCACACTCCTAAAAAGAAAACCCCTCCTTTTAAGTGTTAAACTTCTAATTTCTTGCATTTAAAAAAAAAAACCCCTCGAACATGCCCCACAATTATTTAAAAATGTTTTATTAAACTCTAAAAATGGAGCTCTATGTTACAAAACATGTCACTTTAAAATACATTAATATTCTCCCTCCAAAGTTAATGAACAATAATTAACCTCTTTCTAATGCTTCTAGGCACTCATTAGCTTTACTACACTTAACACATTTCAATTTGAGAAAATGAAAATATTGATATCAATTAATGGAACAAAAGAAAGCTAATCGTTGTGTTATTACTATTGTCACGGGGTTGATTTTCTTGTCAAAATCTATACCCTGACAGTCGTCTAGCCCCCACTAGACTTAAACTTGCCTTTATCAATTCAATTGTGTTTACCTAACAACCAAGTATTTTTACCTCACCAAGAGATTTCCCTCACACTATCTCTTATTACAAGACAAGCAGGAATACATAAATAGATAGGATATGCACAATTTAACACATTGAATTACAGGAACAATCCCACCCTTCTATTAATCTCAAAGCAATCCCATCATTGAGGTGCCATGAATTCCCATCATAGCATATTTGTTAGCCAAGATGTCTATACAAGCCATTCTGCTCTTTTCATGCCAACTGTCTTTGCCATCAAAGTACACAGAACACACCCTAAATTTGCCCCACCCAAGGCAATCTAGCCAAGCCATGTCCTCCTCCAGGTTGGCCCCATCACGACTGAATGCTGTCTTAGCCGTTATGCGCACACATGAGATTTATGTATGCCATATCTTCAGCACTATGTTCCATAATGACAGTATTGAGACGTCCCCTTTTCAGGTATTCCCTGGCAAAGTGATTTCCATCGCAAATAAAGCATCAAAATTTTGCTTTTGAATCCTTACTGATTGCCTTCCCATCTGACCGATACAACACATTTGGGTTCTCCCCCACCAAATTTCTTCATTTTTGTCTCATCCTTCCCCTTAAGCTTTGACAAAAACTCAGAAGTTCCAGCAGCCCCTTCACTGGCCTCTACTCTAAAGTCTGCCAGTCCATCGGCAACAGTGATGGCCAAAGACAAGTCTGGAATCTTCTTCCTCCTCAACTCCAACTGTGCCCGCAGTTGATGTCTAGACAAAAAGTTGAACAATTTGTTCTCCTTAGACATGTTGTCAATATCCAAAATCCATTAGAAATGTTGTCAATATCCAAAATCCAAGAACTGAATCTCTTCACGTAATCTCTCACCGACCTATCATGCATCAACTTTTTCAAGTCTTCTCTCATAATCCAGGACGTATTGGGCAAAAACTGTTCATTTATCTTCTATTTCAGACCCTCTCATGTCTCCACATTTGGTTTCCTAACACTTAAGTCCTCCTTAGACCTTGTCTACCACTATAACTTTGCATCACCCAACAAATACATCATCATGATGTCAACTCATTCATCAATGTTGATCTTGGCCACGCTAAATTAGTGTTCCAAGTCCCACACAAAATTTTCCGACTCTTTGGAACTCCTAGCCCCACCAAACAGCTTAGGTTCTAGAACCTTAAGCTTTGAAAAACCAACATTGACCATAGCCTTAGACACTACCCCTTTCAAGACAACAATTTTTTCATCGACAACCTGCAACTTTCAACCAATTTCAGTCTCAAATTCAACATATAGTCCATCAGCCTTTTCAACAACATCCATTGCCAACTCTAATTTGTTGTTCAACAAACTATTTTCATCTTCAAAAATTAACCCCATCAAATTCTCTAGACGTTCCAATACTTTCCTAATCGCATTCATGCCCTCTGGCATATGATGTAACACCACCAATTTCGCAAACTATCCCGCAATGGCTTCAACAAAACTGTTTATTATCTTGGCCAAAGTATTGTTCGTTGTTTTGTCCAAAACATCCCATGCTCTAATACTAATTGACACAAGGTTGACTTTCTCGTCAAAATCTATGCCTCTATACGACAGTTCAGCCCCCACCAGACTCAACCTTCCCTTTGTCGACCCACTTGTTTTTACCTAGCAACTAAGTGTTTCCCCTTACCAAAAAGTTCCTCTCATACTATCCCATGTTGTAACACAAGTGGAAATACAAAAGTAGAGAGGATATACACAGTTTAACACACTGAATCATAAGAATAATCTCAACCTTTTATTAATCTCAACAAAAAGAATACACAAGTTTATTTGTGCGTGCTATGTACAATGATTTTACCTACTCATAGAACTTACATGCTACACACTTATATACAAACTATATAAAGACTAGATGCAAGTTTTGTGAACAATCAAATGCTAATAACTGCCCCAACTATTGCATCTCCCTTGGCTTGCCACCTAACAAACCAGTTGTCTATTCTACCAACTCAAGTGCTGCCAAAATAGGTGTGCTTGCATGCTTTAAAATATTCGTCGTCCAAGTCAGAATTCGTGTCAAACATCAACCTATGTCTTGTTGAATCGTTAGACGTACACTGCTACCTAATCTATCATTGTACATACACGCTGTCATTGCTTATACATGATGCCATTTGTGCTAGTAGTGTTTTCAACAAGCTTTGGATTATCCATCATCTAGACTCATCGTCAACCCCTACTGTCAATTTTGTCGATGTTGCTGATTTTGACAGTGTCCCTCGAGCTGCCACTGTTTAATGTGTCGTTTCAACACTGTTTTTGTCAACGTATCCCTAACACATTTAACTCCATTACAACTATCATGGCCAACATCGAAGCCATCAATGTTGATGCAATGAATAAAATTTAGAATAACTAATAGAATTTAAGAGCTTTAAGTTTGCAGGGAAGGTTATCCATTCCATTATCGCCTAATTACTATCATTAACCTGGCCCAAGTCTCAGGTCATGAATTGAATGAGTTAACTTGCAAATCAAATAACCAACTCAAGCTTTTTTTTTTAAAAAAAAAAACTAATAAAACCTACCTCAAGCCAGGTTTCAAGTCGGTATATCACCAGGTCAGGTTGGACTTTATAACACTATCAAATGAAAACATGTTATACTGACAACCCATTAAAGGAACTAAAACAATTCTACTTGGATAGAGCCTTTTGGTTCATGGAACGATCAAATTAACTTCATCTTGCACTATCAATACAGATTTTGAATAGAATTGGAATTAAAAGCAAGTGCAGGTTGGGATTCTTCATTCCCCATGACACAATAAACCCTCTTGATGAGCAATATGTCAAACCAAGTTGATTTTCTCCCTCCCCTACATTTTTTTCCTTTCATTTCGATTCTAAGTTCTAATCCATTGGAAATGCACAACGCTCATATTAATATATTCTATTTGCTGACACAGAATATTTTTTTATATAAAAAAAAACATGGTCTTACAAAGAGAACATGGGAAACAACTCACAATCAAGTATCTTCCAATCTTCACTCACCAATTTCTAGTAGCAGGAAGTTCAACCATCCAATATATCTCAAGAAAAGTTGATATAGTTCACAATTTCTGAATCGCCGAAGCTTCAAAATTTCTACTAGCAGGGTTTCCCTGCTTTTAGGTTCTTGGTCACTCTGTAATGCTGCTCAATGTGAAGACTAGATCAAGCAGCGATGTGAAATCTTTATATGCAGCAAACTGCATAATTACAAAAAGTTCATGACAAGCAGCAGTGCCAATTATATGTGCAATTCCAGAAGAATCAACCAACGAGAACAAAGAAGGCACTAGAAAATTCAAAACAACTTCCAAACTAGAGATAATCCCTCAATAATGAATATCAAACCCAAAGAGAAGTAACCCAATCAATGGAATAACAATCTTCAGAAGTGTTGAGAGAAATTTCTAAGAGAAGCCTGGATAAATTTGCTTCATCCTATCCTTGTCACAACAAAACATCAAGATTTTGAAGATAATAGGCTTCTAAACACAAAATGGTAAAACACCACATACCTACAAGTCCTCGTTAGCATTCACAATCGAGAAACTTTAGCTCGTCTTTCAAATTGATAAATCACTTCATGGGTCAGGCCAGCTCACTAGCATAGAGAACAGTTGTTATATCAGTTCACATATCACAACTTTTCCTCTGTAAACCTGTACAAACTCCTCAAACAAGCAACAAAACCAGTTCCTTTAGTTTGCATTGGTTGCAACCTCATGAATTTCATTGTATGTGCCAGTTTCCTCGTTAAATAAGTACCTGATCATAAAAAGCAAGAAAAAACAATTAGCTTGTGGGCCATGTATTATTGCAACCACATGCCTGTAGATATCTCATTTAATGACTGCCACCAACTTAACTAAATTCCATTCACCCGACACTCAAGAGGGGAGTCTGTTTTCATTTTTCCTTCTCTTTTGGTTCAAAAGTAGGACACAAAACCAAGTGCATTCTCCTCTCCCATGCTTTGGAGAGGAGATCCATTGGGTTCTTTATTCCCCATGGACATTTGACATTCACAGGGAATCTCTACACAACAATAACAAGATAACATAAAAAGCAATGGTGAAACACCTTCCTATTTATATTGCAAATCATTTGGGAAACCCTCTTAAACAATCGCATGGCCTATTATAAAAATCCTCTGAAAACCTTTCTGCTGCATAAAAAAGCTTATGATGTGCACATAGCTTTGAAACTACACAGATTGATGAAATTAACGAGCACAACACTTCTACAATCTTAATTTAACATGGTTCTCATCAGGCAGAGAGGCTGTGATCTAAGTTGCTCCATAAAAAAGAAGTGCAGGAAAGTGATTGCGAGAAGTTTAACCAATCCGGCCTGAATCTCATTCTCGTGTGCTTGGACATACTAACAGTTGGTATGTTGGTACCATGGATCTGCTTTTCTAGGAACATTTCAAGTGTGGGATGGACCCATTTGATTTCCCTTGGCAATACTCCCACCTTGCTAGATTTTTATTCAGGCCATTATAGCAAAGAAAATATATTATGTTAGCAATCTATTTTATACCCACAAAGAAATACAAGGCATTTAAAGACCCATTAGACACCCCGCAATAAAGATCTCCATAACTTGACACGAATTGAGACATTTGCCTTAATATGTCATATGAAGCAACGACTGAACTTTATAAAGCATAACCTAACTTCTTTATATTGCAATATCTTCAGTTATGGGCTACACAAAACCTTAGACAGGGCATCTGTGAGAATTACAACTTTGTTTTTCTTTTGGAGCATCTCAGAAGTACACCTTGGGTAAAACTAGTTAGAGATCACACGTGAGATGTTATACACAAATCTTGAAGGCATTCATTATGTTCCTATACTACCAACTATTTATATCTATATATGTTGATCACTTGAATTTCAAACTGGGCATCTATTTCTTTTTCTTTCCTGCATGTGGATATCAAAACAAGGCGTGCAAAAAGCAACACCCAAATCATAAATCAAACAACTCATTAAGTTGGGATTTTCTTATACTGTAAGTAAAATGAAATTAAAAAAGAAATTGCAACTTAATTACCATTGCCCTGATGTTGCCTGGCAGAACAGTCCCGTAGATGGGTCATAATAATATCCCAAATTGCTGCTGTAGTAGTACCTGACATGGGGAATTTAATGTTAGATTGAATTCTATGAAAACCCTAAGTGTATATAACAAAATTGTTTTTGTAGTTTCTGTTACCCCATGTCCCTGGAAAAATAAAAAATTGAAAGATAAGAAGTGTTCACAGATAAATTCTAGATAATTATTGCAATTTAACCTCAGCTGTAAGATTTGTGCGAAAACAAGATTTTTTAGCC
This sequence comes from Populus deltoides, assembly GCA_015852605.2. Lineage (NCBI taxonomy): Eukaryota > Viridiplantae > Streptophyta > Magnoliopsida > Malpighiales > Salicaceae > Populus > Populus deltoides. Next base: position 32,519,930 of record CM027570.2, on the reverse strand, counting down.
CAAATAACTAAAATCTGTAATATGATGAATTTGGATATATCAATAGTCAAAAGCAACGAGCACAGAAAGAGATAAAATAATTCGAAAATGCAAAACAAGTCAATTAAAATATGGATTACTGAAGATGTTCTTACTACTTGCAAACATCCATAAAAACAATCAAAATGTCTACCCACAACACTCTTAAAGGGCCTAAAGGGGATAATCTTTCAAAATAAGAAGAGAATCAAATGATAAAGGAACCAGCTGTAGGAAGTAATTTGACACAGCTATACCTAGTCTATCAAAATAAGAATTCTTTTGACAGTTCTACAATATAATATTACTAAGTTCTCACTCCATTGAAACATTCATTTTTAAGAAACCTTGTTTCACTTTTTCTGTATCAGATCAAACTCAAATCTTGTCATTCATTTTCAATATTGATCATGAAACAATGTCAATACATAGAAGACCTTGCTTTATAAGACTTCAGAAGAAATTAACAAACAGGTTAGCTTGAATATTTGGGACAGATACAACAACATTTCATAGAAAGCTTAGAAAGCTGGGTTATGAATTTTGAACTAACACCACACCATATTGTCAGATTGTCTCTCTAACAACAGCGATTATGGAAGACAAATAATAAATGAAGTTGATTGCACAAATTCTTTTCTTCAACTTCAATATTTGAGACAGACAACAGCAATATGCTTCAAAAGCTTGAAAATAAATTTTGAACCCATACCAACACCCAAAAGTCAGGTTATCTATACTACAATAACTAAGGAACATTAGCAAGCAAGAACAAGAAAACATGTTGCAAACGGATCAATGATACACAAAATACTACAAGAAATTTTATTGCAATTTACTTAAAAGCCTGGAGAGAGAGAGAGAGAGGGGGGGGGGAGAGAGAGTACCCAGAAGTCTCATCATAGACATAATCATTTTGCAAGGGTCCAGCTGCAGAACAAGCAATAAAAAGCATTAGAAACAAAAGGTCAAGCATGGGATGCGTAACTATTTCATCTGTACAATTGACTAAGCTATTATTATTTCATCTCAAAACTTCTACAATACTCAGATAATTATAAAAGCTTACTTCCAGAGATGGCATTATGACCATCTGATGATGGTTGACAGGCAGAATTAGACTTGGTGCCAGGGACCAAATTACTAACGTCAGATGATGCAACAGCTATAGCATTGTCCTCATCATCCCCAAACATGTCGTATGCATTACCGTCATTGCCTGAGATTTCTGCAGTAGATACATTTGGGATTGAAGTAACCACATCCATATCAGAGAGCACTGAAGAAGCTGCACCACGATCAGTCACACCAGATGACAAGTCCTTCTCCATGCTAAAATCAGAATCCTCCAGGACATCATTGATGGATGTGCCCTTCCCCCTAGCTAAAGCTAACCTTTCATATCCTTCTAAAGAACATTACAAAAAATAATTATTCAATAAACACATAAAAATAATTTCCACACATTTGCAAAAGCCCATGAAGAGGTGATGAAAGCAAACTTTTGCAGATAGAAGCTTTTCTAAAACTCATCATCCTGAAACCATGACTCGTGACATGTATGGATAACACATTTTTGTGGATGTCAATTCAATTAACCATCTGAAAATATTCAATGACAATCCAATAGGACAGCTCAAATTGTTGCATACTATAACAGATTACATAACCATATCCCAATTCCTCTATTCAAAAGTTGAACTGGAACAGAGTATCACTGGTAACATATATAAGGTAAAAGGAAAATTACCAACCTGCCTCACGCCTGAAAACCTCTTGCTTGTCATAATATACATCTGCATAGTGGATGATTAAATCAGTAAGAGTGGACAAAACAATGGAGCAGGGGGGCACAGCAAACAAAAATGAAGACTGAATGGACATCATAAATACTCTGGTATACTTTTCCCTTCAATGAAACCTTAAGGAAGGGGGGAAAAACACTTAACTGTACTCGCCATGATCCAACAACTTGTTGGCATCTTCAGTTAGCTGGTCAAACAGAAGCTGTGTCTCAGTCGGCATCTTTTCCTTGCTCTTATTTGATCTTCCTTTCAACCTTCTCAAAGCTTGTAAGACCTGTCAACAAAGGGACCCCTCCACTAATCAATTCTTTTCTTTTCTTTTCTTTCTTAGCACTTATTTTTCCACACACCAAACACCAAATAAGTATTTTCAAGTAGTTTACATTAACATAACCAAACATAGGAAAATACTTTTCATCTAAAATATTTCCAAAGACAAATTGTTTTAAAAGAAAAAAATGGAGCCCCAATTCTCAATTTCTCTCTCCTTGACTGCATCATTCAGAAATCCAGTAGTAATAATAAGAAGTTCATAAATTATTTTAATTTAATTCAACTTTAAATTCTCAACATACCAGTTTATCTAGTAATTTTAATCACATAAGATCTATGCCCATTTGGATATCTATTTCCTATTTTACTTGGAATCAATGGGGATTTGGGTGCCTTTATAAATAAAAACAGATTCTATCTAATATTTAGGGCTTTGATAATGGAGTTTTCAGTGATTATGGATCGAGTCCTGCGAAGAATGTGTCCCTCTCTTTTCTCTAAATATTATTCTCTTCCTTTCTTCTTCCAAAATCTTCTTGTTACAATATCCCGGGTTACTACTCACAACGAACAACTCCAATTTCTTCTAAACCAAGCCCCTTATCAACTCTTACTCCTATAAACTCAAACCCCTGACAAAATCCCTAACTCTCTGAATCTCTGGTTCACCACAAGCAAAAACCTTTATGGGATACAAATTCAAAGTTATCCTGCATGAAATTTCTTATTAAAAAACTTACATAACCATCTTGCATTACTCACAAATAGATAATTAACCATATGCAACTCTAAGCCTGGACTTCAGGTTCGATATACTATTGTTTTTAATAATACCATGTCCTTGCACAGCAGTAATCAATGACAGCAGGACACTTATCCATGACATATCAAGTGGAACAACTCTAATACAAATTAAATTATGAAAGAATAAACTACTTCAAAAAGGCTAAAAAAATCAAAGAATCAAGCTTCAATCAATTTTACTGTTTCTCCTGGCTCAAGCAAGTTGGCAATGCGCTTCTTCATTGCTCCAATTTCTTTGGAAGAAAGTTCACGGACATCATCTTTGTCATCATGTTCATTAATTCTAACCATAGAGTTTTTCCCAGCATATCTTGGATCAACTTGAATACTATCCAGCCACGCATCCTGCAAAGAACCCATCCACACACAAAGATTGAAAGCAATGCTTTTGTAGTCTTAAACAACAATGCAGACAGTAAGATAGAGTTTGCTTAACCTTGATTTCATTTTGATTGATATATTCAACAAAATTGCCCTCTGCGTCAAAATAACCTTCTTCTCTCTCTTTCTCGAGATTAAATGGTTCTATCTGAATGCCATCTTCAACAAAGTTCTCATTCTCCTGCGAAAAGAAAAATCCCCTGTCATAGATTAATTGAGAAAGAACCCTAGCCCTAACCCTAACCATACCTCATAAGCGACTTCAGCAGCAGAGGGATCGTTGGTATCTTCACTAAAAATTTGAGCAGTAATTTCATTGCGAAGAATAGCACGTTCCTTGGCAGCGAGACGAGGATCCTTCCTCTCACTTGGACCTTCTTCTCCAGCTTTGCTTCTGTCCACTATTTCATCTCCACTCTTCCCCTTCTTACCTTTAGGAAATCTAACCTTCTTCTGCCTGCAAATTAAAAATAAATAAATAAATCATTACCTTAAGGAAAACTGTATATATGTGTGTGTGTGTGAAGAACCAAACAATAACTTCAGCTCACTTGGATTTTTCAGATTCATTGTCTTCGATTTCTTCAAGGAAAGACCGCTTCCGCTTGCTCTCCATTTTTGCTCAATTTTTTGAGTTGCTCTCGAAAAAATACAGAGAGAAGGGGGATTGAAGGGAAATAGACTTCGCTTGCCGGCAACTGATGGGGCCCTGGCTTGCTCTTGCTCGTGCTCGGAATCGATTCAATCTTTTATCCTTTTTATTTCGTAAATGTGAAAAACAACACGTCTTTTAATTTGCCGGTAGCTGTGCCGGTTTTCGCCGTGGATTTGGCTGAATTTTCTGTATAGTAAAAAACTGGTGTTCCCGCCCCCCGAGCCCAGCATGTCATGCACGGGTTCGCGGGTCGTTTGCTAGGCAGGTTTCGACAATGATTCTTTTACAGATTTACCTACAAAAATCTTGTTACGACTTTTTCTTCCTCTAAATAATAAGGTTTAGTGGACTTCTCGCAACGTCGCCGGCGACGAAAAGTGTTGTTAAAGTATTTTAAAGAAAAGAAAAAATTCATGACTTGATATTATAAAAAAATCAAGAAAAAATATAAACATCAATCTCTAAGATTTTAAATATTTAAGAATGAAAATGAAGAAAAAAAATTAACAAAAATTTTTTTTTTAAATAAATAACTAATAAATTTAGGTGAGATCACTAAAACTCGTGAGCGACATTATACGAACAGGATAACTAAATAGAAAGCAAAACAAAATTTTTCAACCCTCATAAAAGCCTATCTATGAAAATCGCTTGAATTTTTTCAGAACAAGTTTGCTTGAAACTAACATCGAAATGATTTTTGTATTTGGAATAACTTTGAATTCTAAAAATTATCCATAAAAAATAACCAAATCTTCTTTCAAATAATTGAATCCCCAAAGAAAACCCAAATTGAATGCTTGAGGGCATAATTAGGCTGAGGGGCAATAAAAAGACACATAATAAAGTTGACTCCATGATTCCTATTATAAGAAAACACAAAATGTAAGGCAAAGTTGGCGACCTTTAAGATAAAAGTTTGTAGGCAAAGAAATAGGTTGATATCATGTCATTCTTAAAAATCAAGATCACAAGATATGACTTGAATAAATAAGAGCGAAAAAGTTATCAAAACTTATTATAAAGATTCAAACTTCTGAGAAAAAAGAAACTCCATGAAGAAAAGAAGACCAATATTTCTTAGGTAAATACACATACATATTGATCATAATACATTATACTTTGATCTTTGACAAGTGTCTTACCACAAATCACCTTTCGAGCACGCCTTTAGGCACTCATCTTTCATGTAGTGCATTTTCTAACCCTACCTCATTTCGAGTGCACCTTTGAGCCCTTATCCCTCAGATAGTGTGCTTTCTAGCCCTATCTTTTTTTCTTTCAAGTGCGTTTTTTAGCCCTCATCTCTCGAGTAATGTGTTTTCTAACTCTATCTCCTTTCGAGTGCGTCTTTGAGCCCTTATCTCTCGGGTAGTGTGTTTTCTAACCCTGTTTCCTTTCGAGTGCACCTTTGAGCCCTCATCTCTCAGGTAGTGTGTTTTTTAACCCTACCTCCTTTAGAGTGCGCCTTTAACCCTCAACTTGGGTAGTGTGTTTTCTAACCTCACCTTCTTTCGAGTACGCCTTTGAGCCCTCATCTTCCCGGGAAGTGTGTTTTATAACCCTATCTCCTTTCGAGTGCGTCTTTGCTCATCTCTCTGATAGTACATCTTTAAGCCCTATCTGTTTTCCTCTGAGTGCTCTTTCGAGCTCTTATCTCCTAGATAGTGTGCCTTCGAGCCCTATTATGCCGTCCCTTTAAGAAATCTCTAGCCAAATTGAAAAAAATTAAAAGTCGAAAGACCAAATTGAACTTTGGTCAAATCCTTAAATTACAACCCTAAAAAGTCTAAAACAGCGTCGTTTTGAATAGTAAAAAAAGGGACCAAATGTTTTGTTATCTAGGTACTATTCATCATCTTCTTTTTCTTTCCTGAAAAAGCTACTTAGGTGGCTGCTTTTCAGAGGCATTTAATGCTTCATCTTTCAATCAAACCAGACAAACCATACACCACTATGATGACTTGACACATGATCATACCTTGGTATGGTTTTTTTTAGTCGATTAACACCACAACAATCATGACATCGACCCAAAGAGGCTAACTTAAACAGCCTTTAACTGCCAAAATTTGATAGTTTATGATGATCACTTTGAGCCAACAATTAGGATCCTTCCTGTTCGAATCAAGGGCCAAGACTAGTCCCTAAAAGAGATAAAATATCCCTCTTCCAGCCCTATAAAAAGGGGTGGATTCCAAGCATTGAGGGGGAAGAAATCAAGGTGCAAAGTTTGGAAAAACCCAGTCCTTCCCTTAGTTTTTCATCTGCTAGCCTCTTTCTTTTCTCCTCCACCACCACAACTTTAGTTTCTTTAACCACCACCACCTCAGAATCACCATATCCAACAACAATCCAACAACCTTGCAACCTCGTTTCCTAATCGGCATCAGGAGCAACCACCGTGAGCTCCTTCTTTTTCCCCTACACAATAATCTTTGTCAACCTCTTTTCCCAGCAACCAACATAGCCTCCGTGAGCTACTAGCACCTCCATCCTCCTCACACTGAACCACCCAATACAACCACCAACCAATCATCTTCGTGTCAGTTAATCATCTTCATCCCCCTTGTTTTTCTTATTCTTCTACATGTAAACATGCAAAACGTGAATTATAATTCACATTTTATTGTTTACAATACAACTTAGTCATTGAGTTAGGCCAATCATTAAGTTGCGCTAGGCTGGGTTGGGTCCAACCCACTAAAAAAAAAAGAAAGGCTAGATTTGTAGGGTCGTCTGTCGACCCGACCCGGCTAGGTCGAGCCTAGATGGTTGGGCTGGGCCCCAGGCCAATATATTTAATAATAATAAAATAGTATTAAACTATATATAATATTTTTTTCCAAATTTTCAAAATGGCATTTTAAAAATATTTGTGAGGCCCTTGTATGTTTTTCCAATAATTTTGTATAATATTGGGCTATAGACTTACACTGTAAGATACCGATATTAAAAATACTCGGTTTCCTCCGAAACTTTAAAAAAAAATTAAAAATAAAATTTCATTTCAAAAAACATTAAAAAATGCTTTGTTTTTGTGCATACAATCGAATCCTAAAAATTTTCCAAGCATATTTTCATAAAAAAATCATCTTTCTTATATTTTACGATGTAAAATGGATATCATAATCAGTTTATGATTATTCGTTAGGATTTGACCAAAATACCAAAAATCATTCACTAATCATTTTGTTCAATTTATATTTAAAATGTTAGGATTAGTTGTAGATTTTAATATTTGGAGGTATAAAATTACATTCTAAAGTATACCATTAGGTATTAAAGATACAAAGTGCAAAAGAAATGCGATGCTAAAATTTAGACATTAGAATTATTAGGATTTAACTTGATAAGGTAGAGACTTCCTTACGAATGGAGATCTGTCTTGAACCTTAGACAAGACCAATGAACAAATGCGACTTAGAATAACAATCAAACAATAATACAACTTATCTTAGATAGGGTGCACTGGAGTGATGCGTCTTCTCCTTGCACAACCAGTCCCTTACCCAAACTCTCGCAGACCATAGGTCTCCTAGTAACTGTAATACTAGGTGGGGACTCTTGAACCTTATAATTATAATGATTATACCCAAAACTCTTTCCTTTCAACACATCTCAGGAGGCAGACTCGTCATTCTCAATGTCGCGCACCCCCGCAACAATGCATACTAAACTTCACAAACAAACCTACAAATTACTTCAATATATAAAAGAGAAACCGAAAATGTATCTCTTTGCAAAATCTATAATCAATACATGTTAAGCAACATCTCAAGCATTTATGTGCTGCAACTATTAATTATTTGTTTATCTAAATTATTGCCAGAAAATGGAAGTACACAATAAAATAATTTATATCCTTCAAACTTGTTCAAATATTAATGGATTCAACACTCGAAAGAAAAGGAGGTGGTAGGAAAGAAAGGAAATATAAAGACTTGCAAAGCAAAAAAGAAAAAAAACAAACATATGGGAAGAGTATATTTAGAATCTGTTTGTTTTTACATTCCAAAATTGCTTTTGAAAAAAATTATTATTTTTAATTTTTTTTCTTTACTTCAAATTATTTTTTTTTTTTGTGTTTTTGAATTGTTTTGACGTGTTGATATCAAAATGAATTTTAAAAAAACATTATTTCGTTGTATTTCTAAATAAAAAACAACCGCCACTACAATACCAATTAAGTGAAAAACCCCATGAAAGTATAAACACACAATCACAAGTTATCAAAGATTATAAAAACTAATGATAAACTTTAAGTAAAAGAAAATCATTAGAAAACCTATGAATATTGTAGCATTCCACCCAAAAACCTAAATAGAACAGACTCTAATATCTAAGTTAGTTTTTACATTTTAAAAGCACTTTTAAAAAAAATTAATTTTTTAAATTTTTTTCTTTGCTTCAAACTTTAAGTAAGAGAAAACCATTAGAAAACCTAAGAATATTATGGCATTCATCACCCAAAAACCTAAATAGAATAGATTTTAATATCTATTTTAAGATTATTTTTTAAAAAAATAGAAGGAATGATAAAATCATGTAAAGAAGCACAATTATTTGTTTAGTGAGCACCATAATCTTTTCAATGCCATAAAAAACAATGTCAAATACTTAAAAAAAATTATTATGTCCTAACCTATAGAGCAACCAACATCAAACTTAATTACAGATATATCACTATTAAATCTTTGAAACCAATATGTTAAACACTTATAATAGTAATAACATAGTTATCAATGATCTACTTATTTGAATAAAAAAAATATGTCAGCCAAACAACAAAGAACCCATTGAAGAAGCAATTCCATTACAGATAGATGCAGGTTTTCAAAAAAACAAAAAAAAAACTTAAGGATAGTGTTGATCTCATGACATCAAACTTAATTACAGATATATCACTATTAAATCTTTGAAACCAATATGTTAAACACTTATAATAGTAATAACATAGTTATCAATGATCTACTTATTTGAATAAAAAAAATATGTCAGCCAAACAACAAAGAACCCATTGAAGAAGCAATTCCATTACAGATAGATGCAGGTTTTCAAAAAAACAAAAAAAAAACTCAAGGATAGTGTTGATCTCATGCATCAAATTCCTCTTGAGGGAAAATCAACAATAAAGATAAAATCATATCCTTGTCTAAAGCACTAATAATACATGATAAAAAAAAATATCATGTTAACATCAATTCTAATCTTGTCACCTTAGATAACACATAATCTAATTATATATCCAAAAATGAAAACCTAGATGGACTAACAACACAAATATGAAGGCAAACAAACTTCTAAAGAGATTTTCACAAAGAACAAAAAAAAAGAAAAAAAATTATAGTCTTATAGTAGAAATCAATCATCTAAGTAAAGCACGAATAATGATAACAAGCTTGGTGAAGATAGAAGTTAATTAAAAGGGAAAACCAAATACATAGAGACCTAGTTTCGAGACCAAATATTTGTAACAACAGATGACAAAGAATATGACATAAAGGGTTAGAATATAAGAGAAAAGCCATGCATTTCCTATTGAGGAATATAAACCAATGCAACAAGCAATAACACAATAAAAAAACAAAGCATTTACAAAACCTAAAAAAAGGTCAGAAGATTTATTTATAAGAAAGAGGAAACTAGAATCCCAAGAGACCAAAAACCATACATGTTAGTATAATATAATTCATGATAAACCCAAGAATTTTTATTAGCAATCTAACCAAACCATAAATCAAATCAACAATGACTGACACATCTTTTACTTGCCAAGAAATTGCTAGCATTAAATGCATAAACATTACACCCTACAACCATGAAAAATGCTAGCTTAAGATGTCATTAAAAAAATGACGGCATGAATAGGTGGCAAAATGACAATTATTAAGGATAAAACCAAAATCAAATATTAATAAAAAAATATCTCTAGATTACCTATTAATAGAAGGACAAAAAGAAAAAGAAAAGAAAGCCAAAAAAGAAGAAGAATCTGTAAATTGAAAGTCTAAAAAGGATCCACTGAATAATAATATGTGAGTAGATGTGCAATAATTTCATAATTAGTTTTAGGTTTTTGTTATTTTTATTTTTTAATGTTAATTTTTTTCCACTAAGCTATTTTGGTAAAAAAAAAAAAAAACCTCTAGGAAACTTCTAGTAAATGTATAAGAGCATCTACATCCATACTCTTTATATTTTAGCTAAGTTTTTAGCTAAAATAGCTAAAAAGTCATTTTAGCTAACTCTTTAAAAAAATATGATCACATCCATGCTATTTACATTAGATAAGCATTCAAGTATATATTATTCATATACATGCTCCTTATTTTTAGCTAAGAAGGAACTTTGAAATCAATCAAAAAATAAAATAGTTGCTATTGTTGGCTGAAAAAGTTTTTCCAATTCAACTCATTTCCAGTTCTTCCAGTTCTGCCTCTAATTCATCTTGAAAATATCCAACTATTTAGATGCTTTGCCATATGAAAAATTATATGCAATTTAGAGGGATATGCTCTCATAACAAAGTATGATAAAAACATAATTTATCTTTTTTGTAATATATGCATGAAAACTTTTAGAATTTTGTTCATATGCACACAAACAAAAATATATTTTATTATCTTTTTAAATAAGAAATTTTGGATTTTTTTGTATTTTTCTAAAATTTTAAAGAAAAGCATGTATATTTAATATCGGGCCAGTATCTTACAATATAAGTTTGCAGCCCAAATATTAAATGAAATGGTTGAAAAATATGTAAAGGACCCATAAATAATTTTAAGATGATCTCTGGATTTTTTTCAGAAGTTTTGAAAATTATTTGGGGTTTGTTTACCAAAACAAGAAAAACAATTAAAAAAAACTAGTGAAAATTCGCTAGGGAGTATTTGTCAAACACGTCATAAGGATTAAAAAAATGCATCGTTTTCTTTGTAAAATTTTGTACAACTAAACAATGCCTTAAACCTGGAATGGGCTCCGCCCAGCTACGTAGGTTAGGCTTTCTAATCCAAGCCCAAAAGCACGACCCACAAACAAAAAAGAAAGAAAGAAAATCAAAAAGAGTTTTTCATTTGAATCTAAAGCCAAGAACGCCAAGAACTCAGCGACGAAACCCAAAAATCAAATGTGTTTGTGGAATGTGGAAATTTGAATGTCTCTGCCTGATTGCTCTGTGTCTGTGGTGTGGACTGTAGAATGATTTTAGGATGCCATTTCAGTACGATTGAAAGTATTATTTTAGGATGCCATTTTATTAATGGAACGATGGAATGATTTGACGAAAAATTTAATTGTATAGTATATGTACTGAAGCAGATTGAAAGTATTATAATTTTGTGAATTGTTAATTACAATCATAAAAGTTAATTACAATCATAAAATGTTTGGATTGATTAGAGACTGATTTGAGTTGATTTTTGAATTGTTGAACTTATGGCATCTAGAAAAAATTCTTCTGGTAATAGACTTGATATGGGATGGCAATATGGTATAGCTATTGATAAGAATTCTAGAAAAGTTCAGTGTAAGTATTGTCAAAAAATTATCAGTGGAGGTATTTTCGTTTCAAACAGCATTTGGTTTACACTCGTAAGGATGTTGAGTCATGTCAACAAGTTTTAGAAAATGTTAAGCAAATAATTTTGGGTGTTTTGGTGAAAAATCTAGAAGCAACTGAAAAGAAAAGAAAGGCCCATCAATATAGTGGAAATGATGATGATGATGAAATAAAAGAAATTAGCTCCAGGGACAAAGGAAAGAGAGCAGCTAGTGGGAGTGGAAGTACACAAACAACCCTAAATCAATTGCTAAAAAAGGATATTAGAGAAGAAGCATGTTGACAAATTGCAAGGTTTTTCTACATTAGTGCAATTCCATTTAATTGTGTAAAAAACCTTGAGTTTCTAAAGGCACTTGAATTGGTTGTAAAGCATGGCCAGGTTTTAAACCTCCATCTTACCATGATATTAGAGAGAAGTATTTGAAGCAGAAAGAGGATCAAATAATGACATTGCTTGAGGAGTACAAGCTAGAATGGAAAAAAGAAAACAGATTGTTCAATAATGTTTGATGGATGGACAAATAAAAAAAGACATTGTATTTGTAACTTTTTGGTCAATAGTCCTCAAGCGATAATTTTTTTGTCATCGGTGGATACTTCTAATATGTCCAAAACTGCTGATAAGGTATTTGAAATCTTAGATGCCATTGTGGAGAGGATTGGGGAGGAAAATGTTGTCCAAGTAGTCACCGATAATGCTGCAAATTATAAGACAATGGGACAATTATTAATAGAAAAAAGAAAGAGTTTTTTTTGGACACCATGTGTTGCCCATTGTATTGATTTGATATTAGAAGATTTTAAGAAGAAGTTAGAGGTTCATCAAGTAACTATTGCTAAAGGGAGGAGAATCACCTCATATATTTATTCAAGAACTATTCTTATTTCCATGCTAAGGCACTTTACGAAAAGAAGGGATTTGATTAGGCATGCTGCCACTTGATTTGCTACTGCATATTTGACTCTAGGATGTTTGAATTATCATAAAATACAGTTGATAACTATGTTTACTTCCAAACAGTGGAGTTCATGTAGGTTTGCAAGAATAGAAGAAGGGAAACAAATTCATAATTGTGTTTTGGACAACAAGTTTTGACATGATGTCACTGTATGTATTAAGGCAGCGTACCTTTAATTAAAGTTCTTCGGTTAGTAGATTCAGATGAGAAACCAGCTATAAGTTTTATATATAAAGCAATGGATGAAGCAAAAGAGAAGATACAAGTGAATTTTGGTTCTGTGAAAAAAAGGTATATATCTTGTTAATTTTTATTTCAAATGTTGTCATTTATTAATATGAATGTCTTTAGAGATACTTCCAATTGAGATATTTCTACATTGTAATGATATTTTTATTGTTTTTTTATATAGTTATATATCTATATGGAATATTGTTGATGCAAGATGAGAACTTCAACTCCACAGACCCTTACATGCAGCAACTTATTATTTGAATCCTCATTATCATTATAATCCCAATTTTAAGGTTAATGCCAATATTAAAATTGGATTATATCAATGCTTAGAAAGGATGGTGTAATGCAAGTGAAAGGTACAAAATTGACTTCAACTTGAATCATTCAAGGATACAAAAGGGTTGTTTGGCATTGAGGTTGCCAAGACAACAAGAGATTAAAAAAAAAAAAAACTCCAGCTCAATGGTGGGATTTTTATGAGGATGAATGTCCAGAATTACAAACCTTTGCAATCCGAGTTCTAAGCTTGACTTGTATTTCATCTGGATGTGAGCGTAAATGGAGTGCATTTGAAATGGTAAGTTTTTTTATTTTTTTTATTTTAAATGTTGAAATATTTGATAAAAATCTTATAAATTTGAATTGTTTATTTAGGTTCATAGAAAACAAAAAAATTATTTGCACTAGAGAAAAATAAATGACTTGGTATTTGTAATGTGCAATTTGAAATTGAATAATAATCAAGTAAAAAAGCAAGTTGATGATTTTGGTGTAGAAGATGATCTTTCATTTGATGATGATTGGATAACCGAGGGTAGGGGTGAGCAAAAAAACTGGAAAACCGATTAAACCGAGAAAACCGGAAAAAAATAACTGAAAAAACTGAACCGAAAAAAATCGATTAAATTTTTGAAAAAACCGGCCGATTCGGTTCAGTTTCGATTTTATAAGCAAAAACCTAAAAAACCGAACCGAACCAAAACCGACAAAAAACCAGAAAAAAACGAGCCAAACCGAGCCAAAACCGAGAAAACTGAGCCAAAACCGGAAAAACCGAGCCAAACCGGTTTTAACCAGTTCTTGCCCTAAAAAACGAACCGAAACCGGTCGGTTTGACCTAGTTTCGGTTCGGTTTCGGTTTTTTTCAAAAAAAATTCAATTTGGTTACTTTTTTTGATAAAAATCAAACCGAATCGAAAATGATCACCCCTAGCCGAGGGAGAAAAACATTCAAACATTGATTTGCTTGGTGCTATTGACAGTGCAACACGAAGAAAAAATGGTAATGAAGATGAAAGTGATGAAGAAGAAATTCCTAATGATGCTGAAATGGAGAGTCATGGTACTAAAGATGATTTGGAAATTCAAATTGATGATATTGGTGTTGGTACTAGCACTAATGTTTATAATATTGGTATTGGTACTAGTAGTGACACTAATAATCTTCTTGATGCTAATAATATTGATGAACGTCTGAGGAATAATGAGGAAGATGAAGACAATGAAGCTGGTTTTAGTTCACATGACACACCAGCAGATTGTTTGTTTTAAGTTTGTTAATTATTAGCTAATAAAAAGTTATTTAACTTATGTATGAATTTTTATTTGAACTATGTATTTTAAGATACTTGAACTATGTATGAATTTTTATTTGAAGCATGTATTTTCATATGCTTGAACTATGTATGAATTTTTATTTGAAGCATGATTTTTTTAATGTATTTTAAAATTCCTTACGATTTTATGATTTTACGATCCGAGTTTGTTTTGCATTTTCCGTGCAGTGTCAAAATTGCAATTTTAACAACCTTGGTTAGATCATGTCAAAATGCAAAATGGAGAACTAATGCACAATCATGTGTTGAAAAGTAATAACAAGTTCTTATTTTCAACAAATCAAAACCGACAATTATGACCCTTAACCTAGGCATTAAAAAGAACTAAGGATTGATTGATCCAAAACATGTAATAAAAGGAATAAAAAATGGCATAGAACTCTCATACATAGGTCTGAGACTCAACCGAAGCTCACAAGGAAAACAAAAACATCAGATTATGAGGGAACCCAAATTTCAGATGAAGAACACTCAAGAACACAAATCTAGAAGTGCCCAAAAAGCTACAACCCCATAAGAAAAGCATAAAACCATGAAAATGGACCTAAGCATTGCAAATATAGATTAAACATGCTAAATACAATTTGTTTGAACCATCATAAACAACAAGAATCCATAAATGGTAGTAAAATAACCAGCATAACCAATTACCAACAGCCAGCAAAAATTACATCCCTTTATATATAAACATTGGTCTATTAATTGATTCCCCCTTCCCTAACCATAAACATCATGCTTATAGTTCAAGTAAACTTTATAGGCTATCAAAAACAGCTCAAGATCAACTAAAACAACTTCACACTCTAACATATTTTGCATTAAATATATTATTGATTAAACTAAGCCTTAAATCATGCCAAAACAACATTTTAAATTATCATTCATCACTTAATCATAAATTCTAAAGCACAAAATAGACATCAAACAAAACTTAAAAATACATGATGATTCATGACATAACTAAACATTTTAAAAACAAGCATCTTAAAAACAAGCATCTATTACATTTAAATTGACAAATAACTTCAAAGGATGCCTAACAAACATTTTAGGCAGAAATCTAAAAAACAAAATAGAAACGGAAGGAGTGTGCTCATTGAGCTCCTCTCCATCATTAAAGTTAGAGGTATACATTGTGTAATAATATTGTCTCATTTGCTAGGCATTTCTTGCTCCTTCTTCAAGCTTTAGATCTCTGGTATGTTTTCTTCCAATCCTGGACTCATAAACTCTACCTTTCACCTCTTTCCTTCCACTTCTTACTGATACTTTATAGGCTTTTTATTAAGAAACTTTATAGTTTAATTTTCTTTGATCTTTCTCTTTTTCTTTTCTGTTTCTTCTCTCCAAAAACCCTTATCCTTTACTCAAGAGTAAATGCTCTTTTATAACCAAACCAATACCAGAAATTTCAAAACTATGATGATTTTTTGCCAAGAGATTTTTAAGGAAGATTCTTATTCTTTCTCTTTTAAAACCTTTCTTTTTGAAATAGGTGTTGCCTAGTGCCTTTTTGTCCTCATGAAAACCAAAATCATACATGAGAGAATAACTTAGAAGTCTTTTCTATCATGATGAATTTTTCTTTAGTCATAGATGATTGATTTGGGTACTTTGTCAAGATCATTGTGGATATTGTGTCATAAATGTATCATTTATTGACCTAAACCTTGTAGAGGGGATGTAGATATGTCATTAAGAGCAAACCAAATTGAATTTAGAGGTCTAAAACTTCAAATTCATTAATTGAAATGTGAGCTCTTGATCAACTTGAATTTGTTAATGCAAAGACGATTGATCATAGACAAGATGTTGTTAAGTTCATGGAACCGAATGAGGTACAAACATGTGATAATGATAGATAATCCTTGTAGATGAGATGTTTCTAAGTCGAGTAGTGGTTAGAGCCTGTAAGGTGGTTGAAGATGCCACATTCAATCGCTTGAAAGAGACAACTCGATCAACCTTCTCAACTAAATGGGATGATAAAAAGACCAAATGACGTGTCACTTATTTCTTCATTGAAGTCTGAATGATGCGTTGTTGGTTTAAATCCTAAAAATTAGGGTTTTTAAAATAAAATTTTAGGAAAATTTAAGTTTAGTCCTTGTCTTTCCAATTTAAGCATATGAATCCTTAATTGGTCCTAAAACTTCTCAATTTTAGTAATTACACCCTTAGAAACATTGATTTAAATCCTTTAATTTGATTATCTTTTGCCCTTTGTTTTTTGGCTTTAAAATTATGCAATTTCATACTTATCAACCATTAAAATTTTAATTTCTTCAAGTATATCCCTAATTTGATTAATTTCAGTCCTCAAACTTACACACCTTATGCACTTTGGTCTTTGGTTTTGAAATTCTTCAATATGACTCTCAATAAGTCTGTGGTCTTTAAATTTCTTTCAATTTAACTCCTAATTGCACCAATTAAGCCTTTTCAAGTTTAAATTATGTTCCTAATCTTCTAATTTTTGTGAATTGACCAGAATTAGGCCTTCAAACTTGATTTTTCTTCAATTAAGTCCTCGATTGTATTCATAAAACTATTATAAGTTAAATGAAGTCCTTTAACTTAATTAATTATTCCAATTATGGCCAAATTGACTTTTAAACTTAATTTTTCTTTAATTAAGTCTTTAGTTAAGCCAATTAAACCTATTAAAAGTTTAATTAAGTCCTTAATTAATTTTTTTTAATTTTGATTAAGTTGGATTTTAATCTCCACTTTTTTTTGTTAAGTCTTTCTTTAGCTCATCGTGTTAAAATATCTCAGTCTGATTATTTTGGTTTGTTGTAGCTCGAGAGCTTATCTCCTCGTGTCCTGATATTCTCAGGGTGAAACAAGTTTTATAAATTTGCAATTTGGATTGTATAAATCACAAATATCCTTGTATATGTTTCTTAGCTTGAAGTTTACAATTTCCGTGCCAATTCAAATTTTATAACTGCAATATCTTTTATGATTATTTTCACCGATACTTTTTAATAAGTATATAGATAAAGAACAGATAGATTAACAAGTTTGGATTAGAGCTAAGTTTAGGATTATTTAGATAAAAAAAAATTATAAATAAATATACTACAAGATCATATATGTGATTAGCATTTGAATTTCAGAAAGATAGTCTGCTTTGAATACCAACCAATAGGTACAAGAAAAGATATGTTTCACTATCCAAATTTATTTTGTTTCCATATGTTAATTAATGCATCCTGGTTTAAATGTTATTGTAATTCATGGACTTTTCTTATGATCGATACAAAATTAACACCATAAAGTTTAAGAATTAAAAAAAAAAGCCATATCTAAATATCAAAGTTTTAATTTCTCGTACTTCTATGGCTACCAACCTCTATTTCTGCAAACTCTTTATTTTTTTCTTTAATTTCTAAGCCCACAAGTCATAAAAAATGAAAAACAAAAAGGACCCCTAAAATTTTCAAAGAAACCCCATAAAATATTAGCTTCCAATGAACTAAGATTCTAATCTACTTGTCTTAGAAATCCACAAAATCCTAGTTACACAGTTTTGTGTATGCAAGTTGTTACTGATTTAGCTCACGAGCTTGATAATATCCATCATTGTTTAGGTTTGAACTAGATAACTGGCTCGCACTACTCTACGAGACGAGTTACTTTTTTATCAACATAAAAAAATATTCATGTGATATTAACATTTTAAAATGAGTAAAAAAAATCTAAAATTTTGTTAATTGAAAGAGGTCGCACGTATATCAGGGTAGTGACCCGAAAAGCACATAAAGAAATCATGAATCGAGCATAAAAGGGTTGAAGGAAAATATCATAAATCATAATAATAAAGATCAAATTTAAAACATCAAAACATAATAAAAAAATTGAACATACAGAATTTTTCAACGTGTTTTTTTACATAAACAAAATCCTAGATGTGAAACAAAAAACTTATGTACGCATCTAACTAAACAAATCAATAACCATTATGTAAATAAATAAAGAAATAACAACAATAAAAAAAACAAAACTAAAAAAACTAAGAGACAAGTGTAGATCAAAATATTTAATATCGCAAAACAGGTAATTTACCTAATTTTGTTTAATGAATTTATTAATCAAAATAAATTTGTAATATAAAGTGACATACACATTAAATTTATTAAATACAATAAAAGAAAAAAAATATTATGTAAGGTTGCCCATATTAAAAATCTTATGAAAAAAACCAATATTTATTTTTTAAAAATTAATATATATAGAATTTTAAAAAAAATCACAAATGAAACATTTCAACATATTTAAAAATTAAATATACTCAATATCATTAAAAAATAACCACAATCTAAAAAAGTCTAAATAAGCAAAAAAAATTAAAACAAAAACAAAAAAAATTATTGTACAAAATACATAGAAAATAAGGCATTAATAAAAAATATTCAAAATTAAAAAAAGAACGAATTAAGGCAGGTGCTATTGAGCCTGACAAGCTAGGCCCATCAAGCAACGACCCACGTTGAGCTTGCTAGGTCAAGCCCAAGCACACGTGCCTTTATTTTTTTAAAAAAAGTTACTAAGGAGGTGGAGCCCCAATCATCTTGTATCAGTAGACGACGTGTCATCTCAAAATCCCTAGAATCTAAGCTTTGTGGTGGTTGGAAAAACAGGCCCAGAGTTTGTTTTATAAACAAACCTATTTTTGGCCTAAAACACCTAGAAAACACTCTAGGAACCTTGTTAAACCAATCTATGACCTTTAAAAACACAAAAACCTGACACAAAATCCAAAATCAACCTGAAATCCAAAATCTTCTCAAGCTCAGATTTGTTTTTTTAGACACTTTCAAGGTAAAAAAAACATCTCATCTCAACTTTCCTCATCATATGGAACTATTTAACACAAAAATCAACTATTTTGGTGGTTATAATCATCACCAACGTGTCCACTTTCTCTATTTATGTTGAAATTCAGTGACTCCCTCTCTTTCCCTTTCCTTCCACAAAAAAAAAGACTCAAAAATTAGAAAAATAAAGTTTGGTACAAAAATTAATTTTATAAAAATTAAAGGGACTGATTATCTAATAGCTAAAAACTATAGGGAAGTAAAATGAGCTTTTATAATAAATTTCAAATTCACCATCTATTCTACCCGTATTTTCACTTCAGTTCCCGTCTTTTAATTTAACCATTCCTTTTAAAAAAAATATGTAATTGAGTGTTGATTTGAGTTAAAAAAGATTAAATAATGCAAAATAAAAATTAGAAGATCTAAACAAAAATTAAAAAAAATACTATTTCAATCAATAATCATAATATTACGAGGAGATGTGCATTAACGCCAAAAACTAATCTCTTTTAGTATAATGTACAATTCATTATATCAAAGTTCTAAGTATTTTAGTTAGGGAAGATTCTTTAAATACCAAGATTTGAAACAAAAAGAATGAAAGAAATAGAATATATGAAATAGAGTCTTAGTTGAGTTTTATTCTTTCCTAATTTCCATCATTCCCTTCCCTCTCATTGCCATCATCTTCATCAAATGCTCGTAAAATCACCAGCACGAGAAACCACCATGATCACTCATGCAATTAAAATTTCAAACAGATTAAAAAAACCCACTTAAGAAAATAATTGATCAAATAGAATCGATCAGATTGAGTGATAAAATCAGTGCAAGAAAACTCTAATTGAGAAAATAGTAAAGTAAGTTCTGAGGGTTCTTAGACCCCGTTTGGTAATGCGACAGTGGCAGCGGTTGAAAGCAAATATTAAAAATCAGTGTTTGGTTATTATAAACCACACTTTTTTTCACATGGGTCCCACCTAAAAACTGAGGTCGAAACTCAGTTTATGAGAAGCAAGTTTTATCTGCTTCTCCCGAATTCTTCTCCTGCGTTCTTCTCCTGTGGAGAGTAAACTCTCCACTGTTCACTTAAGTGCACAGTGTAGAGTTCCTCCACTGTTCACGTGAACAGTGGAGATTGGACTCGGTTCAAAGCTATAAAAATACATTGAACTAGGTCCGATCCAGTAAAAAAAAATATTTATTTTTAATTGTGTTTTATTCAAAAAACTAGTGTTTCACATTATTCAATAACACAATATAAATTAGAAGGAGATCGCTTGATGATGTAATATTTATAGAATTTGGTCGCAATCCCAATTTTATTTCTGATAATATTTTACCTGATGTTGTTGCGTACTTACGAAACCAATGCAACTGTAGTCTTTTATACGTGATGTTGTCGGATGTATTTCATACGTGATGGAATTGTAGATAGTTTAATAGAACAATAAATAATATTTTATATTAAGTATTATTCATTTCATAATGTAATAACAGTCGTTAAATATATAATATTTAAATTAAAAACTATTAATATATATATATATATTTAAAATTATTTTATAATCTTAATTTCAAAAGCATTTTTAACCAAACACATTAAACTATTTTTTTTTTCAACCTTAATTTTAACCACAGTTTTAACCAAACACCTATTTTTTCAAACCAACCTCAACTAAAAGTACTTTTTATAAAACAACTTTTTTCAAATCACAACCACAACAGCTACCACAATACCAAGCACACTCTTAATAAAAAAAAAAAAAAAAAAAACATTTTGAAATCAGAGACGAAGAAACCACTATTTGAAACCAGAGACGGAGAACCGTCGGCTCTTTTTTTTCTTTCCCTGTGTACTCTGCGACAAAGTGACGTCAGTGGGCATGACCACGTGCAAGGCATAAATATTCGGGGCGAAGGATTGGTCCCAGACATGTGTCGAGGGATTAGAAGGTGAGAGCTACGTGGACCAATGGGATGGTAGAAAGTGATTGGATCTCATCCCTTGCTCTCGTCCACGAATTCTTGCTTTCTGTTTTGATATCTGTTACGCTTCCTTGTTTTGATCTCCTACCCACGTGTCAGAACGTGCCTCACCCAGCAAAATTAAAAAATATTAACCACTAAAAAAATTCAAAATTTGTTTTTGTACCAAAAAGAAAAGAGAGAGAGAGAGTGTGCGGTCTGTTGTAGAATACTAGAAAAGAAGAAGAAAAATTGTGTAGAAACTTCTGGAAATCAGTGGCTGCGATTCGATTAGGGTTAACGTCTTGCAGTAAAGGCGGAGGAGGAAGATTTCGCTTACTTGGATTCTTTTTAGGTGAGGTTTAGTCCGCGAGATCCGGTTTGGTCTGTGGTTTATGGCTTGTTTGGTTGCTGAGAATTTGTGAGAAACGAAGAGTAACAGTCCAATTATTATGCTTGTTTTAGATTTAAGATTTATTTATTTTTGAATTTTGATATTTTTTATTGTAGTAATTAAAAAAGAGTTGAGAAATTCCTCTGGTATGTTTATATATTGGATTCAGAAAGAAAAGATTTGCGTGTAGTTGAGTAACCAGTAAAGCAAGACTAATCCCTGATTAATTCTCTGCCACAAACTGGCTAGGTTAATGGTATTTCTGTAAGTATTTAACTCTAATTTGTTGAGTTCTGGTTTGAAACAGATGCGTGAAGAATCTAGTTCTCTTCTGATCCGAATACACAGAAATTGACTGTTAGTTTTTCTTTTCTTTTTGGAGGGGGCATTAACTTTCAACGAAGAACATGACATCATATAAAGAAATTGTGTGTGGCCTCAATGGTGGGTAGGTGATTGTGGAGGAATGTCAGATTTGTGCATGTATGAGGTAGGGATTCTTTTGAGGTTAATTTGTTTTTCCAAATAGTATAGTTTTGTGATGCCTTTATGTGTGTTTGTGGTATTTGATCATTCTTGTATGTTGTTTCAGGTTAAGCCTATTATGCGAAAAATAAAAAAATATTCAACTATTCAGTTTTAGAACAACAATTGGTTAGGACGGATTTGTCTGCATTTAGTAATCTATTAACGTACTCAGAATCACAGTCTTTCTGGCTTTCTTGGGACTTTTTTTTTGGCCTGAAATATTGAGTGAAAACATACCCTTTGCAACCACTGACAGCTATTCATTTATTTTGGCGGTTTGAAATTTATTTGCAGCAATCATATTATCCTTACCGTAGAGTTTCTAAATTCCATTAATTTTGTGAAGAAGCTCTCATATTGGGATCAAGACCAATCATCTCACTCACTTTTTATTGGGTCAATACTCCTGATAATATGCACGTCTTCTCTGGCCAATAAATAATTAAATGCAGCGCAATCTTCAGTTTTTGTTCTTGTCTCATCCCAAATTATTAACTTCCATTTTCTATGTGTTTTTATCGTGTTTCTCATGAAGATACTGATGGCTACAGTGTGTTTCTAATAATCTATGGCAGCTTGAAGATAATCTGTGGGATGAATTCAGTGTGAGTGATGATCACACAGTACCTCATCCTGGTCATGAATATGGAGATCGCTTTGTAGCTCAGGGCATCAAGCAAAAGAAACCTGAAAGTAAGATAATTAATGTTGCGAATAATGAAGATGATTCACTTACCTGTAGCACTCAGGAAGAGGAGGAAGCTAGCTTACCTACTCTGGTAAAGAAGGATACAATGTTAGAAAAGGATTCGTGGTCTAACACACCTGATGGTGTGTTTCCTACCTCACGAGATAGTGGCGCAATCAAAGATTTTATAACAATAAGATCTGAAGAAACAAGCATGTCCAGTCATTGTTTAAAAAATGGGAATATTGATTCAGTTGGCAGTGAGTTCTGTGCCAGTGATCCTACATCAGATGAAAAGTGTTCCGCAGTTGATAATAACCTGTATAGTTATCCACTCAGTCACATTTCAAAGACAGACAATGATCTCAGCTTCTTTGATAATGACCGTGAAGACAAAGAAAGCAGTGATCCCTTATATTACGGGTGGCCTGATGATATAGGAAATTTTGAGGATGTTGATAGGATGTTTAGGTAGTCCAACCCTTCCCCTTCTATATCATCATCATCATCATCATCATCATCATCATCATCATCTCTACTTTTGAAAATTCACACTACTAGTGGAATTATTTGCAATCTCTATAATTAAATATATTCATTTTATGAGTGATACAGTTTTGTATGATCTATTTGAGTACACACACGCGCGAGCATGTAAATATGCATAAGAGTTGATGTATACATCTGTATGTATTTGCACACAAAGACACATGTACTCTTGCATGATATCTATAGGTTTATCTTGCAGAAGTTGTGATTCAACATTTGGGTTGGGGAGTCTGAGCAATGAAGATGACTTGTGCTGGTTTTCATCTTCTGATTTCACTGAAAGATCTGATGATGCGTTGAATCTGGGTTCCAAGTTCTTAAATTCTGAGGCAAGTGCATTGGATAGTGTATCAGAACATCCTGAAGCTTCACAACTAAGCAGTGATGACCCTTCAGTCTACGATTCCAACAAGAAAAGCATTTTCACAGATGACAAAATAAGCTCCAGGACTTCCAGTGCTGTTGACCATTCTTCTCTTGGTTACTTAACATATCTGAATGGGTCAGAGACAAAATCTGCAAGTATGGATGACTTGGTACTCAAGGAAAAGGTTGGTGAAGTCTTCATGTTTTCGAACAATATCTTCTTTTCAATTCTGTTTAGATTAGCCGATATCACCTGATCTGAACTTGTTTGGGATGGAGGCTTATTTAAGATTGAGGTGGGGAGTTTGACTTGCATGTGTAGAATTGTTAGTTTTGATGGAGACTTTAGTTGAGTAAGAGTTCAATTTCAACATTTCACCTCCCATCACCATTGCAAAAGTGTTTGGGGGATAATATATTTAAAGGGCAACTCATTAAATATCCTTTTCTTTTCACTAATTAAAATATCTTCTGCACTGAAGGGAAAAATAGTCATTTCTGTTGATTTAGAGTTGCTATTCAGATTCCCTATTGTTCCCTGGTGGGTTGGGGGGAGGGGGGAGCGCTTCCATAAGCATTTTAGTTGATTGCCAGGTTACGTATTTATATGTATATGTGAATTCATTGCTTTGTTGATTGTGTGGTTGCATGACAGATGAATTGGAACAAAAGGCAGGCAAGGCACAACAACCGATTTGGAGGAAGGAGAAAAGACAGTGATATTGAAAATGGTTCTTTTCCTCTCAAGGTTAACATGAAGCATTTCGCAGATACAAAGCATTCATCTGGAGACTCATCCCATCAAGTTTTACCTCTTCCAGGCATCCAGCAGCATAAACAAATAATAGGATCCAATTCCTTAAATTACATGCAGACACATATTCCATTGATACACATCGACTACAGTCATTCTTCAGATCAAATTTCGACCTGTCCAACTCAATCCAGTGTTAAATCTGAAAACAATGGCTACCCATCTCCTTCTCCAAAGGAGTCTTCCCATGCATCAAATCATATACGGTCCATTGAGAGCGCTAATGGTCCTGACTTTGAGGCTCCTGCTATAACAACAAATGAGAATGAGGAAAATCTGTATCATTGCCAGGAACCATCATCTGTTAGGAATCTCAAACCTGCAAACATGGTAGGCCCAGCAGAATTTTATGGTCCAGTTTCAGCTAAGAAGGTAGCCCGTCAGTCTGAATATGATATCAAAGGAGTTGGCACAGGGATTCCAGCAGAACTAGACACTTCAAATGCACAGGAGAGCTCTTGCACGAGTTCTGTGTTGGATGGAATTTCACTAGAAGCAACTAGTTTTCGCCAACTTCAACAAGTCATGGAACAGGTGTGGTAGTTTATAAAACTTTGGTTATTTGCATTATATGATTGATATAATAAAAACTGAATCTTCATAGCATTAGAAGAACCTATGTATGTGTGCATTTTTCTGTAAGTGCTCTGAATGATTTTGCATGATTTTGTTTAAAATATTATGAAATATGAAAACTTGGTTCACAAAATGCAGCATAACCTTGCAATTTTAAAATAGCAGCATAAACTATTAATGTCAATTTTCGACATGCTCTCTCTCTTGTCAGTCCATGGTGTAAATCGGTTTCATTCAAAGCCTCCAAAGGTTTATATTCAGAGTGAAAAAAGGGTAGTGCTTGTGCAACAACTATTACAGAGTGACAAAATACCAATAAAAAGCATTGCATAGTCTTCAGCTATTATGTATGGCTATACGGGAAGCCAATGGGAAAATGTTGACTGACCTTTAGATAATATAAGAGATGGTCAGTAACATACTTCTTTTAATGATATGGAATTTTCTAGTTTGTGCTGTTATTATGGTCAAATTATGATTGTTGTTTATATATCTGCAAATGTGTATGTATGCATGGGATCTGAGCATTTGACATGATAAAAAAAAGGCTTCTAGATATTTCTCTTGGTGATGATCATTCTCTGCACATAAAAACTCTGCACGAGCAGTATCCTGCCATTATTATTATTATAATAAAGTTAATATTGTGGGATATAGTGATCTGAACCTGCTTGAATTCAGTTGGATATTAGGACAAAACTATGTATAAGGGATAGCCTGTATCGCTTAGCTAGAAGCGCTGAGCAAAGGCATAATCATAGGAATGGAAGTGGTGGCAAGAGAGATGGTGGAGACAGAAGTGGGGCATTGATGGCTGAAGAAGCTGACAAGTATGGTCACGCCTTTCTCTCTTTTATTTTCTCCATTGTTTACTTTCTTTCTTTTTCTTATTTGTGCAGTACTTCTTAAGTTAAGATGCATGTTATTGTTTATTGATTGTAGTTATTCTTGTTATGATCGAGTAATCACAATCTGTGTGTGAGGGTGTGTTTCCGGGGGCATGCGTGCTTTTGCCGGGTACTAACTAGTTAGAATTGCCTAGCTTAGATTCTACGTGTGTTTACATGTGCTGGTTTGAATATGAATTGCATAATTTTCATGCCTTTCATTCATTCTTTGAAGTGGAAATAACCTATGTTATCATGTCATGTTCCTTGATATAACATGGGTTAAGCATTGGTGAAGCGACTACTATTTGTTTCATGATAAGGTTGCTGGGTTTTTTGTAGAGTTCTTTAAACGATACCATAGTTTATCCCAAACCCCCTTGCATGGTACTTTCCCAAACATTGGTCTAGTGGGCTAAAGTTCCACTGTGCTCCTTCATGTGGCAAGGATTTGACTCGGGCAGTTGAGCTCAACATTAAGCTTGAGTTTATTTTTTTTTCCAGCAAGAAGTGAAAGTAACCAACAAGTAGGCCCCGCATAGAGGGCATGGATGGTATGTATGCTTTAGCTGGTTTGAATATGAATTACATAATTTTCATGCCTTTCATTCATTCTTTGAAGTGGAAATAACCTATGTTATTATGTCATGTTCCTTTATATAACCTGGGTTAAACATTGATGAAGCAATTAATATTTGTTTCATGATAAGGTTGCTGGGATTATTTTAGAGTTCTTTAAACGATGCCGTAGTTTATCCCAAACTCTCTTGCTTGGTATTTTCTCAAACATTGGTCTAGTCGGCTAAAGTTCCTCTGTGCTACTTCATGTGGCAAGAATTTGACTCAGGTAGTTGAGCTCAACATTAAGCTTGATATTGCACCTCTATGTGGGGCCTACTTGTTGGTTACTTTCACTTCTTGTTGAAAAAAAAAAAACTCCTTCTCATCTCCTTTTATGTCCAATTTGATTGATATCTACTTAGGCTAGACACCTATTCAAGGTTAATTTATATCCAAGAACTTCAGGCTTGTCGTGGTTTGTATTTGCTGTTGTCTTAAGCCTATAAGCGTGCTTATTTTTAAAAGGGGAGCGATGCAGTACAGAGTGATTTATTTAGATATCCTAGACTGACTTGATTTGTTCAGTATATGTTTTTTTTTCTCTGTCTGTGTGATCACATGTCTGCTTATGTTTGTGTGTAACTTCTATTATGATTATGGGTTGTTAGGCAATCATCAATCTTGTTGCATCTCCTGTTTAAAGGTGATTATATAATATCTGTGAATATAGGCCTGTAGACCCAGCTATGTAAAATCATTTACATTTATGTCATTTCTTGTCTCTTATTTTTTTTCCTTGTCATAACTTATATCGTCTAATCCATTTATTCTGTGTCCAAAAATGGCAGCGAATGACCCAACACATTGAAATTTAATTTAATAAATTATGTAAAGAAGTTACCCTAATATATATGCTGTATTTGGAGGACAAGTCAATTACCATTAAGTGTTCAACAACTAGTGATCGGTGAGGAATACTCTTAAAGGAAAATGATATGATGATCGATGGGATTTTGATGGGTCCATTGCGGTGAAATGTGATTAATGCCATCTCTCCTTGGTGGTTCCAAACATTGATATTGTAGTCACATAAGGAATATCTCATGTAGTAGATGATGGATCAATGAGATAGAGGGTTTATTTGAAAGATTTAGCTAATTGAGATTTGAGACTTTATCGCAAGCAATATAAGGGTTCGGAGGTTGTTCTGCGTTTGCACAGTTCAAGGCTTCCTCCCACAAAGCCGCACCGAAGCCAAGCATTTCATGGCACTCTTATTGGGTTGTGTGGAGAATTCTTGAATTCTTACTTCTCAATCTTATTTCAGAATATATTCCTGATGATATACAACATCTACAAATCTATATTAGGAAGGCTATTAACTACACATAAATAGGTGTTATTATCTGGACCTGATTTATGGGAAAGAAAATCTGGCTTTCTATATTTATTTCCTATAAATTAGGTTCAGATCAGATTCAAATCTGCTTTAATTTCTTCAGAATCTTCAACACTCCCCCTTAAGCTGGATGGAAGAGATTCTTCATTCCCAGCTTGTCTAAGATACCTTTAAATGAAGGATTCTGCACACCTTTAGTAAGTATATCAGCTAGTTGTTCCCCAGTAGGCACATAAGGTATGCAAATCAGTCCACTCTCTATTTTTTCTTTGATGAAGTGTCTGTCCACTTCCACATGTTTAGTTCTATCATGTTGTACTGGATTGTGTGCTATTCCAATGGCAGACTTATTGTCACAGTACAATCTCATTGGTTCTTCCCATTTGATTCTTAAATCTTCTAGGATAATCTTTATCCATATTAACTCACAAATTCCAAGTGCCATTGATTTGAATTCTGCTTCTGCACTTGATCTTGAAACATTTTGTTTTTTGCTTCTCCATGTCACAAGATTTCCTCGCAGCAGAGTACAATAACCTGATGTTGACCTTCTATCTGTTAAGTCACCAGCATAATCAGCATCTGTGTAGCATTCAAGTTTCAGATTCTCTTGTTTTTTATACAAGATTCCTTTTCCAGAGGTAGACTTTAAGTATTTAAGAAGTCTATAAACTGCTTGTAGGTGTGAATCTTTCGGGTTATGCATGAATTGGCTCACCACACTCACTGCATAGGCAATGTCTGGACAAGTGTGGGCTAAGTAGATTAGCTTACCAACTAGCCTTTGGTATTGTCCCTTGTCAGTTGTGACTCCTTCCTCATCATTGTCAAGTCTGTGCTTTAGGTCAATAAGTGTCTCACATGGTTTACAGTCTACCATTTTTGTCTCTTTTAGAAGGTCCAGAATATATTTCTGTTGAGAGATAAAAATCCCTTTTGTTGAATGTGCTACTTCTATGCCAAGAAAATATTTCAGCTTCCCCAGCTCTTTGATTTCAAATTCTGCAGAAAGTCTTTTTCTCAATATATCCCTTTCTACAAGATCATCACTTGTTATTATAATATCATCAACATAAAAAATTAGAATCGCAACTCCCCCTGAAATGGAGTGTTTTATGAACAAAGTATGATCTCCTTGACTTTGTCGATATCCCATTGACACCATGGCTTGTGTGAACCTTTCAAACCAGGCTCTAGGTGACTGTTTTAGTTCATAGAGAGCCTTCTTTAGTCTGCAGACCTGGTTGGGAAGTAGAGAGTGACTGAACCCTGGTGGTGGATCCATAACACCTCTTCTTCCAACTCCCCATGTAATAAAACATTCTTTACATCATATTATTGCATACCCCATCCAAGATTAGCAGATAGAGAAAACAAAATTCGAATGGTGTTCATCTTAGCAACTGGAGCAAATGTTTCTTGATAGTCTATCCCAAAAGTTTGTGTATATCCTTTTGCAACTAGCCTGGCTTTATATCTTTTAAGGCTGCCATCAGCTTTATATTTCAGAGTATAGACCCATTTACACCCTACTGGTTTCTTCTCTTTTGGTAACTCAACTATTTCCCATGTTTGATTCCTCTCTAGAGCATTCATCTCTTCTCTCATGGCAGTTTTCCATTTCTCATTACTTAGAGCCTCATGCAAGGTTTTTGGGATAGGTATGGTGTTTATTTTTTAGAGAAAGGTTCTGTGTGATGGTGAAAACTTTTCAAATGACAAAGTTAGCTATAGGATATAAGGGATTCTTAGTGCATTCTCTTATCCCTTTTCTGATTGCAATTGGCTGATCAAGATCATTAGTATTAAGAATAGATAAGGATGGATGAGAAGTTTCATTACCTCGCTCTGGTTCAGATTCTTGGGCTTGCATGAGATTTTGAACAGGCTGTACCCTTCTTCTATATACCTGAAGAGGTCGGTCAGTAGTAGTAGTTTCACCCTGCAGAATTTCTCTTGTGAGGTTTGGAGACTTGGTGGTGAATTCAAAGATGATTGCTGCCGAGATGGGATTTGGAAGGAAAAAATGTCAAAAACATTTGTATTCTTATCTTCTGTGTTTGTGTTGTCCTCCTGAAGAAAGATTGGTTTTCATTAAAAGTGACACCTTTTGACACAAGAAATCGTTTTGAAGGTGGATGATAACATTTGTAACCCTTTTGTGTGACAGAATACCCTATGAAAACACTCTTAAGAGCTCTAGCATCAAGTTTGTCTCGGTGATGTTTATGAATGTGAACATAGGTGACACTCAAAAATTCTTGGGGGAATTTTAGAATAAAAATTATTCTTTGGAAAAAATTCTGATAAATAGTTTAAAGGACTTTTGAAACCAATAACTCTTGAAGGTATTCTATTTATCAAATAAGTAGATGTTAAAACAGCTTCTCCCCAATAGTGTTTTGGAACTTGATGTTGAAAAAGTAAAGCTTGAGTAGTTTCGAGAAGATGTCTGTTTTTTCTTTCGGCTAACCCATTTTGTTGAGGAGTAGTAACACAAGATGATTGATGAATAATCCCTTCCTTTTCAAAGTATGGTGATAGGATCTTATTAAAGTAGTCCCTAGCATTATCAATTCTAATCCCCTTAATGCTAACCCCAAATTGATTTTTTATCATTTTTGTAAAGTTTGGAAAGATGTGACTTACATCAGCTTTTCTTTTAAGAAGATAAACCCAAGTCATTCGGGTACAATCATCAATAAATGTTACAAATCCCTTTGCTCCTGAAATATTAGGAACATTATATGGACCTTATATGTCAGAATGAATTATATGGAATGGAGACAGATCTTGAATCACTTATAGGAAAAGACACTCTATGATGCTTCGCAAACTCACAAATTTCACAATGAAATTGTTCCACATTAAGATTTTTAAATAAGGATGGAAACATGTGACTAAGAGTCTTAAATGAAAGGTGTCCTAAACTACGATGATGGTTCCAAACATCATCTTTATTAGAATTGACTGAAATAAATGATAAAGGGTGAGAGTTACTACTACTGCCTTGCATTCCAAGCATGTACAGCCCATCCTTGACTCTAACCTGCCCAATCATCTTCCTCGT
The DNA here is from genome assembly GCA_015852605.2 of Populus deltoides. Lineage (NCBI taxonomy): Eukaryota > Viridiplantae > Streptophyta > Magnoliopsida > Malpighiales > Salicaceae > Populus > Populus deltoides. The sequence goes on along the minus strand of CM027570.2, from coordinate 32,488,989 downwards.
AGCTAGGTCCTGAAATATGCAGTGATCAAGGAAGAAAGTTACACTACAATTTATTTCTTTGATTAGTTTTCGAATGGATAACAGATTTGCAGTAAGGTTAGGGACATGTAGCACTTGTTTAAGGTTCAATGAGTGATTAAGAGGGATTGTTCCCTGTCCTGCTACTGTGACTAGAGATCCATCAAAGAATCGTGATTTTCTTACTGCTAGGACAAGGCTAATATGATTTGAATGAACCTGCAGAATGAGTCATATGGTCTGTTGCACCTGAGTCTATGACCCAGATGCTGGAATGGTCCTTGTTTGAGGCACTAAATGCATGAGAAATTAGAATTTTACCATTTTTAGCAAGAGAGCATGACCCAGATGGTTTCTCCATGGTGTTGAGTAGGGTCTTTAGGCGCTCAATCTCTTCTTTGTTGATTCCCACCACTACTAGGATGCTGGATTCATGGACTGTCTCTTCTGAATTTGTTAAATGTGCATGTCCTTTTGACTGATTCCATTTGTATCCTCCTTACGCCCCATCCTTGGTGGTTTTCTATGGAGTTTCCAGCAAGTCTCCTTTGTATGACCTGTCTTCTTGCAATAGTTACAAAACAAATCATCTTTAGGGAATTTTTTTTCCTTCAATCTTCCCAACTTCTGCACCATTCATGGCATTACCCATGTTTCTGCTATTAGTTATCAACATAGCAGATCCTTCAGTATTTGCTGCATCCAGCATCACAGTTCTCCTTCCTTCTTCAGCCTTTATTACTGAGAATACCTCATTGAGTGAGGGTAGAGATTCCTTTCCAAGTATTTGGACTCGCATTTGAGCAAATTCTATGTTGAGTCCTGCAAGAAATTCAAAGATCCTTTCTCTTTCTACATAGTTCTTTAAAATCACAGCATCATCACTACACTGCATCTTAAAATCCTAATAATAGTCCAACTCCAACCAGAAACTTTTCATAGTATTGTAATATTCAATAACCATCATATTACCTTGTTTGGTCATTGACAGCTTCGTCTTAATCTTATAGATTAACGCAGCATCCTTTACTTTAGAGTAGGTCTGTCTGACTGCATCCCATATGTCTTTTGTTGTAACTAGAAACATATAAGGCCCACAGACTTCTGGCATAATAGAGTTCCATAGCCATAACATAATCATGGAGTCATCTTCATCCCAAAGTGTAAACTTTGGGTCTTCTGTACTAGGAGGATTGTCCATCAAATGATTAATCTTTCTCTTTCCTTTGAGAAAGGTTTTTACTATCTATGACCACTTCAGATAGTTTCTTCCATTCAGTTGGTAGGATGACTGTAAATTCTGGAATTCACCTGATATTTGGGTTTCTTTTGTAGTGTTTTCAGACATGTTTTTTCAAATCTGGACAGGTCTGCTACTAGGATTGTCAGGACAGATTGGAAGATAAGAGAAGAAATTCTGGATCTAGAGAGAGATAGGTTCAGAAAAGAAAAAAAAGAATAGGCTCGGTTTAGTGCTCTGATACCATGTGGAGAATTCTTGAATTCTTACTTCTCAATCTTATTTCAGAATATATTGCTGATTATATACAACATCTACAAATCTATATTAGAAAGGCTATTAACTACACATAAATAGATGTTATTATTTGGACCTGATTTATGAGAAAGAAAATCTGGCTTTTTATATTCATTTCCCATAAATCAGGTTCAGATCAGATTCAAATCTGCCTTGATTTCTTTAGAATCTTCAACAGGTTGGAATTGGGTGTTGACCTAGGTAATTATGTACGAAGGCTAGAGAATTGATACCTTTGAGTGAATGTTGTTTGAAGAGAGTTATTCACTTGTAAACGAGGGTGTTGTTTTACTTGGAACTATTATGGTTCAGCTAGATAAACAGATTGAAGAGAATGCATAACTGAGTAGATTATCCCTCAGATGCATTTTCTTAATCTCAAATATCAATGCTGTTTCCTTTTGTTTTCTGGATTTGAGTAATTATTCTGAAATTATTACTCTTTTAGTGTTTGAAGGGATCCTTTGGGTGTGTTGGGTTTTAGCCAAGGCATACATTGATTTAGATTTCAAATTTCACCAGTGTGCCTCAAGTATCAGAATTGAAAGGAGTTTTATTGTTGAGCCTTTGGAGAATGAGGGTGATGGTAGGCATCTAAAGAATTCTGTATTTCTGAGGGTTAATGCCAGGACAAGAAGATGGAGGAGTTGCAAAGCTTGTTAGTGCTTCCATGGTGCCAGCCATTGGAACTGAAATGTTTTTTGGGATGTTGCAAAGTTGCAGTAAATCTTTTGTGAAATCGATATCATAGATAGAAGGCAGAGTTAAGATGACAAGGAACTTTGAGCTTATCAAATCTTACAAAAGATTTATACATAAATGATTGTTTAAATAAAAATTTGGGTTGGAATTGGGTGAGGTCTTTTGGGATGTTAACATGTTTGTTAAACAAATGTAAGAGAAAATTTTGAACTTATCAGATCTTAGAAAAGATTGAGAAAACTGGAGTTTCCTTGATCTTTAAAAAACTCTACTTTGATGAAACAAGACAAACCATCACCTGGACAATGTATTGAAGAATCTTTTATTACAACTGAAATGGGTATGGGAGATGATGAGGGCTTTATGTGCTGATAGGATTACATTTGATGTGTTGGGAGATTTCCACGTTCATGAGATGGTTATAGCAGCAAGTAGGATGGCTTGTAAAGGACACAAGGGTCTTGTTTGGAAAGCAAACTATTTTGTTGAATAAAAGTAAAAAATGAGTCAAAAAAGATCTCATCAATATGGTAAAGAATACATGAAAGAATACACGGTACTTGCTCAGGGTATCCATAGAGTTAGAGGGTCTGATTGTAAAAGAAAAACTTTGAAATACTCACATCTTCAAGACATCATTTTTAGAGAGAAATTTATATTGGACAGTATAGAAGAACTACTAAAAGAGAAATGCACATGGCATGAGAATAACCCGTTCTCGTAAGAGCAAAAGAGAACAAAACAATGTTAAAAAAACTTTCTAATTCTGTATGTTTGCTAAGGATATTATAGTAAAAGCATCAGTACATAACACCATAAAGATGTGAGAAAAACTATTTTGTCCTATTTTAAAGGGAGGAAAGTTGTTTGTCCTGGAAGATTCTAGTGTTTCCTTCATTCCGAATGGTCCAAATCATAGAAAATATGGCACACTTCTATGGCACCTTCCCCTGTTTGATCTCCAAAATCCCATTTGCATGCAAGAGTAGGTCTTCTGGAGAATTAGCGAAAATCTCACATAACATGTTTATTCAATTTTAGAGATTTTATAATTGGCAAAAAAGTAGGTTCGCCTAGCATTATTATGTTGAAAAGACTTGTTCGTTGATAGGCACTAGCATCTTTTACTGTTCTCAATATATGAAAAGATTGGGTGATGCATGGGGATGAACATGCAATGAAAATGGTTGCTTTAGTTGCATTACGTTAACCCAAAAAAATATTTGGGATGAGAGGGAGAATATTATCAGAAACCAAATCAATTTATTTGATAATTAAATTTGTGATTGTAATGGCGCACTGAAATGAGTAGTATTTAGTGCGTTTGATCTCAGATATCTTGCTTTGCCAGCTCTATGAGATACAATTAGGAAGGCTCCCATTGAAGGTATAGAAGAATATTAAAGTTTTGGAAGAATTTTTCAAAACAGTTGGAGAACAAAGGGGAAATGTTACCTGAGTAATTTGCTAGTTTCACTTGTAAAAGGCCTTTATGCTATTGGCTAGAGCTCAAATTCTTGCTCTTTTAGTGGTTATTATTTTTGTGTATTTTAATGGTTTTCCTCATCCAGGACCGGATTAATGGATATGGAAACTGATACCAATCCAATAGATCGATCAATAGCGCATTTGCTGTTTCACAGGCCATCAGACCCATCTTTGATGCCTGCTATTGATGCCTCGTCTCTCAAGTCTCACACCGTGGTAAGTTTTCACACATCTACTTAACATTTAGTATTTCATTTTGTATTGCTGTGTAAATTGTAACCTTACACTGGAAGTAAATCGACAGATTAGCAGCTTGCCGGTGATGACCAAGGAACATTGGCAGGAGGAAACTGCCACTGGTGCGGATGGAAGTCTGTTGATGAGTAATGACAAACAGTAAGTTAGCATTAACACAAGTGCATTCATAGTAAAAGGCGTTCTATTTTCAAATCACCACAGTTCTTCATGTGTAATAGCATTGGTTGAGGCACTGCCGGACATACTTCTTAAGGTTTGGTTCCATGTTTTAGATCTGATAATTCCTCTGATGTATAATGTAATTTTTGTTGATGTTTGTCACTGTAGCAGTTATCATGACATGGTACATATTTGCTGAGATTTTTTTGTTTATTGGTTCCATCATGTCACTAACCATCTGGTTCGTGGAATCTATTTCAAATTCCTACATGATTGCATGAGTTTGGTTCCATCGTATCACTAACCATCTGGTTCGTGGAATCTATTTCAAATTCCTACATGATTGTATGAGTTTGTCTTCAACTTTTGAAATCTGTAGGCATTAGGGTAAATAATTGCTTTCAGAATCTACTGAGAAACTTAGAAAAGGAAGGGGTCACTGCCTAGAGGTTTGGTTGGCATTCGAATACTGGGATTTAATATATATATATATATATTCAGCGAGTAGGATTTGATGTTTGTTTGATATTAATATGCTTTTGAAAATGACAACTATTTTAAAGTGAGCTATGTTTGGTTAATATATGTTTTGTTCAAAGCAAAGCATGTGTCACTTTGAAAGATTTAAAGGAAAACGGTGTCATTTTACAAGGAGACTGCTTTAGTTTTTTAAAGAAATCAGCCAGGGTATTTTATGCTTTTAAATAACACAGCTACAGTTAGAGATCGAATATATGATTAATCCTTAAAAACATATAAAAAAATTGTTCAAAGTTGTTTATATTAAATTACTCTGATTAAAATAACATAAAATGAATAATATGTTTGTTGTGATTGTAACACTTCTCTTTAAATGCCATGAATATTCCAGTAAAAAAAAAAAATCTAAAATCTAAAATTGGCTTTTCACTAAAGTAAAACCCTAATTTACTCCTTTTATTTGGTTACAAAGAAACCAATAGATCTGGTAGATTGGAATGTTGATCTTAGATCGTGTTTGGAACTTAAATATATTTAATTAAAGAAATAAAGATAGAAATGTATGAATAAATATGTTTATAGGATAGTTTTGGATTGAATTTTTATTCTTTTATAAAATATAGATGACAGAGTACATATCTTGCCTATTTCAATATTCTTCATCTTTTTCTCTTTCTTTTTCTTTTTTTTTTTTAATCCAGAAACAATAATAAAATGTTTACCTTCGGTTCCATAATTAGCTCATTCAACATCAACTCCACAATCCCACAGAGATGGTCAGGTCAGAATGTATACATATGGGCTGTAAATTGTCATATGATCTCTCTCTCTCTCTCTCTCTCTCTCTGGATTGCTTCAGCTTGAGTCAGCACTTCTCCATCTGGGGAAACGTTGCCGTCTGGTATGTATTTTTGGTGATGTGTGGTCCAGTCTAACAATGAGTATCTACGTCATTAATTATGGTTTTTTAGTTACACATTATAAAATACTCTAAAATACGTGGGTTTTTTTACTATAGCAACAGTTTTTTTTTTCTTTTGGTTTTGGTTTTTTTTACATGTTTTTTTATTCAAAATTGATTTCTTTTCCTTTTTTAAAAAAAAATTTTTGTTTCAAAATTATCTTTGCTAATTTTTTTAAATATTGAACTGGTTGAAAATTTAACTATATAGTTTTTTTTTAAACATTGTGAATTGCTATAATATTCTCATACATTGTTTTTTTTTTATGATTTCTTTATTTTTTTTTTTTCAAAATGGTCTTTGTAGATTTTATTTTTTTATATTAAGTTGGTTGAGAATTTAGCTTTATAGTTTTTTTTAAAGAAAACAATATGGATTGCTACAGTGTTTTCCCTTCATAGTTTTTGTTTTGCTGCAGTTTTTCCCCATATATTTTTTAAAAAAATTATCTTTATCGAATTTATTTTTGCAATATTGAGCCGGCTGATAATTTAGCTTTAGCTTTTCCCATATGTTTTTATTTTTCTTTTTTTCTAAAATTGTCATTTTTTACATATTTTCTTTCCTTTTGTTTTGTTTTTTCAGAATTATTTTTGTTGATTTTATTTCTTTACTACTGAGCTGATTGAAAATTTAGTTTTTTTTTTCTTTAAAATATTGTAGCTTTCCTCATGTGTTTTTTTTTGCTTTTGTTTCCTTCTTTGTATATTTTTTTTTCATTTCTTTTACCCAAAATTGATTTCTTTTTTTTTAGATAGCTTTTGTCGGTTTTTTTTTATATATATTGAGCTGGTTGAGAGATTAGCTTTGTAGTTTTTTTTAAAAAAAAAAATACTATGGATTACTACAGTGTTTTCCTTACATGGTTTTTGTTTGGCTACAGTGTTTCCCCCACATGTTTTTTTTTTAAATTATCTTTGTTAAATTTATTTTTTCAATATTGAGTTGGTTGAGAATTTAGCTTTCTTCACTTTTTTTTTCATTTTTTTAAATTTTCCCCACGTTTTTTCATTATAATTATAATTATAATTATTATGTTGTATTATATTATATAACCGTTTTTTCTTTTGTTTTTTCTTTTTATTTTTTTTAATGAATTTTTTTTGTTTGATTTAGTTTGTTAATGTTAAATTTTTTTTATTTAGTTATCAGATTTTCATGATACGAATCTCGGGCTTGATATGTTAACCTGATTTGACGAGTTATTTTTTTCATTTAGTTTAATTTGTTAAAGTTAATTTTTTTTCTATTTAATTATCAGACTTTCATACTTTTATGACACGTATCCTGGGCTTGATGGGTTAACTTGGTTTGATGGGTTAACCCGGTTAATTCTAGGTAAACCCGTCATTTTTTTTTCTATTTAGTTATCAAACTTTCATGATGCAAATCTCAGGTTTTACGGGATAACCTGATTTAAAAGGTTGACCCAATTAATTCAATGTTTTTTTTCTTTTTCTTCATTAGTTTTTTCTTTCCTGTTGATTTTTTTCTTTGTTTTTTTTAATTAATCTATTTAATTATCACACTTTATGACACGACCTTATAGCCAGACCCACATTCAGTATTCTTAGGTCCGGTGTTACAGCCAGACTCACTTAAACTTGGGTCATGCAAGTTTAATTTTATTATTAATATTATAAATATTACTCTTAAGTCAGACGTTGCAGTCAAACCCAAGATTTTTGGGCATAACTTTGCAGAAAAACCCAAGATTTTTAAATTTTTATTTTTTAAAATATTTTTTATGCAAAAAAAAATGACATGCGGTATCGCGCGGGTATCAAAGCTAGTCTTATCTAGGACTTGAGGTTGATAACTTAGTATTCTGGTGATGTGGGGTCCAGAATGTACATTCATTATCTAGGCTTGAGGTGGTTAAGATGGGGTTATTGTGCTTCCCTATAATGTTAAGTTGATCCTTGATTTGACATAATATAATCTAATTTTATTAATTAAAAATAATTGAGATTTTTTTAAGATTAAATTTGATAATGAAACAAAAAAAAAATTTTCTTTCAAATTTTTTTTACTATTCATGAGGCATGCTTTTTAAAATTTTGGTCCTTAGAGTTTTCATGTTTTTATTTTTGCTCCCTTTGTTGTTTGGATTTTTAATTTTTGTTCAAAAACTTTATTTTATTCATTTTTAGTCCCTAAATCTAAGAGAGGAGAGTAACATAGAAAAATGAGAAACAAGATAAAGTTATTGGTTGATCACTTACCAACAATAAAAAAAAAAAACAAGATTTTGGTGTATCATTTAGAAGATTTTTTATCATTTATCTTACTGTAATAAGTAGATCGAGCCAGAGATTAGGCTTCAAGTTTTTTATTATTATTCAAATGATTTTTTTTTATGGATTAAAGGTGATTTAAGGTTAGAAATGAGTTTATTAATGTCTCTAAGATGTTTTTTTAGGCATTTTCAAGAAACAAAAGGTTGAAAATGATTTTTTTGAGTTCTAGAAGTCAGACGTTAAGTTTTTTATCAACTTTTTAGTGGCTAGAATGTGGAGCAGCTGATGATGCTTGTTTTTTTTTTGAAAAAAAATTGGGTATCCAATATGTCTTGTCGTAACGTGCATGACATCGAATGACATATTTTCCTCTTAGGTTGTAGAGGTTTCGAGTATGTTGGGATTAATAATAAATTTATGATTTTGAAAGCTTCAAGAGTTGCCGTTTAATATTTTGATCACTAGAAAATCTATCAGTCTATAAAAGTTTGGGTAAGAGAACTAATTATGCACGAAAAAAATATATCACTCTTAATACACCCTACCTATGTAAGTTGCATTATTGATTGTTTTTTTTAGGTTATATTTTTTTTTCTTAGTATGTTTAAGGTTCAAGAAAGATTCTTCTCAATAAAAAGGTTCTTATCTCTGTGGGCGCAAGACATAATCACTGTTAATAAGAAGGTCACTGCTTTATCAAGCTAAAATCTAACATTTCTAAGGCCCAAATTTTAATAATGTATTTATTTTTATTTTGTATTTTTAATACCCGATGATCTACTTTACAGTGTGATTTTATGCCCCCAAATATTAAAGTCTACAATTAATTCTCAACATTTTATTTTTTCAATTCATTTAATTTAAAATCAGAATATGCATTACATTATAAAATTTATACTCCAAATATCAATTAAATAAATTGATTTTTATATATATACTTTTTATTTAAGCCAGTCCTCGTGGCTTTAATAAACAAGTTATTAAATACAATATGCATGAAAAAACAATTGTGATTTTTTAGCATGCTAAAATATACAAATATGATTTTTTTAGGGACTTAGCCACATGCAACAAAATTATTTAAATGTATTTTTTTTAAAAAAAATTTGTTGTTTTTTTGGAAGGAAATTTATTTATTTAATATAAAATAATGTATTATATACGAATCATAATTCTAAATATTATATAGGAAAGGATAAAAAAATATATATGAAACTCAAAATTAGTTGCAAAATAATTTAACTTAATCAAGATTTCAAGCTTGAAATCAAGACATTCAACGTCATTTATCAACTCAAAATTTCATGATCCACACAACACCAATAATCTAAACTTACGCTATTTGTTATTACGATTCAATTTTCTATTTTGAATTTGCTAGCTCATCAACTATTCTAAAAATTCGCAATCAAAGGAGCACAAAAAAGGAGGAGGAGGAGGAACAAGATTATGACTGACTCATTTAAATACATTTCATGTATCATTCTCAATCGAAGTCATCATGTTACTTCCAAACCCAGCTCATGAAGCATATAATCATTCATACAAGAATATTCCATAACAACAAGTTGGAAGTTCATGCTTTGAGGTGGTGTTATCATTCATACTCCTGTTACTGATCACGATTACATCAAAGGCTGCTCACGGCTACTGGAACCTACCACCGGTCGACCGATTTAATTTTTGTTGGCAATCGGTTGACTGGTTGGAGTTTGCTGCTGTTGATTAGGGAGAACCACCTCTACTGCTTCCAGCTTGGAATGAGTTCTACTGTTGCGGCTGGGATACAAGTATCTCTGGTGCTGCTGTGGCAAGGAGGAAGAATATTGGTGCTGTGATTGAGAAGAAAAGCCTCTGTTGTTTTTTTTGGTTGAATCTTATATTGTTGTTCATAATGCTGCTGTTGCAAAGTTGAGGAAAAAGCTGCTGCTGTGAGGAGAAGCAAACTCTGTTGCTGAGAGAGAGAGCTACTGGTGAAGAAATCTTTGTTGCTCACGTTGCTGAAAAGATGAGAGATGTTGACTGTTGAAGAGCAGTTTCCACTGCTAGTGATAATTGAAGTTGCAGACATGATTGAGGAAAACAGTCTTTGTTGCTGCTCACATTACTGAAACAAGTAATTGTTAGTCCGAGAGACTGTAAGGGAATTGCTCACAGTGGCTGAGAAGAGATGCTAGTGATGGTTGAAGGTTGAAGGCTGATACTGAGGATACCAAGGCTAAGCTCTTGCTGCACTCGGTGGAGTCAGCTGCTGATGAAGCTAGTCACGGTGGTAGCTTGTTGTGGATGCTTTGGAAGGAGATATCACTGGGACTGTTGTGGGGGTTGTGATGATTTGAGGGCTATTTATAGGTTTATTTCAGGCTGGAAAGATTAAAGAGCAAGGCTGTTACAGTCTTGGCTGAGAGATAGTATTTATGGCAGTGTTCATCTCCCTTTCCTCCACTGCTTGGGTTAGGGTTTGTGGGGTTTCTATGGGGGAAACATGGTGGTTCTAGGGCTTCTAAATTTATGTGATCTCGACTATTGATGTTGAAAAATAGATTTATCATTCATTGAAAAAAAAAAAAAGTTGTCCTGCTCTGCAACTGGAAAATAGAGAACATAAGGTTGTTTTTACAGGTGGAGTAGTGTTGGATAGCGTTTTTGAAAGAGAATTTAAAGGTGTTTTTAGTATAATTAGAGGTGGAATTATAGTTAGATGAAATACAAGTATCAGGATATAAGTTGTAATAAGATATGTGTGGTGTGGTGAAGAGCTGAGGAAGAAATTAGGGCTGAAAATTGTTATTTGGACGGTTTTTTTTTTTTTTGTTTTAATGAAAAGAATACAATCAATAATGAAATTATAGTATTTTTTAATTTGATGCCTGAACTTTTAAACTTTGCAATGGAAGCCCCAGTTAACTTTCTTTAATTACCCCCTAAATTTCTATGTTTTTTACAAATTGGTTTCTAGTCTCGAAACTCTTCAATTTAATCTTAAATCAACCTTTAATCTTTAAATGTTTTTTAATTGAACCCCTGTTTTCATCAATGTGGCCTTTCCAAGCTCTAATTGTCTTCCTAATCTTTCAATCATTGTGAATTGGTTTGAATTAGACCTCCAAACTTATTTTTTTTCAATTAATTCTTTAATTAAGTCAATTAAACCCATCAAAAGTTTAATTAAGTCATTGAACTTAATTAATTCTTCTTATTTTAGCCCAATTGACTTTCTAAAATAATTTTTCTTTTAATTAAGCACTTGATTAAATCATTTAGGCTCATCAAAAATTTGATTAAGTCCTTGAACTTAATTATTTTGCAAGCTTTCCCTAATATTCAATATCTTTCTTTAATTTGATCCTAAATTCTTAGTGTTTTCTTCAATTAGACCCTTCATTGTTGCATTTGGGCTCCTAACATTAGCTACTCGGTTCAATATGATCCATCAACCTTCGATTAACTCCCCCTTGTTTGTTTTTCATTATTTATTTTTTGGATAATTTTAGGGAACCTAAAATTAGATTATGACAGTTGTCCCTTTTTTTACAATGCTTACGACAGAAAGTCTCATATGAGACTTTAAATAATAAATTGTAAAGAAAAAAAATAAAAAGATATGGATTTACCAAATCAAGAAGTCGTTAATTCTTCTCAAAATGATAGGATATTCAAAGATATCTCAAAGAATGACAGATCTAATAAAAACATCAAAAAGGAAGTCTCAAAGGTGCATTGTCTGAAAGGTAAAGGCTTAAAGGCGCACTTAGAAGAAAGTAATGTCAAAAACACTATTTAAAATAGATAAGGCTCAAAGCCATGCTATCTAGAAGGCGAGGGCTCAAAGGTGCACTTGGAAGCAAATAATGCCAAAAGCATTATGTAAAAGAGATAAAACTTAAAGACGCGCTATCTAAAAGACAAGGGCTCGAATCCGCACTTACAAGCAAATAATGCTAAAAGCATTATGTAAAAGAGATAAAGCTTAAAGACACGCTATCTAAAAGGCAAGGGCTCGAATCCGCACTTATAAGCAAATAATGCTAAAAACATTATGTAAAAAGATAGGGATCAAATGTGCATTATCTAGAAGGCGAGGGATAAAAAACGCACTCAGAAAAAAATAGTGTCAAAATCACTATGTAAAAGAGATAAGGCTCAAAGATGTGTCATTTAGAAAGTAAGGGCTTAAAGACGCACTTGGAAGGAAACAATGTCAAAATCACTATGTAAAAGAGATAAGGCTCAAAGATGTGTCATTTAGAAAGTAAGGGCTTAAAGACGCACTTGGAAGGAAACAATGTCAAAATCACTATGTAAAATAGATAGGGCTTAAAAGCGCGCTATCTAGAAGGCAGGGGTTCAAAGATGTACTCAGATTCAAATAGTGCTAAAATCACTATGTAAAAAAGATAAGGCTCAAAGGCACACTATCTAGAAGGCGAGGGCGCAAAGGTGTACTCAGAAGAAAATAATACCAAAAGCACTATGTAAAATAGATAGGGCTCAAAGGCACACTATCTAGAAGACGAAGGCTCAACAGTGCACTTCGAAGCAAATAGTGCCAAAAGCACTATGTAAAAGATATATGGTTCAAAAGCGCGCTATCTGGAAGGCGATGACTTAAAGATGCACTTAGAAAAAAATAGTACCAAAAGCAAGTATGTAAAAGAGATAGGGCTTAAAGACGCGTTATCTAAAAGGCAAGGGCTTACATGCACACTCGGAAGGTGCCAAAAGTAGTGTGAAAAAGAGATAGGGCTAAAAAACACATTATCTAGAAGACAATGGCTTAAAGGTGCACTCAAAAGAAAATAGAACTAAAACACTATGTAAAGGAGTTAAATATAGAAATTTTCTTATGACAGAGTTGAATTTAAAATTCCTGATGATAAGGTTAAACTCTTTGATGTTTCTTGATTATAGGAATGACATTTGTCCTTCCTAATGAAAAGGTTGGACTTCCTAATTGTAGGGTTGAAGTTTTGGTGAAAAATATATTTTTCATGAATAGCTTATGTCCGATGACCTGCCTTTTATGAAGGGGACCATTTTCTAATTTTTATTTGGATTATATATGCTAGACTTTTAGTTATCCGTTGGAGCCTTGTTGGTATCATATTTTACTAAACCCTTGTTGAGTTGTTAATTGTTGGGAGTCTTGCTGAGCTCAAATACTTCTTGAGTCTCTTTTGTTGGAGTCTTGTTGGCCTCTTTTTTTATAAAGAACTTGCTAGGTTTTTAATCACATGAGCCTTGCTAGGCTAAGTTCCACTGATACAAACCAAAGACACAGTAAGGATACAAATCTCTTCTTCAAAGTGGAGTCGGCTGAAGTAATCCTAACACTTTACACAAATGTTCCCACCCAGCTTAAGGCAAAAATAAAACCAATGCAGCAACCGATGGAGGTATGTTTGCACGACACATTTTTTGTTAGAAATTGACCAACACTACAACTTCTTGGAAGTATCATACAATGGAAAGGTCCTGATATAATTGAGTACACTACTTCATCAATCACCACTTATTGCAGAATAAACTACAATGATTACACATTTTTCCTTAATGATCCTTGGTCCTAACACGACTGTTAACAGTGGCTTCAAAAGAGTCATTCTCTAAATTAGGCTAATCAAACTGCTGCCTAAGTTACATCTTTGTATCACTTTTCCAAGTAGTATGAGATGACTGGCACTTCATCCTCTTACTTTTTTCCTTGTCTTTGATAGCAGATCCCTTCTTCTTGGATTCGTTGCTAGTGTCATTGGGTGGGCAATCACCACAAATAGGACAGACCATTCCACATGCACTAGAGAATGTCTTGGGTACTCCGCATTGCAGGCACACCCATAATCAGGTAAACAAATGTTAACAAAAAGAAATTAATTGGCAAACAAGGCCATAGCCAAACAGAAACAAAAAAGAATGATGTGTATGGCATATGTTTAAGCTCGTTCTGTAGAGGCTTCTGGTTTTATTTATTCTGCAGTCTGTTAGTTCAAAATCCTTTTCTTTTCCCCTGGCCTGACAACAACCCAAGATCCACTAGTCCTTTTCTTTTCCCCTGGATATTGAATGTGATTACACAAACACATGTTGTGGATTTAGTCTAGAGAAATGTAAAGGGTTCCAACCAGACAAAGAAAAGGAGTTGGTTGACTACCTTAATAGAAAAAACACAGAAAGGAGGTAAATGAAGGTCAGGTTATGTTTCAAGTTGTAGTGCAAACACCATATGATAATTAACCAAAGCAAAGTAGTTTTACTTTCAAGATAGCAGTTGATTGCCAACAATAGAAATCCCCATTTATCATACATATTTAAACCATCAATTTATATCCTCAGCTCGAGGTGGTGCAACAGAGAGAACAAACTATAAAATTGTGTCATAGCTTAAATTCATGTTGCAAAAGATGTGAGGATATACCTCAATAGCTCTGCAGCATCTTCTGCACTAGGATTGGTAGCAGTTAGCACACGCTTTCCTCCCTCCTCTATAGTGCTTGGAACTGATGATGGAGGTTCATGGGCCACGATATCACTCCTCACTCGCTCATGAATTCCAACAAGTAGAGGTTTGACCTCCACTACAGCTCCTACATTGCGTACAACACAAAAAAAAAATTATACCTTCCCTGTAGAACAACATTAGCTCTAATCAAATAAATGGTTAATCAAAATAAACAATCATCAAGCTGTTGGTAATTGGTAAAAACATGAAATCAAAAATGTCATGGAATAAAAAGACGCGTATAATAGCTTCACTACGATCAAAATGGGAGGGGAACTTAATCATGGCAGGCATGATGGAGTAACAGAGAGCGCACTCTTAAAATGTCATATTAACTGTTGGTATAATTTCAAAGTAATATGATTTCAGTTATATGCGATTCCATCATAGTGAGATTTGGTAATTGAGATGGTCATTGTGCTTTGAGCCTCTTAATAGTTTCCCCGCAAAATTATGTGGACGACATAGATGGTTAAAGAAGGTAGGCTTGGTTTTTGACTATCAGTGTGAGATTTCCTTTATTAAATTTAGGAAGCAAATCAAGCTTGACTGTTGAACACTGTAGAGCATTAAGATAAAGAGCTAGAAAGATTAAAACCAAGTTTCAAGCTTAAACGCTTGTAACAGAACTAGCTTAAAAGAACTCCATAAGTGAAACATCCTGACGAAACTCTCTGATAAACTAAGCCCTTGACAAAACCAAAATGCAGCTTTTATGCTGACAATAAATTGTCCAAAAAGATAAGTAGGGTACCAAAAAGATAATCAATCCTCTATCCCTCTTTCCTTTTCATTATTGTGGAGAAGGCATTCAACTTGCTACTTGTGATCTAATGAGAAATACACGGAGCAAGTGAAAAGCATTTGAAATGGGAATATCAATAATTTACTAGAAGGCTTCTTCTTTTCCTTCCGTTGATTATTGTTATTTCTCCATATCTTTTAGTGCTTCCTTTGCTGATGCGGATTATAATCAGCTCCAACACCATACTCTTCCACAAAGTGACTAAGAAACTAGGGCGACCCTAAAATCTCCAAAGAAAGAAAGAAAGAAAGAACCTAAACCTCTCTGTCTTGATATTATCCAAAAAAAAAACTTAAGAAGAGAAGATAACCCACTTGGGAGAAAACTTACAAAGCAGAAGGAAGAAGGGAGGAGGAGAAGGATCCATTCGAGGGTGCTTTGTATGAAATCTTCAAACGGCTGATGGAATGCCCTTCTTCTTCTGACAACTTTCGGTAATCTTCTTCTTCTACATCTTCTCGTCAAACGGCTGTGGGATTTTGAGATTGTTTGAAAGTGCAATTGTGATTAATTTTTAAAATATTTTTTATTTAAAAATATATTAAAATAATATATTTTTATTTTAAAAAAATTATTTTTGATGTCAGTGTATCAAAATGATCTAAAAATATATTAATTTGAAACTAAAAAAAATTAATTTTTCCAAAAACACTTTTGAAACACAAAAACAGTAGAGCCTACTTGTGCTTCTTTCCTTGATTTCTTTTTTCTTTATTTAGAGTTGGCAATAAGAATTTATTTCTTCTAAATATAAGGAGCTTTAGTATTAATTAGGAGTGTTCAAAAAACCAGTATATCTATATTATTTACATTATTTGATTTGATATAATCCATTAAAGTTGGATAATATGAATATTATAAATGATAGTGAGTTAAGAATCTAAGACATGAATATTGTTGGTCATATGGTCGGTCGAAATTTTTAAAACCTAATCAACTTGACTCAACTCGTATACTCTATACTCCTTTTATCTTTATATTTGATAGATTATAGATTGAATATTTATTTTTATTTTATTTAGAAATGTTTTATTTTTAAATTTTTTGTTAATGAGCTTTCTATTAAATTTCTTTAACATAACAAAAAAGAGTTTGTTTCGTTGTTGAATTGGAGGAAAATATAATTAGAATTCAATGGTAGTGCAATAAATGAAAATAAACCTAATATTAGGGGTGCCATGATACTGATAGTCCATGTTATAGGTTTGTCTTTAAATGTGGGTCCATTAAAATTAGCAATATAAGCTCAACTTGTGTATATTTGTAATATTTATATATAAAAAAATTAGCTTAACTCGATATATCTAACTCATTCAGGTCCAAAAAAAATAAATAGACTGGGTTTATAATTTATAAAATATCGAAAATTGAATTTGATATAATTTTAAGCCCAAACTCAACAATATCCATGAATATCTCTAATCTTGATTAACTCGTCAATTAATATATAAATAATTATCACTATTAAATAACAATTAATATATAAATCATTTGTTTTTAAAAAATAACTGTTATAACACTCTTGACCACCTTTGAATCCCATAATTGACATATTTTGAATAATAAATCAGTCAAATACTCTAACCAACAACATTTTTTTTATTATAATACATGTAAACAAAAAGAGCCTAACTTTTTTTATATTATTTTGATCGTTACGGATCCAAAGTATTGAACCAACTAAGAGTGTGAAATCTTGGATTCAAAATAAAAAGAATATAAATTATTTCGCTAATTTACAATTTGTCAAATTTATTTTATTTTGTGGGGTTCGACCCGTATTATGCATCATAATTGCTTATGAATGGTAAATACAATTTATAATTAAAAAAATAAATAAAGAGAAAAAAATCATTTTTAATTAACCAAGAATCAATAAGAACTTTTTACTTAATTCATCAATTAACAAGTTATAAATTTATTTTTTTCTATCTTAACAATAAAATAAAAATATCCTTCAAATAGCGTTTACATTCCATAACTTTAAAGGATTCAATAAGAATTCTTAGGGCAAATTATTTATTTTTATTTTGTTTTGTTTTTTTTAATTATAATATTTAAATGATAACTAGTAAAATATAGCTTTATCTCACTAAAACAAATGTCACATCATTAAATAATTAAAAGCCATGCAACATCATTGAAAAAAAAAATACTTTTCTCTTTATTTATTTAAAAAAGATATAAGTTTTTTTATTTGCATAAAAAGAAGAAACAACCATCAATGAATTAGATTTTGGTGCAAAACTTTAATAAAAGAATGGGTTTTGATTAATTTAGTATTTTTTTTTGTACAAAGAACGAAAGACCAAGAATTGACATCAATATTGTAATTTTTTTGGTGAGTTTTCTTATTGATAAATAAAAGAAGTGAATCAGGAGTTGGATTTACAAAGTTGGATAGAAAATTACAACCAAAAATTTTCATCTACTTTAATTTTTTTTTTAGATTTTTAATTTTTTAATTAAGCTTGATTAAATAGTGTGATAATTTGTGTTGGTGAAATTCAAAATCCAAATGACATAAAGAAAGATTGTGTGTGTGTTTTTTCAACATTTTCTGTCTCTTTTGAAAGAGATGAACAAAGAGTAGTTAATGTTTTCTTAATGATACGATATGATATGATATGATATTGTATTTTATTATTTAATGATGTGGCACTATTTTAGTGGGAACAAGATGTAATTTATAGGATTTTAATATTTACACCTTGAGTATTATTTTTTTTAATTTTCGTGGCATTTTTTTTCTATCTAGTTTAAGAAATCAAATATCGAGATTGGTGATTTTATTTTTCTATTATTTTATAAACCTCTATAATGATTATATAATTATTTATTGAGACATTGGGCTAATATAAATAAAGTTGTTTAACTTATATTTCAACCATTATTATTAAATTCAGCATGACCTAGCAGGCCAACCCATGACTTAGTGCTTGCCTGTCCTCTGGCTCGAAATGGATGTAAAAAAAGTTAACCCAAAGTTGACTTGGGCTGGCCTGGTCAAAACTCGATAAAAAAACCTGATTGTATTTTTGTTTTCAAAATCATATTGTTTTGAGCTTTTTCAAATCTTTTTTTATCGATTAGTTAATGTATGATGTTGAATAACAGTGGTTGAAAAAGGTCATAAAACATGACATGCTCATGCAAAAAAGGATAGAAAGGTTTCCTATCGAGGAAGTGACGTTCAGAAACTCATGATAAAAGACATACAAAGACAGACTATATAATTAATCCATCGAATGACAGTAATAAACTAGTATAGGAAAGTTGAAAGATTATCTTGTTGTTGACAAATATGTATAACAGAAAACTAGAAGATCGCGATGAGAGTGATCACGAATTCATAAAATAATATTAAAAGCCTATTTTCAAATGTGTGAACAAAGAAGACAACCTCTTGATTTGAATCTACAAGAGAAATTTTAAAAACAATAAAATGATGTTAAAATTAAAAACTTTCATGGTTATAGTTCCTCTGTGAATTGGAGTCAACCACCAAATATATGATGAGAATACGGAAGATGATGTTGAATGAGGAGATTTTGATGCAAAATCTTGGTTTGTGATAACCCTAAGTTTGCAAGAGATGTTCATGCTATATTAGTTGTATGGGTGTATAAAATCTGATTTCATTAATAAAACTGTTTATGAGAAGAGAACCAAATTAGATGTGGTTCTACAAGTGATCTTTAATGAAGCATATTGTGCTTGAGTAGAATTCTAGAATTAATGAGGTCAATATTGATTTCCATGGACCTTAGATAAAAGTTGTGAAGCAAATGTTCAAAAGTTCTCCTAGTAAAAAAATCGACACACATCTTGTTAGTGATGATATAAAAGATACAAAGGAGAGATTGCTTGGTCCTTATAGTCTAAAATCTCTAGTTGAGTTAGAATATAAAAAGGTTCTTGCAAGAGTTGTTGCACATAGTCTTTAATGCAGTGCTAAGATTAGTTCCGTTGTTAGCGAGACTAAGCATGTTATTGACATGTATGGTATTTTTATTGAAAAGGCTGAGCGTGTAAAAGGTGTTATTTTTTTATTAGACATCCACAAGATCAAGAAGAGCATAATTTGAACTCGAGGACAAGTTCTCTCAAACCTAAGATGATTGATGTCCGAAAGGTCTCCTAGCGGAAAAACCAACACACATCTTGTTAGTGATGATATAAAAGATACCAAAGAGATATTTCTTGGTTCTTATAGTCCAAAATCTCTAGTTAAGTTAGAATCTGAGAAGGTTGCTACAAGAGTTATTGCACATGATCTTTAATGCAATGCTAAGATTGGTTCCGTTGATAGGAAGACTAGGCATGTTACTGAGATGTATGGTATTTTTAATGAAAAAACTGAGCATGTAAAGGGTGATATTTTTTTATTGGACATCTACAAAATCAAGACAAGCATAATTTAAAGTCGATGACAAGTTCTCTCAAACACAGAAAGACTGATGCAAGAGGATTTTTTAGGGCAAATTTTTTGTTTACTTAGTATTTTTATTTCCTTTTAGTTTGGGAAAACATTTTCCCTTATGATGTTCTTATTTTTTTCCTATTTAGTTTATGAAATTAAATATCAAGATTGATACTTTTATTTTTCCAATTTCCTTTAAAAATCTTTATAATAACTATATAACCATGGATTGATATTATTTTATTCTTAAAAATAGAACTAGAACCAGTATAAATAGAGTTGTATTAACTTGTATTTTAGTAGACTACTTAAAGAGAAAATATTCGATAATAAAATTTTAAATTAAAGTGATTGTGTGGTGATACTGTTTGACATGGTTCTATGTTGTGTTTTCTTGTATTATTTTCATTGTTTTCGTCTGGGTAGCCTTAATCTCCTGTAGCCTTTTGTTATTATTTTATAATAAAAAATATTAAAATAATAAAAATAGTGGAGACATGTTCATCATACCTTATATTTTAAAATAAATAAAAACTTATTCTAAAAACATGACATAAATAAATTTATTTTATATTTTTATATCGTTATTTCTATCACAATATAGTCATGTCCTTTATGTAAAAAAAACAACCTAAAAAATATTAAGTATAACTCTAAAAAGCATGGTCTTTTCATTGTTCATCATCTCATATATTATTGTAGATTACAATAGTGTATTTTTTTTAAAAAAATTCACTTTATTTCTTGAACTTTTTTTTTGCATAATTGAGCCCAAATTAGAGCCCAATTGCATGTTTTTTAGGGGTGAGGGCTAAATTGAAAGACAGAGGACTGTAGTGAAAAAATCAAGTAAAAAAGGTGGCAGGTCTACAATTGGTTGAAAACGTTTATTTGCGTCCCTCATCTTTTTAAGCTATTTGTTAATAGGTCCCTATATTTTTTTAAAATACATTTTGGTACTAAACTTTATTTTTCTCTTTTTTAGTTTTTTTTCGGTGGAGGAGAGAGAGAAGGTTGCTAGATTCCAGCATAGAGAGAGAAAGTTGGTATTGAGAAAGATTTAGGCCACAAAAATGATCGGTTTTTGTGTTAAATAGTTCCATATGATGAGGAGGTTATGATTAGGTGTTCTTTTACCTTGGTTTTGAGTTAATTTCGGGTTTTTGGATCGGTTTTGTTTTTCGTTTTGAATGTTATAGATTGGTTTAAAAAGGTTCCTAGAATGTTTTCTAGGTTTTTTGGTAAAAAAACAAATAACCTCGTTTTTCGACCACACTACTGGCCAGATTCTTGGATTTCCAAATGACACGTCGTCTAGTGGGATAAATGATGTGTCGTCTGTTTTTTTTAAAAGAAACTATAGTGGACGACACATCTTTAACCCCATTAAACTTTAAAAAAATTAAAGACCTGCGCTCAGGCCTTTTCTTGATTAGGACAAGTGCTAGGCCTAACTTATCAGGCCCAACAGAGCCTGACCTCATTCCTGTTTTAATTATTTTTTATTAATGGCTTTTTTATATGTATTTTTTCCAATAATTTTTATAATTTTTAAATTTTAATTAATACTCTTTCTCTATGATTTTTTTTTTTTTGTATTTTAGCATTTCTTGAATAACGATTATTTTTTAATTATATTAGGCATGTTTAGTTTTTTTAGAGGTTAGTATGATTCATCTGTAATTTTTTTTGTATATTTTATATAGATTAAATATTTTTTATATAATCTTTTTAATATGTGCACCATTGTATAGTATTTTTTTTACTTTTATTTTGTCTAATAAATTTTATGTGTATCAATTTCTATTACAAATTGATTTTCATAAATAAATTCATTAAACATAATCAAGTAAATGACTCGTATTGCGATATTAAATATTTTTATCTGCATTGATATCTTAATTTTTTCAATTATATTTTTATTTATCATTGATTATTATTTTTTTCATTTACTTACATAATGGTTAATGGTTTATTTAATTGGAAGCAAGTATAAATTTTTCAATTTACTTTTATAATTTTTTATATAAAAAACTACATTGAAAAATTTAATATGTTTAAATTTATATAATTATGTATTGATGTTTTTGATTTGATCTTTATTCTTAACTTTTTATAAAAAATTTATTCATTTTAATTTTATTTATTCATTCATGTTAATAGTGTATTTTTTTCCTCATTAATTGGTTTTTTTATATCTATGTTTTTCTGTATATTATCATTTTTTTCAATATAATTCAAATAAAATTAATTTATTTAATTGATGAAGACTAAAATATATTTGCACATCAAAATATTTTAGTAAAAAAATAATATATATAGACAGGATCAAGGTTGTTAAAATCACGAGTTGACTCTTAAAATCTTACGATTTTACGAGTCAATATGTATACAACGTGTCAAATCATGTTAAAACTCGAAATCAGTCAAACTCGGTCAAAATCGATCAAACTCGGTCAAAATCGGTAAAATCAGACCGATTTTACGAGTGTGACTAACTTTGAGTTTTAACCCGCAAAAGTTAAAAAATTTAATGTCTTCCTGTCCGAGTCCCCTGACACTCCACTACATAGTCCCCACTCCCCAGTCTCCCGTTTCCTCGTTGCCCAAATCTCAAATTTTCAATCTTAGCAGACTAACACCAGCATTAGAGGATATTGAGTATGAGAAAACCTTATACTGTATTTTAGACCGGGAAGACATGATCGGAGGATCGAAACCATAGGCAGACAGAGGTAGATGGTAAAGAATCAAAGGAGTAAAATAAGAGATACGAATACTTTATATAGAGAGAAATACTATGTTTTAGACTAATCATTTGTTAACTACAAAAAGAGGCGACAAAGACTCAGAGAGAACTTGAAATACATGTCTTGCTTGATGGGATATTTAGACATTATTTCTAGGACTTGTTACTAACATAAAAAAGATAGAAGGTGAGGTGGTATGAGATTAAATTGATGTTATTTTGTATGTTTTTGTTCTCGTTGTCACGAATTCACTGTATTGATTTCTGTTAATTTTTTATTGAAGTTGGTGATATATCTTAGAATGTTGTATCATCTCACTAGTTGTCTATAGTGTGTTTCAAGACCTGTTCTCTAGAAAATGTTCTGAAACTCTATCAATAAAATATAGTTGTTCAATCTTTTTTTTTCTTCTCGTATTTTTAAGTTATTTAAACCATGTATGAATTTTTATTTGAATTATGTATTTTAAGGTGTTTGGACATTTGTATTATTTATTTCACTTTTATTTTAATTATGTTATATTATTATTTACTACTTAACTGAAATTATCAATATATAATTAATTAAAATATTTTTTTATAATTTTATAATTTAAATTTATTATTTAAATTTATATTATATATTTTATGTCATGTTAAAAAAATATTTTTGACATTCTTGTAAAAGATAACGCTGGCACCAATAATTAGCATAGCTAACATCGCGTGGTTATTTTCGGTTGGTTGATTCATGAGTTGAAAAAAAAACGATTAAAAAAACAAAACACGGAGAGTGGACCCCATTGACCCCAGCCCGAAGCAGATACAAGTCTTCTTGTGTCATGTCTCCTTTTTCTTTCTTTGGTAGGAGACAGCCTCGGGAGGACTCGTATCTTCTTCTGTTCACCGGCCGGCACTCTTCTTCTTCTCGTCGTAAATCCAGCTCCAGTCAGAGAAACGAAGGAAAAGAAAATGGAGGGTATTTATCAGAAACTGAGGAACTTGGATGCGTATCCAAAAATAAACGAGGATTTCTACAGCCGTACTCTCTCCGGTGGCCTAATCACTCTCATCTCTTCTATTCTCATGCTTTTCCTCTTCTTCTCTGAATTCAGTACGTAACCTTTCCTATTCTTTTCGTTCTTTTTATATCTCTCAATTATCTTATCTTGGTCATTTTTTTATTTTTTTATTTTGAAAGGCTTGTATCTCCACGCGGTTACTGAGACAAAGCTTTTAGTGGACACTACAAGGGGACAAACCCTACGCATCAATGTATCCCTTTCATCTTTTATTTATTTTTTATTTTTTTACGGAGAAAAGATATAGTTAGAGTTACTAATATTGTCATGATTATATTTATGTGCAGTTTGATATCACTTTTCCTGCCATTCGATGTTCGTTACTGAGTGTTGACGCCATTGATATCAGTGGAGAGCAGCATCATGATATTGTATGTACCCTAGAATAAATAAATAAAT
Source organism: Populus deltoides (assembly GCA_015852605.2). Lineage (NCBI taxonomy): Eukaryota > Viridiplantae > Streptophyta > Magnoliopsida > Malpighiales > Salicaceae > Populus > Populus deltoides. Next base: position 32,465,209 of record CM027570.2, on the reverse strand, counting down.
TGAAATTGGGTTTATGGTGGTTGTTGTTTTTAATTTAATTTAATTTCCCATTGATTGATTTGGTTTTAATTGCAATTGCAGAGGCATGATATAACTAAGAAAAGAATTAACGCTCATGGCGATGTAATTGAAGTCCGCCAGGACGGGATTGGTGCCCCAAAGGTCAGTAACCAAGAAGAAGAATTGAAGCATTTTATGCTAAAAGAAATAAAGTGATTTCTGTGCATTGCTTGTTTTTAACTTGAAATCGTGAACGAAGGTTCCGAGTCTAACTCATAAAGTTGATATACTTATACAAAGATGAATTTTGATTTAGAACACTGTAGATTCTTGTGCCGTTTTAGGCTTTTTTTTTTCCTTTTAAATGCTTGGTGTTTTTTTTACCCTCAAGTTTCTTTCCCTTTTCATCCATTGTTCCGACATATTTCTATCTTGCTCTTTGCTTTTACATTGGCTGTCTGCCTTTTAATTTTGTTCCTTTCATGCAGATTGACAAGCCTTTACAGAAGCACGGTGGCAGGCTTGAACACAATGAGGAATATTGCGGTTCATGTTTTGGTGCTGAAATGGTATGTTGATGTATTCTACCCCTTAATTTGTAATGTCACATGGAAAATCTTTATAGCCTAGGTGTCTGTAGAAATGTATGAATACGAAACAAAAGAGTTTCCAGGTTGATTTTTTGACAATATAGGAAACCAGTCATCTAGAGCTCATTGTTACATGATTTGGTACTCTGAAAAGGTTATTAGTGTTGTTAGGAAACATAGTTAGTAATGAAGATAGAGTAGAATAATGAGGAAAATGAAAAAGGTTAAGGATTTCCTTGGTTATAAATATTGACTTTCTGATCTAAACTAGAGCCAGAAGGTTGGCTGTAATTTTCTTAGTTAAATTTGCAATCACTCTTGCTGATTCATGGGAGTTACATAGCAGGGTGTTTTTCAAATATTGCAATCTTTATCACCAAAGCTGTCAATCCAATCTCCATAAAGCAGTTGTTGAGAATGGACTCACTTCCCAGACTTTGAAAATTTTTCAATCTAGACCTAGGGATCAAATTCAGCAAGCGATTGTCAGCATTTGCTAGTGATTGTGAAATGAAAGACAGGGAAATCAAGTAGAAGAAATTATAAAGGAGGAGGAGCTGACCACTGTTGCTTGGGTGGTATGCTTAGTGAAAGGTGTTGCTGATGGAATAAAAGGGAAGCAGTTGAAGGGAAAGGCAGGGCTACTTTGCTTGCTAGCTCTGGTTGGGTTTGCCTTGTTGATCATTGGGTTAGGTTGGGTTTGCATTTTGCTTTATTGGTTAGCTGAATCAGGCTCTCTTTGGTTTACTAGTTGGAATTAGGCCATAATTTATGTGGTGCATTAGGTTTTTGGTCTAGTTGAGCAAGGATCTTGTGCTAATGATGGTTATGGCACATTGTTTAGAGAAGAACAAGAAAACATGGACAGCTATTTTTTTTTCTCATTTACAGATGTTAATTAAATACTGATTTTTTATTCCACTACAGAAATTAAATGGGATGATGCTTCTCATAATTAATAAAAAGGGTTTAATTCATGTCCGTGTATGGATTTAAATGGCTTGTGGCATCTTAACATTACAGGAAAAATCTGAACAAAAGTTTCCTACAATCCTTGGCTGTAGGAATTCATACTGCCACATATGGGGAATCAAAATCATTGCTGTATAACAAAAATGATAAGTTAATGAGGAGCAAAGGTGTATAGTGGCAATAGATTTTTACTGACCCAATATGTAACCTAAGAATTGCCACATATTATGGGAAGCAGGAATTCCTACAGCCAAGGGTTGTAGGAAACTTCTTTTTCTCAAAATTTTATTAAGCAACCTAAGCAAGTGCTTCAGAGCATACTGCAATATGAAGTAGCAACTAAATAAGCCTTCCCTTCCCACTTCCACAACTAGCTACATTTTGAAGGTTTGCTCTTAATTTTATTTTTCTGTAGATTATTAATCAATCTCTACTCTGCAGTCAGATGATCATTGTTGCAACTCATGCGACGAAGTTCGTGAAGCATACAGGAAAAAAGGGTGGGCTTTGACAAATATGGATCTGATTGACCAAGTAAGTTCTCTAGATTTTACTTTAGAGAATTTTCACATGTATTATATTCTATTTCTTAGCAATTAAAAAGGAGTTTATTATTGTGGGTGCTGGCTGCTGATGTATCCCTTATTAGAACATCATCTCAAGGAGGATTTCTAGTTACCTTTATGATGGGACTTTTTCCTTGTGTCTTTTCTGGTGTGATACTAGATTTGTGCTCATCTAGCAGTAGAAAGTGCATCACATCACTTGAATAAAGAGTCCTAACATCTTAAATGGTGGCTATCGTATACCTTATAGAAAAGTTGATTTCATGTGATCGTGTGAGTGGAGTCAGGTGGACAGGTCTTGTTAGCAAAACTCTTTCATAATTCCAATAATTACTGAAACAACTTTAGCTAGTACTTTTGGTTTGTGAGCTTATGCTGATTGCTAGTATGATTAAAAATTCAGATGAATAAAGGGAATGATATAACAGTACTAGAAGTCGCGCTTACTTCTCTATCATGCCCTGAGGAAACTTTCTGGAAAAATTTCTTTGTGCAGATAAATCTGTAGTTAGAATTATTTTTATAATTCGCTTTTATATCTGTCTTGCTAGTTTAGCCTTTGGGGATTTGCTTATACATATTCCTTGATGCGCTTGTATGATTGTTGCCACACAGTAGCCAAAAACTAATTTCCCATATTGATGCTTCTGCTGAGTCTTTATGTGTGGGTGAACCACCAATGTCTAACCAAATTCCTCTGTGGAGACATTCCACCTCTTGCAGTTAATATGCAAATATTGTACATACTGAAAAGGCACATCTTATTCATTAAAGTTTTTCACTGTCAATATTGCGAGTTACCATTCCTTGTTAAGCCTTGCATACTCTGCTGTTTTGTCAACTGTGATCTAATCTAGTTCAGTTGAATAAGTTGCCACATCATGCACGGAAGCATCCATGCAGTAGGTGTGCCTCTTGATATTCCTTCCAAAATTGTTTTCTGCGGGCTCACAACTGGTTGCCTTTGGACTACTATATAGGCTTAGATGGAAGATGCTTTCATCATTTGCCTTTCATGTTAATTGAGGCAACTTGGCTAATGGGGCCTATTTGGGGCTTTTTTTTTTGACAAGTCAAAATTCAATGATTAATAATTAGACAGGTGAATAAAGCTTGTGCATTAAAATTAACAATTCCCCACATGATAAATTATGGATCAAATCCACTGCCAAGACTATAATTGCTAATGCATGGTGGACAGGAAGGAAAGCAAAGACTTGGCACTGAAGAGGAAAAACCTCAAACTAGTGAGGTACCAGTGTATGTGGTGTAGAATCACCAACAAGATCACAAAACACAGAACCGATTCACTGGAAGAAAACTCAGTTTTATTCTGATATCAATATTCAACGTTAAAACTGAATGCTTCATGAGGTGCTTATTCATAGACACCCAAGCAAATAAAATAGGAAATCATAACAAAACTAAAATAACAAAATTAAAGTCTACTATGTGGTCCTATATGTATTGGTGGGCCCACACCAGTATCCCCTTTTATCTTTTTTTTTGTTGGTGGGGGTGGGTGGGTTGATTATTACCGCGAATGGATCAATCTATTAGTTAAAAGCAATAGCCATATCCATCTCAGTGTGTTAAATGCACATGCACATTCTGTTCAAAGGTTCTAGTTTTCAATTTCTACTTTATAATGATTGTCTAGCTGCTTAGCCTAAGAAATTTTTATTTTGAGTTTTATATTCTGAATTTTCATCAGTACCATTTGCTTTCAGTGCATACGTGAAGGCTTTGTCCAAATGATAAAAGACGAAGAAGGTGAAGGATGTAATATTAATGGATCCCTGGAAGTAAATAGAGTTGCTGGGAATTTTCATTTTGTTCCCGGGAAAAGCTTCCATCAATCAAATTTTCAACTACTGGATTTACTGGATATGCAAAAGGAGAGTTATAATGTAAGACACGTCTTTGGTACCTTAAGTAATTCAGTTATGATTTAAAAATTTATTTTCAGAATTTTGTCATGTCCTTTTTTTTCCTATGTTGTATGAAATTCCAATATGTTAATGTCAGTCTTGTAACTTTTCTCCTATACTTTTTTCTTTTTATGGAATCTTAATACGATGATGTCGTTCAAACATCTTGGAGCATTATACAGATAAGTCACAGGATCAATAGACTGGCTTTTGGTGACTACTTTCCAGGCGTGGTAAATCCCCTTGATGGGTAATTTTCTCTTTCATTTCTTGCATAGCTACATGCACTTATGTAAGTGCTCAGATTGTTCTTAAGGGCTTATTTGCCGTATTAATTGAAATGGTCTGTGTTTGAGTAATTGACAGGCACACATATATTCAAAATAGATACTTGTGATTTATCTATTGTCATTTGAGATTCTTGTGGTTTATCTTTTGTCAAGTTAAGATTCCTTTCTATTTTGGATGTTTCCTGTTTGTTTATTTCATCTTCTCACCCCCACATGTTTTTTACCTTTTTATCTTAATAGTTCTAATTTATTGCCATCTTCCTACCCCTCCCTCACTCCCACAGATTTTAACCTTTTTATCTTAATAGTTCTAATTTATTGCCTTGCCAGGACACAGTTGATGCACGAAACACCAAATGGTGTGCAACAGTTTTTCATTAAGGTTTGTATTTTCAATGCCAAGGCATTATTCTGACTCTGCACATTGATACTGAATCTTGTTCTCCAAAGTTAAAACAATTAATATTTTTGATTTAGAAATCCATCCAAACTTGTGCATGCCTATGGAATCTTGGCTTAAATCCAACAAAGTAAAATTACTGCGTGGGCATTTTTCAATTGTCTTCCACCTTTTGTAGTTGATTCTGTTTTTCCAAACATTGTACCCATTAACTGTGAGGATTTCTAAAGTATTTCTGTCTTTTGTTCATAGGCTGCTAGCATATGAGAGAAATGAATTCTGAGTGTTTTTGGAAGATTACTGGATGCATGTATACTATATATTTAACGGTTTTGAAATTTGGATTATGTGAACAACCTGTGTGTGCCCTATGTCATGTTCTCATCATTATCTTATATATAGCTGGCAATGTTCCAAAAGAATCAGTTTTAACTTTGCAGGTGGTTCCTACAATATACACTGATATTCGAGGCCGCACTGTGCATTCAAATCAGGTATTACAAAAAAAATATAAAGATTATGATGATTTATTCATGTCATCATGCCCTGAAGTAGCATGGATGTTTTGTCAGTACTCTGTTACAGAGCATTTCACGAAATCAGAATCGATGCGCCTTGATTCTCTTCCTGGAGTTTACTTCATCTATGACTTTTCTCCAATTAAGGTGTGTTCCTTCTTGCATATACAATAACCTTGTTGAGCATCCATCTAGAGTCTTTCATTATTATGTTGGTGCCGAAGCTGTTAATAATGTAAAGCTTCCATTCTGTTGACTGTTGTTATTTAAACTAATTTTGTTTGCGTTTCCACTGCTTATATGTTCCATACATTTTTACCATTTACAAAAGGGAATTTTAGACTCTACATTTTGGAAATTATATTGTTGGATTTTGGAAAGTTCTTTAGAGTCCATCTGGTGAAAAAAAATAAAAAAAATAATAGAAGTGCTTGGAGAAAAATATTGTTGAAAAAAAAGAGCCAGCAATCTACATGTTTTGAATCTTTTGATTGTCAATACACAAGATGGTGCTATATGAAAACAAACAGCCACTTGGTGTTGCTAATCATTAGCCATGTATCACACTCTTTGTATTTTGCAGGTGACATTTAAAGAGGAGCATACTTCATTTTTACACTTCATGACAAGTATTTGTGCAATAATTGGAGGTAGTTTCTCTGTCTTTTGCTCTCCTCAACCCCCTGCCCTAGAAAGGTTACAATTTTATTCCTGAACATACACGCACCTGCTGTTTATCCAACATCTTGAAAGTTTGCTCTTGTTATTCGTCATTATAGTGTTTATTATGGTGTTAATTGGTAGCTTTGAAATGCATTGCAGTATTGTGATAGTGTGATGCTTTTCACTAGACCTTTTTGACAACTCTGGAGCATACTGAAACTCGTATAGGTCTATTTAAATTTAGTTAAATTGTAGGAACATTCTCCATGGCAAATGCTTTAGTTTTACAATTTGCACCCACATGCCTAAGTAGTTATACAGTGCTATTAGCCTTTGGAGGTGGCAATCCCACTAAAAATAAATAACAAGCCAAAAAATTACTGTGGTTTAGTCAACACATACTGTCAGTAATCAAAATAATTAGAATCACTGATAGATTTTCTCGAGACAATCTCTCAACCATTTCTCTCACTAATTAGCCCAAAGTCCAATCACACCCAAGAAAGTTCTTACAACAAAAACTACTTAAATCCGTGAAAAAAATGTCTCCATCAAGGGAAATAAAACCTTCCAAGAACACCTCTCAAATACACCTTAAAAGGAAATCCCACACCTTGTGATAAGGAATGCTATTTTAGTCAAAGGATTGCTGTTTTAAACGAAGATATTTCTCCATAGGATTAGGAATCTGATTCACAATTCCAACAGAGGACTGGAAAATTAGGAGAGTTGGAATAGCTGCTAAATATGAAATAGAATTATGAAAATAAGTAGAGAACCTGACTTGGATAATTACATAAAACTGAAAAAAATATGAATCTTAGAGGTCCTTCATTGTCTAATAATTAGTCCCGGTATGAAGTGGAGAAATGGCCTTTGAAGTTGCTGCTTGCTTCACTAGCCTTACTAGAGAACTAATGCCAAAGTAACCTTTAGCACCAGAGAAACCCTTAAAGAACTTTACTTTGGCTAAGTTGTATTTGTATAAAGGATAGAAGAGATTAGTTAGGCTGCTGCCAGAGAAGGCTGTTTCTATCTGGTGGACCCTGAGATTCCCATGCTTCTGGGTTTCTCTTTAGGGCTTTGATCCAAATTGATAACTCCTGGTTAGTTAAGATTAGGAACATCATGTTTAGTGCCTTAAATTAGGAAACATCATTTTGTTGTATCGTAGTGAAAATAACAGGAAATCACTATTTATTATACATAAAATCTCAACTTCTTGTGCATTTGTGAGCATAATTTATCCACTTAACTAAGTCTCATTTCTAACTAGTGTGGTTGACTGGATATTTTTTGTTCACTCTGTTATCTTTATCTCTGTTTGTTCTCCTTTCCGATCTTCAAGCCAATAGTTTTTTGTTTACCAATGCATTCTCATCTCTGCTATTTGATGCATTTGGCTCAATTTGCAAATTGAACCAACACTGGTAACTTGACATGTAGCACTTCCATGGTTTCTTTTACAATTCAAACACTCAAAATAGTACAAGTTAGGAATTTTAGAACTCTCATCACAGCTATTTTCTGTATCACAGATTTAGTTTCTGGTTTGGAAATATTTTAGAGAACACGAAATTAAATATGGTTTTCCCCATTGTTAATCCATTCTCATGGCTGCCCTAGCACCACATTCAAGAGCTATCACAGTTGTAATTCAAGATTTGGATCAACAAGATGCAAAAACTAATGTGGAAGAAGCTCTCAAGTCACAAAATTGCAAGCATCTCCAAAAGGAAAAATTCTGCAAATCTATAGAAAATTTACTTGCAAAATACTAGGAAAATCATGGATATAGTTGGGTCAGGTTTGCATCCATAATTGTATCTAACTCAACTTTTGATATTTTGTAAATTGTAACCCGACCAATTTAGTTTTTTTTGGACATGATATTGGGTTGGGGTAAATTTTTTATGGATATTACAGATATCCTCGGGTTGAGTTTATATTATTAATTTTCATGGATCCGCTTCTATAGGTGGATGTACAACACTGACCATAGGTGCCATGACACCCTCAATGATAGGTTTAATTTTCATACTTTGCACCACCATTAAATTTTAGCTGCCTCACCTTATCCTCTAGCAAAGAGATACGCTATTTTTTGTTAAGTTCAAGAAATCTAATAGAAAGTCCACTAACAAGAACTTTGGAGCTGAAATATTTCTAAATAAAATAAAAATAAATGCTCAACCCACAATCTATCAAATATAAAGACAAGGAGTATAGGGTATATAGGTTGAGTTGACCGGGTTTTAAAAATCCTGACCCGTCACCCGACCTATGATATCCATTTTTTAAGTTTTTTTAACTCAATCATTTGTAATATCCACATTATCCGACTTTGACGCGGGTCGTGTTAGATAATGCAAATATTACAGATGGGCTGATTTTTTTGAACACCCCTGGGAAAAACCATTGTTAGTTTCTTGAGAAATAATAATAAGATGTGTAGTTTTTGCAAGGATGTCAATCAAAACAACCTCAACAAATACTCCTCAACACGCTAAAATACGAAATACCAATTCAACTAAGCCTGTTGTAGGTTGCTGTACGAGTCAAAGTAGCATATCTACGTCAGAAACTGTGCCCCGAGCCTTAAATACTACAAGCTTGGCAATACTGGTTTATCCTGCAATATGGTAGTATTGAAGTTTGACATTGAAAACCAGCAATCCCTAGCAGTACACTCTCGATTGCTTTTTTGTATAATATATATAGTTGAGACTTTTATAAGAATGATATTACGATGTCACCACATCTTCTCATATTCCTGCGTAAGTTCCTTTTCTTTCTGTCTCTTTTTTGAATGATTAAAATAGTGTTACCTTTGTAGGCATCTTCACTATCGCGGGGATAGTAGATTCCTTTATTTATCATGGTCGAAGAGCAATCAAGAAGAAAATTGAAATTGGCAAATTCGGCTGACGTTTTCAGTGGCTTCCTGTGACATTTTCAGGTATTTTCATCGTTTTTAGATCTGTAATTTATCTGCCAATATGATTATTCACTCCCTGAGTCGAGGGTAAATTCCCTTTTCCACGAACCTGGTGTTTTAGGCTGTAAATGTCACACAAACATGCATGCTACACCCAGAAGGATATGCTGAAGTCAAAGAACAAAGCTTTCAGCTGCAGCTTAACTGATTGATACTTGTTACACATTTCTGCTTGGCTGTTAGATAGCTAGTGCTTGCTAGGACCTGGACAATGGAAGGCTGAGACTTCCTTTTTGTAGAATATCAAAATCAATTCCTCTTTTTTTTTTTTTAATTTATGAAGTGTTTCCGGTTAGTCGCATTTCGACTCCATTTTGGACTATCTATTAAGATTTAATTAGAAGTTGAATGGAGCTCCTTCCTCTGTCATAGACCTACACAAAATATTAAGAATATAGTAACAGAGTTGTATCGTGCCAGAGTTCATTTAATATATTACTCAAAGGTCTCTTCTGAAAAAAAGACAAGAAAAAACACCATTTTATACGAGTTTAATTATTAACAAGGACCGCCTAAAAACTGAAGTCTGTTCTAGATTAAAATATAAATAATATTAATTTAGGGGCCTTTCTGGAAGCTGGATCAAAACCAATGACTATTATTGTAAATAGCTAAACTAAAGTTTGGATGAAACATAACAGACTATACTTGTCTGACTTGGTTTAGGTTGAGAGTCATTGGGTCATTTTTTTTTTTGGCACGGTTAGGTTTAGTTTTGTTAACCAAGTCATGGATTATCCTGTCGGGTCACTCAAGTTTGGCTTGGTCAATGTAAAAAACAGCTCAAAACAAAACTCAAGGGTAGGCTCTGGGTTTCTGAGTCACTGGTTTAACTCGTCTGTGGGATAGAAAAGACTAGCAGGCAAACAAAATTCAAACCGTGCTGTTCACAATGAGATTATGTTGCTACGATGTGTCATTCTATCGTGGTTCCCTGTTCTTATGGGGCAACAATGGCCAGGGGATCTTGAGAGATGAAATTGGGCAGCCATTGTGAGGGAACCAGACTAGGCTTGCTTCTAGCCTGTTGAATCATAGGGATAAAAGATGATAAAAAATATACTTGCAACCAATGATCGACCAGGAAAGTCGCTGACAAGGTTGCAAGCGAAAGACGAGAGTAGATTTTGGAAAAACATGTGCTGGAAGTCATTTATTTTGAGATTATGGAAGAGATTATTTTTTAAAATATTTTTTTATTTAAAAGTATATTAAAATAATATTTTTTTATTTGTTAAAAATTAGTTTTTAATATTAGCACATAAAAAAATTAATTTGCAACAAAAAAATAAAAAAAAATAATTTTTTTTAAAAACACTTTTAAAATGTAAAAAAAAAACAATTTTTTAGTTGGGAAACAAGAATCCAAATAATAAAAGGTGAAAAAAAGATAAGAGAATAATGGAATAAAAATTTATTATGCTTTTGAAAGAATATAATTATGATGAATGAGAAATCAAGATTACTCACTTCAAAAAATCCTAGTTTCCAAGGAAAAGAGGTACTGAAAAGAGAGATAGAATTCTAAAAGCTCTATGTATCATATTCTTAAACTTCCATTGAAGTTTACAACATGATATGATGCTTGTAAAATTATAGAGTTTGGTGATTGATGAGAAATAGAGAAATGTGGGGCTTGTCAAGAGGATAGAGATGAAGCTAGAGATATGGAATGTAATGCATAAATTCCCTTCTTCTTGCATTTATATTTCTTTTTTTTTTTTTGGTAAATCTTTATTTGGAAACTAGGATTTATTTATTTTTACAAGGGTTATATTGATTTCTTAATGGTTATAATTATTTTATTTGGAAAGCATAATAAACTCCTATCTCATGATTTTATTATTATTTTTTTCTCCTTTGATTATTAGATCCTCTTCTAAATTAAAATCTTAGCTACCCATATTAAGCTTTTCTTTTGATCATCCACATCAAAACTAAATAAGATTTGCTTTTCTGACCATTCATGTCAAAATTAAAAGATGATATAATATATTAGTTAATAGGATAAAAGTGTATGATGTTACTATTTATAGCTTGATCACCATCAAATAATATTTGTAATTAAATTAATTAAGACATTGATTTGGTGAAACTTGGATGATCTAGTCAAGATCTAGCTGAGTCAAAGTTTGATATTGAAAATATTTTTTTATTTTATTAACTAAAAAGATCTTTTCAATTCATTAATACCAATACATGTGATATAATTTAATTTTAATATTTAAGTTATTAAAAAAAAAACTAAAAATGCTCAGTTTTTCATTGCACACCTAAACTTATCGTACCATGAGTTGGAATAATGTAATAGCTATTTTGCCATTTCAATAAAAAAATTATTGAACTTGATTATTGGGGATAATACAGTCTTTTTAAAAGGTTAATTAATCAATATCAAAATGATCAGGGACAAATCGATCTTTTAAAAACAATAAAATAACTAAACTATTATTAAAAGAGATTTTTATAAACCGGCACCTACGAGCCTTTTCAAATTCTCACTTTTTAAAACATGGTAAAATGACTAAATCATCCTTAACAACAAAATTTTTTGAACTAATATTTAGGATTTTTTTTGTATTTTTATCCTAGTTTTTTTAGTTATAATCAGTTAACTAAGAGACAATTTAATATTTTAATAAATATAAAATATTATTTAAAAATAAAAGTGATTGGCATGTGCATGCCAAGTGCGACATCGCTCTACGACCAAACACCAGCTTTCATGGTGATGCTGGGAGTAGTGCACCGAGCTCTTCTAGGATGTGTGTAGGCAAAAGATTAATAGTGTGGCTTTCATATACTATTTTTTCCCTCCCTTTATCATTTCTCCTGGCTTAGGGTTTCGCATATGTCATTTCAAAAATTAAATTTGTCCTATCAATTTGTATTTGTATAAAATTTGGTCCTCATTATTTTATTTGCTATTTATTTTGCTTTTAATGCTTTTTAAAGTTGATTTTTTTTTTCAATTTCATCCATTTGCGTTTGATTTCATTTAGTTTTTGTATTCAATTTGATCCTTATTTTTTTATTGCTATTTTTTTATTTTTTTCTTGATTTATTTTATTTTATTTAATTTTTATACTGGATTTGGTTATCTTTCTTTTGATTGCTATTTTTTTTTATCATTTTCTTGATTTTTTTTTCAAATTTCATCTCTCGATATTTGGATGATTGAGGATTTTGTTTCATGATTTTTTAATGTTTGTCTTCTATATAGTAATCTCGGGTCTCATGACCTAGTCACAAGTTTTGAAAATTAACTTGATTTGATTTCTGTTTTTTTTTTCAAATTGTTTTTTTTTTAATTTTATCTTTCAAAATTAGGTTATTTGGCCTTAAGCTTCATGACTTTTTCTGGTTTTTTTTTTTATGGAGAAGTTATTACGATCTCATAACCTAGGTTGATTCATTTTGTTTTAATATTTTTTAAATTGATTTTGTTTTTAGTTTTACATTTCATCATTTAGTTTGTCTCAGAGTTGACCTATATTTTTTTATTCTATTTATTTTATATGTGGTTATCTCGGTTTCATGATTAGGCTGCAAATTTAGCATATTGACTCGAGTTGATTTTTTTTTGTCTTTTTTAATATTGATTTTTCTCGATTTATCCTTTAACATTTGATTTGTTGGTAATTTAGCTTCAATTTTTTTTTTCTCTTTGTGAGTTTTTCGAGTTCTCATTCATTTTTTGTTTTGTTATCAGATAAGATTGTTGAAATATTTTAAAAATATTTAAAAAATATCTTTTATAATATTGACAAGCATTTATTTTTTCGATTCATTATTGTAATTTTTTTTTGTTTTTTTAGTGTTGTTAATTTTTTTTATAATCATATTATTAAATTAATTAAACTTATTGAATTTAGTAGAATCAATGACATTAATCCCATATTTTTTTTTATTTGTTTAAAAACACTATCATTATTTAGGTATTTTTTTATCTTAAAAAAATCTAGCCCATACTATAAGGCAAAAACACTAACTAGCATATTATTATAATTTATCAATTGGGTCACTGCATTGATGACTCATGGTCCGATGATCTAAGACTTTATAGGTTAGATAACTCGTTGATAATTTATTATAATTTTTATTTTTAAAATTAAATAATAAAATATATAATTGAATTAACAATCTTGACCATTTTTTTAATTTAAAAATCACCATTTTTTTTTGTTACAAGACCTTTATATTTATTTAAAATGACATAAAATATAAGCATTTTAAAGAGATTTAAATAGACATATCATTTGAATTTTTTATTAAATATTTGTTGAATTTGTTTTAAATATATATATTTGTTAATAAAACTTTTCAATCAAAATCTTTTCATTGGAATATTGAGAAAACAATTGTAGAAATATTCTAATAAACGTTTTTGAGTGCTTTTCAAATAAAATAAATATTAAACCAATATAAGTCATATTATTAAATAGAAAAATAAATAATTAATATAATTTTAATAATATTAATAATTCAGAAAATAAAGTAATGCGGTAAAAATAGTTTAATATAAAATCATCATATTTAAATTGGAAGACCAACTAAGCTATTCTGCACCCTATAAAGTTCATATCTGGCATAGTGCCTACTTCTGCCTATTCATTTCCAAAAGCACCCAAATACTAACTTTCAATGGATAAACATAATCAGCATAGTGCCAAAAATTCGCTTAGTTGAAAAGGAGTTTTAGATACATTACTAGATTTGTGTCCGCTATAAAAAAAAAATTTCATGTAAAAAAAATATTTTTAATTAAAAAAATCTAAGTTTTTGGTTTAATTAGCAATTTAAATAAAATAATTTTTAAAATACAATATAACAAAGAAAAAAAAGTAAAAAAAAAAACCTGATTTGAGCCCACTCGTGAAATTATAAGTAAAAAAATAACAATTCAATAATGAAGAAAAAAATTAAAAAAGGACAACAAAAAAAACCCAATTAAACCAGGTTAACTTATAAACTTTGTGACTATGAATATAAGATTGAAATAATCTCATAGAAATAAACGTAAGAAAAAAAGTTCGAAGATCAATTCCTAATAAATTAAATGAAAATAAAAAAGGTGAGACTCAATCTCTAGTAAATAATATGTTGAATGATGAAAATAAAAAAATATATAATTTGAAAGAGGTAAAAAAAAAAAAAACTTGATCCGAGCTCATTTGGGTTAAGATATAAATCTCTGACCCAGTTGTTATACCAAGGTGACATAGTTCGAAAGTAAATTGAATAATTTTATGAAACTCAATTACCAAATAACTTATGTCGAAGGATAAAAATAAAATAAAAAAATTTAATTTAAAAAAGTAATGGAAAAAAATATGAGTGGTTTCTAGGTTAACTCGCAAGCCCTGCGATCATGGAAATCGTGAAATCCTTGAACCATATTAATTTAATTTTGAATGATGAAATCATGAAAAAAATATCAATTTAGAAAATTTGTCAAAGGTAAAAAAAGATGGCAATAAAAAAAATAAGGATCAAGTTTGATAGAAAAAAACCCATGGAGGATGAAATTATAAGAAAAATGATCAGGATAACCTAAAAGAAAGGAAATGAAAAAAAGTACAAAAACTAATTTTTAATAAATCAAATGTTGAAAGGTCAATTTGCGTTAACATTTGAGATCGGTGATTCTGGTTATGAACCTGAGATTAACCCTAAAATAATAATAAAAAATTTAGTTAACTCGAGTTAACCTATAAATTTTGTGATCACGGGCACACGATCAGGATAACCTAATAGAAAGGAAAGGAAAAGAAAAAGAAGGGTATGAAGATAAATTTCAAATAAATTAAAATGTTAAAGGATTAAATTAAAATAAATCAATTTAATAAAGGGAAGAAAAAACAAAAGACAACTCACAACTCATGTTAACCTTTAAAACTGGTGACTCTGGTCATGAACCCGAGACTAATACCACAGAAGACAAACTATAAAAAATAATAAAGCAAAAATCTAAAAAAAAGGTAAAAAATAAAAAAAGCATTAGCTTTCCAAAAAAAAAAAAAAAAAAAAAAAACAAGTCAACCTGGACAAACCTTCTAAACCCGATCTAATCTCTAAAATTGATAACCCGTGAAATCCTTGAACCGGGTTCAATCAAGAAACTTTTTAATTCTTAACCAATTTAATTTTGAAAGATGAAATCGTGAAAAATTAAAAAACTTGCCTAAGAAAAAAAGATAGCAATAAAAAGAATGGAGATCAAGTCCATGAAGGATGAAATTGTAAAAAAAAAAAAAAAAAAACCTAAAAAAGATCCCAAACAAAATAAATAGCAATAAAAAGAATAAAAACCAATTTTTTTTTAAAAAATAAAAGATGGTTGAAATTGGAAAACAATTGTAATTTTATAGCTTATTAAAATTAGAAAAATAGTAATAAAAAGAATAGGTATCAAATTTGAAAGATTAAAAATATAATGGGGTGAAATTAAAAAAAATTATAATTTCATGGCTTATTTAAAATTTAAAAAAGAGTAATTAAAAGGATAAGGACCAAATGTGAAGGGAAAATAAATCGCAAGGGTTAGTTTGATTTTTTGAAGGGGCTAGCATGGATTTCGATGTGAGGAGAAAGAAAAAGAAAAGAAAAAACAAAATGGTTGTTAATCCTGATACGTGTTAGGGGCGTGTGCCATCCTTTTGCGTTGGGGGCGCTGAGACCTTTCAAACAGTGCCTTGGAAGGTGGTGTTTGAGGGGTGGATAGCCCTGCACGGGTATGTATTGTTTTTAAATCATATTTAATTAATATAAATTACAACAATGCCCTTAAATACCCTTGAAATTTTTAATAAAACCAATATAAAATGACAAAAAAACCTTTGGGTGAGTGTTATATTGTTTTTATTTTTAAGGGCATTAAGTAATTATACTATTCTAAAAAATTAAAATGTCAAAAATACCCTTGAGTAGTAAACATTATATTATTTTACTCTAGGGTTAAATTAGTCAATTTACTATATACAATAGATGAAATGATCAATCTAACCCCATACAATTTGTAAAAGACAATTGTGTTATGGTGAAAAGATAACTTGCCTTAAGTGCCTAGTTTAAAGGTTTTTTTTTTGTTCAAAGATAATTTTGTAATTACACTATTATAATGAATAATGTTCCGAGTCTTAGTGATCAATAAATTCTTGAGGTGATTGAGTTTTTTTTAATTTTAATTTTAATAAATATTTCAAACAAGAAAAAGAATATATTAGGAATTGATTGATCAACATGTTTTAGATATGTTATTTTT
This sequence comes from Populus deltoides, assembly GCA_015852605.2. NCBI lineage: Eukaryota > Viridiplantae > Streptophyta > Magnoliopsida > Malpighiales > Salicaceae > Populus > Populus deltoides. Next base: position 32,449,017 of record CM027570.2, on the reverse strand, counting down.
GCCTAAATCCATGTTTAAAAGGAGCAAAGACAAGGTGATAACCCAATGTCCCGAGGCTTAGCTATGTGCTGAGCCTAAGGACATGTGAGTCTGACAAGATGCTAGACCCAACGTCTTTGGGCTCAGCTATACGTTGAGCCTAAGTATATGTGAGTTTGATGAGCTACTAGACCTAACATTCTTGAGCTTAGCTACGCGCTGAGCCCAAGTACATGTGGATCTGGCAAGATGGGACCCAACATCTATAGGCTCAACTATGTGCAATAAGAAAATGAAAAACTAAGTCATAGAGTTGACTATACCTTAGAAGGCAATAAGAATGTACCATAGTCAGTGACTACGAATGTAAATTTTTTCTATATGAATGACTTATTCAGAATGACAATGTTCTTCATTTTCTTTAGGTGATGCCTAAGGGCCTCTCATCAACTCAGCAATGATGGGATTGACTTGGTCTCCCTAGTGTGATTGAATAACTTACTTTGACTGGGATCAATATGGTCTCTATATTGCGATTGCACAACTCATCAAGGATGAGATTGACTCGGTGTTCCTAGTACGATTGCATAACTCACATTGTTAGAGATTGACATGATATCCTTAGGGAAAAAGCCCCAACTTACAAAGGATGATATTGACTCGGTTTAACTAATACATTTGCACAACTTACCTTGGTAAAGATCAACATAGTCTTTGTAGTGCGATTGCACAACTCATATTGGCAAGGATTGACATGATATCCTTAGGGAAATAGCCCTAAACTCTCCAAAGGATTTGACTTAATCTTCTTAATGAAGTAACAACAATTTCAATGAAAGGCCCAAGGGCATCTCACATAGTTGTCAAGGATTCATCTAGACAAAGACCTACCGACAACCTCTTCTTTCCTCTTGGTTCCAAGTGGGGGTCGAATCCTACTAAGGTTAGGTAAACTTTAAACTTCAATTTCCAAACTTAGAAAATTTATATATTTTTCAGAGTAGGGGTGTTAGTATAGGCATTGAACCCATACTAACTATTTAGAGGATTTCCTCCTAAATATTTTTATAAATGTAAGTGTTGGACACATACAAACTTTTAAATTTTTTTTTATAAGGGCTTTGGATCATATATGAAATTTTTGCTATAGGCATTAGACCTATACAAACTCCACGAGTCAACATAGAAATAAAATATAAAAATGTAGTTTATATAAAAAATAAACATTACATAAAGATAAACCTTATAGGACTTCTTAGCTAGATATTCTCCATGTTGGACAGCTGCAACCATAATAGGGAACTTGTCAGCAAAGTTTAGCATATGGACTGGATGGAAGGTAACACCAAAGTCCATCTACATTCCTTTTGATTGATTAAAAAAGTAGATGTTTGATATGGTAAGGAAGATTTTATCCTCAACCATCTCGAATAAAGCTGTAAACCTTTCAAGAAGCTCTTGGAACTCCCAGGAGAATTTCTTAGAGCCTATAGCCACACTTGAGAGCTCTGGACTTTTTCCCTGATAGGGAAGAGCTCGGCTCTCAAACTATTTTGAGTGTCATTCTCATCAAGTTTCCTCTATTTCAGGGCATAAACTTTACTATAAGCCACCTAAAGCTATTTTTCATTGAAGCCCAACACCTTGAAGGCTATCCTTCAATGAGGTGTAGGCCACCTTGAGGTCTTTCAGTTCATCCTCCACTATAGCTTTTTTCCTCCCTTAGCTGTTAGAGGGCAGTTTGGTCTGCCCTATGTTTGGCAATGTTCTTTTTTACATGTTTCCTCTTGGCCATCTAGTGCTTCTTGGAATAGGCGTAAATCATAAAAGTCTGCCAAAGACAAGATTGTTAGGAATGATAGTTATAAAACTAAACTAAAAAGTTCAAACGAGAGAGTTCCTTACATTAAAATTCATTCATTCTATAAGGGCTAGATGACAGTTGTAGCTCTAATCAGTCATCATCAAGATTTTTAAAGGAATGGTGAGAATACTCTCTAACTGTTTTACCACTTTGAGGCGAGCCTCTCTAAAGCCAAACCTCCTACCAATAATAGTCTCCATGACCGGCCTCTCCTTCTTGATTAGGGTGGGGAAATTGAAGGGAGCCCAACCAAGAACGAGGCTGAAAAAGCACTCCTAAACCTATGTTTTATGTTCTTAAAAACATTTCATATAGAGAACCCATCAGTTATAGTCTCTACAAGCAAGATTGAGAGTGGAGGCAGAAGAATTGTTATCATAGGAGCCTTTATAGGTGAGGCTGGAATATTAGTATTCATAAAGACAGAGAACCTCTTTCTCTTAAAACGGGTGGCAATGCTGACAATTATTTTAAAAGGAGTCAGATTTGTTTGACCCCTAGTTTCCCTTATTTTGCGGAAGTCTTTACTTTTGCTATTGTTTCCTAAAAAAAAAGGTGAGCTTAGGAACAAAAAGTTCATTTACAATGATCATCCTCCATCTTTTTTCTAGTCTTGCCTCCACTTAAGTTAAGAGATGAAGATCCTTTTCTTGAACTCTTATTTACAGACCTTGCTAAAGTTTCTCATTCTCTTTTAGCTATTAATCCTGCAAAAAAGAGTGAAAGAAGTCAATAATAAACCTAGAGGTATAAAAAACAAGGGATAAGATATTTACTTTGCAACATGGTTTGGTAATCCTTTTTTCCATCCTATTGACGTTATATTTGGTTGAGGTTGATGTCAACACAAAGCATATTTTCTTCTTATCTGAGCTCAAACAAGGGAGGTACCCTTCAATAATAGAAAAAACCCCAAATATATTGCATCCTATATCTAAGGATGACTAGCCTAGTATACCTAATTATCAGTCACCCATTTTAATTTCTTGACATGCATAGGCTTGCTCCATAAGGTTCACTTCATGGCTTATGTGGGTTTGTTGGCAAAGGTAAAGAGCCAACGCATATCATTACCACCATCAATGCCAGCGACCAGATGGTAACTGGTTTTAAAGAAATTAATTGTAGGCTCGATTTTGACAAGCCTAAGAAACTTATAAAAAACGGATAAGATTATCCACCCATTAAGGTGCAACTAACGTGGACCTAACTTGTAGTATCTAAAAACTTTCCTCATAAATCTATGTAGAGGGAAGGAATACCCCAATATATACATACAAAAAGGGGCCGCAGTTTCAAATTGACCTTAGATAAAGCCTGAGGTTAGTAGACTTATATGTTTAGCTTTGACAAGCATTTAAGTTATGTACTCTCCTGACTGATGACCATTAACAAATATCAGACCCTTTGCACTTATCATACTAAAGGCATCATTCTTAGGGGTCTGAGGCAACCTTTCTCTCCCCTAAGGTTTCTTGGTAATAACAGGAGAAAAACTTCTTTAATGAGGATAAAAACTTTCCCCCTACCAGAGATGGACACTAGGGATCCACCCTCTAGTTTTAGGGCTCAATCTGATGGACCCCCCATCCCCTGTTACTTCCTCTATTAGTTTGAAACCTAAACTTGTCAATAGAGGCAATAATATCCTTATTCCTAAAGTTAGATCCAAATTTTTTTAGGTCTATTATGATGTTCAAAAAGATGAAGAAGAAAGAAGCTTTTAGTGGAAAATACCTAGAAAGATGTTTTCTTCTCAGATTAGGGCAAAATAGGCTAAGAGATTTTTCAACAAAATTGTTTATCACAAGTTACAGAGAGTAAAGGTAAAAGAAATGATTAAAGCAAGAATGACTAAGGTTATAAAATAAATAACTTTTCACCCTCATCGTTGGATGAATGACCTTTCATATTATCTCAAATCTCCAAAAATCTACTCAAATATTGTATTGAATTCACATTGTAATTTTGTTTCCCAAGGGACACATCTTTCAATGATGACAAGCCACTTAACCACGATGAATCCTAATAGTTCTATGTGGGACAAACAAATCCCATGTGAAAATGTAAAAGGTCTTTTCATTAATCAATAACAATGAGCCACTTGGCTATGAAGAATCCTAATAGTTCTACATAGGATAAACAAATCTCATGGGAAAGGTAGGAAGTCTCTGATTGATGGGACATATAACTTTTAGGTAAAAAAAACTCTAATTAAAATTGATACTCTTTCAAACTTTGTGTATTTAATACACGAAGACTTGGGAGCTAATGATGGATTAACTTGTTTTGTATATGTTATTTTTGCTTTAACATATGTTTAAAAAGGGTAAGACGAAGTGATAACCCAATGTTTTAGGACTCAGCTATGCGCCAAGCTCAAATACATATGGGTCCAACGAGCTGTCAGACCAATATTCTTCTTTGAGCTTAGCTATGCGCAAGATGCCATACCCAATTTCTTTGGGCTCAGTTACGCGTTGAATCCAAGTACATATGGGTCTAGCGAGTTACTAGACCTAATTTCCTTGGGCTCAGCTACACTCTGAGTCTATATACATGTGGATCTAGCGAGCTATCGGATCTAACGTCCTTGGACTCAGTTACATGTTGAGCCCAGTATATGGGTGTGGTGAGCTGTAAGACTCAACATCCTTGAACTCAGTTACGCGCTGAGCCCAAGTACATGTGGGTGTGGCTAGTTGCCGAACTCAACATCTTTGGACGTAGCTACACGCTGAGAGTCTAAATACATGTTGGTCTAGCAAGCTTTCAGACCCAACATTCTTAGACTTAGTTACGTGTTGAGACCAAGTACATGTGGGTTTGATGAGCTATCATACCTAACATCCTTGGACTCAACAATACACCAGGCCCAAATATATATAAGCATGAATGGATATAGAGCTAACAACCTTTTCAGGTCCTATATTGGACCACAAGACTTTGTTTGTTTATTCTTATGACCTTTAATATAAAATGTTAAGGTTAAAGATACCCTTCTCTCAACACCCTTAGGTGTATAAAAGTCTTCTAAAGATCTACCATTTTTTCACTAATTTTAATGATGTGTAAGAGATATTTATCCCTCATTAATGATGTGTAAGAGATATTTATCCGTTATTGATACTATCAAAATGAAATTACTTTCCAGTTTCTTTTTTATACAAAAGGATAAGACTCATGAGCTATAAATACCCTATGAATCCTTTAAGCTCTAAGTTCACAAATCTCTATTTTCTACTACATATATATTTTTTGACCATCTCTTTCTAAAATATCATTTCACTCTCTCTCTAAAAAGATACTTAAGCATCTAAGAGTCTTTAAATCTACTAAAGAAGAACTTTTATTAGTATCAGCCACCGACCACCTTGGCATACTAAAAACTAGGGACTAGCCATTAACCATCTTAGTTAGGAAGAATGAATTAGATTGTTAGAATCAAGAGATTAACAGATTATCCAACACATAAGCTTTGCTCCTAAGATATTTGGCTTTTTTAGGACTTCATTAAGAATATGTTTGAAAGTTCGTTTTGCAGAAACAACTATTGTATAGATAAGAAGACGAACATCTTAGATTCAAGCTATGCTTTATGAAAAAGGCTAAATCCTATGGCAGAAATTAAGATAAATATTAAGTTCTTTTTTGGGGTCAATGGATACATATCAAACATGCTAGAAGATCCTCTAGGTATGTAAGCATTTGCTGAAATATTAAAAAAAATAATAATAATAACAAATATACATCATACAAAAACAAACTAACGACTACATATCTACCGGTTACAGATAGCTCCATGTATCATACCAAAATAAAATTATACTTACCGCCAATATACCAGTCATAAAATTATGAATCAAGTGCAACTCCCCCTATACAAGATTTTAAAGTATAAACTCTACAATATGTTGACAATGTTGTTTTTCCAAGAATATGAGAATTACATGACTTGGTTTTGTTGAAGAAATTAAGTAGGGGTGTTAAAGAAAATGGAGTTAGAAAAGGAGATAGGAAAAAGAAAGTAGGGGTTCTCGCAGAGACATAGTTATTGATGAGATAAAGTTAATTTGTAGGGTTTTTGAGAAAAAAAAAGGTGATATTTTTTAAATATTATTTTCAATGTTAAATTTAAGAAGAAGTACTGTAGGAAATAGGGTCTCCCTTTTTATTTGCTTTTTTTATGAATTGAATCGCATTTACTTTGTAGGGTTTTTGAGAGAAAATAAAAATATTGATATTTTTAAAATGTTATTTTTAATGTTAATTTTAAAATAAAATACTGTAGCAAATCAGAGGGTCTCCTCTTTGATTACCTTCCCTTTGATTTGCTTTTGCATATTTTTTATAAATTAAATTCCATTTAGAATTCTAATAAATACAAACTAAAGGGTTTCAATTTGTAATATATTATTATTTTCTTTCTATTTATTATGGTTTTATGATCAGAATCATGGTTTAGACCGGTTGATTAAAATTTTTTTAATTAATTTTATCCTTTAATATTAGATTGATCGAGAATTAATACGGAAAATAATCTAGTTTATTAAGAAATAAAATGACATGCTAACCGAAATCCTATGTGGCAAAAAAAAGAAAAAAAAATTGTTTTAGGAAATAAGAATTATTAGAAATACCTTATTTTACTAAATATGAATTGAAAATGACGAATAGTCTCTTTTTATCAAAAGGAGAGATGAATCTAACACACAAGTTGACCAATTTGCTTATCACTAAAATAGAAAAATTATTTACACACACACACACAATATATATATATATATATATATATATATATATATATATATATATATATATATATATATATATTACGAAACATAAAGATACGAAACATAAATACAATTTTAATTATTTTAACTATTTAAGGAAGGGTCCCCATGTTAGGATTGAATGCTCCAAGGTATCAAAGCTGGAAAGCAAAAGGTGATGAGCATAAGATAAACTTACGACGACGACGACGACAGTGCATTTTAATTAGGCAGATATATGAGGAGGAGGAGCTTCAAGACTGCTCCTCCAATGGTTAAGATTTTCAGGCTTTTAGGTTTTATTGTTTCTCTGATATTTCAGAACTACACCACTGCAAACGGGAAGATCCATCATCATAAGTTTGTGGTATCTACATCTCTCTCTCTCCACTCGTCTCTCCTTCTTCTTTTCATCTCCTCTCTCATCCAGTTGTTATTGCAGGTGAAATCAGCATCCTTTACTCGACTGTGCAATACAAAGGAGATCTTGACAGTAAATGGGAAATTCCCAGGGCCAACTTTGGAAGCCTATACAGGAGATGAACTCATAGTAACTGTCTACAATAGAGCAAAATATAACATCACTCTCCACTGGTATGTGCTCCCTTGCCTACGTACAAAAATTCAAACTGTTTTTTTACAAAAGATAGTTTGATGAATTTGCTGTGTGGTGTGGGCATGGGTTTATGGAAATGGTGTCATGAATATGGCAGGCATGGAGCTAGACAAGTAAGAAATCCATGGTCAGATGGGCCTGAATACATCACACAGTGCCCTATTCAGCCAGGAAGAAGGTTTAACTACAAAATCACATTGACTACCGAAGAAGGAACAATATGGTGGCATGCGCATAACAGCTGGGCAAGAGCAACAGTCCATGGAGCCCTCATTATTTATCCAAAGCATGGATCTCATTATCCCTTCCCCAAGCCCCATGCTGAGTTTCCAATTATACTAGGTGTCTCTCTCCCCCTATATAATAATTTAACAATTTGTTTTTTGAGTCTTTAATCAATATTTCTTTTTTCTTTTTAAATTGAAACCAATAAGAAGCTAACACGTGTTCCCCTCCCCTTAAAAAATTAAATTTAATTTAAAAATAGGTTTATTACAGACAGAGAGACCTTTGCTGAGAACTCAATCTCTCAAATTAAAACTATAAAAATATCTCTGTTAAAAATTGATACCCTAGTATCATTAAACCGGAGGTTTATATACTTTTTGGCATGGCTTGTTGAGAATCAATATTGATTCTCAATTTATTATTATTATTGTTGTCGTCGTCGAGGGTGGATGAAATTAATTGCTGCCTTAATATATTGTTCAATTGAAGAAAATCTCAATTAAAAGAAGAATCGAATGATGATGAATAAGACGCAATAATAGTTTGGGACACTTGATTTTAATTGCTAGCTGCAAGTATGAGTGTGTGTGTGTGTATAATGCCGAGGCTGGTTTTTACGTACGTAGGAGAGTGGTGGAAGAAAGATGTGATGAAAATACCTGGAGATGCAAATATAACAGGTGGTGAGCCAACTCTCTCAGCTGCTTTCACCATCAATGGAGAACCAGGATATATGTATCCATGCTCCAAAGCAGGTACGTATATATGCTAGCTCAAGGAAGATTCTTGCTCAAACTGGTTTGGTTCGAGGGCACAGGTGCTTGCGTACGTACCTTTGAAAAATGATGGCAAAATGATTTGCTTCATATATTGTGCATGCAGGCACCTTTAAAATGATGGTGGAGCAGGGAAAAACCTATCTCCTTCGGATAATCAACGCAGTATTAGATGAAAATCTGTTCTTTTCCATAGCAAAACACAAACTGACGATAGTAGGAAAAGATGGGTGTTACTTGAAACCATTTACATCAGACTATCTAATGATCACCCCTGGCCAAACCATGGATGTGTTATTTGAAGCAAACCAACCTCCCAGCCACTATTCCATGGCTTCTAGGGCATACTCAAGTGCTTTTGGGGCTGGTTTCGATAACACAACAACAACAGCCATCGTAGAATACCATGGCATTTATCATCTGCCGAAATCTCCTCATTTTTCACCTCTTCCTCCATACAATCGAACACAAGCATCCACAGACTTCACTAAGCAGTTTCGGAGTCCAGTAAAAGCCCGCGTTCCACAAAAAGTTGACACTCGTTTGTTTTTTACCATATCTGTCAACCTCCTTAACTGCAGTACTGATAAGCCTTGCGCGGGTCCCTTCGGTAAAAGGTTTGCAGCTAGTATGAATAACATTAGCTTTGTAAATCCTCCATCTTTGGACATCCTTCAAGCTTACTATTATGGGGTTGCTGGTGTTTTTGAAAGGAATTTTCCTCGTAAGCCTCCTAATGAGTTCAATTACACTGCTGAGAATCTCCCAGCCAACCTTCTGACACCAAGCTTCGGTACTGAGGTGAGGGTTTTGAAGTACAATGCAAGTGTTGAGATCATTCTTCAAGGGACAAATGTATTAGCTGCTGATAACCATCCCATCCATTTACATGGCTACAGCTTTTACGTGGTTGGATGGGGATTTGGAAATTTTGATCCCAGCAAGGATCCTTCAAGATATAATCTTGTTGATCCACCTGAGGAGACTACAGTTGGAGTTCCTCATAATGGATGGGCAGCGATCAGATTCAGAGCAGATAACCCAGGTAATAAAGTAATTTTACTTTTCTTTCTATTTCTATCCTTGATGTAATGTAATATTGTTCTGTAATGTCCCCCATGCATGCCTTGTATATTCTAGTTGTGACTTTTTAGTAGCTAGCTGGCTAGATTTCTAGGTAAAATTAAACCTAGTGGGGGTGTCTTGCATTGCTGCGAATTCAACCTATTGAAATGTCATGGGCTACATTGAAACTTGAGAAAGAACAAAGCTTCTAATAAATAAAACTATAGGTTATGTGAAAAAATAAACATAAAATTTTTGAACAACCGAAATGTAGCCTATGTTTGGTTAGTGTTCTAAGATAAAAAATAATAAATATAAAAAAGATAAAAACATGTTTGGTTGAAGATACAGAGATAAAAATATAAAATAAATTTGTTTCTAAAATAATTTTATAATGAATTTTTATATTTTTAAAATAAAAAATACATAAAGACATGTTCTCTTTATCTCTATTTTTTTTTTTGTCTTTTATATTCCGAGACACTAACTGTACATTATTTTAGAATTTATTCAACTCAATCAAATATAATTTTTTTAAAAACACGGGTTTACTCGGTTTAAAGCTTTCAAGGGTTTCTCAATTTAAGTATATAATAATTTGGGTTAGGTGCCTAATTTCTTGGAATGAAAAACTTGTGTGGCGTAAGCTCCAAAAATACAAATTAAACTCACCAGAAGTAGTTCAACATTTATTACAAAAGAAGTATCTACTTTTTTGCTAAATACTTTTATATTTTCTCTTCATCTTCATTTTGTTTACTTTTTTCACTTGTGTCCTTTATTTTAATTTGATTATTTTAGATCGAGTTGTTAGTCCCACGCTTATATAATTAAATATTCATACAATAATATTATCTTGTACATATCTTGAATTAATAATATACTTGTTAACATGCAGGAGTGTGGCTACTACATTGCCATATTGAGCGCCATGTAACATGGGGAATGGGAATGGTGTTTCTTGTGAAAAATGGTGTTTCTCCCCAAGCTCGAATTGTTAAACCTCCTCGTGACTTACCAAGATGTTGAAAGCATGCTTTTATGCATAATTAGCTCTCAAATTCTATTTGTTATCTCTCCCCGTTATGCCTCTAAATCAAATTTCTAATTAGAGTTCAAGTTTTTTTTCTTAATTTTCTTATGTGGATTACACTTCCTAATTATTTATAAGAATATTATTATTGGGATTTTAAAGCCACTCGATCTTATCATGGATGAAAATAATAATAATAATTAACCCTAATATGTTATCAAAGAAAACAAATCAATATTGTGATATTGGAACTTCATAAAATGAAGTGGATTACTTTTATATATATATATAAGTGGATTGCTAATAACATTATTATCATAAACAAAAAAGTTTTGTATTTTTGAGTTATTTGAATTGTACTATTTCCTGTGTTGTTTAAAAGGATCATGCTACCAATTTAAAGGAAAATTTGACAATAAACACATACAAGCAACAAATAGTAATGAATGTGAAAAAAAAAAACTAAGGGTTTGATTAAGTTTGTTTTGTTGAATATATTATGGAAGTTAGGGGTGATTATTTTCGGTTCGGTTCGGTTTTTATCTAAAAAAAATAACCAAAATAAAATTTAAAAAAACTGAAAAATTTAAACCAGAACTGGTTCAAACCGACCAGCTTCGGTTCGGTCCAGTTTGGTTTTTTTAACATAAAAACCAAGAAAACCTGTGTTTTTTGTTTGGGTTTTTTTGGGCTTTCTGATAGGCTTGTAATTGGTATTAATATTATCTAATTTTGTTACAAGATTATATAATATATTTAATTTTTTTATCACTAAATATTCATTTATATTAAATTATTAGTGCTAATATTGAGTTTATATGTTGCAAGTTTTTCTAATATTTGTGTTTTGGACTCCTCCTGCATCAGAATTTAAATAACACACACACCAAGTTAAAATCTTATAAATTACAAAGCAAATCTCCAGTGTCTATGTTGTTCTGAAGAGCAGTTGTAGGTATAGGAGGAGCGATCTCAACATTGGAGACAATAACATCATCTGAAAGAGGTGGCTCAGGTTCATCGCCGAATGATTTGGCATCTTCAAAAGGACCTTTGTCTGGTCTGTATGTCAATTGAAGCTATTTGAAATGACCAGATATTAATCTTACAGTATTTAACCTCTAACAATGATATCTCTTGTCAAGGAAGAATAAGTTGACATGCATGCATCACACAAAAAAGAGACAAAAGAAAGTATAAACTGAATATGCAGCATCATACATCCTTTTCTACCACTTAGCCAAGTCAAGAACTATTTTCTTAATTAGTTTAGTCAAGATCCATGAATCCTTTGTCCAAAAAATCCTTGGCTTCTAATGCCTGTTTAAAAATACAAAACCAGTAACAATAAAACAAAAGGAACTGTAACATATCAACAAATTATAAATTGGAAAATTTATAGGACTGTCTAGCATAGTAATGACACTTACCATTGACTCACTAGGAACAGAAACAACATGTGATGCCTCTCTGCTATACTCTTTCATAGTTGTAAAAAAGGATTGTGAAGGCTGAGAAAGATTAGGACAATAAAATCATAAATCACTACAATTGAAAGAATGAAATAACCAGTGAAAACTCTAAATCCGTCTCATGGCATCAAATACCTCTCTCAAAATGGAAAACTGGAAATTCCTAGCAAGTTCTAATCCTTTGTAAATGTCATAGAAATTAGAAAGGTTACCAGCCTGCAGGAATAAACAATTTTTTTCAACAAAACACCATGTCTAGCAAAAACGTTTTTAGTTGTAGTGACTGTAGTTCTATAATGAATGCTACAACAAAAAAGATATACCAATAAACACTTTAGGTATTGATAAAGAATATTTAACCACAAACTGACATTCTGCAAAATCAATGGACAACATGACCTGCTGACTGGCTCGTTTGTAGATATCAAGGGCTTTGATTGCTTTGTCTTGGCATCTTAAAAAACTGCAAAGAGAAGAAAGATTTAATAGTAAAATCAGAAAAAAAAAAAAAAACAATGCTTGCAAAATGATGAAAACCGATGTTAGGTTTGATGAGTATGGTTTTGAAATATTTAGTTTAAATCGTGATTTTAGACCATTCACAGGAAAGAAAATGAAAAAAAATAAAAAATCTTCTTGATTCTAGTCAATTAAACTCTCTGAGTTTTGATCTTTGATCTAAATTTGCAAAGTTATATATGTCAAGATTCTGATGGGAAACTTCAGTAATGCAGAAAAAAAATCATCCCTACACTAAATTTAAACATATTACCAGAATCCTAAATCAATCAAAATAGCACTCTAAGCTCAAACTCTGATTTTTTATAAGGATATACCAACAAATACACAGATCATAAAGCATATGTTAAAAAAATAAAAACAGAGATTGACAGAAAAAAATAAATCATACCTAGTGTGAGTTGTGACAAGATTCAAGGTTGGTTGTGAGAGAGGGAGGTGACTGGTTTGCTAGATCTGGACTCTAGAGGTTAGGTGTGCTAGTGTGGTGTGTGGCTATACGTCATGCCTGTGTAGGAGAGGGATGTGGCTGACTGGCTGGTTTGTTAGATTTGAAGATGAAGATTGAAAGTCTACCAACGAACAACAAAAGTCAGGAGAATAGAGATGAAGATGGATTAATTTGATTTTGTTAGAGACTTGAGAATGAGATGAGATCTGTGAATTGTGAGGGTTGAGGGAGGGAGCAGCTTGTTTGCTCAGGAGTAAGGATAGCTAGACGCGCTAGGATTAATAATGAAAGCATTTTTTTTTAATATTTACTATTTATAGTACCCCCTTAATTGAACCGGTTCGGTTCGGTTAGGGTTTTTTCACTTTCAGATTTCTGAAACCGAACAGAATTTAATCGGTTTTATTTTACAGTTCGGTTTTTTTGATTATTTTTTTCTCGGTTTTCTTGATTTAATCGGTTTCTCGATTTTTTTTACTCACCCCTAATGGAAGTGTTAGGAAACATACTGTGACTTATGGTTTTATCTCTTATAGTCCTATTCCTATTACTATAGCACAAGGCTAAGCTCATGATTAGTATCTAGGCTCCCATTACAAATCATACACAATTGTTGTGTATGTTATATCTCTTGTACACATGTATTGATATATTAGTGCTAGGTATTTGGTTCGCTCTTTGCTCTTGATTGGATTAATTTTTTTAATATAAAAAAATATATAACATATTTAATGTCTTAACTGCTTGCAAGTAAAATTTTGATTATGAACTTAAAATTTGATCCACACAAAATAATTTTTTTTTAATATCGAGACGACAATATCTTTGATCGACTTGGGTTAATTTAAGCTATCCCGTGACTTGGATCACAGACCCAATTAGCTTAACAACATAGTTTTATGAAATAATTTTTATTTAATTATGCAATAATAAAAATATATGCTATCAGAAAAGCAACCAGATATAATTAAAAAAATAATAATGATAATGTGTTGTAAAAAAAAAGCATACTAATATTACAAAAAAGATTGATATAATCTTATTTGAAAACAAAGTAAACATTAAATAGTATTTAATAAAATAATATATAAAGTATATTATTTATTAATTTAGAGAATTTAATAATTAAATATATTTATAATATTTTAAATTAATGAAATTTAAAATAGTTAAATTTAAATTTAAAAAAAAACTAAAAAACAAAAACAAGTTAAAGTTGGCTTATAGCGATTATATATATTACATATACCTAGTTTGATCCCTCTTCTAAAAAAATCATTTTCTTTTTAATCTCATTTTTTGTCAACCCCTATCTTCCTTTTATTTAATTTATAATTTAGCATTATCCCACATGGATCATGTGGGCTTGAGTAGACCAGCATAGGGCTAAGGCGTGTGTGACTGTCAGGCTAGGTACACGTGCCTGACCTTAATTAAAGAGCGTAGACATGCTTAAGGTTTTTTTTAGTTTTTTTCATAGGAGTGGACGGCACATTTTTCACTTCTTTTTTTTCCCCCTAATGGGCAATAGGTTGCTTGTAGTTGCAAGGGATCTATTGCCTACTATTACATTTTTTAGTCACCTCCAGTGAAAATTTAGGTCCAAGTTTTGGATCTTGAAAATCTAATTTCAAAGTTATTTTTATTTGAAAATACATCATAAAAACCTATAAAACCCACTTATCAACCCTAAAACACCTTGAAATTACTAAAAATTAAATAAAAAACAACAAAATAAAAAAAATCTAAAGAGACCCCAATCTACTTTTTTAGACATGTTTATTGAAAAAAAAAACTATTATCATCAAACTTTTTTTGTTAAATGGAAACTATTGATACCAAGATCGATCATTTTGATTTTTAAGATGTTGTCAATTGAATATTTTCCTTTTCATTTGCTATTTTTCAGCAACTTTCTCTCTCCACTCTTAAATTCAGAGATTGAAATGTAAAGAAAATGAAGTTTTAGATAAAAAGTATAATTTTCAAACTAGAAGGACTAAAAAAACAGTTTGACAAAATCTTAAGGCAAAGATAAATAAAAAGGCATGTTTTGAATAGTTTTAAAAACCTTTGTTTCACCGGTAATGTCAATTTAGATCCCTATATTTTTAAAATTTTTCAATCAATATATCCGAGTTTGTTTTTGAAAAATTAAACATTAACCAAATATGAGAAAGTTTTTTTTTTTGAAACAATGAGAACCCCATGACAAGGTAAACGAAACAAATTCTCAGGTCAAAACCCAAAATAACACAGTTTATAAAATTAAAAAAAATTAATAACTAAATTAGAAAAAGCTTCAAGTACTAAAAAAAGATAGGCTAATATTCTAGTGAACAATGTTTTGTGAGAGGATGTATGATGAAATCAACAAATCTTTTAGGTTTCTTTTAATAACTTTAATCTTCCGATCTGATAGGGAATTGTATTGCACTTTGTATATACAACTATTATACTGATATACTAAAGATCTTTCTAACTAAAGACAATTAATAGTTAAAGTTATAAAATAAAAGATATTTTAAAGCTTAGAAGTTATAGTTTTTTTTTTTGTTAATTTGACAATAAAATGTGTTTTTTATAGCATATTTGAACGTTGTTTTGGTGTTTTATATAGAAGCTTTTAACAAGCACATGCAAATGATGTGAAAATTAAATAAAATATTTTGACTACCACTAATAATGAATAATTGAAAGGAGGCGTATGTAACATCGATTAAAAGCTGGGATAAATTGACAAAATCAAAAGATTTGAAACTTAATTGATAATGAATAAGATAGGATCTAATTAAGGTTTTGTGAGTTGCCATAATGTTGTCTGATTGACTTGACAGGTTCAAAAGTCGAATGAACAATAAAAACATATTAGATCGGTCCTAGTCAATCAAAGTTAAAATGTCAAATTTATAACCCGAGTTATTGACATAACCTCAACGGGCTAACCCGGTTGGTCATTTGCCTCTTTCTTTTATATTCCCTACTTCTCTCACTGGATAGGCCTTCATTAGGTTTGAATGGGATGCATTCTGAAATAAATTGAAGAGTTATTAGAGAATCATGGAATAAATTGAATGAAGTGGGAAAAAGTATCTTACACGTGTATTACAAGCACTAGAATGCAAAAAGAGTCATCGTTTGGGAAGACATGTGCAGCTTCCTCCAGCCTATAATGATGGCCTTCTTTAGTGTCTTTGGAATTGCTTCAACAAGGCCTTCCTTCCAAGGTGGCCTGTGGTGGCGATAGAGCTAGCTTTGGTATAGCTCTAATGACCAATTTTTCTTTTCTTGATTCTATTCATTTCTTTTTCTCTCCTCCTGGTTTTGGTGCCTAGTTTTTTCTCTATCAAAGTATAAGGTTGCATTTTTTTTTTCAATTTAAATTCTAGTCCATCTACTTTTATTCCTTTTTAAAATAAAATATATGAATTATTCTCCATAAAATCGAGTGTCAACCCAACGTTATGATGTTTTCTTAACATCATAAAAACCCACCAAGACAAGCAAACCAAAATATAGAGCCCAATATCAATTAAATGCACCGTGTAAGCCTATTTAAGGATTGAAATGAATAACAAAAAAAAAATATAGTAATGAAAAAAAATTGAAGAAGCAGAAAAATATAAAATGAAAAAAAAAAAGCAAACAATGAATTAAAATACCTAGCTCTTTTAGTTTTTTTACTTAATTTTCATCTTTTTATTAAAATCTCTAACCCAAATTAGGGGTAATAAAAGGGAAATAAAAAATATGTGTATATATATATATATATATTAAAAAATAAAAGAAATTATTTATAAATAAATCACTATTTATTAGGGCTCCATAACTATTATAACTATTGGTTAAAGGTTAAAGCATGAGTCATCTTTAAAATATTTATTTATCTCCAGACTAAATTGCAATAAAATAGGGCAAAATAACCACATTTGAACTCCCCTCTCTAAGACTAAGATTGATTTTTTTTAATTCTAAAATCATTTTTTTTCTCTCATCTCTTAAAATTTAAAAACTGAAATGTGATGAAATAAATTTTGAGAATTGAAAGGTCAAAACATAAAACACCATAGATCAAATTATATAAAATTAAATCCTTAAAGACTAAAATAAAATTTTAATAGGCAATTAAGAACTAATATAAAATTCTGAATAGAGAAATTAAAATATAAAATAAAATCTTTAAAGACTAAAATCTTCCAAATTATACCTTTTCTCTCTAAGAAACGAAATTATTTTGTAGGTAATTTAGCATTTTCCGTCAATTATTTTAATGAAAATTCTTAATAGAGAAATTAAAATATAAAATTGATTTAAAAAATAGTTTTGAAACAAAATTGATAGTACATAAATAGTTTTGGAATATATTTAAGGTTTGTACTTAAAACTATAAAAGAGAGAGAAAGGGAGATTTCTCCATTAAAAAATCAATTACTTTATTAAAAGTGTGTTTAATTAAAAAAAAACTATTTTTTTTAATTTTTATTTTCCAATAAAAAATGATTGAATGTGCTCATTTGTTGAAAGTGAAAAGAAATATATCAAGATTATAACAATTCTTTTTATAAAAAATAAAACTATAATTTATAATAATTTTGTCATTCAAATTAAAAATTATTATGAAAAGTTATATTGTTAACTCAAAAAAAATTATATTATATTTATAAAAAAAATGAAATTTATAACACTGGCTAAATAAATAAATAAAAATTAATTTCTTATATTGCTAAAAGGTACTTGTATGTAAAAAAGAAAAGAAAAATATATTGTTAATGTTTTTTTTAATTAAAAAAAAACAGTGAAAAATGAATATTGCCTTATCCGTAAAAGGTGGAACGTATTAAAAGAACATAAATGTAATCTACTAATAGCGAACCCTTTCATTCCATCCTCATCAACGAAACAAAGAACAACTTTTCATTTACCTTCCTTACCGTCGTCTCCTAAAAAAAAAATCCCAAATATATTTATATATATATATTATTAGCACGCATGGTTTAGAAGTATCCTCTTGTGTGGGGGATTGGTCGAACCAGCAAAAGCCGAACTGGAAAGATTCAAGAAGCCTAAAAAAAGGCTGCCCATTTCTTCTCTCCTTAAAGGGTAAGAGAGAGAGTAGATTTTGTGTGGGATTCTGTCTCTTTCGTTATGGTGGATGATGGTTTTGTGAACGCTTCTTCTAATTGCAACGGCAACGGCAACGGCAACGGCAACGGCAACCAAGAGAGCCCAAGAAAAACAAAAGATATTAATAAGAAGAAGAAGAAGAAGAAGCGTGGCGGGAGCAAGAAGAAGATGACTGTTGAGCAGACCTTGGCTTCCAAATCTGTCAGCGAATGGGTTTACTTGGATCGGAAATTGGTTGCCGATGATTTCGATTTCGGAGTGCACAAGACTGTGATGATGAGGAGAGAGGACAAGGTTGTCTTTGAATTGCATACTCATTCCAAGTTCAGTGATGGCTTCTTGTCTCCTTCCAAGCTTGTGGAGCGAGCTCATGGAAATGGGGTCCGTCTTTATTTTTTTTTATACTGGCTCGACATGCTGAGTGTTTAATGCTTTTGTGATGGTGTTAGAATGACATGTACTGAATAAATTTCTCAATTGTTTTTTTTCTTGATTAATGCCTTTATAAAAAGGCAAATCTCTTTAGCATGTTAGTAGTTGTAAGCATTCAAACTCATCAGATTAAATAATTTTTTTTTATATCACGCGGCCTGGTTTTGTTCAATCTAGCTTCAGCTTAAAGCAAGCGCCAATCTTGTCTGGGTTTGATCCTTTCACATGTTGTCTTGGATTAAAATGCAAGTAGTTTGGGGTTTTTAATTATTACATAGATGTTGAATTATCAAAATTGTTAATTATTACAGTCAGGAAACTCAGTTCATTAATTATAGTGTAAGTTATTCGGTCGAGATTGCATTATTAGGTCTTGGAGGAGTGTTTATCAGTTATATAACAATGATTTTGTTTTCTTATGGAGTTTATGTAATGGATGATGCCCTTGCAAGGCGTATAAACTTACTTTTTTTTTGGTGATTGCTATGTTTTGATTTATCCATTCTTTCTGGTTTTAGTGCCAATATCTTAATTAGTAAAATTTGTTCAGAACAGGTGAAAGTTCTTGCTCTCACTGATCATGACACAATGTCTGGTATACCTGAAGCTACAGAAGCAGCTCGCAGATTTGGCATCAAGATAATCCCAGGTGTTGAAATAAGCACGATGTTCTCTCCAAGGTATCTGCTTTCATCAAGTTCAGGATTTACTGCGGTAGTGGGTGGTCATATTGTTACGAGAACTGATGAAAAAGAAAATTTTAAAAAATAAATTCCATTTCCATCTTTGTAATTTGGTCAATTGATCATAATGCAGAAATCCTGAAGCAGAGGAGCCAGTGCACATCCTGGCATATTACAGCAGCGGTGGGCCAACTAGGTCTGATGAACTGGAAAAGTTCTTGGCTAACATAAGAGATGGTCGTTACCTTCGTGCAAAGGACATGGTCTTGAAACTCAATAAACTCAAGTTGCCTCTTAAGTGGGAGCACGTTACTAGAATTACAGGAAAAGGAGTTGCTCCTGGAAGACTGCATGTGGCTCGAGCTATGGTTGAAGCAGGCTACGTAGAGAACCTGAAACAAGCTTTTGCCAGATATCTGTATGATGGTGGACCTGCTTATTCCACGTAATAATCCAGTACTTTTTTAGTTAATTGGCTATTCTGAGCACATTTCTTATTCAGAGAGTTGATGGGTGTAAATTATTTTTGTGCTGTTGAACAGAGGAAATGAGCCTCTTGTAGAGGAGGCAGTACAATTGATATGTGAAACGGGGGGTGTTGCTGTGCTAGCTCATCCTTGGGCATTGAAAAACCCTGTTGCAATAATACAAAGGTTGAAAGATGCAGGTCTTCATGGGATGGAGGTTTACAGAAGTGATGGCAAACTGGCTGGTATGTTGTTTTTGCACCGTCCCCAACAACCCCCCTTCTTTCTATCCTCATATCTTAAATTAAGGTTTTTCTTTTTTCCTTTTGAGGAGGGGTATGGTGGGCATTGAATGCTTTAGAGCTGTGCAGCATCCCCCGCCCCTGAACTTTAAATAGAATGGATGTAATAATCTTGATTCTAGAGTGAATAACTTAACTGCATGTTAATCTAGAGATTATGCAATTGTCTTCTTGAAATGACCCTTAATGATTTCTTACTGAAATTTTATACTGGATTTCAAAAATGTGCACTGTAATGGGTATGTACTGGTAACGAATCATACATAATAAGCTACCCTTCCTTTTTAATGTTTCTCCAACCACAATAGTCGTAACTGTTAACTGGGAGAGATGAGCTATGTTTTGGTATCATTAATCTTGATGTACTGAGAAAATATGATCAATGAGTTTTTAGTCATTTTAAAATTGGTTTAAACTTAGAATAGTTTCCTTTCTATATAAAAAATCTGAAAATTCATCGTGAATCATGCCACTAGTAGTGAAAACACATTTTCCTGTTTTGTTTAGAATATAGAGACTAGAGTGCATTGTGGATCGCTTAAGATTGAAATTGTACTATTATTATTTATGGAAAAGCTGAATTCTCTTAATTTTGGGATGAAGTTAATTCCAAAATTGTTGGTATAAATGAGAATATGCATTTTTCATCTCTGACCTTTTTGCTGCACAAGAATGCTTGCTATAGATTACTGCTTTCGCGTTTCCTAATTTTGTCTTCATTTTGTTCTCTTTTGAACAGTATACAGCGACCTAGCAGATGCTTATGGTCTTTTGAAGCTAGGAGGGTCTGATTATCACGGAAGAGGTGGGAACAGTGAATCTGAACTAGGAAGTGTTAACCTCCCAGCAATTGCTTTGCACGACTTCCTGAAGGTAGCACGCCCAATCTGGTATGGTGCCATAAAAGATATTTTCGAGAGATATGCTGAGGAGCCCTCTGATTCGAATCTAGCAAGGATAACAAAGTTTGGGGGAACAAAGATTTTAAAGGGAAATTCCCCAATGAGTTGTGGGAAGGACTTGATTGATCGTTGCTTATCATTGTGGTTAACAACTGAGGAGAGGCAGACAGCCGAGTTTGAGGCCATTAAAATAAAGCTCTCCTGTGTTACGATAAATCAAGGTGTGGGACTCGCGTTCCTATAGAGAGCCACTAACTCAAGCTGAGATGTTTCCTTTTGCCACTGTCAAAAACAAAGAAGAGAATTATTTCCTTTTGCAAATTTTTCATGCTCAAGTGATCAGGTTATTATCCATTTTTTGTCTTAACTGATTACGCTTTCAACTGGAATATTTATGAATGCATTATCTTAAGTAGTGTTTGATAGAACAACATTATAGAATCTATCCTGTCTGATAATGGCTGACAAGATAATACAAAGGTTTTCTACTCAGTTTGATGATGGTGGAAAAGATAAGACAGGTTTGGAATATTATTGAGAGATGATGATCTTTTTCTCTGGTCTTATCAATATGCATATTTTATTTTATTTTAGCTGTTTTCTACGGCAATTTGTTTTTTTTTTCCCATCATAATATAAGGGAAAAAAAGTAGTTTGAAGCAGAAAAATAATTTATTTATGCAAAATCACTTCTCATTCCTAAAAAAAAATACAAATTTGGATGCACTATAAATGTGATAATTTGTTACATATCTAAAAGCTTGTGAATTGCATGTAATTCCATCACAAGTCAAGATATTTTTAAACTAGGTTGTGCATTAATTAAAATTATTTTTTATTTATTGATGATTTTAAAAATGCATCTTTCACATTAACCTGATAGATTAAGAGAAATTTATAATTTTTTTTCTGGTATTTGCTCTAAAATTTTAACTCAAGAAATCAAGAGAGGGGATTGACACTATAGATAGAGTAATTTCTCACCACTACGATGCACAACATCAAAAGGATACAAATGAAAGTACCCCACAACTCTAAGGATATCAATGAACTCATCACTTCCAAGATATAGAGTCAAAGGATAAATTCAACACTCACAAAGAAGGTTAAAGAGCTAAAAGATCATAGTCATATACTCTTAATTCAAATCCAACAAGCGACCTTAATTACATGGTTGAAAATTCACTATATACTTTAAATAACCATCAAATTATTAAAAATGAATAAGAAAGTGTTTTCTAGACCACAATAAATGACTTCGATAGGAAAAAAAAACTCAAAATATTTTAATGCATGTTTTTTACTTATTGGAATGCAAATAACAGACTATAAAACTTAAATTGATAGTCTACACGCTTAAAATAAAGTAGTCATAAATTTCTGTGGGCAATTCTTGTTGTAGAGGATATTTCAACGAAAGACAAGGCTCGTTTAAGGATCATGTCATCCCCAAGTTGATTTTTAGATGGAAAAAATAATCAATACACACAAACGAGCATATAAAGAAAAGAAAAGGCAAAAATCCTTCATATATATACAATAAATTCTCAACATCTAAGGGACAAGACCTGTTTTGAGGATCTTAGCATTCATGTGTTTATTCTTTAATAGAAAAAAAAACAATCAACCTAAACAATCATACAACAGAAATCTTATATATATCCCTGCCATTTATTTTGTAAAAAAATAATAGAAAATATTTATCACGACACAACTTTTACAAAAAATAAACATACACATCCACACATAAAATTTTCACACCAAGGTCAAACTATTACATCTTGGATAATCGTATTGCAACTCATCCTTTCAACCTCATTGTAAGGTATTAATTTCAACCTTCTCACACCTTGAAAAATTAAATATTTAGCATGACATGATTTAACATCTTTAAATACCAAAATTCAAGAAAAACATTTTTGTTGATATCTTTGCATGTATTTTTAGATTTAGTAACTAGTTTATTAAAGCTATAAGAACTTGGTTTACATTTCAAAAATACTAAAAAATTATTTTGTTTCTTCTAATATACGAGATTATAAACTTATACATAAGATATATTCTTGATATTAAATAAAAAGTCTTTTTTTTTTATGTTTTGACTCTAGAATGGTTAGGCTTGACCCCTAAAGTTGTGGTCCATTTTATTGGAGTGGATTGATGTTAACCATTAAATAGACCAAAGGTTAGAAAAAGCAACAATGTCTTAATTTATATGAGACAAATAAATAATGCAGATTACTTTAGGTAAGGTGTACTAGGGGTGATATGTCATCCTTATACACAACCAATCCTCTTATCCAGACTCTGAGACCAGTTAGGAAACACTAGGTGGTAACTCCATCCTTTTTTTTTACTGATAAGAAACAAGAATTTCTTATTCTTTCCACCTATCACCAGAAAATCCCGATTCGAGAGGATGATCAACGTGACGCCGCATAAATGCGACAATGGTTATGGATTAAAAAGTTGTATAATCAATATTTTAGGGTTGTAATTTATAGACATTTTATTTTGATATGTAACAAGATTTAATTATCTAATATTAATTACTAGTTATGGTGATGTAATGATGTATGTTGATGTTTTGGGACCTAGTAAATCTAAAGTTTTAAATTTATATAATGTATGTTGTAGTATCTTATTTAGGAATAATATATTAATTAACTTATATAGTAAATGATAATTTATTATAGAGTTTGATTTCATGTCTGGATGTCTTAGTATTATGCTTAATATGAAACTAATAAATGCTAATAGTGTTGTGGATATTAAGAATGAACAAAGAAATGTTGGATATGATCCAAAATGACTGGATCAGAGGTAGAGGAATGATTCTTGTGTGGTTTTATGGATAAGAAGTAAATTTTATTTGATGTTAACACTTGGGATGTTCAAAATACAAAGGAGATTTTGCTAAAATTTTAACAAAATCTTAATGAATTAGAAAATATTGATACTTTTCATTTGAGTATATTAAAAAAATCTAGATATTTCCTAAAAACCTTAAATGATGTTGTGCATGATGTGTGCTAGATTTTAGAAATGTTATATTTGGTATCATAGTTATGACTTTGATTCAACAGATTTAAAATGAGATTATAATGACTAATGAGCAATAGTTTGATTACAAAATAGTTCACACAAAACATGATATGAGTATTGATCCGTCTTCAGTTAGGAAACGAGTTTTAAATGGATTATAGGAGCGAGAGTTCAAAGGGGGATCCTTTGAATGATACTGCTTCATAAAGTACTCGTTACATCCTTGCAATAAAGAAAAGGACGAGTTTATAAGACTTAGAGGTGAGACTTCTTTATAAAGAGCTAGGAATGTATAGCCCAAATAGATTGAAAGAAAGGGTAAAGCTACTGGAGACCCACCTATAGTGCCAGCAGTAACACCAGTGGCACCTATAAACCTTCCATATTTAGAATAAATAGTGCGAGCTACAAATACAAGAATGGGAGGAGTAGCAGACATGGCCTCTCAAGAGGGTGTTACTCCTGTGAGGGTGATGAAAAATATAAGAGAGATGGGTTGCGAACCCTACATGAAGGAATAAGATATTAAAATAGTTGGGTATTGGTTGAGAAAAATAAGTGTAATGAGTAACACAATATAACCAGTTCAAAATAAAAGAGGAAATTGGGGATCAAAAAGTGTAACGAGTGGGGCTCCTTAGTTCATCTAAAATGGACTGATGGGAGGACAGATATGTCCTGGAATTAGAGGTACAACGGGGTCTCATACTCAAGGATAGAGGACTGACACTCATCCTTGATGTGTGAGGTATATGTTGAATCATCCAAGAGATTAACCAACTTCTCTAGGACAATGCTATATATTTAGATAGGAAGGACATTGTTGGAGGGAGTGTCCATACCTAAATTCTCCTTGTTATCATTTTGAGGAGACTTGGCATCGCAACAATAAATGCCTTAATAGGATTGCTGAGCAAAGTTAGGGCCACAAGAAGTCAACATAAAGTCAAAAATGATTAGTGATTATGAATAGACCTGGTAAACCAGCTCAGTCTAGAGCTAGTGTTAATTAAGGGTGGTCTAGAGGACAAAGAAAGAGTACTCAGAGAAGCTTTTTCCACATGACTCAAGAGGAAGCAAGAGTTGTCACTAATGTTGTAGCAAATGCACTATTATTATTTTCTCAATTGGTTAATACATTGATTGATCATGAAGCCACAAATTCATTTGTGGCATAGAAATTTGAGAATAAACTAAGTGTATAACCTTTTAGAGTATAGAAAGGTTTCATTATTAGCACACCTTTAAGGGATATTGTGTGTGCGCGTGCGCGTATAAGTGTGTTAAGGTTACTATTAGGGGCCAGGATATGGAAATAAAGTTGATACCATTAGAATTGCATGACTTTGATTTAATATTAGGAATGGATTAGTTGAGCTTATATTGAGCTCAAGTGGATTGTTTTTAAGAACTATGACATTACGGGGGACGAAAGGTGATTAGGTAGTGTTTAGGGGAGAGAAAAGTTATTCATAATTGTGTGATTTCAGTCATGACTACTAAAAAATGATTAAGAAATGGATGTACATCTTATTTAGACTATGATATAGATTCAAGAAATGAAAAGGTAGAGTTAACAAAGATTCCTATAGTGAGGGAATTTTCTAAATTTTTTTTCCAAGAGTTACCTGAATGCCACTAGATAAAAAAAGTTGAAGTTCCTATAAATGTAATTCTTGGAACTACCTTTATAACCCAATTGCCTTACAGAACGACACCATTAGAAATGGTTGAGTTGAAGATTTAACTTCAAGAGTTGTTGGATAAAGGGTTTATTTGATATTATTTTTTTGGGAGCTTCAGTGCTATTCATGAAGAAAAAGGATTGTACCTTCTAACTCTGCATTGATTATAGACAATTAGATAGAGTGACAATAAAGAACAAGTATCCACTTCCAATGATTGATGATTTGTTTGACCAATTGAAGAGGGCACACATATTCTCGAAGATAGATATAAGATTGGTGTATTATCAATTGAAGATTAAGGGGCAAGATGTCCTGAAAACTGCTTTTAGGACTTGTTATGGACATTATGACTTCTTAGTGATGTCATTCAGATTAACAAATTCTCTAACAATATTCATGGACTTGATGAACCAGATCTTTCAACCCTGTTTAGATAAGTATGTGATGGTATTCGTAAACGATATACTGGTGCATTGATCTTATTTAGAGCATGAACAACATCTAAAAAGTGTACTACAAACTTTGAGGGATCACCTGTTATATGCTAAACTGATAAAAAAAATGGTGTTTGTGGAACATGAGATATTGAAAGAAAAAAATACTCGTAGATCTAAAAAAAATGGAAGCTATAATGAAATGGGAAAGACCCATTAATGTTATAAAGATTCGTAGTTTTATGGTTTGGCAAGATATTATAGAAGGGTTTTTTATGATTGTAATTGCTTTAACTTGGTTGACTAGGAAGGAAGTGAAACTCGAGTGGATTAAAGATTGTGAAAGAGCTTCTAAGAGTTAAAATGAAAGTTTATTATTGTTTTTTTTTTGACACTTTCATCAATATCAGAAGGGTTTGTAGTCTAAAGCGATGCATATAAAAGGGGACTTGGATGTGTCTTGATGCAAATTGGAAAATTGATTGGCTATGCTTAAAGATAATTGAAAAGTAATAAAGCTAATTATCTGGTGTATAATCTAGAACTTGCCGCTGTAATATATGTATTAAGGGTATAAAGACATTATGGATCGTAAGTTCAAATTTTCATCGATCATAAGAGTTTAAAGTATTTAACGTCACAAAAAGAATGATACATGATTATAATTACATGATAGATTATCATCTAGGAAAGGCCAATGTAGTTGCAGATGCAATTAGTTGTATGAATAAGGTTGCTGAAAATGACCTGATTGTTTAGGATGAAAGAAAAGTTGCAGGGTTAAGAGGGATAAGTATCTAATCGGGTGTAAGACCTAAAGGATCATTATTGGCTCAACTTAAGGTAAAGTCAGTGCTCAAAGATAACATCTTAGAAGCTCAATTAAAGGATGTTGAGGTGGGAAAATAGTAGATAAGATAAGGTTGGAGGCAAAAACTTCTTTTAAGATTTTGGAGGATGGATTAGTAGCAATGGAAAGACGAGTGTATTTGCCTGATGTTAAAAACCTGCAGCATGAAAAGTTGAGCGAGGCTCATGAATCCAAACTTATAGTACATCTTGGTAGTATTACGTACCATAGCTTGAAAGAGTTTTATTAGTGGCCAGACATGAAGAAATAAATTGTGAAATATATGGCTAAGTGTGAGACATGCCAACAAGTGAAAGTATAGCATCAAAGTTTATTGGACAGTTGCAACCACTCATAATACCTTAGTGGAAATGAGAGGATATCACTATGGATTTTGTTTCTAGATTACCTAGAGGTAAAAAGGTTAATAATGCAATATTTATTATTGTAGACCAGTTAACAAAATCTACTTTATTCCTTCTTATAAAGATGATAGCTTCAGTTGATAAATTGACAAAATTATATGTGAACGAAGTAGTGAGGTTACATGGAGTGCTAGTATCAATAGTGTCCAATCAAGATCCTAGGTTTAAATCTTGGTTGTGGCCAGGTATCCAGCATGCTCTAAGATAAAGTTAAATTTGAGTACTGAATTTCATCCTCAAATGGATGTGCAATCTAAAAAACCATTTAGACCTTGGAGGATTTATTAAGATCATGTGTACTGGAGTTTGGAGGGAATTATGAAGATCATCTACCATTAGTAGATTTTACTTATAATAATAGTTATCAAGCTATCATGAGAGTGACTCCCTTGAAGCCTTGTATAGGAGAAGGTGTCGAACTCCAATATGTTAGGAAAAAGTGAGAGATATGAAATTGATCAGCCTAAAGTTGGTCCAGATTACCATGGAGAAGGTGAAAGTCATAAAAGATAGAATGAAAGTAACTCAAAATAAACAAAAAGTTATATAGATAAGAGAAAAAAGCCCCTTGAGTTTGAGGTAGGGGATCAAATGTTCATAAAGATTTCACCTTGGAAGCATTTTATAGGGTTTGAAATGAAAAGAAAGTTAGCCTTAAGGTATATTTATCCTTTTAAGATGGTCCAATAGATAAGCCCGCTTACATATATATTAGCCTTACCATCGTACTTGTTAAAGATACATGATGTATTTCATATATCATTACTTCAGAAGGTTAAGATGGATCTCACTCAAGTGTTGTCTCAAGTTTCGCTGGAAATAAAAGAAAACTTGACTTTAGAAGTATGTCCAATTCAGATATTAGATAGAAGTGAGAAAGTGCTCAGAAATAAAAGGATTTTCATGGTATAGATATTTTGAAAAATTCCTAATTAAAGAGATAATGTGGGAATGAGAGTTGAAAATTATAAAAAAATATATACATAATTATTCACAGGTATGAGTATGAATTAAATTTTGAGGATAAAATTTTTGTTAGGAGGGAAAAATGTTAACTCCAAGATAAATTGAAAAAAAATAGAAATACATGAAGAATGAAATAAATCTTAAAAAAATGAGATAAACGATGATTATCATATGTTCAAATGAATATGAATAAAAGATGAAGAGAATAAAGGTGCTTTGATATAAATTCATGGAACAATTATGAGTGATATAAATTATAGTATAATAAAATAAAATAAGAAAATGAATAGAATAAAATGGAAAAGAAAAGTTTAAGAGGATAAAAGAAGAATATTAACAAATTTAGTTAAATTTAGTGCCAAGTTATATCGATAATCGGAGGAATTACCTGAGATAAACTAAAAGGCATGAGAAAAGGGCATGAAGGAAATAAAAGAAAAAGAAAATTTGCTCCTCTCTCCTTAAAGGAAACCATCAATAATAGTAAACCATAGTTTCCTCCATTCTTCTTTTGTTTTTTTTTTATGCTTCTTTTTTAGAAAAAGTTCCATGAAATCAAGTGTGAGGAGGGTGCAAAGAAGATTAAAAAGAGAGTAAACATTTAAGCTAAGGATTTGGGAGAGGTATTTAGAGAGAGAGAAAAGGGTTTTTAAAGAAGGAGTAGTAAGAATTTTAAAGAGAAAGAAGAAGAGTGCTAGGAATCTCAACTCGTTGCATTTTGAAATTCAAATTATCACCAGGTAAGGTATTTAGAACCCTATTTATTCAAGTTTGAGAAGAATTGAAGTAGTTTTACGCAAACTTAAAAGAAAATTAGATTAGGGTTCATAATACAAATTTGAGAAAAAGATGAAGTTCTTTGAAATTTAACTTTTAAGACTATTGTAGGGAGTGATGGGAGTGAAATTATGTTGAAATAAAAATAAATTTTGATGGATGGTGAAGCCATCTATTGAGAGACAAAAAGAAAGATTTAATGCATTTGTGTTATTCTTGTAAATTTTATTGTAATTGTGATAATTCAGTATATGGATAATGATTTTGATGAACGATTCTATTTTTATATGATGAATATGAATTTTTAATGTTTTATGAATTCATTGATAAGTTGTATGTGAATAATATGTAAAGAAACATTAGGGGAGGTTTTGGAATTTAGAAGAGTCTATAGTTTTTAAGTAATAAAAACCTTTATATGAATTAAATGAGAATATTGTAGAAATTAAGTGAAGAATTGAAAAAATTATGAGTTACCTTGTAACTAAGTTGATTTTTATTTAACTAATAATTTAATATATATTGATGATAATTTAGAAAAGAAAATATACCTTTTTTTCTTTTTTCCAGGAATAATATGGTTAACATTATAACTAAAAAAGAATTAGATGTTAAATAATTATATGATAATAGGATTTGTATCAAATAAATTGAAACAGAAAAAAAAAATTTAGTTGTGGATGAATAATATGATAATAGGATTTGTATCAAATAAATTGAAACAGAAAAAAAAAAATTTAGTTGTGGATGAATAACTTAGTGGAATTATAATAGATGTTATGATGAATGAGGAGTATTTTGGATACAATAATAATTGGTTAAAAACCTGTCAATACAAGGGATACCATTGGAATGGTTTAGCGAGTTGAAGGAGATGGACATAGCCAGACTGCAAGTAGGTAATTGGTACCCTGCTGGTTCAGCGAGTTGAAGGAGCTAGACATAGTCAAACTGCAAGTAGGTATTCGGCACCTTGCTGTAAACTTTCCTTTATATACTCCTTGTTATTTGTAATGGTGAATTAATAGTTTATAAAATGTAGAATTGTAATATTTGATAGTTTAATTGGAGAGAAAATAATTGTATATTGTAAGGATTGATTGATATTCAAGTGAGAATACCGGATAGGTGGCTTTCAATTAGAAATGCTAGATTAATTAGCAATCATAATAGGTTTGCTAAATTGATTAGTGTCCATGAAGAAATATCGTATGGTTGGCTTCTAATTGAAAATGTCAAATTGATTGACAAGCATAATGGGTTTGCCGAATTGATTGGTGTTCATGAAGGAATACCAAATGGTTGGCTTCCAATTGAGAATGCTAGATTGACTGGAAACCATAACAGGTTTGCTGGATTGATTGGTGTTCATGAAAAAATACTAGATGGTTAGTGTCGTGCCCTTTTCGCGGCGTCACGAAGAAATTTCACAGACAATATCCTGGAATGGTCTTTTGGTTGGATAAGGGAATTGCCATCTAATATTATGGTTATTAGGAACTCTAATTGGTCTTTTAGAGATTCTAGGTAAAAGACTAATTGCGTAAAGTAAAAGTATTAGCACCTTTAATATGTCTTACCTGAGGTATACTGCATTGTTGTTTCTCTTTATTTGCTATGGTTTGATGATGTTTTATTAGCCTACTGTGGCGGTTTTGTTACAATAAATAAACCCTGGTTTTCTAGGTCAAGGACTTGATTTGAAATGGTGAAAAATCTTCATTTATCATTAAGGCTTTTTTATGATGAACTTGGAATTTTTTCCTATCACGTCATTGTAAATAATATTTTAGATAAAATTTCTTGTGGTTTTTATTTTTATATTAGAAGTGAATAAGTTATATTATTTTAATAATATTTTGAATATTAATCTCATACCGTTTTTTTATCCTTATATTAAAGTGAGTAATAATAAATTATTATTCATAATAAATTTTGGATATTAACTCCTTTTAGGTTTTTATCCTTATATTAAAAGTGAATAATATTTTTTTTTCAAAAATAAAATTTTAATATTTTTGTAATATAGGCCAAAATCCTTTGAAATTTACAAATTTATTGTAAAATCCATGCAATTTCTTTTTTAAAACATGCCAAAGTTAAAAAAAACTTTTATCTTTTATTATTTTTCCTTTTATTCATTCATTTAACACAAAATAAAATAAAATAAAATGCAAACACACACGCACACAATTTTGCTTTTACTATATTTTACTCACACACCCAAAAATTACACATGTTTACAAACCATCAAAAACTCAAATTTTAACAATAATTTAAATACACATATTAAATATCTAAAACTTGCAAAATGATCCTCTCAAGGGTTAGAAAAAGATTGGAAAGATTGTTGGAAACTCAAGAACTAATGTTGGAAGACTCTGGAAGTGTAGGAACACTAGCGGCACATGGGCTCACGCGGGTGACACAAAAAATGGGTGGATCTAGAATGTCTTTGTGTTCTCTTCCTTCATGTGATGGCGGTGACTCTAACTGTGACCTGCAAAAAAAGAATCAACACAAGGAGTTCATTTTATTTTCTCTTTTGATTACGTTCTTGTGGTTATGTTTTTCAATTAGTTTCCTTTTCTTCTTCTTTATATATGACTGTTGTTATGGTTGGTTGTCTTCCAAGGTTAAGAGAAATGAGAGAGAGAAATTTTGTTGGGTCTGTTGGTCGGAGGAAAAGCACCATCAGTTTTATGGGTCACAGGTGGAAATAAAGAAGAAGGAAGTTGGTTTCTCTACTGCCGTGACTGTCATGAGTTAGAGGAGCTACCACTGTGGGACCAAAAAAGGCTAAAGTCAAGCCAAAGTTATGACTTGTTTAGGATGTATGAGAGAGGCGCCACAGTCGAGCCAAAAATCATGCATAATAAAAGAAGGGAAAGACAAAATTAAAAACAGATGGAAGAAAAATGACCTTGTTTTTTGCCATAAACCAAAATGATGTAGTTTTGGTTCTTTGTTTTTTTTTTTTTCTTAATTAAAGCATTCAACGACGTCATTTTATCCACAACACATTATTTCATGTAAATAAAATTTTCACACTTACATATAGGTCCCTTAATTGTGATGTCTTTTCCAATTTAGTCTTTAGCTTTCTAGTTTTTAATTTTTATTCAATTTCAACTCTCTTCTCTCAATTCTTTTATAATTTTTTCCTTCGTAGCCTTAAGAATAATTCTTTAATTTCGTCACCTACTTCAATTTGGTCATTGACTTTTCAATTTTCAATAATTTAGTTAATTTCAACTCTTTTCTTATTTTTTCTTCACAAATTCATCTCTAATTGCATTTAATTGGTCCTTGCATTTGCTGCCTCTTCCAACTTTATTTTTGACTTTCTAATTTTCAATTATATAGCTAATGTTAACCCTTTTTTCTCTCTCAATTTTCTCCATAATTTCATCCTTAATTGCAATTGTTTTTTTTTAAAATATTTTTTTTGAGATATTTGGTTTTTAGGATATTTTTATTTTACTTTTTATTGATTAAAGTATTTTTTTTATTTTTGGTTATTTTCTTTTCAAGATGGGTCAAAAACTAAGTTTTAACAATATTTAAGTATAATTAATAGTGTATGGAATAAAAGGTGACATTATTTAATGTCTATTACATATGAGGCAAAATTAATAAGATAAAAAGATTTGAAATTTAACTGGTAATGGTGTAATACATTATGGATTAAAACTAAGGTTTTTTAAACATATCCATCCATAAAATAGGAAGAGTAAACTATAATTTAGTCTCTACATCTTATAAGAAATAATGATTTAATCCATATAATTTAGTCTCTTCAAAAATAGGTCAATGAACCATTGCAATTTAATAATTTTTTTCTAATTTTTAGTCAGATTTTCAATCTTACCCACTACAAACAAAACAAGGGTAGTTTGAATATTTATAGTAGTTTGAATATATCCATCCATAAAAATAGAAAAAGTAAACTATAATTTAGTCTCTACATCTTATAAGAAATAATGATTTAATCCCTATAATTTAGTCTCTTCAAAAATAAGTCAATGAACCATTGCAATTTAATAATTCTTTTCAAATTTTTAGTCAAATTTTCAATCTCACCTACTACAAACACAACAAGGATAGTTTGAATATTTAAGGGTATTTAAAAGTACGTTACTTTTTAAAATATATTTTACTTAGAAATATATTAAAATAATATATATTTTTTTTATTTTTTAAAACTTATTTTTAATATCAACTTACCAAAATAATTTTAAAATAAAAAACTAAACTTTTACAAATATATGTTTGGAGTGTATTTCTCGAAACATGACTTTTTAAAAGCAGAAAAGTCAAATGGTTAATTAATAGCTTATAAAAAAAATAAAAAATTAACTAACTTAAATATTGTAAAAACTACAAGGAATAAATAAAATAGTTAACTCAAAATGAGAGTCGTGTAAGAAAAAAAAGAAAAAGAAAGAAACGAGGGAGACTTGAGCCGCCCAAAACAGTATGCGCTTTTCATTCATTGGCTCTTGGAGTTTATTACCGAACAGATATCTCTCCCCCTCTCTCTTACACAAGTACAGCACTCATAATACAATAGTTGCACCTGTCCAATTATTACCATCTAGTCTCCCTCTACCTAACTCTCTCTGTCATGTTCCAGCGATGTCTGTAGCCACTTCTCAGATCCGCTCGCTTTCTCCATTTATCCTCTAATGTTTGTCCTCACGGTATGACTTTCTTTTTCTTTTCTTTTCTTTTCTTTTTTGGTTTCAACTATGCTTTCGGAACACATGGTATTTATGGCAGTCAATAATTGTTGAAATCCCTTCTTGTTTTTCTTTTAAATGAATGAAAATAGATTACGACGAATTTAGACTTTCTTATCCTGTGATTGTTTGTTTTTTGTGCTAATATTATTACTAATTTCTGTTTCTTTTTGTAGTTTTTAGATTTTTTTTTTAGTTTCAGATCTAGTATTTAAGATGAATTATCATTATTTATTTATTTATTTATTTATTGTGTTTTGATAGAAGAGTCCTGTTTCTTTTCTTGGTCGTATAATTCCTGGACATGGCTGTCTGCAGATTAGGCATTAGCATTTAGAGAGAGAAAAAAAACTTATTTTATTGGGAATTCAGACTCATAGTATTGAAATTTGATTTTTTTTTTTTAATGAAGAATGGCCTATTTAATTACTTTTATACCATCTTTGATATGCTTAGAGCAACTATTTGATGCTGTACAATTCAGTAGGAATTCCTCCTGCCCGACACATGGCAGTCTCTCAAGGTATCATGTGTGGGTAGCATTGGTTACATTTCATTTTTTAGTTGATGAAGGTATATTTTGTTTTATTATAATCTTTTATCTATAAGGAAACTTTTTTATTTTTTTTGTTGTGGATGAATGCTTCGTATTTTCACTATATTTGCAAAATAATATATGTTGTCCAACTCGTGGAACAAGAGATTGTCATGTGTTGAGCAGAGGAATTCCTAACGTCTTGTATATGCAATTTAGGTATACATAATGTTGCATAAGTTGATTGATGAAAGTCTAGATAAAGTAAGGAAATTTAAGAGAGGAAGTCAAAATGAGGAAAGGAAAAGAAGAGAAATGAGAAGAAAAGGAAGGAAGTTAAATTTCTGTTTTTTTTTTTTTTTCCAGTTTCCTTCATATCATTTCCCTTCTTTTCCTTTCCTTTCCTTTCCATATGTAGTTAGTTATCTATACATACTGTTACAGTGTTCGTCTTGCGTTACATGGAGCTTCTTGATCTATTTATTTCTGAATGATAGAAAGAAGTGAAATTGAAACTAATATAATTTGCTTACAGTTTCATTGATGCTGTCTTCCATTAGAAATTCCATGTTCCATTACTGAATTATGTTGCAGTATCATTTTTACTCGATCTTTTGGAGGCCATTTTGAATCTTTTGACCTGGGTTATAATAAAATTAAAGAGGGTTACACTTACACAACTTATGTAATTGTATGTTCAATCTGCCTTATATGCCCACATTTAAATGAATAGAAGTTATTGGAGTGCACATGAATACTATTGATTCTGTTTGACATCCTTCTTTTCATATCTTTTTATGCACAGTCTAGTTAGCTTGATTTTTCAACAGTATCCGTGTAAATAATAATTCAGTCCCCTTTTTTTTAACGATATAATAACTGAATCCCTCTGGTTTTAGAAACCATAACATAGTCTCTTGACTGTCTATGACCGTTAATTCATTAAAAGCTAAGTTTTTTTAAAAAAAAATAATCAACAAAATAACCCTAGGTTTCTTTCAGTTGATATAGGATTTGAACCTACGACATTGGGTTTTGGAGACCCATGTTCTACCAAACTGAACTAAGAGCACTTTTTTATTACAAAAAAGAAAGCTGTAAGTAAAAAGATAACTGAATTGGTGATAGCTCAGCACCTTATTTACGGACACTTAACGGAGGGACTAAGCTATAAACGGAAATAAAAAAAATAGGGATGCGATATTGGGATTTTTACATAATAGGGGGACTAACTAATTATTTTGCTAAAAACATGGAGACTAAATAATAATTTTCTCTATTTTAAAACTTGTTATTTATTGGTCTTCTCCTATTAACTCTGGTTTGTTTCTGTGGTGAATAAATGGTTGGGCTCACTATCAATGTCATTTTGGTAGGGAGGGCCCTCTCCGATTAAGGTTTGGGCACATTACTTTCCATATTTTTCTGTGAGTTTGAAAATTGCATGACAATGTTCTGGAAGACCTATTATATTAATTCCCTATTATTATTCAGCAATATATTGTGTTTTCCTACTTTCTGCAGTCTAATGTGCTGAAGATATTGCATCCTGTCCGGTAAAAGACGGTCTATATTAGTAGATTCTGTTCAATGACTTGTGAAATCATACATCAGTTTGAATTATATCTGATGTTGGTTTGATCTCTGTGCAGAAAACCTTTTTTGTTTGACCATGTTCAGTAATCGTTCAAAGGTTCTCATTCCTTTTGCTTCCTGTCAGATTGACGAGGCTGAAGATTTGTGAAGAAAGGAGCATAAGAGGCTCGAAAGTTCTAAGCACAACAATTCTGGCTTAAAGGGTTTTATTGTTGGTTCTGAATTTTGCAAAGATGGACAGGTCAGATACTTCAGGCTTTGTAAGTGGTGGAGGTAGAATATTGGGAATTTTCCATTTCTCTATACCTTGTACCTGTTAGTATCCTCTGTCCAAATATTTTCTGCCAGATAAGCCTCTTGTTCCCCAGTGCTACAGTTTAGTGCTTCTGGACAATGAATCTTATCAAAAAGGGCCCACGATTTTCTCATAATAATGAGCTTCCAAAGAATGACTGTTTTGGTGATACCGCTTTGAGCTTGAACTGCCTTGGATATGGAGGAAGCAGTTCGGCCAATGCTGAGGGCGCTGATAATAATCTTAAGGTTAATTTCTCTAATGCTTCTGATGACGGTTGCAAGTTGGTGCTTGGATTGGGTCCAACACCAAGTGCATATTTTGATGATTGTTACAGCTTTGGGGTCAACAAAAATAAAGGGCTGGCTTCTGGTGCTATATTTCCCAAAGGGCTATTGTCTGAGAGCAATTCAATCCTAAAACTTGGCCTTTCTGGAGGGGCTAAGGAAGCTTTGAGTGGTCTCGGCTGTTCAATTGAGGGGACTGATACAGATACTCCTATGCTGAACCAAATTTCTGGTGATGATATTAGAGTCCCGATTCCTGTTGTCGATGAGGGTTCCACCTCAGCAAAGAAGTCTGGTGGCTATATAGCATCACTTCTTTTGGCTCCTAGAATGGATGTTGGAAAAGCTCTGTCACAGACAGAACTTCTCAACTTTGGGACTGGATCGCATCATCAATTTCAGCTGAGCCATGAACTACCTGCCATTGCAGATTTCTCTGTGGGCACTACTTCTGAGCAAGCGATTTCATCCACTTCTTCTGACCACAGAACTAAAATTCCAAAGAAATGCAAGTTCTTTGGTTGCTCAAAGGGAGCACGGGGGGCATCAGGCCTTTGTATTGGTCACGGGGGCGGACAGCGATGCCATAAGCCAGGTTGCAACAAGGGAGCTGAGAGCCGAACAGCATATTGCAAGGCCCATGGTGGAGGAAGAAGGTGTCAACACTTGGGTTGCACTAAAAGCGCAGAGGGGAAGACAGAAAATTGCATCGCCCATGGTGGTGGCAGAAGATGTGGGTTTCCAGGGGGATGCACTAAGGCTGCACGAGGCAAGTCAGGGCTTTGTATTAGACATGGCGGGGGGAAGAGGTGTAAGGTTGAAGGCTGCACCCGTAGTGCTGAAGGACAGGCTGGGTTGTGTATTTCTCATGGGGGTGGACGCCGTTGTCTATACCAAGCATGTACGAAGGGTGCTCAGGGGAGTACCATGTTCTGCAAAGCTCATGGTGGGGGAAGGCGATGCATATTTGCAGGATGCAGCAAAGGAGCCGAAGGGAGTACGCCGTTGTGCAAGGGACATGGTGGGGGAAAGCGCTGCCTGTTTGATGGTGGTGGAATTTGTCCAAAAAGTGTCCATGGAGGGACAGACTTTTGTGTTGCCCATGGTGGTGGAAAGAGGTGTGTTGTGCCAGGCTGTACAAAGAGTGCGCGTGGCCGTACTGATTGTTGTGTCAGGCATGGTGGTGGGAAGCGGTGCAAGTTTGAAGATTGTGGGAAGAGTGCCCAAGGTAGCACTGATTTCTGCAAGGCTCATGGCGGGGGTAAACGATGTACCTGGGGTGAGGGAAAATGTGAGAAGTTTGCCAGGGGTAAGAGTGGTCTATGTGCTGCGCACAGCAGCATGGTCCAAGAGAGGAAGGCAAACAAGACTGGTTTGATCGGACCAGGACTCTTCCATGGCCTTGTATCTGCTTCGTCAGTTGCAGGGAGCAGCATAGACACCAACCATTCATATTCTGGAGTCAGTGCTGTCTCGGACTCCATTGATTCCCTAGAAAAGCCAGCAAAAAGACAACATCTGATACCAGCACAAGTACTGGTTCCTCTTTCAATGAAGGTCTCTTCGTCTTGTACAGGTTTTATGAATACTGAGAACCTAGAGGAAGGTACAAATGGCTATGGTGCCAGCAATGGTGGGATAAAGGGTTGTGATTATCTGGTTCCCGAGGGAAGAGTCCATGGCGGCGCCCTTATGTCATTGTTCGGTGGAAATCTAAAGAATTCAATCGATGGAGTTTGAAGCTGGTGAATTCCAGTAGTCGAAATATATCCAGGAAGAAAATTTCCAATGATGAAATTGTGGGCTGAAATTCATTGCTCCCTCAACTTTGTACATTTGGTCACACGAAACCCTGCTACTCTCAAGCAAAGACAATATGAGATACTCTGTCCAATTGCATCACAACAAGTGGCTTCCACCATTCAGTAATGGAAATGAATGAAGGGGCTGAGGTTGGAAGTAAATAGGCTGGTTTAATCCAATCAAAGTAGGGGTTTGATTTAACCAAATGTGTAAATAGAGGGACCATGGTGTGATTTATAGCTTGAAATAGTGTACAAAAGTGTGAAGCCTGTGTATAGTTGTCGTTAGTACATAGCGTTTATTTGATTATGGCAGGATACTGCTGTTTAGGCACTTAAATTTCTCTAGCTAGGCAACTCGACATTGCTGCGTGAGGCATTGATTTCATGGGATCAATAGCCCCCATTGCTTCCGGCGGCCCCTCCCGCCCTGGAATTATTCCTCTTATTTTCTGTGCAAAACTACCATTTTTTGTTACCTGGAAGGATTCTTATTACACTTGTATCACAGTCAAGGTTTAGCATGTTTTAGAAGATAGCTACAATCATGAATGAATGAAGATTCCTGACCTTCCGACATGAAGGCCAGTACCATAGAGGCACTCGTGCTGAATAATGATGTTTTCGACACGTCTATAACTCACAAGGAGATGGGAAAAGTCAACAAGGCAGAATGGCGACAGATTAATGCTATTGGTTGTTTTGTGGGTGAGGAATGTTTTGATTGGTTGATGGGTGATGAGGCTTCCTATTTTCTTAAAAAAAATATGGGCTAGGTTTTAAAGGGATGTCTTTGTTTTCCATAGACAAGAGCAATAGCTCATAATTAGTTCAAAGCACAAAGTAAATCAAGATACTTCTAAATGTATCACCAAAACTTTATTG
Source organism: Populus deltoides (assembly GCA_015852605.2). Taxonomy (NCBI): domain Eukaryota; kingdom Viridiplantae; phylum Streptophyta; class Magnoliopsida; order Malpighiales; family Salicaceae; genus Populus; species Populus deltoides. The sequence continues at coordinate 32,410,005 of CM027570.2, read as the reverse complement.
AGCAATCTGATATATGAATGAAGGTTACGGAATATCAAAGAAATGAACTTTTGCTAAAGAATACCTATAAATAAATGAAGGAATAACAAATCCTCCTATGTTGAGTTTTTAGCCAAGCAAAAAGTAAAAAACGTTGTTTTAATGTATTTTTAAATAAAAATATTTTGAAAAATAATTTTTTATCATACTCTCAAACAAGTTATAACAACAAAACTCATAAGCAAACTATAGAAACTTAGATAGGAATGACCAACAAGAGAGTCTATATATAATATTATAAAAGTTAATTATATCATATACTGTAACAATCAACGAGAAAAATTGTTTGACATGCATTTCAAATAATTTTGATGTATTAAATTTATTTGTTTTAATGATTTTTGATGATTTTGATGTACCCGATATTAAAAATAAAAAAATATTTTGATGTATTTCAAATAAAAAATATTTTTGAAAAGTATCATACATTAGAATACCAAACTTACATGTCAACAAAATTAAGAGTTTAGTAAATATACATGTTACTTTAGTTTATTTGTTAATGTTTATTCTAATGACTTAAAATGAAATATGAGAAAATCGTTTATATATATATATATATATATATATATATATATATATATATATATTTTATCAATTGTGGGTAAGAAAACACTTGTGTATAAAGGTTATAATAGTTAAGTAAATATACAAGTAGTTTCTTTTCTCTTTATAATTTGTTTTTACAATGGGGTAAAATTTCAAATTAGTTTTCATATTTTAAGATTAACTTCACTTCTCTAATCCAATCAAAATAAACCATAATTATTAGTAAATGTATAAAATAAATATCTCTATCTACCTTATATATATATATATATATATATATATATATATATATTTTTAATCACTTAAGACTAGTTTGGCCACTACACTAAATTTAGTCCAAAGTTTTTAACTTGGATGAAAATAATTACCAAGAAATACCTGCCAACATTATATAAAAATTTTAGTGAGAGAAAAATCAATGCATACCAAATCTTTGATGAAATTGATTACCCCAACTGGAGATGGAAAATATAATTGTTTTTATTCCTGTAACAATCTTGACTAATCCCTATATTACATAAGAGTGATATGTGCGCTTCCATGGCCCTTCCTGCCATGTTTGCTGGCATCTGAACTTTCAAATCTCCCTATAGAAATTACATCAGCGAGAAACTTCAATATATGATATAAACTAGGCATTGAAAAGAAAAGAAAGGTAAAAGAAAAGAAAAGAAAAAAATTATACACATCTGTTTTGATCAGTTTCAAACACAATAGCTCTTGAAGAGACTTCAGTTGTGCCCTTAAAAGGGATGATCATCTTGGTCCAGACAATTCATCTGGAGGGATGTGGGATGAAGAATCAACGATCCAATTAGTGTGTGCGTGATGAGTGTGGTTAAACTCTTGGCGGAACACCTCCTCTTTCTGCCATTCCTCCCATCTCTCCGCCAAGCCATCCCCTTCCAGCATTCTGACCACTTCTGACATCTTGGGTCGTTCCATTGGGGAGCTTTGTGTGCACAGCAGAGCCACTTGGATCAGATTCTCAACCTCATCATCGATGTAATTTCCCGTCAGATCAGCATCAACCAGCATCTCCAACTTCTTATCTTTTAGAAGTCCCTTCACCTGAAATTTCAGAGATGAAGTCAGACTGAAAGAGAACAAAAACAAGAAAGCAAAGGAAACCATTTGCAAGACTTGAGCCCAATACCTACCTCTGTGCTTTGAAGAGACTATGAATAGACAGCAGTAAAAAAGTTTGGACATTGAACTGACAAACTATTGTTCATTTATGAACAATATATTAGGGGATTTTAGGCTGAATCTTTAATGTGTAATTGTTGCAGGGTTGGTTAGGTTAGCAAATGAGGTTGCTTGGGGATTATTAGTGAGTGTTTTAAGGCTAGTTTGATGGAAAGAAGGTTTAGGGTACATTTTTAGGAGTCCACAAAGGAGGGAAAACCTAAACTTCACACTTAGGGTTCTTAGAAGTCACGCCTAAGAGGAGATTGCATCACACAAACAAACACAAAATAGTTGGAACTTCATTCATTTTAACTGATTCTGAAAATAAAACATTACAACCATTGTATTTATTGATTTACAGCTCCTTTCCTAATCTAGCAAGGACTTAAGAATCTTAAACCACCAATATAACTATTCTTGACTAATAAAATAAATATTATAGAAAAATAAACCTACACAAGCAAAGCTTAGTCTAGTGGTTGTATACATGTAGCTTCTTTTCTTCAAAAAAAAAACAAAGAAAGAAAGAAAGAACCTAGACCTAAGCAATTTTCCAGTAAACATAAAAATTACTAAAATACTCCAGCATTCTAGAATTTAAATTAAGATGCATAAATCTTAACTATTTTTCACCTACATCACATTTTCCTTGACCACCTCAGCAAAAATATGAAAATCCCAAGTGATGAAGGATTCTAGAAAATTCACCATCTTCCAATGTCATCAAAGTTCTAATGTAAGGCAATGAGGGAATGCAGCGAATACATACCCAATCAAGTAACATTACATCATCGTCATTTGCAAGCCGAGCAAGATCAAAAGCCCTCTGTCCAGTGATAAGTTCAAGAAGCATGACACCATACCCGAAAACATCAGTCTTCTCTGAAGACTTTCCTGTTGATAGGTATTCAGGTGCTATATGCCCAATTGTGCCACGTACTGCAGTAGTAACATGAGTATCTTTGTAGTCCATGAGTTTTGCCAGCCCAAAATCTCCAACAACTGCTTCAAATTCCTCATCTAACAAAATATTTGCAGCTTTCACATCGCGGTGAATAATCTTGGGATCACAATGATCGTGCAAATAAGCCAACCCTCGTGCGGATCCTAATGCAATTTGCTTCCTTATTGGCCATTCAAGTGGGGATTGTGATTCTGAACGCTCTGATTAAGGCGTCAATTTGAGAAAAAACAATAATTCATAAAACAGGCCTTGGGGTTATTAGAAAGTTCAATAACTTGTCTACAAATAGAGCCAGTATACAAACTTCTAAAATGTGTAGCAACTTCCATGCTTTTGCAATACCAAATATATATATATAGATTTCCTTTTTTCTCTAATTTTCTTTTGGCACAAAAAGAAGAATCTTGTTAAGAGAGAGAAAATAACACGAGGAATATAAGATAATAAAATAATCATGTCCAATTTTTTATATTCTTTCTCTAATTTTCTTGTTTTTATTTAACTATCTTTTTTAAACAATGATTAAGGGATTTAGGTTACATTTTCTTAAACATGAAGGGGGGTTTAGTCAAAACTTCAAATTTTTGGAAGAATTTCACTCTCAAGGGGGTTATTGTAATTTACCCTAAAAAAGGAAGAAAAACAATAAAATAAAATTAAGTTGACAAAGCATATTTTTCCCTCGGAATGTATAATGAGGAAATACAAAGATCCCTGCAGGCTGAAAAGGCACTAAACAAAGAAGCCAAAATGCAAGATTGGAATTGCAATTGGAGAATTTCTATTAAAATTAGAATTGAAAATAAACTAATGTTAAGATTAAAGATTGAAATCCTTAGTTGACCAGAATATGGACCTGATGTCACAAAAATATGCAAAATATATAAAGCTACCTTAAGGGGAAAAAACTGAAATGGATTGGCATCATGGAAAAGGAATCACTTATAAATTACATAACAAAAGTAGATAAATATAGCAAAGAAAGATGCTGGCTGATAGCAGTACCTCTTAAACATGATGCTACACTTCCATTAGCCATATATGGATAGACAAGCAACCTCTCAGTTGGAGTCATGCAAAAGCCACGTAGACGAAGCAAGTTCCGATGCACAGCCATGCTGATCATCTCAACTTCTGTCTGGAACTGCAGTTCCCCACCCTGGGTGCGCTCCTCTTTCAGTCTTTTAACAGCCACTAGAGAACCATCAGTTAAACGTCCTTTATAAACCTTTCCGAACCCACCCTTGCCCAAAATGTTTTTGGGACTAAAATTGTCAGTTGCAACTTGTAGCTCACGCAGAGAAAACCTTTTGAGCTGTCCAAGATGAACTTCTGGGTCCTCTTCAGCTGCACAAATGTAGATGGAGTGAAAATGCATCCTAAACAGAATAGATTTCAGTTCTGATCAATCATGACCTCTTTCAAAAAAACACTGACCAGGTACATCAAAGAAGTGGTCCTGTGGTTTTCTTTTTCGCCAATAAGCAAGTACCATTGCAGGGGCTGCAAACAGAAGAGCAGCACCAGCAGCAACTCCCCCAGCAATAGCTCCAGTGGCACTATTTCCTATTGCAAATGATATTTCAAAAATTTACCATGCCAAGAATGTATTCAGAAATACCCAGAACAACATACATTTTCAAATGGAAGAGACCTTCGAACTCAACACCTAGATGACATGAGGTGCTTATCTTAAACCCTCTCAGCCCCTTCCCCCTTTTGGTTAAATAAGAAAATAAAAAGTTGAAATTGTAACTGACCATTAGAAGGACCCCTTGATGGTGGAGAAAGAGGAGGAGGTGGAGGAGCTTGAGAAGCATTGAGTTTATTGTTGGCAAAACTGCAAAAAAAATGCAGCGGTTAGTAAAACAGGTACTGTGCAACCACAACCACTAAATGATACTGACAAATAGAATTACTAGCAACAAACCTGATAGGAGTGAAAAAAGAGAATGAGCCATTTACAGGGACATCTCCTGTTAGTTGGTTGTTAGAAAGATCCCTGCACAAATAGCAATATATTTTCATTCAAGCAATATTTGGTGCCTGGGGAAGTTAAGGATACACCTATTCATGATAACAAAAATATTGTCATCAGCAAAATACTACTCACAGGACTTGCAAGGTCGTAACCGTAGTTAAATTCACAGGAATTGTTCCCGACAAGGTGTTGTTGTTGAGACGCCTATTTCACAAAACAGAAGAGTCATGTCCCGAATCTCCATTACATGCTAGACTACATTTAAACAAAACAGCCAGTGCACGTGCAGAAAAAACTTTATGCACTGCTAGATGTGGAAAGCCAGATTTCTAGATGGAACTTGCTATCACTTGAAGTGCAAATTACTGCTTATCAACAAACTGTGTAATCTGATTTATCATAAAAACATCCACTGATATATTACTGAGTGGGATATGCCTTACTTCACCCCTCATCTCTTCAGTGAAATTTGTCAGTGCATGAAACTTATTATGGTAAAAGTAGGAAAAAAATCTTCATTTCATATTGCCACAAAAAGAACAGCCATATAAAGTTTACAGCCAAAATGCACACATACATACCCATTTCTTTATAACATAGTGCCTACTCTGATTATCATAAAATATTGTATGGACCAATTACCGCCTGCACATGCATTAATTCAACCCTTGCCTATTCTTCAGTGAAATTATGCAAGTGAAAGCGAAATTATTATGATAAAAGATGGAAAAATATTTCTCTTCTTTTCATACTGCCACAAAAGGAACAGCTATGTAAGGCCCACAGCCAACACACACACACACACACACACATGCAAGTCTTGTCAGTGGACTCAACCTTCCATGAGAATATAAAATACACAGCAAATGAGTTCCAAGTTTTACAGAAATATTGGATGAAAGGAATGGTTTCATACAAGAAACGTAGTTTCTGAAGCTTGCCCAATGTCTGAGGAATCGGACCAGTTAAGTTGTTCAAGTAGAGATCCAAGCTCACCAAGTTTGTCAGATTCCCAAGCTCATCTGGAATTTTTCCAGTTATGTTATTGCTGTAAAGTTCCCTGTCAAAAGAGCTCCATTTACCAAGTGTAATTCAATGACAAAAAAAGGGACGGGGTTTCAACAAAAGCGTGCCTTAAAAAATATTTAATTCCAGGTAATGTAACTCATCTATCAACTGTTGCTAGGAAATGGATGGTAGGGGAAAAAATTCTCGTATGGTATAGCTAATATTAGATGGTTTCCAAATTATAGATATACACAAAAAACATGTCGAGAGTCTATGAAATGCGATGTCACTTTAAAACCTTGGTATGTAATAGCAGGATCATGTCTAGAATCAATTCATTCAAATAGATTTAGACAGCTCTTTTTCAAGTGGATATAGGGCAAAGCAGGCTCCATGGGTATGGAAAATCGATATGGATATGGATATAAGCTGACTGTTTTTCCTCTCTTCTTTTCATTTTTTAATAGGCACATATAATGAACCATTCTTCCATACAATCTACTTATGCATAATTCATGATGTGAAGCAATCAAACAAAGAAGAACTCGAACGACTTACAAGTACTGCAAATTTAAAAGCACCCCAAGTTGTGTAACCAGTTGACCAGATAGATTTGCATTTCCAAGATCACTGAAAGTAAAAGTAGCGAGTTGTTAGCTATGGTAGCCGCCATCATCATCATCATCATCATCATCAAGTAAATTTAAACTACCAACTCAATAAATAAACTTACACACGCGTGACACTATTTTCATTATTGCATGTAACATGAAACCAAGTGCAGGGATTGACAAGAGTAGCATCCCAACTTTGAAGAACATTGTTCGGATCAAGTAAATTCGTCTTTAATGCATTCAAGGCATCGCCTGTCTTGCCACATAAAACCATATCATGCAAATTTGGTAACCGACAAGTAAAAAAAAAACAAGAAAAAGAAGAAGAAGCATACCTTCTACATTACTGGAGACCCTGACGACGACCAAATGAAAGACCAAAGAGAAAGCAGAGGTCCAGATCGCCCACATCCCTTTTCCTTTATTTCTTAAACCCAGAAATTTATTTCATTTCTTTAGCCCACCTTGACTTTGCACAGAAGAACAAAATTACAAGAATCAAGCCCGTTGACCCAACTCACTAAAATCAAAACTATTCACAACCCAATATGAATTATAAGCAAGAACTTGGAATTCGAGCAAGATAGAGAGTTGATTTTCGGTGTGTTTGGTGGGAGAGGGAGAGAGAGCTGGGCACCAAAAAAGGAGAGTTTTTTTTTTAAAGAATAGTAAGAGAGAAGAGTTTGCAGGAAGTTTTTCAATGATCTACGGCTTGGGACGGAAAGGGGTTAGTCAAAGACAACAACATCTCAAATTACCCACACAAACCCATTTGGAATGCCACTGCACTTAGGAATTTTTTATTATTTTATTATTTTATTTGGTTACTATTTTTGAAAGGAAAATTCGAAGAAAGTTCGGAGAGAGGAAATATTATCATGTTATTTATATTTTAAAATTATTTTATAAAAACATTTATTTTATATCTCCATCTCTTTTCTTTTAATTAAAATTATCTCTTTTCTTTTAATTAAAATTTTTCTAACTCATAACGTATAAAAAAAATATTAATATTTTTTTATTAAGTCTATTTGGAGTGTGGTTATGGTTACTTTTTAAAATACTTTTTGTACTGAAATATATCAAAATAATATTTTTTTATTTTTTAAAAATTATTTTTAAGATCTGCACATTAAAACAATTCAAAACATACAAAAAAATTAATTTTTAATAAAACAAAATTAAATTTTTTAAAAACACGAATTACACCGCATTCCCAAACCATCTCATAATCAAATTTTGTTTTTATTTTTTTATTATCTTTTACATATTTTAATTAAACACAACTTGGTTGAAAAAGAAAATAGATAATAGCACTTGTTATTTCTAATAAAACAGATGACAGAAATGGAGCAAGTAAATAAATGGAGAGAACTAGATACTTGGCAAGTAATTTGGTGGGAGTTTGGCTGAATTTTTTTTTTTTGGTGTAAAAAAAAATTCATAACTCGACTTGAGAATTGAAAAAAAATTTATCAATCTCTAATAATCAAAATATAAAAAACTAAAATCAAGAAAAAAAAAACAATGAAAAAAAAAGTTTTATAAAATAAAATACCTGTAAAAACCGGGTGAGGTCATTAAAACTCGCAAGTAGGATCATGCGAATAAGACAATCCAATAGAAAGCAAAACAGGAAAAGAAAAAAAACAAAGTTAAATTTTAAAAATAATTGATTTTGAAAGACAAAATCGAAAGGATAAAAAAATGACCTAAAAATAACTTGGGCCACCCAAACAAATCTCATATTATGAGATAAGAATAACTTGATTGAAAAGAAAATCAAAGAAAATAACGAAGTTCAATTTTCAAAATGAACAACTTCAAAGGATGTAATCGGGAAAGAAAACAATGTCAACCCATGTTAACTTTTCAAATTCATGACTCTAATTAGTGACTAAACTGAAATTATTGCATTAGGAAAGCCACTATTTTAAAACTCGGTTCGACCCGACAGGTTAATCCGTGGCCCATGGCTTAGACTGAGTCGGGTTTCAAAAGAAATTTGAAAAGAATTGATTCAATGTAAGACGATCAAAAAGCCAGGTTGACCTACATCCAGTAACCTGGGGCAAATCCAGCTAAAACCCATTGACTATTTTCCTTTTTTTTGTTTTTTTTTCAAAATGGTATCATTTTTACTTTTTTTATAAAACAAAAACATTTGGTTGACTTAGTTTAGCTCGGGTCAAACCTTAAATATCATCAAATTTTGAATTGAAGGCCGAAATTAGAAAGAAAAATCAAATTCACAAAAAGACTCTAAAAAAATAAAAATCAAGAGAATGAGGACCAAACATGAGAAAAATAAAAATAAGATCATGGATCTAAAGATGAATTTGAAAAGAAATTAAAACTTAATAAAAGAGTCATGAATCTAAATCATAAATCAAAACATTGAGGGTTAAACATGAAACATAATAAAATAAAAGGATAAAATTGAAAAAAAAAAGCACAATTAAAAGAAATGAGGATCAAATGTGATAAAATTAATTAATAACACTCTCTTCTCATTTTTCACAAGGGCAACATGTTTTTTAAGGTTGAAGAGAGGGGAAATAGAGGGGGAAAAAACATCATCGAAGCTCGTGACATCGAATGCCGCCTTGAAATATGGTGTTCGACTACTGGGAGGCACTGCACATGATGACACGTGAGATACATGTGCCAACAACTTTTCTCTTCTTTTTTAATTTAATTTATTCAAATACCAAAGTGTCCTTAACCCCTCATAATATTAACGAAAAAACATAATAAAAAGACCAAAAAAACTCTTTAATCTTAGTTATAGATTATTTGACTCAAATAGCACTTTAGTAACTACATTGTGCCAAGAAAAATAAAAAACTAAATATGCCCATTTTCTTATAGTTAAGGAAATTCAACTTTTGAGGATACTTTAGACATTACATTATGCAAATAAAAAGTTAAAAGACTTTTTTACCTCTTTTCAATCTTGTAACAACAAATGTGTCCTGTGAAAATATCATATTACCTTTAAATGCATGTTATAAGACTTAAATTGTTAAGGGCAGAACAATAATTTCATTGTAGAAATCCACAGTGAATTGTGAGTGTGTGCGCGCAGTGAAACTCCGAGTTTTTTTAGGTTTTGTTATAATTATAATAGATAAAGTGAAGGATGAACATCATATTAATCCTCATATTATATATAGTTTCTCAATTAAGTCATCTAATTATTATTTTATAAATTGTATTCCCCTTCTACCCAACTCTCCTTTTATTAAAATATTAAAGACGATGCAATGTTATTTTTGTATTTTCTATATAATCTTAATTCTCACAAGTTATCAGTACAAAAACACTCAATTTTGTATCTCCTCATCCATCATATGCAAGAACAATTATAATGATATATCAAAACAATACTTTTCCTCCAATTGTGCACAAGATAAATAATAAGAAAAATTGGATGTATTTTGTTAAAAAGAAAAGTAAATGGCCAATGAGTTTCATCTGAACTAGTATTATTGTCCTTATTATTTAAATCTTGAGTTTAAATATTTCTTTTGTAAAAAGAAAATATCATAATAGTTGAAGTTCAATTTAATACAATCCCTTTTTATAAGTTTTTCTCCGTTCCTTGTTAATGAAGTTTTTGTTGTAGTTTGTGGTTCATAGATAGACGCCAAGTTGAACAGAGTGGAATGAGGGGACCAAAGCGTATTGAGTGAAGTATAGCGAAACAACTATTAGGTGGTTTAAGATCTACCATAAATACATACTATGTAACCCTATTCGACATATAGTGAAAATAAAAGCTCATGTGAATATAGGCACTTTGTTGAACCATGTTAAATCTTATCTTCTTTCTAGTTGCTCTTTTATTATAATATTCATCAATAATTGCTGCATGTTTTTCATAAAAATTGGTATCATAACTTATCTACGATGTCATGGATTTCTTCTGTAAAATTCAACATGGTCAAGTTTGATGGATATGGAAATTTTAGATTATAGCAGAAGAGGGTGAATGGCCTATTGGTGTGGCATGCTATGGTGAAGACGTTATACAGAAAGCAACCAAAAATTATGAACGACATAGATTAGCTGGAACTTAAAGCAAGTGTTGTGGCAACTATTAGACTTTGTCTGGATGATAACATGATATATCATGTCATGGATACGGAATCGCCAATGGTAGTATGAGAAAAACTAGAAAGTCGGTATATGTCCAAGTCGTTGTCAACAAACTTTGTCTCAAGTAGAAATTGTTTGGTCTTAAGTTGTTGGAGGGCACATATTTGAATCAGCATATCAACATGTTTAATCAGACTATTAGTGATTTAAAGTGAATTAATATGAAGTTCGACGACAAAGAGAAGGTGTTGATGTTACTGAATTCCATACTTGTTTCCTTTATGTATAAAAAATCAGTTACAACCCTGATGTTGAGGAAATAAACTCTCATATTGAAAGAAATCACAACCCTGAATTCTAAGGAGGAAAGCTGGTGACAAAAATTCATAAGGTGAAGGGTTGGTGATAAGGAGTAATTAGAAACGTGGGAGAAACAAGTCCCAGAACGAATCGGGAAATAACAAAGCTCGATCTAAATCCAGGAAAAGAAAGGACATACAATATTATAAGTGTAGCAAAACACAACATTTAAAATGAGAATGTCTAGAGAAAAAAAAGGATATAGAGAACAAAAAGGGTTCATCACAGATTATTGGATATTGGATTAGACATGCTCTTACCATATGACACCAAATAAAGATCAGTTAGACACTTACAAGTTAGTTAATTCTAGTTTTGTTCTAATGAATAATAATGATCCATGTAAAGTTTTTTGAATAAGGAATATCAAAATTAAAATGTTTAATGGTGTTGTTAGAACTTTGTGTGATGTTAGACATATACCAAGTTTTAAAAAAAATCTAATTTTATTAGGCACTTTAGACCATAATAAGTTAAGTTTCAAGTTTGAAGGTGAAGTACTGAAGTTGAGTAAAGGTGTTATGACAACGATGATGAGATAAAGATTATAGAGAAATATTTATAGATTGTTAGGTACCACAGTCATAGGTGGAGCTATAGTCGTAGAATTTGAGTCAAATAACATAATTTTATGGCATATGTGATTAGGCTATATGGGTGAGCATGTGATGATGAAGCTTCATAAGAAGAATATAGTGAAGGGTGTCAAAACATGAAAACTTGATTTTTGCAAGTATTATGTTATTGGAAAACAAAATAAGGTGCAATTTAAGATATATATTATACACACACGATAATAGGGATTCTTGACTATGTTCATTCATATGTTTGGGGACTAGTAAGGGTAGCATCACGTGGAGGATACATGTATCTTATAATTTTTATTAATGACTATTCATGAAAGATTTAGGTATACTTCATGTGACATAAGTTCAAAATATTTGCCAAGTTTAATGTATAGAAAACAAAAGTAAAAAACCAAACATAAAGGAGGATCAAATGCCTTAGGTCAGAAAATGGTACTAAGCATACATATTCAAAGTTTAGGGTATTGTATGAATAGCATGGGATCAAGAGAAACTTCACAATACACAAGACATCACAACAAAATGGTATAGTAGAAATGATGAACAAAACAATAGTTAAAAAAACAAAGTGTCATAGGTTGAATGTAGGGAATTTTGGGCAAAAGTAGTGAATATGATGCTTTTTAATTAATAGATCATCTAAGGCAACATTAGATGAGAAAGTAGTAGAAGAGATATAAACAGGTAGTCTAGTAGACTACTATGGTTTGAGGGTGTTTGGATGTCCAGCCTATGTGCATGTCTCTAATGAGGATAGGTCAAAGCTTGATGTGAATTCTAGATAATGTGTCTTTCTAAGGTGTTAGAAAGGGATGAAAGGTCTCAAGCTCTAGGACCTGAAGGAAAATAAAGTGGTGATCAGTAAAGATGTGGTTTTTTTTAATGAAAAATCCATGTTACAATATACTCAGGAAGAAAAGAAACAAGTGCTAGAAAATTACAGCAAAAATATGCATAAGGTGCAGATAGAGCTAGAGACTCCTATTAGATAAAACACCATTTAGAATGAAGGGAGACTTAGACGCACTATCAAGCAAACCTAGACCCATTATCAGGCTACCCATCAGGTATAATTTTAAAGATTTAGTCACTTATGTATTTATTACTAGTAGCGAGGGTCTTACTACTTTTCAAAAGGTATTACACAACCAAGAGAAAAGTAAATGGATGGTGTTATGGAGGAAAAAATGGAGTCTCTACATAAGAACCAAACATGAAAGTTTGTTGAACTTCCAGAAGAGAAAAGGGCAATAAGATGCAAATACGTTTATAAAAATAAAAAAAGCAATATCAGAAAAAAGAGGATGAGAAGTTCGAGGCTCGTTTAATAGCAAAGGGTTATTCACATAAGAAAAAGGTTGATTATTATGAAATATTTTCCCTATAGTCGGATATACTTCCATCGAGGTAGTGTCTTGGTAGCACATTTCGATATGCAGTTATAATTGATAGATGTCAAGATATATTTTTTCTATGGTGATTTGGAGGAGTAGATTCACATGGTACAACCAGAAGGGTTTAGTCAATCAAGATAAAAACACTTGGTATGTAAATTGAGAAAATCAATTTATAGGCTGAAATAGTTTAAGGTAGTTGTATAAGCGATTTGACTCCTACATGATCAAGATTGATTATAAGAAATGTAAGTATGACTATTGTGTTTATGTAAAGAGCCTTGATGATGATTATTTTATTTTTCTGTTGCTTTATGTGAATGATATGTTGATTGCTGCAAATAATATGAGTAAGGTCAACAAGTTAAAGACTTTGTTGAGTAAAAAATTTGACTGAAGGATTTGGGTGCTGCTAAGAAGATTTTTGGGATAGAGATTAACAGAGACAAAGCTTTTAGAAGATTATGGTTATCTCAACATAGCTATGTTTAGAAAGTGTTGCAAAGGTTCAAGATAGATAATGCAAACTAGTTAGTACACCTTTGGCGGGTCATTTTAGATTATATATTACACTATGCTTGAAGATAGATAACACAGTAAAAGACATGTCAAAGGTCCCATATGCTAATGCAATGAGGAGTTTAATATATGTTATGGTTTATACAAGACAAGATTTGGCACAATTAGTTTGTATGGTGAGAAGGTTTATATGAAATCTAGGATGACAATATAAGGATGCAGTCAAGTGGATCTTTAAATACTTAAAGGGTACTACAATTATGACATAATTTTTAGTAGACAACATAATGATCTTCCTATCGTGGGATATATAGATTCAGACTATGCCAAGGACTTTGATGATAATAGGTCTACCACATGTTATATTTTTACTGTAGTAGGAGGGTCTATTTGTTGAAGGTCTATGATTTAGTCTCTAGTTGCACTATCTACTACTAAGTCAGAATATATATAGCAGTGGCTGCCAAGGAAGTTTTGTGGCTTATATGTTTAGTCAAAAAGATAGGTATTTAATAAGGTGGAGTTCAGTTGTATTGTGACAATTAGTATCATTTACTTGGCAAAGAACCAAATGTATTATGCAAGAACCAAACACATAGATGTAAGATTTCACAGGATCAGGGAATTGGTTGTTTTTTTAGTGAACTGTTGCTTGAGAAAGTTCACACTTTTGAGAAGACAACATACATGTTAACAAAACTTGTTACCACAAACAAGCTCAAGCATTACTTGAGCGTTATTTAATGTCTCCAGATGCTTGATAAGAGATGTCATAACCTATTTTCTTAGGTAGAGTTTCGATTATGCTTTCCCTACTTTTTTCTCCTAAAGGATGGATATTCGTCAAAGTGGAGATTGTTGTAGTTTGTGGCTTATAGGCAGATGTCAAAGTATAGTTGAATGATTGATGGGTTGGGGGTGTGGGGGCAATGCTTCCGCGATACGATAAAGAAGTATTATTAAAATTTCTTAATATCCCTTAAGCGGTTGGACTCTTGGGTAGTTTAGGGTCTACTATAAATACACACTATGTAATCCTATTCAATATATTATGAAAATAAAAGTTTAATGCTCGTATAAAAGTAGACATATTGCTAAACCATATTAAATCTTTTATTCTTTCTAGTTTCTCTCCTATTGTATTATTCATCAATAATTGTTGTAGGTTTTTCACAACAGTTTCATTTCAACAAACAATTTTTAAAACATAAAAGATTCAAAATTCATTATGAAATTGTAAAACATAAATTGGCAAATATATAATGATCTTGTTACCATAGCAAAAAATAATTCAAAATAAATATCAAGAAATTATCATACCATCATTACCATACATAAGCATCCAAAAAATAGATTTATTTGATGATCATGCAAGTGTATCACATTTTCTATGCTTAAACATGTTATTCATAGATAATGAAAATCAAGTCATAAATAGGACCTTTAAAAAATGGATATTTCTCACATATAAAGACTCCGTAATCCCATTTAAAAGCATAAAATAAAAGATCCTTCCACACTTCTAGCATTAAAAAAACAACAATTTTAATACTTTGTATATTATATGCTAATTGAGTACTCTCACCCTTCCCCTACTCCTTTTCCTCCTGGTTGCAACTTCATTAGTAGTGTTTTAACTTTAGTTTTGGTATCATTGCTTCACCCTTGCACCTCATTTTATTCCTTAAACTCTTTTTCATCCCGTTTAATATTGTATACCTATGTTTTCTAGCTCTAGCTTCAACATACTGTCTCTTTACAACTCTTATATTTACAAGTGTCTGGGATGTTATCATATTATAAGAGTTTATTAGTTATTGTTACTTGTTGACATACACAACAATTTATCTATTATTTTTTAAAATTGTATTATGAATTATGCACCAAATCAAGGTTGTCAACAATGATGTTTTGACTCGACATGGAAAATGTAATGTAAATCAGATCGTAAAATTATAAGTAGTTTTTTTTTTCATATATGGTTCATACAAACAATAAAAAATTCCATTAATAAAAATTTGATGTGCTTGTTATTGCATGATAAAATCCTACAATGCAAGACCTAAGGGAAAAAGTTGGAAGTGGTTAGTATGACTTTGCATCCAAAAAAAAACATTGGAAACAACTATGTTTTCACAACTATGCTCTCTTGTTAGCTAACACTAGTTCCAAAGCTCCCTCCAAATGCATGACTATCTGTAGTGTTGTAACTTATCTGATGTCTTTTGCTTTGATGAATAATACATCACTTTTAGATATTGTTGTACTTTTATAAGTTTCAGATATTATTTGTTACATATCATGAATCTCAACAAGTGTATTAATATGGAATTGTAGGCTTTGTATGAACTAAAACAAATAATTCAAATTAAGACTTTTATTTTTAATCTTGAAGTCTAGTTCTTTGTTCGATCATATCTTAGATAAGTTATGAGATTTTCTATAGAGAAATCATAAAGTTATAAACTTGTTTGAAAGACTATGGTATTTAGGCATAAACACATAGTGGATCAGACTTTAAAGTATGGTCGTTCACTTTTGTCTATAAATATATCCCTATAAAATAAGAATTTTCAAAGTTTTGTCCCATAAAGAAAATTTTTTAATTATTACAAAGGGTTTAAGCGAGATTATGTTTCCTTCATTCTTGCATTATCGATTGAAGAAAAATCCATAGATACAAGGGCTTGTGGGGCTCATGTGTTAGTAGTAAACACAAGGGTATGCAATGAGGAAGATAAGAATTTCAAACTTAGAATTACTGTAAAATCATAAAATCAGTAGTAAAATCATGATTTTACCGATTTTACATGATTTTAAATGATTTCAATATGATTTTTATCATATTTTTTACATGATTTTGCACGATAAATATATATTGACTTGTAAAATCATATGATTTTATGAGTCAACTCGTGATTTTAACAACCTTGCACCAAATGTCACTATAGAGTTGATGTTACAAAAAAAAAAAAAAAACAACAACAACAACAAAAAGTAACAAGATAAATTGAAAATAAGAACAATAACTTACATTCCATATACTTAACCTACTAATTGTCTAATCAACAAAGTAACCAAATCCCTTGTACAGGTGTTTCCTCTTACTTGAAGATGCATTAGCCTTATTAGCCTAAATTATAATTGTTTAGGTGTTGAAAAAAGATTGATTATAATATAAATTGGAGGTTACTAAATAGTTGAGATTTGTTCTCTACTTTTCTTTGAAACTACTATTAGTTTTAGTTTTGAGGAAAACTAAGAATCATGCATTGGTCTTTTTTGTACTTTTTTTTCTATCATAAGTTTTGATCATTCATGCCATTATTTGTCAAATTATTTTCAATTTTATTGATGAATTTATTCTTAAGTTGAACCTATAGTATTTCTAAGATATGTTTTTTTAGTTAAATGGGGGAATTAACCATCATATTTATTTGATTAGTTTAAGCTTTTGGAACTTAAATCATGCAAGGCATGGATATTGGCTTTATGTGCCATTTTTAATTATTTTATGTTAAACCTATTTATTCAGGCTTTATTTTAGTTTAATTAAGAGTGACTCAACATGATATGGTTTTTCTAATCAATCACTTACCATTCTATCATGTGGGAACATAAATTTAAAATTACACTACTAAAAAAATTACATAATGTTGCAACCTCACAAAATTAGCAAATACATTATGAGGAAAAAATATAATTGATATAAATTATAATGGAACCTCATCAATTTGACATGGATTCTTAAAAATAGGAATCACATATACTTGAAGTCAAATCTAATATTGATTTATGATATGAGTATATATGTGAAACATGTGACAAATAAATATAATTTTATAGTATGCAATTTTTATATAAAAATTATTGTAGATTCTCATTAAGCTAAAGTCAGATCCTAGAAAAAGAAATCTTGTTAACTCAATGTCAGGTTAGTTTACAATTTCCAATATGAATAGCATATATGGAGATATGATAAGGAAATATGCATGAAATAGTTATAAGGAAAAGAAAGATGCTAACTTTATATATAAAAAAAAAACACATAAGAAAATGGTATTGATGACAAAAAGAAGAAGAAGAAGAAGAAGAAGATAAATGTGAAAAAAATACAACTTGATAGAAGAAAAGACATATAGGATGGGAAAAGACAATTTAATAGCAATTTAAACATATATGCAATCAAAAAATAAAACTTCATATCAATTTCATAAATTTTAAAAAAATAAATTCACTTAATATAATATACATACAATGGCATTAACTTTATTAATATATTCAAAATGACATATTTATTATATACAACAAACATCTTATTTGCAACAATAATATTAGTAAATAAGAAAAAATATATGTAAGATCATAAAACTATCAATTTTATATTTAAAGAGAAAATAAAACTAAAATAATAGTTAGGAGTAAAAGAGTTTTTGAGAAAGTAGATAAAGGAAAGAGTACATTTGAGAATAAACTAAATACAAAAGTCACCTTTACTTTATAAACAATAAAAGAGTGCAAATAACTAAAAAGAAACCTTTTATTTTTTCTAATGGACTCAAGCATATAAAAGAAAACATGATAAAGTTGATGCACCTAAATTTTTTCTTCAACTTTTCATGACAATATTAAATATTATTAACAATAAAATCACCATAAACACCCCAATAAACAAGCAAAGCAATTCATATAGTTAAAACAAATAAAATCATAATAAGAAAAGCAAAATAATATAAAAAACTATTTTTAGACAATCAAGAACACAATGCTTGCTTGAATTTTTACCTCTTTAGAAGTTTATAGCTTTAATGGTATGTGTGGTAAAAATTAAAAATTAGGACCTTAAATCACTAATAACCCCTACAATCTCTTAGTATTGTCTTTCAAGTTTTTTCTATATTAGATTCTTCCATAATTTTTGCAATTATCACTTCTTATAGAGAGAAAATTGATGAATTTGTTGTTATTTTTTTAGGTTTTGATGGTGCTAAAACAAGCGAGGTAATGAGTTCTAAGGAAAAATTCTCCAAAGGATTCAAAACCTTTGAAGAATTCTTTATAACTAGTTGTGGCTCATGTATACGTAGATGATGTGATCTTTTTCATACATGGTTTGTTATGTATAAAGTAGAAACTTTTCAAACATGGTCTAGATAATTGTTTTATATAGTTTTCATATTTTGTTTTATTTATTCAAAGTATTAATAATAAAAACTAATAATGCAAATCAATATTTATTATCTTCAAAGTGCTTGAAGTTGCAAATGGTATTTTTCATTGATAACAATACATGTATAATATTATGATTTTGTATATTATTTGGATCCAAATAATATATTATTATGATATGACGATGTTAATTTTTTTTTAAAGTTATTTTTCCTTATAATCTCGAGTATTTATGTAATATGATCATTTCATAGTTTTTGAAATTGATCTTAAGGTTTTGTGTGTATGTGTGTGTTTATCTTATAAAAGATTTGATGTGAACATTATGTATATAAATATTAAAAATCCACAACAAAGTAGATGGCAAACTTAGAAAACAAAAAATCAATTTTGTGAGAAATAAACCTTGATCTAGAAATAACTATATACCTAAGAATCAAAGGTATTGAAAATTGAACTTGGACCTAATGATTATAGAGAATTACAAATTCGAAGTATACGAAGATGCCACAATGTTAGTTCTACTTTGATAAGTCAAATTTTTTCTTTGTCCCAATAAAGAGAAAAGTGTTGCATCACACAAAACACAAGTTTATTCAAAATATCATGGCTACTGACTTTTGCAGCAAATATATATATATAAAATAACCCTAATGAACCCTTATTGGGTTGCAAATCAATGGGTACAAACTAATAATCAACTAACATAAGCCTAATGTCTAAAACAATCCTAAAACATTGATTTTGGGCCAAAACATGCCCAAACTAAAATACAAACTCTAAACTGAATGTAAATATCCATATAATAAAATAAAACAAAAAATTAAACCTTATATGCCATTAAGTACTTTAGCCTTATATTTCTTATGTAGTTAGGATAAATAAGAAATCCTTATCACATTTAAAAGTACGTTTCTTTCCATTAAAGATCCTTATAGAATTAGAAAACTCATAAAAATAAGTTATTGAATATTCTTAAATTATGAGGAAAAAAATCATCTCAAAATAAGAACTCCACAAGTCAAAATTCAATAAATAACAATATATATATTGCATCTATTGACCTATATTGCAAAATTTTTCTAAGTCCAATTAACCTAAATTATAACTCAATATACAAAAATATATCAGGAAAATCCTGGTAAAATTCTAACTCTATCCAACAGTCAGATTGAGAGTTATACTTGATAACGTAAAACTGGACAATAAGCAAAATTACACTAAAATCCAAATTTTCTTTTTCAACATTTTCGTAGATCGTATAATTTCCTCTCTATTTAAGATGATTTATCCTCGAATTACTAAGAGGTACAATAGATGTTTTATAGGCCTCTTGTTTAAGCCTTCAAAGCTCTTTTCTTACTAACATTCGCTTCCAACAACTTTATATAAAAGTAGCATCAATTCTCTTTCATCTTTCATCTTTCATCTTTCATCTTGCATCATTTAAATTTATTACTCCTCTCTCTCTCTCTCTCTAAAGCTTGTCATTTATAGAATAGTTCTTGTAACTTATCAAATTCTTGCCTCGAAACCCCAAATATACTGGATATCTATTTGCTTTCTTGAGCGAGAAACCTTTTTCATTCCTTCTCTATTGGTGAATATATGACACAAGTAGAAAAATAAGATGAAAGACAAGTAAGATATGATATAAAACACTATAGAATAAGAATTCTGACTCCATATTTTAAATCTAAAACTATAGGTACCCAATTGATTTTAATGAGATCAAACTTAAAAACTTTAATTTATCGTGTTATTAGAATGAATTAGCCTTTGTAACACCTAAAATTGCGATCTTGTTGATTTCGTTTTCTTTGTACTCCAAACAGATATTTTGGATAGAATAAAATGTTAGGTATTTTTTTTTATCAAAGAACTCTAAACGCAAAACTAGACAATAAAAAAAGAACAGAAAACAAAACTGGCTGAATTGAATTTTAACCAAATCAGACCAAAAATAAGACAAAAGGAAAAACAAGAAGAAGATATACGTTGGAAAAAAATTAAACAACAAAAATAAAAAGGATATAACCTGATTTTCAGAGCCTAACTCAGATACCAATTGATGTGAACCTTGTGAATATAAAGTTTCAAAAACCCACAGTGAAGCAGATGATAAATCCAAAAAGTTAAAAATCAAGTTTGTGATAAATAATCCGTAACCTAGACATAACTTTATACCTAATAATCAAAGGTATTGGAAATTGAACTTGGACATGTTGATTATAGAGAATCTAGAACCCAAAGTATGTGAAGACACCAAAATGGTCAGTTATACCTTGATAAGTCAAATTTGTTCTTTGTCCCAGCAAATAGAAAAGTGTTGCACCAAGCAAAACACAAGTTTATTCAAAACATCATGAATGCTAGATTTTACAACAAAGAAAACAATATATAGTCCTTTTAAAAAAATCCTAATGGACTCGTTTTGGGTTGCAAACGAATAAACCCAAGTTCATAATTATTTAATATAAGCCTAATGCCTAAAATAATCCAAAAACATTGATTTTGATCCAAAATAGGCCCAAACTAAAACACAAACCTTAAACTGAATATAAATATCCAAATAAAAAAATAAAAAAATAAATTAAATTTTAAAATAATTTAGATTAATACAAAGAAATAATTCAACTTAAAAGTAATCTGTCATTAAATACTCCAACCTGTATTTTCTTGTATAGCTATATTAAATAAGAAATTATTGGAACACTTGAAAACTATATTGCCACCCATTAAAAATCCTTGTAGAACTTGAAAAATCCAAAAAATAAGCTATTGAATATCCCTGTATTATAAGGAAAATAATCTTCTTCAAATAGGAAGTCCACAAGTCATAAGGCAATAGATAAAAAAATTCATATTGCATCTGCTAGTATACACCATACCATTTTAAAAATACAGAACAAAATTCATTTTACTGAGGATCTTAAGTTATTCCATATTTCTTACCAAAATTAAAACCAAGAAGTCATGGGTTAACTTTTTCTGTTCCATTCCAAATAAAAGTTTGATAAAACTAAAATATGATTTTATTATCTAAAGAGTTTAGTAAAGAGACCTAGCCTAATGAGTAAAGTAAAGTAAAGTAAAGTAAAGTAAAGTAAAGTGTGATTTTGGCATGCCCTTAGCTATTTGTCAAAGAGACAAGTTAAATCCATGTAATAACTTTTATTGTTTGTATTTTTTTTCAAATATAAATATTGTTTTGTATCTATAATATCTAATTTATTAAACTTTTATTTTAATTAGTTACATGATGGGAATAGTTAGTCAATGATACTCATGATGTAACCATATTATTTAATAGTTTTACCCACATTTACCTAGTGTTTTGCCTATGTTTTAAACATAAAATACCTTGATATTTTTTTTATATATTTTGAAGGTACTTTTGGATGAAAGATTCAGAAACTGTTTGGGAACGCGGCGCAAACCGTGTTCCCAAAAAATTCAATTTTTTATTTTTGCTAAAATTTAATATGTTTTGGATCGTTTTGATGTGCTGATGTCAAAAATAATTTTTAAAAAATAAAAAAAATCATTGGCATGCATTTTGGCATGAAAAGTTATTTAAAAAGCAACCGCAACTACACTGCCAAGTTAGTTCTCAAAAGGAAGTAAATTGAAGATAATTGGTAGATTTGACCTCTAGTCGATGTTTTGTGCAGAGCTTGAGCTCTAGAGGTCAAAACGAAGTGATTCTAGTGGCATTAGAAAGCTAAAATCCATACCTTTCTATACATATAAGGCAAGAAAAATAAAAAGAGAAAGAGTATGGAAATCGTAGCCTTTAAAGTCAAATCTCGCATTCTACTAGTGTTGCCCTTTTGCAATTCCAACTCGAATATCTTGATCTATAGAAGTCCATTTGATGCAAACTTAATTTTTTTGGATTTATGACTCAAAGACCTATAAGCCTACCAAATTTCAGCAGAAAAAAAACTCATATGAGAGAGATATGATGTTTTTCAGATGACACATGAATTCTGCCAATAGACAGGTTTTGTGAAGAAACAAGCCCAAAGTGCTTCTCAAAGCATCCAAACCATCATCGAAGTCTTTATTTTGGAAATTTAGCTCCTCTAAGTCAAAATTCAAAGCTTGAAGATTTTATGCAAAGTTATTTCTCATTTTTTAGAAAAATAGTTATTGAAAGGCTTAAATGTAAATTGTCTGCTTAGGAAAGGACTATTTTATAGAAAAGAGATTAGGGTTTCCTAGGATATAAAAAGAAATAGAGAAAGGAAAAGAGAGGACAACCAACCAAGAGAGAAAAAATGCCCCTTTCCTCCAACACAACCTGAAAATCATGCTTTTTTCTTTCTTTTTGATGAGTTGTTCAAAAGACATGCAAGGCTAAACTCTTTTTCTTGGTCGCAATGACACGAAAACCTTCAAATGTCAAGAACTATGAGTTTTATTTTACCTTTTATTTTTAGTTTGTATGATGAATATGTTTGTTCTCCAATACTTATTTTTCCTATAATTATTTATTTTAATTGCTAAAGTGGACTGTAAGTTATTAGTGTAGATAATCTATTGCTAAGTTTGATACCAAAATTGGAGTTGTGGTATATGAACTTATGAAGCAATTGAGTTTAATAATTGTGGTAGATTTACGTTAATAACCTTAGGGAGAACATTTGAACAAATCAAACATGGATTGCGGATAATTTTGTTGTCTAGATTAATCAACTCATCTAGTTCTTAAGGCTACCATTGAATTAAATTACTAGTGCAGACACTATGGTTGTATAATGGTTACGATTAGTTATATAATAGATCTATTAACTAATCAACATAAGAAAAGATAAATATTCAGAGTATAAATTGATGTTTCATTTCCATGATCAGTTTTGATTTCTGTAGGTGGATGTTTACTTGTGACCAAGGTTTGTTTTTCTTGATAAATTTCGGTCTTCTTTGATTTAACATTGATTTTTTTTGTTTATTATAACAGAGCATAAATAACTTCACAATTTCCCCCCCAATTGCATAATCATATAACATAAAAATCTGAACTAAATCTTTCTCGTGGGATTGACCCCTTGCTTGCTCTATACTATCTTGTTTATTTAAGCTAGGGTAATTAATTTGTGCGATTGCGACATTGCAATAACTCCAAAACTTTAAAAATCTCAACTCGAGTTTTTAGTCAATGATAGTGTAATTGGATGTTAGAAACATTAGGGTATATTTGAATTCATTCATTCTAAAAGGTGAAATTGGCTATATCACAAGAGATTAAGTGATTTGGTCTTTGTTTGTTACAATTTAAGAATTCAATGAAGGTAAATTATTAATATTATCATATTAATAATAATATTGAAAATGATTATTACTATTTTAAGTATATATATATTAATGATGAATTTAACTCTTATAAAATAATATCAAAGTTAATAAAAAGTAGTAATAATCATTTTCAATATTATATATATTTATGTTGGTACCTGTAGGAATTTGAGTTAAATAATGAATGTTTTAGATCTTATAAGATTTGATAACATTAACATATTAAATAAATGGACTTGTGAATAACCTACAGGATTTAAGTTAGGTGATTATTTAGGCTTTTTTTATCTACTTTGACTTTAATGGATTAAGAGATCCATTTTGATTGTATTAATGATGAAAGGTAAAATGGTGAGACTATTAGCATGAAAAACCAAATTTTAAGTGAAGCACTAGTAGAGTGATATATCTTTGAGTGTAAACACGTATAGGATTGTGTGGGGATTTTTCTTTATTTACTAACAAAAATTTTAGATTTAAAGATGTCATTTAGAGTTGTATCATAACCTAAAAAGGACAAGGACACCTTAGTTGTTTTACAAGCCATATAACAATAGTTTAAGAAGATGAATGTGACATTTGGCGAGGTGAATGATCAAATGGATAAAAACAAATGGCTATTATTGCTATTTAGTAAAAAGGGTCATCCCAAAGGGCTCATAATATCAGAAGCCCAAAAAGACATGCTGCCACACCTATAAATGAATTTGTTGATGAGAACAATGATGAAGTTATCAATGTTTTTTATTATGCTTCATTCACCCAAAAGGTAGATTTTAATAACAAGGAAATCTCGGTGATAAGAGATTTTAGCAATATGTAAATTTTGGTTATAATGGAGTTAAAAGAGATATTGGTTTTCATCGTGGGTTGGGTATAAATATTGGGAATATTAAGAAGAAGTTGTTTATTTTCAAGAAAATAATGATCCAAAAACTTACTTGGAATGGGAGAAAAAAATGGAGTTAATCTTTGATTATCACAACTATTTGGAGGAGAGAAAAATAAAATTAGTTGTGATTGAGTTTACCAATTATAATATTATTTGGTAGAAGCAACTTTTTTAGAGTAGAAAGAGAAATCATGTACCTATTGATACATGTGATAAGATGAAGGCAATCATGAAGAAAAGATTTATTCTTAGTCATTATTATCAGGAGTTATATAGAAAATTACGAAGCTTAAATTAAGGTTATAAAAGGGTAGAGGTCTACCATAAAAGGGATGTAGTTAGATATGATTCAAATGAATATACTATATGATAAAGAAGATACCATGACTAGATTTTTGAATGGCTTGAATTGTGAGATAATGAATGTTATGGAGTTACAACATTATATAAATTTAAAAGATATGGTGCATATGAATATAAAGGTGGAACGACAACTTAAGAGAAATAGTAGTTCATGACAAGTTTAAAATTTAGATTCTTTTCGACAATGAGGCTAAATTGGAGGTAGAAGGGGGCTGTCAAAACCAAACCAAATATAGGAATTAAAACAAAACCATCTAAGAAAAAGAAGGAAGTCTCCATTAATTTTAAAGGTAAATCTGGTACTCAAACACCTCATAATCATTATATTAGTTTTTTTTTTTATGTTTGAGAATATGTCACATAACTTCTTAATATCTAAACAAAAAAGCTATGATCTTACGTGATCATGGGAAGGTTGAAACTAAAAGTGACGACAATGATGAAGAAATGCTACCACTTAAGAATGTTAGTGACAATGATGTCGAGTATCTAGTTAAGGTGAATCACTTGTGATTAGACGAGCATTGAATGCTCAAGCTAAGAATGATGATTTGGTGTAACAAATGGATAATGTTTTCCATATAATATGTCATATTAGTAATAAAGTATGTAGTATAATTATAGATTGTGAGAGTTGTGCTAATATAACTTGCACTACACTTGTTAAGAAGTTAAATTTAAATACTACAAAACATCTTAGACCTTATAGATTTCAATGGTTAAATGAATGTCATGAAGTGAAAATGAATAATTAGGTTTTTGCTTCATTTTTTATTGGGAGATATAATGATGAAGTTTTGTGTGATGTCATTCCTTTTATTCCTAGTATTGTTGTTTCTTTGTTACATGAATTTGAGGATATGTTTTATCAAGATGTTCCAAGTGGTTTGCCACCATTAAAGGTAATAGAACATCATTTCGATCTTATACATGCGGTTGTGATTCCTAATTGACCAACCTATATAAGTAATCTTAAGAAGACAAATGATTTTTGAAGCCAAGTTAAGGAGCTGGTGTCTAAAAAATATATAGGGAAGAACATGAATCCATATACGATTTATATATTACTTGTGCCTAAAAAATATAGAACTTGAAGTATGTGTGTTGATTTTCATGCTATCAATAACATCACGGTAAAGTAAAAACACCTTATTCATAGGCTAAGTGACATGTTAGTGATTTACATGGTTTATATGTTTTTACTAAGATTAATTTGAAAAATAAATATCATCATATTAGAATGAAAGAAGGAGATGGATGGAAAAATATTTTTAAGACTAAGTATGATTTGTATGAGTAGTTATTCATGTTGTTTGGTCTTACTAATGGTTATGAGATTGATGAATCATTTTTTATGTGCATTTATAGGAAAGATTATTGTTATTTATTTTGATGATATCTTGGTATATAATAAAAGTATAGTTGGGAATATTGAACATTTTTGTTATGTGCTTAATGCTTCAAAGAATGAAAACTATATGTTAATTTAAAGAAGTGTACTATTTACAAGGAAAAAAGTTATTTTTCTTGGATATATTATTAGTGCAAGAGGTATAGAGATGGAAGAGGAAAAGGAGACGGCTATCCAAAAATAGCTTACGCCAAAGTCAATTACTAAGATAAAAAGCTTTCATGTTTTGATTAATTTTAATAAGAGATTTGTTAAAGATTTTAGCACACTATCCACGTCACTTACAAAAGTTGTTAAGAAATTTATTGGGTTTTAATGGGGTATTGAACAAGAGAATGCATTTAATTTGATTAAAAAAAATGCTATATTCAACACTTTTATTAGCAATACCTAACTTTTATAAAGCTTTTGAGATTGAATGGATGCCTCAAGAATAAGTATTAAAGCTATTTTAATGCAGAAAAAAGTGTTTAATTGTTTACTTTAGTAAACAACTTAATGGAGAAATATTGAATTACTAACTTATGAAAAATATCTTTATGTATTTGTGAGGACTTTGAAAACTTATGATACGATCCAAGCAATGTTAGAATTAGATTTTGGCGTAAAACTTCTTACTGTCCAGTTTTATTCTATTGAACATGACTTTTAACTCAACTATTGGATTGAGATGAGATCTTTATAGGAGTTTTTAGACATGTTATTCTATATTGGTTAGAATTTCAAGTCAACCAAAGTTTGCAAAGGGATTATTTTAGAGGGTCGAAGTTACTAAATGAATCTTGTCAAATTTATCTATCTGGACCTTTGTCTACTTTTTTTTTAACTCTATCTAGAGCTACATAAGGAATAGTGATAATATTCTTATTGGGCTGAAAAGTAGACATTCATACCTTTTCTAAAAATATATGATAGGCTTACTAATTTATCCAGACAAGAGAGAATGACGTGTTTAAAGTCAGGATTAAAATCTGCCAAGAATGTGCGAAAATAGAAGAAATATTGTTTTCTTATGTATTACGGATTCAGTCAACACAAGAATTCCTTAATGTTATTAGAATAATATGTGGTAGTTATTGACTTACCTATTCCACAAGGATTCCATGTTAAACAAGGAGACATTTATGATAGCAACTATTATCCATAGCTTGCAAGAATTCCATATCCATTATGGAATATATGTGGTGGCAAAGAGGCTTAAGATTCTTTTCTTGTTTTTTTTCTTATTTTACAGGATTTATTTAATCAAAAGTGAGATTATGGAAGGCTATTTAAAGGAGATATTTCTATCACTTTCCTTTTTTTTTTTTTAAAGCATACTTTCAGCTAAATAAAGGAAGAAACTTTAGCATTCAAGACATTATTTTTCTAGTAAGAAAAGAAGATTAATGGATGGCACAAATGGACACTATTTCATCTACAAGTTTTAGATTCAGCTACAAGGGATCTAATGCAAAGAGATATGATTTTGAGGTGTTATGATAACATATATAAATTTGAATATTTCTTAAGGTTTATTTATTGTTTTAATTAATATTTAGGATAATACTATTACTACCAAATTTATCTAGCTTGTGTGAGAGAGGTTCTCATATTCTTTGGTTTTCTAACAAACTAAATTAATTTATCATAGATTAACGGAGTTTGTGATGTCTTTCTTATACTTCTCATTCATGAATTGATATTCATAGGGTGAGGGTTTTTATTCCAATAGTGTTGATGTCGTGATATATGTTTTTATTGTGTTCCACTCCTATCAGACTTGATTATTTGACTTTCTTGGGGAAGTTATCATCTTTGTTGTGGGTTGTGTCGCACGTCACCCGTGTGGCATCGGCTGGCGATTTTTTCTTCGTTATGTTTTGATTGATTCGTTGGAGTCGCCACCTAGTAATTTATTGAAGGCAACTAGGAAAGCGGATGTACTGGTCTTGTCAGAGATTCACGAGTAAGGAACTGGTTGTGGTTAGGGAAGGTATTAGCACCCCTAACGCACCCTGCCTGAGGTAAGCTGCTTCGTGATTTTAACGTGTTAAAAAAGTTTTAAAATTTTATCTTTTCATCGGATATTAAAACAACTTACGTATAAGTTAATAATTCTGGACCGTGAGCAAATCAAAATATTAAATTCTTCTTTAATCTTTGCAATTTTATCATAGATAATAAAATAAAATAAAACACCCATAAAGCAAATACAAACACACACATACACTTCCACTATATTTTTTTCTTTTCTTTTCTGTGTTACATCCACATTTACAACATACAAATAAAAATTCAAACTAAACAAATATTACATTAAACAATTTGAAAATTACAAAATAAACCCTCAACACTCCATAACAGTGCTGGGAAGCCATTCTAGAACAGCAAGAACAGTGGTGGCGCATCTTCCCACGCGCCACCGTCACTGGCGGCGCGTGAACCCACGCGTCGCCGCAAGAAACTTCAGGCAGCAGGGGGATCTAGAGCGGCTTCATCCCCTCTTCCCTTCCATGCCGGCAGTGAAGGCCACCGTGACCTGCAACAACAAAAACGCACACAACAGTAGATTTTACTCTTTTTTAGATCTGTTTCCTCGGGTCGGTTCTTTTTCAGATCTGCTTCACCGTAGATCTTTCTTTTGTTTACATCTTCTTCACTTCAGGTGGCCGGCAGTTGGGCGGCGTTGCATTTGCAGAGGGCGGCGGTGAATCTGCGGCCAGGTGTGGACGGCGCTGATGGCTCTGTGTGTGTGCGGCTGGATAGTCTTCACTCCTGTCGGTGGTAGCGGCGGCGGCTGGGCTCACTGCTGCGGCTGACGGTGTGGACGGTGCTGATGGCTCCGTGGGTGCTGCTTCTCCGTTGCTCTTGGTAGTCGGCCGAGGAAGAAAGGAGCCGCTGCGGGGCTGCTCTTGGTTATGGAGAAGCTGGTTTTGTTGCCGGCTGCTGTGGGGGAGAAGAAAATCAAAAGGGAGGGGCTCTGTGTTGTTGGTTGGAAAAGGAAAAGAAGATGGGGAACGGTGTGGAGGCTGCGTGGAGAAGATGAAATTGACCGGGGGTGAAGGTTTACCTCCCGGATTCTGTCCAAAGGAAAACAAAATGTGGGGGCTGTAGGGTTGAAGATTGAGGGGACGGCTGAGAGGGAAGAAGAGGAATCGGCTGAAAGGGAGGGGGGCGCCGCTCCTTTGAAAAAGATGGGTTTAGGGTTAGGTTTTCTTTTTTGTATTTTTCTTATGTTTCAAAATTGCCCCCCTTCTTTTGTGTGTGTTGAAGACCAGTATTTATAGGCAAAAATGTTGCTAGGTTTCCAAACTTGGTCCCTCAACTTCTTTCTTTTTGTAAATTTGACTTTTCTTAATTTTTTTGTATTTTTTTAAAACGAGCAATATCAATGCCGACTTAATGAGGAAAATCAATAATTTTAAAAATGACGTGTGAAAAGTTGAACGCGTTCGAAAGACCTTTGAAAATTTAAATTCTTTTTAGACGACGCTGAAAATGTTAAAAACGATGCAAATATATTAAAAAACGTATTTTTTTTTTATTTTCGATTTTTTTTTGCCATTTTTGGATTTTTCTGAAAATTTACCGAAACATGGGTCAAAAATTGGGTAGCATCAACTACCCTCTCTTTACAATGCTTATGAAGTAAAACTCCTCAATGTTTTGCATAGTAAGCTTTGTAAAGAAAAACTTGTCTTCTTCTCTTCCTAACTTGTTGAATCCACTCATCTAAAGACCTTCTTTTTTTTTTTTATGTTCTCTTTGCCTTCTGTTTTCTTCCTCTTCTTTTTTTTTCTTTCTTTCTCTCTCTCTTTTTTTTTCCCCGTTAACTTGAGATCCCATCTGACGATCTCTTTTTCCAAAACCAAAGAATGTGTGTAGCTCGGTCAACCTGAAATCCTATATGGAGATTCCCTTTAACCAAAGCCACATGAGATCCCATCTGGCGACCTCATTCAACTGGAACTAAAAAATATGTGGAGCTCGGTCAACCTGAAATCCCATCTAGCGATTTCCTTTAACCAAAGCTACCTGAGATCCCATCTGGCGACCTTATTCAACTGGAACTAAAAAATATGTGTAGGTCGGTCAACCTGAAATCCCATCTGGCGATTTTCTTTAACCAAAGCCACCTGAGATCCCATCTGGCGACCTCATTCAACTGGAAATAAAAAAAGTGTGTAACTCGGTCAACCTGAAATCCCATCTGGCGATTTCCTTTAACTAAAGCTACCTGAGATCCCATCTGGCGACCTCATTTAACTGGAACTAAAAAAATATGTGTAGCTCGGTTAACCTGAAATCCCATCTGGCGATTTCCTTTAACCAAAGCCACCTGAGATCCCATCTGGCGACCTCATTCAACTGAAAAAAATGTGTGTAGCTCGTTCAACTTGAAATCCCATCTGGCGATTCCCTTTAACCAAAGCTACATAAGATCCCATCTGGCGACCTTATTAAACCAAAACTAAAAAAATATGTGCAGCTCGGTCAACCTGAAATCCCATCTGGCGATTCCCTTTAACCAAAGCTACATGAGATCCCATCTGGCGACCTCATTAATCCAAAACCAAAAAAATATGTGCAGCTTGGTCAACCTGAAATCCCATCTGGCGATTCCCTTTAACCAAAGCTACATAAGATCCCATCTGGCGATCTCATTAAACCAAAACCAAAAAATATGTGCAGCTTGGTCAACCTGAAATCCCATCTAGTGATTCCCTTTAACCAAAGCTACATGAGATCCCATCTGGCGACCTCATTAACCCAGAACAAAGAATATATGTAACATATGTTCTCATTGTAATGGGTGACCTACCCAGGTGGAAAGAATGTGAAAAACGGTCTCATTATGATGGGTGACTTACCCAAATGGAAAGAATGTGAAGTGTGGTCTCATTGTAATGGGTGACCTACCCAGATGGAAAAAAATGTGAAAAACGGTCTCATTATGATGGGTGACCTACCCAGATGGAAGATGGAAAAAATGTGAAGTACAGTCTCATTGTAATGGGTGACCTATCTAAAGAAAAAGGAAAGAGTGGTCTCATTGTAATGGGTGACCTACCCAAGTGGAAGAATGGCCTCATTGTAATGGGTGACCTACCCAGGGAAATAAAACATGGAGAATTGGTCGCGTTGTAATGGGTGACCTACCCAGAAAAATGTTGGCGAGGGCTCAAAGGCGTACTCAAAAGGAGGTAGGGTTATAAAACGCACTACCTGAAAAGTGAGGGCTCAACGGCGCACTCGAAATGAGGTAGGGTTAGAAAACGCACTACCCGAGATGTGAAGGCTCAAAGGCACACTCAAAAGGAAATGAGGGCTCAAAGGCGCACTCAAAATGAGGTAGGGTTAGAAAACGCACTACCCGAATGGTGGTGGCTCAAAGGCACACTCGAAATGAGGTAGGGTTAGAAAACGCACTACCTGAGAAGTGAGGGCTCAAAGGCGCACTCAAAAGGAAATGAGGGCTCAACGGCACACACGAAATGAGGTAGGGTTAGAAAATGCACTACCCGAATGGTGGTGGCTCAAAGGCGCACTCGAAATGAGGTAGGGTTAGAAAACGCACTACCCAAAAGGTGATGATGAAACCCCAATCTGACAATGTTGAAAGCAATGCATTATGGTCAATATGCATGTATATTTACCTGAGAAAAATAGGTTCCCATTTCTTCATGGTGTCTTTCTTTTCTCAAAAGTTGGAGTGTTGGCAGTGAACTTCGATGGCTTTTTCGCTCTTGCTTACTCGAGTCATCTCTTGTGATCTTGACCTCTAGGAAGGACTTGATATCATCATACTTCTCTATCCTCTGCCCTTTATCTCAAGGGTTGCCGATTTTGCCCGGTAGTTTCTTAGAAAAGGAATCATGGGGCCAGCCCTACCAAATATTTTTTTTATTGCTCCCCGGCTTGATCATGCCCCCAAGTGTTCAATTTGGGTTTGGGGATGAGGCTATGTGAAGGAAGGTTTGACAAGGAGTGTTTTTTTTTTCATGAAGAATTTTTTTTGGAATTCCAAAGCTATTCCAGACACAAAAATCATTTTGACATTGATTCAAAGCAAACTCATTCTGAAGAAATTCAAGTGATTCCTATGGAGAGGTTTCCAGAAGTGATGAAAACCTTTTGTTTTGCTTTTAGTGAAAAACACGAAGTGACATCTGGTTGGTCACAAAAGGTTTAAATTTCAATTTGAAGGTTATTGAGAACCGTTTTTCAAAGCATTTATTTTATTTACATAAATAATGATATGGTTCGCACGAGAAAGCACTGCCTACCGATACAGATTGCTTGCCCTTGATCAGAAAGGGCTTGATTAGGCACGTAATGTAGGCTTGGGCTATTGGTTATGAAGAAAAATGATATTTACAAGCTCAAAAGGTGTTTAAGGGATTTCAAGACTAAGGATCACTTATGCTTGTTTCTTGACCTTTTGTCATTTGAATGTTTTTCCAAAATTATCTATCATGCCCCCCAGTGTTGGGCTTGGAGTCTTTCTCTTTGTTTTTGTTTTTGTTTTCTTCATTTGATTTTGAGCATCATTGCATTGGTTTTTGTTTTTCTCAAAATTTTTGGATCTTTTGGATTTTTCTTCATGCCCTCTAGCTTTGTTCGGGCACCTTTGATGATTGAGAATTTTCTTTTATGCCCCCTAGTGTTGCTTGGGCACTTTCAATCATTGAGGTTTTTTCTATGTCTCTTGCACTTGCCCCTAGTGTGGGGTGTGATCCTAGCCAAGGCTATTTCCAAAAAATATTGCTAGGCTCAAAAAGGGACTACAAAGGATATATTTTAGCATTGTGAAAAGATTATCAAAGATGACATTTCTTCATTCCAAACTCATGCATTTAGGATCGGTAAGCCTTGCTTTCATGCGAGTATGCAACATGATTTCTCATTATTCATTCAAATAAAACTCAACTTTGGAGTCATTTCATGATGTTTTTTTTTGTTTGTTTTTTCTTCTTTTTTTTCGGGTTTTCTATGTGTATGGTTACCTTTATAAGGAATCACCCGAATTTTCAGAACTTGTTTGTTTGAACAAACACCAATATGATTTCTGTTTTGTACTTAACTTTGAATTCCCAAAAATCCTTATGAACATGTATGATCATGCATAGCTTTGGAAGAAAAGGGAAACATGCCCAAAGATTCTTGGCGCAATGGTTTCATGTTTAAAGGATATGTTCAATGTGTTATTTGCATGAAACAACAAAAAAATGAAGGCATGATCAAATAGAGATGGTTATATTTGGCAGAACAAGAACAGGCTCCATTATTCAAATGTGGTGCAATTCCCTTTTGGTCAGCCTTCCCACAAAAGCTTTTATAGAAATGTTGAATTGTGTTCAGGCTCTTGACCATGTTTGCCCCTAATTTCTTCGGGCTGAGTCGTTGTTAGGTTTTGAACAAAGATGATAGGTCGATTGGAAGGAAACTTCCCTAGAGTTATTTTTCAGTATTTGCTCGAGTAAGTTAGAGGCGAGTCACACATGTCTTCAGAAACTCCAACTCTTCTTAAAAATAGACATTACGACGAGCACACTCTTCATCTTACGTGTTTTTTCGTTCAAATTTGGGTGTTGTAGACTCGTAGGGGATCTACTTTTCATTCTGGTACATGCATGACAAATGTATGAACATGTAATCTATATGATGAACTCGCCCTTCGAGGGGTGACAATATAGTCGTAACTATTGTATAATGGAACAAGAATCGTGATTTTTGCCCAAACTCTACGATGAAAATTTTCTGAGTGACGGCCATTGGGTCACCCATAAATCTTGAGTTCAAGATGCTTCAAGAAGGGTTTGCCCTTATGCAAATAACAACAGCACATACAACCTAAGGACAAGTTCTATTCATTATGTGAACATGGGTAGGTTTTCTACCTGGTCTCAAGAGGGTCTCATATCTGCCCAGTGACGATCTTCGTAAAGACAGTATAGGGGCGTTGCAAGAAATGGTTAAGGCACGTATACCCACCATTACCAAGCAAGCACTCAGATATGAGTTCGGTTTTTCACGCATCTGAACCCTGACCAATAGTCATAGGGCAGACCGCTAATTCACCATCTAACTTAGAAGCTTGTGTGTGCTTTCAAAAATAAATATAGGTGATACATGAAATAATTCTAAAAATGCATGGAAACAAATATTGAAAAAAAGAGATAAAATTGCAAAAACTTAAACACATCAAATACACAAAGCTTAGTCCAATAATGTCAGAAACAGTACCTTTCCCAGTGGAGTCGTCATTCTGTCGCACATCACCCGCGCGGCATCGACTAGCGATTTTTTCTTCGTTATGTTTTGATTGATTCGTTGGAGTCGCTACCTAGTAATTTATTGAAGGCTACTAGGAAAGCGGATGTACTGGTCTTGTCAGAGATTCGCGAGTAAAGGACTGGTTGTGATTAGGAAAGGTATTAGCACCCCTAACGCACCCTGCCTGAGGTAAGCTGCTTCGTGATTTTGACATGTTAAAAAAGTTTTAAAATTTTATCTTTTATCGGATATTAGAAATAAAACTTACGTATAAGTTAATAATTCTGGACCGTGAGCAAATCAAAATATTAAATTCTTCTTTAATCTTTGCAATTTTATCATACATAATAAAATAAAATAAAACACCCATAAAGCAAATACAAACACACATATACACTTCCACTATATTTTTTTCTTTTCTTTTCTGTGTTACATCCACATTTACAACATACAAATAAAAATTCAAACTAAAGAAATATTACATTAAACAATTTAAAAATTACAAAATAAACCCTCAACACTCCATAACAGTGCTGGGAAGCCATTCTAGAACAGCAAGAACAGTGGTGGCGCATCTTCCCACGTGCCACCGTCACTGGCGGCGCGTGAACCCACGCGCCGCCGCAAGAAACTTCAGGCAGCAGGGGGATCTAGAGCGGCTTCATCCCCTCTTCCCTTCCATGCCGGCGGTGAAGGCCACCGTGACCTGCAACAACAAAAACGCACACAACAGTAGATTTTACTCTTTTTTAGATCTGTTTCCTCGGGTCGGTTCTTTTTCAGATCTGCTTCATCGTAGATCTTTCTTTTGTTTACATCTTCTTCACTTCAGGTGGCCGGCAGTTGGGCGGCGTTGCATTTGCAGAGGGCGGCGGTGAATCTGCGGCCGGTGTGGGCGGCGCCGATGGCTCTGTGTGTGTCTTGGCCGATAGTCTTCACTCCTGTCGGTGGTAGCGGCGGCGGCGGGCTCTATCTGCGGTGACGGTGTGGGACGGTCTTGATGGCTCCGTGGGTGCTGCTTCTTCGTTGCTGTTGGTAGTCGGCCGAGGAAGAAAGGAGCCGCTACGGGGCTGCTCTCGGTTATGGAGAAGCTGGGTTTGTTGCCATTTCTTTGCGGGGAGAAGAAAATCAAAAGGGAGGGGCTCTGTGTTGTTGGTTGGAAAAGGAAAAGAAGATGGGGAACGGTGTGGAGGCTGCGTGGAGAAGATGAAATTGACCGGGGGTGAAGGTTTACCTCCCGGATTCTGTCCAAAGGAAAACAAAATGTGGGGGCTGTAGGGTTGAAGATTGAGGGGACGGCTGAGAGGGAAGAAGAGGAATCGGCTGAAAGGGAGGGGGGCGCCGCTCCTTTGAAAAAGATGGGTTTAGGGTTAGGTTTTCTTTTTTGTATTTTTCTTATGTTTCAAAATTGCCCCCTTCTTTTGTGTGTGTTGAAGACCAGTATTTATAGGCAAAAATATTGCTAGGTTTCCAAACTTGGTCCCTCAACTTCTTTCTTTTTG
Source organism: Populus deltoides (assembly GCA_015852605.2). Classification (NCBI taxonomy): domain Eukaryota; kingdom Viridiplantae; phylum Streptophyta; class Magnoliopsida; order Malpighiales; family Salicaceae; genus Populus; species Populus deltoides. Next base: position 32,373,801 of record CM027570.2, on the reverse strand, counting down.
TAAATTTGACTTTTCTTAATTTTTTTGTATTTTTTTAAAACGAGCAATATCAATGCTTTTAAAAATGACGCGTGAAAAGTTGAATGCGTTCGAAAGGCCTTTGAAAATTTAAATTCTTTTTAGACGACGCTGAAAATGCTAAAAACGATGCAAATATATTAAAAAACATATTTTTTTGGATTTTTTATGTTTTTTTTTTGCTATTTTTGGATTTTTCTGAAAATTTACCGAAACATGAGTCAAAAATTAGGTAGCAACAGGTTACGTGATCATGTGATTACGAGGTTTGTATAATCTTATCTACTTGTGCTTGAAAGAGTTTGTTATCCATTTGGATCATGAAACCCTAAAGCACTTGATGAGGTAAGGTAAGTTGAATAAAAGATATGTCAAGTGGATAGAATTCATTGAAACCTCTCCATATGTTATTAAGTATAAGCAAGGTAAGCATAATGTAGTGGTTAATGCACTATCTAGGAGGTATGTCCTTCTTTCTATTATTAATATAAAAATAATGGGTTTCGATTATGTTAAAGATTTATATGCCAATTATAGTAATTTTGCTAATGTATATGAAGCTTGTGACAAGTTAGCTATGATAAATTTCATTGACTTTATTATTTTTTAGAAAGAACAAACTTTATGTGAGTGATAATTTTGTACGTGAATTGCTTGTGTGTGAAGCTCATGAGAGTGGTTTAATGGGAAACTTTAGTGTTAAGAAAACTTTTAAAGTTTTGCATGAACACTTTTATTGGCTTAAAATGAAACATGATGTACAAAGAGTGTGTGATAGATGTATCGCATGTAGGTAAGGTAAACCTAAGATCTTATTGTGTGGGTTACATACTCCTTTACCTATACCTAACGAACCTTGGTTAGATATTTCCATAAATTTTGTCTTAGGTATACCTAGGTAAAAAAAAAAAAAAAAGGATAGGGATTCGAGTTTTATGGTTGTAGATAAGTTTTCTAAGATGACATATTTTATATCATGTCATAAAATTGATGATGTAACCAATATTCCTAGTTTGTTCTTTAGAGAGATAATACTACTTTATAGTGTTTCTAAGAGTATTGTTTCTGATTGTGATGTTAAGCTTCTTAGTTACTTTTAGAAGATCTTATGAGAAAGTTGGGAACTAAGTTGTTGTTTTTGATAACTTGTCATTTATAAATGGATGGTCAATGAAAGTAGTAAATAAGACTTTAACTACTTTATTACATATTATTATTCAAAATAATTTGAAAAATTAAGATGAATGTTTATTGTTCATAGATTTTGCATTTAATAAGTGTTCATTCTACTACTGATTATTCACCATTTGAGATTGTTTATGATTTTAATCCACTAACCTCTTTGGATTTGATTCCTTTACCTGTTGATAAAAAAAAGTTAGTAGTATTGATGACATTATAAAAGTAAAGATGGTGAAGACACTTTATGATAATGCTTGACAATATAATGAGAAAAAGAACATGCATCTAAAGCTAGTAGAGGTCATAGACATATTATCTTTGAACCAAATGATTAGGTTGGGTGTATATGAGGAAGGAAAGATTTCCAACCTTGGGAGATCTAAGTTGTATTTTAGAAGAGATAGTTCAATCCAAGTTCTTGAACAAAATCAATACAATGTATATAAAGTGGATATTCCATATGAGTATAGCATTAATGTTATTTTTAATGTTTTTAATCTTTATTTATTTGATGTATGTGACAATTCAAGGTTGAACACTTTTAAGGATAAAGGGAATGATGAGAATCAATAAGCATCACTAAAGGATTTATTAGAGGTGTCAGTTGGGCCAATCACAAGATCAATGGCTAAAAAGATAAAAAAAAAAACTTTCAATTGGCTAATTCAAGATATTTGGTCCAAGACAAACATCAAGATTACAACAATGGATGATCAAACTTCAGTCAATGTAATACATGCATAGGAAGGAGCTAGTTCTTGGGCTTGAGGTATGCAGATTGAACTTATTTTTCTAATGTATAGTTTTATATTAATGAACACAAGTTTTAATATGACTGTTGGATCAGGTTGAATTTTTTTAAAAAAATATTTTGAAGGTCTCGTTTCCTATAGAGTTAAAATTTTATAGAAATCAATCATAAGAAATACTTTGTGATAAAGCCCAAAAGTTACAGTTTTGGATTTGCAATATTTTCCTAGTTGATTTAGGAATTGATACGATCCAAGAAAAGGTTGAACAAGGAAATTCAGATTCTAGCATAATTGTGTTTACTGTCTAGTTTTACACTATTAAGAATAACTCTTAATCCAATAATTAAATCAAGTTGGAATTTTATCATGATTTTCTATAAATTTCTATAAATATTGTTGCACATTGATTTAAAATTTCAAGTCAATTAGATTATGGACTTGCTATTAGAGGATTTTTTTCTCCTCACAATACAAAGATATTCAACAATTTATTTTTAGGATTTTCTTAGTTCGATAAGAATCTTTAATGGGCAGTAACATGGTTCTAATTGTGGCAAGGATTCCTTAACGTTCCAGAATACTTTTCTCATAAAGATTCCTTATTATCTTAGTTACTTAAGAAAATGAGTGCTGAAGTATTTAATGGCAAATTAATTTTGGGATGAAATACTTTTTTGTATTAATCTGAATTATTTTAAGGTTTTATTTGTTTTTTATTTTATTATTTGGATATTCACGTTCAATTTAGGGCTTGTGTTTTATTTTGGGTTTGTTTTGGCCCAAAATCAATGTTTTAGAATTATTTTAGGCATTAGGTTTGTGTTAGCAAATTATTAGCTTAAGCCCATTGGTTTCTATTAGGGTTATTTTAGAGGACTATATATTGTTTTTATTGCTATAAAATTCAGCAACCATGATGTTTTGAATAAACTTGTATTTTGCATGACGCAACTCTTTTCTCTTTATTGTGACAAAGAATAAATTTGACTTATCAAGGTATAATTCACCTTATGAAAACTTTGCACACATCAGGTTCTTGATTTTTTATAATCAACAAGATCAAGTCCAATCTCTAATACATTTGGTTCTTAGGTACATGGTTATCTTTAAGGTAAGGTTTCTATCCAAACATGATTTTTAGCTTTCTGAGGTTGTTTATTTACTTCGTTGTGGGTTTCTAGTTTGCTATTATAGGGGTTCGCATTGGTTACATCCTTTTTGTTTTCGTTGTTTAAATTTGTTTCTACATATATCTTCTTTTTATTTTTCTTCGTGTTTTGTTTCAAGTATGATTTAGTTAAAGTTGTCTTCAGTCGGTTTTGTTTTGTTTTCTTTCATTATTGTCTAAGTTTTGCATTGTTGGATCTTATGATAAAAAAAGAGAGAAAAATATTCAACATTTAATTTTATTGAGAATATCTATTTATAGTAAAAAAAGAAAAAGAAATCAACAAGATTGTAATTTTAGGTATTACAAGGGGTGATTTATTTGGGTAACAAGGTAAATTGAAGTTCTTAGGTTTAGTCTTATTAAAATTAGTTAGGTACCTATAATTTGAGATTTGAAATTTTGGATCAAAATTCCTATTCCATAGTATTTTTATATCATATCTTGCTTGTCTTTCATCTTGTTTTCCTATTTGTGTCATGTATTCACTGGGGAAGAGGGAACAAAGAAAGGTTATCGCTTAAGAATGCAAGAACCTATCCTATATGTTTGGGGTTTTGTGGCAAGAATTTGATAAGTTATAAGAACAATTCTATGAATAACAAGCTTCAGAGAGAGAGAGAGAGAGAGAGAGAGAGAGAGAGAGAGAGAGAGAGAGAGAGAGAGAGAGAGAGAGGAGCAATAACACAAAAATGATAAAAGAAGAAAGAGAAGGACAACTACTTTTATACGAAGTTATTGGAGGCGAATGTTAGCGATGAAAGAGCTTTGAAGACTAAAAAAAAGCCTACAAAAAATTCATTATACCTATTGGTGATTAAGGTTGCATCATCTTGAAGAGAGAATGAATGATATGATCCAAAAAAAGTTGAACAAACAATTTGGATTGTAGCGTAATTGTGCTTATTGTCTAGTTTTATGCTATCAAGTATAAATATCAATCAAATTATTTAATCAGGCTGGAATTTTCTAGAAGTTTCTAGACATATTATTGTATATTGGGTTAAAATTTTAGGTCAATCGAAGTTTGAAAAAGTCTTGCGATATAGGTCATCACATGCAATATAGATTTTGTTATTTGGTGTCTTTTGACTTGTGGACTTTATATTTAGAGATGATTCTTTTTCTCATGATACAAGGATATTTAACAACTTATTTTTGAAAGTTTTTTAGTTCTATAAGGATCTTTAATAGGCAGTAACATAGCTTCCAAGTATGATAAGGATTCCTCAACATTTCAAAATCCTTTTCTTACAAGAATTCTTTATTTATTCTAGTTATTCAAGGAAAAAACGGCTGAAGTATTTAATTTTGGATTACTATCAGGTTAAATTATTTTTTTGTATTCATCTAAATTATTTCAAGATTTTATTTTTTTATTTTATTATTTGGATATTTACATTCATTTTAGGGCTTGTGTTTTAATTTGGGTTTGTTTTGGCCCAAAATCAATGTTTTAGGATTTGTTTTTAGGCATTAAGTTTATGTTAGCTGATTATTAGCTTGAGCTCATTGGTTTGCAGCCCAATAAGGGTCCATTAGGGTTATTTAGAAGGACTATATATTGTTTTCTTTCCGCAAAATTCTCTAAAGTCATGATGTAACACTTTCCTCTTTGTCGTGACAAAGAACAAATTTGACTTATTAAGGTATAATTGATCATGTGACATCTTTGTATACTTCGAGTTTTTAATTCCCTATAATCAATTGGTCCAAGTTTAATTTTCAACACCTTTGGTTCTTAGATACAAAGTTATCTCTAGATAAATGTTTTTATCCAAACTTGAATTTTAGCTTTTTTATATTGTGCAAGGTTGCTCATACTCTTAGTTCTTCTTTGAACTCTTAAAAACTTACCAAAGATTACTTTTTTGTGGCATTCATCCTTATATTTTCAGCTTTTGATTTTCTTATAATCAACGAACATGAGTTTGCATCCAATAATTATGGTTCTTTTGTTCAAGTGATCATTAGGTCATGTTCTTTTCAACTTGATTTTAGCTTTCTTGGGTTGTGTTCAATCTTGATTATGGGTTTTAGGGTTCTTGCCCTCTAGATTTGCATCTAGATGCTTGATATTTTGTTTATATTGTATAATTTGAAGTTAATTAATCTCTAAAATTGAATTTAAATCATGTATGTTGAATTAATAATTTGAATTACATAAATATATACAAGGAGTATAGGACCCGATAACAAAACGCCAAAATTCTTTAGTTTTCTGTTTTTGTATTTTTTTTGTTTATGGTATATTTACATTTTTAGTATTTATTTTAATTTGTTGTTTATAATAACATGCTATGTTGGGAAAATTTCAATTACAAGTTTATATTTGAATCTATTATTTATTATTTTTTGTAGTATTTGTTTTTTTTTTTGGGATTAATATTATGTTGACCTTATTGTTTGTTTTATATATATACATATATTGAAATTTATTATTTATTATGCATTTAGGATTTATTTTAATTCTAGTTTAGTAAAAGATTATTATGTTTATCTAATTGTTATAGATTAATATTTTTGAAAATTTTTAATTTTTTTAATATATTATTACTCGATAGATATTTATGCATGAGTATTCAAGTTTATATATAAATAGAAATTTATAATTTAATTTCTTTTTTTATTATTATATTTTGGGTTTAGTGTGCTAGACGAAAAAAAAAATCTTAAGAAGTTCATACTTTAATTTCCTTTTTAGTATATTTTGGATTCAATGTGTTTTAGAAATTATTTTTTTGCATTTTTTATATTTTTTTAAGGTTAATTTATTTTTGAAAAAATAAAATCACATGTTGAGTATTTATTTTCACCTAAGAAATCAACAACATCTTTTCTCATATCTCCATGCAGTCCACGTCACCCCAATATTCTAACTTATTGGTTAATTCTCCCTTTTTTTCCAAGTTTAAGTCCATTTTTCAAAGCCTTAATATTTTTTTTTTTAAGTTTAGTATAAATCATTGGATGATGAGTGTTATTCCGTTCCTAAAACCTTTAAAATACTCAAAGAATAATTATCAATATTTATTTAATAAAAAATAAATAGGTATATAAAAAGGAAAAATAAATAAGTATAGAGTAGAGTTCATCAATCCACTCTCTCGGATACGAAAGCGATAGCAGTAATTTAAGCAAAGATCAATAGGAAAAATGAAGCTCAGCCTTTCTTTTGGAGCCAAACTTTGTATTCCTTCGGGTTTCAAATCTTAATTCTGAGTAATAAGGCTTTACGTGAAATAATTGAGTGAATTTTTCATAACCTCCCGACCTGTTTATTATCCATAGGCCAATAATTGCATTTTGAAATGCCTTTCTAAAGGGAATACAAGAACAACAAATCAAATCACTGCAGAGGACTTGAAAGTCTTGTTTCAAATCCTTACAGTCATGGAGTGCTTCAAGCTTCCAATATGAAGAACGTGTTCTCCCAAGGCAACTTTCTTGCTTCCGAGCTCATCAACCACACTCAAATCCTTACAAACATCCACCTTGAATCCCACATGGCTATCTGTTTGTGCATGCAGGAAGACCTTCTCAAAACCCACCAAATGCTTCTGTGGTGAGTTGTGCACTGATGGGGGGGAGTAGAGAACAAGAAAACTGTATGGCTTCCGCTCATTGTTCCCGTGTTCTTGATTCTCAAATGCACATCAAAGGTTAAGTTCTGACAAGTCTGTTCAGCAGCAGCAACTGATTTGCATTCTGAAGAGTAACAGACATGATTTTCCTCTAAAGGAACAGATACTAGTCCAGGTGCTTGAGTTAGTTCGTGGCTGAATTCAGAATAGCTTAGTCCATCTCCAAATGAGTAAACAGTTTCTCCGGTGTAGAACCTGTAGGTTCTGCCAGGATAGCCATTGGAGGGATCTGGTCTCATGTTCATATTTGTCATTGGTACTTTGTCTACATATGATTGTGGATACCAAGTCATCGGTAGCCTCCCACCTGGAAAGAGATTCTTGGTTAAATTCAAACTCATATTCTACTATAATATACAAGCCGACCGACAAGCTGACCTATACAGATTTAGAATCAAATGAAAAGATCTGAAAAACTAAGAAAACACAATTATGGGATGGTTGGTGCGTACTTGGGTTGTAGGAACCAAAAATAATATCAGCTATGGCAGCTCCACCAGCTTCGCCAGGGTAGCCAACCCATAGGATACTCGTGATTTTGTCGTTAGTTTTCGCAAATGATACATCCATGCCTCCCCCAGACATTATAACAAGGGATTACGGGTCCAGTGGATGCATTTGCAACTGCTGTTATGAGAAGCTGCTGCTGCCCTGGAAGGAGAATGTCCACCCTGTCACGACTCTCTGCTTCTATAGATAGATCGGCACCCATTACAAGCACCGTGGCATCAGCTGCAGCTGCTATTTTCTTGGCATCATCTACTTGGGCAGTGCTGCAGGCTACGTTTGAGCAGCCAGGTAGATATGTTGTTGCAACCAAAGCTGCTAGTCCTTGTAAAGGGGTTGTATATTTGCAGGGTGTACCTAAATCATATCAAAACACATCGTTTAACAAGTTGATTTGATGAACATTGGAAGTAATATGAAGGAAATTGGATGAAATAATTGAAGTTTTACCTTCATAGTTTCCAATCATTGTTTTAGTGACATTGGCATTTGGTCCAATTACTGCCAGGTTTTTTATGGCAGTGGGAGATAGAGGAAGTGATCCTGCGGTGTTCTTAAGCAACACAATCCCTTGCCTGGCAGCTTCACGGGCCAGCTCCTGATTCTCTGCTGTACATACATCTTTTGGTCCTAGCTTCCCATAGAGTTGTTTGCTGGGATCACCATCAAAGAATCCAAGTCGCATTAAAGTGGCAAAATTGTTGGAGACAGCTCTATCAATGGCCGACTCATTCACGAGTCCTGCTGTTACTGCTGCTTCAGTGTGTTTTCCCAAGAAAGATCCACAGTTGAGGTCCAACCCTATCAAATCGAAACATTTTAGCAACATAATTCCTTGAATCCCAATGGAAATCAGAAAAAGAAATTGCAAAACAAATCATAAAAATATAACAAGATATGTCCAAAAGTGTTGTCTTTTCTATTGTTGTTATTGCAAAGGAGTGGTTCGAACCACTTAATATACAACAAAATATATGATTATTAAAAATGTCATTCTACATTAAAAAGGCATGGATTTGGACATCTCTCTTCAGACATCTTCCAAGCTTGTAACTATATAATTGAGTTCGATTAAGTTGAATATATATATTTAAATAAAATAAAATATAATTTATTTTATTATAAACGAGAAATATTCAGTAAGGTATATCCAAATTCTCATTTGACCATTGTTGACAAAGTAAAATCAATCTACCTAGAAATCCAAGAACGAATACCTGCCAATATAGCTTTGGCTGCAGCTTCTTCTGGTGTTTTGGTATAATGCTGGGAATTGTAGAACACGTCTATGGAATCACAATCGGTAACAATGTACCTGCAGATGCCCGGTTTAGTTTCCAGGAAAGAACATATGATATAAACACAATCAAATTGTGAACATTTTTGAAAATTCATACATACCCATTTAATTTCCATTCCCCTCGGATTACACCAGAGAGGAGGTCGGGATCAGCACAGGTGGGTATACCATTAACCTTGTTGTAAGAACACATGACACTAGCAACATTCCCATCAACAACACAACTTTTGAAAGGTGGTTGAAACGTATCATCCATATCTTGCTTTGTCACCTAACTCATCATAAACAAACTGTACGAATTTAGCCGAAATCATTAAAGAGAAAACACTATAATTGAGAGAGAAAGTGACCTTCCTAATAAAAAACAGGTGTTAGATTAAATAAATGAACATTACCACAGCATTAAAATGGTAACGATCAACCCCTTTCCAGTTATCCAAATCATAGGCTGTGTAATGTTTACAGCATGCAGCAACCTTAAGTCCATCTGGATTGCCATCATCCCTTTGTTGCAGTCCTTTAACATAGCCTGATCCATATTTACTTGAGAGCAAGGGGTCCTCTCCTGGAGTTTCCTGGCCTCTTCCCCATCTGGGGTCTCGAAATATGTTGATATTTGGTGACCAAAACGTCAATCCTGCCAATCCCACATTGTACATTGCTCTTGCTTCCGTTGAAACAACCTGGAAAACCTTGAGAGTTTTAACATATAGCCTTCAAATAATAAAAAACTTATTGGTTTCTTTAACCATCTGGGAAAGCATTTTCCACCACACAATTCTGGTTAGACTCAATAATCCTTTCAGTCATAAGAATGTAGTACTCGAGTTTTGCAGAACACAACCATAGAGGGACACCAGAATCAATGGATTCAACCAAAAGGGAGCTCGTTAAACATGAAAACCAGAACTCCTTTCCTTCTTCAATTCTTTTTTTTTTTCAGTTATTTAACAAGGTAAATCCTCCTTTCAAGTCAAGAGAGCAGTAGTGGTGTCCAAAGGCTAGTCAAAAGAAGTAAATTATCCTTGTTTATCTTCAACATGATTCGGTTAGCAAAAATTGCAAAAAAAAAAGTGCTATAAATAATAAAATATAGGTGAAATATGAAGAATCTTCTTCACAATGATTATAGGTGGGATCAAAATAAGATTGGTGGCCGTCAATTAATTTCCATACGTTGCCGACGACTTCAGTCTCGCTAACATGCGAGCTGGAATCCACAAGAAAAAGGTGTACCGAACTGATACAAAAAAAGTCTTCGGATCTGAAAGTTGTTTCAAGGGATACAATTACAATTCCACCTACTCTGACTCAGCATCACATGCATAATGTACCTAAGATTTTCTGCTTTTGGACCTAATTCTATTGATTAACTGTAGCGCCACCGAAATCCTCACCGTGAAGTTCCAATGGAACAATAAAAAAATTTCTTCTGGGCATTTCCTACAATGGCTGAGTGTATATTTCCCAGCATCTGGTTCTCTTCTTTTTTACATTTGGATAGAATCTACAAAGTCTCGAGTTCAAACCTCTTTTTTTCCGACAAGAAAACAACTTCCACCAAATCTATCTCATATTTCAAAACAATATAAAAAGAAAAAAACTATAATTAAGAAAGAAAGACTTGTCTTCGTTGCTAAGATTTAGGAAGTCAAGAAGAGGAAGAATTGAAGGGGAAAGAAAATCAAACAACATGAAAGGGAAAAAAAAGAGAGTAAATTTGCAAATTGAAACAAAGAATATAGAGATATGATATTACCTTTCCAATGGCTACAAAGAGAGAGGTGTTGAAGGAAGCAGCAGTGAGGATGACCTGAGGAAAGCTTGTAGCTCCGGGGACAACACTAGAGAAATGAGTGCCTGGACCGACGTAAGAAACTCCATGTAAAGCCTCCGACCACCATTCATACTTAGGTATCCCAAGTCTGCTCACACTCCCTGCACTATTCACCAAGAACAATATCTTTTCTTGCAATGTGAGTCTTTTCACCAGGTCTACAACTCTGTCACTCACCCCTAACGACGTGTTACAGAACCCAAAACTGGCCAATGATGGATTGCTCACAACATCACAGGCAAAAACTGGTGATGATTGTGCCAAAACTACATGGCTAGAAGAAAAAAGTAAGAAGCAGACAAGGGAAAAGAAGAGAAAAACAGAGACCTTAGGTACTCTGTTTTGGGAACAAAATGAGGCCATTCAAATGTTAAAGAAAGGAGGGCAAACAAGTGCTGTGTTATATAGAAAAAGGAAGAGAGTTCTTATTATTAATAACTATAAAAGAAGAAAAAGAAAAAAAGCAGAGACATTGTTTTCTAGCAGCCCGTGATGGATATATATGGGGAAACGAGAGGAGAGGAAAGCATCAGAATGATGATGATATAATAAATAATAATTGCATGATAATATTTTTTCGTTTGTTCTGACAGTGACCACTAAGAAGGAATCTTATGTGGTTCAAGAAATGATGATTGGATATGAACAAGTCCGTGATTGATTCATTCTTTCCTCAACAATGGAGGTGTGTTTTTGTTTTTTAGTCCTATTCAGTACGTGCTTTGGTGGGAAAATAGAATGATGACCTTGGGAAATTAAAAAAACTGAAATGTCTGCCAGGATACACTGTGTTTATAGATATATAGATAACTATTAACAGTATAATTATTATTTTACCTTTTTTAATAAAAAAATCAATTATTTTGTTATTAGGTTTAAACGATTTTCCCCCCATGTTCCATTGATTACCATGAAATTACCCGTGACAATTCGGTATTTAAATATTTTATATGCACAGTCTTTAATATAAAGCAGAATTTTTTAAAATATTGATTATGAATAATTCAGTTACTTTATATTTTAAAAGTAAAGTGTAAAGACTAAATTACTCTTAAAAATAAAAATAAAAATTGTTATTTAGTGGCTTTTTCATCCTTTCAAACCGGTATTTTTATTTATTATCAAGTTCACTTGCGGGCGATTTGATCTTTTGATAAATATAAATATTATTTACAAATATAGAGTTGATGTTGCGATGTCGCGGTCGCACAAATTTATTACCCTAGCTTTAAACACAACACACAAGATAGTATATAGCAAGCAAGGGGTCGATCCCACGAGGAAGTTCAAGTCAGATTTTTATGCTAGATGATATACAATTTGGGGGTGCGGGCGTTATCTAGGCTAAAGCAAAAGAAAACAGAAAACTATCAAACGAAATTTAATAAAATCAGAAAATTATCAAGAGAACAAACCTTGGTCACAAGCACACATCCACCTACAGAAATCAGAACTGATCATGGAAACGAAACATCAATTTATATTCTGAATATTTATCTCTTCTTAACATTGGTTAATTAACGGATCCGTCGTATAACTAACCCTAACCATTAAACAACCATAGTGTCCGCACTAGTAATTTAATTTAATGGCAGCCTTAAGAACTAGATAAGTTGATTAATCAAGAAAACATAACTGTCCGCAGTCTATGTTTGATTTGATTGAATGTTCTCCCTAAGATTAATAACGTAGATCCGCCACAATTATTAAACTCAGTTGCTTCACAAATTCATATACCACAACTCTGGTTTTGATATCAAACTTAGCACTAGATTGTCTATAATAATAACTTAGAGTCCGCTTTAGCAATTAAAATAAACAATCATAGGAAAAATAAGCATAGGAGAATAAACATATTCATCATATAAACTGAAAAGAAAAGGTAAAATAAATCTCACAATTCTTGAAATCCGAAGGTTTCCGTGTCCTTGCAACCAAGAAAAAGTGTTTAGCTTTGCATGTTTGTTGAACAACTAATCAAAAAGAAGGAAGAATGCATAATTTAGGGTTTCTTAGAGGAAGGGGGCGTTTTTCTCTTCTTGGCTGGCTGCCCCCTTCTCTTCTCTCATTCTTTTTTATATCTTAGGAAACCCTAAGTCTCTATTTTACAAAATAGTTCTCCATTAAGTAGACTGTTTACATTTAAGTAATTCAATAACTATTTTCCTAAAAAAGAAGAAATAGTCTTGCATGAAATCTTCAAGATTTGACTTAGAGGAGCTAAATTGCTGAAATAAAAACATGGATATCGGTTTAGATGCTTCGGAACGTAATTTGGACTCGTTTCTTCACTAAACCTGTTTGTTGACGGAATTCGGATGTCATCTTTGAAAAATCATATCTCCCTCATATGACATCGGTTTTGGCTGAAATTTGGAGCGTTTATAGAAATTTGAGTCATGAATCCAAAAACATTAATTTTGCATCAATTGGACTTCTTTAGCTCCAGATATTCAAGTTGGAATAATCAAAGGTCAACACTGGTAGATTACGAGATTTGACTTTGAAGGCTGCGATTTCCATGCTCTTCCTTATTTTATTTTCTTGCCTTAGATGTCCAGAAAGGTATGGATGTTAGCTTTTTAATGCCACTGGAATCACTTCATTTCAACCTCCAAAGCTCACGCTCTGCACAAAACATCGACTGAAGGTCAAATCTGCTAATTATCTTCAATTTACTCCTTTTTGCATCTTTCATCCAAAAGTGCCTTCAAAACATAAAACAAAGAATATCAAGGCATTTTATATATAAAACATAGGCAAAACACTAGTTAAATGTGGGTGAAACTATTAAATAATATGGTTGCATCAGTTGACTTAGAGGCGATTTGGAGGTCTCATCATTATTTTTTTGATGTTTTGTCGAGCACACACAATGGTACAAAGATTGAGCTCCAGTGGATTTTTTTCTTTTCCTTCTCCATCTTTTCTCTATTCTCCTTGCTAAAATATAAATGTATCATTTTAGTTTTTTTGTATTCAATTTGGTCATTATTTTTTGGATTGCTATTTGTTTTATTTCTTAAATTTTTTTTGGATTGATTTTCTTCTTCAATTTCATCTTTCATCATTTGATTTTATTTAATTTTTATATCAAATTTGATCCTTATTATTTTAATTGATATTTTTTTAAATCTTTTTCCTAATTGAATTTCTTTTTTTAATCTCATCCCTCAACATTTAAATTTATTTTTATATCAAATTTAGTTTTCATTATTTTAATTGTTATTTGTTTTTGTTTTGGATCTTTTTTATTATATTTTTTTTTTCAATTGCATCCCTTATTATTTTATTCATTTAGGATTTTGCTTTATTATTTTTTAAAGTTTGCCTTCTGTAAGATTGATATGGGCTCATAATGAGGGTCACGAGTTTCGAAAGTTAACACAAGTTAACTTTGACATTTTTTAGGTCTTTTTTTTTAATGAGCCCAGATCAACCTTACAGAAAAAAGGGATTCTTCAACTTTTGATTTATTAAAAAATAGTCTTCATGTTTTTTTTTTCAATTTCTTTTCAATTGGCTTATCTCAATCTTGTGCCAATGATCGCATGGTTAGAGGGTTAACCCAAGTTGATCAAGGTCTTTTTTTCGTTGCTTATTTATAATTATTTTTTTTGTTTTGCCCTTCAACATTGAATTGTTTGATAATTGAGTTTCATAATTTTATTAAGAATGCTTTCGACAGGGTTAACTTGATATCACGACCAGGTCCCATATTTGGCATGCTAACTTGGATGGACTGGGTCTTTTTCTACATCATCAATTTTTTTGTTAGTTTATTTATTGTTGTTTTATTTTTTATTCATATTATTTAAAATAGCCGAGCTTATTAAACCCAGTCAAATTATTGACCAGAGTATCTAGTTTTTCTAGCTTCTTTATTCATGCTTGTGTCATCTTAACATCTTTTTTTTCATGTTGGAAAAGATTTGGGTGGGCTCTCAGCATAGTATGGGTCCCTATCTACTATTAAACTATAAAGGCATAGATGTGATGAAGGATGCCAAGTAGTACGTCCACTCTAAAAAAATAACATACTTGGATCTACCCTTTTTAGTAAACTCAATATGTATTGTACATCTTGGCGAAGTCGGATGCATGCGCCCTTCTCCTTGGAAGTCTTAAATGCATGTTTCATTAGCCTTAATGGAATCCCCTTGGATCCTCCTTCTTGATGGAGTCATAATAGGTCCCTTTCCTTAGCAAAACTTCTTTTCCCCTTCTTTAACGAAATAACAATGCTCATTTTCCTTGGCGAACTGAATTTGTGGCTCCCCTTCTTAAGAGACTGGCTATGCATCCTCTTGGACATGGATTATAGTCCCAAATCCAACCGCTAAACCTTATTAACTATAAAGATAAAATATACATGAATTAAATGCTCACACATCCTTCTATTATGATGAGATCAAGTACGTGGTGATACAAGCTCTAAATGTAGAGGTATATAACACTCATTAGGTGAGAGGCTCTTCATTGGCCAAGCATGTATTGGGCACATGTTTTTTTAGAGACTTAATCTCTTTCTAAATTAACCTAGACAACTATGAAGAGTTCATAGATACAAGCTTGTGTAAAACATGCATAACAATATATAATTGATCATGCAGGACACAAATATCATGTATAAGATTCATTCGGCAATGTTTTATAGGTTAGTCCAAAATATGGTATTGCTATTTAGATCTGAGCCATATCTTGACTCTGAGGATCTATGTGCAAATTTTATAACCTGGTTTAACACTAGCATTCTAACTAAGAAAAGCTCCACCGAACTTTTCAACATCAGTTAAAGGAGAATGTGGGCACTGAGGTATATCTAAATAGATCTAATCAAGAGATACTAAAGGTAGAGGTCCTTATTGAACCATTCATCATTAAGGCCTTAATAAATAGGATCCATGACATGACCTTATTAAGATAATCATTTTTCCTTATTGGCAGGACCTTTCTCAAGGTAAAATAAATCTTGAAAAACCATATTCAAGTGGAATAAATGATGAAACTTTCTTCATGAAACTATCTCTATATAATAATCTCAATAAATAAAAGAAATAATTTCTCCATGTACGATTGCTATTATATTCTTTCCGTAAGATTGCCTTTATCCTTATGGGTACAACCTAATATACAAAGACATTCTCCATTATGGGTATAAGGAACAACTTTTTTTAGGTACAAATACACTCTTCATCCTAGTTACAAGAGACATTTTCCATCACAAGTACAAAAAACAACTTTTCCTATGTAAGAAAATTATATGCCCAGTACAACCTAATGTTTATAATGAATTGTCATGTATAGATTCTACGACAAATCTTTATGATAATATACTTGAGAAATATCTATAATAATCTTTGTGATAATCTCTATGAAAATCCTAATTACACATTGGCATACACAATCTCTATAAAATTACCATCATACGATGATCCCTATGATAAATCAATTAGTATGGTCTCCATGAAAAAACTTATATGCTAAATTTCTATATAGATATGTCAGGTAGATTTCATATAGCTCTATAATCGAGTGAAATAACACCTTTACTTGGGGTACAATGTGACCTCCATAAAATATCCCATATGAGGTATTTTCTCTATATAATCTCTAGCCTAAACAAGGGAACACTTTTTTTTAGGTTCAATGTGATATTTATGAAATGCTCGCCAAATGACATTTTCTCTAATAAGACTCTCTAACCTGGCTAAAAGAGAACATATACATGGGTACAACATAATCTCCATTCAGTGCAGAGAGAACCAAGATGTTCTCTTTCTAAGCTTAGAACAACACCTAAATAAAATATAGTGAGGTCTTCAAAACAATCACGAAGGTGCAAACTAGACCAAGAATAATAAAGACACCTCCATGTAGGTTATGACAATACTTACTCTAAATACAAGACTTTTTCTCCATTTGTTATTCTTAATAAGTTATTGTTCATAAGTTTTTTAAATCAACCACCTTGCTTAAATATAAAGGCATTTGCTTTATAGACCTTACCTAGGTATAAAAACTTAATTTTCATTAGGTACAAGAGGCCACGTTGCTCGGGTATAAAGGCATCGCTCTTACATATATGTGTGGTTACATTATGCTCAGGTATAAGGGCACCACACCACCTAGGACAAAAGGTTATCACAAGAGAAGTTTGGAGTTATTCCATTGCTAAACAGCTCAAATTGGATGAATTTCATTTCTAAAACCCTAGTTTACTCAAATCACATATATAGAAAAATCATTATATCTCAAACTAAGTCAATCTTATTTTAAGACAGAAGAAACTGCTAAGGGATTCCCAATCATATATCTTCTCTTAATATGACCGATCATGCATCCCTCCTCATTGGTGGATTTAGATGCTCACCTTTTTCTTAATGGACCTAGATTCACTCTCTTCTTCTTAACATACTTATATTAGGTTATTCTTCTTAGCAAACTCAACTTATATCTCTTTCTTTAACAAACTTACCAAGTCCCTTCTAAAGGGCTTATTTTTTATCCCTCTACTTAGAAGACTCATCTTTCTATCTCTTTAACAGACCAACCACACACCTTTTCCTTGGTGAGCCAATTTTGTCCTCTTTCTTAAATAACTGACTGTGCATTCCTATATATAGGGCTTGTAATCCCAAGTTTAATTACAACACCCTAAGTGCATTACCCTCTAATTAAGCCTAGTCTATTCATTATCAACAACAAAGACAAAACAAGCATTCATTAAATGCTCACATGTTATTTTACCATAATAAAGCCTATAAAATGACGTTATATCATGTTCATACCTAGGAGATGGCCTTTATGATGTCATCCATTTCACTCAACAATTAACTACCAACATTATCTCTATAAAATTTGTGTCTTATGGGTATAAAAATGTCAAAAGGCCATAAGGTAACTAGGTCAAATTGAGAGTTCACATTCTCTTCTTCAACCTTTAATCATCTCTTACATCTTCTCTGCAAAAAACATATAACACAACTTCTAAGTTTTCATTCTTTATACATAAGATGATCATCTGAGCCCAACAGGGAATTTGTTTTACAAGTGCTTGTGTTACCCAAGCACAATAGTCCAACCTTCTAGTCATCTACCAACCTTGAAAAAATCCTTGTTTTTTCTAGGATTTTCTTTAAATCCCATCAAGGTAGAACATTTTTAAATCCATCAAAGCAAATAAAAATTAAGTTTACCTTCTTTTTTAAACCCACACACATAATCACATTTATTACAAAACTTGAACTTAATTAACGAATAAAGTTGAAAAGGTAAAAATAGATAGAAAACGCACATGGTCTATCTAGTTTGGATTTTTTTTAATTAAATTTATCAACCAATTATGAAATCGAGTATCATAGATCTTAAATTTTCATTAATTGATCAAGTTTGGTCCTTCATACAAATCTATTATTAACAAAAGATGGATAGTGAGATCTGAGGCATATAAATGGTGGAGGTTAATAAATATATTGAATAATAATTTTAAAATACATAAAATAACTTAATAAATAGTACATAAAAGAAAATATAATTACATTTCTCCTTGAATCTAAAAACTCATTTTACTTAAGCCTATTCAACACTCCTCTATAAATAGAACTCTGTTAGTGATTAAAAAACCCTAAACTTTGGTCACTTCTCTTTATTCTTGATCAACCACTTATATTATCAACCACTTATATTTGCTTCAAAATCAATAATTAATCTTATAATTCTTTAAACTCCACCTCCTAATCACTATCAAATCGTAAGATATAAAAAACTCTAAATCTTAAAACCTTTAATTTTTAGTTGATTGTGTTTTTCAAAACCCTAATTTTTGTCAACTTTCTTAAATTAACAATCATGATGGATTCTCAATATTGTGGTCATTCTCGAGTGTTTAATCAAGCATCTCTCAAATTTTATTTATTTTGTTTCCATCAAGCAACTAATATCCTCATTCAATGACATATGATCTTTCAAACTCGTCATTAAACACAAGTTAGCTAACTCATCCAAATTTGAATCATCATTGGTGCTTGAGCTTGAACTATCATAAGTTAGTATTGAGCACAAATATTTATGTCTTGATTATATTTTCAGGGTTTTCGTCGTCGTCGTCGTCTTCTTTCTTCTTTATTATATGTTTTTCATTCATCATTTTGCATTTCAATTATTTTTTAATTCATAGAAAATGATGAAAATGTTGTTAAAAAGTTTGAAAAAATAGTTAAACCTAATTTTAAAAGTCAATAAAGTTCTATTTTAATAATTAAATAGGGCATCATTGTTATGAGAAAATTGAATAAGTCATATTTTCATGAATTATGGTTATGTTGTTTTCATTACAGAAAATGAATAAGTTGTGTTATTATTAATAAAAAAGGAAATTTTTATTATAAAGATTTAATAAATTATAAATATTATTGAGTCTACCAATCAATAGTCACATAAATTATTCCTTGATATTTTGTTAGGACAATTAATCAAAATATGTACTAACATAGTTCTTATTAAATAGTTTTCACATGAAATTATTTAAGTATTTGATAGACTCATATCAATCTATCTTTTCAGTATCTTACACTTAAGTCTTTTATGTATATTTTATGTCTTATAATATCCTACTTAACTAATTTGTGCTCAATAGTGCTATAGAGATATAAAGTGTAAAAAGAGCTAAATAAAATATTTTTAGCACAACATCAAGCAAATGATTAAAAAGAAAATATTGAGATTAGTCATTAGAGCTAAGAAGTGCAAATCCTAATTGCATTAGGGGAGTTCTTAGCTATGATGGGCAATAAATTGCTTTTTTTAATGAGAAGTTGTCTAACTCGAAGATAAATTACTTCATTTATGATTTGGAGTGTTATGCTATTGTTTAAAAGTCTCAAGCATTGGTGACATTACCTCGCATAAAAGGAGTTTGTCCTAATCATAGATCATGTAGCTTTAAAATATATAAATAAGTAGTATAAGTGAAGTTGTCTGCATCAAAAATGGTTTTTTTTTGTAAGAGATCATATTTTTGTAAAGGCACCGATTAGGCAGCTTAAATAAAGTGGTAGATGCCCTCAGTAGGCGGGTTGCTCTACTCAATACTATAAATACCTAAGTGATAGGGTTCGATACTTTCCGTGATCTATATTCGAATGACTAATCATTCATGAATATTTATGTTGAGTTGATAGATCTTAGTAACCAAGATAACTTTATATTTATGGATGGTTATCTTTTTCGTGCTTTGAAGTTGTGTCTCCCATATTGCTTCTTATAGGAACATATCATCTATAAATTGCACTATAGGGGACATTTTAGTCAGGATAAGACATTGACTCTAATGCCAGTAAATTATTATTGGCCTAAATTATTAGGTCATGTATCTTGTTTTATGAGGATATGTGTTGTTTGTCAGAGGTTTAAGAAAGCCATATCAAATGCTAGGTTCTAC
The DNA here is from genome assembly GCA_015852605.2 of Populus deltoides. NCBI lineage: Eukaryota > Viridiplantae > Streptophyta > Magnoliopsida > Malpighiales > Salicaceae > Populus > Populus deltoides. The sequence goes on along the minus strand of CM027570.2, from coordinate 32,353,951 downwards.
ACTCCAATATTAGTTCTTGATGCTTTATGGCTTACAGTTAGTATGGATTTTTGTGTCCCACTTACCCTATACCCAATGAGTCATGAATTCTATTTTCATTATTGTGTATAGCTTCTCAAAGATGACTTATTTCATAGCATGTTGGAAGACCACGGATGCATCCTGGATAGCTTACCTTTATTTTAACAAAGTTGTTTATTTACATGGCATTCCTAGGTTCATCACCTCGGATAAAGATGTGACGTTTATAAGTAAATTTGGAAGAACTTGTAGGGAAATATAGGAACTCAATTGAACTTTAGTATTTTATATCATCCATAAATAGATGGGTTGATTACGACGATTAATCATATCCTTAGCAACTTGCTATAAACTTTATTGGGGGACAAATCGAAGTAGTGGGATATGGTCTTGCCATAACCAAAGTTTTTTTTTTTAATAATAGGTCTTAAAATTGGACTACCCAGTTGAGTCCATTCGATATCATTTATGGGTAGAATCTTTCTAGAGTGTTAGAGTTAACACATGTTCCTCATGTTAGATGGTTGAGCGTCCAAGCTAAAGATATGAAAAATTACCTATATAGTCTTAATAAGCATGTCAAGAAGACAATCACGACATCAATGCCAAGTACAATGCCCTTGATGATACTCATATCAAGAGAGTGGTGTTTAAGGTTAGTGATCTAGTATGGGCAATACTTACTCAAGATAAGTTTCTAGTGGGGGAATACAACAAGATGAAGGAAAGAAAGATAGGTCATTATGAGGTGTTGTAAAAGATAAATGTGACTTATCAATTTTTCCTTCTTAGCCATTTAAAGACTTCTAATATCTTTAATGTTTAGCACTTGACACCTTATCTAGAGTAAGAACAAAACTTGAGGATAAGTTTTGTCCAACACGGGGAGAATGTTGGGCTTGTGGAAATTGAAGGTTCTAAACATTCGGGTGAGGATCTGACACAACTATATGGGGGTCTGACCTGGACAGGCGATATGGATGACCTAACAAATATTTTTATGTACTAGTAGGACAAGTCTAGGCCAAAGAAAAGGTTTAGTTGCACCATACTAGATTAGTAGCTTAAAACGGTGATAATGGGAGATTCAATTGTTGAATCAGGCTCAAATTGTTTTAGGTTATTCTACATGCAGTTATGATAAGCCACTTCGTTGCTTATCAAACCATCAGACCTCCAGGAATTAGACCTAAAAGTTATTTTTCGGGCCAATTTTGTTATTTTTCCTAGGATTTTCTGGATTTATGACTTATTTTTGGATTTTGTGTTTATTTCATTTATGTTTTCAGATTGTTATTTGTTTCCAAGTAGAGATAGGGTTTTCTGATCTATTTAAAAATCTTGCAAACCTTTAAGAAGACAGATCTTATTAGCTTTACTTTTAAGAGAATAAAACTGCAAATTCAGGGTTCATATTTGCATATTTTTTCTTCCACCAAATCTTCTATGTTTTTTTTTATTATTATCGTAATTATTTTCACCTACATCATACACTTTCCTAGAACTTGTTAAACTCAAATATAACTTTAAAGAACATTTCCAAACAGCATTTTAACAAAAAAACAAAATCAATTTCAATGAGGTAGTGTGTCTGGTATTGTGGTAGTTTTTGTGGTTGTAGTTTGAAAAAAATAAGTTTAGAAAAATCACTTTTAGTTGTGATTGGTTTGATTAAAATATGTGTTTGATTAAAATTGTGGTTGAAATTGTTGTCTAGCAAAAGCATGTCCAATGTGTTTGGTTGAAATTGTGGTCGAAATTGATGTTGATAATAAAATAACCAAAAAGAACATATAGTAATTTCTTATTTTGCAATTACATTTATATGCATTTGATTATTAATACATTGTAAAAATAACCACGTGAATTACAATGTTGGTTTTATTGTCCCATTAAACTTACTGCAGCCCCATCATGAACATAAGCCATACACGAAGGATTATGTATTTCACTATAATGTACTTGTTAATTATTACTTAACTACAAAAACAAGAGCAATTAAATTCATACATTTGTTTCATTCTACTTTATCATTCAATAAATTAATATTAGTATGAAAATGATCGATATAATTTTTTAAAAGACAATGATTATCAAAGAGGAAATCCATACCTTTCTTGTTCACGAATTAAGAACCTTAGGCTAAAAAAAACAAAACCCATAAATTTTTTAATCTAAAAAACGAGTTTGAAGCTGAAAAGAAAATGGTTTCACATAATTGTAATCTAAGCTTTGTGATCTACATCTCATCAAGAAATTCATTTAAACTCGCCAAAAAAATTGGTTCTTTTTTGCTGGTGTCAAGCACACTCAATGTAGATTTATGCAAATACAGACTCTCTGAACTCTTAGAGACAATTTATAGTTCTTTTATTCATTCAGTTGTTTCTCTTGAACTAAAGAAAATTTCAAAGGTTGTTTTGGTCCATGTGTTTGTTCAACAATAAAAAAGAAAATGATAAAAAAAAATGCAAGATAAGTAATTCTCAATAAAGCATGTAAAAGTTGTTTCATACAAAACTAAGGTCAATCCTTATTTATTGGTGGGTCTCACAAACCAAACCACATGTTTATTTTGCAATCAAACCCCATATAATTGTCAGTAAAAAAAAAAAAAAAACAATAGCCAATCACCGCAGAAACGAACGGTCACCATGATCTAAATTAGATGAACATGGATTCCTTGCAATGAAATCTTCCATTTAATAGTGTTGGTGACCGATATCAAATGTTGGATTTCACGTGCCATCTTTTAAAGGTCAAACGCGTTGTTTCACAATCCCTTTGTAACTATACAAAGGCATTGTGTAAAAAAGCCTACTGCGCTGCTGTTCTCTCAATCGGTAAAAGGATCAGATTTTTTTGAAGTCGCATAAAGCAAGCCGCTGGAAAAAACATCAGAGAATGGTCTAAGTTTTGGCCTGCAGTTTTAACTCCATTCACCCCGTGACCAGATTTCCAGCTCAAGCAAAATCATTAATAATGAGGAAAGGAAACATCCAAATTCACACACGAGATTCTCTGTCGGAATTATTGACCTATACAGGCAGCTCAACTAAACGTACATTTGCAAGCATGTTGCCACTTGCTGCTATCAGACTTCGAGTGTGTTTATCACACTCGCAACCACCCCTTTCCTTTTTAAGAAGCTCTTAGTGTGACTGTTTTGGCTTGTGATTTACTGTCAGGATTCAAGTGTTGGCATGGCATGCATCTGGATATATTAACTTTTAGTCAAGGTGTATAAAGAAATATATTAACTTTTAACATATAATGAATAATTTCTCAAGTAGTTAAAGATGAAGAGTTTCAAACATAGCATTTCAGATGTTATAACTTAACAATGGCTTTTAATACAGAGCTAACTACTAATCATAATGCATTTATTATCCCATTTTCTGTAGTTCATATGTATACAGTTTAAAAGGTCACAATTGAGGGTGTATGAGAAAGAGAGCCACTACTTAAGAGTATTTCATATCACTGACCAAATATTTCAATAGTTTTTAAACACTAATTTAGTCAGAAATAACTTTATTGACAGAATTATAGACAGTAAAATTTTGTTGGAAAAATTTTATCGAAAACATATCTTCGATGATTTATATTTTGTCGGTCAATATGTTTGTAATATAATCACTATTGGATTTACAGACAAAAATAACTTGCATAAACAAAAAAAAATTAATTGGTATTAATTTCACTGATAAATTTATCGATGATTATAACATATCGCTGATAAAATAAACCGTTTGTAAATTCATTGGTGATCATATGCAAATTACAGATGGAATGAAACCGTCGGAGAATTACATCTAACAATGGCAATTCTTGTAAATTTTTTTCATCTCTTTAGAATTTTTTGAGGAACTTAGTTCATCGGTCATTCTATCGAAGATTCATATTTCGTTGGTGATGCGCACCAAGTCAGGTTCAAATTTAGTCTTAAAATGTTTGCTGACTAGTTTTGCAAGAACGGACATATCTCTCAAACCGTACATCGAAATGAGCTAAAATTTTATTGGGAGATACTAGATACATGGAACTATAGTTTGGTAAATGTTCAAGTAAAATGAAGTTCAGAAACATGTTATTTTAGAGGGTCATAGTTATTAGATAAATCTTGTCAAATCTGTTAAACTAACCCTTTTGTATACGGTTTGGGATATATCTAGAGCTACAGATAGAATTTGTCTATGATTAAAGCTTTTTTGGAAATTAGACATCTCAAGCTTTCCAACCATATATGGTAGGCCTAGCAATTCATGCGATGAGAGGGAACAATGTGTTTAAATTCAAGATTGAAAAATCTGTCAAGAATATGCGAAAATTAAAGATTCAGGCTACATGGAGAAATTTTGGCATAAAGACTTTGTTTTTATTATCCTATTTTATTTATTCAATTACTTTTGAATAATTATTTTTTATTTGGATTTATTTTGGCCCATTAGACATTGTTTAGGAGTTTATTTTATTATTGAACTTATGTTAGTTGATTACTAATTTAGACTCATTAGCTTGTAACACAAAAGGGGTTCATTAGGGTTAGTTAGATGAGACTATATTATGTTTTTTTTAGCTGTAAATTTTAGCAGCAAGTTGAAGAATAAATATGAGTTTTTCTTTTGTTTATTTGTGGCAAAATAGTCTTTTTTTGCAGGGACAAAGATCATACACTGACATATCATAGATTAACTGGCTTCGTGGCATTATTCACATACATAGGGTTCTTAAATATAAAGTAATCTCTGGGTCCAAGTCTTTTTTCAATACCTTTGATTCTTAGGTATAGGGTTACCTCTGAATTAAGATTCTATCAAACCTGATTTTCAGCTTTCCGAGTTGTTATCTACTTTATTGGGGATTGATTGAACTTGTGATCAATACGTTCACATAAATTGATATCAAATCTTGGTTCCAAAAATCTGGTTATATTCTTTATGTTCTTGTTAGTTTCAGTTTCCTTAGGCTTGGTTGTCTTTGATTCAGTTTTCAATTATTTCATATCTAAAGCTTAGTAGTTTGTGTTTAGAGTTCCTTAAAAAAAAAAGATTTTATTTTGGTTTGTTGTTGTCTTAGAATATATTAGTGGTATAAAGAGTTAAAAAAACAAACAGAAAAAAAAAATATTCAAAAGTTACTTTTATAAAATTTGCCACAATACACAAATAAGGGAGAATTTGGACCAAACCAATTTATAAAATTATCAAATTTTATATACCAGTTCTAGGAGTCCAAATCACACCTCATGTAAAATATGAGCTCATTTTGGAGGTTGTTTGCTATAGTAACCAAGGTCAAGATCAAAACTTGTAGTAAGAGATCAAATTTCTATTAGAAGAAAATATCTGATCAAATAAATTCAGAAAATTCTTAAATTTTATATACTTCGTTTTAAGGTTTTAATTGCATCCTATATAAAATTTGAGGTCATTTGGAGCTTTTTTTCTATAGGAACTAAATTCAGGATTGGAATTTATAGTAACAAATCTAATTCGCGTCAGAAATTCAAGTTTGTTTTACTGCTGTTATTTTTAAATTATGACAGTATAATAACATCATAATTTATATATTTAGGTGTAATTTTTAAAAATTATATAACCTTTGCATATTTTTTTTATTTCATGTCTTCAAAAACATCTATTTTTCATACATATTCGTTTGTTACTCGTGAAATTGCAATCGTAGTTTCGTCTTTACTTGTTTTCATATTTTTATTGCTTCTTGAGTCATATATACATATTTGAATACACTATTATGGCTATTATATTTAATGGTTGATTTTAGTTCTGCAATAGTTAAAGAAAGATGAGACGAGAAGAAAAAAAGCGTAGTGAGCATATTTGAATGAAAAGCCTATATTTGAGTGAAATAAGAAAGGAGTGTAAACGCGTGAGGGAGCGGGTAAGGAATATATATTTCATGTCAACTAACTAATTTCATATTCAAAGATGTCAGAGGCAAGCAATAATTACATGGCACCACAGAGAGAAGACAATGAAATTGTAACTCAGTTACGTATTATAAATAAGCAGATTGATCAAATGACCAATAAATTTGGAGATAGGTTGGCTAGGTTGGAGAGGCAACATTTTAATGATCATGGTATGGTTAAACTTAGGCCCAAGCTAGGAGAATTTAATGTTATAAGGGTTGTTATGCGAGTTAACACTAATATGGATGAGTTTGTGGCTAATAATATGAATATGAGTGATGTTGATTTTAAAGATATGTCCATGGGACAGGGGGGAAGTTTTGGACAGAAGCAAAATTTTCAGTTTTTTGGAGAAAGAAATGGTGATAATTTTGGCCAGAGGGATAATTATAGGTACCGGGACCATAATGCTAATTAGGTAGAGATTTAAGTACAATTACACTTTTTAAGGGAAGAATGATTTTGAAGTTTATTTAGAATGAGGAAAGAAGGTCGAATGGGTTTTTAAGTGTCACAATTATCTAGAGCCCAAGAAAGTCAAACTTGATGTGATTGTTTTTACTAACTATACCATTGTGTGGTGGGATCAATTAGTGCCAAACCGCATGAGGAACTATGAGAGGTAAGTTGATACTTGGGATAAGATGAAATCCCTTATGAGGAAGAGATTTGTTCCTAGCCACTATTATAGAGAATTATATCAAAATGTTAGAGAATTTAAGTCAAGGTACAAAGAGTGCTGATGAGTACTTCAAAGAGATGGAACTTGCTACGATTCGAGCTAATGTTGAGAAGGATAGGGAGGTTACTATGGTTAAATTCATAAATGGCTTTAATCATGATATAGCTCTTATTGTGGAGTTGCATCATTATGTGGAATTGGAGGAGGTGATTTATATTTCCGTGAATGTAGAGAAACAACTTAAACGAAAGGGTACCATTCGGAAAAACCAACCATTAAGCCTTTTAAAACCTTGGAAACCCAATGGAAGGCTAACATTGGAGGTGGTCCATCACAACAAAATAAGAAGGGTAAGGCCGAATACTTCTTATAATCATGACTTGAAATGTTTTTGTTTGGTTTTTGTCATATTGCTTGAAAATGTCTAAATAAAAGAGTCATGGTTATGAAATATAATAATGAGGTTAGACTGATGAGGAGGATGAAGAGGAGAAGATGCCACCATTGAAGGTTATTGATGATGTTTGTCTTGAGTATCCGGTTGAAGGAGAGGCACTTGTGGTGAGGAGAGAAATGAATATGCATGTTAAGGTAGATGATTCAAAAGGTTAGAGGGAGAACATATTCCACACGAGGTGTCATGGTCATAATAAGGTATATAGCTTCATTATATATGGTGGTAGTTGTACTAATATAACTAGTACTGAATTGGTTAAAAAGTTAAACTTGCACACTACCAAACATCACATACCTTATAAGTTATAGTGGTTGAATGATGGTGGTGAAGTGAAAGTGAATAAGTAGGTTTTGGTTGCTTTTTCTATTAGTAAATATTATGATAAGGTGTTATGTGATGTTGTGCTAATCCAAGCTAGTCACATGTTGCTTGGTAAACTATGGTAGTATGATAGAAGAGTTATACATGATGGAATGACAAAATAGGTATTCTTCTGAAATGAATGGAAGACATATAACTCTTGTCTTTTTAACACTTAAGCAAATATATGAGGAGCAACTGAAATTGAATAAGAAGAAGATGGTTGAAAAGGAGAGCATATATATCGGGGGGGGGCTTTCTTTGCTAACAAGAATATTCTTGGTTTTGATAATAATGATATTCTTCAACTTAGTACTGATTTGTTTACCTTAGAAGATGTTTCCATGATATAGATTCAAGGTCAAATCTTTTTAAATAAGAGGAGAATGATACGAACCAAGTGAGGTCTGAATTTGGCCTTAAAATATTTATTGACCAGTTTTGCGAGATCAAATATATCTCTCAAATCGTATTTTGGAACAAGCTGAGATTTTACAGTGAGATACTAGACACATGGAAATATATTTTGAAACATTTTCAGGTCAAATGGAATTTGAGAAAATATTATTTTAGAGGGTTGAAGTTACTAAACAAATCTGTCAAACTAGACCTTTGTGTACTGTTTAGGACATATCTGGAGCTACAAATGGACTTTCTTTGTTATTCAAGTTCTTTTGGAAACTAGGAGTCTCAAGATTCCTAACCATATATGGTAGGCCCTGTAATTCATCCAAAAAGGAGAGAATGGCGTGTTTGAATTCAGGATTGAAAATCTACCAAAAATGTGCGAAAAATAGAGATTCGGGCTACATAAAGGAATTTTGGCATAAATAATTTGTTTTTATTATCATATTTTATTTATTTATTTATTTTTGAATAATTATTTTTAATTTGGGTTTGTCCAGGCTTAATAGACATTGTTTAAGGGTTTATTTTATTATTGGACTTATGTTAGTTGATTACTAGTTTAGGCCCATTAACTTGCGACCTAAAAAGGGTCCATTAGGTTAGTTAAAAGAGGCTATATTATTTTTTTTAGCTGTAAATTTTCATAGACAGTTGAAAAATAAACATGAGTTTTTCTTTTGTTTGTTTGTGGCAAAATAACTTTTTTTACAGGGACAAAGATCGTACACTGACTTATCGAAGATTAACTAGCTTCGTAGTGTTATTCGCATACTTAGAGTTATTAGATACATGGTTATCTCTTGGTCCAAGTCTTTTTTTAATACCTTTAGTTCTTAGATACAAGGTTATCTCTAGGTCAAGGTTCTATCAAACCTAATTTTCAGCTTTTTGGGTTGTTATCTACTTCGTTAAGGGTTGCTTAACCACATGATCAAGAGGTTCACATTAATTAGTAATTCCGTCAATATTTTATTTAATATTTAAAAAAAAACTAAAATAAATAATACAAAAAATAAAAAAATAATTAAAATAAAATAAAAAACTAAATTTTTATTATTAATTAAAAAAGTATTATTGAATACAATTTCTCTAATGGATAGAAGTTAGAGAAGGTGGAGTCGGATCTTCACTAAAACCAAAAGGGCGATAAGGTTGACCACATATATTAGTGATGGTTGCCAAAAGCTACTCGAGGACATTCATTTTATTAGACCTAAGTTAGGTCATCTAAGCACGAAGCTGGGTTGTTTGAGCTTTAACTTATTCTTGTATAATCTTCTAGATGGCCAAATATTGTTAACTCAATTGTGATTGCAAGGAACCAATGGTCGATACACAATAGTTTATCTGCATGTCCTCGGTGGTAGTGTTGGAGATATTGTAAACCCGATTTCTATCGGGTCCACCTATAGATGCAGTCTCCATCCACAAATCCATAACTGAATGGGTCAAATTATTATTCGCATATCTCTCATACAATCAGATGTTATATGTTTCTTAAGAAAAAGTCTTTAAATTAAAAAAAAAAAACTTGAGAAAAAAATTGTTGAAACTCAGATTACCTCGAACTTCTAAGCTTAACTATCCATGAGTTGGTATACCCTTTCTAAAGGTCCTCATTTTGCGCATGAGTTTCAACAAAAAGCTTTATTGGTCTTGAATCGCTTCCAAGCAGCGTAGCCTATAAAAAAAAACTATCCTATAAAATAGAATCATGCCCTTCGTTTTGCATGTGAAATGAATGGAATATATCTGTTGGTGTACGTGGTAATGGAACCATGAATAACCTTTGCCCGATTCTCCACACCGGACTATAACCATCGCAAGAAATGATCAGATGTTACATGCTGGATATAAGCACCCCAAATACCCTCCGAGACATGTGGAGGTAAAAGATCCCTTCACACAGCTTTGTTTTCCTAGCCTGGAAGACCTTTATCTTTTGCATATGTCTTAGATTTGTTTTTGGCCTCGTACCAAAAATCACGCAACCTAGTTCATAGAAACAATATTATCGGTTAAGATTATGAAAAGTAAAATTTAAACATTAAAAAAAATCACAATTTGAATTCAATCTTACCTAATGATAATATTGTGATTCTCTCACACCTACCTGGAAACATCGTTGTTATATTCCTCTTAGTAAATTTTTCCTTACACATTAATTTCATAAAATAATTAGTTTAACAAAATTAAAAAACTAACCGAATTAAAAATTAAAAAAAATTGTTTTAAGCATATACTAATCTTGAACTTTCTGAACCGCACATTAATCATAGGCTTTCATTCAAGATTTTTGAAAATCTAACTCTAGTGAGACAAAGGCATTTCCATCAATGATTACATTGTCAATGTTATCTTCCAAGCAGTCTCCACATTTATAGACCTAAAATTTCATTCGATCATTTAAATTATTATTTAAAAATTATTTATTGTTGTTTATTTTTTATCATGTAAGAAAGGAAAACAAACTCATATGATATGGTCGGCCTTCCACTCAGCAATATACTTTCTATTGTATAAATTTTCTTAGAAGGGACACCTCATCTGCAAGTCACCCTTGCACTCGACAAGCCTGCATCGAGAGAGGGTGTTTGTGCCTAAGGTGCCTAGTTTTGGTTGATACCTAGCAGCTCATGGACATCAGGAGTGCTGCCAAAAAAACCAGCAGTGCTCATGTATATATTACTCTCTGATGAATGCTCTTTGTCATCTAAACAAATTTGATAAAAAAAAAATAGTAATAACATTATCATTATATCCTATGTTATAAAAAAAAATTAGGTAGCACCTCTCATATACGGGATATTACTCAAAATTTTATTATCTGCAAATACGCATTAATAAATTAACCCATAAACCATGTCAAACATGGGCACGCAACGTCGTGGGATGTCGGGATCAAGGAGTCGCCACCTAGTTATTTGATTCAAGGTCACTAAGAGACCTGAGTGCAATGCTCTTATCAGAAATTCTAATGGTAAATGATTGGTCGTGGCTAAGAAAGGTATTGACACCTCTAACACACCTTACCTGAGTTAATCTGCATTGTGTGGAGCTGCATTGTGTTTAAAGGTTTTTAAGGGTTCTTGATCGATAGTCTATCTATGACTCAGAATAAAAATTTAATCTCATTAATAAATTTGGCATTTTGAATTTATTATGGGCTCATATGCCCAGAAAAATTCTTATGGAAAGGGTACATGTAGGTGCTTTGATAGAGTTCACATATCTTGGAAGGCAAAAGGGTTCTCCACAACTCGTATATTATAGTTGAAAATACTCTCAATTAAAACTAGTGAATATAAAAAATAATCCTAAAAATTTAATAGTCAACTCCTATTATTTAAATATCAGCCTACTTTATAAGTCCAGCATTTATATCAGGATGTTGACCTTTAATTTTCATGAAATAAAATTTTTTGAGTTATTGAAATATTGGCTAAATTCTTAAGAAATTTTAAAACATGGTGTAAATTCCAAAAGATGCAAAGAAAAATCAATACAGGTATTTTTCTAAAACCATGCTGTAAAAAAATATTTTCTCTCTTCTTTTATACATAAAAATGCAATTTTTATAAGGATTTGGACATATGCAACAAGCAAAAATCATTTTTTTATTTTTTTAGGGTCATGTTTGGCAAAACTATATTTTTGTCCAAAACAAAACTGTCAAAACAGGCTTTAGAAAGTGTTTGTCAAATGTGCCCTCAAGCTAAAATTCTTTTTTATCAAAACAGTGGCAAACCAAACAAAGTTTTAAGCATTTGACCTGGTTTTGACCCGACTGGGTCGACCTAAAAACACCAGTTCAAACATGAACTAAATAAAAAAAACAAGGTTTTACCCAAAATTAAACCAGCACAAAGATTTAAACAAAAAAAAAACCAAAACTAAAAAAAACATAAAAACATTAAATTTCCTAATGAAAACAGATCAAACACCAAAGAACACGAAGAACAATGAAAAACATGCAAACCCAAACCCAGCAACGTATACATAAAGCTAGACCAGATTTCAAGCAATAAAAGGCAAGGTTTTGTGCACAATCAAGCATAGATCAAGAATAAAGTATCCATTTGCTTCGATTATTACTCAAACATCATAATTTTTTTGTCAAAATAAGTTTCGGTTCAAAGTGAAAACCCTAAGATTAAAACTTGTAAAAACAAGTTATTGATACTTGAAAACCCTAGATTATTTACTATGATGATAAAGATACTTGCAGAAACCAAAATCAAATCAAAATAAAACTTAAAACTACCACTCAAGACAATGTTCTTCGGATGAACATGAACTCAGGTTGCCCAGAAAACCCAGCATACACTGTCAAACCTAAAAAAATACATTTTAGGCCTCCAAATCAAGCTCTCTTAGCCCCAAAAAAACCATATTATTATAAACAAACATGTTTGAATACAAAACACTAACAAATAACATTGAATCATCAATAACATGTATAAGATTTCAGCTTCCAAAACTACAACCATATTATTAGACAACAAAAACATCAAAACTCAATCCAAAACTGATTCTTTAAACATTTTGAGACCCAAACTAAACTCAGGAACCAAGAACATGCATTAACACCCTAGAAAAAGCCATCAAACACCTACTGCTACCTTTAACAGATTCTAAAACTATTATACTTCCTCAAAACCAAATACGCAAACACCTTTTAAACATCCCAGCAATATTAATAACAACTTCAAAACATGATTAATTAATCAAAACAATATTTTCATTCATCAATCCACATAAATGCTAAAACATAAAATAATACCAAAAGGATTTAAAAATGTCATTAAACATTGAAAAAACATGAATAAGCAAGCCATATGGACTCCACCCTTAAGATTTCACATGGTTATATCTTCTTCAAGCTTGTTGGCTATAGGCTATTACCTCTCTTATATTTTCCTTCTTTCTTTCCCTTTTATTTTTATTCTTTTCAAAGCTTGCTAAACCTTCTATGTTAAGTCTTTGAATTTTCATACTAGGATCTTTTTTTACAGAGTATATCCTCATGTTTTTCTCTCTTCCCTTTGTTGTTTTTTTCTTTGATTTCTAGGAGTATTTATATGGTTTTTCTAGGTTTTTTGGTGGATTCCCTCAAATATTGATCAAAGCTGAGTCCTTTAATGGTTTTTTGGGATGGTGGTTTTGCCTAGGTGGTTTTCTCTTTCTTGGAGACAAAAGCACACATTTCTCACCTTTTGATCTTGGATGAAAGATTTATCTTGATAAGAACTCTCTAAGATTTTTAAGTGTGAACACGCGAAAAGGTTAGGTGGTTTTCCAAAAATAGGTATCTCGGTCAAGGTTGACTGAGTTGGTCACTTTTGAGGCTTTGTTAGAGACCACCTAAAAATGGTAAAGGAGAAGCATACCTTTCATTTGGATTTATCCTTCATTTGGAAGTTTGTAGCTCTACATACATTCGCTTGAAGCTGCTAACTCGATCAGCCTAGAATCTAAAAATGCAGTGATGGATGGTCAAGGACAGGATGTTGAAGACTTTTATGGAAGCATTGGATGTTCTTCTATTTTCAAAAAACCCCGTGTCATTTGAAGATTTAGAACTCTACAACGAGCTCTTAAAAGATGCCAATACGATCATCCAAAACTGCCAAAGAAGGAGATGAACAGTGAGTAAACGACGCGTCGTCTAGATTAAACCCCTAGAAATTATGGTTTTTAATTTGGGATCTAACAGATTTCATTTTAGTCCCTATTCTTCTAATTGTTTTTAATTGCACCTGTAATTGGATCTTAAACTCTTAATTTTATGCAATTTTACCGCTACCAAACTCAATCATTAACCCTAAAGTTTAGTGTCATTTTCATCTTGGTCCTTAGTTTTCAATTTAAGCATTTGGACCTTAATTGACCATCAAACTTTTAATTTTCTTCAATTTGGCCCCTGATTTGGTCAATTTCAGTCGTGTAGTCTCGCACCTTTTACGATTTGATCCTTAGTTTTGAATTTCTTCAATCAATTCCCTAATTGGCTATCAAATTTTAATTTTTTTCTTACAATTAATCCCCTGATTTGACCAACTAAATTTTCCAAACTCCAATTTCAATCCCCAAACTTTAATTTCTTTCAATTAACACCCAAATTGACTCTAAAACTCTGATTCCTTGCAATTAAATCCTCAATAAAATTAATTAAGACTTCCCAAATTCTCATTGAGTCCTTACTCATCCAAATTTATATTTCTTTACCTCAAATAAAAAAAAATCTGAATGGGTCTTTTATCAATCAGAATTGGATCGCTAATTTTGTCAATCTTGTACATTCAGGTCCTTCAACTTTTTCACTTGTCATTTTTGTCCTTCACCACCAACTTGGGCAATCTTCTAGGCTTTCGTCATGTGTATCCTCTTGTATTTTTAGATTTTTTTCTCTTTTTTTCTTGATTTTTTTGTGGGGTCAAAAATGGACAACAACAAACTAGTTGATTTTATTTATGACTAATATTTAATTTATTTATTTTGAAATCTATGTGGATAATTGCAAGGTTCAAATCAAAAGCTTTTTCTTAAAAAAGAGTTATTTAACTAATAGATCTATCGGTATAAAACAGAAGTACAACTAAGAGGAAGTAACAACACTATGATTAAAACTTCACAACAAACCAAAAGCATGGACAAAAACATATTCAAGTTGCAAAAGCAGTTATTTTATTAATACATTCATTTATATAAGACAAAGCCTCTAAGTTTTGCCTCAAATGATAAATGTATGGGTATATGCTCTATTGAATCAAATAATGATGGAAGAAATATCATCTCAAGTTTGCAAATTGTTTAGACGATATTCATTTGAAGCTTCACCATGTGTTGGGTGTACAATTTGTTAAAGAATATATCTTTAAAAAAATGGATGATCTTTGTGAGTACATTTCATATTTTTTTAGTAATAAATCTCAGTAAGCAAGTGGAATGAGTGTTTGCATAAACACGTGGCAGCCTACGACTCTTCATTCCATATAATATTTCATTCTCAAAATTCACCAATCTAGATATATTTGAAGCATAACTATCAGGAAACATAAACTCTTAAGCCATTGGTATATTAGTAATTGTGTATTCTTGTCTAACACGGAACCGACTTTTGCCTTTACGACCGTAGCCCATTATAAACAAACTTCATATTCTTACGATGACAAAATTACAAAGGTATATTCATTCTAGCTTTCATGTTGTCCCTTTTACGTCCATCATCGTATTAAAAACATTTTCAAACATGTTCTTTTTTATATGCATGACATCTAGATTATGACGGAGAATAATAGTGTTTCAATAAAAAAGCTTTCAAAAAATACTTCACTTTACCTAATTGTGGGTCACACCAAAACTATGAAACATCTGCTTACTATATTGAAAATCAAATACAATGCCCTTATACTGCAATATCATGTCATACAATTCTTCACTCGACAGAACCGGTAATATAATATCCCTTTCAACTCTACCTACAAAGAATTTCTTTATGTTCTTTTTCATACAGTGGCAATAAAAAAAAGATGTTTTACCACCATTTGTTGAACTAAAAGCCTTGTTATTTTACATACAGTATAGGCATGCTAATTTTTCATGCATGCTCTAACTAGAAACCATCTCATACGCAGCAAAATTATTAATAGTCCACATCAAAATTGTCTTCTTAAAAAGATTTTGTTTCATCGAGACATATGTTAGAGTCTTGAATAACTAGAATGGATTCAACTTGTCAGGAATAAAAACAATATGTATTTCAACTCGGAATATTAAAATCATGTATGATCTCACATGCTGGTTGGCTAGACAGATCAAGAAATAATTGATATGATCCAGCCAAGCCAAGATATGAAACGGAAAATAAACCAAATGGGATGGGTTTTCATATATATATAGTCTCAAATGACTTGTCATTTGAGCATTTACGATACGCTGCATCATTTACTGCACGGATTGATCAAGCGTTGGCATGGCATGCATTCTGGATATATGTATATATATAAACACACACACACACCTGATCCTCCAAGTTCCAAACACTATGAAAGAGAAGATGCATGGCATGGCCCCGCTAACTGTACGTATTTAAATCTTAAATACGAGGAAGCTTATAGCTAGGAAACAAGGATTAAAAGATGGCAAAGTCAGCAACCACAACTTTTTCTATGTCGTATTAAAGATAGCAGCCAAATCCTCAATAAATTTATGATCGCCGACGTGATTACTATAGATTAAGATTCTATTATTATTATTTTATTTTATTTGTTATGAATTACTTGACCTTTACGCACTGGCGCCGATTTCCAAATTATATTATATAGAGACTCTTCATATGTATGCAAGTAAATCTATTCCTGACTAATGAATTTATGTGTAAAAAGAAATATATATTCTTGGGAGAGGAAAATAAAATGTTCAACTCAATATTATACCTTTAAGCCTAGAGATTGTTCAATTATGCACTAAACCCCTCCCTCTGTCCCATTCTTAGAGCGTTTAATTAGAAATGATGGGAATGGAGAATTCAGGACTGCGTTATTTTTGGCCTATAACGTCTATAGAAGCCTATGTTACTAGAGATAGTGGTTCTAGGGACACCATGATTAATATATGTTGAAATTCTTGATTTAAAACCATGGATAAGGGATATTTTTAGGTTAAAATATTGAAAGTGGTTTCACTAATTTTTATGATTAAAACTTTATTAAAAACTATTTTTCAACAAAGTTTCTTTAATATAGAATTTTAATATAATTAAAATAAATTATAGATAAATAAAAAATTGATCTCAAATAATATTTGATTGACATGTTTTTGTGAAGCCTAAAAATCACTATCTCATATTGAAAAAAAAAATACAAGATTATCTTGTAGTTTATCTTGTACTTTATATAGTGGAAAATTGAAGAGTCACAAATAAACCTATACAAAGTGGTTTTGAGTTTAAGCCATACACTCATACTCACTCAACTTGAACTCGAGCTCGAGCTCGAGCCTTGAGGACTGGGTTTGGGTTTGATTTTTATCGATCTATTTTGGACTTAGATTTGTGTTTTTTATAAATTAGTTATTTGGCCTATAAAAAGTTATTTTTTGTCGACCTATTTATATATATATTCAACTCATGAGTAAAAGGTTCAAACAATCATCTTCCTTTTCATAAACAGTTTATTTTTAAAAAGAAAACGTCTAGTTTTTTAATACAAAACACTGTCAAGTTTTTAATATTTTTTTTATAGTGGGTAATTAAGGAAAATAATGGGAATTAATTATAGTAATTACCAAAATTAATTTTGCATCAATTTTGATTTTAAAAATTAATATAAATAGTGGTTGATGAGAGATGTTTTGTACACCTTGAAGTATCTCTGTAGCTTTCTTCTCTATTGTTTTTTCCAACTTCTTTTTTTCCCCCCTCTGTTATGAAGCTTAAGATCTATTCCCTCATAAAAAGATTCTAAGTTTCTCTTTCCTTTGGTTCGTAGATATTTAAAGGAAGTGCATCATTTAAAGTATAGTTGTTGGAATCCTAAGATACTTATTAATATCATTTTGTTTACACCAAGAGATGAACAATAAAGTCTTAAGAACAAAGGATTAATCATTAATAATAATATATTGTTGCCTACTTCTTATTCTAAGGAATTCAACAACTATCTTACATCTACACTAGTTTTAAATTAATTATAAAATTATATGTATATACGATAGTATGTATGCTATTGATATTTTATAGCTCAATTATATGTTTAGCATGCATGCTAGAATTTTGTTTTAATTATATTATAAATTTATGCCATTTACCTTATTTTATACATAAGTGCATACAATATAATCTAAAATTATTAACACTAGTTTGAATCTTCTATAAAACTTGAGGCTTTATCTTGCTAGTTATGTGTTTAGTTTATAAATATAGAGCTTTTCAAACTAGTTTAATATTATTGGAAGTTATGGAAACTATAATATTAAGTTCAAATTTAACTTTAAATCTAGTTTATTAAGTCCATGTGATTTGTTTTATATTTTACATGAAACTATATCTGGATGATGCATGTTATTATAATATATATTGAAACAAAATTAATTTGTGATATCAAAATAGTTGTAAACTTTTTATTTGTTTAATTGTTTGTTTTAATTTGTTATTAAGTTGTCAATTTTATATAATTGCTTGTGTATAGTAAGATTTTAATTTTGGCTATTATTTTTTGGAAATATCAATGTCTTCAACTCAAGATTTGGATATCCCAACAAATATTCCTTAGACAAGTACTACTTCGATAGAGAGGATTTCATCATCATCTTTTACAATGTATGAAGAGAAACATGAAAATTTTAGTTGGGATAGAAAAGGACAATATGTTATCTGAAAGAAGAGCCAACTTTTCCAACATGGTCCTTATGGAAAAAATTATTGAACAAGAGGCAAATCTTCATAATAAAAACTAAAAGAAATACATAGTTGACTAAAGATCCCAAGATCTAGGTTCAAATAAAAAATTAAATGATATAGCATTCTCAGTAGCACTTGAAAATTATTATTTCCTTATTATTTCTATGACAAAAAAAAATGATCATTGCAACGTGATAAAAGGCAAGTTCTGGTCTTAATTATTTTTATATCTTGAAACACTAAGTGGAGTAAAATAGAATACTCTTAATGAAACATCACCTATATGAGTGAGAATTCTTGTTGTTTCTTTAAAAATCTTGAAACGATAGAATTCTCTAAAACACTTGTGAATCTAGGAGTTATTCAAGACCTAAATGAACACGACAGTAAGAACCAAATAAAATCTCAAAGTACATAAATATTTGAGTATTATTGCCTTAATTTACATTAAAAAAATCAATAATTCAAAACATCACTTTGACTATAAACTAAGTAAATCTAATAGCATTTCATTAAGAAAGATTCAGAGTCAAAGACTATCTATTATAAAGTAATGATCCATCAAATCATTAATTATCTCTCTACAAATCTTCAAGCATTTTATGCTAGTAAAACAATTTTCGTTAATGTGATGAGTTTAAAAAAAATGTTATAAAACTATGGTTAATTGACACAATTGACACCAAATTAAAAGTGGGGTTCACTCACTTTTAGTGTTAAAACTTTATTCTGAATTATTCCCCAACAAAAAAGTTTTTTATAAGTGAATGAGAAACTGATTTCAAAGTACTATTGGTTGGTATGTTTTTGTGAAACCAAAACTCATTATCTCATATTTAAAAAATACATGATTGTATATAGTTTATAAAATAGAAAGTCAAAGAGTCACAAATGAGCATGTATAAAGTGGCTTTGGGCTTAAGTTATGCACACACATTTGTTCAGCTTGACCCGGCTTGAGCTCATTTTCAAGAGTCTGAATGACCTCTTTCCTCTTTTAAAAGAATTTATTTTCAAAGGAAAAACATCTGGTTTTTAATACAAAAATTGCCAGGTTTTTAT
The DNA here is from genome assembly GCA_015852605.2 of Populus deltoides. Taxonomy (NCBI): domain Eukaryota; kingdom Viridiplantae; phylum Streptophyta; class Magnoliopsida; order Malpighiales; family Salicaceae; genus Populus; species Populus deltoides. The sequence continues at coordinate 32,334,624 of CM027570.2, read as the reverse complement.
TCTTTATATGGTGGGTAATTAAGGCAAAAAGGTAGGAATTAATTCTAGTAACTACCAAAATTAATTTCGTATCGGTTTTGGTTTTAAAAATCAATATAAATAGAGGTTGAAGGGAAAATTTTGTGTACACCTTGTAGTAGCTCTGTAGCCTTCTTCTCTATTGTGTTTTCTAATTTTTGTTGCCTTTTCCCCAACTATTATAGAGCATAAGATCTAGTCCCATATAAAAAGATTTTGGTTTGTAGACAATTAAAGGAATTGCATCATTTAAAATGCAAGAGTTAAAATCCTAGAAGAACTATTAACATCATTTCATCTAACTAAGAGATGAGTAATAAAGTCTCAAGAATAAAAAATTGATCCTTGATAATAATATATTATTGTCTACTTTTTATTCTAAGGTCTTTAATAAGTGCATCTTATATCTACATTGGTTTATAGTAATTATAAAATTATGATTATATATAATAGTATGCATCCTAAGATCTTTTATAATTCAAGTACAACTTTATATACTCAATTATATTATATGTTTATCATCCATGCTATGTTTCCATTTTAATTCTATTGCAAGTTGATGTTATATACATTATTTTATATATAAGTGCTGATGAAATCATAAGAAAAAAAACTTTAGTTAGAAATTGGGTTTTTCATGGTTACATCTTAGATTGTTAGAGTGATTAGGCTTGGTAGGTCCACAAGCTTTCCTGCAAAACTTGACAATTATTGGAATAGTGGACCTTCTATTTCTTAAGTTAGCAAGTGTAGTAGGAGTGTAATGTGTGTGAAGAAAAATGTATGAAGAGAGTTTTTATGTGTAACATGTGACTGAGTGTATTTATACATCCAATCCTTGAGATTATCTTATAGTGAAGGAAAATATTTTTCTAGAAAACTAAGTCATCGGGTGTTATGTCATATTTATCATTGGTAGAGATAGTGGTAATTTTTTCTTAAAGGTTTTCATTGGATGGTTATTATGCTATATGCTTTATTGGTGTAGATGTTAGTCGATGACAGTACCAGGAAACAACATTGGCGTAGAAAAATGGGCCTACACTATATAGAAAAGTATTGTGTGTGTAGAAAAAATTGTATGAACTGAAAATTTGTGTATTTTGCTTCTAAGAACTTGAAAAAATTTATAGAGGTGTATGTCAGAGCAAGATTGGACAAACCAAGATGAGTCAGGATCGGACTAAGACCTAAAATACTAGGATTTTAGTCGTTTAGGTCTGACCCGAAAGGCTAGAAGAGATGAGACTTGAGAAATAGAGAAAGGTCTAGCCTAAGATTTTCATAAATATACAATATATTTTATTTTCTCAATATAAATACCTACATAAGAATGTTACCTTTTACCGTCATGCATGTATATAAGTGTTTTTTCTACAAGAGAGATGAGGGTTTAATAAATAAAAATTTCTTCTTACAATATGGTATATTATTTCTTAAAATAAATGAAAAAGCTTTATGATCAGGAAAGCAATGTTATTATATAATAGATGTTGGTATGAAGATGTGAAGATTTTAGTAGAGGTCTCATCATGGAGATTTTTATTGAAAATATATTTAGAGATATTAAGAATTTATTTAGAGATATGGGGATTTCAACAGAGAAATAAAGATCTCACCATGAAGATTTTTTATAAAGACATGGTGATATATTTAGAGACATAGAGAATTTAATGGAGACAAAGGATCTTATCATAAAGATTTTTCATTGAAAAGACTAGAAATATGGAGAAAGTTAGTACTTTTATTTTAAAAATTCAAAAATTAGTGGAGATAAAACTTTTAAAAATTATATAATCTTAGGCAATGCATTATACCAAGTGTGGGAGGAATGTGGAGTGTGTAAAGAGAAATGTATGAAGAGAGTTTATGTATGTAGACTATGAATGGAGTCCAGGACTTAGAACCTAGAACTTGGATGGCCTAGACATAGCTTGGCTTTCTTTTCTGGTGACTAAGTGTATAAATACACCTAGTCCTTGCAATTACCTTATAGAGAAGATAATATTGGTAACATTTTCCTTATAATTTTTCATTTGCTGGTTGTTGTGCCAGGAAATAGCATTGGCATAGAAAGGTGGTGTATGCAGTGCATATAAAAAAAAAAATATATGTGCATGGAAAGTTCGTGTGCAAAATTTCTAAAAACTTGAAAAAAATTTATATAGAAATGTGAGAAGAGGTAAAATTAAATAAACTGAGATGAGTCAAGATTGAACTAGGACCTTAAAAACCAGGATTTTAGCTGTTTGGACCTGACCTGAAAGGCCTGTTTGTTTTTGCATTTCAAAAACGTTTATGAAAAAATTTAAAATTTTTTATTTTTTTCTTTGCTTCAAATTAATAGTTTTTGGTGTTTTCAGATTATTTTGATATGGTGATATCAAAATTGATTTTTTTAATTAAAAAAACAGTACTATTTTGATATATTTTCGAGCAAAAAACACTTTAAAAAGTAATTATTACTACACTTTCAAATACCCAACTAAAAGTCTTGAACACTAACCGAATCCTCTACAATAATACATACTCTCAAAACTATGTGATGTCATCAACAAAAGAGATAAAATTGTAACCTAAAATTGTCAGCCGATATTAATATTTTCATCATTTAACCAGTATTTATTATAACAAAGAACAAAGAAAAGCAAAATAAAAGGACACTCACATGTATGCCTGTGTGTGTATCAAACACCCAGGAAGTGCCGAAGAACAGCAAACGAACTGGCTCGTTCTTAAGAGGGCTGTACAATGCTCCATCATTTCCAGGTATTATAGATTTTAACTGTCTGTTCATGAAGAATAGAGCTGGCGTTTTGGCTTTTGGCTTTTGGCTTTTGGCTTTTCTCTTCTTTGGTAGTTTGTTAGTTTTTTTTTTCCTTGGTGGCCGATTTGGTTTTCGGTGTAGATCTTTTTTGCCATCTTCTTAATTAATATTATTCACCAGAAGATAATTACAACCATCACAAAATCACCCTGTAACAAAATTTGCCATAGACAATCTCTTTCCAGAACATGGATCGTCATTTGCGATGGAATTTTCAGAGGATTTTTTTTAAAAAAAAAAAAAGGAGGCCAAGTATGACATGACAAATCAAATCTATAATATAACTCCAGCTAACAAGAGCAATTAAATTTTTGCAGTTGTGTTGTTTATAGCTACTTAAAAACAAATAGCGAAAGTAATTACATTGAATTAAATTAAAAAAAAAAAAAAAGAATTTCCTGAAAACATTATTGTTACGAACATTATTCATTATAATAATATAATAACCAAATTGCTCCTCAATTATAAAACATTCAAACTAAGCATTCGGGGTAAGGTGATCTTTTTAACATAACACAATTATTTTTTACAAATTATATAGGGTTAGACTGGTATTTTCTTGCACAGTAAAATTGTTATTTTAACCCTAGAATAAAAAAATTATATAATGGTTATTACTCGATGTGTTTTGGTATTTTTATTTTTTTCAAAATAGTGTAATTATTGTGATGTCTATAAAAACAAGATGAATATAACTCTCTAACAATGGCTTTTTTATTATTTTACATTGATTTTATTGTAAATTTAGAGATAATTTAAAGGCAATTTTGTAATTGAAATATATTAAATATTATTAAAAAAAACATAATATCACACTCCAGCGTGTAATGACCTTCAAATCATTCATGAGGTGCGTGCAAGGCCTTTTGACCACCGAACACCGCCTTTCAAAGCGATGTTTGGAAGGTCTCGACACCCCCTATGCAATGGCATGTGAACTAGATATGTTTCTAGTTTGGCGCCGACAACCTTTTTTTTCTTCTTCTTCTCTCTCTCTTTTTCAAGTTGAGCGCCACCGCCTTTAAAATTTCATATCAAACCTTTTGGTTTCTTTTTCCTTCACATTTGATTCATGTCTTTTTTACTACTATTTTTTTTATTTTGAATAAGCTATAAAATTACAAATGTTTCATTTCCTTGAATTATATCCTTTAACATTTCATTTCTTAGGGATTGAACTTCGGGTTTTTCCATGCATAGCACTTCTGATCTGATGACTCGGGTCACAAGTTTAAAAAACTAAAAGAGGTCATCATCCTTTTTTTTCTTTGCTTATTTTCTTTTTCAATTTTGTCATTCGACATTGTTTTTTTTTTAAATATAGCTTTGTAATTTTATTCAATTTTTTTTCTACCGGATTATCTCAATCTTATGACCTAAAATATAGATTTGGCAGGTTAACTGATGCATCCATATTATTCGATAGTTTCACCTACATTTAACTAGTGTTTTGCCTATGTTTTATATATAAAATGTCTTGATATTCTTTGTTTTATGTTTTGAAGGCACTTTTGGATGAAAGATGCAAAAAGGAATAAATTTGAGGTAATTGGCAGATTTGATCTTCAGTCGATGTTTTGTGCAGAGCGTGAGCTTTAGGGGTCGAAATGAAGTGATTTTAGTGGCATTAAAAATTTAACATCCATACCTTTCTATAAATCTAAGGCAAGAAAATAAAATAAGGAAGATCATGGAAATCGCAGATTTCAAAGTCAAATCTCGCAATCTGCCAGTGTTGACCTTTGTCCATTCCAACTTGAATATCTGGATCTACAGAAGTCCAATTTATGCAAACTCAATTGTTTTGGATTGCTGACTAACATTCCTATAAACGCTCAAAATTTCAGCCAAAAATGATGTCATATGAGGGAGATATGATTTTTCAAAGATGATAGCTGAATTCTGCCAGCAAACAGGTTTCGTGAAGGAACATGTCCAAATTACGTTTTGAAGCATCTAAACCGGCGTCCAAGTTTTTATTTCAACAATTTAGCTCCTCTAAGTCAAAGCTTGAAGATTTAATGCAAGGCTATTTCTTCTTTTTAAGAAAATAGTTATTGAAGTACTCAAATGTAAACTGTCAACCTAAGGGAGGACTATTTTGTAAAATAGGGACTAGGGTTTCTTAGCATATTAAAAGAAAGAGCAGAAGGAGGCAGCAGCCAGCAAAGAATAAACACAAATTCTCTCCTCTACAAACCCTAAAATCATGCTCTCTTCAATGTTTAGAAGTATTTGTTCTATAGTTATGCAAGGCTAAGCTCTTTTATTGGTTGCAAGGACGCAAAGACTTTCGGATTTCAATAACCGTGAGATTTATTCTTCCTATTATTTTCAGTTTATGTTATGAATGAGTATGATTGTTTTTCTATGCATATTTCCTGTGATTGTTGTTGATAATTGCTAGAGCGGACTCTAAGTTATTGTTGTGAACAATCTATTGCTAAGTTTAATATCAAAACTGGAGTTGTGATATATGAACTTGTGAAGCAACTAAGCTTGATAATTGTGGCGGAACTACATTATTGAACTTAGGAAGAACATTTGAACAAAGTGACACAAGCTGCGGACAGCTTGTATGTTAATCTTGATGAAATTATCTAGTTCTTAAAGCTGCCATTAAATTGAATCATTAGTGCGGACACTTTGATTGTTTGTTGGTTAGGATTAGTTATACGGCGGATCCGTTAATTAATCAACATTAAGAAAAGATAAAATTTCAGAACATAAACTGCAATTTTCATTTCAAGGATCGGTTCTAATTTCCATTGGTGGATGTGTGCTTGCGACCAAGGTTTGTTTTCTTGATTAATTTTGGTTTCAATTGATTTTGTTTGCTAGTTTAATTTCTTCCATAGTTTAAATCATTACAAATCAAAACCCCCCAATTGCATAACATATAGCATAAAAATCTAAACTAAATCTTCTTCGTGGGATCGACCCCTTACTTGTTCTATACTATCTTGTGTGTTTTAAGTTAGGGTAATTAATTTGTGCGACTGCGACATCGCAACATTAACCCAAATCTACTCGCATCTTAATCCTCAAATTACATATCTATCATGCTAGTTTAGGTTGACTCTCATTAATTTTTTGTTTTTTTAATTTTATTTCATCCTTTTATATTTAATTGGCTGAAAATTAAATATTAGTTTTACTTCTCTTCTTTTTTTTCTATTCAAACAAAACCAAATTTTTTAACTGGTCGGGACTATAAATTGTACGCTGCATCGTTACAATTTACTCTCTGGTTTCTCACTTGTTTTGATTTTAAAGTTTGGATTTTAGCTTAGCTTTTTATCTGCGTGTAACAGTTTTGGGAACTAACGGGTTTTCATTACAGAGAAATAGAGTTTTCACAGCCAGTCTTGCGAAGGAGTCAGCAGTTATTGGACTTGAAAAATGTCTGCTGGACTTGATAATTGTTTGTAGACTCCCTTTGCCAGGCATGATATCTGGGAAGAAGTGGGATATGGATTCCTGATTGTGTATTTGTCTGTGAATGAAAAAGCTTTGTGATGTTAGCTTTTGATTTAGGCTCAGAGTCCAGAGGGCCTTAGTTGCTATGGACTATGCTAGATGAGCCGAGCCTTTCATAACATATTTATTCTTCTTCACCATTCATAAATTTCCTTCGTCACAAATACTCCAATGAACTTGTATTCAGAACCTGCACACTTCTTGCTCAAAGTATCAGTAAACAAAACACAGTGTCATTACAAAACGTAGTTTAACGATTATGGAACGAACCTGCACCCTTCTTGTAGAGATCAATGGAGATGGTTTTGGTCTTTACGCATATCAGAAAGGTGGATTGGAATCCATAAAGTTTTTTTATTCAGCTTGATTTTAGATTAATTAGAAGGTGTTTTGAAGTTGAATGTAGGATTATTGGAGTTCCTATTATTGTTTTTAAGTATTGTTAGTTGAAAATTGGTTTTTGAAGATCTATAACCTCAAACCTTGATTTTTCAGTATCCAAAGATAATCAGAGCTTGATATAGTAGACATCGTGTAGCCCACTCATTAAGAAAAAGGTTTGCCTAATATTTCTTTTTCTTTTAGGTCAGGTTCGCGCACCTAGCTTTTTTTTATGGCATTTCAACTAGGTTGTACACTCCAAAATCAGTTCTTGATGTTATGTCTGAATGTTAGTGTGGATTTTATCTATCGCTTACCTTATACCAAATGAGCCATGGATTCTATTTTTATTATTATGGGCTGGTTCTCAAATATAAGTCATTTCATAGCATGTTAGAAAACCATGGATACATGCTGAATAGCCCACCTCTACTTCAATAAAATGGTTCATTTACATGGCATTCTTATGTTCATCACCTCGGATACAGATGCAATGTTTATAAATAAATTTTAAAAGAACTTGTAGGGAAAGATAGGAACTCAACTGAACTTTAACAGTTCATAACATTCTAAATAGATGGGTTAATTAAGGCGATTAACCATATCCTTAGCAACTTCCTACAAGCTTTAATGGAAGACAAATTGAAGTAATGGGATATGGACTTGCCACAAGCAAAGTTTTCTTATAATAGGTCTTAAAATTCAACTATCCAGTTGAGTCAATTCCATATTATTTATGGGTAGAATCTTTCTAGTGTGCTGAAGTTAACACATGTTTCTCGTATCAGATAATTGAGCGTCCAAGCTGAAGTTATGGTAGATTACTTGCATGGTATTAATGAGTATGTGAAGAAGACAATCACGACATCAATGCCAAGTACAAGGCCATGGCTTATACTTATATTAAGAGAGTGGTGTTTAAGTCAGTGATCTAGTATAGAAAATACTTATTTATGATAAGTTTCTAACAAGAAAATACAACAAGCTGAAGGAAAGAAAGATTGGTCATTATGAGGTGTTGCAAAAGATAAATGACAATACTTGTAGATTTTGTCTTCTTAGCAATTTAAAAACTTTTAACATTAAAATATTTTCTAACAACTCACACAAGCAAGATAATGTAAACCAAAACAAATTCTAAAATATAAAATCATACCAACATAATTTTTTTAGGACCAAAATAAATAAATAAAATAAAGTTCAATGAACAATGTTATGAATGGTGATTTGAGTGTAGCTGAATAGTAAATAGAGTTATATTATTTTATTAATCTTCTTTATTTTAGTAATGATTATTTATTGTGTCTATGCGCTACAGAAGATAATTTTCAAATATTTTTTTATTTAATTATATAAAGATTAAATAAAATATTTGCAAGAGTTTGGATAATTTAGATTCCATAGGAGAAAATCATTTCTTAAGTAGAAACTCTCTTTTTCTTATTTATGCATTTCTTTCTTTTTTTTAATTTTATGAAACATGTATATATATATATATATATATATATATATATCAACAACATGGTTTATTTTATAATAACTCTAGGAAATTAAAATAAATATTCATAAAATTTTTAATAATTTAGATGAGAGAAAAATGTTTTTCTTAAGGAAAAAATAAAGTTTTCTTATTCATTTATTTTTCTTTATTTTGGTGAAAACATGTTTTTTTATTAGCAGCATATTTTTGTAAACCAAAACTTATCATGAACTAAAAAACAAGTTTAAAAAAGAACAAACAATCATTTCTTAATAAATTTTTTATGGAAATGTGAAAAAATAAAAAATAATAATAATTAATTAATGAAAACTATAAAAGAAATATTTTATTCTTATTGAACATTCATGTGTAATTTTTATTTTTATTACAATTTTTTACATAGTAGTCTAATATATAATTAGTATTATCATAAACAAATATAATCTAATTTAAAAAGTGTAGCATGAGAGGATGATTTTAAACATCTTTATCATCATTGATTTAAAGAGGATTTTATTTTAAAATATAAAAAGCAATCCAAAAAAAGGTGAAGGCCAAGTGAATGAAGTTCACATGTGTTTGGGCTTGAAAGGACTGACTCGCGCATGTCTTAGCTTGCAAGGCTAGGCTTGGGAACCTAACAAAAAAAATATTTATATTGAACATAGCGAACAATGTAACCTTCAAAACCTGAAATTCAATATGCTTGCAAAAAAAACTTAGTTGAATTTGATGGTTGGAGAATTGGGGTTTGAGTTTTACATTTTAGATCTTCAAAACCTGAAATTCAATATGTTTTCACCTAAAAAAAGCTTATTTCTAGTCACAAAACACAGTTTAGAATGAGGCAGCCAAAAGCTCTCGCTTTCCCTTTTCTCTTTGATGACTCTCTCTTTGTATCTCTTATCTATCTCAACTTTTAGGAACTGAAAGATAAAAGAAATGAAATTTATACCTAAAAAAAAGTTTGAAAACTACAAGGATCAAAATGTAGAAGGACATGTCTTTTGAATAGTGAAAATGAAAAAAAAAACTATATTTTTTACTGAGTCAACCTTGGTCATTTCTTTTTTAATTTTTTTAACTATAAGCTAAAATTTTATTTTATAATAGTAATCTTTAATTTAACATTGGTATAATATCTAACACTTTGCATACACGAGCTTATGCAATGGAAACCACATTTCAATACATAAAATCATGTCAACACAAATTGAAAGGATGAAAAAAAAATTTAATTATCAAAGTGCAAAATGAAAAAAAAAATAGAGATAGAAAAAAATTGGCTATGAACAACGAAATGAGAGTGGGTAAATGGTGCTTGCTATAGTATACTACCTATCTATTTTATTTTATTTTATAATTGTAACTAAATATAAGAAACCACCCTTTCATTTTAGCTATAGGGCTTCAAATTGAATTAAATTTTGGTAGGTGGAATTTATTACTTATTAGGATGCTTCTCTCTGGCTATGAAAAGCTGAAAAGCTATCCTAAATTATACCAAGTAATATAAATATTATAGTAGTATAATTATAGTAGTCACATTTGTAAATTCAGTTTTTTTAATGATAAATGGCAACACATTTATAGATTAAGGCTTCGTTTATTTGCTGGAAAATTAATTTTTTTTTGGAAAGTGGTTTTCTTGAAAAGTAGATTCATGAAAAATGAATTGTTTTTTTATGTTTGACAATACCATGAAAAATAAGTTGAAAAACACTTTCCAGTGTTTAGATATATCATAGAAAATAAACTGGAAAATAATGTATTAATGTTTTAATTTTTTTTTTTCAAGTTTATCTAATATATATAGAATATTTAATATAAATATTTAATCACTTACAATAAAAGAATGAGATCTAAAAAGTGTAATTATGAATTTTTTTAGTATATCATATATTCATATATAGCTTATTTTATAAAATATAACTATATATGTCATAATATTATAGATATATAATCTTGTGAAATATTTTTTAAGTAAAATCTGTTAATATTTGTTTTTCAATTTTAAAAGCTTAAAATATATTTTTTTTTCATATTAAAAAAACCAAATTAGTTAATGGTATTAAGTAAGAGTTAGATATTTGGGTTTTTTTGGTATGAAGATTTTTTTAAAAGATAAATAGATACAAAAATATTTTGATGGGTTTTTTGGATAAAGATTGTTTTTTTTTTTAAGGGTATGGGCAATTATCCCTTTAATATATATCAAATAAGCATTAGGAAATAAATATAAATATCTTACATCAAACATAGTCATGTATAAATATTAAATTTTGATGTCCTTCATATACATATTTGTTCAAATTAACAAACATAAAAATGCAAGACAAAATTAAACAAGTAAATATACTTGTCAAATAACAAGCATAAACTTTCTTATTATAGTAAAATCATCTTAGCAATCAGGCATGTAGTAGTGTTGGTTCATAAAATTCTAAATCTAAATTTTCCTTAACTTAGCATTTTCTGCCATAAATGTTTTTGCCAACATTTTATTTTGGACCAAGTGATCAAACGCATCCTCAAAAGTAATCTCATCAAAGCCTTCAATTTTCATCACTTATATCTATAACTCATTAACATCAAATTGATTTTTGCTTAGGTTTTGAATTGCAAATGCTACATCTCCAATCTTTTTAAACAATTTTTCAACACCATCATCTTTATACATGTGATTTTTCTTCCTATGTTGCCTCTTTTGTGCACTAGAGGAAGATGTCTTCTTTTTTTTTGAAGTTTCTTCATATTCCCCTTCATTTTTAATTGAAATTGATTGCACTTCAATGTTCTCTTTCAGGTTGATATCAGCATATGATTTGGCATAATTTCAGGTTGTCATGTCTTTTCCAACAACAATTGTCATTGCCTCATACATGTCAAGTTTTTTTGTTGAGATACTTGTCATGATTGGGATGTGCATGTTCATAAAGTTTAGAATATGCAATTTTTTAGTTTCTTATATAAAATTTTGAAAACAAAAGTAAATATAAAAATTACAAAGAGTATAATATTTATCATACCTTTATTTCTTCATCATATACATCTTTCAAAATTATAATCATCTGCAAACAATCATCCTAACCAAAGCTGTTTTTATTTTTAAGTTTGGTTATTATTTCCAATTCTTTTTTCACAGTTTTGAGATGATTGTCCACATGCTTAGACTCGCATTGCATGTTGAACTTCTAGCTAATTTCTATAACCACCTTAACAAAAGATTCTCCTTTAAAGGTGAAAGAAGGTTTGTTTCCTTTAAGTGCCTCCTCGGCTAATATCTCAAGTAACATGTGAGGTATAGGCTTAGATCATGTGAAGTGTTTACCCTTGCATTTTTCATTCTATGTGGTACTCATTTCTACATAAACAAAATTACAAATTTATACAAAATAAAATCATATAATATTTAGATTTAATAAATTTTATACAAAAACTACAATTAATAATTAAAAAATAATACATAATGTCGCACCCGACATCACGGCGGCCCACAAATAATTCTCTTGAATTATGGAAAAAGAACAGATATCTGGCATCTTGTTCTTTTGGGGGGAAAGGTCTTGTTTAAGGAGTCGCCACCTAGTATTATGGTCACTAGGAACCCTAACTGGTCAACAGAGATTCTATGGTTCAGGATTGGTTATGTAAAAGGAAAGATATTATCACCCCTTAAACATTCTGCCTAAGGCAAACTGCATTGTTGGTTTTGTCTTCAATTGCTAAACATATATTCGCTTATGCTATGATGATTTGTTTATAATATTCCTGACTCTGGCGCCAGTGAATATTCGAGCTCGAATAATTCCAACTCTGGCGTTGGTAAAAATTCGTAGCTACAAAAAAAAATTAGATCAATATTTTTATTCCCTATTCTAGCACCAGTGAATAAATAAATAAATAAATAAAAATAAATTTATTTTTATACATGCACATATATTTTTTTTATTTTTCTAGCTAAATAAAATAAAAATACAACAAATAAAAATAATATAAATTTAAACTGGTATTTTTATTCCTAACTCTGGCGTCAGTGAATAAAACAATAAATTTACATTATTTTTATTTATGCATACACATTTTTATTTTTTTATTTTTTTGGTGGGCCCGCCTCACCCACATGGGGGCTAGGCTAAACCCGACCGGCCCGGCTCGATCGGCCCAAGCCAATGACCGTTGGGCCAAGGATGCACACTCAATCTCTTCTACGTGTGCCGCGATACCACGGGCCGGTGTAATTAAAATTGCATGTGCACAGTGCCTGTGTAATTAAAGATGGAAATAGAAGGAAAGATGCAAGCTTACCTGGTGAAGGTGCGGGGTGAAGACGAAGACGATGGTGACGACCGGTTAGCTCTAGTCGGCAAACGCTACTTCCTCTCCTCTTTTCCTTCTTCTACGTTGTTTTTTTTTTCTTTCTGTGTTGGATCCCTCTGCTCTGTCTCTTCTGCGTGTCTTCTCCCTGCTTGTTCGTGCTCTCTGTTTTTCCTTGTTAGTTCCAAATCTTCTGCGTCTCAGTCTCCGTTTTGTTCTTCTCTGTGTGTTTCCTGTTGTTTTCGGTTTATACTTCTCCCCGTTTATTCCTTCCTTTTGTTTTCTCAGTCTAGTCCCCTCTTTCTTCACGCGTTCGTGCCTCACGATCGTGAGGCACGAACGCCTCTGTTTCTTTGAGTAGAAACAGGGGGAAAAAATTTGCTCCCCTCTGTATAATTTCCCTACTTTGGTTCCCCTCCTTTTTTGTGGCCTTTCGTTTTCTGGCTTTTATAGCCAGAGAACAATGCCGTTTCATCCATTGATTGCAGGTGTAATGGTGGTGGCGGGCGGCTGAACCGTTGAGGAAGACGAACAGTGTCGGCACCGTTTTTGTTTTTAATGGTTGTTTTCATTTTGGCCCTTGAAGTTTTAAAAGTTTTGTAATTAAGCCCTTTGTTTAAACTATAATTGGCCCCCTGCATTTGTGCGCCATTTTCAATGTAGTCCTTGGATTTTAATTTTGCAATTTTGACCCTCAATTAACCCCAAACTTTGCTATTTCTTCAATTAAGTCCCTGATTTCATTAATTTAATTAAATCCAAGTCCAATTAAGTCTCAAAACTTATCAATTATCCAATTAAACCCTTGATTTGATTAATTAAATTAATTAAATTAGTTTCAAGCTTAATTAAGTCTCAAAACTTATCAATTCACCAATTAAACCCTTGATTAGATTAATTAGATTAATTTAATTAAACCTCAAAACTTCCAATCATGTTGCCCTTAACCCAAATTTTAATTCATTCTTCATTTATTTCATTTTACTTGCTTTTCATCATCATTTTTTTATATCCTTTTCAGTAAATAAAATAATAATAATAATTAAAATAAAAGGGTCAAAATTTGGGTTATGACACATAAAATACATAAGAAATTATAATAAAGTCAACAAGCAATCCAAATACATAACAAAGATAATACAAACTCAAAAAAGACATAATAAAAACAAACACATATAATTAACACTCAATTACTAGTTTCTTTGAGTGTTATAATCATTTCACATAGTTGATGCAATCATTTCTCTTTTTGTTATCCACTCTCTATTCTTTTCCCTCTCCTCTTGTTGACTGAAGTTGAATGTTCGTCTAATTGGTTCACTTTCCGAACATATTTCTTCATTAAGAAAGTCACAAGGATCAACTCTCATTATGTGATTATGAATAATACAACATACAAGCATAACATCTACTTGTGTTCATAAGACCAAAAAGGTTTTTCATTAATTGATCTAAAATGACTTTTCAAAGTATCAAACCCTCGCTCAATAGTGGTTCTCAATGAAGAGTGTCGAAGATTAAATAGCTTCTTTTCATTTTTTGTGAATGTTCTGTAAACTCATTCAAGTGATATCGAACTCCACAAAAAGGAGAAATGATTCCTTTTCGAATACCGTAACCAGCATACCAAGATAATATTTCCCTACAAATTAAAAAAATATTACTATCTTTATCTAATTAGACATTTTGTATGTTTATTGCATATAATAAACATTTTATTATATACCTTTTGAAATTTTTAGACAACTAGGTCTTCATAGTGCATCATCTAAAACCCATGAATCGTTTGTACTTCCTTCCCAGCCAGCTAAAATATATATAAACTTCAAATCAAAAGTTATAGTTGTTAAAATATTTGGTGTTGTTCCTTCTTTTTTATCTCGAAACTTTCCTTGAATCTCAATAGGAACATATGCAGGAACATGGATACCATCAATTGCTCTCACACAATCCTATATAAACATGAAAAAATAATTTATAACCTTTTCTTCTAGATGTAATTAATTAATGTATAAAAATATTGGTATTGTTCTCATACCTTAAAATAAGGATAGAATCTGCGATTATTCATTATCTCTACAGGAACTGTATCTCCTAGGTCTTTAATAAGGTGTTTGTATAACTTAAGAACTATTTTTAATACAATTCTAAAGTAACGATTGATAGTTTCAACAGACCTATAGTATATACCACTATTAAAATGGAATCTTTGGTTTCAGCTCTAATTTGTAAGAACACAATTACTTGCTCCCTAATAGACACATTTTGAGTTGATTGTAATAGGTCACGACTTGTGAGAACATCGCACAAATTATATAATACAACTAATTTCATACAAATTTGTTCAACGCAATGTTTATCACCTCAATACAAAATGCTATCAATATAGAATTCTCGTTGAGCAATTTCATTTATACATGGTTCTCTTGGTATATAAATTATATTCTTTCTTGTTCAATAATAGCTACCCCTGCTGCTCTCATACATGCTAATCTTACTATCCATAACACGAAAGTGAAGTTTTTTTATAACAAAACCTAAAATTTTGAGGAAATAAACATTAAAAAAACATATCAAATACTTACACAATCAATACAAGAAATTATGCTCAAACTGACACATATTATAAATTAAAAAGTTAGAAATAAAAGGAGCTGACAATGTATAATAGTTATGACAATGATATTTGATCCCTTAAACAAACAAGGCCTTAAAGTAGATTATTTTATAAATTCTCAATCCTTATGTTTCATAGTCCAAAAGTATATTTTTCTTGCAAAACCTTTACTTAAACTTAATATCATTGTCATCTCTATTCATTTGCCTTATAATATCTAACAGAAAATCCATATCATTAACAGAGACGCAAGCTTTAATTATGAAAATGCATATTTTCTTGCCAACACCAAATAAATTATCAGGAATCAAAATTTTAGGAAAGCGGAAGAGAAAGAGAAGGAGAGCCCAAGGTAGCATTTCACGTTGCGCACTTTAGAAGTGTTCGCAATGTTGCTAAGAAGCTATCAGCAAATGTCACACCAGAAAATAATGGGATTTGACAGTGTGTTTAAAGCTAGGTTTTATAAAGGGTAAGGAGTTGAAGAATTGGAGGGCAATATTGGCGTTGGGATCAAGGTGGTTGTTAAAGAGGGAGGAAACATGGGAAGGGGACAAATTTGGGATTAGCTTTTAGAAATAAAGGTGTTTTTTCATTTAGGATGGGAGAGGATGGAGAGAATGTGATGCAAGGAGAGATCATCAGGTGGGTCAGGTTCTATTGGAAGAGAAGCAATTAAAGAAGAAGGGGAGGAAGAGGAAGAGATGGAGTGGAATTAAAAGCAGCTCTGATGGAAAATTTAAGGAAAAACAGAATATGGATTGAAAGAAAAAACATGGAAAACTCATACTTTCCCATTTAAACAAACATAAACGTATAAATGAACATGAAAAAGAAGAGCTATGTTGTTGGATAAAGCAATGAGTCTCAAAAAAGTAAATGAGAGAAAGTAAAGCAGAAAAGGCAAAAATAAGCCAAAACCCACCAAAAACAAACATTTCCTTCCACGAACGACACCATAATTGTTAAGCCAAAGCAAGGCAGGACACAAGAGCAGAAAAAGTACTTGGTGAAAGACATAGATTGTGGAAAAGGCAAGAACAGAGACATGCTAGAGAGGGAGATCATTAGGACATAATGTAAAGGGAGTGGGGAGATCAACTAGAATTGAAAATGGTTTGGAAAACTTAAACCAACTCTCATAGCCAATCATATAATCCTAAACAAAACAGAGCATGGGATTGCTGTGTTTTTTTCACAGAAACCAAACAAAACATGAAAAACACAGCAAATTAACAAGATCACAAGATTTATGTCATAATCATAACTACAAATTCAAACAAAGAAGAGGAAAACATAAGGCAAATAATAAAGAGACATTTGAGGAAAAAGAGTTACCTGAAATAAGAGGATTCAATATGCTTCCATAGAGATTGTTATGATTATTTTTCTTTAAGCTTGTTGTTAGTAAAATCTTAATTCAAAGTGTCTAATTTATGATCATCAACTATTAATGGTCGAGTTATAAAAAAAAGATAAATGACATATCACTTATAACAAAATGTTCATATTATCATATAAACAAGGTTAAACATTGTTTTTTCTCTAAACTTAGTATCTATCGATTTTAAGTCTTTCGATTAATCGAGTTAATCTAAATCAATCAAAATGATATTATTTTAGTTTTTTTTAATTAAAACAATGTTATTTTCAAATAAATAAAAAACCAATCAATCGAATCAACTGAATTATACAAAATTAATTTTCAAATAAGATTTATTTAGAATACAACCCAAATTAGATACCAGATTAACTGAATCAACTCATCTACATGATCAGATTTAACAACTATTTCCTACCGTCGAGAGAATAGAAAACATTTTGGAAATCTGCTTGGAAGAGTTGTATGTAGAAAAAAATGATAAATACATAAAGGAGCATGATAGAATTACATTTTGCACACCCAAGAAAAGATTTCAGCTTGCGTACTGTTGATATAATAACAAAAAAATAAACTTTTTTTTAAACAAAAAAACGTAAGGAAACCAACAGGCTTGTTGTTAGAGGTGGGGGCCTACCCAATGCTTCTAATGGTCCGAGACCAAACCCATTTTCTTATTGCAGTCGTGAATGATAGAGGTGCGTGACATAAGTATGAAGTGTGATGATGCCAACAAAAAAAATCCTTTTTTTTTTCTTTTTTTTTGCCCTTTCTTCCACAAAAAGTCCATTACTACAAATAAAAAGAGAGGAATAAAAAAAAGGGATAAGACTGAATGTAGGCTGCCACACTCTCTTTAGCTCCCTTCATCAGCAAGCAAACACATGCCATCACTTGACCAAAAAAAATTATTTAGAACAAACTTTTCATGCTAAATCTTTTATATAAAATCTTGTAATAGTTTAAGTTATTAAATTGAGGTAATTTTTTGATATGTTATTAGAATTTTGATAAGAAAACAATTATGAATTTGCATCGCATCATCTCTATTAATTTATTTTATAAAAATTAAACACAAGATATTCTGGGTTTATGTCAATTCCAAGTCTAAAAACTTACGTGTTATAAAATAATATAAATTATATCTTGAAACTTTATATAATAATTTAAACTATTAGATTGATATGATTGTTTGATATAAAATAATATACAAATATATAATTTAATAGTATTTATTTAATAATTTTTAAAAGATTAATGTTTCACATAAAATATATACGTGTGTTTGTACCCAAAAAAAAATATTTATTTGCATAGAGTGGAAGTATCCTTTATCCACTATCTTTAAAATTATATATGTGTTTGTGTGTGTGTGTGTGTGTGTGTGTGGAGCTAGCTAGCTCAAGTCTAGCACCACCCACTATGATCCCAACTGTGATTTGTCATCGAATACGCCTTCCTTTTCACGTCACTGCAGTTTACCCTTATCTCTCATGTTCCCTAGCTCTATAAATCTCATCATCATCATCTTAGGTCCAAAACATCATTGACAGCATGTATAGCTACAACTAGAACTAGAAACTAGCTGTTTTTCGTCGTATATATATTATACTGATCGAGTGGGGCTGGTGAAGATCATCATGGGTAGTGTTAATCTTCCACCTGGTTTTCGGTTTTGCCCTAGTGATGAAGAGCTCGTAGTGCATTTTCTTCATCGTAAAGCAGCTCTTTTACCTTGCCATCCAGATGTGATCCCCGATCTTGGTCTTTATCCTTATGATCCATGGCAACTTGATGGCACGTACAGCATCTTAAGTTTAATATTCCCATTTTCACTCTTCTTTTCTTAGTTTTATGTTGGTAATTAGGAGCATGCATGCATGCTTGTTAGTTAGATACATGGGTTTTTAATTATATGTTTTAAAAACTGATCAGGCAAAGCGCTGTCCGAGGGTAAACAACGCTATTTCTATAGCAGAAGGACACAAAACAAGATTACCAGCAATGGATGCTGGAAGCCAATGGCCGGCTGTGGCGAAGAGCTTGTGCTTGCAAGTGATAGCAACAAAACAGTAGGAACGAAGAAGTATTTTCTGTTTTATACAGCTGATGGTATAAGAACTAACTGGGTAATGGAAGAGTACAGACTATCAGGATTTGGCACTTCTGCCTCTACTAAAACAAGAAACCGGCAAAAACAAGTACGTGAATCTAATCGGAATGAATTGCTCATCAGAATAGGGTACTTTTTGTGGGGTTTTTCCCTGTTTCTTCTTCTTCTTATTGCTTTGATATGGCTGTCGATCACCACATATATACTAACTCTTAGGCCCTCTTGTTTTTTGGATTCTTGGCTTGCTCAGGATTATAGTGAATGGGTTATTTGTCGAGTCTACGAGCGAGATCTTGACGAGGACGACAGTGGAACAGATCAGCTCTCATGTCTAGATGAAGTTTTTCTATCTATGGACGATCTTGATGAAATAAGTTTGCCAAACTAATTACAATTTAGATTAGATCTAACATGTTGTCAACTTTGTGCTCCATTATATATCAAGGCTCGATCCAATTATAGAAAGTGGTTTTTGTACATTAATTAGTGGAAAGTCTTGTCGTGTGTACTTGCAAGCTCCGAACATAAATTATAAAGTTATCTCTCTTTGAAAAGTGTACTGTTTTCTATTTAAAAATATATTAAAATAATATTTTTTTATTTTTAAAATTTTATTTTAATATTAACACATCAAAACAATTTAAAAATATAAAAAAATTATTCTTTTCAAAAAAATATTTATAATATAAAAACAAATGTTNTCTAAAATAAAAGGGAAAAATCATGCAATTCTTAAATTGTGTTTGGCGTGTGTGGTTGTGGTTGTTTTTCGAATAGCTTTTCGTGTTGAAATACATGTCAATGATTTTTTTTATTTTTTAAAAATTATTTTTAATATCAACACATCAAAACGATTCAAAAAATACAAACCGCATTTAATTTTAACAAAAAAAAATTTTAAATTTAATAAAATACAGTTACAAATACAATACCAGACAGATTCTTAATCTGTAACCGCATGAAATGGGTGAGCTTATGATGGTGAGATGGATAGAAAAGGACTGCAAGGGAGAATGTTGGAGTGGCTGTGAGCGTGCGGTACGTGCTTATACCTTCTTTTTTGATTGGATAGATCCTCACGTTGAGGTATATGGTGGGCAGAGGGTGTCAGAGAAGTGGAGCCCATTGACCACTGTACTGCTATTGGGCTTTTCCTGCTATGATTGTATTTTTGTTTTTATTTTCTTTTTCTTTTTCTTTTTCTTTTTTGGTAAAAAGGATGTATGACGCAAGGATTCACATGCTTATATCACTCACGAGTAATACCAATAATAACTAGATGGATTTTAAAAGTAAAAATATGTTTAAATATTATTGATGTTTGTAGTGAACAAAAATTAAATCAAATAAAGGTTAAAAGTTGACTTGATATAACCTGGTTGACTGTGTAAGTCCAAAACTAACTCGGATGACTTGTAAATACGTAATTTGAATAAAAAATAATTTCATGATAACATCTTTTTTAATATTAAGATAAAAATATATTGGATTGACTTAGACCAACTTAGATTAACATGTCAAATTCATGACCCGGGTTATGAGACTATGATAACCCCATACAAAACAAATCAAAACAAATTACAAAGTCTAATCTTCAATCAACTCAATATCGAAGAATAAAATTGAAAAAAAATCAATTAAAAAAAGAACCTAAAAAAGTGGCCCGAGTTAATCTGTCAAACTCGCGACTCGGGTAATAAAACTAAGATAACCCCATGAAAAAAAATCGAAATAAATTACGAAGTTTAATTCTCAATCAGTTCAATATTGAATGATGAAACTAAAAAATTAAATCAATTAAAAAAAACAATCGAAGTCAATTCGCCAAACTCATGAACTCGATCATGAATTCAAGATAACTTTATAGAAAGAAAAGAAAAAAAAACATGATTTAACCTGGATTAACTTGTTAAATCCACAACTTTGGTCATGAAACTGAGATAACTCCTTAAAAAGCAAATGAAAACAAACTATGAAACTCAATTCCCGATTGATCTTGTTGAACCAATATTGAACGATGAAATTTGTAAAAATTTTAATAAAAAAATGATAAAAAAAAATTAAGCTAAGTCAATATGGGTTAACTAGTTAAGCATTATTTTCAAGTCATAAATCCGAGATAATCTCATAAAAATCAAACCGAAATAAATCATAAAATCTAATTCTCAATCGAACACGATATTAAATGGTAAAATTGGAAAAAAAAATCAATTAAAAAAAAAGACTAAGTCAACTAGATTAACTTGTCAAACTCGCAATTCGGGTTATGAAGCGGGGACAATCCAATAAAAAAATCCAATGTTGAAGGATATGAGACCGAGATAACCTCTTAGAAAGAAAATAAAAAAAATAATACATGATTTAACCGGAGTTAAAATACAAAAACCCGCGACCCTGATCATGAGATCAAGATATCCTCATAGAAAACAAATCAAGATAGATTATGTAACTCAATTCTCAACTGACTCAATATTAAATGATAAAATTGAAAAATAATCAATAAAAAAACACAAAAACTAACCTAAGTCAACTAGTTAACCCGTTAAGCACTATTCTCGGGTCAAGATACCGGATTAACCTAATAGGAAGTAAATAAAACAAATCATGACATTTAATTCTCAATTAACTAAATATTAAAGGATGAAATTGAAAGAAAAAAAAGTTAAATAAGAAAAAACAATCACAGCTAATCGAGTTAACCCACCAAATTTGCGATTCGTATAATGAGAGTGAGATGATTCAATAAAAAAAATATAATATTAAAGGATAAAATTACAAAAAAAAACATTAATTAAAAAAATCAAAGAAAAAATAAACAAAAGCTAATATTGTTTTTAGAGCCACACCAAAACATGTGGGAAAAGTATTATTCATTAGTACAATATTTTTCCATATGTTTTAGTCTATTGTTAATTAATAATTTTTTTTATTTTTTTTTTAATCAATAATGATAAAAGGTAGGGTTGGCATGGAGATTTCATTTCTTTATTTTTGTTAATATATATAATTATTATATTATTGTACAAACTTTATAAAAGTTAATTTAAAATTAATTTTTTATAAGAGTTAATACAGGTTAAGATAGTTGTTATGCAAAATCTAAAAGGATGCATTTAAAAAAAAATGATTAGTGAAACTTAAATAAAAATTATTAACATATAATTAGATTAAAAAAAATGGTTATTCTCCTCGACATGAAATCGGATATCTTAATAATTATTTTCTTGAAGTTAAGAAATGTGTCAACAACATTTGTTTTTTTTTTCCGGAACATATTAGCTTTTACGGAGCATTGGTACGTGCGAGTAAGTTGGCTAGTATATAATATGAACTAGTTTACTTGACCCGGATAATATTTGTGCATGATGTGACCTAAAGTACTGTAGGTTTATTTATTTGCTAGAAAGTTTTTTTTTTAAAAAAAAGTAGTTTTCATGGAAAATATATTTTTTAAAAGGGAATGATTTTTTTATATTTGACAATATCATAAAAAATAAGTTAAAAAATATTTTTTAATGTTTCGCTATGCCATGAAAAAAAAACTAAAAAATAACTTATTAATGTATTAATTTTTTTTTTAAGTTTATCAAAAGAACGAGTAGCAAATATAATGGATAAAAAAATGAAGAATGAAATTAAAAAAAATCAATTTCATAAATTATTTCAAATAAAATAAATAACAATAAAAAAATATGAACCAAATCTAACAGATAAAAAAGTTAAAAGTAGATGAAATTGAAGAAAAAAATCTAATTTCATAAATTATTTTAAATAAAACAAATACCAATTAAAAAAATAAGAACCAAATTTGATAAATAAAAAGATTTCAATTAAAAAATAGATAAAAAATAACAATTAAAAGAATAAGAACGCAAATTAATCTAAAAAAATTAAATTAAATTCTAAAAAAAATTTTCAAAACAGGATATATAACAATCAAAAAATTAATGACTAAATTTGATATAATTAACAAATAATAAAATATTTTTTTATTTTTTATAATCAACAAATAATTTTAAAAAACCATTTTTTATGAAACAAATGAGGCCATATGAACCAACTTTCTTGATACGGTTAATGTTTGTGCTCTATTTGACCTCATTTTCAAGATTTTAAATTTAGCCCTAGCGCAATTAAATCACAAAATAGTTGAATCATTGAAAATTAATTTGGCTCGTTTTATGTAATAAATATTTGGCTCATTTTATGTAATAAATGAATGGTTAAAAATATAACAGCAATTGTTTTTTAAAATATCTTTTATTTAAAAATGCATCAAAATATAAATTTATTATTTTTAAAAAATTATTTTTAACATTAACATATCAAAACAATCTGAAAATATATATAAAAAATAAATTTAAACAAAATAAATTTAAATTTAAGTCTTTAAAACCATTGATATTTCCTAGCAAAATTTGGGATGTTCATAATACCTTGCAAAAACCTGTAGGATTGGCTTGATGGCCACCTTCCCAACGTAACGAGGAATGGACAGATACCATCAACCACCTCATAATTCCACCAGACAATGCCCAAGTCCAAGTCATACCAAGTACCGAGGAAGATTGCGAGCAACAAAGATAATTTTTGGTTAAAAAAAGGGGGAGGAGAATCCTTTTTCCAGTACTCGTGCAAATAAAAGGCATGAAAAGACTGAAGTACTATGTGCTACACCAAATACACCCAAACATGGAAAAGCAATACCTTTTTTAGAAAATCCTTTCCATGGAATTCATTTTCATGCAAGCAAAAGGGGCTCAGGATGCAAAAAGGTGAGCAATGAAAAAGCAACTGGAATAGCAGACTAAAGGACAGATATAACAGATGCGAGCAAGTGCCACTGATTTATATTAATCCGGCTAAAGATGATAGAACAAGTGAAAAATGCTGACTTCTCACTGATTCGCATGTGAAAAGGACAGATATAACAGATGCATTGTTATGGCTTTCATAATTACTCTTCCATCTATCCTCTTTCTCCACCAGGATGAAAATACAAGACAAAGCAAAATGCAGTCACCAAAGCATAATGCGTAGCTCCTATTTCTTTCTTTCTAGCATTTTTTCCTAGATAAACAACCTGGAGGTGCAGCTATGTCATACATATTTTCCTCTGTACTTTGGTTTCAGTTCTTTACATAATTTAGAATCAGTTTCTTCACCTAAATGCAGATGAGCTGGACCGAAAACAGAAGAATGGAGATTACCATGTTCTAACCACTTCACATAATTCTCCTTGAACTCCTGATGCTTGATCTTGGCTGCCTCAGCCACTTTGTCGGTGTATGAACCTGTCTTCACCATGGTTACTAATACCCGGCTGTAACGGGAACTTAAAATCTGCTCAGAAGATGCAATCAATTTGAAACATGGGTGCTCTGGAAAGTGATTTTCCATAACATCATCTTCTCTCAATACAGGGTAAAAGTATACAAGCCTGCCACCCATTACTAGCATCCTAGCAGCAAGGTCAAGTAAGTCATGCACACACTCAGCTAAGCTGTAAGGTGCAGTTGAGGGTATGTGGTCAGTTCTCTTATCATCAGGAACAGTGTAAGGGCCCACAATTCCCTTGAGCAATTTCCGGCCACCAGACTTGCGTCCCCCAGCACGAACCCCATAAGGCGGGTCACAGATTATGGCATCAAAAATCTATTGAATAGCAAAAAAATTGAATCAATACAACAATCAGGAAACAGTATGAAGACAAAATAAGTTAGCAGGTACCTAAATCAACATGCTATTATTTCCATGAAACAGAAGACTACATAAACCACCATACATAGAGCTAGAGCAACCATCAAGTTTCCATCTTGAAATGGAAAAGTTGAAGACAATTGCCAGCAACTTTGAAAGAGGCTAAAAAGATTAAAACTACTCGCTCGCTCCCAAGGAAAAAGAAGAGAAATGATCTGCAAAGGTTGAGTCATTTACAAATAAAGAACCTGAAGTCATTGTCTGAAAGTAAAAAAACACATCAACATCATTAATCACAAAGAACATGTTGAAAGAATACTATCAGAACAGCGCTTAGTAATACTGGAAAGCTCTTCCTTGCCCAAGAACTACTTTTGACCTCTAAAGGTCATCAAAATTATTTTCAAGTTTCATAAGAACTTGAGCCTCCGCAGGCTTAGTCTTGTGGAAAACAGTTTGAGCCTGGGAAGCGCAGCCAAGCACATGACTAGGTTTTTCATTCCTTCCTAGGCATCTAGCACTCGTTGATACTTGTCCCTCCCTGTAGGGTGGTGCAAGATCTCCAAAGTTTACCCACAAGGGTTTCCTTTAAACAAATAAAAGGCTTTTGCAGCTAGGGTCATCTCCATCAAGTTATCCTTTCAGTTATGAAAAAAGATCTATCAGATGGGATTCATTCCCACTTTTTTTTCGTACAATCAGAGCTTCAGTTCAATTCTGAACTCAAAATACACACTACAAGGCAAGTAAGATGCTTAGGGCCAGCGTGGTTCGTGTTTCTAAAGCTTCTTCTGTTTCAGAACATTTTCCAGTCACTTGTGCAAAACAGTCCTTAATGTTTTGAAACCGAGACAAATACTTTCAATGCTTTTCAAAAACACAAATTCAAATGACCAGACACCATTTTCTATTTTTCATGTTCAAGAACACGAATTCGAGAACATAAGAGTATTCAAACAGAAGCAAATAACACTATCTCATCAACTGTCAAAGCCCTCACCAACCAAGCTTCCTTGACATTTTAAATCACTTGGCAAGACATCAAAAGCAACCCATGTTTTAAATCATGGTATTAATGTTGAAAGTATGCATAGTTCACATAAACAAATTTAAGGTAACCTTGGTGGTGTACGATGTTTAATATAGAGCTGTCTATATTTGAACAGTGAACGCGTCTCTGCACCAAAATGAGGAAAGAGAAAAATGTCTAAACCAAACAATGCCAAACAAACTTAATTGCTAAATTTGAACAAAGCACTGGTATTAAATTTGCAAACTACAAGCACCTAAGTAATGGATTTAGTTCTTAGCTTTAGATAACAAAATAATCAGGAAATGCACCGATATTGTCTTGCAACGATATAGTATTTGGTTTGGCTTCAGCATAAAGACATAATCACAAAAACCTGGCAGAAATTCAGCATGCCTCTCTGAATTCAAATAAAGGCACAAGAGGGTGGAATGGAATCATTTGTATTCAGGAAGAAATAACCATTATCAAAAAAGATTACCTCTTTTAATCCAGATCGCCAAGGAGGAAGATTATTATCTGCCCTTAAAAGAGCAACTGGCAAGGGTAATCCGTACTGCAAAAATGCATTAACAAATAAGCATCGTTTATGCAAGTTTGATGTTATTTCCTCAAATAACCTAACCAACAAAATTACAAAGAAGAAAGATATTTTAACTCTAAAACAAATTGTTTTATATACAAGGAGAGTTCAGCAATGCATCAGTTATGATAATAAGCTGAGTTTCACAAGGTATTTTCAGTCACACAACACAAAACCTAATAAACAATGTATTCCCACATTCACCTGCTTAAAATTGCTCCAAACATTACAGTCAGGTCCACGACCATCACGTACAGCCCTAATATCAATATCAGCACCCTGAGAAATTTATATCGGTTGATGTTAATATAAGAAGCAAATAGGTTTTTGTTTGAAATTTGAGGGGCAGGTAGCAGATGGAAAGCAAATTAGCATGAAAGAAAAGGGCAATAAAATGCAAACCATGGTCATCGCCCCAAAGTGAGCTGCAGCAACAAGAATGCTGCCAGTTCCAACAAAAGGATCGTAGACGAGTTTCCCTGGCATGACCAGTGCTTGGTTAGCCATCAAGAAAGCCATCTCTGCGTCCATGGCAGTTGGGCCCAGATATCTACGGCTTTTCAACTGATAAGTTGGTAAGAGCTTCCTGTCAGCACCACCAACCAGTCGACCAAAAAAGATTCTTTTTTGGACAACCGGTGGAAGCCCATTGGGAGCTCCATAGTCATCAGTTTCTATGAGCCAGAAGTTGATATCTGGGTTTTTCAAATTAACTCGGCCCTGATAAATGGCAATGAATAAGGAGCATAATAAGTTTCTTAAAAGGGTTCGATGTAATCCCAATCATTAAAAAAAAAGTCATAAGAACACCAAGTCCATCTATTAATCAATGTTGGCTAGATTGAATCAAAACTACTGAGTAAGAAAAACAAAGAAACCTTGAAAGGGATGTAGGCAAGACTCTTGATACGGTCATTCTGTTCCTGGAAGCTGATTGCCTTTCCAAAGCTGTCAACAGTGACCTTGAAAGTAGTTTCACAAGTCAAGTAAGGCAATTTTCGGTCTTCCGGATAACTCTTTATAGCCTCTTCAAGTTGCTCAAAGCTACTTCCTTCTCCCCAAAGTTCATAGATTCCTTTGACAAGTATGCTTCGATTGGCAATGTTTCGAGCGATATCTTCTGAAGGAAGATTGACCAAATGGAAAGGAGAGTCGGGATGCTGATTTTCTGGAAGCCTCCATTCCAAACTCGAAAAAACCCCAAACATTTCTGCCAGAGACTCCACTTCTGCCCTTCTGTAACTTAGCAATCTGTGGTAAAACACGCACAGATACCACATTTTTCTTCTTCTTTGCTTCTACTATAATAGTTCTTGCAATTATATTCTCAGGGCGAAGGCGGGAAGTGGGCAGCAGCGGCCACCGATATCTTACGACGGTTTGCTATGGTGGGTGTCAGTGGCACAGACTGCTAGCAAAACCCTAGGCTTATTATTAGGGTTTATAATGGCTGCTCACTTTTTACTGTATTTATAATATATCCATTGTTTATTATAAACAAATTAAAAAAAAAAATATTTATACTTTATTATTCAATATATATATATATATATATATATATATATATAATTGAATTTTAAATTGGGTTCAGTAATATTTATATTTTATTCATTATTTATTAAATAAATAAATTGAAAAAAACATATCTCATTTGAATCATATATAATGACTTGAAATTAAATTATTATCCATATTTATTGCTATTGTACTGCTTAAAATACTTTTGTTATGAGTGCAAAAAATAAATTAAATAAAAATTATTGTTGAAACTTGTGAGATTTAAAAAAATAACAAATAAGGTTTAATCTTTCCTTATAAATCAACTGTGAATTTAAATAGTATAGTGTAGTGATTATTTTACTTTTCCAAAAAAATAATGAAATATAATTTCATAAAAATTAATTAGTTATTATTATATTAATAAGGGACAAACAATTCTTCTAATATTTTTAAAACATATTTAAATAAGTAAATCATCTTTAAAAGCAAAAAACATTTAAACTAGCATGAAAGGTTTTTTTATATTTTTATTTTTCAAAATGTAGTCAAATAACTAAATTACACTCAAAGCAAAATCTCTTTAACTTGCATTCATATGCTTTGTTATATTTTTATCATATTTTTTTTTGTTATAATCAAGTTGATTAAGGGGTAATTTGGTAATTTAATAAATATAAATTTTATTTAAAAAAATATTGAAGCGCATGCATTAACTAGTAAGTTCTGTCTGTTCCATTCAAGCGATACATGAGAAGACATTTGATAGCCAAACCGTGGCTTTTAGAGCATCATTTGAATTGTCTCAGCGACCCTTTCATCTCTAGGCGGCACGTGTGGCTTGTTGACCTTTAGTTCGATACCAACATTTTTTCTCTCTCTTATTTTCTTTTATCTCCTCAATTTTCATGTATGACTCTTAAAATTTCAAAGCAATCCTTCACTTTATTTTTTTCTCTAGGTTTAATCCCTGTTATTTTGATTGTTATTTATTTTATTTGAAATAATTTATAAAATTGGAGTTTTTTTTCAATTTCATCCTCTTTTAATTTTTTTTTATTTGTCAGATTTTGTCCTTATTCTTTTTATTTTTATTGATTTTATTTGGGATAAATTTTAAAATTAATTTTTTTTTTACTTTTCATCCTCCTTTAGTTTTTTTTTCTCTCTAACAAATTTGATTTTTATTTTTTTGATTGTTATGTTTTTTACTTTGAAAAATTTTTTAAATTTTTTTTCTATTTTATCCTTCAACATTAAATTACTTAGGAATTGAACTTTTTATTGAGCCTAGGACTAGGATTTCACATGTTATGAGTTTAAAAAATTAACGCAGGCTTAGAAGATTTGAACTGGTTTGCTTTTTTAAAAAAACTCGTGTTTTTTCAGTTTTATTTTTTAGTATTTATTTAATTGGATATTGAACTCCATTTTTATTCATTTATTTATTTACTTACTTACTTTCTATATGATTTGTTACTGATTTTAAAAATGACATGGGTTATCTCGAGTCTTTTTATTTGTTGTTTTTTTGTTAATTTAGCTTTTTCTTCATAGATTTTTTTAATTAAATTAATTTAATTAATTAAATATAAGTATTAGATATTCACTTCATGATGTTTTATTTTATTTACTTTTTGGATCGTTTCTTTAACAAGGCATGCAACCTCTTTTTATGTGATTGTGTAGTCTTTCACAATGGCATTAGAATCATCTTGATGAGCTCTTTTTGGTGGTGGGGTAATATCCACGATGGAGCTAGGAATGAAAATTTAATCCAAACTCGATAGATATCGACCCAACCTGACTTGAATGGGTGAATATTGTACTCGATGGATAATAGGTATGGATATTGTGAAACCTGACCCGAAACCCGTTTAAACCCAACCCAAAATATATATTTATATTATATAAATATATTTATAAAATATTTAGATTCTTTCTAATGCAATATGATATATACATACCTTAATATTGATATAAACACACACACACACACATGAATAATATTTATCATTTTATAATTTCATATACATATGTATACTTCTATTATATATATATATATATATATATATATATATATATATATATATATATATATCAACTATTTTATTTTTTTATTGTCAATAAATAATAATAGATAATGGATACCCATTGGTTATTCAAAACCTGATTTATAGTTTCTAAATATCTAAATTTTTTACCCAAATGATAATGGGTAAGATATTAATATTAAGAAATCTGACATGTAGGTACTTATTGCCATTTCTAAATGGAGTAATGGTAAGTTTTTAGCAGGCTTTTCTCAATTCATCTTCCAAGTATGATATTGACAACTCATTTTTTATAGTTAATTATTGCTAAAACATTTTGTTTGTTTTATTTATTGTCGATATTTTTTTTAATCATGTCATTAAATAACCAAGTTTATTGAACTCGGTAAATCGATGATCCAGGTCTTGGATTTTTCTTGCTTTTTATAAAATATCAGCATCTCTTAAACATCTTTTTATGTTAGGAGAATTTTAATCCAACTTGTGGTGTAACGTGAGCCATCTGTATATAATATAATCTATTAAAACACTAACAAACACAGTTTTATTTCCCAAAAAATAAAAATAAAAAAACTCAACAACTCTCAATGTTTTGTTTAAGGATAGTTTATTTTGCATAGAATAACTTATAAAATAAATATTTCTCTATTTGTTTAATATAAAATATTTTATAATAAAATACTTTCAACTCATAAAATTTTATAAAATATTTTATAAATAATAATTGACTCATATTTCATTCAAATATTTCAACTATTATTACTATCATCCCTTATTTATTTTTTATTTGATCACCATCATCATTTCCCATCACAATAATTGTTGTTATCTCATCTTTATTATAACAAACAAGAACATCATTGTTGTTTCACCACCAACCTATTTTAAATTAGTATTTATCAAATATTGTAAAAATTTATTCAATAAAAAATGTTTTGATAAACAATATTTTATGTAGAGCAAAACAAAATTTCTCCTCCTAGCAAAAAAAAAAAAATCATTAACACAAGTCAAGAAGTTTAATCTTGAATTTGTTTTGTTGAGTTGTTCTTCAAGAAAGTCTTTTTTTATTTATCTATGATGTTTAATTTTCCATCTAATCCTAAATTTGTTATGTTGAATTATTCTTCAAGAAAGTCTTTTTGTATTGATATTTTGTGTTTAATTTTCCATTCAAAATAGTTTTTTGTGCTAAACTTTTATCTTTACATATTTCATTTGACTTCTATTATACCTAATCCTTTCAAATTTCATTTCTTTTGCCTTTTCTTCCTAAATTTCTTTGATGTTTCTTTTTTGTCTTTGTCATTTTGAATTTGGTAGTTTAAACTCTACAATTTGATTCATTTTGATTGATTTTTTTTAGTTTAATAAAAATTAAAGAGGGGAGTTAAGAGTGGTAAAAAGCAATATGAGTGAGAATAACATCAAGAAAAACCAAGTTAAAAGTAAAACACGAGTGAAGTGACATATCTTTAAGTGTAAACACATAAAAAATGTTTATTACTAACATCTTTTTTAGATTTGAATATGTCTTTCAAAAGCAAATCATCACCCAAAAAGAAGGAAAACATGTTCTTTGTGTTACAGGAAATGCAATAATAGTTTAAGTGTATGAATATGATGTTTGATAATATCAAAGATTGAATAGATATAAAAGATATTATGATTGTTAATCTGCAAGAGGGATAATTCTGCAAGGTCTCTAACACCATCAATCATTATTTGGCAATAAATAAAGGATTTTACCAAACTATGATAAACATGACAAAGGGTTTAAAAGAGATGCTAGAAGCCATAATTATATTGATAAAAACCTTGGGAGTATTAAAATAAAGATTGTTTTTTTAATAGAGGAATGATCTAGAAACTTTCCTGGTGTGATACAAGAAAGTAGAAATAATCTTTGATTTCCATGTCTATTATTGAGAGAAAAAGGTTAAGTTAGTCAGGATAGAGTTTACTAATGGTAGGACCAACTTGTGTTAAATGGGATGAGAAATCATAAGAAGCCTATTAAGATTTAGGATGAAACAAAGACTATTATAAGAAGAATATTTATCCATGTCCACTACTATAGGGACCTATATCAGAAGTTGCAAGCCTTTACTTAATATTCCAACAGTGTAGAGAATTACCATAAATAAATAGAGGTAGTTATAATTCATGCAAATATAAAAGGAAGAAATATAAGCTATTGTTGTAAGATTTTGAATGGTTTAAACCGTGAGATAGAAAATGTTAGAGAATTATAACGATATGAAGAATTAGAAGACACTATGCATATGATTATGAAGGTAAAATGACAACTCAAGAGGAAAATGAATTTAAAGCTGAGTCAACAATTTTGGTTCATTTATGTTATAGAAACCGAATTGGAAGAAGAATGATAAAGCTACCCAAAAGAGTAAATTTGAAACACCTAGAGGCAATAAAAAAGTCTATATCGATATTAGAGGTAAATCTAAATCATAATCACCTTGTAATCATGATATTATATATTTTCATTACTTAAGATTAAGTCGCATAGCTTCTCAATATCTAAGTAAAAAAGTTATGATCTTGCATAATCATGAGAAGGTGAAAATTATAGGTGACAGTGATGCTGAAAAGATGTTGTCACTTGAGGATGCTAATGATGATGAGGTAGAATATCCAGTTGAGGGTGAGTCATTTATGGTTAGGCTTGCATTGAGTGCTCAAATCAAATAGGATGAGTTAAAGTAGCAAATGAAAAATACTTTTCATATTGGATGCCACATCAATAATAAGGCATGTAATATAATTATAAATGAGGGAGTTATGCTAATATAATTAGTAATACTCTTATGGAAATATTGAATTTGTTTATTATAAAATATCATAGACCATATAAGCTGCAATGGTTGAATAAGCATGATAAAGTAAAGGTGAATAAACATGTGTTAGTTTCCTTTTCAATTAGAAGGTATAACAATGATGTACTTTACAAATAGGTAATTTTGTTTTGTTATACTATGGTAATTTGATGAGAATGTTATTCATTATAAGTTCAAGAATGGGTACTCTTTTGTATAAGATAATGAATTCATTACCCTTGTACCTTTAACCTTAAAACAAGTATATGAAGATCAATTAAAATTAAAAAGAGAGTCTGAGATCGAAAAGAGTAAAAAGAAAGAGGTGGTTGAGATGACTAAAAAGAAAAATGTGATCAAGACGAGAGAAAATATAAAAGGGCCATATGAGAAGAAAGAAAAGGAGGTTGTGGAGAGAAAAACAAAGGAGCAAGTGGGTTTTTATGCAAAAAAGAGTAATGTTAATAGTGTTTTTTATACCAACCGGCTTATATTTGTATTTTTATAGAAAAAGACATGTTTTCAATACTAATGATATTGATTTATCCCTTCCTAGTATTGTTGTTCATTTGTTGCAAAAATATAAAAATGTATTCCCCGATGATGTTCCTAGTGGTTTACCACTAATCATGGGAATAAAATATAAATTTGATATCATACATGGAGTTATAATTCCCAACCAACTAACTTATAGAAGTGATCCGATGGAGACAAATAAATAATAGATAGATAAGGGGTATGTAAAGGAGAACATGAGTCCATGTATGGTACTAGTGCCTTTTGTGCTGAAAAAAATGAGTCTTAAAGGATGCGCGTGAATTATTGGGCTATCAACAACATTATTGTAAAGTGTAAACATCTAATTCATAGGCTAAATGATATGTTAGATGAATTGCATGGTTTTTATAACTTCACAAAAAATATTTAAAAAGTGGTTATCATCAAATTATATTGAAAGAAAAAGATGAATGAAAAACTACTTTTAAGATTAAACACGAGTTATATGAATGGTTAGTTATGCCATTTGGTCTCACTGATGCACCAAACACATTTATGAGATTGATGAGTAGTGTATTGCATGAATTTTATAGGCAAATTTGTTGTAATATATTTTAATGATATATTGGTGTATGATGAAAGCTTTAAGGAGCATATTAGCCACTTGTGATATATGCTTAATGTCTTGAGAAATGAAAAATTATATGCTAACTTAAAGAAATGTACTTTTTGCATTGATAAATTTGTTTTTCTTCGCTACAGTGTTAATAAAAAAAGGTATAGAGATAGATGAAGAAATAGTAAAGAAACTACATAAGAGTGTTCAACAATATATAGAAAGAGAAAAATGAACAATATACCACTAAAACTAACAAAGATTGTTTATATGTTATTTTTGAACTTGATGATTGAGTTTGGATGCATATAAGGAAGGAAAGATTTTCAACCCTTTGGTGATCTAAGTTGCAGTCCAGAGGAGATGGTTCATTCCAAGTTCTTGAACGAATTAACAACAAGACTTATAAAGTGAAACTTCCATATGAGTATAATGTAAGTACTATATTTATTGTTTATGATCTTTCTCCTTTTAATATATGTGACAATTTAGGGTTTAAATCTTTTAAGGAAAGAGGGAATATGAGAATCAGTAAGCAACACCACAAGATTCATTGTTTGTGTCAATTAGACCAATAACAAGGGCAATAACCAAGATGATAAAAGGCATTTAATAGATTGATTCATGACATTTAGGTTGAGCAAGCTTCAAGAACTCATACATAACTTTATATTAATGATCATAACTTAAATATAACTGTTAGATCGAGTTGAAATTTTGCTATGAGGTTTTAAAGACTCTATTTCTTATATGATTAAAATTTTATAGCAATCAAACATTAATGAGATTTTTCAATAAGGCTTATAAGTTACTATTTAGAAATATATAAATTGAGTTTTTATTTATATAAAACCCAAACTTTGTATTTTATTTTACCTATATCTTTATGCCAGATAGTTATTTGGATTTAATTTTAAACATATAGTTAATTAGGGTTTATTTTTGTTTAAGTCAAACATAGAAATACTATTTATTTTTTGGATATGAAAAACATTTTTTATTTGAATAAAAATTGTGCGAGCCATATTGCTTTTAGTTTTTCTTTGAACTCTTTAAAACTTATCAAAAAGATTATATTTGTGGCATTCTAACTATAAATTTTTAATTCTTGATTTATATAATCTAATTTTAGTTTTTTTGAGTAATTATCCCAGTTTTTAATTCTAAGTTCTAGGGCTTTGTTCTTTAGGTTTGTATGATTTTTTAGTTATTATTATTTATAACATTTATATATGGATATGAAATTGTTCATGAGTGCGAGAATTAGTGAATATGAGTGCGAGAATTAGTAAATTATTTTATCTGAAATTAAAGATGAGTAAAAAAGGAAAGAGAGAAAGTGGTGAGTAGTTTTTTTTTGATAAAAATATAATATTTAATATAAGTATAAGTGAATATATGTCATTTAGTTATTAAATAAAATATAATGATTATTTTGTAAATAATTTGAATTTTTTATTGATTTTTTACATGTCAGTGAGAATATAAAGCATTATTTAATTTATAAATTTCAGAATATAAAATGAAAAATTTTAAATAAAAAAACAAAATAAATAAAAAGTTGGATGTAATTACACTATTTCTAATATCAATTAGTAATTTTATCTATATTTTATTATTCTTTTTACTGTAATATTTTTTTCAAAATACGATTCTATTTTTTATCCTTGTACAAGTTGACGAGTCCAACTCCAACGCCACCTCGTCTATTCGCATTGCTTTCCAGCTCCCCCTCTCTATATCTATCTGCGTCTTCTCTATTAGGGTTTGCGGTCACCCAAAAACCAGATTGTCTCCTCCTCGTCCTCCTCCTCCACAGGTTTAAAATTGAAAATCTATTTCCTTTTCTGGCTGAATGTTATTTTTCTTATTTGCTTAGCTTTAGATCTAGAAATATATGTACGTACTCATATGAGTTTGAATGGATTTAGGTTTCAAACTGACAGTATAATTTTCTGAAAACAAAATATGCAGTTGGGATAAAGAGAGATCATGTCAGAAGAGTTAGAGTACCGCTGTTTTATTGGCGGCCTTTCATGGTCTACTTCTGATAGAGGTTTAAAGGAGACTTTTGAAAAGTTTGGCCATCTTCTTGAAGCTAAGGTAATCTTTTTTCTTATTAATTACTCCTTGAGAAAATTCCTAGCTGTTTCTTTATAGCCATGCTCTCTTTGTGCAAAAAAATAAAAATAAAAATCCTCTATCCTCGGAGAGGATGATGCTGAAATTGATGAGTTATTAACTAATTGCCCGACTCATGGTAACTAGTAAAATCCCTTTTGGTGTTATATCTTCACAGATGCGTTTTTCTCTTCCATGGTTTAGGTAGTGGTTGATAAGTTCAGTGGACGCTCTCGTGGATTTGGGTTTGTCACTTTTGATGAGAAGAAAGCAATGGAAGATGCTATTGAAGGGATGAATGGAATGGATTTAGATGGCCGAACCATCACTGTTGATAAAGCCCAGCCTCAGCAAGGTTCAAGCAGGGATCTTGATGGTGATCGCAGCCGTGATAGGGACCGGGACCGTGACCGTGGGCATGATCGTGATAGGAATCGTGACTATGGAGGTGGGCGTGGATCTAACAGTGGAGAGTGCTTTAAGTGTGGCAAGCCTGGGCATTTTGCTAGGGAGTGTCCAAGTGAAGGGGCAAGAGGTGGCAGGTATGGTGGCAGAGATGAGAGGTATTCTGGTGGCGGCGGCAGTAGTGGTGGTAGTCGCTATGGCCCTGATCGGAATGGAGATCGATCTGGTGGGCGTAATAGGGATGGTGGTAGTCGTGGAGGTCCTGGAGGTGATCGATATAATCGTGACCGTTCAGGACCCTATGAGCGTCGTACTTCAGGGTTTCGTTCAGGATAGAATGACTTCATACTTAGGTATGATACTTGGTAATTGACTGTCTTCTTTTGCACAGTTAGCATGGCAGTAATGGAATGTGTGTCCTCTTGCAGGTGATGAGCTGGTGGTGTTGCTGTTACTGCCTGCAAAACGTTTAAGTTAATTATCAAAGATGTGCTGTCTCTGTCATTGTCTCGCTGGATAAATCTAGTAGATCAGTTTTATCAGGCGTGGATGTTCGACTGTTTTTGTGTTCCTAAAATGCTGACTTCTGTCTCTTGGTTTAATGGACCTTATGCTTGCTTGTCATGCACATTTTAGTTGGGTTTAATTCTCTTCGAATGCCACTATTGCTTCTGAGTTTCCTTATTTTATATGTAAGCAGTTGTGAAACCATTGCCCAATTTTTCGTTGATTTTTTGTACAGGAAATTACAAGTACTGAAGATAGTTTCATGTCAAATTAGCATTTGGAGAGTACTGATGATGTGGGTTCTACTATTGGGGTCTGCTTCTTGTCACTTCGGGATTAGTTGCTGTTTTAAATGGAAATGACTGTTTTGGTTACCCTGTTTTCATATCTTATTATACAAGAGAGAGGGTAATCTCTTTTTTTTCTTGCACTAGTTGCCTGCTAGTTCTCAATTTACGGAGTGTGCTTTATTAATATTTTCAACATTTTGGCAGGATACATGGCTATTTATGGTTCTTTGGGATACATGATTGGGTGTCTTTGTTGCTAACTGGACAGAATTTTTTAACTTTATGTTAGTCTCTTTTGGGCTGCGGCAAGTGATCTAGAGTTTAACTAGTTTTCATGTTCTGCATGGCATATTGGTCCAAGGG
The DNA here is from genome assembly GCA_015852605.2 of Populus deltoides. Lineage (NCBI taxonomy): Eukaryota > Viridiplantae > Streptophyta > Magnoliopsida > Malpighiales > Salicaceae > Populus > Populus deltoides. Next base: position 32,297,509 of record CM027570.2, on the reverse strand, counting down.
TTCGATTCTCCATACACGTGTGGCATTTTGTTTGGAAGCTCTTGATCAATTGAAACAGCTGTCCAGTATTTTTGTTAACTTCCTATATCTCATATTGTTCTTCGATGGAGGGTTCTTATTCTCACATTGTTTCTGCACCTGCTTGCAATGTCATGGTTTTCTTTGCTGGAATCCAGAAAGTTGGCAAATATCTTTCAGGTCAGGTTGGGGTTCCTGAATTCTTTTTCTTTGCTTTGAGGGTGGGAGCATCATCAGGTTCTCTAAAGGAGAATGCTTCCTGTTTCCCTTTTCCTTTGTGAAACAGTCAGGAAAACTATTTTCTGGGTTTGTTCTTTGTATATTCTGAAGGTGTGATTAATCAACCTTCTGTTCTTAAAGCAATTTGACCTGATGTTAGAACCTAAGGCGCTCATGCCCATTGCACATTGTGTTTTGCATGCCTAAGCTTCGTTTTTTTCTCTTGGTGAGTTTTCTGTGCTCGTCCTTCACTATTCACTTGCAAGATGGCCTTGCTTTGCTATGGCTATCAAGAAAATTTATTACCATACCATATGTAATGGTTTGTAATTTGTATTATATTTAAAGAAGGTGGTGATGAAGCATATTAAACAAAATATAGTCACTTGTAAATCATGTTAAATTGATTTCAAAATTCAATGATCTTTGTCCACATCTACCTCAATTTACTAAATTCTTTTATGTGATGGTCTTAGGTTGTGTTTGGGAAGCTGTTGAATCTCTTTTTTTTTTTTAAATTTGATTTTTTTTTCTGGTTTAAAATTAATTTTCTTTTATGTCTTCAGATTGTAAAAAAATAATTTAAAAAAAATATTATTTTGATAAATTTATTAGTAGAAAGTATTTTGATATGCAAGTTGAGGAAGGAAGAATCAGATCTTTTTGATGTTAAGGTTGTTTCTTGTCATAAACATTGTTTCATGCATGAATGTAATGGACATGATCATTGAGTCTTTTTTTTGTTCTATAATGTGGTTTCTACTCTTATTTTTGCCCCCTAGGTGATCACTTTCTTCGGGGGAAACCTTTTCCCTTAAAATATAGTGTTAATTATAATACCTTGCAACTAATTTTACAGCATCATCATTTTTTAGAAATCATTTAATGGCTGTTTTCATTATTTGAAGAGTCAAGTCTTTTGTTCCAGTAATCATTAATTTAGCAGAAATGTCTCTTAAAAACGTGATGCATGTATTAAGAAATTATTTTGGAAACGCGTGAAAATCGTGTTTTAAAAAAATTTAAATTTTTTATTAAAATTTAATATAATTTAAATATTTTGATGTATTAATTTTAAAAATAAAAAAGTTATTTATATATTTTGGTATGAAAAGTTATTTGAAAAGTAATTATTATTATATTATTAAATATGTTAATATGTTTTAAGTGTTGTGAGTGTTGTGGTTGTTTTTTTAAATATGATTTAAATATATATATATATATATATAAATTAAATTTTTAATAAAAAAATTTGAATTTTTATGATATATTGTTTGTACCGTGTTTTTGAATAGTGTATAAAAAAGACGAACAACCAGCTACTTTATTATAGATGAGGGTGGATGGTGACTTCGTATGATGTATACAAATTTTGTAACCTTGCATCTTCCGACCTCCATTAGCAAATTTTTTTATCAAGGTTCAGTTTTTTTTTTTTTTCCATGTTTGATTACGTTCTTCACCAATACCTTTAGTTGATTAAAAAATAATGGTAGCTTGAAGAAAATAAATTAAAATAATATTATTTTGAAAAAAAAATAATTGATTTAGTTGATTTAGAAATCATGGTAGTTTTTGTTTTTTCTAAACCATGTAGAAAAAACTATTAAGTTAACACATAGTTTATGTTTTTTATATTAGATTTCACACAATTTTAATTTTATAAAAATTAAAATAACTTGATTTTTATTCATGAAAACTCATCTCATTGCAATGAATATATATTTTTTTGGTTACAGTCACATGTAAATGTGTTTTTTTTTTTAAATTACAACAATAAAAATAGTAAACACGAAACATATTAACCTTTTTTATTTTAAAATATAAAATATATTTAAGAAAAATTTAGAGTTGAAATAAATCTAAAACTATAAAATAAAAATTAGTGGAAACTATGCTTTTAATATAAATATAATAATAGAATATTAATATATACTAAATATATATTCAAATTTATAGATAATATTAATTTAAAATTTTAGTATATATACTAATAATAAAAATATTTAAATTAAAATAAAAAATAAAGTATTTATTTGTTAAAATATTTTAAAGCAATAAAATATTTATTGTTATCGAGAATAAATTATTTGTTTTTAAATTTTTATTAATACAATTAGAATGACTTTTAAAATTCAAGAACACCATCAAAATTTAATTTTAATCTTTGAACAAAGATAAAATAATTCAATAATCTATCAGTAAAAATGAATCGAAGCTTTAGAATTTGGGAGATTATCCGAAACAACTGGACCGGCTGCCGGCAACAGTGAAGGGCGTTCAAATGAGGCTCTTCAAGGCTTGTGTCAGAGTAGATTGAGATCTAGAAAGCTATTTGGATGGCAGCGCCGCAAAAAGCAAAGGCCTTTGGATGTTGAACAAACTGGTGGTAAGATTTTTTACATTATGGGTTCTATAAATGGGGGTAGCTCACCTGAGAGGCTTCCGGTTGAATTCAGTAACAGTTCCAGTCACAGCTCTGGAAAGGTAATTTCTTCTAAAGATCATGTTTGTTTATAGCTTTCTGTCCATGGTCTGTACAGATGGTTTCCTCAAATTAGTTTCTTTTTTATCAGATTTTTTTCTTTGTTTTTTTGTATCTGCAGATGCTGCCTCAATGCTGTTGTCGTCTTGTTACAAACTCCCAACTTAGCTCCTGTTTTCTTGGTTATTGTATAACCTTAATGATATTTAGATGTACTGAAGTGCCTGAAGCCTAATTTGGCTGGTTCAAAGTCTCTTATTCAGAGTATTTTTGGCATATCTGATGAAGATACAAGTGCTCCATCAATGCCACTTTCCTACAGCAAAGGCTTTTGTCTCATTAGATCCACATGCCTGTGAGTCAAGCTCTACATGCAATATTTTGTTGCTGTTAAGAGTTTTCTTAACTATTTTGTTTTCTTAACCATGCTTCAGTGATTTCTAGTAACATTTGCACCACCTCTTATGTTTATAAATCCTCATGTTATTCACCTCATCGGGCTACTATGAACATATAAACCAAGCCCAACAGACCACTTGGTTAGGTTTTTCTACTCTTTAATCATTTTTAGACTCTATTTGCAATATTCTATCTAAAACAATTCTGTGAAGTGAAGAACATTTTTTAAACTATGCCTACATGAAACTTCAATGTGAATGTGATATTTTCCGGCTAGAGCCAAGATTGAATTATGAGATAGTTGGCTTAGATTGTTTATAGGCCTAGTTGGAGCAAACATGGATATAAGTTCCTTGAAATTGTTAGGCTCCAAATGGGTGTGGTAGGGAAGGAGGATTTGCAAGCCATTTTGTAATTCTCTGTAAGACTGGTTCTCTATATTTCCTTAACTTTTGTTTCTTTCTTGATATGGCTGCTATGAATGGTGCGATACTGAATAAACAAGTATAAGAAATGTATTATATTAATACCACAATGCCAATAGAATCTCTAATATTATACAGTGAAATGCAATCTGGCAGGCACGCTGTCAATAACCAAAACAAAACTTTTGTGGCAGAAAATTTCCATCTGATCCGGTTTTAAAGTGTCTTCACTAGATTTGAGATCCAATACAAGCCAATCCATAGACAAGGGTTCCTCAGAGTCAGAGTTTCCATCAGATGATATTAATTCAACACTGATTGTTTTTTCTTTCTTTTTTGTGAACGACAATTATAAGGAAGCTAGGGAAGTGATTCAAATATGAACATGCTTTCTAAACTTCAGAAAGTTTCAGATAGAGGATACCCTGAGGAAGCCAAGTGCTCTTTCTATTAAACTAATGATTAGAAAGGGAGCTTTTTGAAGAAAAAATAACAGTCCTGAATTTTCTGTCTTGCCAAACAAACCAAATATCTGAAAGTGCTTGCTGCCACAGATTGCTCTCTCCTGCTCATAAACTAGGTAGTATTTAGGAGAAGCTTTTCGGTCTTTTAAAACACAAACATGTAGGTTATGCAAAACTATGGGTACTTTAGGAAAAGATAGGAATATACTACATGCAGAATGGATCCAAAATGACCACTATGAGCAGTGTACTGATTTGTTGTTATTTTCCTTCCTAGGTATCTTTCCCTTGTTAAATTGTTTAAGGTTCTTATATGTTAAACTCAATGCTGAAAGCATTCAAGATTAATGCAGAGGCATTGCTCTGTTTCATCATCAAATCAAAATGCCATGGAAAATTCAAACTCAGTGTTTGAGGTAAGTTTTCATCCTGGGACCTCTGTGAAGTCTGAGAGGTGTGTGTGAAAATTCAAACTAGTTTAATTTCCTTTTGCTTGGTTTTTTTTTATTTTTTTGTGGACAATTCTCTTTTAGGGGGATGGTTTAGAGAGATAATTCTCAGGGAAATTCCATAGTTTTTGTTAATGAACGGTGTGATAAAACTCTGGAAACCATTGATCCTTAGACACCGATGCTAAAATCTTATTGCTCAAAAAGTCAGGTAGTGTCATTTGTATGGATTGTTTGTAGAAATGCAGTCCCTCCTGATTTGCTAGGAAGTCCTGCTAACTGGAGAATCTTAAGGAGAAATATTGCCAAGTTTATTGGGCTAAGAAAGTTCAAAAAATTCTCACTAAAGCAATGTATGCATAAATTGAAGGCTTCTGGGTTTCTATTTCTGTCTGATAAACACTATTCATGCTGCTTGGATACTTGAATGCTGAATAATGTGCCAGGGCAGACTGCAGGCTTGCATAAGGGTTTATATAAATGCAATGGTGCTGTAAATGATTTGAAACACTACTTTTATAGAAATGAATATATTGGTTCTTTTCATTTCTGGTTGTGCCACTGGTACTAGCCAACTTCTATGTCACTGAAAGTGAGCATGGGAAACATGAAAAATATTATCATAAGAACTCAATTTGAGAGAAATTAAGAAATAGGCCCCCTTCTTGCTTGAAAGATCATAACTATCAGTGCTCGGATAAAGCTAGTGTTGAAAGTATTATAGGATGCAGGTTGTTTTGTTTCTCAAAGCTCAGGCTTCTTCCAAAGAAAAATGGAATAAGGATGATGGAAAATCTTAAAACATCATCAACAATGCCTACTAAAAAATCCACTTCTGAACTTTACTCATTTGGAATGCAGAGAAAAGCACAATTCTTTACTAATTCTGTCAAATATGAACATTCATTTTAAGTCTGTGAATAGTGTTCTTCATGATACTCATGCTGTTTTGAAAGGCACACGGTTGAAAAAACCAGAAAAGTTAGGGTCATCAGTGTTTGACTATAACGATATCTACCATAAGTCATGCTAGTTTGTAATTGATCTGAATAAAAGATCAACTATGATGCCGAATGTGTTCGTTGTTGTTTCTGATGCATTTGATTCCATATATTAGGACAAACTGCTTTGTGTAATGGAAGGAGGAATCAAATCCATCTAAACAGCTGCAAATAGATTTGGATCGAGGTTTAGTTGAGTTGAGCTATTGATACCTATAACTCCTGTTACATTTTCGACACTTGTTGTCCCTTGCAAAATTCCAGTGGTCTTTCATTCCCTGGACACCCTAAATACCATTTTACATGGTGGTTTTTTTTTTTTTTTTTAATTTGTTACCACACCACATGTACATTTGTGTTGTGCTTATTGTTATAGCCTTTTGCCTTAGTCTTGCTCAGTGTTTGAACACCCATACAAACAAATGTTTCTGATCCACTTGCACTGAGATGTACAGGCGACCAATTAATAATTGCTAAGATTCATATATGAATTGTGTAGTAGTGTTAAAATCTCTTCCTCCAGCTGAATAATGATTTGAGTTCATTATAATACCATTTTATGTTTCTAATTTACAAATGCTTTCTACTGCTTCTTAAAGTTATTGATGGAAGTAACTTTTCTCAATTTCTTGTTACCTACTAACTTCTTTTTTTTTGGTTTCTTAATCAAATAAAATTTCATTTTAGTGCAAGATTTTGAAACAATGCTAACCTTGCAAATAAATTAGTTGTAGGAGAAGTGTCAGATTTATTGACAAGCAAAATTTGTGTGTAAATTGCAAGAATATTGTCTATCATAGCAAAATAGAAAAATGTACCTTGTCTCATAATTATTGCCTTTGTCCTACACTAAACGTGTAAGCTTACTTGCTTATGCATTAATTTTGCGTCACATAAATAGTTTTGAAAATACGAATATTTTTTGCCTTTTGCCTTGTGAAGTTTCAACCAAGTCCCTTTTCTTGCATTGCATTTGCTTACCTATTCGAAGCATGGTCAGCTGTTGAAAAAAAATACCTTTTGACCCTGAGTTGTGTCCAAAATCTATGCACCCCTATTACTTTGATGTTGCCATTAGCTCACCACATTTTTTTTTTGTTTTTCCTTTAATTTTTTTTTGTGAGTGTTATAATAAATGGTGTCATTGGTTTATATTTGATATTTATATGCTCACTTGTATCTTCTATGATGTAGGAAGATGGTGATTTTGATCTTGCTGCTGAAGAAGAAAAGGTACGTGTTATCTATGATTTAGTCTTTCATGTAGTTATGATTCTGTTCTTACCATCTTTCCTGGTCTTATAAGTTTTTTCCGTACAACCTGAGCATAAAAAATTATTTTTATTTTCAATAATGAATTTATTTGCTCAAATGCAAATTCAATAGAATCCATTTGTAAATTTTACATGGGATGAAGTTTTTTTCAGTACCTTTCCTGTTATATATTGGTTGAAACTTGAAATAATGATTTTGATCAGTGTGTTGTTATGGCTGATGTTGATATGGCTTTTGCGTTGCTCTTCTTGTTGGAAGTCTTATTGTTTCTAGGATGATATAAGAAGGCTGTGATGCCTTCTGTTGAATGGAAGTTACTAGGTTACCATACATTCCGGCTTCCATAGAGCTGTATCTGCTTCCTTGCATAAGGCTGAACGCATAAGTTTACCCTTGTGTTCTCCTAAATTCGAACAAGCATTAAGTTAAAAAAAATCCTGAAAAAGTAAATTACCCTCCAATCATGTTTTGCCACTTTTAAAGTCCACAGTGAAGTCGAACAACTTTAATACATTGTTATATATGTTTTTGAGTCTTTTAAGTCATAAGTGATTCTGTAGTTATAGTTTCTCCATTCCTCCAAAAGATAAGTGTATTTTGATAATTTTCAGATGTGAAAGAGGGTGTCAAAGTAGTTTTTATAGGAAATATTGTTCTTGCTCTTGAAACCATATTTTGGCCCTTGTGTTATTTGCAATCTGTCAATTTATCTCGTGTTGTTAATTGAGTCATTTGAACCCTATATTATACAGATGTTGTCAAACAAGGCCAATAGACTCAATCAATATTGTCTGTCACTGTGTCTATTAGTTTTATTTTTGACATGTAATTTAATTGTACAAAGTGTTAGCATGGTTCTTTTTAGTAGAATCATTAGTTTCCATATACATATACATATTTGTTATTTATGTCAAGAAAACAGTTGTAAATATTCGTGTAATCATAGTATAATTAGCTTTCTATAATTAGGCCGAGATTATAGTTAATAGTAGTAGATTTTATGGAATGTAAATCAAAATTCTTCCTATTTAATGAAAGAGACTCTCATTAAGGGAGATCATTCAGCCAAACTGACATGGTATTAGTGCTACACTTTTGAATCTGCATTCCATTGTCCTGCCTTAGTTTTTCTTGGGTTTTCTTGATTGAGTTTTGGTCAGTCCTAGATACATAGGGCTCTTGGTTTTTTTTTTTGGATTTTCTTTGATTCTTGGTTGTCTTTTGGGTTTTGGATTTTCTTTGACGACTCTTGTTTTGGTTTGTCAAAACAATGACATCAAACAATTCTGATTTGTTTAGTGTTCAATTCACTGGAAAGAATTATTCTGCTTGGGAATTTTATTTTCAAGTATTTGTCACGGGGAAAGAATTGTGGGGTCATGTGGATGGCAGTGATCTAGCCCCTTCCGATTCTACAAAGTTGCTTCAATGGAAGGTCAAGGATGCTCGGGTAATGTCTTGGATTTTAGGGTCTGTTGATCCTCTTATTGTTATTAATCTAAGGCCATATAAAACAACAAAAATCATGTGGGAGTACCTGAAGAAGGTTTACTATCAAGACAACAATGCTAGATGTTTTCAATTAGAAAACGATATCTCTAATTATTCTCAATGCAATCTTTCCATTCAGGATTATTATTTTGGTTTTCAGAATTTATGGGTAGAATATACTGATATTATTTATGCTAAAATATCAGTCGAATCTCTCTCTGTTGTTTAACAGGTTCATGAGCAAAGCAAACACGATCAATTTTTAATGAAATTGCGATCTGAATTTGAGATTACTCGCTCAAATTTAATGAATCGAGATCCTTTTCCCTCCTTGGATGTTTGTTTTAGGGAATTACTGCGCGAAGAGCAGCGTCTCTTTACACAAGGCATTTTTAAGTAGGACGATTCAGCTGCAGTTGCTTTTGCAGCTCAGGGAAAAGGAAAGGGTCGAAATATGAGCAATGTATAGTGCTATAGCTGCAAAGAATATGGACATATTGCTAACAATTATAGAAAGAAGTTCTGCAATTATTGCAAACAGCAAGGTCATATTATCAAAGATTGCCCCACTCGTCCTCAAAATTGTAGAATAAATGCCTTTCAAACTATGGTGTCCGACAACTCATCTACGATAGCTGCATCCAGTACTCTTACTCGTGAAATGGTACAACAGATGATTCTTACAGCCTTTTCAGCCTTGGGGCTACAAGGTAATAATTCTAATTCTCAATTTTGGCTTGCTGATTCTGCTGCCTAAAATTATATGACCAACTCATCTAGTATGCTTAAAAATGCGTGAGTATCATGGTTCATCACAAATTCAGGTTGCTAATGGTGGTCATATACCAATTACTAAGGTTGGAGATATCACTCCAACTTTTAAGAATGTTTTTGTATCACTAAAGTTGTCTACTAGTCTTATTTCGGTTGGTCAATTGGTGGATGATAACTGTGATGTGTATTTTTCTCGTAATGACTGTCTTATGCAGGATCAGGTGTCGGGGAAGGTAATCGCGAAGGGGGCTAAAGTTGGAAGATTATTTCTTCTACTTTTTTCCATTCCTCGTTGTCTATCTTTTGCTTGTACAACTATTCAAAATAAGAGGGAAGTATGACACAAACGTTTAGGCCATCCAAATTCTGTTGTTTTGTCTCAATTGTTGAATTCTGGTTTGTTGGGAAATAAAACTCAATTTTCTTCTCATGATGTTTTTGTTTTTATTGTTCTACCTGTAAATTAGGCAAGAGTAAAACTCTTCCTTTTCCTTTCCATTGCAGTCGTGCTACAAAATGCTTTGATATTATTCATAGTGATTTTGGGGTCGTACACCGATTATTTCTCATGCTAATTACAAGTACTTTGTGACATTTATTGATGATTATAGTCGGTTTACTTGGGTGTATTTCCTTCGTTCCAAATCTGAGCTCTTTTCTGTTTTCAAGTCATTTTTCACCTATATTGAGACTCAACTTTCTACTGGTATTAAGGTATTAAGATCTGATTTGGGTGGGGAATATATGTCACATGAATTTCATGATTTTTTATAGCAGAAAGGTATTGTCTCGCATCGTTCCTGTCTATATACACCATAACAAAATAGGGTTGCTGAGCGTAAGAACCATCATCTTTTGGATATCACTAGAACCTTATTGATTGAGTCTTCTGTACCATCTAAATTCTGGATTGAAGCCTTGTCTACTGCAGTTTATTTAATCAATCGATTGCCATCACATGTGTTAAATTTTGATTCCCCATACTATCGTCTACATCATAAGTCTCCTAGCTATCATGACTTGCATACTTCTGGTTGTATTTGCTTTGTTCATTTGCCTTCTCATGAACGACACAAACTTTCTACTCAGTCTGCTAAATGTGTCTTTTTAGGTTATAGTATTTCTCACAAAGGTTTTGTTTGTTATGATCTAAGTTGTGGCAAATTTTGTATTTCTAGAAATGTTGTCTTCTTTGAAAATCAATATTTCTTCCCTACTCATCTTGCATCTTTCTCTGTTGCTCCTATTCTTCCTCATTTTGAGGATGTGTTATCTTTTGAGCGGTTCAAGCCTGGAATTGTGTATGAAAGATGTCGACCAACTTTGCCACTTCTTGAGACTGACCCACCACCTGATACTGCTCCTGAGATTGCTTCTGAGCTTTCTACTCATCAGCTTGCTATTCGCTGCTCTACGAGAGTATCTCATACTCCTGATCGGTATGGTTTTTCTGCTACTCTATCCACTATTATTGTTCCATCATGTTATTCACAAGCTGTCCAGTATGAGTGTTGGCAGAAAGCCATGCAGGAGGAACTTCAAGCTCTTCAGGATAATCATATATGGGATCTTGTTTCTTGTGCTCCAGCTGTTAAGCCCATTAGGTGTAAATAGGTGTACTCGATTAAGCTTCGCTCTGATGGAACTCTAGATCGATATAAAGTATGGTTGGTTGCTCTTGGAAATAGACAAGAGTATGGTGTGGACTATGAGGAGACTTTCTCCTGTAGCCAAAATGACTACAGTGCGCACTATTATTGCCATCACTGCTTCCCAAGGTTGGCCACTTCATCAAATGGACGTCAAAAATGCTTTTCTCCATGGTGATCTTAAAGAGGATATTTATATGGTACCTCCACCTGGTTTGTTCTCATCATCTACATCAGTTGTGTGTAAGTTGAAGCGGTCCTTTTATGGTTTGAAACAAGCTTCCCGAGCATGGTTTGACAAGTTTCGCACTACCTTGCTTCCCTTCTCTTTTGTGCAAAACAAATATGATTCCTCTTTATTTCTTTGCATGACATCTACTGGTTTTGTTCTCCTTCTTGTTTATGTCGATGGCATTGTCATTACAGGCACTGATTTTTTATTGATTAGCAACCTTCAGCACCATCTTTAGGATTGCTTTCACAAGAAGGACCTTGGTTCTCTTACTTACTTCTTGGGATTGAAAGTTCATTCTTCTTCTCTAGGTGTATTTGTGCATCAGCATAAATATGCTCTGGACTTGATTGCTTTGGCTGGTCTTCAAGATTCTTCTCCGGTGGATACTCCTTTGGAGGTGAATGTTAAGTTTCAACGTGATGACGAGGATCTTCTGCCTAATCCAAATCTATATTGGCAATTAGTTGGCAGCTTGAATTATCTTACTATTACTCGACCTGATATCTCTTGTGCAGTTCAGCAAGTCAGTCAATTTATGCAATCTCCTCGTCATTTACATTTGGTAGCTGTTCGTCGCATCATTCGATATCTACTTGGATCTTCTAGCCGTGGCCTGTTCTACCCTGCTAGTTCTATCCGCCTTGTTGCTTTTAGTGATGTCGATTGGGCAGGTCGTCCTGATACACGTCGCTCTGTCATAGGTTGGTATATGTTTCTTGGTGATTCCTTGATATCTTGGAAGAGTAAGAAACAAGATTGTGTTTCCAAATCTTCAACTGAGTCTGAATATAGAGCCATGTCAGCTACTTGCTTTGAGGCTGTTTGGCTTCGTGGACTGCTTGCAGAAATTGGATTTCCCTAGAATACTCCTACTCTTCTTCATGCTGACAACACGAGTGCTATTCAGATTGCTACCAATCCTGTTTTTCATGAGCGTACCAAGCATGTCGAAGTGAATTGTCATTCTATTCAAGAAGCCGTGGATACTCACGTTATTTCTCTTCCACATATCTCTACTGACCTTCAAATCGCTGATGTGTTTACCAAATCAATGACTCGTCAACGCCATCAGTTTCTAGTTGGCAAATTGATGCTTCTTGATCACCCTGCATCAATTTGAGAAGGGATGTTAGCATGATCCTTTTCAGTAGAATCATTAGTTTTCATATACATATTTGTTATTTATGTCAAGAAAACAGTTGTAAATATTTGTGTAATCATAGTGTAATTAGCTTTTTATAATTAGGTCGAGATTATAGTTAATAGTAGCAAATTTTATGGAATGTAAATCAGAATTCTTTCTATTTAATGAAAGAGACTCTCATGAAGGGAGGTCATTCAACCAAACTGACAAAAAAGATAACTTTAAATCAGTCTCCAACTTATATACCCGTTAACATATCAATCCCCAATCTTTAAGAACTTGCTAATTTCTCCTTATACTTTCTTTGTCTAACAAGTTCATCCTAATCAGTTTCCTTACCATAAAATTAACTTATGGACTTACCAAAGGGAAGGAGAGATGAAGGTGATTAGGGCACATTTGGATTTGTGTCCTACGAAGAGTTTGTGGTGGGCTAGGGTGGTTGGGGAATTAGGGATTTTAGATAGGAATTCTGGTTAGGGTTTGATTTATTTAGAATTGGAATGGATTAAGGATATGTTTTGGGAGGATCTTTTTCGTAGTGATTAGTAACCGAGGTTACTATATGAAGAAAGACATAGAATATAAGAGAGAAGAGAACATGGAAGAGGATTAATAGCCTAGATCCTGAATAAGCTAATATCCCGAAGTAAACAAAATTGTAAATGGATCCAATTTTAGAGGAAATATAAAAGAGGAACGCTCCACTTATATATGTATCATTGGTTGTATCAAACAGAAAAGATGTAGTAGTGTTGCCAACAGAAATGATCCTTCAATGTTGAATAAAGCGTACAATTTCTTATATTTTCACTTGCATTACTTCATATGAGACTCTGAGAACAGTAATTCCATTAACCACCAATTCATTTTCCTCATTTATTCACTTTTCTTGAGCCCCTTTTGCAAATAGACTTGGCAGTCGAATCTCATTTATTATATTAACAGGTTAACAAACCAATCACTTTTTTAAACATATATGGTTGACCTAATTGCCGAGGTATAAAGATTCTACTGTTGTAGATATGTTTTCTTGTCAAAAGCTAACTGTTGCTGGAAAATTTGTCTTATGTTATTTTGTAGGGGTGTGGTAGGTATCTGAAAAAGGAACAGTTTCTTTTCAATCTCACTGAGCATGTGAAGTGCAATGTACTTCAGTTGGATGACAAGTTTTACTTGCAAGTTAAAGGTATACCTCAAGGAAGCACTTTGTCTTTGTAGAAGGTTCTTAAGTAATTAAGGCAGATTTAAAGCTGATTTGTAGGGAGTAAAAATAGAAAGTCAGATATCCTTTCCTATAAATCAAAACCTAGCAATAATACCTATTTATGTGTAGTTAATAGTTGTCCTAATATAGATATGTAGATGCTGTATATATTTAAGAATTCATTCTGATATGTAGATGTTGTATATATTTAAGAATTCATTCTGAAATAAAGTGAGAAGTCAGAATTTAACAACTCTCTATATGGTATCAAAGCCTAAACCGAGCCTATATTTTATTTTTAGCCTATCTCTCTCTAAATTTTGGATTTCTCCTCTTCCATTCCCATCTGTCTTGACAATTCTAGTCACTTACTCTAGCAGACCTATCTAGATTTGAAAAAAACATGTCTGAAAACACTACAAAAGAAACCCAAATATCAGGGGAATTCCAGAGTTTACAGTCATCCTACCGACTGAATGGAAGAAACTATCTAAAATGGTCACAGATAGTAAAAACCTTTCTCAAAGAAAAGGGAAAGATTAATCATTTGATGGACAATCCTCCTAGTCCAAAAGACCTAAAGTTTACACTCTGGGATGAAGAAGACTCCATGATTATGTTATGGCTATGGAACTCTATTATGCTAGAAGTTTGTGGGCCTTGTATGTTTCTGGTTACAGCAAAAGACATATGGGATGCAGTGAGATAGACCTACTCTAAAGTAAAGGATGCTACGTTAATCTATGAGATTAAGACGAAGCTTTCAATGACCAAACAAGGTAATATGATGGTTATTGAATATTACAATACTATAAAAAGTTTCTGGTTGGAATTAGACTATTATCAGGATTTTAAGATACAGTGTAGTGATGATGTTGTGATTTTAAAGAATTATGTAGAAAGAGAAAGGATATTTGAATTTCTTGCAAGACTCAAAATAGAATTTAATCAAATACGAGTCCAAATACTTGGAAAGGAATCTCTGCCCTCACTCAATAAGGTATTTTCAGTAATAAGGGCTAAAGAAGGAAGGAGAACGTGATGCTTGAGGTTCCAGATCTTTGAAGGTTCTGCTATGATGATAACTAATAGCAGAAACCTAAGTGATGCTAGCAGAAACCAAAATGATGCCATGAATGGTGCAGAAGTAGTGAAGACTGAAGGGAGAAAATTCTTTAAAGATGATCAGTTTTGTAACTATTGCAAGAAAACAGGTCATACAAAGGAGACTCTTTGGAAATTCCATGGAAAACCACCAAGGATGGGGCGTAATTGAGGATACAAATGGAACCATTTAAGAGGACATGCACACTTAACAAATTCAGAAGAGGCAGCACATGAGTCTAGCACCCTAGAGGTGAGAGGATTCAACAAATAAGAGATTGAATGCCTAGGAATCTTACTCAACACAATGTAGAAACCATTTGGATCATGCTCTCTTGCTCAAAATGGTAAAATTCCAATTTCTCATGTCTTTAGTGCCTCAAACAAGAACCATTCTAGCATCTGGGTCATTGATTCAAGTGCAACAGACCATATGACTTATTCTACAGGTGCCTTCACATCATTTCAACATTGTCCTAGCAATAAGAAAATCACAGTGGCTGATGGATCTCCAACCACAGTTGTAGGCCATGGAACAATCCCTCTTAATCCTGTATTTACTCTTAAAAAAATATTACATGTTCCTAATTTTACTACAAATCTGTTGTCTATCCGAAAACTAATTAAAGACATAAATTGTAGTGTAACTTTCTTCCTTGATCACTATATATTTCAAGACCCAGCTATGGGGAGGACGATTGGGCAAGCAAGAGTCAAGGATGGGCTGTACATGCTTGGAGTGTAAGGCAGCAGTAGTAACTCCCCTTCTCTATCATTCATTTCAGTTAATTCTAATAAAACTGATGTTTGGAATCATCATCGTCGTTTAGGACATCTATCATTTAAGACTCTTAGAAACATGTTTCCATCTTTATTTAAAAATCTTGATGTTGAACAATTTCATTGTGAAATCTGTGAATTTGCAAAGCACCATAGAGTGACTTTTCCTATAAGTGATTCAAGATTTGTGTCTCCATTTACTATAATTCACTCAAATATATAGGGTCTATATAACATTCCTAATATTTCATTTCAAGAGTAAAAGGTTTTGTAACATTTATTGATGATTGCACCCGAATGACTTGGGTTTACTTTCTTAAAAGAAAATCTGATGTGAGTCATATCCTTCTGAACTTTACAAATATGATAAGGAATCAATTTGGGGTTAACATAAAGGGTTTTAGAACTAATAATGCTAGGGATAACTTTAATCAGATTTTATCACCATACTTTGAAAAAGAAGGGATTATTCATCAATTATCTTATGTTAATACTCCCCAACAAAATGGGTTGGTAGAAAGAAAAAATAGACATCTCCTTGAAACTACTCGAGCTTTACCTTTCCAACATCAAGTTCCAAAAATTACTTGGGGAGAAGCAGTTTTAACCTCTACGTATTTGATAAATCAAATACCTTCAAGAGTTATTGGTTTCAAAAGTCCTTTAAACTATTTGTCAGAATTCTTTCTAAAGAATAATTTTTGTTCTAAAATTCCCCCAAGGATCTTTGGGTGTCACCTATGTTCACATTCATAAACATCAACGAGACAGACTTGATGCTAGAGCTCTTAAGTGTGTTTTCATAGGATATTCCATCACACAAAAAGGTTACAAATGTTATCATCCATCTTCAAAGAGATTTCTGGTGTCAAAGGATGTAAGTTTTAATGAAAATCAGTCTTTCTTCGATAAATCTTCTCTTCAGGGGAAGGAAAACAACACAAAAGATAAGACTAATAATGACTTTGATATTTTTTCATTCCACATCCTGTCTAGGCAGCAATCATCTCCCATTTCACCATCCTGTGAGTCTCTAAATATTACTCTACAGGGAGAAACTACTACTGACAGACCTCTTCAGGTATATAGAAGAAGGATACAATATGATTTGACTCTTTTGCAAGCCTAAGAATCCGAACCAGAGTAAGGTAATGAACTTTCTCATTCATCTCTACCTATTCCTGACCTTGATCAGCTAATTGGTATTAGAAAAGGAAGAAGAGAGAATGCACTAAGAATCCCTTATATCCTATAGCTAATTTTATGTCATTTCAAAAGTTCTCACCATCACACAAAGCCTTTCTCTAAAAAATAAACACTATATCTATCCCAAAAACCTTACATGAGGCTCTAAGAAATGAGAATTGGAAAACTGTCATGAGAGGAGATGAATGCACTAAAGAGGAATCAAACATGGGAAATAGTTAAGTTACCAAAAAAAAAAGAAAACAGTAGGGTGTAAGTGGGTTTATGCCCTGAAATATAAAGCTGATAGCAGCCTAGAAAGGTATAAAGCTAGGTTAGTTACAAAAGGATTCACACAAACATTTGGGATAGACTATCAAGAGACATTTGCTCCAGTTGCTAAGATGAACACCATTCAAATTCTGTTTTCTTTATTTGCTAATCTTGGATGGTGGATGCAACAATATGATGTTAAGAATGCCTTCTTACATGAAGAGTTGGAAGAAGTTTATATGGATACATCACCAGGATTCAGTCACTCCCTTCTTCCCAACCAGGTCTGCAGACTAAAAAAGGCACTCTATGGCTTAAAATAGTCTCCTAGAGCCTGGTTTGAAAGGTTCACCAAAGCCAAGGTTTTTATGGGATATCGGCAAAGCCAAGGAGATCATACTTTGTTCATCAAACACTCCATTTCAGGGGGAGTTACTATTCTAATTGTTTATGTTGATGACATTGTAATAACAGGTGATAACTTTGTGGAAAGAGATAAATTAAGAAAAAGACTTTCAACAGAATTTGAAATCAAGGAATTGGGGAAGTTGAAATACTTTCTTGGCATAGAAGTGTCACATTCAGAAAAAGGGATTTTTATCTCTCAACAAAAGTATATTCTTGACCTTTTAAAGGAAACAGGAAAGGTTGACTGCAGACCATGTGAAACACCTATTGATCTAAAGCACAGACTTGAGAATGATGAGGAAGGAGCCACAACTGACAAGGGTCAATACCAAAGGTTAGTTGGTAAGTTAATCTACTTAGTTCACACTCGTCTAGACATTGCTTATGCCTTGAGTGTGGTGAGTCAATTTATGCATAACCCGAAAGATTCACATCTCCAGGTAGTGTATAGACTCCTCAGATACTTGAAGTCTACTCCTGGAAAAGGAATTTTGTATAAAAATCATGGGAATCTGAACCTTGAATGCTATACAAATGCAGACTATGCTGGTGTATTAATAGATAGAAGATCAACATCAGGATATAGTACTCTGCTGGGAGAAAATCTTATGACATGAAGAAGCAAAAAACAGAGTGTTGTGTCAAGATCAAGTGCAGAAGCAGAATTCATATCAATGGCCCTTGGAATTTGTGAGTTACTATGGATGAAGATTATCCTACAAGATTTAAAAATCAAGTAGGATGAACCAATGGAGTTGTACTATGACAATAAGTCTGCTATTGCAATAGCACACAATCCAGTGCAATATGATAGAACTAAACATGTGGAGGTAGACAAACATTTCATTAAAGAAAAGTTAGAGAGTGGATTGATATGCACTCCTTATGTGCCTACCGGGGAACAACTTGCTGAAATACTTACTAAAGGTGTTCAGAATCCTGTGTTCAAAAACACCTTGGACAAGCTGGGAATGAAAGATTTCTTCCATCCAGCTTGAGGGGGAGTGTTGAAGATTCTAAAGTAATTAAGGCAGATTTGAAGCTGATTTGTAGGGAGTAATAATAGAAAGTCAGATATCCTTTTTTATAAATCAGAACCTAGCAATAATACCTATTTATGTGTAGTTAATAGCTGTCCTAATATAGATATGTAGAGGTTGTATATATTTAAGAATTCATTTTGAAATAAAGTGAGAAGTCAGAATTTAACAACTCTTCATAGTCTTCTCTACTATGCTCCTTATACTATGGGCACCTTGAAAGGAATGTGATATTTCCTTTTCTTAAAGATTTATCCAGAAGACATTCCTATCAGGATACTTCTGCTATAGGAAGTTGCAGTAGGGATAGATTCATCTCACCCCCTCATTACATGCTTTTTAGGTTCATTGATGACCTTTTTTTTATATCAACTTCTGAAAAGCAGGCTACTAGCCTTTTCTCTCAATCACGGAGTGGATTTTGGGATTATAACTGCTTCGTGAATGAGGAAAAGTTGTCTTAGTATAGATATTGAAAACGTATCAGGGCTTCAGTCAAACAAGCTCTATATTAGTGAGGACAATATCACCTTTCTTCAATGGAGTGGCATACTTTTAAACTTGTGCACTTTAGAAGTCCAGACAGATTATGCGAGGTTATCTCTTAGTGTTTTTGCTGGATAGGTCTTATCCATATGCTTACTTTGGCTTTCCTGCGGTGTTTTTTGGTTGTTAATTTTAATGGATGCCATGAAACTCATAGCTGTAAGCTATTGCCCCAAAGACTTTTAGTCTTTAGGATTTTTTTCTAGAATTGTAAATTGATCCAAATAATCTGAATGGGATGGAGAATCTGTTGAAGATGTATACATTATTTGACTATCAAAGGATGTTCTTATTCTAGGAAGTAGATTTTATTATAACATTACTCAAAAGAGATCCTTTTCTTTTCCAGCTAAAAAATCTTGTGTGAACTGAATTATTTAGGAGAACTTGATGTTAATTAATTTAATAGATGCCGATTAGACTTATTTTTTTATTCAAGACCGTATGGTTTGGCACCCATAGCGAACCCAAGACTTTATTATGTGTTAAAACTATTAATTTGATGAAATTTTACACTAAGGTTACAAACAAGAGATGATACCCTTTAGTGTTTTGAGGTGGATTCCTCATGTTCTTGTATAAGGTGTTGGTTCCTCTTGCTCATGGAACTTTCCCCTTTTGGTTCACATCAACATGTTTTGTATAACAATCATCTCTTAAACTTGTTACCATACGCTCCATAACACTCGATATTTTTATTTAATGTGTTTAAGCGATAACTTGTTTAATCTATTAATAGGTATCTGAATAACCATTTAAACTATATTCTTACTGTTTGCTGCCTTATAAACATGTGAATAGGAAGCTGTGCAATGCTACTTCATGAGACCCAAGTGCCATCCTATATTCTTGGATTCTAATATTAACTCAACACCTGTTGCCAGATTAAACATCTACCAAGCATTTTTGTTATGTGCAATTAAGTTCCATTGTTATGTTTCTGACATGTCTTTCCATTGCCGACTGAGTGTAAATTCTATGTAAACATGATTGAATGGTCCTTGATGTATGAATCTATTCTCAGATGTTCTTTTTTGTAGTTGAAATTGATATTATGAAGCTTACTTTATTCAGATTCACTCACTTCTATGGTAAACTGGGATTGAATTGTTGGTTATATGCACAAAGTTTGCTAATTATTAAGATGCTAACAAACAACTCTTTTGTTATATGCTCTCTTTCAGTTTCTAAACTAGGATCCAGACTAGTTTAGGGGATCTTTTTATTTTTTCTCCCTTTTCACCTCTATTACCTTCTATTCTCTTTCTTTGTTCATTGACTACTAGGCATATGTGTGTTCTCATAAAAAGAAGGATGCGTTCTATGCACCTGAGATCTTGTCTCTGCAAAGTCTTGTATTGGAGGATGGAGAAGTTGAATGGCTTGGGTTGAATGCCTTTATCCAAGTATTGAAGAGAAAACAATCACTATATACAGAGTTGCTGTCTCGATTGAGTTTGGATGTTATCAGAAAATAGTACAAATGGGAGTCCATCATCTCATCTAAAATATGGGTTAGTTATGTTGGGTTTTATGAATATCATATACGCAATGAAAATTATGAAATAAGATTATTCAGGATTTCTTATAATCTTATTAAATAAATTTAGAGTTCTTTAGGAATTTAATACATGAAGATTTGTTCTTCTTTGGCTTTTAATAATTCTTTAAAGGTTGGGTTGTCACAAATCACAAGCTATCTAATTATCTGGTCTTCAATGGTAATCCACACGAACCACCAATGAAAAATCTTCTAAATCTCTATTTAAGAGAAATATTGCTATGCCTAAGGTGCTAGCTCTAATTTTGTGTTTACATAGTTTTTTTTATCTAACAAACAATCACTAAAAAATAAAGAGACAAAACTTGTTATTTATAAAGAAATCTGAAAAAACTCTATAAATTGACAAAAATATTAATTTTCCCTTGAAATAATATTCATATATTAATTCAGAAAAATTTTAGAAATTAACTCAATCAAATCATTACTTGATTTTTCTAAGTCTAGAAATATATTCTCTGTATTAATTATATTATAGTCTTTAATTTTTAAAATATATTTTAATCAAGTCATACTTAATTAAATCATTCAAGTTTAATTTATGACTAATGGTTCTTAATATGTGCAACCCATCAGGTTCCTAATATGTTGGTCCAAATATAAATTCTAATTTTAATTAAATAGAATTAAACAATTTAATTTATTATCAAATAAACAATTCATTAATTTATATTTGAAGATCAGATGCATCGTCTAACGTGTCATGATTCCTCAAATATTAGAAAAGTTATTAGTGGTTTGACTTAATCTTTTAATGACCAGTTTATCAATGTAATTAATATCCCTTCATCAATAATGTTTTGATTTAATATTAAAGCATGAAGTATGTATGTCATGTTAAATCATGTTTGTTCTCTACATAATAGTCATTGATCGTTTGAATAAGATTTGAAACTCTTTTCAAATTTCATTCCACCTTAGCTAAGAATTTTTTAGTCAATACTATTTCAGAACAGACATAACATTTTTTATAATTCATCTAAGGTGATGAATCATTTCTTGATCACTCAAGTACCTTCATATAGTTAATGTTATACTTAATGTCTGCTATTTTGTCATCTCGATTAAGATAACATGTAACTGGATCGAAGCATAACATTATCTATATAAGATAACTTAGTGATATTAAATCTAAAGATCACTTTCATAACCGTCACGTGAGCCTTTCCATAGATATATGTGATTTCTCCATATTGAATTCTCATGCGGGTCAGTTCAGTGTACATGTCTTATGACAAACACCTACATATTAGTTATAGATATCATTTACACCTTAGTTTATGAGAACAACTATTTAATTTTATAAAAGAAATAACATTATATATATATATCAGTCTTTACGGCTCTAATAAATGTCCAATATTTAAAAGAGTATCGACCAGAAACATTTTAGGAACAATGTTTTGATGCAATATGAATCCTGTAATTATAACAACTTTATAATTTTCCTTACAAAGTATTTTTTTGTCATGGACTTTATATTTACTTTAAAATTAATAAATCTAATATTATATGAATATTAAAAAAAATTAAGTTTTTATTAATAATAAATATGTATTTATATAAATATAATAATATTATATATAACTAATCAATTGAGTACATAACATATTAAACTAACAAGCTGTATCAAGGATCATATTCTAACAAAAACAATATTTCAGAAAGTAACCTAGTGTATCCTTGTATTTTAAGGGTTGCTCTTTTATTTAATTAAATTTTTTATCATGCGCTACCCTTCTTTTTACTTGCAATCAAAGAGAAATTGGATAGTTTGCCTCACTACATTGCAATGCAGAGCGTGAATCATCCAGGTGCATTTGACAAACTTGCGACTATCACATCTATTGATTTGGTGACTATTGGCATCGAGGTAGAAAAGGTTTCACCTTCTTCTTTTTTCTCCCCCTTTTAGGACGCCATAAATGTTTGAGTTTGACAAATTCATCATTTTGATTTTGTTTTGTACGATTAGTAATAGATATTGTTAGTATTATTTGTTTTATTTCTTTATTGAATAATGATTTAATAAATTAATATATCCAAAAATAGCAACACAGAAATATAAATAAGAACAAAAATGAATGCGTGCAGACGATCAAATGGAGAAAATCAACAGGTTAATGATATGAACTTATAACTCGGGTTATGGATTAAATTTTAATTTTGAATTAAAAAAACTTGAAAAGATAATCTTCTTAATTTCTTTTTTAAAACACAATGTCATGTAACCTAACCTTTGGAGTTCAAGGATATAACTAAATCAGGTTTGAGTTAATAATTATATTCAACTTAATTTCTGATATTTTATAAATTGTCAAAAAAATTTTGAATTGAACAGGTGATTTATCAGGTTGAACTAATTTTTTTATAGATATTACAGATATTCCTGAGTTGAGTTTATATTTCTAATTCTCATGAGTCTGTATCTACAACATAAATTGTTGGTGTTATGACACTTTCAATGTTAGGTTTAATTCAACAACTTGCATCACTATTAAATTCTAATTACTCTTCTCTTCATGAAATAGACAAGCTTTTTTTTGTCATGTTAAAAAAATCTAGTAGGAAACTCAATAACAAGAACTTTGAAGCTGAAATATTTTTAAATAAAATAAAAATAAATATTTAATTAATAAACTATCAAATATAAAGACAAAAGAAGTATATAGTATATGGGTTGAGTTGTATTGACCGAGTTTCAAAAATCCTGACTAGTCACTCGATTCATGATATCTATTTTTTAGATTTTTTAATTCAATATCATTAATAATATTTGCATTATCTGACTTTGACGAATTGAGTCAGGTCAAATAATACAAATATTATAGATAAATTAAAATTTTTCAACACTTCTAGCTCATACTAGGCTCTGGATTCTTGGATCAGCAAGTTGCCTTGTCAAGTTAGGTTGAATTTCATAAATATAGCTATAAAACCTAGTCTTCATGTAGGAATAAAAAATTATTTGGTATTGTGTAGTTTTTATTTTTTGTTTAACCATAGAGAAAAAGTTGTTTGGCTAGCCCACTAGATTCTACATTTTGTACTGGTATCATGCACAATTATATTTCAAACTTTGGTTTTGTAAAAGCTAAAATAACATGATTTTCATTGATGAAGATCTTCTTTTTATTTTATTTTTTATGTAAAAATCTATCTTAAAATAGTTTTAATCAAATATATATTTTTTAAACTATTTTTTTAAAGAAAACCATGACTAATAATATTATTCTTAAACTTATTTTTTAAAAAAACTACAATCACAGAAACTGTCTAAATATTAAACATAAACTAAAAACTTACTGACTTTGAAGTTTGAGCAAATGTACAAAAATAGAAAGACAGCAAAAAAAAAAAAAAAAAAAGGGGGGGAGAGAGAGAGAGTTGCCAAAAGTCTCAAAACAGGAAAAGAGCAAAGCCGGAAAGGTTGCAAATGTGGTCGTCTATTTT
Source organism: Populus deltoides (assembly GCA_015852605.2). Lineage (NCBI taxonomy): Eukaryota > Viridiplantae > Streptophyta > Magnoliopsida > Malpighiales > Salicaceae > Populus > Populus deltoides. Next base: position 32,273,924 of record CM027570.2, on the reverse strand, counting down.
TAAGTATACACAACTGGTAAATGACGCGCAATTAAGAACAGCCACAGCCTGCGATTATTAAAAGCAAACCTGTTTAGTACTAATTCTGAAAATTACACCTAAAATCTTTCCAAGCCACAGAGAGAAACCCGGTGGGTAGCTAGCTTCTACAAGAGAAAAAAAAAAAAACATTCCACTCTCTATATATAGTTCTTGAAAACCAGAAAAGCTGTGTGTATCTCAACCCCATAAAGGCATTATCAATTTGCTTTCTCTCCTCTTTCAACAACCGAGAAAAAAAGGAGGAGAGGGAATTTAGTCTCTGAACATCAAATATGGGAGGCTGCGCTAGTGTACCAAAGGACTTGAAAGATGAGGTTGGCTCCGCCCCAGCACCCGAGCCTCCCATGGAGGAAACCGCGGAGAACAATGAAGCTGTGAAGGTTGAGCTAGAGGCCGTAGAAAAGGTTGAAGAAGAAAATGCTGAGAAGAGTGAAGATGATAAGAAGTCCCTTGGATCATTGCTTAATGAGGTAATTAAATACCTTAAGACAATTTTCTCATTCTATGCTGTTTTCGTAATTATTTTTTTGCCTTCCATTAATTTTCTCAGACATCCATCCATGCATGAGTATTGCCACGCAATTTTACCCATGGATCGATCAAGTTATTCTCAAGCCATTTCAAATGCATTTGCAGAATGAAGTACAGATGGAAACAACAAGCGAAAGCAAGGAAGAGGAAGTTCCATGCAAGCAAAACGAAGAACAAGCAGCAACTGAGGCTCCTGCGGCTGAATCAGAGAAAGAACAAATCAAGAATGCTGAGGAAAAGGCTACAGGAGAAAAGAAAGAAGACAATTAGGAATTATACTTGGAGAGCCATGAATGTCTGGAAATAAATTTAAAGAAACACTTGTTTTCCCAGCTTCTGCCACGCTTGCGGGTGTATATTTTTATAAACAACACCGAGAGTTGTTTATTTCTTCAATTATATTAAATCCCTTTTTTTTTTTCCTTCTTTTTTGGGGTGATTCCAACAAATTTGACAGTGAAAAACAAATTAGAATTGATAATATAATTAAATTGTTTATATATAAGTGGTATATATACATGGAGATGGATATTGTTAATGTTAGATATATTTAAAATAATAATAATAATAATAATAATAATAATAATATTGTCTTCCATTATATTCATGTTTTCATAATTCTTTATTACTTTCATTTTCTTTAATTAAACTCTCACAATTAAGGTATAAAAAGAAAAGCAGAATTGATGATCAATTCACATGCTTTGAATATGGCTATCTTTCTTAGCTTGGGAATCAGAACCATCACACACCCTACCGTACCTAGCTCGAGAATCAGCTGGCCATTAATTGAAGAATGGAATCAAACAAATTGCAGGTGGTTAGGGTTTAGAGAGAGAGAGAGAGAGAGAGAGAGAGAGAGACTCAACCTTTCATTTTTCATTCGTATCTATTGCCCTACCCTAATTCCTTTCTATGCGGATATATGCCGTAAATTGATCATTTAACCGACCCCAACAAAACTGGCCTGGCACACCCCCCTCCAATAAGAATCGAATTCAAAAAATTATGTTACATTTTGTAATTTCATTACCCTGGGGATCCTTCCTGCAGAGCCACTTCTGATCCTCCTTGCAGACAAAACTCCAACCATGCGAGAAACCATGTCCTTGATTGGCGTCCTGAAAATGGGCAGTTGACTCCATTTCCCGGCGACACAATTATGGTCGCCCAGCTGCCCAGCTGTAGGTGATTCTCTGACCAGAACACATTTGTCATGAAAGCCAAAGCCGAGAAGATGTTATTTGGTTCTCTAGTTTAATCCTATCCAATGTCAGTGTATTCTGGCAACATAGAATAATCATCAAGACCCAATATCAAATCAGGAACATAGATATGCGGGACAGCTTCGGAGATCCCTGTTTCCACTGAAAGTTCTTTTTCCATGCATGAAATAGAAAACCCATCCTTATCATCCTGAATGACTGCTGGTGGCAGGTCAAACCTTAAATTGGGATCCCTAACTGACAGTGGTTGCATTACTGGCTCGGCGTGTCCTTCATTTTGCTCCAGCAAAGTTTTCCTCGTCTTTGACCTAGGAGGCTTGGTTGACTCAGAGACAGATAGCTTGTGCTTTCCCAAGGACTGAGTCTTTGAAGCCAGCCACAACTTCAAATCATTTGCTGGTAACACGGATGAAGAAGCTCTTGCTGCATCCCTGTGAAAAGGGAGAAAAAAAGACTTTTAGCCAGTTACTAAAGAATCAAATACTTGTACATGTTTCACATACCAATGGCATGGATTCATTTTGTTAGCACCTGAAACTAATGATAAATGGCCTCAGTACCCCGTATCAATTCCTCAATATTTACAATCACTCGTGATAAAACAAATATCCTGGAATTTTGGAAAAGATGCATTAAAATTTCAAGAAATTGATGAAATGCATGAAAATCAAGAGACTAGCCAAGCACTATAGCTGCCAGAGGGGAAGAAAACAAAAGCAGCAAAAGTCAATCGGTCAACCCAGTTCCAGTACAAGAAAGTAACAAATTGAATGCATTGCAAGAGTGAAACCTTAAACTCTCTGTCCAACAAAACTGCGCTGCTAACGCCAGTGTCTTCAATGTCATCAAACAGGAAATACAAGGAGACTATCCATACCACACAAGCAGATCCATGTAATCTTCGTGATTGCAAGAAAACATACCTGAATCGATTTTCAGCTATGCTTGTGGATGCCCTGAGATGGTTAGCCGCCGCTCTATCCTTATTTACAGACATCCATGGTGCTGAGCCAGGTATTGACAAACTTATTACAGGTGGGAATGGAATCAAATAATCATTTTCCTCCTTTTGGAATTCCAATGTTATTTCCAGCTTCTCACCTACAGCAGGAGCTTCTTCATTCATATTGGAATTGGAAACTCTATCACCTGGCCTTCTACTGCTGGCATCATGGAGTGCAGCTGCCAGCAACTTGGTACTCTGTCCCGAATTAGTGAATTTCATTCTTTTTGCCGATTCCCTCAAGGAGTTCCAAGGTAACGGATTGACAGAAGAATTGAAAACCCTTCCACTGTTATAAAGGGCATTTCGAGATGATGGCATGTTTTGTTGATTTTCAACGCGAGATTTCACCCTCCACACAGAAGAAAGCAGTGCTGTGAAGTGCTTCTGGAGAAGTAACTCATGGTCTGGCTGCTCAGCTACAACATTTAACAACATCCGTATGTTATCCTGATGCAACAAAAAATCGATCAGCACAAGCTTTACTTTCTAATCTATTTCATCATAGAAATACCAAACTACTGTTTTCTCTAGTTACATTGTGATATTTCCCATCAATCATTAAAATTGATTATTCACTCAAAGTCAAAAAAAAAATGCAGCAGGCATTGTTTTTTAAGTAGTAGTTTCACTATGATCATATATGCATATAAAATTAACCATTCAGAATTAGATTATTCTGAGAAAAAAAACGTGCATAACTACAGTTTCGGAGATAATGGCTATGCAGGCTGATAAAGTTCATTGTTATTAATCACCAAGAAATTTGCATTAGTTGAATCCTATTCAATGGTACATCAGAAATCCCAAACCCGTGATGAATATTAATGATTAGCAATTAATTAAAGCATTTCTTCTATGGCCAAAGAGCCTGTTTTGTTATCTTTTGAGCACCAAAACAAATAAATATATATATATATATAAATTGAATAACAAAAACCAAAGGGATAGCTAATCCAAACATCAGTAACTGTTATCAATCAATTGTTGGAATTACTGACCAGTGTGGTTGGTATCTGCAGGACAATAACTGAATAGGGTTCACGAGTGCAAATAAGCATCCAGTTTTCAATTAGCAAGTCTGATTAAATAAATGAATGTCTTCAGGAGCCTTTTCCTATTCTCAGCATTTTCTTTCCCTAATTTCTCTATATGGAACACATTTGAGTGCAAAGGAAATCAGACTTACCTCGGTTACTTTCAGAAGGGCCTTCCCAGGGACCATGTTGCTCATCTTTTCATTATTAATAGGATTTTCCGGAGAAAATAAAACATATCTGTGGATTAGCTCCCTAAATCTCTCACAACAATGAACTGGATGGCGGTATCTTCCCCGATAAAACCCACCAGCAGTCATCCCATACAGAGTTTCACTGACCAAGCTCCAATGTGGACCATATTCATGTACAACAGCACATAATACTGCATCCTCCTGTGGCATCCATAAAGCAGGTGGTGGAACACAATCTTTCAACCAAACATTCCCCTTCTTCAACTTCTCTGGCTTTATCATCAAAACCCGTTTCACTGGCATGGTACTGATGGATATTTTCCCTCCCATTTTGCTCCTGCTAGCTGGCTTCTGCTCAATATCGGAAACCACAACCTCATATGGTTTTAGTTCCATAAATCTGTCATGCTGCTTTCCAGACAGGTCTGAATCTACACTAAAAGTGCACGTTTCTGGACCCTTTTTCAATTTCTTAGTCTTCTTTGACCTCGTTTTGTCAATACCAATTGCTGATTCTGCTTTCTTACGCTTTCTCCACATACTGGAACAAGGAGACATCGTATCCGAATATGTACCATCATCATCATCATCATCTACAGACAAAGTTTCCATTGATGTCTCCTCTTTCATGTGTTTCAATTCAGAAGTCAAAGATTCTTTCTTCAGAGATTTGAACTTGGCTTTCTTTGGTTTCTTCTTAGACTTCAATTTAGGATTACGTGGCATTTTATACCTGCTAAAATGAAACAGGTTAGTAACTGAGCATTTCATCTGACAATAAAAAGAACAAGTGCCAGTCAGGTGTGCCCAAGAAATAGCCACCTTTAGAGACAATAAAGCGGAATGATTTTTCCAAGCTTACCACCAGAATACATAGCAGCAAGCTTGTCGGACAGATTCATGAAAAGTAAGGAGAACAGTGCCTGCTTCATTCTTAATGACCAAAAAACTACCCATGCAACAAGGATTTGGCACAAGGCTCTGTTTTCCCTTTGTCTCAAGCATTGTTCTAAACCCAACCCTCATGCACTATTTAGTTTCATCTCAAGATGGGGAGTTGAATAGCTTGGTTAGAATGCAAGTTTCAATTTTATTCATATTTATTAATGACATTAATATCTGAACCATTTAAGTGATGTCTCAGTGGAACCATAAATGGTCAAAAAACTCAATCTATACTGAAGCATCCATTCTATTCAGCATTAATAACTTGTCATTGCAGTAGTTTGAGACCAGGAGACCTCCAGCATGTGTCTCCCACACTACAAATGCACTGCCTGGTAAATATCAACTGCTTGTGTGAAATTTTAATGATACTAGGGCATTCGCTTCCAAAAGCCACATGCTGCCACTAGAGATAGCAAGTATAAAATAACAGAACACCCCTCAGCCCTCGGCCATAAAAAATTAAAAAGACGAAAACAGTTACCTAATTGCTGACCTACATCCCAAAACACCTTAATTTCATCTTTTTTAATAAACAAAGTTAGATAGCCAGCACAATAAATTCATGATAAGTTCAGAATTGTCTTACACCATAGCATCTAAATGTCCATCATCTGCACCTTCCTTCTCATTAGCTTCAGCTTCCTGTTCTTCCAACAGCTAAAAAAACACAATAATAATAAGCTTTCAGACACATTTAAAGAAAACAAAATTTACAGCAGGTGACAAAATTCACTAACCTGATGTTGAGTTAATGCCTCAACTTCTTGTCGGTATGCCTCAGTCGCAAAATCAGCATCCCATCCTGATATAAGGAGAAAAATCATCACTTCTGCTTATGATTGGCACTGTACATAATATAAAAATTGCTTATCCTAAAAAAATCAAATGAAAATAGAAACTAGATATCACATGCCATGTAGTTATTCATTATAAACTTAAGTTGAAGAAAGGTCTTGAAACCCAAATTACAAGTTTTATAAATGGTTTCAACAAGAAAAATAGAAACGATTAAAAGGAGAAAAACATGATTTCATTCAAGACTAAAAAATTGCTTATCCCACCATCATGCTTTGCAATCAAGACTAAAAAAAAACTTCCAATTTTCTCAGAAAAAAGTATTGCAAGTTACTAATTTGTAGATTTGATTCAATCAAGGACAGACCAGCACAAAAGAAAAATGCTTACTTTCATAAACCAATGGTTCCTCGTCATCATCAATCTCAGCTTCCATTTCCTCCTTGTACTTCTCAATACGATCAAGCTCCCATTCGGTCTCCTCAAACCCAGCTTGAGATTCCAAGGCTGCTTTGTCTATAATTGGATCCCACAATTCCAGAAACCGAACCGCATATCTGTCGATTGGACGTAGCTGATTCTCAAAGGATGAGATAGCTTGTCCAGCAGCAGCCGCCGCCGCCGCCATCTGTTTGACATCAGCCAACATATCAACATCTTCATTGCCAGTAAGAGTTACAGCTCTCTCTTCAATGCAACCATTCTCTTTTAAATTCACTGCACCATCTTTACTATAAGTTGTCATCTCATGGTCTGTAGGCTCATCAGCCTTCATATCATCATCATTCACAAATTCATCATCTTCCAATCTCCCAATGGCCTCTTCAGTAAACTCTTGGTTGTCTACAGCCTCTTCCTGTTCGACTTTCTTCAATGCCATGTAATCTGCTTCATCTTCTGCATATTTCAGAGCAGCATCCACATCTGCATTAGACAAAGACACCTCGTTTCCATTGTTATGGTTTTTCTCCCTCTGCATATTCTTAATCTGAAGTGTTTTATGCCCTGAGAATAATTCCATAGGATTGAGCTTCTTGAAAAATTCCGTATTGTACCCTCCACTCTGTATTACTAGATCATCAAGAGCACGCTTCTGATTGGCTTTCTTTAAGATGTTTTCTTCAATGGTGCTCTCACTGATTAACCTGTAGATATGTACTTCACGTGTCTGTCCTATCCGATGGCAGCGGTCTTGGGCCTGTTGATCCATAGCAGGATTCCAGTCACTATCATAGAAGATTACAGTATCTGCCCCAACAAGATTGATGCCAACACCTCCACTACGGGTTGATAAAATGAAGATAAAGATTTTGGGATTTGTGTTGAAACGCTGCATTAATGTTTGTCTCTCCTCTGGTTGAGTGGATCCATCCAAGCGCATGTAAGTGTAGCCATACAAATTCATGAAAACCTCCAAAATATCAAGCATCTTAGTCATCTGTGTGAATATTAATACCCGGTGTCCTTCTGACTTCAACTTCCTGAGCAAAATTGCAAGCTCCTGCAATTTACCACAGTCAAACTGTATTAGACGCCTGTCTGGAAAATAAAGTTGTCTCCGAACAATTGCAGGTCTGATAGGTGAAAGAAGAGGTAACAACATTTCCGAGCATTTCTCCTCATAAGTTGAATGAAGAAACACTGGAGTTCTAGTCTGACTACACCAGAAGACAGGTACTGGGGTACGTGCTGCTGGAATTGCAAACATAAATGATTCCACGAGATCAGTCATCTTCTGGAACCGTTCAATTGGTGAAAGAATAACATCACCCAGCTTAGAAGAGTACAAGTAGGAGAGTCGCTCAGTTTTATAGCGATGGACATCATAGATGGGATGCTTCACTGTGAGAAGTTCTCGTAGGGTTGTTGAGTATATGGGTTTTTTCTGACACCTCAAGGAATTCCACCATGCAATAGATGCTGCCCGTTGCTTCACTTCTCTTAATCTCTCCTCCAATAATGACTTTCTAATCTCTTCAAAAATATTTGTTCCAGGCAACTTCTTCCAATGTTTAGATCCCGGTCCAACTTCTTCTATGTTATCCAGGTTGGAACGCTCTTTAATTAATCTTGATGGAGTTGCAATGGACTTTACTTCATCGTACTCCCAAGAGGCCATGCTAAAATCAAGATGAGTAAATATAAGCCCCAAAGCACAAAGATCTACTGATGACAATGGCCCAGGTGAAAGCATTGAACAAACAGAACTACTTAATTGCATGTCCATACCAGCCATATCAAAAGAACTAATAATGGGACGACCCTCAAATAAGTCAGGATGGTTACAAACTTTACGAAGTTGCATTATGATACTGATCATCCCAAAAAAGTTGGCCGTGGCAAGGGTAGCTTGTGTCTCTGAGCTAGCAATGAAATCCTCATACAAGTTACGCTGCCTCCTTGAAAGTCTACAATAGATGACATGCTCATGTTTCATGGGCAGCTGCTTCTCCACATCCCTTTTCAATCGACGGAGGATGAATGGACGGAGAACATTATGCAAACGATCAACAACTTCTTTGTTCACTCTTTCTTGTCCCTCCACCATCCCAGTTATTGGATTGCTAAACCAGTCCTTGAATTCCTGGTGAGATTGAAAGATGTGGGGCATCAAGAAATGCATCAGTGACCAAAGTTCCATGAGATCATTCTGCAGAGGTGTACCAGTTAATAAGATTCGTCGTTTTGAATTGAAGTTTAAAAGAGTTTGCCATCTCTGAGACTTCCAATTTTTAATCAGATGAGCTTCATCCAATATCAAATACTTCCATTTCTTCCTTTTGAAGACTTTTGAATCCTGTATAACCAGTCTGTAAGTTGTTATGCATACATGGAAGGAGTTCGGTTTCAGCCAACCTTGCCTCTTGCATTTACGCTCTTTTGCACTGCCAAAATATGTTAAAATCTTGAAGGCAGGACACCATTTAAAAAACTCTGTTTCCCAGTTAAGCATGACACTTGTGGGAACCACGATCAGATGAGGACCCCATATTCCCTTTTCACATGCCAGGTGTGCAAGCAATGCAATAGTCATGATTGTCTTTCCAAGCCCCATTTCATCAGCTAGAATCCCATTTAATCTTTTCTCATACATTGTAACAAGCCAATCAAGGCCTATATGTTGATATTCACGAAGAGGGTACTTAAGAAGAAATGGGAACTTCGTGCGCACTTTAGTTGTTGAGAATGTATTGCCTGTTGGTTGTGCAGATCTTGCAGCAGCAGCAGCATCAGCAATCCTATTCTCACTCTCCCTTCCATCTTCTGAAATTTTTTCATTTCCCTTTTCTTGTTCTTCTACAAGAGGATGGTTTACACGTTCAACAATTCCATCCATTGAGTTATCCAGCTGCTTCAGTTCATCTTCATGGCCTGGGGAATTTGACACATTGTCTGATAATAAAGATGCATATTCAGATTCATCCTCTGAAACTTCATTGTTAGGCTCCTATAAGAAGGCATGGATAATATAAATAAATCAACATACAATATGAGAAAAAGGTCTGTGCAGAGGCAATTCTTGAACCCACCTTGGTATACCTTGCAAGCAATTCTTCCAAAGGGATTTCACTCTCCTTTTGCAGCAATGAGATCTGTGAATTAGCAGCTATCTCAGGCAGAGTGATTAAAAATAAAACAATTAAACTAGCAAAGACAATCAGGAGTTATAATAAAATTTTGTTGAAAAACCATGGATTTCTTCACCAAAATGCAAGGTTATGGAACACAAAGAAATATGATACATCCAACTAGTTCTTTACCTCATCTATGGGATTCTTTGAATCTGCTTTTGCCAGCTCTTCCTCTTCCAACAAGGTTGTCTCGTCATCCTGAACATTGAAGCCAGTGACAAATCATAGTAAAAAATTCAGCCTTTGAAATCTGTAACATCGCAAATGAGCATACACATAAATTGTACTATCTGAACTTCACTTGATCATATTAAAACTATTCTGTTCAAAACTTAGTGAGAGAAGGAGGACCTAATAATTACATCTAAATACATATAAGAAAGAGGACCTAAAATCAACACTCAGTTCATTGTATGATTTAGGATTGTAATATGAAGTACACAATCAGACAGTCACAACATTTTGTAGTAATTCCTTGCAATAAATTCCATGCAAAGTAGGATGTTTTAAAGTTGGCTGAATTCACAAGTATGTCCTTGTGTTATCCAAAATTCATCAATTAAGCCCCTATATAAATAACCTGGTCAATCAAACCTTAAATTCATCAATTTCAATCGATAAAATCTAGCGTCAATTAAGCCCCTATGACGTGCATCATTTTCCATCAAACCTTAAATTCATCAATTTCAATAAGCCCCTACATAAATAAAATGGCCAGTCAAACCTTAAATTCAATCAATTGGTCAATCAAACCTTAAGACGAGCCAAATTAGTAACATCAGTTTGTTTGAGTGTTAGTATATTCTGAAAAGAAGAAACAGAATATATACACAACAGTTTTTAATAAAGAAAAAAGATTTTAAGTTCTTATTAAGAAGAAAAATTCAAATATCTATACCATTAAAATTTATTCTCTATTAGAGTAATGCTGAATATGAATAAAAAAAACTTCAAGAATACACGAGCCAGTGGATTAGTGGGCCCACTATTTGGGTCCCACATTAAGATTATGATCCAGTGGCTCGTATTCTTCTTTAAATTTAATATTGTTTTTTTCTCGTAAGTCTAGTATTTAAGTAGGAATTTTATTCAGTTTGGAAATACTTGTTGGTTGTGGATTAGCACATTCTGAGCCATCAACGGTGGTGCAAATTGATTTCTCTGGTTGAGGCTGCATTTCTTTATTCAACTTGACACATGGGAAGAGCTTAATCTCCTAGTGATTTGCACAACTGCAGATCTGCAAATCTAAAATTGAAAAATCATGCGAAGTCCCCGAAGTCCAATTTCTTCCTCCTCTCATGGGATAGAAATCCCAATCTCCAACCTCTTTACTATTCAGACTGATCCAACAAAATCTATTTCATTAGCCCAAACCAAAACCTTTTTATAACCAACAAACCAGTGAAAACTACTCTAAAAAGGTCCTTTTCTTTTCTTTTTCAAAAAGAAATGCAGGTCATTGAATAACTCGATGGTTTTGGTACTGGACACAAAAGAGCCTTTTTTTCTAACAAAATCCGGTTCTTTTCTCTTGCTTTCAATCCATAACCAAAAACAATAAATCTGTTATCTCTTTAAGCAAGATCTATAGCCACTACTAGTCATGCCACCAACAATGCAACCTCCACCCATAACGTATTCCAACACTGTTTTCCCCGGTAATACCCCTGCACTACTTGCAGCAACCCATTTCAACAGAGATGAAAAACTGTAATGGGTTCAAGAGATGTAAAAGTGCAATTGTTTCCATATTTATATATATAATTCTTTTACTGTTTGTCTTTGTTTTTTTATTTGTTCAAGTACTTATCTGGATCCCTTTGATTTTGTTTGTCTTTTTCATCTGGTTTTCAGAAAAGCATACAGTATGTCCTATGCCTTTGGTTATTTGTATTTCAAACTTTTATTATTCATGATTTTTACCATTAACTAGAAACAAGCAATTAATGCACCCTCTGAAGTTTCAAATTAGTGACATGTAAAACATTAGAAGGGGGTAAATGCCATGACAAAAAATACTACCATACATATCAATTTGAATTAATTCTTCTTCATTGATCAAAATTGGAGAATTTAGGGTTCGACTAACCAAGTTATTACATAGGAGCTCAGTCAACAAATTTACGATAACACAAGGGTGAACTTATGGGTTTAGCCTTATGCATGGAAGCAGATACAGCTCTATGGAAGCCGGAAGGTTAACCTAGTAAACTCCATTCAACAGAATGCATCAGACTTCTTAGATCATCCTAGAAACAATAAGACTTCCAACAAGAAGAGAAACGCAAAAGCCATATCAACGTCTGCCATAACAACACACTGATTAAAATCATTATTTCAAGTTTCAACCAATTTATAACAGTAAAGGCAGTGAAAAAAACTTCATCCCTTGTAAAATTTACAAATGGATTCTATTGAATTTGCATTTGGAAAATAAATTCATTATTGAAAATAAAAATAAAATTTTATGCTCAGGTTGTAGGGGGAAAAACTATAAGACCAGGAAAGAGGGTAAGAACAGAATCGTAACTACATGAAGGACTAAATCAAAGCTAACACATACCTTTTCTTCTTCTGCAGCAAGATCAAAATCACCATCTTCCTATATCACAGAAAATACAAGTGAGTATAAATATCAAATATAAATCAATGACAACATTTATTATAACACTAGCAATAAAATTTTAAAGGAAAAACAAAAAAAAAAAGGTGGTGAACTAATGGCAGCATCAAAGTAATAGGGGTACATAGATTTTGGACACAGCTTAGGGTCAAAAGGTGTTTTTTTTTTTTTCAATAGCTGACCATGCTTTGCATAGATAAGCAAGTGCTATTCAAGAAACAGGACTTGGTTGAAACTTCACACAGCAGGAGAAAAATATTAATATTTTCATAGATGAGCCCATACCTGTAACATGTAAGAGTTAAATTTGGTGCAGAAAAACAGTAGCATGTATGTAAATAAACTTTGATTAATAGCTAATCGATTTCCTTCATTTAGTTATTTGTTTCCCCTTTTCTGAAATAACAAAATGTTCTCTTGGGGCAACTGTGGAAATGAGACCACGTCCCCCTTTACACTAGCCTTCCTTTTTAAAGATCAGAGCAGATGAACTTTGTAACAGCAGAGAAGGGTTTCACCTCAAATCTAAACCATTTCTTGTTTATCTTTTCTTCTCTTGAGATATTTCTAGTAATAGTTAGTCCCACTCGATCAAAACAGAAACCCGTAATTCCATAGGGAGAAGAAATAGATGAGATTCCTGGCAGATAGCAGTGAAGGGGGGGAAATTTGAAAACCATACATGTATATAAGAAAGAATCTGTACTGTTATTCATGAAAAGGAAAAAAGAATAACTGAAAGCAAGGAAATCAAGTAGCAGTTCTTTGCAGCCAGAATTGTTGTGAGAGGCATCAACTCTATTTTCATTACTCATGGTCCCTAAAATGGATTCACCATTAAATATCAGCCATTGCACTGATCTTTAAGAGCATCTTAGGGTCCCATTACCATTATACAGCAATATAACAGCATTTTTTCGAATCCACATCATAAAAAAGGTTGCGATTGGTTTGATAATTGTAATGACTGTTATGAATGCTACAAAAAAATCAGTCTCAACCAATTAATTTATTCTATCACCTACAACCTTCTTCGTCCATTCTCCATGTTCCCCACTAATTTTCTTAAGTAGTTTTACCACAATCAAGCTTTGATCATCAAATATTTGCTTCTGAAGTAGAGATGCAAGTGATGATTTTCAGAATGAGATCCAAGTCAAATTCTGTTCTAGTTGCTTGACAGTAAATTGATTTATTTTCCCAAATAATCACCAAAATGACAAAAATAAAAACTATATGGAAAATTCAAATCTACAGAAACAGATTGTTTGCATGTGTATATATTTCTTTACACCTGATAATTAAATCTCTTATAATTAGACATAGGAAGCCTAGAAGGGACAAAATAGAATATGAAGGCAGAGAGTTCAGAGATTGGTGTGTGTGTGTGTGTGTGTGTGTAGTATCTTGCCTGTTCATCACTGAAATCATATGGCACACGTTCTTTGGCTGGATCATCAGAAATACTTAACTGATTTCTGGTTTCATTGGTCCTGATTTCCAATAAGTCATTGTCTGGAATGGGCAAGGCACCATTATTTTCACCCTATTATTAGATAATAGACATTATGTTGAACTGTTTTAGCTGAATTTAGTAATTCAGCAATGGCAACTATAAACACATACAACTTACACAACGACGACTAGCATTAACAGGTGAGCAGCTTATCTCCATGTCACTAGCAGCAGACATATCGTTTCCTTTCCCTGCAAATTATGTAACCAAACAATAGTATCAGACAATCAAATTGCTTGCTAGAGACATGATTCATCCACAGCAGCTTACTCTCACAATGGTCTTCCCCATTTGCAGATGGCTTGGCTCCATTTTCACTACTTTCTCTGCTACCTGAAAAAACAGGTGGGGAATAACCAATTGAATGAAATGGCAGAGATGAAACACAATGAACAAGGTCATCTAGAGAATGAAATGACAGGGATTGAGAGCCTTTAACAAAGCGGTTTGCATCAACTCATACACAACACTATTTAAGTGGTTATAACCATAGACAGCACACATAACTCAGCAAATGGAATAAAAGGTGTAGGGAAAATGGTATCTCCAAAATTAAAAGAAGAATCATGAGAACAGCTTTCTACCTTTCTCTACAGGATAACGGTTAAGTAGCTCCTCGAGTGGAATATCTGTTTCATTGTGCAAAGCTTCCAATTCTTCTTGCCTTTCTTCTGCAGTTATAAGAGCCTCATCTTCCTCAATAGTATGCTCATCATCTTCCTAGAACAAATATCAGTAAGCAAGATCGTTAGTAATTGTATGCCAATTAAAAATGCAGGACAAACAAAGGAATCACCATGACAGTTCCACAAATTTTTTAGCTGACAAATGGGGCAGTATCAAATACAGCCTAAGGCTTCACATAAGGAACCTGAGAAAACAAAAGGGTATACCCAAAACAGAATCTCACCATTCAAGCATGATATATAAACAACAGATGAGTTTATGCAGCAGGTTCCTAGTAGAAGAATCCTACAAGCCACTCCGTGTGTTTGGTATTGTGGTGCAAGGAGCTTTTCAAAAGCACTTTTCGCTTGAAAATGCATCAAAATAATTTTTTTTCAGATTTGTTTTTCATTTTTGACATCAGCACATCAAAACCATTGGAAAGCACTAAAAAAAGCATCAATTTAATGTTTTTTCAAGCCAAACGCACTCAAAAGCAGTTTTAAACACAAAAACAAACAGCCTCTAAATGAGCAGATCAAATTGCAGTAGTACAGCCAGCCTAATTTGATCGCAAACAGGAATTTTTGAATTATAACTACATCTTCAGTTAAAAAAAGTATGGGAAAAATACTTTACATAAGATGACAGAGACATGAAAGGCAACTCACCACTTCATCTTCAGATTGCACATCATACTCATCGTCATTGTCTGTAGTGTCCAACTGAGGCTCTAAACAATTGCGCCAAACATTTGGTAAGGATATCTGCCTCTTACCTAAGTAAGAAACTAATAATCAAACTAAGTGATTCTGCTTACCATCATTGACTTGCTCAGGTATATTAGCATCATCTCCTTTCTTGTATGCAATTCTCGGTTTATCTTGTGCAGCATATTGCTCTGATGGTTTGTCCACTAGATTTTCTGCTAACATTGTAGAGTACCTAGCAACACGAAATGCAGATTCAATTGCCCATTCACAAAACATAATTAACAGGGCAAAGTTCCAAGTCAATGTTAGAAACAAGAATAAGGAAAAAGAAACACCACCTCTCAGTTTGTCCTAGAAGAAACTCAAGCTGCTTATCAAGTGCCTTTTTCTTCTTCTCATCAAGCTCCATCTGATACTTGTAAAGTACCTGGAGAAACAGTTGCATACGGTTTCAAAGAGATCAAAAAAAATGTTGATGAAGAATCAAATCATTATAGATAAATTTACCAGCTTTTCTATTTTAACCCAGAATTTCTTTACATCCTTTGAAATATTAAGAGCAACTTTTCGCAGCCGCTGCTCCTCTTCCTGATACCAATGAAATCAATTCAGCCCATTCTTCTCCAAGTGAAATATACCCACAAAAAAAAAATCATAAAGAAACAAGAAATCAGAACCTTCAGTTTCTTCTCTCCTCTGGTGGCCTGATCCAACATGCCCTTACTGGCTCTTAATGCCACTTTCTTAGCTTGTGCCAATTTCCATTTCCTCTCCGACTCAAAGTCCTGTAAGTAACAGTTCAATTAGAAGAGAAAACCTAAACTTAATACTTTCAAGCATGCATCAATCAACTACTTAATGAGTTACCTTCGACAACCAAACCATTTCCTCTAAGACGTGATCCCAGTGAGTCTTAGGGCGACGCGGCTCCCTCGGAGCTTCCAGTGCCTACAAACCCATTTATCAATAAAATAATAGAAAATTCAATAAACCCAAAACTTCTAAATTTTGCATAGAAATTAAGTAAGATTACTTATTTTTCAAAATTATGACTAGAAAATGTAGAAATTAGCTCTTCAAAGTCCATTAAAAAAACCTTCACACATTCACTGAGAAAACAAATAAAATAAAAGGAGTGACCAACTACAAACCTTTTGACGCCGAGCTCTGGTCTCGTGATCAAGCTTAGACCTTGGGCCTTTCGACGCCATTGTCGTTTTTTTTCTCTTAAATAAAATTAACCGCCTGCATGTCCACAGGAACTTGAAGGAGATGGAGAAGGAGACGACTCTAATGGCTGTGATAAAATTGTGAGGAAATTATCTTCTTCACATTAGAAGGCTTCTTCTTCTCCTCCTTTTTCTTCGGCGTTAGGGTTTCAGATTTGGTCCCTTTCTTCACCTTTCTTCTTCTTCTTTTTTTTGTATTTTTTTTTACGTACTGTGTATAAAATACAAACAAACAGACGAAAAATATTTTGTGTTTTCTTGGGAAACCTCCTAGTCTTACAAGTATATATAGTTTATCAATTGAGTCCCCCAACTGCTGATTTTATTAATTAGATCACCCATCTCTGAAATTTTCCCAATCAAATCCTTCTTTATAATTAAACGTGTGCTTTCAAATTAATCCTAGTTTTTCTATTTTTTATACCTGCAATATCCAATTTTCAATTTCATCTAGCATGGAAAAGTACTTGTTTAGTTGATTGGTTAGACTATAAATTACTCAATATATCTTAACGAGTCTAAATGTATCAAATTTGAGTTGATTGCATTCTGAAAATATAATCTGTGATTACATGCACGTGCTTGTTTATTTAATCAAAGGTATTTGTTTGTTTGGTTGCGCCTTTTTTTAAAAAAAAATTAAAAAAAATTTTAAATTAATTTTTTTTATATTTTTAAATTATTTTAATATACTAATATTAAAAATAAAAATATATATATATATTATTTTTAATTTTAATATGTTTTTAAACAAAAAATATCTTAAAAAGTAACTTTTACTACCATCTCAAACATATTTTTAGTGATTATTATTAATATTAAAAAATAATTGACAACTTAATTATCTTTCTCACAACAAATCTTCTTTTCAAAATATTTAATGTTAAATCATAAGCAATACTAGTAAAATTTTACCCAAGCTTGTCTTGAACTAAAAAAAAAAAAACTAGGTATTTTGATGGTTGATACTTTAAAAATTTAAAATTAATTGAAAAAAATAATTGTTATGAACAAAACGGTCTATGAAAGGTAACGTAAGAACTAGGGATCTAACTAATAAAATTGATTATTGGGTATTTAATCAAAGAAACTATATACAGTGGGGCACTAATATGAGATTTGTTATTATTTCATTTTATTTTTTTCTTTTTTATAGCTTGTCTTATGTGTTGCAGTACTCTCGCATGTTTACATCCTCGCCCTAGTAGCCATCTTTTCTTTGCTTTGCTTTATTTTTTCTCAAGTTTTCTCGACTTTCATATTATTAAACTAAGGTGGTAGCTAACGTGGCACGAGAGCAAATCTTTTCTAATATAAATAAATTTGAGGGTGTTTGTTTTCGAGGCAGCTATTGCTTTTAGAACAAATCATAAATTTAAAGTATTTGGTTAATATTTAAACCATAGTTTCTTAATATAAGATCCATTGAAAATGGTAGTCCAACCACATGTTCACAAAAAGCAAGTGTAACTTGCTTTTGCTGAATTGCAATTTTAGTTTTAATTCATTTGTCTTCACTGGTAACTTTTGACAGAAAAGAGAAAAGAACAGTTGTTTTATTCACCAACCAAAATAACCTCATCATCTTCCCAATCAGCCTCCTCTTCCTCTGTGTTTCCTTCACTCATTTATGGTCCTCCCCACTTTCTTGTTTTGCTTCTCTTCTGTTTGTGATATTGACAATACAAAGTCACACCTTATTTCATTCTCTCCAAAAAGAAATTTACACTTAAAAAACGAGTAAGTAATTGGCACAAATAACCCTCATCATCTTCTAGGATTACTAATATCCTTCCATCATATTTGTTTTGCTTTTTCATCTTCTTCTCTGTTGTGTTGACAAACCATTGTGATTTATGTCAATAGATATTGATAAGTTAAGCCTAACATTTATTGTGCTCATTGGTAGTCTCTACATGTCAGATGTTATGTAACTGTTTATCATTTGAAAATCATCACCTTTTTCTTTGTTAAGTTAAAGCTTTTCATTTTGTTTTATTGCAGAAACGGAAGTTGTGCACTGTAATTTTTTAGGTTCATCAAGAAGAAGAAAACCTAGATCGTGAAATTAATTTCAGTAGACGAGGGATTGCAAGTTGGGTAATCCAATTTTCCTCCAAAATCTTCCATTCAAAACTATATGTAAACTGAAATCAAACATGTTATGTTGATGACTGAATACATTACATAATGTTTTTAGGATTCTTTACCTTTCATTACATTATCTTTCAATTTATGTGTTTAGGTTTTTAGATAATCTATGTAGATCTTAAACAACCCTGAATTTAAAAGTTTATGTTCAATGAAATCAAATGTCATTTTCAATGTTAAATGTCTCTGCCACCACTAATAGAAGACAACAATGGTCCTTGGAAATTTGTAAGATTGACACTGTTATGGTTATGCTTGCAATCTTTATTAAGATGGTCACAATTGAGTTAGAGATTGAGAAGGAAATAAAGGAAGCTCGAGTCAGCAAGAAAGTAAAGGCCATTTCTCTAGCCATACATGAATCGATTTAGAGGTTTTAGGGGCAGTCTAGAGAAAAGAATGTATGTCACTATATTGCGAGGAAGCTTTGTGTCTACCACTACCATGATGGATGATCAATTTTTAAATCTTTCTATAACCTTGTATAGGTTTTGCCTACATAGAGATGTTATAGTTAGGTAGGCTTTAACTACATTGTTTGTATTAGGCATGAAAAATGTATCATTTGTTTTTCTTTTTAATAATAACGCCTACTTTTAAATTTATTTACCAAACCCTAGTATTTATTTGTCACTTAATACTTTACTTGTTCAAGTCATAATTCCTACTTAATTAATAAAAAAAAAACATCAATTAAGATAAATCTCTTAGAATTATGAAAAAGACTTGAAGTAGACCGAAATAAGTAATTATCTACAAAATGAAAATAAAAAGCACGATCGAAGTAAAAATGGATTGTGGCAAGTGAGGTTGTTGGTAGATGACATCAGTGACCAATTAGCATGTAGTAGTCAACAATAGCCAAAGCTTGAAAGAAATCTCATTAAAGCATAGAATGTAAAAAATATATTATAATTCACGTTGCTACTTGGAATTAATAATATTATCATTAAAGGATTGAACAACTATCACCATAATTTTTCAGATAAGATAATAGATTGAAATTGCCCTTTGCAATGTGAAGTGTCTTTCATATTTATCATTGATTGCCTACAAGTAGCAGATTCATTGTGTTAGATTGTTGTTTTTTTATTCTTATTGGTTTTAGTATAATATATGTTGTTGTTTTTATCGTACTTCTTTTATTATATGTTTTGTCATGCTTTTATTTTCTTGACCATAAAGTTATTGTTTTTTCTTTATCATGCTGTTGATTTTATCTTTTATTATTTTTATTTGATGGAAATTTCAGACGATATTCCACTGTTTTTTTAACATGATGTGTCATAATTTTTTTCTTCTTGTTCAACAATATTTATGGTTATCATTAGCTTAACCCTTCATTTATATGTTACCTTATTTTGTTTCAAGCTTCATCATGCCTATTATATTTGTTTTTTACATATTATCCATTAACAACACTTCATTTATATATTATTGTTCTTAAAAGTTTATCACCCAATATGCATATGTTCATTATTAACCATTACATTGTACCTAGGACATTAACTGTTTGATTGTTTATTTAGAAATAAGATTTCAACTAAGGATATGGAAGATTCTTAAAGTCGCAAGTTGGATTAAAGATATATTACACACCTTTTATGATATATGTATCAAGGCGATTGAGAAAGGTATGAGACCAAACACGTATTAACGAAGCTAGATGGAAATTCATTATAACTAGATTCAAAAAGTTGATTGGGCATACATTCATAAAAGCACAATTAAAGAATAAATAGGATGGAGTAAAAAAGATTGGAGGATATGGAAAAAGTTAATTTTTGAAATTGGAGTTGGTTGGAGTTTTGAATTATGAGCAATTTATACAACTTATGAGTGGTAGAAATCCAAAATCCAGGTTATTTTATAGTTAATTGATCTCTATAATTACATTAAGCTAGTCTAAGTTTTTATTTCATTCATTGTGATTCATTAATTGCATTTATTTTCTTTGTTGTATAAATAAAAGGAGTTAGAAAGTTTAGGCATCTTAGTATTGAGCCAACATTATGTTGTAAATATGACATTATATTTACAAACATTATTACAATTGGATAATTTGTTTGACTTCATCTTAAGAAATGTTATCCGATGATGATGGTAGGGATGATGGATTAAGAAATACTAATAAGAAGGATTTCAATCTTGAGAAAGGAAGTAAAGATTCAAAGGAGGATAATTTATTAAATTTTATTGATAATGTGAGTAATATGGTTGCTGGTGTTAAAGTTACAAATGGTGGTAGCAACCACAATAGTGGTGGGAAGAGAAAAACCACTCAATAATATACACATAATAGTGAGAGAAAAAAAGAGAGGTTATGGAATGTGAGAGCAATGTTTTTTACATTTGGATCAATCGATTGATAGCGTGTCTAGTAGAAGTGATTGCATATCCATTTTTAGGGATAATAAAAGGTGTAGCATAAAAGAGATTGATGATGCAAGAGTTTCATTTTATTGAATATGTTGTTTTTGGCAACGAGTTGTATGTTTTTACAACTAAGTTTTTCTTAGTTAGAAGTAAGAAGAAAATGTGGGCAGCAATGAGAAATATGGAAAGAAAATTTGTATGGTTAAAATTAATGTTTGAAAGAATATCAAACCTTGAACCCTTAGGTTATGTTCAATCTTCTTTTCCTAGTTAAACTATAATTTTTTGTTTAATAATGTTTGACTTATGTTTTATAAAAAATATTAACAAACTTTTACGTATTTAATATCTTTTTTGTTTTGATTAATGTTCATATTTCAATTTGTTTTGTGTTAAATAAGTAATTATAATTTCTTTCCATGCTATAAATTGTATTGTTCATGTACGTGTAAAATTCTACATAAACCTAATATTAATTTTAATTGTTCTATTTCAAAAATAGTCTAGATAAGGCTTTAATGCTTTAATGCAATTCTTGCCACTGTTATGATAGCCATGACTGCCATGTTGTTATTGATTTTAACATGCTTCTATTATTTTTATGTTGTTAAACATACAATGTATCTTTATTTCAAATGTAGACAATGCAACATTGTGTAAATTGTATATAGTACTGATGTTTCTTTGAAATTTAGTATGTATTGTAGTTGTAGTGGTATTGACTTGGATTATTATTCTGTGAGAAGTTTAGGTGAGAATAGTTGGATTTGAATGTTTTTTTGGAATTGTAATAACTAATGGTCAAACTTTGTTTTAACATTGTTGATACTTTTACATAATTCATTGTTTCCTAAAAGCTTTAGATATTACTTTCAAATATATTCTTTCATATTCATAGGTTAAAAAACTTGATGTCATAATATTAAATACATTATGTAGTATTTTGTTTTGAGATACATGTACAAGTAAATAACATTTTTTATGTTTTAAATTATAGCTAGCATAACAGTTAATGCAATAATATATATATATATATATATTATTGCATGTTGTCCTGACACACTAAACAAAGATTTAATGTCATATATGTAATGTCATATAATGCATAAAAGAAATTTACTAAATAAGTTCAAGTGCATATAAACTAGCATAATTTTTTCCAAGGTTCTTAAACTATTTTTGTGGTGAGTTAAGCATGAATATACCAATTAATATATCTATTTTCATGATTTACTTAATTAAAATAATTAGCATTACTTGATAAAAAGAACAATTTGTTTGAAAAATAATTTCTTATCAAATTGGTGAGCCCTGACCATTAATATGATTACTCATTTTCATCCTTATTGCATCTCCTAAATATTTACAATAGATTTGGAAGTTACATATTTGTTGAATGATAGTTGAAATGACTTGATTTTCTATTGTAAATCAGCATCCCAAATTCTTAATATCTCTTTTTTATTTCGTCCAATCAGCCCTGTCTTTTAAACATTAATGGTTAATAAAACCATGGAGAATTTTTTCCAGCTTTTTATATTTGATTGAAATTAATGCTGTGAAATTGGGGAACCAAAATAAAAAAGATATGAAACAACATTTTTTTTTGTTATACCTTCCGCAAAAATGATTTTGTTTCTAAAACACAACTCCATTTTCATTGTTTATAACTTCTGAAACATGATCGTGCTTTATTGCAGGATAGTATTTGTATGTGATACTGTCTTTGTTAAAAACAATATTGTAAAATAGATTGATTATTTATTTTGTTTGTTTTGATGTAATTTGTAAAACATAAATTTAATAGAACAAGAAGTTTTTGCATTTATATATTAATTTAATGGACACCAAATAAATTCAAAATCATTTATTTAAAATCTATTATAGTTTTTTTTTATTGACATGTATATATTAATTTCCGAACAAATCAATATTGATTAAAAAAGAGTTAATTTTATTAAAATAGTTCTTTTTCATTGTAAATATGGACGCACAATGATTTAATGATCTATTTAATGGGGATTATGATAATGTTATAAATCGAGTTATTGAATATGTTTCTGATGCAACCATATTATTCGATAGTTTCACCTATATTTAACTAATGTTTTATATATAAAATACCTTGATATTCTTTGTTTTATGTTTTGAAGGCACTTTTTTGGATGAAAGATGCAAAAAGGAGTAAATTGAAGATAATTGACAGATTTGATCTTCAGTCGATGTTTTGTGCAGAGCGTGAGCTCTAGAGGTCGAAATAAAGTGATTCTAGTGGCATTAGAAAGCTAACATCCATACCTTTCTGGATATCTAAGGCAAGAAAATAAAATAAAGAAGAGCATGGAAATCGCAACCTTCAAAGTCAAATCTTGCAATCTGCCAATGTTGACCTTCATCCATTCCAACTTGAATATCTGAAGCTACAGAAGTCTAGTTGATGCAAAATAATTTTTTTTGGATTTCTGACTCAAAGGGCTATAAACACTCCAAATTTAAGCCAAAAACGATTTCACATGAGGGAGATATGATTTTTCAAAGATGATAATTGAATTTTCCCAGCAAACAGGTTTCGTGAAGAAACGAGTCCAAATTACATTCCAAAGCATCTAAACCGATATCCAAGTTTTTATTTCAGCAATTTAGCTCCTCTAAGTCAAAGCTTGAAGATTTTATGCAAGGCTATTTCTTTTTTTTTTTAGGAAAATAGTTATTGAAGTACTTAAATGTAAACAGTCTACTTAAGGGAGGACTATTTGGTAAAATAGAGACTAGGGTTTTCTAGGATATAAAAAGAATGAGAGAAGAGAAGGGGGGCAACCAGCCAAGAGGAGAAAAATGCCCCCCTCCTCTAAGAAACTCAAAATTATACATTCTTCCTTCTTTTTGATTAGTTGTTCAACAAACATGCAAGGCTAAACACTTTTTCTTGGTTGCAAGGACACGGAAACTTTCGGATTTCAAGAACTGTGAGATTTATTTTACCTTTTCTTTTCTGTTTATATGATGAAAATGTTTGTTCTTCTATGCTAATTTTTCCTATTATTGTTTATTTTAACTGCTAGAGTGGACTCTAAGTTATTATTATAGACAATCTATTGCTAAATTTGATATCAAAACCGGAGTTGTGGTATATGAACTTGTGAAGCAACTGAGTTTAATAATTGTGGCGGATCTACATTATTAATCTTAGGGAGAACATTCAATCAAATCAAACATAGACTGCGGACAGTTATGTTTTCTTAATTAATCAACTTATCTAGTTCTTAAGGCTGCTATTAAATTAAATTATTAGTGCGGACACTGTTGTTATTTGATGGTTAAGGTTAGTTATACGGCGGATCCGTTAACTAACCAATGTTAAGAAGAGATAAATATTTAGAATATAAATTGATGTTTTGTTTCCATGATCAGTTATGATTTCTATAGGTGGATGTTTACTTGCAACCAAGGTTTGTTCTCTTGATAATTTTCTGATTTTATTAAATTTTGTTCGATAGTTTTCTGTTTTTTTTTTGCTTTAGCCTAGATAACGTCCAAACCCCCCCTAATTGCATATCATCTAGCATAAAAATCTGACTTGAATCTTCCTCGTGGGATCGACCCCTTGCTTGCTCTATACTATCTTGTATGTTGTGTTTGAAGCTAGAGTAATTAATTTGTGTGACCGCGACATCGCAACAGTTTCCTATAGTGGTGGCGGTAACAATATTGGTGGTGGTGTTAATGATAATATAGATGACAACGACAACAACAATGAAAATGATATTGATAAGGATAGTGAATCATTTTGGTTGAGAGAGTATGATCGTTGTAAAATAGATATTTGGGTCTTTTTTTAGTTTTGTAGTCCATGATAAATACTAATAGAAATGGTTTCTTTGTGATAAATCTAAATTTAATGGGCCCAAAAAGCCCTCTAATAGGCCCAAAAAGCCCTCTAAGAGGCCCAAAAAAATCTATATGGGATTGGGTTATCATGTTTGAGCCCAACTTTTACCTAGGTGTATGGACTTGGGCATAGTAGTTGGAGCCTATGCTGGGCGTACACATATTTTGGTGTGCTGTCGAGCGCCCACAGGGGCTCGGCTACCATGCCCGAGCCCGAACTGATTGAATCTAAGTAATAGGCTCAAGCACCTTGCCTGGGCTCAACACTCTCTTTAAAATTGTTCCAAGACCTTACGTGGATTCCTTAATATTTTATACTGATCAAATTTACAACTCAAAATACCACAGGGATGAAATGACTCTTCAGGCCCTCCTCTTCATAAAAAAATAAGATTCGTGAGCTATAAATACACCACGAGTCCTTCAAGCTCCATGTTCACAATATCTTCATTCTTAACATTTTTAGCATACATGTTTTCAGAGTCTATTTCTTTAAAAAGATACTTAAGCATTTGAGAGTCCCAAAATCTACCAAAGGTGACCTTTTAAGAATACCAACCACCTTGACTTACCAGGCACCAAACAACAATCATCTTAGTTAGGAAGAATAGATCGAATTGCTAGAACTAAGAGATTAAACAATAATCCAACACATAAACCTTGCTTCTAAGCTACTTGGATTTTTTGGACGTCATTATAGACATTGTTTGTACGAAAATTAAACAAAAAGTCAGTTAATTCCTGTTTCTTAAAAGCTCTTTTCATGGCTAACAAAGCCCTAACACAACAATAGTGGTGCTTACGACTACGCCAACATTGCTTTAGGGAGACCAAGTTAATCCCCTTAAAAGAGAATGATGTTATTGCACTAGGATAGACCTCATACTAATCCCTTCCTTGGTAGTTATAAGGTTATTGTCCTAGGAAAACCAAGTCAATCCCCTTCACGATAATTATGGGGCTATTTACCTAGGGAGACTAAGTCAATCCCCTTCAAGTAGAGTGATACTATTGCACTAGAGAGACCAAGTCAATCCCTTCCTTGATAATTATAGAGCTTTGACCTTAATAAGACCAAGTCAATCCCTTTTAAGGAGATAGAGAGACTAAGTCAATTCATTGCTTGATAATTGTGGGGTTATTGCCCTAGAAAGACCAAGTCAATTCCCTTCAAGGAGAGTAGAGTTATTGCGCTAGTGAGAATAAATCAATCCCTTCCTTGGTAATGATGGAGATATTGCTCTAGAGAGACCAAATCAATCCCTCTCAATGAGAGTTATACTTGTCTAGTAAGTGGAGCTCGCCTCGTAGGTGAAGCTTATTTGATAGGTGGAACTCATCCTTTTGTGTTTCATTAGAGCCTTCCAAGTCCTGATAACACCTTTTGACATGTACAAGTCGCCATAAAATTATAAATGTAGCTTTGGGTTATAGCCATAGATGTGGTCATGGGTGTCATCACAGGTGTAGCCTCTAGTGTAGCCATTTGGAGCGTAGTCATAGGTGTAACCACTGGCTTAGTTGTTGGTATGTCGTTAGTGTATTCATAAACAAAACCACTTACATAGTTACCATTGTGTTGGAGCTTCATCAATCATGAAAAAGAGTTGTTGAGAAACATGAAGGCAATGACTTTTTATTTAGTTTCTCATAGAAAACACCAATAATGAGGTCCCAAAAAATCCAAGTAGCTTAGGAGCAAGGCTTATGTGTTGGATAATCGGTTAATTTCTCGGTTCTAGTAATTTAATGCATTCTTCCTGATTAAGGTGGCTGATGTTTGGTAGGTCAAGGTGGCCGGTAATGCAAAATGTCTTTTTTTTTATATATAGATTTGAGGACTTTCAAATGTTTAAGTAAGTATCTTTTTAGAGAAATAAAGTAAATGATATTTTAGAGAGATAAACTCTAAAAATATATGTGCTAAAAATATAAAGAATAAAAAGATTGTGAACTTGGAGCTTGAAGGATTCATGATATATTTATAGCTCATGAGTCTTGTCCTTTTATGTAGAGGAGGGGTTGCAGAGGAACTTCATCCCTATGATATTTTGAGTTGTATTCTACTCAAAATAATATGTATGAGATCAATATAAAATATCAAAAAATGTCAGGTCTAAACAAAGTGTATAAGCCCATTAGAGGTGAAAAATAGATCCAGACATATTGCATAGGCCCAGGCATGTTGGGCTCGGGCATGGTAGCCTAAGCCCATGTGGGTGCTAAGGTGCAGGCCCACCACTAAAGGTGTTAGGCAGCATACCTGGCTTAGGCGCGTGCCTAGAATAGTCTCGGGCTACTATACTCGAGCCCATGCATCTTGATAAAAGTTGGGCTCGAGCATGATAGTTGGAGCCCATAAAGGTTTTTTTGGGCCTTTTAGAGAGTTTTTTGGACCCATTAAACTTGATTTTATCACGCTGAAAATCATTGATGATGATTTCTTCTAACCAAAGAGATTTCAAGTTTGTGCTAATATTTTCTTTATTTTTTATAGCAGTCTTTCTTGGAATTTTATAAATAAAAAAAGGATTTTAGTGATATATTAGTTTGATGGACTTTGCATTGCTAATTTATACAAAATATATTGAATTGAAGTGAAGAAGTTTTTTTTATGAATTTTTGCCTACTTGTTACTTTCTTATCTTATTTATATATATTTTTACAAAAAACATGTAGTTTTATTTGTAACATGTTTTTTTGAATAAAAATTTATTATGATTGTAAAAATATATTTCAATAAAAAAATATGTCATGATATTTATGCAATTATATTCTTATAAAGAAATATTTAATTAAGAAAATCATAATTAAAATATAAAAAATGATATTTTATTTTTACTAAATATTTATGAGAAAGTTTTTAAAAGTTATGTATGTTAGGTTGACATACAATTATTCATAAAGTAATTTTTTACATGTTAGTGTATATACCATGTAGTTAATCGGTTGATTACACATGACATTAACTTTACCCATGCAAAATGTATTTATTATTAATAAAGACATTCTTTATCTTTAATATTCATTTATCTTTGATTAGTGAGTTTAGAGTAAAAATAAAATCTTTGAGATAAATTTTTTTTTTAAATAAAATTATAAAATATTTATAATATATAAGATTCTTATTATATCAAAGTATTAATGTTCATAGTAGATGAAATATTAAGATTGGATATAATTAAGGCTATTGAGACTAATACATATTATCCTCTTTCATTTATAAAAGGAAGTCAGCTGAGGTATACAAGATGCTTGGAATTAATATATAGGTGCTTGTTAGATGACATATACATTGAATTGACATGCATGATAATTATACATGAAGAGATCACCTGTATCTATAGAAAGACTCACATGATAGTTAAGTAAGTTATTTTTAGACTTAAGATCACCAAGTTATTTTATAGGGAATGATATGCTTTGATTTTAACTATACGTTATCTTAAACAAGGGTAACAAATGAACATATATTAGGTATACAATAAACTATATTAAGATATTTGAGTGATCAATAAATGATTTATCTCCTAGGTGAATTAGAGAAAATATTTTATCTATTCTCAAATGGTATTGACTGTGAAATCATTGCGTGTTTCAAATCTTATTTAAAAAATCAATGATTATAATGTTGAGTACAAATATAATTTGCCAGAGCAAGCATACTTCATTATCAAATATCCAAATCAAAACATTTTTTATAAAGAGATATTAATTACACTGAGCACAATTATTATTGAAAGGTTAAATCAAATCACTTATAACTTTCTTAATATTATAAGGATCATGATATTTTGTCATATGCTGCACTTGATCTTCGAATATAAATCAATTAATTTTTTGAATTGATAATAAGTTAAATTGTTTAACTTATTTAATCTTATTTTGAATAGGATTGTGATTTATTTTTGGGCTAACATATTAGAAAACCTAATAAGTCACACACATAAAGCACCATTGGTAAGAAATTAAATTGGGATGATTAAGTATGATTTCATTGTAAATAAATTTTAGAAATTGAATATTAGAATGTAATTAATACAATGGATTATAATTCTATACCTAGAAAAACGAAGTAGAGCATTGATTTCATAAATTTATAAAATTATTATGAAATAATACATTTGATATTATTTAGGGACAAAGTGTTTCTCTATAAATACAATGATATGACTCATATTTATTTATAAAGAACGTATGATATAGAAACACAAGTAAACAAAAAAAATAAAAAGTTAGCACTTAAAGCATAACAATCCCTCTCTCCTAAAGGTTTTAGGATATTTCTAATATGGTGGTTTATATGAATTATTATTAGAAGTCGGACAGATGTATAGTTTGTAGTTCACGACAACATAGCTTATAAGAATTAATTTAACCCAAGAAATAAGAATTGTTATGCAGGTAATGCTTGCACCTTAAACAACTTTAGAGTGTCTAATGGGATCCTTGTGAATCCAAATAAATTTTAAAGTTATTGTTTTCACTACGTTTATGTGTTTTGAAAAACCTAATATTATATTACAATAGAAAAGTCTTAATCATATTTGGAAAAATATGATATTATCTGGTGATTTTAAAATATCATTGCAATTATCTTATTTCAAGAGAATTTTGTTCTAGAATATCGAAAACTAAAACAACTAAATAAAAAATAAAAAGAGAAAGGGCCAAGTGTGTCTAACCTTCAAAAAGAAACTTGTAGTGAACCATACATTGTTCGTTTGAGCAGATGATATGTCTGTTTTATGTCATCATTTTTTAACACCTTTGATAATTGGAAAATTGGGAGTTTATAGTTTTGACAAAAATGAAATTTGATTCTCGAACTTTCAAAGATTATAATATGATAAAAATAAAATTTTATTATAGAAATATAAAATTTAGAAATTACAAAAATCTAATAAACAATTAAATTATAAAATTATTTTTCATAAACAACAAAGTATACAATGCAACTTACTAGAAAACTAATGCAAGTAAGATGTTATGTTAATATTAATAAAACAATATCATATCTACACTAATTAAAAGAAACTAATAGAGGTCGAGGTTTTACAGTGTAAAACCATATCCATCATTTACAAAACACTATACATTGTGCAAATTCTTTGATTTGTTTTGGTCATCCAATTTCAGTTCCTTTCAATTTGGTTCTCAAAAGTTCCTTAATTTTCATCCTAGATTTTTTCATTCTTTTTTAGATAGCCTTTTATCATGTTTCCTAAGTGCTTGATGTTGTTTTAATGTTAAATGACATGTCAATTTTACTTGGAAACCTTGAATTATTAGGAAAAAAAATTAACAATCAAAATTGACATTTAGCAAAAAAATGACAACCTTTTTCCATGTTTATTGTCACAAGGCACCTAAATTTATTGTTTAATCCCTCAATTTTACTTTTTAGGTTTGGTCCCTAACTGTTTTTTAGTGTTCATTTAGGTCTAAAGTTCAATTATTTTAAGTTTCATTCATAGAACTTGAGAGAGAATAAAAAAGGTCATTAAAAAATTTTAAGGAGAGAAAGCTTTCAGGTGGCATGATTTTAACCACTAATAACTTTGATTTTGGTTTTTATAGATTTTTTTAGAGTGAGATTTAATGGAAGTAGTTCCAACCTTTAATTATACCATAAAAAGTAGACCATAGCTCGAAAAGTTTTTTCTATTTGATTTGATTTTGCATTTTTAGGTCTTTTAAAATGTGTTTTGTTTTTAGAATCAAGGTTATACTAGTTCATAAAATTTTGTTTTCTATATTTTTAATTGAAACAAATCTGAGTATTTTGGCTAAAAAAACTTAGACCCTCATTTTTTGGTCATCGGAACCGCCTTTAATGACCGAAGAAGAGGCTGATAAACTATTTGTTGTTTTTCTAGGAGAGCGACGTGTGGTTCACCAAATTTTAAAAAAGAAAAAAAATAATTTGGGCAAATGACATGTTGTCCATTCCTCAAGGAAAAGAAGAAGAAGAAGAAACAGACACTTGGCGCTAGGTTTCTAGACCTAAGCATGCCTGAGTTTTCATATTAGGTTAGGTGCGTATATGCAGCCTATGTGGGCATGACCCTTTAATTTCCTTTTCTCATTGTTTTTTTCCTTTTCTTATTTTCTTATTTAATTCTTTTTAAATGATATTGAAATAATTATCCAATTATGCCATTATTTTTAAATAATATTAGTTTCTCTTATGATAACATTAGCAATTAATTTCTTAAAATATAAACACTAGTAAAAAAATAAAATAAAATAAAATAAAATAAAAATCTAATTAAATTTAAGAATACAATCTAATGTAAGGTATGTAAATCTCAAAATACATTGCTTGCAAACATAGAGGATTTACGATGAAAAACAATAAGTAAAAATACCTGTAATTAAAAAATCATCTACATTAAGCCTTAAACAAATAAGAGAGAGGGAAATTTTTGTAAATAAAACATAAACAACCCCTTTCTTTTTTTAAGAACTGGTTGGTTGGAAGTTAGAAAAAAAAAGGAAGAGGAGTTCTTCATTTCTTCTTATTTTTATCTTGTTCTTCCAAATAAAAAAAAGGCTAAGTTGATTTAGAAAAGTGTTGAGCTAGGATTTGAGCAACCAAGTGAGTCTAAAGAAGAGAGAGAAGGACGCGAACAGTGTAGGTAGAGAGAAAGAGTGATTTGGAGAGTGAAGGAAGAAATCTTTGGAAGAGATTGTGAAAGGAACGAGGCAAACTTGATTAATTAATGTTAGTAAAGTGTTTTTCTTGCTTTGATTTCATTTATATTGTCAATTTTTCATAAGAATTAAAAATCCTCAATATTATATAAAGTAGGGTTTATGTTGAAATAGTGTTGAAAGAGAAGAGTTGTGTATCGATAAATTTATGTAGGTTTAAATCATGTAATTAAGGATAAAAATAAAATAAAATTCAAATGGAATGTGGTATTATATATGTTTTGGTGAAGGGTAGAGAAAATAGTGGGGTAGTGATTTAAACTAAATGATGTTAATATTATTGATTTAATTGTCTTAGTAAAAAAGATTGGGTTGGTTTATAGTGTTTTATAAATTTTAAGAGTATTTTAATAAATATTTGTCACAATGAGATTTAATTAAAGCTAATGTTTTATTATGTTGCAAGAAAGAATAGTGTAAATACAAATATATGCAAGTAAACTGAAGTTTGATTTACAATGAGTAGATTAGCGCAAATATTTTGGTTATGTTGTAAGAGAAGTTATTATGAATTATGTTTAAATGAATACTTAAATTCAAGGAGAGGTTTATTGAGGAAAATGAAAATTTAACTAGTGAAATGTTGATGTTGTTAAGAGGTTCATTTAGAGTGGAGCTGATACTCTCGGGAGCTCATGTCTTAGGAGCTTCAGGTAAGGGCTCGTCCCTATTACTTGAATGCTATTATTTTTCAAATTGATGGAAGGTTATTGTTTAAACATTAATTGTTAGTTCTAAAACAACACAAGTTGATATTGAAAGAATCGAATTGCCTTTGGGCCAAGATGACATATTTTGAGTATTGAATTGCCTTTGAGGCGGGATAATAAATTTGAAAATTGAATAGCCTTTGGGACGAGATAGTAAATTTAATTGCCTTCAGGGCGGGGTAATGCATTTCATAATATGTACTGGCTTTGGGCCAAGATAGTAAACTTCAATATTTCAATTTTCCTTGGGGGCAAGACAATAAATTTCAAGAATTGGTTTACCTATAGGGTATAATAGTGAAATTCAAAAATTGATTTGCCTTTAAGGTGGGATAATATATTTCGAGATTTGAATTGCCTTCAGGGTGAGATAATGTATTATAAGGATTCATTCGTCTTTAGGGTAAGACATTAAGATTTTAAGGATTAATTGTCTGCAAAAAGGTTATTGAGAATGTTGGAAGACCAGTAATATATGTCGTTAGAGTAAGGATATAGTTATATAAATCGAATCCAATATTTTTTGAAATGATTTTGGTGTTTAAAAGAAACAAAGGATAACAAGTTGAAATAAAAGTTGTATATTGTGAATGGTAAAGAGAAATAAATACAATCGTAGATATAAAAACTAGAAGTAAAGGAGATTACAATGTCTTAAAGGTTTAATTGTAATAGTACATGCATACTTGTATTTCATAATTTAATTGTATTTTATAGGTACTTCAAGTGCATCTCCTCAGTAGCCCTTGGATTATCATATCTTCATTTTCGTATATAAATAGTCTAGGAAATGAAGAGTTTTGGCAAGTAAATTTTTGAAATGTTATAATTAATTAAGGTAATCCTTTAAGTAAATTGATCCTTAAAATATTTTTTTGATTTTCCTTTGTTATTAGTTATGTAATGCTAATGTATTGTATGAATTGTGTGGAGTGTGTGTTAAGAAAAGATTGAGATTTAAGTATGTATTTTGATGGGAGGTGAGCCTAAGGCCACACTAAATGATTTGAAAGAAATATATATACTATGTTTTTCTACAGGATTCAATACAAGAAAATTCTTGGGTAGTGTTCCATATAAAGAAAATGGTATTGCAACAATTCATATAATGAATTGATAAATTTTATAATTATCCGATCATTTCAACTATGATAAATTCATATAGAGAACTAATAAAATTATCTTTACATGTTATTGTCATGATTTTGAATCAATGCTTGTCTAAAATGAGAATATAAATTAAGAGTCTTTATATAATATGTATTTTTGAATTTAATATGCATAATTTTCTAAATGCATAAGAAATATCTATTTAAAAAACTTTTTTTTGTAAAAGTTTTATATAACTTTTCTCAATATTATTTTTTTTATGTTTTTTAAATACATTCGCATCAAAACTATCAATAAATCATTTGTTTTCTTATATTAAAACTTGCTTTTAAGATTATGATGAGATTTTTGTTTAAAAAAGAAAACTTATGATAAGAAAATATTTATAAAAAATGCATCATGAAGGGAAACATGATTGAGTTAAAGAAATACCTTTTTAGACTTATTTTAAATTGTTACAATTATTTTTATTTTGATTTTTATTGCTTATAGTTTTTATATAATAAACAACATAGCTAAAGAATTTTTTTAAAATACATTAGAAAAAAAAAAAGAGAGAATGTACTAACAATTCTATTTTTTATCTAAAAATTAAATTATTATATTTATGATGAAAATTCATTTTTATTTCCATATAATTAAATAAAAAAACTAAAAAAGCACCCCGTGTCATGAGATTAAATATTGTCACATGCATTTATCTTTCAACCTTTTGCTTTAGTTTTTCGTTAATGTTAACAACTCTTTTTACAGTTTATTAGTTTCTTTAATTATCATTATATTTCATTAAACACAATTATTAACATTTTATTTTCTAAATAAAATTTTTCAAGATGCAAGAAAATGTGTTTATAATGTCAATACATTTTTCTCTTACATTAAAAATAACTTAGAACGCACCTATTACATAACATAAATTATTTGCTAGTTTGTATCTACATGTCATTGCTTTTCTACTCTCTAGGTAAGGCTCGACAATCAAAGGAACAAGAAGTTACTATCAAGAATATTATACAATATACTATAAAAGATCAGTTTTGCACTGTAGCACATGAGAGCTTTTGACTGTGGATTTCAATAGTTGAATGGTTGTTCTACCTTTTGTTTTGGTTGGTTGAAGGTTGTTGTAGTGTATAAGATCAGGTGTTCAGCTTTTGGCATGTGAGAGCTTTCATATATGGTTTCTGATTGTTCAATAAATTTAAATTATTAAAAAGTTGTTTTGCCCTTGGTTTGTGTGGGGTACTGGATGCTTTAGGGAGGGTATTTAGGGTTTTTTTTGTTTAATTATAGGTTTTTGGAAGTGATTTTTCTTTTTCTTTTCATGCACGTAGTGGCTTCTCTGCCTCATCTTTTTTTTA
The DNA here is from genome assembly GCA_015852605.2 of Populus deltoides. Lineage (NCBI taxonomy): Eukaryota > Viridiplantae > Streptophyta > Magnoliopsida > Malpighiales > Salicaceae > Populus > Populus deltoides. The sequence continues at coordinate 32,239,453 of CM027570.2, read as the reverse complement.
TGTTTTTTTTTTCATTTTTACCATTTTGGTTCTGGTTTTTTCATACTCATATTTTCCTTTTGTGAGCCATATCAATTGACCAAAGGGAGTAAGTGCAGAGTATTTAGGGAAAAATATTATATAATTATGGGTTGTGAGGCATTACCGTTTGGATTCAACCGTTATTTTTTCTTGGTTGTTGTGGATTATAGCTAATGTCTATTTTCTTAGGCTTTCACAATCCTTTTGTGTTTGGTTCCTGGGATTGGCTTGTGCATCAACTTTCATGAATTTGTCTCTTCAATTTCTTAGCAATGGAGGCTTGCTTTGGAGTGGATGAAAGTTGATGTGTTGGTTGTTCAACTTAATTTTATGAGTTTGTCACCTGGGTATCTAGGCAATAGAGGGATGTTTCAACGTGGCAGCAAGCTGCTGTGATTGATTGTCTGTTTTCTAGAAGAGTTGGTTTGTGGGCAACAATTTGCGTTAAATGCACAATTTACTGGTCATGTCCTAGCACAGTCATTGTTTGAGCATGCCCAGTCTCTGTTATTTGGAAGGATGCATGTGAGGGTTACTTACCATGTCCTGTGCAGTTATGGATTTGATGTATGATTGATTTTTTTACATTATCTGGATTTATTGTTGATATGTGTTTGTTCAATGTTGTCTCATTTTGGATAAAGCTACGAAATAAGTGTACTATTTTTTTACAAGATTTACTTATTTTTTTTTGCTTCTTTGCAATGTAATTGGTAAAATATTGGGATGTTTTCTTCTTGTTGTGTCAGACCTTATATACTGTTATAATGACTTTTGTTACTACATGATATTTTTTGTTCAGTGTACATATTTTATTTTTTTTCTCTATAAGGTTAGGTGTAATTTGGGCTGCATGTTATATAAAATCTTGAAATTTTTATTGTTTTTTATTAGATTCGAATTAGTGGGTTTTGGGTTAGTGTGTAGTTCTTGAACTTTACTTGTTGTTTATGTCTTTCTTTTCGGTGCAAATAGACATTATATGTTCACAACTTGGTCACCATTTTATTGTTTTTTTATTATTATTTTGCATTGCTTTGTCTTCGACTTGATTTGTTAGGCTGATTTGTAATTTCTGTTCTTGGTTGTGTTTTGTATTTTTTTTACATAGGTTTTGAAGTGTTTTGATTCTAAGGTGTTTGCCTTCTTTGTTTGTTCTCAAGGTATGTGTGTGTGTGTATTTTATTTTGTATTGCTGTTGATTTTAGTTGATTGGGTTTTGTTTTTTATTTTTTAGTTTTTAAAATTATTAGGTTGAGTTTTGACGTCTATTATGTCGGTTAATGTTTCTCATAATTGGTTGTTGATTTCAATGAATTAACTGTCTTTTTTTCTAAGGTTGCTAATAATGATATCTAATTTAGTAGATGGTTGTTGTTTTAAGTGTCTTATTTGGATAATTCTGTGTTGATGTTAGTATAAAAGAATTGGATTATTGTTTTTTTAGGAAGGGTGTTGTTAATGGAAATAAATAATAAGTTCTTTAGAAATGATTTTTCTTGTTTATAAATCTTGATTTTTCTGTTGTTATGTTTGGTTCAAGGAATTGTGGAAACAACGGATTATCTCATGGATTTCTTCACGTCTTAGTTTCGATTTTAATTGAATATCATGTTTGAACATCAGAGAGCGAAAGGGCGTTGGGAAACTTAATTTGATATTTGTTGGAGGTTGTTGCATATGACCTGTTTTTTAGTTGGTTACACGCCTTTTATTTTATTTTACTTTTAGCTTATCATTACTTTGCATACCTAATGTTGTTTGCCTTTGTTTGGACAATTTGGCTTACTTTTTTGCTAATGTTGGGAGTTCTTTTTGTGTCTGCAGGGTAATGTTTTGTTCTGTTTGGATTTTTTTATTACTTGAAAATTTTGTGATGTTGTTGCATGTTAAGTCTACTTTTGCAGATTTTATAATTGCCTTTTGTGGTTGTATGAGTGTCTTCTAGGTTTTTGTGTCATTGCCTATTTTTTGTATGCTATTTGTGGTATTTTTTTACGGTGAAATTGCTGAAACCTTTTTTTAGTTTGGTTACATTCTCGTGTTGGGTTTGTGATCTTTTTTAGGGGTTTGGAGCTCTTTTATCCTTTTTCACTTGCTTTTTGTGTGATATAAGTATATCTTTTTTTTAAAAAAAGTTATAGGTGCTGATCATAGTCAACAAAACCATTTGTTTTCTTTTTAATTTTAATGTGAGTTGAGGTTAATGATGATGGATATTGTATTGGTCATTGCAACAGATCATTTGTTGCTAATTTAAAAATTTGGCGTACTTTTTTTTAATATTGTCTCTCATATTTAGTGATTCAAATGTTTACTTCTTTGATCATTTGTTGCTCATATTTAGTGATTCAAATGTTTACATCTTTGATCATTTGTTGCTCATGTGCTTTTGTTAGATGATTTTACCTTGAAATCACTAAAAATAAAAGGATTGGTGTTTGGTTTGATTATTGATGGAAGTAAATAGTTAGTTCTGTGGATGTGAGTTCCCTTTGATCATGTTTTAGATTTTTTTCTGTTGTTATATATGAGTAATGGTTTTCTTGAAATAGTTGGTAGTTTTATGGTTATGTTTGCTCTATAATTTGACAGTTGATTCATCGTTATATGTGTATATGAAAGATTTGTTTTTCATCATAGTCAATGGAATTATGTGTTATCTTTTTGGTTTTGAAGATGGTTAAGGTGAGTCAAAGTGAGTTTTGTGTAGATCATTGCATCTAGTCATTTGTTTCTACCTTGAAAATTGAATCTATCTTTTTTAGTTGAGAGTTTTGGTCATGTTTAATGGTTCAGATATTAGTCTTTGTTTCATATGCCTTTGATGGATGATTTGTGGCTTTTGTTAGATGATTTTGCCTTGAAATCACTAAAAATAAAAGGATTGGTGTTTGGTTTGATTGTTGATGGAAGTAAATAGTTAGTTTTGTGGATGTGAGTTCCCTTGATAATGTTTTAGATTTTTTCTGTTGTTATATATGAGTGATGATTTTTTTGAAATAGTTGGTAGTTTTATGGTTATGTTTGCTCTATAATTTGACACTTGATTCATCATTATATGTGTATATGAAAGATTTGTTTTTCATCATAGTCAATGGAATTATATGTTATCTTTTTGGTTTTGGAGGTGGATAAGGTGAGTCAAAGTGAGTTTTGTGTATATCATTGCATCTAGTCATTTGTTTCTGCCTTAAAAATTGAATCTATCTTTTTTAGTTGAGAGTTTTGGTCATGTTTGGTGGTTTAGATATTAGTCTTTGTTTCATGTGCCTTTGATGGATGATTTGTGCTGAAATTAGTCAAGAAAATTGAAGGATTAATGTTTTGTTTGATTGCGGATGAAGTTAATAATTAGTTCCGTAGATATTAGCTTTCTTGCCCATGTTTTTAATTTTTCTTATATATATATATATATATATATTTGGGTGTTGGGTTTCTTAAAAAACTAGGTTGTTTTGTGGCTTTGTTTGCTCCAAAATTTACCACTTAGTCCATCATTGTATTTTTATGTCGAGAAGGATAATGGTTGGAATGAATTTAATTTGAGAACGGTTGAAGGTTGCTGCATGTGTTTTGTTTTGATGTTTGTTTGGTCTATTGTTCTGTTTTTATTTATGTTTGTCAACATATTTTATGCTATGCATCTTTGCTGGGAAGTGTAGTGTGCTTTATTGTTGTTTAGAGGCTTTATTTTTTTTTTTATCCTAGACGCATTTTCTTTATTTTTTTTTTTCCTGCTAGATAACTTGGTTTTGTTTGTTTTGCATGCTATATAAAATTTAGTTTTTGTTAGTAGTTTTGTTTGTGTCGAATGCCTTACTCCTAACTTCGTATCAGATTGCCTAGATATTTGGTTTGTTGTTTTTAAAATTGGTTTATGATTTGGTTGCAAGCATATATTTTTATGCATGTGTTAGGATTGGCATGAATATGGCTTCCCTTTTATTTGTTTATCTGTTGCTAATAAAAGTGCTTGAATTGGCATGAATATGGCATGTCGTTGTTACTTTTCATTAGTTTTGATTTCGATACAATATTACAGTTGTCTTTCCCAAATTAATCAAGCTTTAAGTTTCTAATTACTAAATTACATGTTATGGTACTTTTTTTTCATGTCATCATTTCCAGAAATATTTTAAATTAACTGGATCATATTTATCACATAGTTTTTCTAAACTATGATAATTTATGACATAACCACAAATATGACAGCATTGGTTTTGCAAAATTTCTTAGGAACATGACATTCACCTTTTTTTATTTTACAAGATTGCTAGGTTTATGGCAGCATGCATGTTGATGCAGCTGTTAAAAATGCTACATCTTTTCATCTCTTTTATATAAAAAGAAATTTAAAAAAACTTATCTATTTTCATATGTTGAACCATGAGGCTTTTATGTTAATAATTGGGTATGTTGATGTTGCTGCTCTATATATTTTGTCTTCTAATTATGTCAAACCTTGTATCATGCAGTGAAAATGGTAAATCTTATTTTAGAATTAACAAAGCCTATTAATTACTTCAATCTTAGAAGATGTTGTTTTTTCATTATTGTTCGTTAATGTTCTTTACGTGTGAAGTATTATCATATTAAAAGTAATTTTCTGTCTATTGACCTAAACTCCAAGTAGTTATATCAAATAAGGTTTGAGTTCAGCTCCTATACCTACAATGTAGTGCGGATAATCTAACTAGTTAGTTTATAAAAAAAAATATTTTATCATTTATTAGTGCTACATCGCAGACAAATTAATTTTTTTAAAAAAAAATATTTAAGTATTGTAACGTGTTTTCAAGAAGATAAAAAAATTAAAATCATATGGAGTTTATCTGATATGACCCAGTCGACTTGACAAGTCCAAAAGTAACTTGGATAGCTAGAAAAAAAATAATTTGACTAAAAATATTTTGAGATGATATTTAAAAAAAAAATATTAAGACTACAACATATGAAATTGACTTGAGTCAACCTAAGTTAACATGTAAAATCAATAACCTAAATCAAAAGACTATGATAACTCATAAAAAAAACAAATAAAAATAAAACATATTAAAGCCCAATTCTCAATCAACCCAATATAAAAGAATAAAATTGAAAAATCAATTAAAAAAGATATAAAAAAAGACCCAAGTCAACTCAAATTAACTTGTCAAATCTGGATTATGAGACCAGGATAACCTAATAGAAAACAAATAAAAATAAATTATGAAACTCAATTCTCGATCAATTTAATGTTGAATGATGAAATTAAAAAAAAATCAATTAAAAAATAAAAAAATCCAAGTTAACCTGCCAAACTCTTAACTTGGATAATAGGATTAAGATAACCTCATAAAAAGTAAATCAAAATAAATTATGAAGATTAATTCTCCATCAACCCATATATTGAAGGATAAAATTGAAAAAAAAATCAATAATAAAAAAGATTAAAAAAATCAATTAGGTTAACCTGCAAAACTAGTGATCAAGATTATAAAACTGAAATAATCTCATGGAAAGCAAACCAAAATAAATCATAAATCATAAATCTTAATCCCTAATAAATCTAAATATTAAAGGATAAAATTATAAAAAATACTAAATTTAAAATTAAAAAAAAAAGTGAAGAGGAACAATGATTTCCTCTCTTTTAATTTTTAGTTAACAACTATTATTCTTAATGGTGGACAATGGTTTAGCAATGGTGATGATGTATAGTTATTGTTTTAATTTTAAATATTTAGCTAAGAAAAATGATTTTGCCGCTGGCTAAAGTGAAAGGAAATAAGATTGTTTAGGGGTGATTAAGAGTTTCGTAGTTTTTATTTTTTAAAATATTTTTATTTAGAAATATATTAAAATAATATTTTTTTTATTTTAATATTAATATATTAAAACAATTAAAAAACATAAAAAAAAATTATTTCTTTTTTAAAAGTTCAAAAAAACTAAATTTTAGCCATCTCTATTCGATAAAGGTGATGTGTCGCATCATGCGTTGATATTTAACAGAAATGACATTTTGTTGATGATTTGAAATCGTTTTTTTTTTTTTAAGCTCTTAATATTTTTTTTTTAAAAAAAAAAACATGAAAACCCAACACCAAATATTCAATTTATTTTTCAGCAAGAGAGCTGCTATTCCAGATATTGAACTACTCAACTCACGAAGAACTATACTAGCTGTTGTTTGAAACAGGTCTCAATATCTTTTCAATAAATTCCTAACAACAGTGCTCACATAAGTATGCAGATACTGAAATCAAAACCACCATGCTGACAAGAAAACCACAATTGGTGAACCAGATTTGACTTTACAGATCCAAACCAAGATTCATGAGTTTCCACAATTATCATTTTTTTTAAGGAAAAATTAATCAAGCAATTCTCACCACTGCAATCCATGGTCACAACAATTTACCAACCACCAGACACTCATCTAGCACAAACTCTTTGAGGAACAAGTCCACCCATTCAACCAACCCAAAACCCACATCAACTCGACCACTTTATGACTCCACCACCTGAATGGAGAGGAGGAAGTGGAGAAGTGCGGCGGCATGATCAAGTTTGCTAGAAAAACACTAACTGAATCCAATTGTGGGTTGTTTGTTCTATGAAGGAACCGGGGGTTTTCATGGAGAGTTTTGAAGGAAAGGAAGTCTTTTTCGATCTGGGTTTAAAGGAAAGATGGAGCTGTACGTGGATTTTGGTGCGTTTGTAGTCTGCAAGGGATAGATGTTTTGCCAAACAATTAGCAAATTCAGCCATCAGCCATCTGATTCCATGAACCATGCTGCTCACCTCCTAATTTTTCACTCAAGTTAAATTAATGCCGTTTCACCTATCGAAGGGTGTTTACAGCAATTCCGAGAAAAACATCCATAGGAACCCCCGATTAAAAGAAAAACAAATTCGCTTAGCTTCCTTGATGCACATTCAAGTACTCAACATCTTCAAAGTATTTTTCATTACAACTAGAGATCTGATAAGAAGACTTTCAGTAGAAGTTTGATAACGTTTTGAGTTCTATTAATGCTCCAAGTGAAACACATACTCTGTCAAGCGCTGTAGTTTACTGGAATCCAGTTTCTGCTCTGTTTTAACAGGCTGCTTTTTCACAATTAGCATTCGAGAATCAGGATCCACAACCCAACCTTGCTGCAAAACATCTGCATGTGATAACAAGAATCTCATTAGCAGCACAGCATGTACACAAGTGTTAGATACACACAACATTCTAACATATAGTGTGTGTGCATGCATGCATTAGATCGATAGACAAAAAGATGGATGGATAGATAGATAGCTAGCTACACGCATACATATATAGAGTCTGGACTGTGTTCAAGTTTATTATGCCAAAAAGCCAGTGGTAAAAGACAAAAGGTACTTTTTATGTCATATCCTAAGCTCTTAGCATGTTAGAGTAATCAAATTCTATTCCTGTTGGAACTACATGAGAATCAACTAACTCCTAAACTACTCAGGACAGAAGTTTTGCTTGAAATGTTGTTTCCACAAACTTAAACCATCACCATATATAGGGAAGGGCCATTGTAGCATCGACCATAACCATCAGTGCACTATGAGACTTTAAAATCAATCTCAATATCAAGATACCATGAATCATGAATATCCACACAGCTTCCAATGAAGTTCCCAGTTAGACAGTTCCAATAGTGTTTTCAGTTCTCTCCATTCCGAAATAAAACCACTTTTCTGCTGTACTCGCCCTTTTTGACATTACAAGAGACCCAGAGTTCTGTCATCAAGTGCTAATCTGAAAACCATTAAGCCATTGGCTCCCAATCACAGATCTGGAAAAGTTCATCCCCTTTTTTTTTAATCATTAACTAAACCCAGAGTTCATCCTTTTCTGCTGTACTCGCCCTTTTTGCCCTTACAAGAAACCCAGAGTTCTTTCATTAAGTGCTAATCTGAAAACCATAAAGCAGTTGGCTCCCAATCACAGATCTGGAAAAGTTCATCCTGTTTTTTTCAAACATTAACTAAACCTCCCGTGGAAAAGCTTTCTTGGTTGGGTGCTTGCTTTAAGGTCATCCTTCAATACTCGCCTAGACTGATTCATGCTTTACGATCATCATCACCAACACAGAACCATGCCACAAATCACACTAGTGTATGGTTGGTGACTGTTACCGTTGAGAGAATTGAGCACATCTTAGATTCATTTTATTGAACTTCTATTTCGTTTTTATTATTGGGCGTAGTTTTATTCTATGTTGAGCTTCATCTTATTTTATTGGATCTTTAGCCCAATTGTTGATTGTGATTTTACTTAGACTTTTTATATGTAACTTTTTTTCTACATGTTAGACATCTTTGATAAATTTTAAAAAAAAAACTTGCAGATTTCTCCTCCCTTTCCCTTCTCATCTTCTGCTCCTATTTTTCAATTCAATGTTATCCCGCATCAACTATGGTATCATAGTAGATTTTTAGTTGTTCTAACAATCAAACAATTCTAAACATCCTCTCTTACCATAATGTCCAACCGCCTCTCCAACATTAAATATTCATTGAAACAAGACTGCTTCTCCAACACCCACCACCATCAACAAACCCTACATCAGCTACCAGCCACCACCTTTCTGCCAAACAATACAACCACCTCCACACCCGCCAAATCCACCTCTGCTATATTGTCCAGCCGCCTCTCCAGCATTAAATATTCATTGAACCAAGACTGCTTCTCCAACACACACCATCAACAAGCCCAAAATCAGCCACCACCTCTCTGCCAAACAATACAACCACCCTCACACCCACCAAACATCTGTTGCCATCAACTTCACTTCACACCACCATCAAGAACATAACTCATTTGAAACCTGCACCAAACTACCATAACAGCACATCACCTAAATTAACAAACATCTTTTCAAAGCCAAAAATCCAGTAGCAGCCCCTAAAAACATAGAAATCCATACTTTCATTCTCTCTTCCAAGTGATTTTATATGCAAAACAAAGTCCATTAAAGTCAACCATGTATTCTTAATTCAAACCCACCAACGTATCTCTCTTGTAAAGCTAAGCATACCTATATTCTTTAACATTTTTTTTACTAAAATATTTTAAAAAGCTGAAGTATAACAGAATCAGCCAGTGGTATTTAAAAAAATCCAACAAAGTTGCACTAGTGCCATAAAAAGAAAAAGGTCATGGTAAAAAAAAATCACATCATCATAGCCAAAACACCACCATGACAACACCACCACATCAACAACTTGCATGATCCAATTGATCTATCACTACTATTAAGCATCCTGGTAAGTAAATCACTCAACCCTTTGATTCATTGAATTTTATTTCTCTGGTATTGCAATTGTTATGGCAGTTTGATATAGATTTAAAGTAGGTTGGGTTTTCATTGATGGCGTGAAAAGAAGTTGATGGTACCGGAGGTTTGCTGATTTGGTGAATTGATGGGTGTGGGGGCGATTGTATTGTTGGGCAGCAGGGTGGTGGCTGGTGTTGGGTTTGTTGAAGGTTCAATGTTGATGTGGGTGTTGGAGAGGTATTGTTGGTTTAGTTTTGGGCAGTGTTTGGTTCAATGAATATTTAATGTTAGAGAGGTGGCTGGACAGAATGACAAAGGTGGAGAGAAGGTGTTTAGGGTTGTTTGAATCGTTTGATTGTTAAAACAACCAAAAGCCTGTTCTAATACCAAAATTGATGTGGGACAAGATTAAATTGAAGAGGAGAAGAAGAAAGAGGAAAAAAAGAAAATGAGCAAAAGAAAAGAAAGGGAAGAGAGGGAGGCTGCAAGGTTTTCTTAATTCATCAACGTTATCTAACATGTAGAAAAGTTACAAATAGTCTCAATAAAACCTCAATCACAGCCAACAATTAGGTTAAAGGCCAACTAAAATATGATGAAGTTCAACATAACATAAAATTAAGCCAAATAACAAAAACCTAAATAAAAATACAATAAAATGGACTAGGATGTACTCAATTTTTCAACCAAAGAGTGACAAGTTAGGCTATTCTTTGTTGTCTTCAACCATACATGTGGGTGATTTGTAACACGAGACTAGTGTCCCACCAATAAATTATGAATATATCCGCACCTTCCAATTAAGGTCACAGATAGAAAGTTAGTATATAGTTTTCAGTTCTTCCCATTTAGAAATAAAACCACTCTACTGTTGTACTCGCCCTTCCTGACATTATAAGAGGCCCAGGGTTCCATCATTAAATGCCAATCTAAAAACCATAAAGCCATTGTCTCCCAATCAGAGATTTGGATAAGTTCATCTTCTGTTTTTTCAAATGTTAACTAACCTCCCATGGGGTACTTGCTTTAAAGAGAGTTGGGTCATCCTTCAAAATTCACCTAGTCATTTCTAGTCAAACACTGTTTCATGCTTGTTGACTTTTATTTGGACCAAGACTAACAAATGCTTTTAGATTTAGTGTTCATTATTTGTACTAAGAATGTGTAAACCAAATCCCCTGAGTCACTAAACATCAAGATTGAGAGTGAGGATGGAGTATCAAAATCTTACAACTTGTGGCATCATCTTCATTCATTCCTAGAAAGAGAGCTGTATCTTGGATGCTTATAGTTGAATAAGCAGAAAGCAAAAGCTGAAACATCCTCTTGGTGTAAACCTCTGCAAACAAAAGTTGTTTACCATGTTATGATACAGACATAAAAAAACTATAGCAAATAAACTGGTTGATAACTTCCAAACGAAACAAATCCAGGACATCCAAGGACAGTTTTTTACAGTGAATTAAAGAAGATGAATATATTTTGAATTCTAGATTGTACCAGTTCCATAGTTCGGCCAGGTTATTTCCATTCAAAAGGGGAGTTTGATTGCAGAAACAATTGTTCCAAAGCATCCATCTTTTTAAATCACATCACAAGTATGAGTAATTACTACTTTTACAGTTCCATATTTTTGCATTTGCAAGTGCATACAAATATTTCAATTAAATTTACTAACTTCATAGACTACCTGTGAACCCAAACATACCGTGTTTCTAACCATTTAAGAAAAAAATGAAAAACAAAGAGCATCCTTTTCTTTCTTTACCTAAACGATAGGAAACCTTTTTTTTTTTTTTTTCCTGGTGTCTTCCTAGATAAAATATGCTGAAAAATGAAAGCTCAACAATGTCATCATATGTGATGGAATTGTTTGTTGTACAGCATCTAATGCTAATAAATGCAACTCCTGGAACATGTTACTAACTACATCCATTTTTTCAATGTTTTCCATCAAAGACAAATCATTATACTAATTTTTTTTTTTTAATCCTGACCAGTTAAATTTACAAGTTGTAATCCTTGTGCAACAATTTGCCATCATTGAGCCAGACAAGGACATGAATTGAACACCGCATCAGCAGATGCTGTATCGAGACATGATACTAAAGTTTCATAATTGTATCTCATAACATTCTTAGTTTGAAATGTTAAGATCATCCTTAGCCACACCTTTCCAGTTAGGAAACCTGTCCACAGCTAACATGCTGATCCAACAATGTTTAAACTTTTGATCATGCTGATCAAAGTTCATCAAAGTACACCAAATAAATGTAAGAACCGAAAGAACATTAAAACATGCAATTGTGAGCTCTGAACAAGCACATTTGCTTCTCCAATACAAGGTATTTTTTCCCCCTATTCTCATGGTGTTTGTTGATGACAAATCCATGATCAATTAAATGAAACTTGCAAGGCCAGTATCGACCACCCCTATTCTCATCATTTCTCCCACAGGTTAATAATTCTCAAGGAACGACAAGATACTAAATCAACAAACAAACTCTTATGACATAAGATAATTAGTGAGTCAACAGTTAGTTAGTTAGTTCAAATAAGCATTCCTAAAAATTATAATTCAGCTACGGAAAACAAAAAACTTGCCTGAGAAAGCAGCAACAAGAGGTTGAATTTGTTGAGACCAATCAAAAGCACGAATAGCCTCATGCACGGCTGCATAGTCACGCGTCCATAACCTCTGACCAATTCCCCAAGCTGCAACAACTTCTGGTTGCCTCTCTTTCACCGCAGCAGGTATGGATTTCCACAGAAATCTGGCGCTGTTACTGTTTTTTTTAAATCAAATTTATTAATAATTAAACCCTAAATTTCATATCCAAACTAAAAAGAAAAAGAAAGAAAATCATACGTATCATTGACATAAATATGGGCAAGAAGATGAATAGCAAAAGGCCACTCCTCCTCAAACGGAACCCCCTCCATCTCTGCTGCACCCTGTTCAATTTAATTAAGAGTTTATTTTAATTTACAAAATAAGAAAAGCGAGAAAAAAAATTATAAATGAAAACCTTGAGCATGAGTTCATCACAGATATCAGCGATCTTTCCATACGATTTGGAAGCTAAGGCGTCCGTGAGCGGACTGAAATCCATTGCTGCTGCTTCTTCCGATACCTGCAACTACCACTACGGATTTTTGTTTCCCCGCTCTTCACGAATATTACTTGAGCGCAGAGAGAGCCATTCTGGTGGGGTGGCTAAAACCCTAAAATTAAATTAAATTACTAAACATAAATTAATTATCATTCCCCATAAAACATTATTAATTTGAATATTGTTTTTTTATTTAATTTAAACTTAATTTTTTTATTTAGTTTTTTTCTTAATTTAACTTTTTCATATAATTTATTTTAAGAATTGTGTTTTATAGTTTTTTTTTTAATTTTTTATATTAGATTATGTATCAATTTTGTGAAATTAATTTTTTTTATTTTATTTTTTAATATTAAATTTATTAGAAATGAAAATTTTATTTTTTTGCTATTTATTATTTTATTAATTTACCTTGATTTCATATTTAAGTCAATAAAATATTATCTTTTAGAATAATATATTTTTTTCAATTTAATTCTTGAACAACATATTTTTTTTAAATTAATTTTTTTTAATTTCATTATTTAATTTTAAATTATTTTGAGAATTTTACTTTTTAATTTTTTTTATTGAATTATATAACAGTTTTATAATTTATTTTATTTCAATCTTCAATATTAGATTATTGAAAGTGGGGATTCATATTTTTTTCAATTTATTTTTTATGAATTCATTTTAATTTCATAACATATGTATAACAAAATACCATTAATTGAAATACTATTTTTTTAGGCCTTTTCCAATTTAATGTTCAAGAACCTAAATTTTTTTTTGTAATTTAATTATTTTTTTAATTTTATCTTTTAATATTAAAATGTTTTGAGAATTGTGCTTCCTAGTTTTTTTTTTTTTCCAATTTCCTTTCTATTAGTTTATATACCAATCTCATGAAATTATTTTTTTCCCCTAATTTTAACATTAAATTTGTTGAAAGTGGGGTTTTATATTTTTTTTCATTTGTTTTTTTATAATTTTATCTCAATCTCATGACTTAAGTCGATAAAACACTATTTATTATAATAGTGTTTCATTTTGCTTTTTTTGTTTAGTTTTTTTTTTCAATTTAACCATTCAACAACCCAATATTTTTTTAATTTATTTTTTTTCAATTTTATTTTTCAATATTATATTGTTTTAAGAATTGTGCTTTGTAGTTTTTTTTATTTTCTTTCTATAGGTTTATATATCAGTCTCATGGAATTAATTTTTTTTCCTTGATTCAACCTTTAACATTAGATTTGTTAGAAGTTGGGTTTCTTATATTTTTTCAAATGAATTTTTATGGATTTATCTTCATCTCATAACTTAAGTGGCAGATTTAACATATTAACTTGGCAAAACTTTAATCATTGTTTTTACACATTTTCAAATTGATTAATTTTTTATTTTATCATTTAATATTGATTTGGTTGGAAATTGAGCTTTATGAATATTTTTTATTTGCTTTTTGTGAGGTTATCTTAATCTTACAACCTGAATTGCGAGTTTGACAAGTTTACCCAAGTTCACTCTATTTTATTTTTTTATTCTTCTTTAATTGATTAGTTTTTAATTGGGCTTCGTTTTTTTATTTTTTTTTCTTAGGGTTATCCCAATCAAATTGACTTAGATAGTGGGATTAACAGGTTGGTCCCATATAACTCGACTCATTTATTTTTTGTTCTTTTTTAATTGATTTTTTTTTTCAATTTTACCCTCTAACAACTCAATCTTCTTCTTTTTTATTTATTTTATTTTCAATTTCATTTTTTAATATTAGATTGTTTGAGAATTATGTATTATAATTGTTTTAAAAATTCTTTATGTGGAATTATACTAATCCTATGAATTTATTTATTTTTTTCGATTTCAACCTTCAATATTGAATTTGTTGGAAATGAAGCTTTATAAATTTTTTTTATTTTTTTTATGAAGTTATCCTGGTCCTATGACCTGGGTGATAAGTTTAACAGATTAATTCATGCTAACTTGAGTTTTTTTTTTATCATTTTTTTCGATTTCATCTTTTTATCATTGGGTTGGTTGGAAAATTGGGCTTCTTATTTTATTTGTTTTTGCTTTTTATGAGGTTATATTGATCTAATGACACAAGTCGCTGGTATGGCAGGTTGACTTGAGTTGGCTCCATTCTTTTTTTTTATGCGTTTTTAATTGAATATTTTTCTAATTGGGCTTCACAGTTTTTTTTTTTTATATGGGGTTATCTCGATCTGGCCGACTCGAGTCGAAAGTTTGACAGGTTGACCCAAGATGACTTGATTCATTAGTTTTTGTCATTTTTTAATTGAATATTTATGTTTTCAATTTCATCATTCAACAACTCGATTTTATTTTTTTTATTTAGTGTTTTTTTTTTAATTTTACATTTGAATATTAGGTTGTTTGGGTATTGAACTTCATAATGTTTTTTTCAATTTGCTTTATGTGGAGTTATACTGGTCTCATGGATTTAATTTTTTTTCTCGATTTCAACTATCAACATTGAATTTGTTGGAAATGAAGCTTTGTAATTTTGTTTATTTGCTTTTTATAAAGTTATCTCGGTCTTATGATCAAGATGATGAGTTTAACAGGTTAACCCAAGTTGATTTAGGTTGTTTTTTTGTCCTTTTCTAATTTTGTTTTCCAATTTTATCCTGCAATATTGCATTGGTTGGAAATTGGGTTTCATAGTTCTTTTTCAATTTTCTTTATATAAGATTTTCTTGATCTCATGATCTGGATTAAGAGTTTGGTAGGTTAAATTGGTTGACTTTAGTAGTTTTTTTTTCCTTTTTTAATTTAATTTTTTTCCAATTTTATCATTAAATATTGGGCTGATTAGAAATTAATTTTTACAATTTTTTTTGTTTTATTTTCTATAGGGTTATCATAATCTCATAATCCAAATAGTTGATATAAGAGGTTAAACTAGATCAATCCAATATGTCGTTATCTCAATATTTGAAAAAAAATATATAATCCAATATGTTTTTTAATAAATATTTTTTTAAAAAAAATATTATCCAATATGCATCATATATTTGAGTTCATAATTGTTGTTTTTTTTTATTATAAAACACTTCAGCAACGCTTGAATATTTTTTCACGTACAAATAAAACTAATTTGACTCACAGCGTAATATGGTTCAATTATTTAGTACTTACATTATATCTGTGTTGTTTTCTTATTTATTTATTTATGTGAAAATATACGGATTATGGATTACTTGTTATCATGTTTTATCAAGAAAGATCAAATAATTTTATCAAAACTTTATCACTTTAATTATTTGTTAATATCTCTTACTATACATATGAATGAAAATTCTTTTTAATACTTAATACAAAGTCTATATTTGTATAATTCTACATGTGTGTTTGATAATGTAGTGTAGGATAATTTTTTAAAAGTGCTTTTTAATTAAAAATGCATCAAAATGATGTTTTTTCTAGATTGTTTTTATTTGCAATATCAGCATATTAAAACTATCAAAAAAACACCTAAAATATTTTTCAAGTAAAAAATATTTTAAAAAATAGAAGATACTATAATATTAAAAGACACTAACTAGTTTGATTCCCTGCACTATGATGTGGGATAAAATATTTTTTTCTCAATATAAAAAAATGATGCTGGCGTTGTAGATGTTTTTTATTATAAAGAAAATTTTTACCACGAACTAAAATTTTATACGTGTGTTCAATAAAATTAACTAAGGGTTACATGTGCCTATAAATGATAATTAATCTATTGGTTACAATCAAATATTGAGTGAGGAAGATAAGATAAAAATGTTATTTATTAAAAAAAATGACTAAATATTTGTTTTAGTTTTGAAATTGGGTCTCAATTAATTGATTTAAATCAAAATAAATAAATTTTATTTTGTCAATTCGAGCATCAAATTAATGTCAAAATTTATTTTTAAAATTATGAGAGTTTTATATAAAGCCAATCGAAATAAAATATCAAATTTGATTATAAGTCAAATTTAATGTGAAATGATTAAATTAGAAATAAACAAATTCGAGTGATAACAAAAATAAAGAAGAATAATTTTTTTTTGTAAGTAACTATTACAACCCATAATGGATTGTGTCATTCTCTTATGTTGCATTTTTATCATTTTGTTAAATATTTCTTACATCTCACATTGTCTAACATGTTCATGATTGCAACACCATTTTATGATTTATCAAGAATTAATTTTGTGAACCATACTACAATTGTTAAATAGAATTCAAAGGATCCAAAAAAATAATAATAAAAAAGAATGCAAATGAAAAAAAGTTGAGATTTTTTGAATGGAAAGTAAAAGGACCTCGTTATAGAAAAGGACTCAAATGAAAAAAATAAAGTTGAGGTGATTTCTTGTTCACATTTTTTTTTTCTCATACCCAGTACACCTATATTAACAAATAAATGAAAATGGTAATTTTTTTTTAATTTCTTAAGTTAATTTGTTTTAAAATTTATCTATTATTAACAATATTTTATTATTATCTTATTTACTAATATATGTGGTGTAATATATAGCGCAAGATAGAAAGGTAGGATTTTTTAAACCCTAAAATTTAGAGCTAAATTATATAGAAAAGTCTAATTTGATAAAATTTGAATATCATTGATAATAATCTTATGATCTATATTGAAAAATAAAATAAAGCTAAGTTTAACTAATTAATTAAAACCAAATCAAATAAAAATCCCAAAACCTAAATAAGAAAGGAATAATAAAATAACTAAAAATAAATAAAAATTCTAAAGCAACATCTTTTGAGCCCAATTTAAGTATAATGTCGACATTATCTAATTACTGAGAAAATTTTGACTTAACCCAACCATTTAATTCAAAATTATATTCGCTTAGGTTGAAAAACTCATTTGACATAGTTCAGGCTAATCTCACATCAATATGTTGCTAATTAAATTATGCATGCCTAAATTCTAGTTATAGAGAATTAGGTTGGGTAGAAAAGTGTTTGAGATTGTGGTGTATGATACTCTTTAAAATAGTTTTTTTACTTGAAAATACATCAAAATAATTTTTTTATATCAGCATATTAAAATCATTTGATGTACTAAAATTTTTTTAATTTGATGTTTTTTCAAGCCGAAAAAAACTTTTTTAAAATAACTAAAAGCATAAGTAAAAAAACTCTTAAACACTCCCTTAGTGAGAAATGATTGCTTAAACATGATAATTCTTCAATAAACTTTTTTGAAAAAAATTACACCTTCCAAAGATGAAATATTTGGAGAATTAGTTTACAACAATACACATTATCATCTACTCGATTTCCCTTATTCATTTAACAAAATAAAGGGAAAGCATTTATTAAATAATAATAAAAAAACAATCACTAGCCTTTCATTGTAAACCGAGACACAAATCATTATAGGCTGAAACAATAAAATGATCATTTTATCTTTCACCAAAGAAAATCACTTAACTTGTTATTAGAGGCAAAATCATATTTCCATGAGGTAAATTTTTGTTCTTTGAGGTAAAATAGTCTTTTTCATGTAGTACATTTGTCATTTTCATATTGATCAGGGATAAATTCATATTTTTACACCTTGGATAGACATTGAAATGACTTAAATATCCTTAAAAAGAAAAAAAAAACCAAAACTGGAGTATAAGGGCTTTTCAATCATTTAGAGATTTGGTTGCACAATATAATGATTAAATTGCCCTTAAAGAAATTAAACTGACGTCCGTTGACATTTTTATCTTTTCATCCTGATTTTTTTTAGTTATAATCAATTTAAATGAGGGGCAATTTGATATTTTCATAAATATAAATATAATTAAAAAAATAATAGTGACAGAGTAGCGGTTGGACTCTAATGAACTTTTTTTCTTTTCCTCATTTTCTCTCTCTTCACTTTGGATTTCACGCTACCATTTTAGAAATCAAATGTGTTATGTGACTTTGTATTTGCATCAATTTTGATCCTTATTCTTTTTATTAATATTTTTTATTTTAATATTTTTTAAAGTTGGTTTGTTTTTCAATTTTTCACTCAATGTTTTATTTCATTTAATTGTTTTTATTCAATTTGGTCTTTATTCTTTTGATTGCTATTTTTTATTTTTTTTCTTGATTCTTTTTTCAATTTCATCCGTAAACATTTTATTTCATTTAAGTTTTTTTTTTTATCTATATTCAGTCCTTATTCTTTTTATTTTTTAATTTCATGCCTTATCATTTTATTTCATTTAATTTGTATATCTAACTTGATATTTATTCTTTTGATTGCTCTTTTTAATTTTAGATGATTAAGAATTTTGCTTCGTGATTTTTTAATAATTGCCTTTAATGGGATAATCTTGGCCTCATTATCTTAAAATGACGTAGATAGTAAAAGTGATAACATTCAGGTGAATGAAATGGATGTTGATAACATTTCCATGTTTTTTAAAAAGAATGTTAAAGAATTTTAGTGGGAAACAAAAGTCTTACAGAAAATCTTGAAAGTTTCTCAAATTTGATAGATAAATTTATTAAAACATAATCGAGAAATTCAAAAGTAACCAAAGATGCTAAATTTTTGTTTTTGAGTACATGAGGTTTTTAAAAGAAAAGATAAAGAATATGGAACTACAGGAAAAAAAGCATGATAAAATCATAGCAAAATTAGAACAAGATCATAAAATTTTGTTATATGCTAGTACCGATGTCACAAAAGAATTGCAGTTTACAAAATAGAGAATAAGCTATAGGAACTAAGCTCTATTCCTAAGCTTGAAAAGTCGAACATAACTCAATTCAAGAAGCAAGTGAAGATGGTGCAGACAACATAGAGAACCGATGAAGGCTTGATAATATAGAATGTGCCAAGATAGCATAAAAGTTATCATTAGTTGCAATAAAAACTTGAACTTTGTTTAAATAGATTGAGAGTAGAAGTAACATGACAGTTGCAATGATTGTATACTTGCAGAACAAATTTACAGAAATCACGGTAGCTTTAGAAAAAACCATCGAAGAAAGCTTACTAGTCCAAAATAAGGTTTTGAGAGTTAAAGACTGAAGATGATCATTATAAAATTTATGCAAAGAATTAGGACTTAAGATAACAAATTACCAAGCTATAGAGGCAAATTTAAAGTTACATAAAACATAGTTTTTATCTTTACAAGGCAATCTGATGGTGAAAGGTCAAGAGGCTAAATAACCTCTAATGTATGCTTCACAATTAAAAACCTTTTTTAAAAGATGAGTAGGATTGAAAAGCCTGTTGTAAATTTAGAGATAGGAGGTTTAGAACCCTATAGTTCAGATAACTAGAGCAAGAATAAAGAAAGCCCACGATAGATAGAAAAGCTATGTTGATCATAGTTTTGAAACCCGGACTAGCCCGGCGGGTCGACCCAGGCCTGGAACCGGTCCGGGTCTAAGTAAAACCCTGTTGGGGAGTTGGCCCGGCAAAACCAGGTCAACTCGGTGGGTCGACCTAGAACTCGGGCTACCTGGGTAGACCCGGCTGAGACCCGACCTCTCAATAACACTAACAGAATCACCTAAGCTACCATTTCCATTAAAGCTATCCTCTTCTTCGAACTGATAGATAGAAGAGCCAAGAAGTAATCAATGAGGGAGACCCATTAACCTAATAATCTATTAGGAGAAGAATACACAACAAAACCAAGAAAATTTAGGGTTTAAAAGCAACTCTAATGTTTGATATCTGAAAAACCCTAAGAAGAATAGGAGGAAATACAGGCAAAGAGAGGATAATTAGAGGAAGGGTTTTAATAGATCTATTAAAAAAAGAAGAAAGTGAAGGAAATGAAGAGAGACATTTCATAACAAAAAAACTTACCTGGTAGAGCGAAAAAGATGGGTACTAAGTTTTTTGAGAGAAATAAATTACATCCTATGATGACTGGTTTAGCTGGTAAACGTGTGTCTTGACACGACCAAAAGATTGATGTATTCTCCTAAGTGCAGGAGTGCCGAAGTAATAAATAACCCGGCAAGACCGGAGTCGAACCACAAGAAGGTTAATTGTATAAATTACAAACAACAATAATACAACAACAATAGTAACAACAACAACAACAACAACAACAATAATAGTAATAATACTAGTAGTAGTAGTAATAATAATAGTAATAATGGCCCATGTTTGTTAACAACATGGCCTTAGGGATGTTTGTTTATGTTTTTCAAGGGGCATTGTTACGACTTAATAGTATTTTACAGTTCAAAAATAATAGTAATAGTAATAGTAGTAGTAATAATAATAATAATACCAATAATACTATTAATAATGATAATAATAAAGATGAAGAAGAAGAAGAAGTTGATGAGAATTTTGAGATGGAAGATTAATGTAAGGATTAAACAATGATAACAACAAATGTCAAGGTTAGAGGATCCACTAATGGTATTTCAAACAAGTATAGTATAAACTCTTATTATTCAATTGGAAACCACACACAAAGGAGGTTCCAATCAGATTATAAATTGTTAACATGATTCTATTAGTTATCTTATTCGAATAATGCTAATACTTGTAAATGTTGTTAGGCATTCATGATTATAACTTATGTTAACAACAAATCAAGTTCCTTTCATAGCTAAGGTGTCGGTTATACCATACAGTATGGGCTATGAAAGTGCCAAGTATTTGTTGTACCAAGTGTTATACAACATAAATCTAGATTAACCATTTAACAAGCAAAGTATTAAAAGTGAACAAGATAACAAATATAAACATGTTAGTATCCAACATTAAGGTCCATGTTAAGTTTATATTATACTTATTCTTACACCATTAGTGTACCCTTTTCACCTTGACATAATTAACCTAGCTAGATATAACGAAAGAAAGAAACATAAATAAACAAGATAAGAACATAAATGAGAAAGAAGTTAACTAAGTAAAGAAAAGGAAATGAAAGGCATAAACAAGAGATTAATATAAACAAAACTTCAGTATTACAAAAGAGAAAGCAAAAGCATGATCTTGATCTGAACACCAAGATGCCTAAATACATGGCAAATACCCTCTTTTTATAGGCCAAAATTTAAAACTATTGATTTGTTGACTAATTGATGAGTGGGTGGCCACATCTTGACTTGGTGACAATCCTTATCTTCTTGTCTGCCAAAAACTCATTGATAACATCAGGATTTGAACAGATTCTCCTATGAAGGTTCTAGACAATTGTCTCAGATTTCTAGGAAAAAAAAGATGAGGTCATTTGGACTTCTAGAACTCGAGATATGGGCTAAACACTAAACAGTGTCTGGGCTGCAGGACAGATTCAGACTTCTCTGTTGTTGCTACAATTTGGACTTGAAAACGGCCTTTTTAAATCTTGAGCTCCATATGAAAGTTGTAGGCCTTTGTCTTAGCTTTCCATCCATATAAAATGGACCTAAAACCAAGATCTACAGCTCCAGATATGACCTAATTACCGAACAGTGTTCCAGTTTGGACTGCACCAGCATCTCTTTTCTAAGTTTGGCCATCTCTTTGTCCTTTCAATTTCAATACTTCAACTAATCAATCAATTATTTTATTTATGTGATAGGCCTGCATTTAAGATGAACATTTACCATAAATTAAAGGTATCTTATATAATTAGATATGTTATTATAAAACATGCTTTAGTTAAGGAGTTATTGATACTTCAAGTGCAAAATGATGATATAAAACCTTGATAAAAATGCACTTTTAAGTACCAATCAGCAATGGCTGAGCTCTTGAAGAACCCCGTGAGAACATAAGAGATGAGAGCTTTGCGTTCTTTCAAATCCTCATGTTTTTTTTTGGGTTGACCCGGGTTAACCTATCTCAGCCGTGATCCGATCATTAGACCGGGTCGACCACCAGGTCGGGTTTCAAAACTATGATACTGATAATCAAAAAAGAATTTTAAAATTTAATGTAGGTGATCAAGTATTCTTGAAGCTCATTCCCTAGAAGAATGTACTTTGATTTGGAAAGAAAATGAAGTTGACACCAAGATATATCGGTCTCTTTGAAGTTATAGAGAGGATCAGACTAATAGTCTATCGGTTAACATTGCCATCCCATCAATCAAATATACATGATGTGTTTCATGTATCTATGCTTTGGAAAGTTGAATTGAATTCATCTCAAGTTCTACCATAAGTGCCAATAGAGATTCCAGAAGATCTGACACTAAAGATTAGGCCAATAAAGATTATTGATTGAGGTGAGAAAAAATTGTGAAATAAGGTTATGCTTCTGGTAAACATAATATGGAGAAGTTGATGTAAAACACGTGAGCTCTTGATCACATAACCCATACACAAACAATACAACTCCTGAAAAGTCAAGAAATCAGGTTTGAAAGTGTGACATATAGATTACCTTGAACCTAAGTACCAACACTTTGTAATTTGAAACCCCTACCCAATGAATAACAATTTGCGAATGAGAAGTATATGATGACATCACGAAGATAATTATTTTTTAATAAGTCGATCAATTCATTAGAGAACCACAATAGGAGAGAAAACTCACCATCACACACTCATAAATAAAGATGCGAGAATATGAATTATTATCAAGCAAAAACATAAAACTAAAACTTAGGTTATAAATGTGTTTTTATATGTGTAATAACCTAAGCTAAACCCTATAATACCTATGATATGGACTTGTATAAGGTTCACTTACATTCGAACCCAAAACCTTAATTAAACAAGCCTAAATACTAATAATCAAGCCCAAAACATGGAAACAAAAATTAAAATAAAGGTTTGAAGCATGTTGCCATAAATAACAAAGAAAATAACATAAAAGAGTCTTATTTCCTAGCCTAAATAATTTCCTTAGCCGAATAATCCTTCCTTGTAGCTCTAAAATCAGTTGTCAACTTTAGAAATTCTAAATAAACTAGAAGCATCAATTCTGACTTGGAAATCTTTGCTGCCGCCTCTAGCTTTTCCTTGTAGAGTTTGGTTTCCTTGCTTTACTTGGACAAAAATAATGATTATTTCATCCTTAGTTGTTGACTTTATTAGTTTCCTTCATAAATTAAAAGAATCATTAACTATCATTCCTTGCTTAAGAAACAAATATGTTACCCCTTAGTTTCCTTAGTCAACTAAAAAACTTCTTTTGAATGCAAAAAATCCACTCTCATTAAGGATCTAATTTGGCCGAATTTGCCTTGCATAAAAAGGAAAATAATTGCTAACTTAATCCTTGTAATATTAGGAAATATCGCTCAAACAAGGCTGTTATAGGGCCGAACACATCATGTCTATGTTGCATATGGATTAGACCCTTTTTTGCATTTGGATTAAATGCAAAAGCTGTCCTTTAAGCTCCATTGGCACCACTTGCTCCTCTAAGTCCATCTTGACCTAAATATGTTGAACAAGACCATTTAATGTGTCAAAACCCAATTTTTTACCCTTATTTTTTATTTTATTTTTTCAAAAAAATCCAAAAATAGCGACAAATAATAAATAAATACATAAAATTTTGACTTATTTGCATCGCTTTCGGTATTTTCAGCATCTTTTAAAAAACGAATTTAAAATTTCTTTTTTAGTGTGTTTAGTTTTTTAGCGCGCTCATTAAAAAATATTGATATTTTTTAAAAAGTCAATGCTGACGTTGCATTTAAAAAAAATAAGAAAAATGAAAAATACAAAAAATATTTAGATAATGAGACCAAAAGTGCAAAGAAGAAAAAATAAGAGGCCAAAGTGATTTTGTGTTCCTTGGGCACCATGCAATTGTGAGGAAAAAGATAATTTAGTTTTGCCTATAAATAAGTGGTTGTACTACACACAAAAAAGGAGATATTTGAGGAAAGAATTAGTTAGGGAACAAAAAAACTCACTCACACAACTCCCACACTATCCAGCACACATATAACAAAAAAAGACCGGTTTCTTTTTCCCATCTCAACTCACCCGTAAAGCCCTCTCCCTCACATGCTCTCTCTCTCTCTCTAAAAGCTACAAAAAACCGCATCAACCTTCCCTTTATTCTAGATTGTTTTCGCCACCACCGTGACCAACCACCATTAACCACAGTTGCCTTTGCCTTCACCACTGAACTAGTGACAACAAACACCATTTCAGTCTCCTATCCCTATTTTCTCCTTCATCAAAACAAACTCAACGCCAGTTGCAAATCCAACTCTAACAACCTTCACTACCAGTCTTCCCTTTCTACTTGAATACCCAACAGACCACCTCCAACACCAACCCTTTAACTCGAGACCACCAGCCAACCTCACTCCACACTAACAACAGTCATTCTTCACAAACCTACTTCAAGCTTCCCTTTTTTCTCTCACCGTGAACCCACTACAACAATGTTAAAACTGATCTGACACCTTCGTCTTCCTTTTGATTAACCCAGAAAAAGCACCATCATTGACCCACAGAACGTTCATCACCACTACGGCTCAGCACCAAAAGCCTCAATCTCTAGACAACTCCAGATGGGCTTTTCCTCATTCATTTCCTTTCCTTCTCATTATTAACCATAGAGATACCATGGGCTGCCATCCTCCCCCATGATCTCCTTATTCTTTACCAACCTTTTGGCCGAAACGACCTTACAAAAAAAAATGAAAATCAAGCTTCTCTCTTCTTCGATCAAAACCAACAAACCAGCAACAACCCACACTTCACTCTCTCATCCTCCCCCACACTTCACTTTCTCGTCCTTATAGACCGTGGCCACTAACATCTTGAAAAGTTGTCTTTACCTCTCCTTTAGCCACTATTGCCAGCCATTTCTTAGTAATACCTAACGTCATTCACTTGTGATAGCAACAACAACCACCTGAAGAAGAAAAAAAATATAAACTAAGAGGGAGAAGGAATCAGATCTAAAAAAAAATTGAAAATAAAATTAATTATTTGTGCGAATTTCTTGTCTATTACAGTTAATAGTATATCACCGCCAATGTAGGAAGAAAGAGAAGAAGAGAAAGTTCTAGATCCACCTATTTCTAGGTTTCACCCGCGAAAATGCGTGAACTCATGTGCTGACAATGGCGATGGCGTGTGGCTACACACATCACCACTATTCCACCACTTTCAGGAGCTTTCCAGTACTATTCATGTACCTCTAAAAGACTTCAGACCTCATTCCTTTAGTCCCTGGACCCTTCAAATGCCTTAGAAGGATAATCTATTAACCCAAATCATTTTTGGACAAATTACTATAGAATTGTGAAATTTTGGAACCAAAATGCTCATTATTTTGTATAATATTTGAACATTTTGGACACTATTAATTTGGTTCGATGTGTGTTTTGCTTTTGAAATGACTTGATAATTTGTGTTGGATTGTGAGTTTTATTTTGTAAGATTGTATTGATATTTGAACATTAAATGTTTGATTTGAGGATTATGTTTGAATTTATGTTGATTTGAGTTTAGATTTTTAATTCATGGATTATGTTTAGGTTTGGTGTTTGCTTGCTTTGAGTTGAGTTTGATTAGCAAATAATTTGTTTTAAATTGATATTTTGTTGAGATTTTTATGTTTTGTCAAACGTGGCTTTAACAAAATTTTCAAATGCTTGGAAAATTTTTTTGCAATCGATTTTTATTTCCCTACTTTTTTTTACCCTCACTTATTTAATATTTGGAGTTGTGACCTCTATGTGAGGTGCTTTTTCAGTATTAAACAAATTGCTTCCCTTCTATAAACAAATCTTTCTTTTAAAAATATAATTTTTATTTAAGTTGCATATGACTAAGTCTCTCAAAAATTGATTATATCTGCATATTGTTTTATATAAAAAAATCATAAAAAATAGTTTTTACTTTGCATGTATTTTTATTTGATTTAATAACTAGTTTATTTAAGTCATAGAATTTGACATATATTTCAAATTCACCAAAAAAATTGGTTTCTTTCAATATCTAGGATTACATACTTATTCGTAAGACGTATTCCTGATTTTAAATAAAAGAGTTTTTTTTATCATTTATTTTATTTGTTTTAAATCTTTACCAAAATTTTTATTTTTTTTAATATCTGGAATTATGAACTTATACGTAAGATATATTTCCGGTATTAAATAAAAAGATAGTTTTTTTTTTTTCATGTTTTGACTTTAGAATAGCTAGGTTTTAATTTGATAAAATAAGAATTTCCTTACTGATAAGGATTTTTCTTAAACCTTAGAGAAACAAATGGTTAGAAAACACAACAACCTTAGTTTTTTCAGACAAATAACAATGCAGCTTACCTTAGGTAAGATGTTTTAGGGGTGATACGTACTCTATATTCACAACCTGGCCTCTTATCTATACTCTCGCAGACCAATAGGTTTTCTAGTGACTATAATACTAGGTGACTCTCATTTCTTTAGTTTCATTAATAAAGGATAAAAATTTCTTGTTCTTTCCACCACACCCTTTCATGCTAATCCCGCTCCAGGAGGACGATCGCTGCGACGCTGCACACGTGCAACATAATGCTTCCTTAAACTTTTTTGCTCTAACCCTTGTAATTGGCCCACTTGGTTATCTCTAAAGGGTCAATAGTGTGTTTAGTCATGGTGTTAGGCTAATCCTCATCATCCTCTCTCTTTTCAAAAGGATTCAACCTCGAGTTATAACCTACATCAAACAAAGAAAAATTAAAAATATTAAAAATAGTACTAACACCATACTCACCTAGTGAATCAACTTTATAAGCATTGTCATTGATCCTTTCAAGGATCTGAAATGACCTATCTCCTATTGGTTGTAACTTGGATTTACTATGGGTTGAAAATCTCTCCTTACATATATGCACCCAAACCTAATCTCTAGGATGAAAGACAACTTGTTTGTGCCTTTTATTTGCTTTGGTTGCATACACGCAGTTTGTTTTTTCTATTTATTGTTATACACTCTCATGAAGTGTTTTCATAATTTGTGTTTTACAATTACCATCCAAACTAACTCTTTCATCAATAGGCAAAGAAATCAAATCCAAGAGAGTTAAAGAGTTAAAGAGTTAAAGCCATACACAATCTTAAATTGTACACAATCTTAAATTGTGAAATATCAGTAGTAGAATACAAACTACAATTATATGCAAACTTTATGAATAACAAACAATCTTTCTAATTCTTTAAGTTCTTTTGAATGATAGTATGTAATAGTTGTGTTACGGTCCTATTAATTATCTTAATTTGTCTATCTATTTGAGGATGCCATGCAGTCGAAAACAAAAACTTAGTACCTAAATTTCCCCATAACACTTTCAAAAAATAGCTAAGAAACTTAACATCTGTATCAGGAACAATGTTCATATGGACCCTATAAATCCATATTACCACCATATAGAACAAATCAACGATGTTAGTGGCATCATCGATTTTGTGACAAGTAATGAAATGCATCAATTTAAAAAATCTATCAACAAGTACAAAAATCAAACCCCTGCCCTGTTTGGACCTAGGCAAACCTAATACGAAGTCCATAGAAATGTCTACCCAAGGTTTTTTAGGTACGTGCAAAAGGGTATATAAGCCATGTGGTTGAATCCTAAAATTTTCTTTTCTACAAGTTATACATTTTTTACATATGCGCTGCACGTCCTTTTTTATTTTAGGCTAATAAAAATGCCCATGCAACACATCCAAAGTCTTACACTAAAATGCCTCATCAACCCGCCTCCAAGTGCTTCACGTACAAGCAATTCACGTATAGAACTTAATGGAACACATAAATGATTTTCTTTAAACAAGGATCAATTAAGCCTATAAAACTTACCAAAGGTAAAATTCTTATAAGCATCACAACTATTGCCAAAATCACCATCCATGTATAATTCTTTTATATGTTCAAATCCTAGTAATCTAGCATTCAATATAGATAAAAGAATATTCCTACGTGAAAGTGCATCAATCACAATATTTTCTTTTCCTTGCTTGTATTTAATCACATAAGAAAAGATCTCAATAAATTCAATCCATTTATCACATTGACTACTCAACTTACCTTGCCTTTTAAGTACTTCAAGGATTCATGATCAGAATGAATAAGAACTCTTTAGGCCAAAGGTAATGCTACCATATCTCCAACGTCCTCACCAAGGTATAAAGCTTCTTGTTGTATATTGGGTAATTCAATTCTTCCTCGTTGAGCTTTTCATTGAAATAGACAATGAGCCTCTTATCCTGTACTAACATAGTTCCAATACTTATACCTGAAGCATCACATTTAATCTCGAAAGCTTTTATAAAGTCTGGCAAAGCTAAAATAGGAGTAGTATATAATTTATCTTCTAATTGGTTAAAAGCCATGTCATGTCTTTCACTTCATTTAAAACCAATAGACTTTTTCACAATCTCAGTTAATGATGCAAATATGGTACTAAAGTCATTCATAAAACATCTATAAAAGCTAGTTAGACCATGAAAACTCTTTACCTCAATCATAAATTTAGGTGTAGGCTAATCTCGGATGGCCTTAATCTTGTCTTCATCCATCTCGATACCCTGTGCAGTTATAATATATCCAAGAAACATAATTCTATCTATGCAAAAGGTACACTTTTTAAGATTAACATACAATTTATTACTATGCAATACATCAAGTACACTACGCAAATGATTAAGATGTTCATTCAAGTTCTTGATATAGATCAGGATGTCATCAAAATATACAACAAAAAAATTACCTATAAATACACACAACACATGATTCATTAGCCTCATAAACATACTAGGTATATTTGTAAGTCCAAAAAACATGACTAACCTTTTATATAAACCATGCTTAGTCTTAATAAAATTATCCATTCACCCCCTTCTTTCATCCCAATCTGATGGTTCCCACTTTTTAAATCAATTTTAGAGAAAATACATGATTCATGTAACTAATGTAGCATTTCATCAAGTCTGGGGATATGGTATCTATACTTTATCGTTATGGTGTTGACAAAATACATGCAATCAACACACATTTTATGTTCCATCCTTTTTAGGCACAAGTAGCATTGGTATAACGCAAGGGTTTATACTCTCACGAATGTACCTCTTCATCATCAGCTCATCAACTTGTCATTGAAGCTCTTTTGTCTCCTCAGAATTACTTCTATAAGTTGGTCGATTAGGAGTTACAACTCCGGCTACAAGGTCAATATGATGTTTTATCCCCCTCAATAGTGGTAATCCACTGGGAATGTCTTCAAGAAATACACACAATGTTCGCCCTCATGTTTGTTATGGTGGCAACTCGGCCTTAAGGATGTTTGTTTTATGTTTCTTTTCAATGGGAGCATGTTCCGTTTTGTTTAGGGTTCTGTACCCCCTCGATATAGTGTACTTTTGGGCTTTTTCCTTTGATCTTAATATATTCTTACATTTGATAAAAAAAAAAAAAGAAATACATCATCAAACTTTTACAATAAAGAAATAACAACACTAGAAACAACATGATCAAGATCGTTAGCATTAAATAAACCTCTTATACACAAGTAAAATCATTGGCTTGTTAGTATAAAATATATATTTGATCTCACCATCTCTTGCATAGAAACTTGGTGGTTTTCTTAATTTTTCCACACAATGATCATCACTCACACTTACATTTTTAATTCCTGGGTCTTATCTCCACTCTCAACTGGTTTAATTATTGATTTAGAATTAACCAAATCTAATTGTCCTCTCTCATAATTTTCCTCTCATTAATTTTCACTCTCCCGAACCTCACATTCTCTTTTCAGCTTTAATTGATCATTATACATTTGTTTTAGAGATAGAGGTACAAGAGATGATTTTACCATATTTTACAATAATATATCTATTTCTAAATCCATCATGAATAACCTTCCTATCAAATTGTCATAGATGCCCTAAAAATAAATAACTTGCATGCATTGGAACCACATCATATATCACATCATCAGAATATCTACTAATAGCAAAGGAAATCAGCATATGTTTAATGACTTTCACCTCACCACATTCATTTAACCACCACAATCTATAAGGTTTAGGATGTTTCATAGTATTCAAATTAAATTTTCTAACAAGAGTAATACTAGTTGCATTGGCACAACTGGCTCCATTAATTATCATATTACATACCTTGTTTTAGATGTGTCATCTAGTGTGAAAAATGGTTTTCCTTATAGCTAAGGCCTACTCCACAATTGAATATGCAATCTCTATATCATTGCAATATTTTAAAGGTAACATCTCATCATCATCATATTTTTTACTTTCAGATTCAATCTCACCCACCATGCTTTATGATCATTGTTCTTTTATTTGGACACTAAAAAACAATGTGTTCACTCCCTAAACACCTAAAATAATTTATATCATAATTACATATAGTTTGTGAATTGGTTTTACCTTTCCCATATGTAGGAGTCTCCTTCTTGGTCTTAGGTGGTTTAGCCTTAGCATACATAAAGGACTTCGGTTGAGCAACCCCTTCTATCTTTATATTCGTCCTTCAAACTGATGAAGAAGGTATTGAACTGATCTGTGTCTTACACTACCTCTTCTTTTAATTTGTCTTTTCATTTTTATTACTATATATACCATGTCCTTTAACTTCACATAATGTTGTAACTACAAAACATTAGCAATGTCCATATTTAACCCATTAAGAAGTCTAGCCATGATAGCTTCTCTATCCTCAACAACATTGGCTCAAATCACTTCTATGTGTATCTCTTTGTGATATTCATCTGCTGTCTTGAAACCCAGACCTTATAGCTTCAGATTTAGATCCATATAATAGTGATTAGGAACAAAACTCCTCCTCATCAAGACTTTCATCTTCTCCCATCTCTATAAGTCGCTCCTTATTCCTCATCTTACTAATTATAATTTGATCTCATCAAATCAATGCGTAATTTATAAATTTAATGACCACCAACTTCATCTTTTTTTTTCAGAATTAAAAATTTAATCAACCTTTTTCTCCCACTCCAAATAAGCCTCATGATTGTTTCTGCCTTAGAAATTAAAAATTTTCAATTTAATAGAGTTTAAGTCCCTATCCACATCGTCATGATTCCCCATGTCATGGAAATATCCTTTCTAACTGAATTGATCTCTTTAACTAATCCTAAAATCCTTGTTGTGGCATGCACGATGATGAATGATAAATCTTTCTTTTGGATTAATGGGATTTTAGATACACACACACACATGTTTGGATTAATTATTAAATTATGATTTGAAGGGTTCAGGAGTTTCCACCTTATATTATGGTCACTAGGAAACCTACTAATCTGCAAGAGTCCAGGTAACGAGCTAGTTATACATAAGAAAGACACATTACCCCCAGTGCACCCTATCTATGATAAGTTGCTATATTGATTGATTTTTTTTTAATCTAAGTTATGTTTCTATTTGTTGGTCTGTCTAAGGTTTAAAAAAGGTTCTCCTCAGTAAGAGGTCCTTATCTTATAGATTTGAGGTAAATCCTTTTTAGTAAGGAGGTCTCTATCTCTATAGGCTCAAAATATATTCCCCTTAGTAAGGAGGTTTCTGCGTTATCAAGCTAAAACTTAACTATTCTAAGGCCTAAGTTTTAATAGTGTATTTATTTTAATTTTTTATCTTTAATACACGAGGATATACTTTACAGTATAATTTTATACCCCTATATATAAAAGTTTACAATTATTTCTTACCATTTTATTTTGCTCAATTCATTTAATTTAATATCATGAATATGCGTTACATTGTAAAGTTCATATTCCAAATATTAATTAAATAAATTGATTTTTGTGGTGTTTTTGAAATTTTGGTGAAATCTTAATGGATAATCATAAACTTGTTATGATACATTAATTGAGTTTTGTATTTTTCAAAGTATGATAAAAATGCTATTTTTTTATATAAAATATGAGTGAAAAGTTTAGAATTTGGTTGTATGCACATAGATATAATTATATATATTTTTTTATTTTTTAAATAAGGAATTTTGGATTTTTTTTTGTATTTTTCTGAAATTTTAAAGAATAGCACGTATATTTAATATTGGGTCAATATCTACAATGTAAGTTTACAACCCGAATATTAAATGAAATGGTTGAAAAAATATGCGAGTGATTTATAAATAATTTTTAAATGATCCCTGAATTTTTTAGATTTTTTAAAATTATTTTGGGGTCTGTTTATTAATGGGTCAGATATACAAAGGAGAAAAATGCATGATTAGAGCTAAGGGCATGTTTGCCAAACACGTTCCAAAGGAAGAAAAATGAGTTTTTCCCTTGCAAAATTAGGATGGGCCAAACAAGGCCTTAAATTTTTATGGGTCTGCCCAGTCATATGGGATGGGCTTAGCCCACAAACAGGAAAATAAAAGCAATCAAAGAAACTAATTCCCTGGGTAATGTGATTAGTGTATTGGTTAATGGTCAATTAGAGCATCTAGATGATTTATTGATCTTGGTATATCCGTAAGAATTGGTATTAATGATATTGATTTGTGAATGTAAGGGAATAATAAAGATAAATTGTTTGATAAAGGATGTGGCAAATACATATACACATGCATACGTAAGTCATAATATTTAATTATCTTTGAGTGTAAAAATATATAATAACTTCTCAGGTACCTCGCAGCACTGAGCCGAACAGTAGTTTAATGAATTTGTATATTTTGTCTAATCAAACGATGTATTTAGAAGAACAAATATTTTTCGTAATATAACTTTGTATATAAAATTATAATTACTTATCTAATCTAATTATGGATGATGTATTTAAAGAAATTGTCTCTATAAATTATGATATAATTTAGTTGCACTATACTTTAGATATCCTTTTATTATGTATAAGAACATGTGTCTTGAATTATGTTGTAACTAAATTAATTGTACTATTATTTGTCATAAATATGGAATATTATAAGAATTGTTCTATTGAGCGAATATTGAAGAAAAATAGGAACTTGATCTTATGGCCAAGTTAAGGAAATCTAGGATAATAGGATAAATATTAAAATTATTGTTTGTAGGTTGTGAAATAGGGAACATCTATAAGTGGAGCCACACTTGTAGTTTTACTAGAAACATTTGTGGTCCTATATATAGCTTTATTTCCAAAGTCCGAATTTATGGCCATCAACTCCTTACTGGCCCGAGTTTCTTTAAGATTCATCGAAGCCTCCTTTAGATGGTCTTTTGACATTATCCCAACCACAAAACACTTGACCATATCGGATGAATATGCATATATCTTGAGACACATATGCCTCGTTTATCATCTTTTATAGAGCCTTTCAGTGTGGTTCAAAGCTTAAGATCAAATATAGCATAGATATCCTAGAATGAGTTCCTTTGAGTTGCTCAACAACATTATATTCATTATGCTTTATCAACTTCAGGAATTCACTAGTTTTTTATTCAATTACAGGCTTGTTTATTTCCTCAGACAAGTCAACTACCTCTTTAACCTTAGTTTTTCTTTGCTTCTCAAGCTCCTCAGGTGTAAAGCACCTTCCACTGCGAGTCGAGCCTCTAATGTCTGCTTGAAAAACAGGTGTTGGTTACAAGCTTTAGAAGAATACCTATAATTATATGGCAAGACACTATATCTCCCATTACTTGCTACTTTGGGTTTGGACAAAATGAATTTGGATAACCCATTGACAGTAAAATATACATGTTAAACTTTTATATTCTTTCTATGTTTATCAACTATAAGTATCTCTTTGCTCGTTGCCTATTCGATTCTCAAAGTGCCTTAAGTTAGCATCTGTATCACTTTATTGTGGAAATTTTCATATTGATCAATCATATGACCCCTTTTTTTGTGATACTTGCAAAAACTCTTATTCATCAGCTTATTCTCACAACTACTCTTCTTATATCTAGCTCTTATGAGCATTTTATAGATCCTATTTAGAGATACCTTCAAGTCCTTAGGTCTCTAGTCTTTACTGCATTTACAATTCTATTACATATAGCATGATTAGGCAGAGAATTTGTATTTATATTAGAAGCTTTATCAAATGTTATTCATCCCGCTTTGATCAATTGTAAAAGGTTGTTTTTGAACGTATTGAAAGTTTAATGTTATGCCCAAATATGCCCATATGATATTCACAAGTGAGCTTTGGTTTTTACTAATTAGGATTGAGTGGTTATAGTTATGCGATAGGAACTGAAGCTACTTGTCCAATACTTAGTAACTTCTAGTACATTTCACTCAAAGGTAAGGGTAGTGGGGGTAATTATTCTTGGGTTCTTTTATAGTTTCTTCTGAGTTGATTCTGAGTTTGGTTATTAGTTGAGTTATTTTGAGTTTTGAGTTTTTTAGTAGGAAAATATGAGTTGAAGTTGATATTGGCTATTTGGGATGAAGGGGTTTGAGTGTTGTAATTTTAGAAATTTTTATTTTTACCTCTATACCCACCCTTGACATCATTAACATCTTTTTTTTTTCCTTTAAACCTTTTTTCTCTATGGGTGCAGTGATTCTTTCACTTTGTATTCCTGGTTCAATACGCCCAGCCACTATCATAACTTTTATAAACTACTAAGTTGAGCTATCCATTGCATGCTTATAGTAGGGAGCTTTGGTGATATTAGCAAACAAGGTGATCATATCTTTATCTAAAAGTAGGAGATATATTTAGACGGTTAAATCTCTATATCATTGAGCATGTTCATGCATAGTCTTCTTATCTTTCTTTTTCAAAAGAGAAAAGCTAGACCTGTCAGTAGAAATGTCCATGTTGTATTTGTATTCTTTAATAAAAGCATCTACGATATCCTTTAACTTTCGAGTTTCGTGTTGTCTAGCCTCATATTCTAGTTTAATGCAGCTTCACTAAAGCTATCTTAAAAAAAATACATTAACAACTTTTCATCATGTACAACCCCTGTCATCTTATTACAATAGGATTTAAGATGAGTGGATAGGTATTGAGTTATAGTACACTTCATGAATTCAGGTACGCGAAATTGTTTCAGCACAACCACATTTAAAACAAGGCACATCTTAGCAATTTGGACAGGATCATATAATTCAACACTCTTAATGGCCCTCACTTTTGCCTCTAATGCTGCTATCTTATCATACTTGATATCCTCAAAGTATTTTATCTTGTGAAACTTATTAGCAAATTCATCCATAGCTATTGTGGATGGTGCATGTATAGTCGATTATATGAATGTCATATTATAGTGGGGTTCCTGACTTTGGCCACCCATCCCTTCTTCTGATTGGATTGTAGTCTAAGCTTGGATAAATGTCACAAGTCAATTAGATGAACACTTACCGAATATATTCTTACGTGTCTACTCGAGTAGGTCGGTAATGCCAACCATGCTAAGTTTCAAGAAGTCCAACTCCCTTTGAAAATAAGCATCATGATGGGCACATTCATTGTCTTCCATGTTTCTTCATCAAAGTCTAGTGTTGTATTTTGCAGGGACCTATATTTCAACCTGTATATGCACACATGAAATTTAAAACCTAAAGTATGTATGCATGTATGCTCATGTATGAATGCAAATGAGAGTATATATACATGTACATCGAATATGAATTAGCCTGTATAAAGAGTTAATTCATGATTTCTTTGTTGAATATATGCAAAATCCATAGTCTAATAAATCTAAAGAGATCTTTTTCCAAGTTCTCATATTAGTTAGATCACATATATGCTAGAGAGTACCATATAAAAGGGCCCAATCTAAGCCCTTTTCATTCAATAAAGACAAATAGTTCTTATATATGGAGATTAGCTTTTTTATACGCGGAGAGATAAGATTCCTAGATGTTTTTATTTATCCTCAAAAGCAATACACATATTGGTTTTCTAATGAAGGCTGAAACATCGTTCAAGTATTCCTGGTATCTGCTAACACTGTTGTTAATTAAAGAGGCCTTTACTTACAGTTCATTTGCCTATCGAGCCACCTTATCAATTAACCTATTTGTCTGTTCTATTTTGCAATGGAATAAAGTGTTGTCTTGAAGCAACGCACTATTGCTTATGGCTAGTGACTCGTTGTTTCTATTCAGTATCTAAATTTTCCTTTCTATTAGATTTAGTCTCTAGCCCTTTGAAGTTCTTCTTACTCAATATTAAGTTCAACTATCTTTGTGTTCATTTATACATCAAATCTATTGGTGTAATCTTGTCATTCTTAGTTTACTCAGCTTTTCCTCAGCCTTTAGATATTGTCCTTTTAGATTCTTTAATTCCTTATCTTGGATTTCTAGCTTAAATTGAACCATGATGATACGTTTTCTTAGGGCATTTGTTCTATCTTGGTAATTCCTCATGTCTGATTCATCTGCTTTTTTAACTTTTCTTTCATCATCAGGTTGAGCCAAATACTGAGCTCATAATAATCTTCATATTTAATGCTGAGATTGATCAACCTGTTCTTATACTATTATCTCTTTTCTTTTGTTAAAGAAGCAATCAGTTTGTCAGCACTTACTTTGCCCTTGAAAGCTCTTTTTAGAGTAACTAGTTCTTTTTACATCACCACATGTTTTCTCACCAAATCATCATACTTGGTCACCCTTTCTTTCAATTGTTTTTGGATCCCTTGTGCAATCTCCTTAAACTTCTTGGTTATGTTTTGCCATTCACTAATCATTATTTGGTTGCTCTTCCCTAGTTCTAGGTTTTACATTAAGGCAACTATCTTTTCATCATTTTTTATAATTGTTGGTTCAAAAAGGCCTTTATCTTGTCCTCATCAATAAGTTAGTTTTCTAAAAACTTATGTTGACTCTTTCTATGACTTAACTCAATTCTAAGCTTATCTAGTTCATCTTGTAGCTACTCTTCATTACTAATTCTCTTTCTTTTAGGTTCTTCGGTGACAAATGGTCTAGCTTTGTCAACTATTATTGGGCCTTGTACTTTAAAGCTATCAAATACTATGGATAACCCATTGTTTCTCCAAACTAAATAATTAGAACTAACTAGGAATTCAACCTTTTCTTCACCTCTGTGAACCAGTATAAGGTGCCTCCAATCTTGTTTGATAACTTCTAATTTAGCTAAAGAATCAGAATCCTTGAACAGCCCAATGTATTCAGTTAAACCTCAAGTTCTTGATACATGTTGAATCAAGACAAATAGTTATTTCCAAACCGTCTAGCAACCAATGAAAGTGAATAACTAATATAACCAGATAGTCCAATTAGTGAGACTTATGCTTTATCTCCGTAATTCATGATATAAGAGGAGTTTCCTACCTAATAGGATTTCCATATGAAATTACTATAAAGGATAACCTGATATTTCTTTACCCATGCTCTGTCATCCAAGTTACTCCAATCTTCACTCACAACAAGCTTTAAGGATAACCACTATAAATTATTGAAACTCTTTCTTAGAGTTTCCAAATGGCCTACCACCCATATAAATAATAAAGGAATACAACATCTCATTGCACCTCTTCCATATAATCTATAATGGTTCAATAACAAGAAAGTCTCAGCCAAGATGGTTATAGTATAGTTGCTTTTTGTTTGCTTATATTCAATAAAAGCATTAGTGGCTTCAACACTCATAATCCAAGTATCTTCTGATAAAAAAAAACACTAACCCAGAGATGGCAAAGGAAACTGCTTGGTATCTTTCATCTCCTAATTTCCCCTTATCTTTATTTTTCTCTAACCTAGCTTCAATAAGCTTCCACTTAAAACTTCATCAGTTGTTCTATAATGGCCATTTTTTTTTAAATGTAACAATTTAGTGAGTTCAACAGCTGTGTCTCCAATTCTTTGTCTGAAATAAACCTTATAAGGGCTGTTTGGGAAATTCAAAATCTGAGCATACTCCTTAATAGTCAATGTCTTTGAAGGTGAAACATCTATAATTTGGGTCCCAGAAATACAATAGGGCTTTGATTGCTGAAATTTATACTAGAATCCTTATTAGATGGGAGATCCTAACATACATCCTTTCAAAACGATTTCATTCATATAACCCATAATTGACCTAAGTTTCTTCATATTATTTACAGAACAATGCACTTTAGTTATGTACAGTAATTCCTTGGCCTTGATCCTTGGCCAATTCCTCTCAGCTAGTTGCATTATCTCAAATTTTTGCTCTTATTCAGAAAAGGTTATGGAAGTCATGGTCTTAGTTCAAACAAATCCTGCAACGTGTTTAACAATTTGTCATGATCCCCTAAATATTAAGAAATTCATAAATGGTTTGACTTAAACTTTTAATGACTAATTTTTCAGTGTAATTATTATCCATTCATCATGAATGTTTCTATTTAAACATTATAGCATGAAGTATATCTGCTTTGTTAACTCATTTTAGTTCTCAACATTATGTTCATTGACTCTTTGAATAAGATTCTGTAACTCTTTTCAAAACTCATTCCACCTTGGCCAAGGATTTCACAATCAATACTATTTGAGAATAGATGAATTGTTTTTTTTTAATTCACCTAGGATGATGAATCATATCTTGTTTACTCAAATGCCTTCATGTAGTTTATGTTATACCCAATATCTGCTCGTTTGTTACCCTTAATTAGGACAATATGTGATTATGATCAAAACATAACACTCTCTATATAAGATATCTTAGTGATATCAAGTCTAAGAATCACTTACACAACTATCATGAGAGTCTTTCCATAGACATAGGCGATCCCTCCATATAGAATTTTCTTGCGGGTTAATTTAGTGTACATGTCATTCGACAAGCATATACATATTAGTTCCAGGTATCCCTCATGCTTTAGTTTATGAGAGCAACCGATTCTTTTCATAAAAAAGAAATATAATATATATCGATCTCAACAACTCTAATTAATATCTAGTCTTATTAGAACATTGATCAAGAACTTTTAGGAACAATGCTTTAATGCAATAAGAATTTCATAATTATAACAACTTTATAATTTTCTTTATAAAACATTTTTGTCATATGGATTTTATCTTTACTCTAGACTCATTAATTAAACATTAAATCAATTAATCAAATACAAATGAATATTAAAGATAAAAAAAAGTCTTTATTAACAATAAATATATTCTACATAAATAAAATCAGTGCTACGTGGAACTAATTGATTGACTATATGGTATATTCACTAACAATTTAATCACGTGGTTGAATAAACCAACTTATTGAACAATAACAACAACTCAACATTATTTTTACATTAAAAATAAATTTTATTTAATCGAGAAAGCCAGCCAACAATCTAATGCAATGCACGCACAAGCCATTTCTTTTCCTTAAAACAAATTAGTGCCATTTTGTCCTTGTATTTGTTTTAATTATTCAAAATTATCCATATATTAATAACTTGTTCAACAACACTTTATATCTATAAAATTGACTCCATTGATACTAATAATCAAATAACATCCTATCACTACCTTAATTTGACATTAATTTACAGAGTGGATGAAAATGGGACCACACATCACTCAAGAGGAATTGATAGATAAAGCCAAGCAACTAGGGCAAGAATTAATGGTGCCGGAATTGTGCTGTGTCACATCAACGGATGGAGTCCTGACACAGTTTATTAACTGAGAGGATGTCCGGTGCTTGATCGGCCACCAAATCTCAGGGGGGAAGAGAGGGTTCGAAGAGGGCAACTGTTTTGGCACTTTACACACAGCCAGTATCTTAGTCTTTCCTTCACAATGAAGCAAAAATAATAATACTATATAAGATTCAGCAAAATCTTGGGAAAACCTTTTGGTCTCCCATTTTCACAAGTGTAGCGTTCCCCTTTTTCCTCTCTCTCTCTCTGTTCTTGTTTATTGCGAGAGAAAATGAAAGAAAAAATAGGTTTTTTTTGTGGCCCTTCAAACATTCAATCCATCAAATCCACACTGCTTGTAAGTAAGAGACTGTTTTCTTGGACTTATCACTATTGCACAATCCACTGATACCTGCACATTCCAACTCAAATTAGATCTTCACCTTGTTTCATCAAAGTTACTAAAACAAGGGATAATCAAAACAAGAAAAAATTAAAACAACAGTGTTGAGTTTTTTTTTTAAATCAAATTAGATTTTGACTAAGTCAGAGTTCTTCGTCCGCCACCCTGAATCAGCCGGAGTTTAATGAATGAGGCGAACAGAACAATATGCCACCGGCAAAAAGTGATTACAAAAATGGAGAACAATACCAATACCAAAGAACCATGATGTGGGAAAAGATGATCGAGGCTAGAAATGCACGTTGGACTGTTGCTTTTGTTCATTTTGTCAAAAAGCCAAGTTTGAAATTTCAAAGAGACATGTATAATAAAACCAAAATGTAACCCAGAAATTCAAGCCAGACAAGACACATCCACGCGGTAATTATACCCCACAGCAAACGCAGAAACAGAAGCAACAGCAGTTTCACTATAACAGAGGAGGTAGATGTGATTGCTACCTGACATGCCCCACTATAACAGAGCTCTTCACACAGCATACCTCCAAAACGACAAGAAAAAGGGACCCTAAAACATTCCAGCCAACCATTACAAGTTCACATGCTAATTGTTGCTGGGAGGTGATATCCACAGTTAAACATGAACTAAACTTGTAAAGGAAACCGAAAAGTAATTTCTTTCACCCGTGTGCATGAAATTAACTGTGGATAAATGAAGATTGAAGCAATACACCACTTGTCAAAACGTACATAAAAAAAATAAAAATAAAAATATTTCTTATATATTTTTAAATTTATGATTTTGATCTCATTTATAATTTTGTCTCAAGCTTTTATTCCCCTAAAACCACCTCTAGCTCTATAATCAATGGAAACAAATACATAAAAATAAAATATATTTTTAAAATAATTCTATAATGAGATTTTTGTTATTTAAAAACAATACATATCCCTTTTTATTCCAATTGTTTTTATCTTTTCTTGTTTTGAAATAGTAACTAAATCCTACCATAAAAAATTTAGGTAGCATCCTGATTTTTTAAAAACCTTGTCATGTGGATCAAGACCAACTCATCTATTTGATCTATAGTTTTTATCCAAGCTTGGTCACGGGCATATTTTTTTTCTATAAAACAATTCTATATATATAGGCTTTTTTGATGTATTTTTGTAGTTAAAAAAATTCTAAATAAAAATCAATGAAATATGTATATTAATAAATGAAGAAAAAAGTTATAAATAATAACAAAAAATAAAACTATAAAAAATAAAAAAACAAGTGTGAATCAAAATATTTAATCTCACAAGATGAGATACTTATCTGGTAGTGTTTGCTAATTTTTTTATTAAAATATTTTTTTATTCAATCAAATAATAATAAAAATAAATACACACATTAATTTAGCTGAATAAAATAAAAGGAATAAAATATCAAGTAAGGCTACACGTATTAGAAATATTATTTGAAAATAAATATTTTTTTATTTTAAAAAAATTTCATTACATGATGAAGAAGAAAAATCTCTTCAAAATTTAAATATATACAAATAACTAAAAAATTCTATTATTTAAAAGAGATTATATAAACAAAATAAAAGAGAAAGAGAGAATTAATTTAAATATAAATAAAATATAATTTTAAAAAAAAAGCATATAAAAAAGCATTAACTTAAAAAAATAGAAAATAAAAGTGAAAAGATCAAGCATTGTCCCACTGGCCTATTTTGTTAGGGCTCACATGTTTGGACCCTTATTTCTTTTTATTGTAGATAGGGCGAATGACGTGTTTTTTTTTGGAAAAAAAAAATTCAAACAATACGTTGTTTGTTAAGGCCAACAACACATTGTTTGATTTTGCTCAGATTTTAGCCATTGTAGTGGCTGTAGAATTAGAGCTAAAGGTTTTTTTTATCTAAAAAAACTATCTCAACTCTTTTTTGACTTAAAATACCTAGAAAAAACCTATAAAACATCATATAAACCTTGATAAACCTATCTATGAATTTAAAGAAACCTAAAAAGCCATCCCAAGACCTGAAATTAACTTGAAACAAAAAATCTTCTAGAGTTCATATACGGTTTTTTAGGAACTTTCAAGGTAAAGAAAATACCTAATATGAACTCCCCTCATCAAATGAAACCATTTAACGCAAAGCTTGACCGTTTAGGTGGCTAAAATTGGTGTCGATGACATTCTTCTCTCTCTACCACTAGAATTCAACAACCTCTTTCTCTCCTCTCTCAAATCAGAAACTAAAAATTAACAAAAATAAATTTTTATACCAAAATTGAATTGAAAACATATTGAGAGACTGGATATGTATAATGTTTAAAGTACGAGGACTAAATTAAATTTTTTATACGAACTTTGAAATCATCATCCATTTATGGTGCTTTTTCTACTTTGATTCTATATCTTTTAATTTTATTTTTAGTCAATAAATTTGACTTAATTACCCTTGAATTTGGCCCGAAAAAGGATGCAATTGCGTAAAATCAATTTGAAAACCAAATTAAAGAAAAAAGTGATTTTTAAACAATAAGTTTACACTAAAATGTGAAAGATGAAAAATAACGTGTACACAATGAAAAACTCATACCCTTTACTGTTTTATATAATATAGAATGCAGAGACACTTAACATATACTATATACATCGAAGCATCCAAGTACGCATGTAGTTTCCTAAGCCATTAAAAAGCACGCACTAGCAATGGACCCAGAATTATTGAATGATCCTTTAAATTGCTTTGGCAACAAAGGCAGGGCTCAAGGATAGCGCCATCCTCCTCCTAGAGCTATAAACAATCCTTTAAAGTTTCATAATTTTTATATAATTTCCCTCTAAAAACTAAAAAGTTAATTATTAGTCATAATATGCCATTGGGGTAATGTTTAATGATATTGATGATATCCCAAAACCTATATGTTTAAAAATAAAATTATTTGGTGTCAATATTTCTTTTTTTTTAGCCCATGAAGTATGAAATTGATGGTATAAACGAGGGGAGTTTTTTTCTTCCTTTTTTTTGGGTATATAAATATTAATAATAAAAAATGGACTGACCTGAACACCAGGGGAATCGAAGTCTAGAACACGGATCTTAGCACCGACTTGACCGAGAACTCTGAGCTCCACACGATCATTCAAGGAGGCATCTCTGATCAAATCAGAAGCATAAGCTTGCATCAAGCTATATCGATCAACGGATATGGTGGCCTCCACCTGTCTCTGACTGTGAGCTTCCTGATAAAACCCGGGCACCAAAGCCTTCCCCAAAGGAATCCCACTGTACATGACAGTAAAACTGGACTCCCCGTACCTGATCCCTACCTTATTTGGGTTAACAGCGGTGAACAGCATGTT
Source organism: Populus deltoides (assembly GCA_015852605.2). Classification (NCBI taxonomy): domain Eukaryota; kingdom Viridiplantae; phylum Streptophyta; class Magnoliopsida; order Malpighiales; family Salicaceae; genus Populus; species Populus deltoides. Next base: position 32,195,839 of record CM027570.2, on the reverse strand, counting down.
AATGGTTAAAGAAAGAGAGGCGGAGGTAGTTGTGGTGGTGCTTGTGGGGTCCGGGGCTGATGGATTGGGTGCGGATATGCCCATGTACTGGACTCCAACCTGTTGGAGATCGAACTAGGGTTTCTTGGGTTTGACTGCCAGCATTATGACGAGGAAAACGGCTAGAATTAGGAGGGCAACGAGGGAGAAGAGGAGGAAGAGGCAGCAACAGCAGCCTCTGAAGGAGGGCGAGGACGACAACGACGACGTTGTTCTTGTTGTTGTTGGCTAGCATAGGTGGTGGTGGTTTTGGTTTGAAGGCGGTGGTTGTGGCCGTGGTCTTGTTGTTGGGTTCTCACCACTACTGAGATTACTGTTGGGTGGCATTCTTTTTCTCTTCTCCTCTTCTCTTTTGTAGCTATTTTGATTAAAAAAAAAATTAAGAAGAAGAAGAAGAAGAAGAAGCTCAGTTTTCTTCTCGATCTTCTTCTCTCTACTCTGGTTTTATAAATATCCTCTTTTTCTAGCTTATGGTTTCTACACTTCGTTGCTGCTGCTCTGCTTTGCTTTTGAGGAAAGGGAAGAGAGATGGAGTGAGATACGACATTAGTTTTTCTTACGGTAGAAATTATATTTTAAAAAAGATATTTTTAATATTATTATATTAAAAAAAACTAAAAATAAATAATTTTTTAAAAAAAGTCAAAATTTGTGATCATTTTCTGATGAAGTGAAGCTTTGCTAGAAAAACAATTGGCCTCTTAGATATCGATTGATTGGCAACGCGATAAAAATACTATTTCTGATGTTTTTACTTGTAAAATGCCGGTACAATCTCAATGCACTTGCCAAACAAGATATTTATAGCTTTTTCATACGTTACATTAATTCTAGAAATAAAAAAAGATAGCTATTTATGTTGTTTTTAAGTTGCAGTAGTTTTTTTTTTTCTTTTGTTATCCTCGTCTTATTGTTCAAATAAGGTTGTATTGGGATCCTTTTAAACATGGATAAGATATATTAGGGCCTCATCTCGATACTTTAATAAACCTTTCAATTCTGACTTGGTTGCAATCTTTAAAACCAATGCGTTCAATGCCTCTATTTTAGACCGAATCATTGGACCATTTGGAACATATAATGAGTCCTTACTGGTGTTTCTAGGTTGGTCCACATAATTTGTTCTACAGTTACAGGAGTTGCATAGATTAGAATCTATATAGAATTATATCACAACAAATTAAAAATATTACGCTAATTATAATAACATATTCAATTGATATCCTATAACCCGTGTTAATACATTTTTTTTGTGTGCAAGATATAGGTAAGATGTATAATCAGTTCCATAATTAGAATTAATTTTTTTTTTAAATTACTTTTCTAGAGCATATTAAGATGGATCACAACTTGCTTGGTGCATTTATTGGGAGATGGAGATGAGAGACTCATACCTTACATCTTCAAGTAGGTGAGATGATACTTATATTGCAGGACATTGTTGTTTTGTTTGTCTTGCCTATAAATAGGCAAACATTTACTGTCATGGGTATTCAAAATAAAATCACTCTATATAAGCATGTGTCTGGACGAGCAACCCCTCTTGAAATATTTAAGAGGAACACTTTATATATGAGACAAATTTATGATAATTTCTCTGAATTATTGTTTATTTTGATGATGAGATCCTATGATGGTATATTAATATGGCCTAATAGTGCAATTTACATATCGATTGATCTTGTGTGGATTTTAAGCCCTTATTCTATTACGCAAGTATGCCAAGCCTACATATTTCATAGGTTTGGCAATATACTCTCCATGGATCTTAGTGGGACACATGTGCCCTTGTTTTACCTACCACCGATGGAGAAATTTAACTCTATTCAGCTATATAGTTGGGGTTCAGGCATCATTTCATATTTATATAGGTACCTATGTAAAGTAAGCTTGGCAAAAACAAAGCAAGTTGGAGGATGATTGTTTTTTTTTACAAGTTAAACAATATACAAAGTTTTTTGTATTTATATTTTCTAGCAATATTTGAGTTAGTTACTAATCACTATTTTTTGTGTGATACAACTATGGTCATGAGAGCATTTTCACTCGGAGCGTCACCAAATTAAGACGGAACCTGATATGTCTATTTCGATTTTAGAGGTAGAGCTAAAACTTTCATTATGATATATGTAATATGTTGTTTATAATGTAATACTCAAATTAAAAATAATTTTTATTGTAACATTATTTAATAAATTCATCGGTTCTTTATTATTAGACAGTGTGAGAGTATGTACTTTGAAAATAATACAACCTATATTTTGTCATTTTATTATAGTAGTTAGATAGACAACAATCTAATAAGGTATGTTATAATAAATGACATTGTTGATGTTAAAGTTGGTTGTTGTGGAAATTGTTGGGATAAATTGCATTGTCAATGTTAAAATAGGTTGATGTTTAAAAATGTTATGATAAATTGCTTTGTTTATGTGAAATAGGTTGATGTTGGAAAATGTTAATTGCATTTTTGATGTTTAAGAATATTGGGATAAATTGCATTGTTTATGTTGAAATAGGTTGATGTTGGAAAACGTTGGAAAATAATTGCATTGTTGATGTTGGGAATAAATACATTATTGATGTTGAAATAGATTGTGTGAAATCTTTATTTAGAAGACGATCTATTAGTTACTCTTGTTATATGCACAATAGCCATGTATTTATAGACAATAATGGTTATTTTTGTGTTTTTTAAGCTTATTAAGATGTATTTTCATAATCGTGTGATGTTATAATTTAGCTTTCAGCAACACATTTTATATGACACATATACAACCAATAAGATGCATGCCATTAGTCGTTTAGGTAGGCATGTAGATTACAATTGGATGATCCACCGATATGAGATGCACAAAGAGATGAGATCTTTAGGGAGGTGCATCATTTAATTTCTAATGAGAAATACATGGACTAGTTCCTAGGTATAACACGTTGAACCATTACACTAAATCCAACACAGGTTTCTCCACACAAGAAGATAGAGCATGAGCCACATGCACATCATATTCAAAATGTTATAAGTATTTGTTACTTTGTATATGTAATATATGATAACCAAAACATTTTATTTATGGGTTAATAATCATTTTTGTTGAATATTAAGTAGGTCAGTTGTTACATGATGGTCGACGTGTCATGATTGATCTTCATGATCTCAAAGATGATGATGGACTTACTTATTATTATGCGTCTTTATTCAAGATATGTCGCATTACACTTGAGCTGTTAGAAAAGACATTATATATAAATGATGTTGTCTCGAGGATAAGATCACATAAACATGTAGAGGTTGGCCCATCTGCTCGTCATCGCATACATAAATAGACTCGAATATTTGTTGAAAGAAGAATTTTGTTGTGTATAATTTAGTTATGAGTTCTTTTTTATTACTTTCATAATACTATTTTAGCCAATTATTAGGTTGTTTTTAATATTGTCTTACACATTATGAATTTTCATATTTAATTTGGATTAGCAGAGTTTAAATTGTTAATTTGCAGATGAACATATTAACATAATAAAAGTTGTTTATAATTTCAAATAAAGCATTTACATGTTAAAAAGACATTTTTATGTTCCGTTATTGCCAACATCAATTATCTTTATAATTAACAAATAAAACAACATTAAAATATCGCACAAATTACCGTTATAATTAATGAACAAAAACAATGTTAAAATATTATACCAAATTTCTATTATAATTAACGAATAAAAACAATATCAATTACCGAATTTCTTATTGAATTTCCTCTTACATCGTTTACTTTATTCACCACCATATTGTAATATAGGTTTGGGGTTTTAAATCAACACTTATTTGGGTTTAAGTTTGGATTTATGAGTTTAGAGTTTGGATGTTAGAATTTAGAACTTGAGGTTTAGAGTTTTGAATTACATTCATTTGAGGTTTAAGTTTAACGTTTATAGGCCTGGGGTTTGGATATTAGAATTTAAGATTTTAGAATTTGGGGTTTAAGGTTAGGGATTATAGGTTTGGGGTTTGTGATTTTAGAATTTAGGGTTCAATTTCCCCAAATTACTGGTTTCTGGTTTTGGATTTTATAATTTTAGGCGTAAGGTTAGGGTTAGTGTTTATGGTTAGAGATTGGATTTTAAGGTTTGGAAATTGAGATTAGAGGTTTTGTTTAAGGTTAAGATAGTGTGTAGGTTTGGTTTGTGGTTAACTTAGGGTTCGGGTACTTTAGAGCTTAATTTAGGATTAATTTAGGCTTTAATTTGGGGTTAAGTTGGAGTTATGGTAGTTTATAGTTTGATTTAGGGATAAATTTGGGGTTAGGGTAGTTTAGGATTTTGGTTAATAACATAGTCATGCTTTCCATTAACTGTTTTAAATTAAATGATATTCTCATTTGTGATTATTTATCACAACCAATAATCTCATTCATGGTTATATAAAAGTAACCATATTGAAATTGTTTTTTTTAAGCCTAATTAACACCACACCATAAGATAATGTTTGAGAATTATTATACTCTTATAGTGCTTCATTGTTTTACATGAACAATGAACCACCTTAACTTTTCTTTTAATTCTTCATTGTTTTTCTTTTTTAATTTGGATCTTCCAAATTTTTTCTCCTAATTTTATGCTTTTACCAATTGATCGAGTTGCCTATAAATTTGTCAAGTCAACTAGATCATGTAAAGTCAACTCTCATACGAGTTAATTTTAAACTTGGGCTAAACAAGAAGTTGGGTCAGAAGGTTTCAAAGTTAACTTGTTGGATCTGGTTTAATAATAATGTCAAATAGTTTTATTTTTTAAAATTTTGTCTTCCATTTTTTTTATTATATCCTTTTTGGCTCTATTTTTTTTTTCAATTTCAACTTTCAATATTTGGTTAATTTGAATTTATTTTTGCTTTGCTTTCAATGCGATTATCGTAGTCTAAAACAAATATCCTAATATTTGGTTAATGCTCAATTCTATGAGTATCTATTTTTGTTATCATATTTTTAAGCAAAAAATAGTTAAAAAAACAGAAACAAAGTTATGAAACCCAATGAAGTTCATGATCTAGATTGCGGGTTTAATGAGTTAAGCCGCAAAGTTTAAGTCAATATACGACATATCAATATTAAAAACAAATGTGTCATCTTGAAAATGTTTTTAAAGTCAAACCATTTTTTTACTAATCATCCGGATTGTTTTTGAACCCGTCAATTCTACTGGATTATATCAGGATAACTCTTATAGGATTAATTTAAAACTAGGGTTGGACAATGAGTTAGGTCAAGAGAATTCAAGGTTAACTTATTGGATTTAATTTAATAACAATACTAAATAGTTTCTTGATGAACATTTTCTTTAGTTAAAAAAATTATAATTCAATTCACAAGCTTAACGGGAGCAAAAAAAAAAAAAAACTAATTAACTCACCAAGGAAAAAGAAAATGTGTGTGTTGCTATTAAGAAAAACTCTAATTAACATCACACCAATTTGTTGACTCGGCAACTTAAGAAGATTTTAGAAAAAAAACTATAATCCCAATCTCATGACATAGATCACAAGTTTAGTGAGTTAACTCGATCGAACTCAAGTTTTTTTGGGTTTTTTTTTTAATTTTTTGGTTTTGACCTTCAACATCGAGTTAGTTTTACAATTGAGCTTCATAGTTTTTTCTCGTTTTATCTTCTATTAAATTATCTTATTTTTGTCTTCTATTAAATTATCTCATTCACATGATCTGGAGTGCTAGGTTTGGTATGCTTATCTGGGTTTTCTAGGTTTTTTTATTCTTTTTATTAATTGATTTTTTTTTCAATTTCATCATTTTACATTTAATTTATTGGGGATTGAGATTTTTTTTTATTTGCTTTATATTAAGTTATCCTGACTTCGATTGAAGATTTCATATGTTAACTTGAGTTGACTCGAGTAATTTCTTCTTCTTTTTTTTTTCATCATTTTACGTTGAATTGGCTAAAAACGTATCTGTCATTTTTCTTTTCTTTTGGTAAGCATTCTTTTTGTTCAAGCTATTATGATAAAGGTTAACTCGGGGTTGATATCTTCTTATTTTTTAAGTTTATTTTTATATATAGTTTTTTTTTTTACATTCGGTCTCATTGTGGTTTTTTTTTTTAAATCAGTCTTCATAATTTTTTTGATTTTTTATAGGGTTATCATTATCTCATGACATAGATCACGAGTTTAGTGAGTTAACTCAATCTAGCTCGAGTTTTTTTAGGTTTTTTTTTTAATTTTTGGTTTTGGCCTTCAACATCGGGTTGGTTTTACAATTGAGCTTCATAGTTTTTTCTCGTTTTATCTTCTATTAAATTATCTCATATTTGCCTTTTATTAGATTATCTCATTCACATGATATGGAGTGCTAGGTTTGGTAGGCTTATCTAGGTTTGCTGGGTTTTTTTTATTCTTTTTATTAATTTTTTTTTCAATTTCATCATTTTACATTTGATTTGTTGGGGATTGAGACTTTACTTTTTTTTTATTTGCTTTTTATTAAGCTATCATAATTTGATTAAAGATTTCATATGTTAACTTGAATTGAATCGAGTAATTTCTGGTTATTTTTTCATCATTTTACATTAAATTGGCTAAAAACTTATTTGTCATTTTTTTTTCCTTTTCGTAAGCATTCTTTTTGTTCAAGCTATTATGATAAAAAAAAAAAAATTAATTCAATCCATTTAGGTTCATTGTCTTCTCTTTTTTTTTTCATCTTCTAATTAAATAATATCAAATTCGATTTATTTAACTTAATCGAGGTCTGCCTTTTCTTCTGTAAAACACATTTACAACGCTAAGTATCTCTTTTTTGTCAAAAAAACAATTTTGGCCCGATAAAGTATAATCTAAACTAGGTCATAGTATTTTAGTTGCTTCCTGCTTGCACATTGACAAGAGACCAGATACTGAAAACTTCAGAAAAGAAGATTTGACTTTTTCTTCCCCTCATGTAGAATGAAGCTAGGCTGTAGCAGAATTAAAGTGCAAGAAAAGTTTTGGGTAACGCCGAAAGAAGGCGGTTCACATGGATCCACGTGGTCAAATTGCCCATTTTCAACTCAATCTGTTGACAGAATAACAGAGATGCCACATATATATATATATATATATATATATATATATATATATATATATATATATATTGTTATAAATGATTATTTTTGTGTTTAAGGTTTTTTATTTTTTGGAATCAATTTAGTTCCAAGCCCTGGTCAATAAATATCAGATATAGTAATTAAATTCTAGTAATAAATATACAACCTGAAATCTATCTCTAGTTAAGTATACTAGTTTTGATATTAGTCTAACCACTCCTATCCTAACCGACTCGACAAGTTAACTCATAACTTGATTTTCCCGTGCTGAGTTGATAAAAACAAATTTTTTAAAGAACAAAATGGTATTGCTTTGACCTGACAATCTAGTAATCCAAATACTATACCAGACCCATATCAGTTCAGACAACTTTGATACCAGATGATCATGGATAATTCTAACGAAGGTTTCGGGTGAGGAGAAAGTGGAAGGAGGGAAAAAAGGAAAGATAACTTTAAAGCTTCAAGCGAAGCCCTTTGCTCTGCGGAAGGAAAAAAAAACTAGTCAATTCAAATCCAGGTTTACTGCATGCAATTATTCATCTACAGCTTCACATTGATGATTGTAGAAAATACACCAAATAAAATGACCATTTCTAGAGACACGGGTAGTACAATGTCAAAAGGGAAACAAGAGAACCAGTCTATCCTAATACAAAAAAACCATGACGATCTAACATTAACGAGAGAAATAAACAATGTGACAACCAGTCAAAAGCAAGTAAATACAGTGCAAAAAAGACTAAGCAACAGAATAACCTGATATAAGGAACGCAACATGATGCCTTAAATCATTACTGATTAGGAGGGGGGGCTGGTATCATTGGGTTCTGGCTGGGCTACCTCATCAACCCTCCTGCTGTTATCATCAACCACCAGAACATCATCCATCAAGTCATCCTCCCCGACATTGATATCCTCCACGTCATCCTCGTCTTCATTGTTGCTTCCACCAGGTATCTTTCTTGTCTTGGGACCATGCTCAAGCCTGTGGGTATCCAGTTCTTTGTCCATTGTTTCTTGCAAGTTCGCATCATTGTTTGCTCTCCTCGCTTTTCTTGCATTTTGCCACCTCTCCAACTCCTTTTCCACATAGCCAAGATGCTGATCCCCAATCTGCTTCTGATATTCAGATAATTCCTCTCTCCTAGCAGCTTTCCATTCTAAAAACGCCTGATGAACAGAGAATTCAGATCAAACAAATCTCGAGGGAATAGTCCATAATTTCAAATCCAAATCTCAACCCCCGGTTTAAGATCTACGGATCACATAAACGTATAATTTGGAGAAGATAATTGTTGGATTTGTAACATTATCATCCAAATCTTTCTTCATAAATCAATAGGCTGAGGGACCGGGAAAGTCGCAGTCAACTCACCTGTTCTCTTTGCTGGTCAAGTAAGGTGGCATCCTTTTCCAACGGCTTTTTAGACAAATAATAAATCGGAGGTTCTGCCTTGGTCCTGAAAAACAGATCCCACAAGCAATCAAAGTGAGTTGAAAGTTATCGGAAAACCACAACATAATTCCCCTAAGATCCTGCAAAGATGCAGTAAAGATTCGCTGGCCCAGTTCCTTCAATACTATTACTATGCACTTGAACAGAAACTTATCTTCGTCTCAATAAAATTGTGAATATGGACACTTTTGGACCAAAGTTAAAAATAACCTGCGGAAGAAGAAGAATACACAGGAAAACATTAAAAAAAGAATGATTAACTGGGAGAAGTTTGCAGCAGAGAACAAGAGCTTATGTCAAATGGATGGTGTACCTTATAAAATTGCTAAGTTTTTTGTGGTGCTCACTCCAGCGAAGAAACAGCAATTCCAACTTCTTTTCTTCAGCCTTTGCAGCAATGCGTGCTCTGAGAGTCTGATAAAGTAAAAGTACAATAAAAGAGAGAAAATATCATTTGTTTCTGCATGCAGAGAAAAAGAACAATTAAAGGCTTTGCCTATACAAGTTACAATCTACCAATATAAGAACAAACCAGATCTTTCTTCCTCTGTTCAGCAATTTGTTCCCGCTCTTGTTGCCTCAGCCTTTCACTTTCTTCACGTGCTTTTTGTTCAGCCTGAGAAGAGTTTTTAGACATTCAATCATCACACAAAACCAGTTAAATCTCAACATATTAAAAATTGTCTCTAGCAGGGCCAAAAAGGACTTCAAAAATATAGTTTGAAACACGACAAAAAAAAAAAGCCTTGCCACACTAGAAAAAAGGGGGGAAAATAAAATGTCATGCATGCATACTTTGGAAACTTCCAGAGTCTCACAGCAACAAAACCATGGACCTATTAGTCATTCTATGAGGTGCCAAAGAGCTGTATCCCATGATACAATCTCTAACTATGAGATCTGCTTTTCTTTATTTGAGCTTCCCTCGAAGAAAGACTTGTAATATGTCAAAAATGACTTTCAGATTTTTAGTATGAAATTTGATAACAGAGGAAAGTATTCATCTAGCCAGGCAAACAAGTTTGTGATTAAGGTTTAGTTTACATAAAAATGATTCAAAAAGGAACAGAAATGCTGGATTGATAAGAGCAGATATACTCACTCTTTGCAAGGCATTTGACCTTTGTATAAATGCTTCAGTGCCTGAAAGTTTCATATCTTCTTTCCTGAATTTCTGAAGCCGTTTCAAACAATACCAAAAATAGAGAAGAAAATAAGTAATAATGGACCACACATAAAGAAAGATGAAAATAATAACAGATATGCTAATCCAAACATTCTAAAAATATATTTTGGCAAAACCTAAAAGAGTATTATAAATCTTGATGACATGGGTAAATAAAAGAGTGTCATTTTTAGAAAAAATTTAAGGTGCAGAGGGTGTAACTAGTGGTATCCTATCAGTTACTCTCTAGGGCCCACTTTAAAGAAAGAGATGGATACGAGGAGAGAATAAAATTCATAACCCATTAAAAGTGATAAGAATATCTCCATAAGATTTATCTCTTCTCCTTGTATCTATCTATCAATTTTTTTAAAAGTGGATTGCAGGGAGTAACTAATATGATACCACTAGTTACTCCCTAAGCACCATAAAATTACTCTCATTTTTATCTTGTTTTGCTATTCATTACAAGCAAGTTCCTATTTATATTTATTATAAATATTATAGGATTAAATTTCAGGAATTCCTCAATGAGACAACACATTTTTAAGCTAAGAATTTCAGATGTATATCTCCTAATAACTCTTCAAAAGGTTGCTAGCTATGGGAGTTTTAGTTGGTTCTGTCATAAGATTCCCAGGGGATCAAGCTCCCCCGGGAAAACCATGATCTGGATCGATTCATGGTAAATTTGTGTTTGGTATCAACCAAATTGGCAATCTGGATTTCCTTTTTTCTTTTTTTAAGGGCAAGGAGAAATAAATACTGATGGCAGCTTCCACACATTACTTTTGCACTTCCAACAACTAAACACTTGACACACTGCCTTGTGTGTCACACTCAAAGTCTCAAAAAATAAAATCACAAATACATCTGAAAGACCTGTTTAGTATGAAATTCAACACTTCAAAATGAGCCAAATAGCTGCTCCAAAGCTTATCACAATCCAAACCAACATACAAAGTAAGTCTAATGCCCACACACCATAAATTAATGCAAGTGCATACCTCGTCCCCATGCTCATACCACAACACAAAACATCGCACAACATTTTAGTTAACTGTGTGCATAACCCAGCACTCCCTCTACCTTATTCAGCTTCAGGTTTTTTCAAAACCCTAGGTTCCTTCTCTTCTTCCTTTGGTCTAACATTCAACTCATGTGAATCTTATTAAAGACCAAAGACTTTAGAAACTAGCAGATTGAAGTTTTCAAGAGATCACGTATCAAGATCTACAATTTCCACCACTAACTCAAACTCGACCTTTAATTTTTTAGGGATAGAGTTTATTTAGAAAAACTTTAGGAGCCCTTGCTTAGTCTAGCACATATATGCTGTTCACTAACCTATGGCAACCCCACAAGCAATAAAATTAGCGCAATCACAAGTACTGTATAAACACAAAAAACCCTAAATCTCTAGTGTAATCTCTTGTGGGCTATCATCTATCCAATGATGTCTTGCCTTTTATATTGAAAAAACACATCATCCCAAGAGATGCTCCCAGTCCCATAAAGAATGTTATTTTTTTTTCCTATGCACATACCATAGTGTTTATCTGCTATCAAAAGTTGATTTTTTATTCAATACGCATATTAATTACTCACTTTGACCATTAGTTAGATATGAGATCTTTCAGGGGATTAAAGTTTTTATTGATAAAAAAAAAAATATATATATATATATATATGTAACAAAATTCAAGTCACGGAAAAAAAAAAACAACGCAATTAAGTTCCACTCTGGTCGTTTCAGTCAAAATCCATGGAAGTAATAGAAGGCAAGGAGCTTGCTTACACATACCTCCAGAGTACCTAAAAGTTGCCCCAGCATTCTTTTGTTTCTGCTAACCAAGCTTGGATCCTGATTCTTGGGTAACACCCTTGGAACAGGCTCAATCACTGGAGTTTCAACCACCTACAACGAAAACAATCATAACAAAAAGAAAGAATTACGAGTCTAACCCACAGAAAACACCCTCCACAACAAGACAAGAGTCCACATTTACCCTCTTCACTGCTCTTTGATTGACATCTCTCCTCGACCAACCACTTTGCCTTAACATGGTAGGCTTTCCATCAGCCAGAGTCCCTTTAGCAGGGTCACCATTTCCTTCCTCAGCCAATTGCTGCTTCTTCACATCCTCTGCTCTGGCAGGATCCTCAATGATCTCTCCATCCTCCTCCACCTTCAATCCCGGATTGCAAGAAAGTTTCAATTCTAAGAAAGTTTCGACATGATAGAATCCAAGAACATGACCAAATATATACATAGGCAATGTATATGGTTTCGGGTCTACCTTAACAACAGCAGATAAAAGTCGCCTTTTTGCAGGAGGTTGATCTTCTGCCTCGTTCCTATCAGCCTAAAACCCAACCACTCAAGAAAATAAATAAATAAATAAAACCAACAAATAACAAACTCGTTGAACAGAAAGAACAAGAATACCGGTCGAACAAAGCCGCGATGACGAGCACCGTTAGAAGCGAAGTTTCGAGGGGCGGCGGCGGCGGCGGCGGCGGAGGAAAAGCCTCCCCTTCGAAGTCCCCGAGGATCACGAAGGCGCTCCGAAATCTACAAGATTTTGGGCATGTAATTAGCTGTACATAAAGGTACAAGTGGTTTTAATAAAGGAAAAGGTGAAGGAGATGACCTGGCGTTGCTGGCGATGGAGCTCATCGATCTCTCGTTGGAGCTCGTTCTCCGTTTTCTCTACAGCACTGCTACTACCCATTGAAATTCAAAGAGTAAAGAAGGAGCTCAAAGGCTGCCTGCCTCTACAAACCCTTGCTTTGTTTCGCCTTCGGGAGGGTTTTTTTTTCTTCTTTTCATGTAATCTCGTGCCTCTACTATTTATTTTATATACATTTAGTCCCTGTACTATTGTTTTTTTTTTTAATTTATGATTTTAAAAAACCCAAGGGGCTGTCAGCTTTTTCCAAGTTAAAAGGATTTAAAATATTCTCTACAATTATTTTATTTATTTATTTAAAATTCTAAACAACTTAACCATTTTTTCTCCATTTTGTAGAGAAAATGTAATGCTTTTATCCTATAATGGTTCTCATCTAATTTGAAATATAAAACAATGATTTTTTTTTATTAGAAGCTTGGTTCTTAATATAGAAACTTATTATGATATATAAAGTAATTTTCGACCAAGAAATAAAAAATAATGTCTCTTTGTTATTTTTATTGGATTGTATGAAAAACAAATCAATAATTCAAGTTTTATATATATTTATTCATAAAGTAAATGTTAATATTACTAAAAAAAACTCTAATCTTATTTAAAAATAATGTCATATTCAAATTATTTTTTATATATCATTTTAATAATCTTATTTAAATCACATTTTATTATATTTATAAAAAATAAAAATAAAAAAACAAAAGGTGAAAGGCCATTTCAAAAAAAGGTTAGGCATACCTGGGGCTGTAACTGTAATGATAGGTCATTTATTCATAAAGTAAATGTTAATATTACTAAAAAAACTCTAATCTTATTTAAAAATAATGTCATATTCAAATTATTTTTTATATATCATTTTAATAATCTTATTTAAATCACATTTTATTATATTTATAAAAAATAAAAATAAAAAAACAAAAGGTGAAAGGCCATTTCAAAAAAAGGTTAGGCATACCTGAGACTGTAATGATAGGTCTACAGGATTCGTTCGAAAGGAAAAATCATATATGTGAGCATGGAAAACTAGGCTTACACGTCTAACTTTATTTTTTAAAATGAATAGATGACATGTTGTCCGCTTGGGGAAATGACATATCATCCATTAATACATTTTTCTATCATTGTCAGTGATTGAAAAAAACAGATATTGAGTTTTCAGACCTTCTAAACTCAGTTTTTAACTTGTTTTCATATGAAAATGCCCCTAAAAGTTATAATCACTTTAATAACCTCATTTTCAATCTTAAAACACCATTTAACCACTTTAAAAATTGAACATCAAACCAAATAAAAAAACTTTATAGGCCTTGATATACTTTTTATGGCATAGTTAGAAGTCAAATCACCTTAATTGAACTTCCTTATCCAAAACGAATCCATTAACATCGAGATTTATTTTTTTTAGCATGAACGTGGTCGACCAATTCTTTCTCTTTTATCTCCTTTTTCAGTCACCTTTTCTTTTCTCTTTTAATATCTTGTGATTAAAACATGAAGAAAATAAAGTTTTAAGATCAAAATATAAAGATATAAAACAATAAGGATAAAGAAAATGCAAAAATAAAAAACTTTAGGGATCAAATTAAGATTTTATAAAGATTTCAAGGATCAAATTAAAATTTTAAAGATTGTGTTGTAGGAAACAATGCAATCAATAACGATTTATGTCTTTTTAAACAATGTCTGGCTATAACAAAATGTCCATCTCTAAACATTATTTTTTTAAAAAATAAAATTTGGTATATAGCTACCCTTGTAAAGAAATTATTTGTAGTTCGATCTAAAAACACAAAAATAAATAAAATTGACATATAATTCATCAGTTTATAATTCTAAGTTTGATTAATTTGCTTCTATTTAGAGATGACATGTCAAATTTAACAGTCTTATTTTTATGCCTAAATCGAGTGCGACATTAAAAGGCCTAACATATAAGCTTAGTGGATCATTTTGTTTGAGCATCCTTTACCCAAATAGAAACATATGTTCGGGTATAAAAAGGAGACATGGTCTACAAGAAGGTCCAAAATGGCCTAGCAAGCACAACATCCAAGAACACCAATCTATCTAAGCACCTTGTGGCCTTAAAATAAGTTCGAGAGTCTTTTTCTTGTCCATATAGCCTTGTGTCCAAGAATATCTATTCCAATTCCAGCTAAAGGCCACTCATCTTTATGGTCAATACATCATCCCTTCATATGTGAGTCCATGCAATAACGATTGTCATATTAGATATGGTTAGGCTTAGTGGACAATTGTGACAAGGTCTTTTATCCCAAATAGAATATTATCACTCATTAAAGGTTATTATTCCGTATAATTACCCTTAAACTAGGCTAAATATGCCTTATTATATTTTTCCTTCCATTTATGCAAGTTGATTTCTTTTCATGTGTATAAAAACTCACATGAAACACTATATAAGCAAGAGAACTCATTCAATACACAAACTTACATTCTTTCATAACTTTCAAATTTATTGTCTTCTTAAGTTTTTACAAACACACTACAAATAGCCTTCAAAGATATATTCTCCTTACAAATTATCTTATTCAAACATTAAAGGATTCTTATATCTCTACAAATATGCTCGATGATCTATCCTAAAAATTCTAGCTTAATTGCTAGTCTTGGAAAAGCTTGGATCTAGTGCGGTTTTGCCAAGAACCTCGTTAGGAAATTTTAGGAATTGTTTGGTATTATTTATTGGTGTTATTTATGGGTTTTATTTTCTTATTTTATTTTTAAATTTTTAAACAAAAAAAACTTAATTATTGTAAGGTTCTTTTTATTGAAAAAAGCATCACAAACAAATATCATCATAATTTTCAAAAACCAATTTACTTGCTTTTGCAAAACTTTTGATAGCTAGTTGGTAATTATTTATATTTTTGAAAAAAAACATTTTTTTTTAAATTTGGTTTTTAAGAATTAAAATAAGATTTTTTTCAATTTGTTTTGGTTGGTTTTTATTTTTATTTTTTTTCAAATTCGATACAAATAAACTAATGATTTCCATAGTTGTTTTCAATGAATCATGAAAAATGACACTTGTATTTTTAAAAAGAATTGAAATTAAATTATTGATTAAAGAAAGAGAAATAAAACTTAGAATTAAAAAAAAGGGAGTAAAAAAATCATAAAATAAAAAATAAAGAAGAAGTAAATAAAAAAAGAAACCTTTTATTAGTTTTCCTTTTAGAACAATGTTATATATACCATAAATATTTTTTATAAAGATTGATGTGGCAATTTCTCTCATATAAGTAAACTTCATAAACATAATTCCTATCAGGTTTATCAGTTGCTCCAATCTCCAACCACAATTAAAAAACATGAAAAGGATGAGTGGAAGTGTCTTTTCTATATTTTTCAATTATTACGGTGTTATATGTTTCCTAAAAAACCAAAAAACAAGTCAATTATAATTAAAATAATTTAAAAAATTATGAGAATTTAAAAAAATTACAATGTTTCCTCTCTGCTATATTCAAACTTCTTAACCTCTTTCCCCTTATTTGTCTTCCTTATACAAGTTTTCTTATATAACTCTATTATAGTATACTCACATACAAGCTATAGTCCCTACAGAATAAATAAGTTGTAAAAAATTCTAAAAAAAACAATAAATTAAAAATTAAAGAAAAACAATTCTTACCACATGTTTTGCATGGTTAACAAATAAAAGTGATCCAACAATGTGCTTGCTCATCGAACCTTATGCTTCTTTATTTTAGCTTTACGACCGAGTCACAAATACCTTTTAAAGTTTTTCGGTGCCATAAATTCTTGAAACTTTACCCAATTATCCTCTATGACATGACTCGATCTATACTTTTTTCATACCAAGATATCATCAAAGCCGACTTTTTTTTGATATTTATAGGCATCATACCACAAATCAGGCAACTTGGTACGTAAAAATTTGTTAAATGTACATAAGATTAGGAAATTTAGGATTACAATTTCAAATATAAAATTTTCAAATTGCTTGATACTTATCTAATTATGTTGTGGTTTTCTCACACTTTCCTGAACACCCCTTCGTTTTCCCTTTCTCACCAAAATTTTCCCAACATTGTCAATTCATACATTTATTAGTTTTTTGAAATAAAAAAAACTATATACTAACTCAAAAAATATATTTTATCTTACCTTAAACAGTCTCTACCAAACATCTATCATATTCATCTATTCGGTATGATCTTCAAGCTGACTCCATTAAAATAGTGGTTTTTCAAATGATGATTTCATCACATATGTGGTTTGAACACATATCTTTAATATTTGTAAACATGAAAACAAATTCATATAAAGTCAATTATTTTTATAAATGTTAATTGATGATGAAAATATTAATTTGGTTATTGTTATATGTTAATTAGAAATTGATGATGTAAATGTTAATTTGATGATGAAAATATTAATTGGATAGTTGTGTTTGTTGTTATGTGTTAATTGAAAATTGATGATGAAAACATTAATTAGAGCATGATTTTGTGTTGTTGTTTGTATGAGAATGTTAATTGATGATAGAGATGATAATTAATAATGAGACCAATTGCGTATTATTTATTCTTTCTATATTGTTATTAATTAGGAGAAAAAATGTGCATTTAACCATTGCATATTGTGGGATATCATATGAGTTTATTACATTAAAATTGAAAATTAACTTTTGTTATATTTTGGAGATGTAGAGAAAAAAATAGGTACTCCTACTGCTAGTTTAACCAGCAGTAGTGTTGGTGATGTTGGTGATCATGCTGTAAATTTAGGTGTTGATCATGAAGAGAAACCTAATGCTTATGATATCGATTGAGGCTCGTCCACTTTGAACAATAGAAGTGAAATCCCTTCTTTAAGATAACCATTTTCTAGTAAAATTATTGCAGCATAAAAGGTAGACCACTCAATATAAATTATGTATTAAAGTTATTTATTTCATTAGGTTATTTTAAGAATTAACATTTCTATAATCAATTAAAATTCTCATAACAACAACAATACAAAATGTCATAATTAATAATTCCATCATTAATTTCCAATTAAAACATAACAACAACAACCACCACCTAATTAACATTTCCATCATCAATTAACATTTTCATAACAACATCACAAAATCATGTCCTAATTAATATCTCCATAATCAATTTCCAATATCACATAATCTAACTATCTCTTAACATCTACTACAAATTAGGAAAAGTCAAATACATAACATAAAATTGAAATTAAAAGAGGAGAAACCTTTTTATACCTCAAAACAACTCCAATCTAGATGAATTTTGGTAAGGAAATCCAAGAACCCACTTGTTTTTCTCTTCACCCACTATAACAAATTTTGCCCCTTCTCTTTTCCCTATTTTTTTCCCAATCCCTTCCACTCTCTGTCTATATATATATATATATATATATATATAACCTAGGCCTAAACATTTTGCTATAATCTTTTCCATGTTTCAATGAAATTTAAAAACTCACTAATGCAACAATCCATCATCATAATATTTAAGAACTTAAAACATCAAGTCCACTAAAAACTAAGCATCCAAAACACAAACAATCATAAAGAGATAAATAAATAAATAGTTCCATAAGGATTAAGAAACTTACCCTTGAAGAGATTGAGAAAGAAAGAGGCTGGATAACAGTGAGAGAAAAGGGATGAGGACGATGACGAGAGAGAGGCAGGGGTGACAATGATTATTATTTTTGCAATAAGCAGATGAGATGAAATGGAAAGAGAGGGAACTATCATATTATAACCTATGTTCACCGACAAAAATTCCATCAGCTTATTAACATGTCAACAAATGCTGATGGAATTACCAATGAATTTTTTTTCATTAGCAATCTGTCATTATTTCTCAAAGATACTATAAATTTTTAATGAGATTGCACATTCATCGGTAATCTCATCGCTATTTCTCAAATCTATTTTAATTTACCAATGAAATTGCACATTCATCGGTAATTTTATTGACCTTTCCTAAACCCATTGTAATTTCTCGATGAGACTGCACATCCATTATCAATTATATTAGTTATTCATTATGTTTTTGCCTTTTTATAATGTCATAGTCAACTTAAATACATGAGAACAACATCAAGCATTTTCAAGCCAATAATTTTCAACATTAAACCTAAAACCACCATAAAAAAATAATTTAAAAATGTAAAAATATAATGCATTATAAAGTTGCAACAAATATGTTACACAATGTCAATTTTATTACATAATGATTATTTTACATCTAAATCAATACAACACTTTTTAATCAGAATCCTCCTCTTCATTTTTATTATCTTCTTTATTGAATTCAAGCTAATGGATTTCATCATCTTTATCTACTTTTATATGTCCACTAGTACTAAATATTATATTTAACTTATTAATATCAACATCAACATTAATATTCTCAGTGACATAAAAATTCAAATTTTATAATTTGATATGAATCAACTAACTTATCTATTTGAAATACATTGTCTCCCTTATTTATTTCATCATTACCATATTCAACAACTTTAACTTATACATGACTCATAGGTTTGGTTTTCATAATGGATAATCAATCAACTCTATTATGATCCTTTCTAAAGGAAAGAGTGTGCGTATAAAACATCATTAATATTGTGAAATCTGCCTCCTTTATTTATTTTGATTATACCATGATAAGGATGTACTCTGATTTATCTATCAGTATCATATCAATAGCATTTGAATAAAACTAATATATCTTGCTCACTATGATATCGTAACTCAATAACATTTAGTAACTTGCTATAATAATCAATTTCAAATTAATTGAAAATTGAACCCTTTACACAAACCTCAATACTATGAAACCGTTTGGGAACGCGGTGCAAACCGCGTTCCTATAAAATTAAATTTTTTTTGCTAAAATTTAATATGATCTGTATGTTTTGGATCGTTTTGATGTGCTGATGTCAAAAATAATTTTTAAAAAATAAAAAAAAAATCATTGGCATGTATTTCGGCACAAAAAATTATTTGAAAAGCAATCACTACCACACTGCCAAGCATGTTCTATATATCTTTTTATCCTTAGCATACTCTCCAGTAAGAAAGACATATTCATTAATGAAAAACCCATTATAACACTGGACCTTCTTATAATTTTATAATGCTAACACTCAATGGCTCTTTAAATAATAATTATAATATAATGAAAATCTTGTAAATAATTTAAACTAATTTGTTGACTTTTTTTTATGAGGATGTAAATTGTTATATAATCTTAAAAATTGCTTTGAATATAAATTGTAATTTTTTAAAAAAATAGAGGCAAAGTGAAAAAAAAAAACTAAACTATAGGAGGGTGAAAATAACTTTCCTTTTTAAAAATTTTATTCGGTTGCTTCCTTGTGCATGTTGATTTTTATTATTGTTTGATTAAATAAAAAATTTCAAAAAATAAATTTATTAAAACCAACCACTTCCATATCTTGAGTTAGGAGTTTAGGGGCGGTGAATCCAAGTTGGCCTACGTCAATCAAAGACGTTGTTGTTCAAGTGTGTGTGTGTGTGTGTAAGGCTAGAATGATATTGTTTTGATTTTTTAAAAAAAAGTTAAAATGAGTTTTGACAGGTTTTCTTTTGAACACCTAAGCCGATCGGGTCATATTAAATCAACTTCCACCCGATTTGATTTAAAGCCCAAGCTAGGCAAGGGCCTAGGTTAAGTCATCTCCATATCAACCTATTGAGTCAAGTTGAGTTTGGCAGCACTTCTAAAAAGCTCCCCACAACAATGTATCGACAATGTATTGTTCTTATATATTTTTTAATGCAATTGAATTGAAGTTATCATAATATTAATTTTTTAATTAAGACTTACTTTTACCTTTATGATATGATGTTGTATAAAACACAAATATTATGGTAAAAAAAAATGAAGCGCGTTAATAAAATAAAAGAGTTTTAATTGGAGATATGCCTTTCTTATCATTATCTCAATCATAAATTTTATTTTTCATTTGTTCCTATTTCTTTTGGTTTTTATTAAATAAATAACATGGAAAAATTATATTTTTTTGGTGGAAAAAATTAATAATAAAAAGAGTGTAATGATCCTAAATTTTTCTACTTGTAATCAACATGTCAAATCATGATTTATAAAAAAAAAGGATTTTTTTTAATATATCATGATCTCAAGTGTTAACATTAAAGCAACTTAATCAATCCAATCTCAAACAACAATTCAACTTACCTGTAATTTTCATCTCATCAATAATCTCATGATACTCACCACATCAATTCAACCTAATTAATTTAGTATAGTAATAAAATATTAAGATAATTTAAACAATAAGGAAGAACATAAATTAAAATGCAGTCACTACTTTAAATTTCAAGTTCTTTTCAAACAAAATATTAAATTTTATAAGCTCTAGTTTGCATGCTATAAGGAAGTACTTAAAGTATTACAATTCATTATCCATAACTATAAAATTACATACATATATTTCCTATTAACTAGAATAGGAAAGCAATATAAAAAATGTGTTCTTGATGATCTTGTAAAGGCCCTGAAACAAAAATTAATATCACAACGTGTTAATCTTTACTATAGTTTTATTCAATCTGAATAAATCTCTTTTCTCAAAGGAATGCATATTTGACCAAACTTCATTCCTCAAAGGAATGCATGGTTTTAATTCAAATTTATTTGGAATCAATGTATTTTTTATTCATTTAGCATCAACTAACATAAGTCCACATGATGTATCTAACTATTTAATCAAACAAACTTGATTCCTCTTATCATTATTTTGCTCGAATATCATATTATGGGACTATGAGTTTTGAATTGAATAATAATAGTTCATTGTTAGTTATAATAATCGGTCGGTTCATATTGTCACAATCAATTGGTCAACTGGTTATTACTACTTTCACTAGGGTCCTTAACGGTCGAGCGGTTTGATTGACTAATTCAAACAGTAGCAAAACTCATTGTTCCTCTTATCAACCGATCAACTAGATCGTTTGGCAATCTTAATCAGTCAACTGATTTGTATAGTTTATGAGATGTTAATTCAGTTTCAGTTTTGTTTTTTAATTCATGCAATATCCAATGCTTTTTCATGCTTATTAACCTCATTATATCATAAAAACATTAACTTAATCATTCATTCATTCATTAAAACACAGTTTACATAACATTCTCATAGGTAAAATATATTATTTTTCCTTAATAATTCAAAATTATAGCTAATTTGGATTCCCTGCTTCGTAAGCGCAATAAAATAAGGAGATAAGAGCAGGAAATAGAAGTTTTCTATTAATTTCTATCCCTCATCCTCCTCCTCTTCTTCAAAATCTTCTTTAATTTTCACGCTTAATCTTCTTTTTGGTTTATTTTTTTAAGGCTTACCATACTTTAAGAATTAAATTCATAAATCTTCATCTCTAGTCATCTAATATTTATACATTATTATTCATTTCTTTTGATCATCAGGTTAAACTTTTAACATTTTTCTAATATTGTAATATTTTAATTGGGGTTTTACAAAGACGACTCCTATTAGTGAATCATTTTTTCATTATAATTGAACTTATTATTTTTCTTACATTTTTTTTATTGCCATAAAATAAGATAAAAAAAAAATCTAAATAGCTCATCATGGCACGAAATCATATATCTTAATTTATATTTATATGTCAACTTCCTAACTTAGTTTTTTTTGTTAACATTGACAACTCTTTTTAATATTTATTAATGTATATGATTCCTTTTTATTATTGTTAAATGCATGCATAAGATTCTCAGTTTATGATTAAATTGTTTCTTGGTGTTAGAAAATACATCGACAATTCTTTCATATTTTTTTGCATTTAATTTTTTTTATCCAATATGTAGCATAATGCGAGCCACCAAGCTGCTAATTCTAATTAAAATTCATGAAAAGTGCATTTAAAAAAGAATTTAATTCCCATACAAGTTTTAGTTACAAATTTAAATTGTCCCTCTTCTATTATTTTTCTAGATATTTTGTCACTATTTTTCTTTCCATTATGAATTTTGTCTTTTTTTTAATTATTAATTATATTAAATTTTTATCCTTCAATCAAGTTCTATTACATTATGTGTCATGTGTCAAAGATCAACACATCAAGCATAAGAAAATTAAATGCAATTATTAAAAGAATATAAAATAACTCAGATTTGAATATTAGATAAATTAGTATTATTAAAAGATGTATAATTTATGAAATAATTTTATTTTATTAATATCAATTCATTGTCAAATTTTAATGAAATTTATTAATTTTCAAAAGCTAATAATTTATTAAATATTTATAAGCTTATATAAAAATTATTTCTTTACATAATATTTAATATTGTCTTAGAAAAATCATATCTTTCTCATATGAACTCTTTTTCTACTGAACTTTGGTAGGTTGATAAGTTTTTGAGTTAAGAATCCAACCAAATTAAGTTTATATCAAATAGATTTCTCTAACTCAAGATATTAAAGTTGGAATGACCGAAGATCAAAACTAGAAGAATACCAGACTAGTCTTTGAAGGCTGCGATTTCCAAACTCTTTCTCTTCTTTTTTTTTTTTCTATATACAATATATATTATATATATTATATATATATACTATATATATTGAGAAAGTTATGGATGTCAGCTTTCTAATGTCACTAGAATCACTTCATTTCGACCTCTATAACTCAAATTCTACATAAAACATTAATTAGAGATCAAATCTGTCAATATTCGACACAGGTTGAATATGGTTTGAATTTTGTTTCTAATTTACTTCTTTTTGAATTTTACATTCAAAAATACCTTCAAAATATAAAACAAAAATTATCAAAATATTTTATATATAAAACATAAATAAAACATTAAAAAAATAGATAGAACTATCAAATAATATAATTACATAATAAACCAACAACAAAACCAATGAAAAGAGCCCCACTTAGCCCGCAAACACAAAAGGATGAAAACATAGCCTTGCATGTCTATTGAAATCTGAAAGTTTTTGTATCTTTTCAACAAAGAAAAATAACTTAGCCTTGCATGTCTATCAAAAAACTAAGAGAAAGGATGAAAACATAATTTCAAGTATAAACGAAAATGGTGAGAGTTTCTTTCTTTTTTCTAGCTGCCCCCTTTTTTTCTCTTTTTTTTATTTGATAGGAAACCATAATACTCACATCCCTCCAATCCATTTTTATCCTCCAAAATGATAATAGCTTTTTAAAGTAGACAACATACATTTAAGTAGTACAATAACTATTTTTCTAAAAAAAAATAGTCTTATATAAAATCTTCAAGTTTTAACTTTGAAATTAGAGAAGTTAAATTGTCCAAATAAAGACCTTTTCCATAGGAAGAAATAATTTTCATGTCGGTTTGGATGCTTGGGAAGTAAGTTAGACTTGTTTCTTCACAAAACCTGTCTATTGATAGAGTTTATGCATTGTCTTAGAAAAATCATATCTGTTTCATATGAGCTCTTTTTCTACTGAAATTTAGTAGGTTGATAGGTCTTTGAGTCAAGAATCCAACCAAATTAAGTTTCCATCAAATGAATCTCTAACTCAAGATATTCAAGTCGGAATGGCCGAAGGTCAAAACTAAAAGATTACAAGACTTATCTATGAAAGCTGCGATTTCCAAGCTCTTTCTCTTTCTTTCTTTTCTTGTCATATATATATATATATATATATATATATATATATATATATATATATAATTTATGGATGTTAGCTTTCTAACCTGGAACCACTTCATTGGGTCAAGAAGTGGAATGGTCTTTGAGCAAGAATCCAAACCAAACGACTCTAACTCAAGATATTCAAGTCGGAATGGCCGAAGGTCAAAACTAAAAGATTACAAGACTTATCTATGAAAGCTGCGATTTCCAAGCTCTTTCTCTTTCTTTCTTTTCTTGTCATATATATATATATAGAAATTTATGGATGTTAGCTTTCTAATTCCACTGGAACCACTTCATTTCGACCTCTATAACTCAAATTCTGCATAAAACATCAATTAGAGATCAAATCTGCCAATATTTGACACGAGTTGAAATATGGTTTGAATTTTGTTTCTAATTTGCTTTTTTTCGAATTTTACATTCAAAAATACCTACAAACTATAAAACAAAAATTATCAAAATATTTTATATCTAAAACATAAATAAAATATTACAAAATATAGATAGAACTATCAAATAATATAATTACATAATAAACCAATAACAAAACCAATGAGAAGAGCCCCCCTTAGCCCGCAAACACAAAAGGATGAAAACTTAGCCTTGCATGTCTATTGAAATCCGAAAGTTTTTTTTATCTTTTCAACCAAGAAAAATAACGTAACCTTGCATGTCTAATTGAAAAACTAAGAGAAAGGATGAAAACATAATTTCAGGTATAAAAGAAAATGGTGAGAGTTTCTTTCTTTTTTCTGGCTGTCTCCCCTTTTTTTTGTTTTTTTATTTGATAGAAAACCATAATCCGCACATCCCTCCAATCCATTTTTATCCTCCAAAATAATAATAGCCCTTTTTAAAGTAGACAACCTATATTTAAGTAGTACAATAACTATTTTTCTAAAATAAAGAAAAAATAATCTTGTATAAAATCTTCAAGTTTTAACTTTGGACTTAGAGAAGTTAAATTGCCAAAATAAAAATGTTTTCCATATGAAGAAATAATTTTCATAACGGTTTAGATGCTTGGGAAGTAAGTTAGACTTGTTTCTTCAAAAAACCTGTCTGCTGGCATAGTTTATGGATTGTTTTAGAAAAATCATATATCTCATATGAGCTCTTTTTCTATTGAAATTTGGTAAGTTGATAGGTCTTTGAGTCAAGAATTCAACTAAATTAAGTTTGCATCAAATAGACTTCTCTAACTAAAGATATTTAAGTCGGAATGACCAAATGTCAAAATTAGAAGAATACAAGACTTGTCTTTGAAGTCTGTGATTTCCGAACTCTTTTTTTTCCCTTGTCATATATGTATAGAAAGTTATGGATGTTAGATTTCTAATGCCACTGGAATCACTTCATTTCGACCTCTATAACTCAAGTTTTGCATAAAATATCAATTAGAGATCAAATCTGTCAATATTCGACACTAGTTAAAACATGGTCTGGATTTTGTTTTTAATTTACTTCTTTTCAAATCTTACATCTAAAAATATTTTCAAAATATAAAAAAAAATTATTAAAGTATTTTATATATAAAACATGAACAAAATATTAAAAAATATAAATAAACCTATAAAATAATATAATTATATAATAAACCAACAACAAAATCAATGAGAAGAACCCCCACCTAACCCGCAAACACAAAAGGGCACAAGCAAACACAAGAAATAATAAAGGCACCGCCAAAGGAACCCAACAGCAGCAGCACACAAGGAAAACATAAGACCTTCAACACAGCCCACTAAATACCACATCAGACCCGCACCAGAAACTCCACAGGCCTAGAGTTGCCTTGCTTCGCCATGCAATCGGCCACATAGTTTTCCTATTTAAAAGCGTGGACAAAGTGAGCAGCATTCAAGGTGGAGGAGAATCGAGCCGCAATGTTAAACAGGTACTGGTGGCACCATGGTCTAGCTGTTGCATTAAACTCAATCTAGAAGGTCAAGGAAGGCAACCACCACTTGCAGCCACCAGCTGTCACTGCCCAACCACCACTTACAACCGCCAGCCGCCTTTACACTTGAAGTTTGATTTTTCTTACTTTTAATTTGTGTATAAATAGACAACTAAGTGTATCCTATTCTGTGTGGAGAGATTAGAGAGACACACTAGAGAGAAAGAGAGGGCGTGTATTGAGTTTTTGTTTAGATATTGTAAGCTTCTTGTTGTTGAAATAAAACAGTGTGTTTTATCCCCTCTAAGTGTTTCAAAGCCACCACCAGTGGTTTCTCCCACCAACAATTGGTATCAGAGCCCCGTTCGTCAGAAAACAGAAGAGTTTTTGGGATATATCTGAATTTTCAAAGTTGTCAAAAACACATTTTGATCATTCCACAGTGTAGGTTTCATCCATAAGAACTCACTGGTGTAAAAAGAAGCTTCATCAGAGCAAGAGGTAGCTCACACATGCCGCCTGAACATTCTCCCACTATAGCCCACGCGCAACCGACACGCCTCGAGGAAGAAGACGACTAGAGTCCATGCGTGCCACATTCGAGCCAAGCCGAGCCACCTAAGTCGCCTCCAAAGCCGAGCCGTAAGCCGCGCTGAAGAATATTCCCTAGAATATTCCCGGTTCAACCCCAGCGAACCGCCCAACATCTAGAATCGGTTTCCTGACCGGTTCAGTCCATTTCTGACCCATTTTCAATAAAGTCAGACCGATTCCCTACTGTTTTGAGCATTCCGGATCCATCTACGGTGTCTGTTTTGCCAAATTCAACTCCTAAAAGGTGATATAGTCATTCAAAGTGCAAAATGACTACAGAAAATGCACAAACACTCATCCTGAAGCTAACCAAAGACAACTATGATAGTTGGTATATCAGATTGAAGGCATTTCTTGGTTCACAAGAGTGTATAGAGATTGTGCAATATGGTTATGATGAACCAGAGTCCAAAAAAGTAGAAGATACTCTACAAGAGGCAGAAAAGCAAGTCCTCAAAGCCAATAGAAAGAAAGACAATAAAGCAAAGACCATCATCAATCAAGGTTTTGATGAAGCAATATTTAAGATCATTGCTTCCGTAGAAACATCAAAAGAGATATAGGAAGCGCTCTAATAAAAATACAAAGGTGCTGACAGAATCAAGAAGATTCGTCTCCAATCTTTGCGAGGTGAATTTGAATTATTGCAAATGAAGGCCTCAAAATCTATTTCTAACTATCACACAAGAATTATGGTGATAGTCAATCAGATGAGAAGAAATGGAGAAGCCCTCACAGATTCTCGGATTACTGAGAAAATTTTGAGATCCCTAGATCCAAAATTTGATTTTGTTGTTGTCGTTATTGAAGAGTCCAAAGAAGTGGAAAAGTTGATGATGAATGAGCTTATGAGTTCTTTGCAAGCTCATGAGCAAAAGATTGTGAGAAGAAATGGAGATAACGCAATTGAGCATGCCTTACAAGCAAAGTTGTCTTTCAAAGACAGATATGAGCAAAGGGAGACTTCAACAAGTGGTTATACCACTCAAGGAAGAAGTCTACAAAGACGAGGAGGATTTCAGCAATTTCAAGAGAGAGGATCTTGGAATATAGGTTTCAGAGGAAGAGGTGGTAGAAACACCACCAGAGGAGGTCAAAGACAACAAGCATTCACTCCTAGAGAAAGAGGAGGCGGTTACAATAACCGTGACAAGAGGAATATCTAGTGTTATAATTGCAATCAATTTGGGCACTATAGCATTGAATGTCAAAGGAAAGCTCCATTAGAGGTACGTGAACAAGCCAACTTTACAGAGGAGGATGCCAACATCAGAGGAGAAGCTGCATTATTTGTCCAACAAGGACTTGGCGAGAATCAAGACAATATTTGGTATCTAAATACTGGAGCCAGCAATCACATATGTGGCCAACGAGATCTATTTGATGATCTAGATGAGATCATACAAGGTCTAGTCACCTTTGGAGATACCTCAAAAGTTTCATTCAAAGGTAAAGGCAACATCCCAATCAAGTTGAAAAATGGCGATCATAGCTACATTGCGGATGTTTACTATGTCCCAGCCATAAAGCAGAACTTGGTGAGTATAGGTCAACTTATGGAGAAAGGTTATACTCTTTACATGAATAATTGTCATCTGACAATTATAGACTACAATGGGAGATTAATTGCTTATGTGAAGATGTCCAAGAATAGGATGTTTCCTTTAAACATCCAATATGATGCAGCAAAGTGTTTGAGTGTCATCACCAACAGTGAAGAGTGGCTTTGGCACCTAAGGCTTGGACATCTGAATTTCACAAGTCTAAAGATGCTAGCAAGCAAGAAGATGGTAAAAGGTATGCCTCACATTGATCATCCAGATGAAGTCTGTGAGAGTTGTGTCCTCAACAAACATCACAGATCTAGTTTTGCCAAAGAAGTCAACTGGAAAGCAAAGAGGCCATTGGAGTTAGTGCACACAGATGTGTGTGGTCCCATAAAGCCTATGTCGACTGGACAAAATCTGTACTTCTTTACTTTTATTGATGATTTTAGCAGAAAGACATGGATATACTTTCTGAAGAGGAAGTCAGAAGTGTTCAATTGTTTTAAAGATTTTAAAGCAATTATTGAGAAGCAAAATGGCTATAAGATCATAACCATGAGATCTGATCAAGGTGGAGAATATACAACAAATGACTTTGAAGCCTTTTGTACACAACAAGGCATCAGACACCAGACAACATCAACTTATACACCACAGCTGAATGGTGTAGCTGAGAGAAAGAATCGAACGATTCTTGACATGGCAAGAAGTCTACTCAAAGCAAAGAAGCTGCTCAAACAATACTAGGCTGAAGCTGTATCATATGCAGTGTATCTACTGAATTGCTGACCAACCAGAAGTTTACAAGTTGTCACTCCAGAAGAAGCATGGAGTGGTCACAAACCAAGTGTTACTCATCTACGAGTCTTTGATTGTGTGGCATATGCAAAGATCCCAGATGCAAGAAGGACCAAACTTGATGATAAAAGCGAGAAATACATCTCTGTCAGATATAGTGATAGAAGGATGGGATACTGATTAGTACTTAAAAGTGTATTTTTTTCAAGGTTTTATATCATCATTTTGCACTTGAAGTATTAATAACTCCTTAACTAAAGCATGTTTTATAATAACATATCTAATAATATAAGATACCTTTAATTTATGGTAAATGTTCATCTTAAATGCAAGCCTATCACATAAATAAAAGAATTGATTGATGAGTTGAAGTAATGAAATTGAAAGGACAAAGAGATGGCCAAACTTAGAAAAGAGATGTTGGTGTAGTCCAAACTAGAACATTGTTCGGTAATCGGGTCATATCTGGAGCTGTAGATCTCGGATTTAGGTGTACTTTATATGGATGGAAAGATAAGATATAGGCCTACAACTTTCATGGGAGCCCAAGATTTAACAAGGCTGTTTTCAAGTCCAAATTGTAGCAACAACGAAGAAGTCCGAATCTATCCTGCAGCCTAGACACTGTTCAGTGTTCAGCTCATATCTCGAGTTCTAGAAGTCCAAATAATCTCAAATGTTTACCCTAGAAAGATGAGACAATTTACTAGAACTTTTATGATTGAAGTCTATTCAAATTATGACGTTATCAATGACGTTTTTGGCAGACAAGAAGATAAGAATTGTCACCAAGTTAAGATGTGGCCACCCATTCATCAATTAGTCAACAAATCAATAGTTCTGAATTTTGGCCTATAAAAGGAGGCATTTGCCATGTATTTAGGCATCTTGGTGTTCAGATCAAGATCATGCTCTTGCTCTCTCTTTATATTTTGTAATGCTTAAGTTTTGCTTATATTAATCTCGTACTTATGCTTTTCATTTCATTTCCTTGTTTATTTATGTTTCTCTCTTTCATTATGTCTAGCTAGGTTAATTATGTCAAGGTGAAAAGAGTACACTAATGGTGTAAGAATAAGTATAATATAAACTTAACATGGACCTTAATGTTGGATACTAACATGCTTTATATTTGTTATCGTGTTCACTTTTAATACTTTGCTTGTTAAATGGTTAATCTAGATTTATGTTGTATAGCACTTGGTACAACAAATACTTGGAACTTTCATAGCCCATACTGTATGGTATAACCGACACCTGAGCTATGAAAGGAACTTGATTTGTTGTCAACATAAGTTATAATCATGAATGCCTGACAACATTTACAAGTATTAGCATTATTCGAATAAGATAACTAATGTAATCATGTTAACAATTTATAATCTGATTAGAACCTTCTTTGTGTATGGTTTCCAATTGAATAATAAGAGTTTATACTATACTTATTTGAAATATCATTAGTGGATCCTCTAACCTTGACATTTGTTGTTATCATTGTTTAATCCTTACATTAATCTTCCATCTCAAAGTTCTCATCAATTTCTTCTTCTTCATCTGTATTATTATCATTATTAATAGTATTATTGGTATTATTATTATTACTACTACTACTAGTAGTATTACTAGTATTAGTATTAGTATTAGTATTAGTATTAGTATTATTGTTGTTGTTGTTGTTGTTGTTACTATTGTTATTGTATTATTGTTGTTTATAATTTATACAATTAACCTCCCTGTGGTTCGACCCCGGTCTTGCCGAGTTATTTATAACTTCGACACTCCTGCACTTGGAAGAATACATCAATCTTTTGGTCGTGTCAGATACAAGCTGTATAATCCCATCATAAAAAAGGTAATTATGAGTAAAGATGTTATCTTTGAAGAAGATAAATCTTGGCAATGGAATGATGATCAAGAAGCAGTCAAATGGATCAGCACTGATTTGATCCTTGAAGACGAAGTGGAAGTACCAACAGTACTTGCAGAAGGTCCAATATTACTAGTAGAGCCACAAAGTCCGGTACACAAATTTCATGTATTCAACAGGAGAAACACACTAGAATCATCATCAACACCACCATCATCATCCTCATCAGAAGGACCAAGAAGGATGAGAAATCTAGAAGAGTTGTACTACGCCACTCAAGTCATGGAAGATACAACTCTATTTTGTTTCTTTGCAGATAATGACCTACTTAGCTTCAACGAAGCTGTGACAGAAGAGAAGTGGATAGAAGCAATGGATGAAGAAATACATGTCATTGAGAAGAATGATACCTGGAAGCTGACTAATCTACCAGAAAACAAAAAAGCAATAGGTGTCAAATGAGTCTATAAGACAAAGAAGAATACAAAAGGAGAAGTGCAAAGATACAAAGCAAGATTAGTAGCAAAATGCTACAAATAAAGAGAAGGCATTGACTATGGAGAAGTATTTGCTCCAGTAGCCCGGCTAGAGACAATCAGACTAATGATCTCACTAGCTGCACAACATAGATGGAAGATCTATCAACTCGATGTGAAGTCAGCATTTCTGAATGGCTTCCTAGAAGAAGAGATCTATGTTGAACAACCACTTGGATACATCGAAGCTGAAAATGATGGCAAAGTATACAAGTTAAAGAAAGCCCTCTACGGTTTGAAGCAAGCTCCGCGTACTTGGAATACCAGAATTGACAGGTATTTTCAAGAAAATGGATTTGAAAAATGTCCATATGAACACGCAATATATGTGAAGAAAGAAGCAGATGGCAGCATATTATTTGCGTGCCTATATGTTGATGATTTGCTATTCACCGGCAACAACCCTACCATGTTTGAAGCCTTTAAGAAAAGCATGGTATAGGAGTTTGAGATGACAGACATTGGTCTGATGGCATATTTTCTTGGCTTAGTAGTGGTGCAGAAAGAAGAAGGGATTTTTGTATCCCAAAGCAGTTATGTCAAAGACATTCTTGAAAGGTTCAAGATGGAAAGTTGCAATCCGGTATCAACTCCAGTTGATAATGGAATAGAATTGAGGAAGAGTAAAGTTGGAACTGTTGATCCAACTTACTTCAAAAGCTTAGTAGGAAGCTTAAGGTACTTGACATGTACCAGACCAGATATACTCTACGGAGTTGGACTTATCAACAGATACATAGAGACACCAGACCAGTCTCACTTGAATGCAGACAAGAGAATTCTTCACTACATCAAAGGAACAAGAAATGAAGGTATGTTTTATACCTTAAGTACAAACTTCAATCTTGTTGGCTACTCGGATAGTGATTGGGGTAGAGATCTGGATGAAAGGAAAAGCACAACGGGATTTCTCTTTTTCATGGGAGATACATCTTTCACATGGTCATCCAAGAAGTAATCGATAGTAACGTTATCAAGCTGTGGAGCTGAGTATGTTGCTGCCAACTCAGTTGTATGCCATTTAATATGGTTAAGAAATATGCTGAAGCATTTAAGATTTCCTCAAGAAGATTCCACCGAGATTTATATTGATAATCGATCAACGATTGCATTAGCAAAGAACCCGGTGTATCATGAAAGAAGTAAACACATTGATACACGTCATCACTTCATCCGAAAACATGTGAAGAACAAAGAAGTTAAACTAATATCATGCAAGACAAATGATCAAATTGCAGATATCTTTACAAATTGCCATTGAAGGGAGACTTATTTATCATATTGAAGTTCATACTTGGCATGACATCCCTCGATTGAGTTTAAAGGGGGGATTTGTTGCATTAAACTTAATCTAGAAGGTCAAGGAAGGCAACCACCACTTGCAGCCACCAGCTGTCACCGCCTAACCACCACTTGCGCCGCCACCACGGTTGTATGCCGCCGCCACCGCCACCGCCTTCATACTTAAAGTTTGATTTTTCTTACTTTCAATTTGTGTATAAATAGGCAACTAAGTATATGCGATTCTGTGTGGAGAGATTAGAGAGAAAGAGAGGGCGTATATTGAGCTTTTGTTTAGTTATTGTAAACTTCTTGTTGTTGAAATAAAACATTGTATTTTATCCCTTCTGAGTGTTTCAAAGCCACCACCAGTGGTTTCTCCCACCAACACTAGCAGCCCTATGCTGCATCCATGAGAGTTATATTCGATAATAAAGGAATGGCCAGTCAGATTAGAGCTGGAAGAAGACAATTCCAACGCTTTAATAACCACTATAAGCTCTTCTTCATTCGACTCTTTAACACCAATCGGAACAGAAAACATGCCTAAAACTATGCCTTTAGCATCTCTAAGAACACCACCAATGTCGGCACAGCCTGAACTACCAGGAACTGAGGCATCAACATTCCATTTCAAAAAGGGAGGATCAGGAGACTTGAGGCCTAGGAATCATGGAATTAGACCATTTGGTGATACCCTTCGCTGAGATCAGGAGGTCCAAAGCATTATAAGTAAACTCAGGCATCAAAACATTAATCCATGTACACAATCTTGTAAGGATATAAAAGAAAACATCATAGTCAGGATCTTTGTTTCTGAAAATCAATTCATTCCTGACCAACCAAAGAGACCAAGTGATAGCAAAGAAAGCATCATCCAAGAGCACTTGCGCCGGAACCCACCAATAAACAAGCACTCCCACTGCTGAAAAATAGATTCCATATCTTTCTGAAAAACCCAACAGACCCTCCACCACTTGATAAATCTAGCCCATAAACACCATTGCTTCCTACAATGTAAGAACAGATGCTTTATAGACTCACTGATCGCGATAATTCCCCTCCTAGCTAGCCCCTTTCTCATATTGATCTTGTCTAGGATAGCCATCCTACAGAAGACTTCAATTTTCGAAGGCACTAAACCTTTCCACAGACCACTGAAGTAGAGGAGATTGTTGCTATTACTAGAGGGGAGCATAAGCTTAGTTTAGAGATCACACTGAAAACAACCATTAGGAGTAGCTTTCCAAACCAACCTGTCCTCATTCTCTTTATCAAGCATGAAACTAGAGAGTAACTGGGATAAAGACTGTTGGAAACTAGATTCACATAAACAATAAAGCTTCATTCATGGCCAGTACAGAACCAATTCCTAAGCCTCCATGATCCTTAGGAAGAATCATAGTATCCCACTTGACTCGACAGATTTTCTTACCATCTTCAGCTCTAGACCACAGAAAAGCCCTGATCTTCTTTTCAATCAAGGAGGCAACCGAAACAGGGATAGGATAAAAAGGACAAGTAATATAAAGGAAGATTGCAAAGCATGGACTTGATGAGGCAGATTCTGCCTCCTATAGAAAGATACCTCTCTTTCCAAGATGTCAGTCTTCTACCGATTCTATTAATGGCAGGCTTCCACATTGCAGAATAGTGGCCGAAGGCCCTAATAGGCAAGCCTAGATACATAAAATGAAGAGATTCTACTTTGCATCGTAAGGAAAGAGCCATGTCTGAGATGATTTCACTGCCAGGGCCAAAGCCTTGAAGAAATTCACCTTCAATCCAGAAACCAACTCAAGCACTGGAGAATTCTCTTAACATTCTGAATGGAGGCAGATTTATCATATCTAGAGATGAGAGTATCGTCAGCAAATTGAAGATGCGAGATCCTCAAGCCATTCTGCCCCAAGACAATACCCTCAACCGAGCCTAAGTCACATCCCTTAGACAACATCTTACTGAGCCACTCAACAGCTACAGTAAAAGGGAAAGGGGGTAGAGGGTCTCCTTGGCGAAGCCCCCTTTCCATACCGAACTCTTCCGTGAGAAAGCCATTAACTAGGATAGAGATTCTAGATGTTGAAATACTTTGTCTGATCCAGCACCTCCATTTATCTCCAAAACCCATATAACTCATAACCTCTTCAGTGTAATCCCAAAGCACTGAATCAAACATTTTGTGAAAGTCCAGCTTGAAATAACTTTATATAAGCTTCCAATCAAACTGATAGGCCTGAACTCCTGCAACGAAGTTGTGCCCACAACTTTAGGAATGATTGTGAGAAAGGACCTGTTAATACCCTTAGGCAAGCAACCTGGGTTGTGAAAGTCCTCGACCAAGCTTCCTTCAAAAACAGAAAAATCATACCATCTGGCCCAGGGGTTTTATTACCATCACAATAAAAAAACAGCCGCTTTAACTTCTTCCATGGAAAATGGACTTTCCAAATAGGAGGAAAAAGATGGGAGCAGCTTATTGAACTCCAAATTCGAGCAAGAAGGTCTGAATAGATTCTATTTGGAGTCGAGGCTTTTGAAGAAAACCACAACTTCCTTTTTATAAATGCAGGATATGAAATCAAATTCCCCCCCGCTTTGAGATATAAAATTCCATTCCTTCTTTGTCTAGCTGTAGCCGTAAGGTGGAAGAGCCTAGTGTTTTTATCACCCAACCTACACCATTGAAACAGTTTCATCTATGGCTTTTTCATAATGTATAAACTACCTTCCAAGTCTTTACATATCAAAGAGTATGTTATGGTGCACTTGAATTCATGGCCTAGCGGTCCTGGCAGAGAATTCTTTGCTTCTGCACCTGGATTTGATTTTCTATGTGCATATCTGTCACCCTCACGGTGTCTTATCTGTCTACTGGGCTTGTAGGGTGTTCAGTGAATTCAGGGATTAGTCGTGGTGCACATAAATTGACTCGGATATCCCGGATCATAAAAAAAATTATGTTATGGAATAGTGATGTTTTCGGGAATCATGAAGGAAAATTTATTTATATTTTCTCTTGTTCTACAAGTAATAAGAAATTTAATGAAGCTAAGGTATTGCAATTTAAAAAGAATTTTTTTTATTAATATTGAGTACTCCAATGCTTTTACTCATTAATGAATTGTGGAGTTAAATTTTTATAATGTTATCACTTCGATTAAAACTAATAATAATAATATGTGGCCCTGTGCTTGCAAGGTATATATGTTCAATGTTATTTTTAATACATGCAATCGATATTTTTCTGTCGATTCCTAATCATGTTCATAGAGATATTGATCTAGTAGTATATATGGCTATAGCTTTTATTTAATTTTATTTTTCTTGTCTTTTGATATTGAAGGGTTATTGTTTTTAAAAAAGTTCCTTGACTTTATAGATTTTAATTATATTATATTTTTTTTCCCTGTTAAGTCATGTTATTAATTAATGGCTATAAAAAGTGTTTAATAGATCATTTGTAATTCATAAAAAAATATATACATCTTTGAAAATCATAAATTAGATTTACAAATACCCCTTTGGTTGAAGATTATAAAGCTACTTCCTCGCCCATTTCAATAGGAATGCATAATGGATTTACAAACACCAAATTGTGCTTTAGGATTAGATGTAAGTATGAATGATAAACTCAAATTTAACGGGTCTAAAAAAACTTTGAGGATCCATTCTCTCTTAGGCACAGCTAAGGGAACGATCCCTTCTCCTTTGGGCACAGCCCAGGGAATGATCCATTCTACCTTGACCACGACCAAGGGAATAACCCATTCTCTCTTGGGCATGGCTAAGGGAACAATCTCTTCTCCTTTGGGCATAGCCCAGGGAATGACCCATTCTACCTTGACCACGACCAAGGGAATAACTCATTCTCTTTTGGGCTTGACCAAGAGAATGACCATTCTCTCTAGGACACAACCAAAGGTACCTTTCTCCCTTGAACACGACTAAGGAATGACGTCATCGATCTCCCTTGGACATGATTAATGGAATGACCCTTTTTCTTTGGGCACGATCAAAGGAATGACGCCATCTCCCTTGGACACGGTCAAAGAAATGACCCTCCTCTCTTGGACTCATCTAATGAAATGACCCCCCTCCCTTGAACTTATCCAATGAAATGACCCACCTCTCTTAGGCTTAGCCAAGAGAAGGACCCTTTGGGTCTAGCCTTGGAGAAAAACTCAACGTTCATGAGCTCAGCTACTTTTTATATCCTAGTCTCCTTACACCTCTAAGTGTATAAAAATCTTTCAATGACCTACCATATTTATTCCTCATTAAATGCTATCAGAACAAGATGACACTCTAACCCTTTATCTTAAAAGAACAAGACTTATGAGTTATAAATACCTCATAAATCCTTCAAACTCCGACTCACAATTTCTTCACTCTTAATATTTGTTAGCAGATGTATTTTTAGAGTTTATCTCTCTAAAATATCATTATACTTCTTCTCTTTAAAAAGATATTCACTTAAGCATCTAAGAGTTCTCATATTCATCAAATGGTTGTAAGTACCTCTTACCAACCACCTTAGTTTAATTACTAAGCACTAACTATCAACTATCTTGGATAAGAAGAATAAATCAAATTGTTAGAACCAAATTAATGATTAATTGATTATCCAATACAAGAGACTTATTCCCAAGTTACTTGGATTTTTTATGACATCATTAATGACCAAGTCCAAATAACATATTGTCTTTAATCTCTTTTTATGTGTGTGTGTGTGTGTGTGTGTGTGTGTGTGTGTGTGTATAGTTGCACTCTTTGTTTCGTTTTGTTTTGTTTTTCTTGCATGTTCCTCATTTTAATACTAAGACCCCGTTTGTTTGCTGGAAAGTAGTTTCCTTTTGGAAAGTGAATTCCGGGAAAGTATTTTCCGATGTTTGGTAGTGTGATGGAAAATAAGTTGGAAAATACTTTTCAGTGTTTGGTTATGTCATGTAAAATAAGTTGGAAAATAACTTATTAATGTTTTATTTTCTCAAGTTTATTAAAATAATAAGAAACAAATCTTACAAATTAAAAAGTTGAATGAGAATGAAATTGAAAAAAAATATAATTTCATAAATTATCTTAAATAAAATAAACAATAATCAAAATAATAAAGATCAAATCTAAAAAATTTAAAAAAAAAATGAAAGGTGAAGAAATTAAAATAATAATAATTAAAATTTCATAAATTATTTCAAATAAAATAAGTAACAATCAAAAGAATGACGACCAAATTTGATAGATAAAAAATTTCAATAAAAATATGATAAGGAAAAAGCAAATAGCAATTATAAAAATAAGGACTAAAATTAATATAAAAATTAAATTTTAAAAGATGAAATTGAAAAATAAATATTCAAAACAAATTAAATATAGCAATTAAAAGTTTGAGGATCAAATTTGATATAATCAGCAAATAATGATATTTCTAAATTTTTCACAACTTTCGGAAAGTGTTTTCCGCCCAAATTTTCCAGGAAAACACTTTCTTGAAAACCAAGCCAAATTTTCCTTTGACTGGAAAGTGTTTTCCGTTGACCAACTTTTTTAATGGCAAACAAACACAGGAAAGTTTGGAAAGTGGTTTTCCGGAAACCATTTTTCGAAAAACAAACACAGCCAAAAAGAAAAACACTTTCCTAGAAACCAAACCAAATTTTTCTTTAACTGTAAAGTGTTTTCCGTTAACCGGAAAGTGTTTTCGTTGACTAGAAAGTGTTTTCCGTTGACCGGAAAGTGTTTTCCGTTGACCAACTTTTCTAATGGTAAACAAACACAGGAAAGTTTGGAAAGTGATTTCCCGGAAAGTGAATTCCGAGAAACAAACATGACCTAAGTATTGCTTAAGGTTTTTAATTTTTCCTTGAAGTGTATAAGTTTTGTTTTATGAGCACTCCTAGTTGGTCCAACTACAAAATCACTTCGAATCATCATTAAGTCTTCCATAAATAAGATCCAACCTAAATAACCGTTTTTGTTTTATTAAACACGAAAGGATAAAAAATTTCAAGAATTGGTGTTTTTATATAAAAAATTTCAAGGAAATAATGTTTATTAAAACTTTCAAGTATTGAAAAAAAGAATGGATAGAATAGTATTATACAAACTTTTGTGCAGTGATGGTGTAACATCCCTTTGAATAGATATATGAGTGCTTAAATAATTAAAATGTGACTGAAATACAAATCAAAGATTCAAACTATAATTCAATAATAATCTCAAATATGCTTGGTATTCATGTGTGTGTGTGAGTACCTTTATATATATAAATGATAGAAATATTATAATCGAGTAGTCCAAATTAGTCAATTAATCAGTAGATTTTTAGCATAATATAAAGGTTATATAAATTTCTTTAACCCAACAAAAGAATTAATAGATGTTAACAAATAAAAAACTAATAAAGAAAACGGAAACCGGAAGGGGGAGAGATTGATGTTGTCCCTTTTCAATTCCTTGGATTGAATTAGTACATTATATAAAGTTCTTAATTACAAATTCAAAAAAAAAAAAAAAAAAAACTAACTAGCTAAGTAGACAAGGAAAATCAAAGTAAAAGAAAATTGGGCAGCAAGAGCTTATTGTGCAGAAAAGAAAATTAAGCAAAGATTGTAGCTAGGGACGTACTTCAATGGTAATAAAATTAGACAAGCCATATGTATATTTATATATTCCTCCGTTGTAGCTTATTCAAGCGCTGAATCGGCTTACCACTTGTGCATGGGGACAGAATTCAAGGACCGGAAAGTTGCTGCTGCTGCTGCTGCTTGCATGTAGGGCTACCTCTCTCACCATCCCTACTAATCGAAGATGGTTCTATAGGATGACTGCTGCTGTTCTCTTTATTAATGAGAGATGTGATAGCAGCCGCAACAGCAACCCTAAATTTTGGATCAGAAGCAATTGCTGTTACATTCTCATCTATCAGTAACTTCTCTTCTTGCACTCTATGGCCAGCAAAATTACTGCCATGAACATTAGCAGCGCTATTTTGGTAACTGCTTGATCGGCTTTGCATCCAATTACTGAACGAGCTGGGGTACTGATTATGACTAGCCGAAGAAGAGGAATATTGTGAAGAGCTAGACATCATTGGATATTGTAGTAGTGATCGATCTCGATCGTGTGTAAGATCAAGAACAATCCCTTTGGAAGGATCATTGGGGTTGATGCTTCTAAAGTTCGATGAATATTGAGGGTTCCAGGCATGGTATGGAAGGGAATTAGCTTGACCAGTAGTGATCATGCCATCAGAGAGAGGGTTACTAGAATTCAGTAACATAAAGGAAGCTGCTGCAGAGGCAGTTGAAGCCATGGCTGTTGCTCCCACAGGGAGCGGATGATTATGAGTCCCTTCATATGTTGTTATCAGAATTGACATGTCCTCTAGACATCTTTGCACCTAGTAAAAATCATAACACACAAAACATTAAAGAAAGAGAGAAAACAGCAAATTAAAACTAATCATGTGCTTAAATATAATCACAAGAATTAATCTGTGCTTGCTGATCAAGTATCATGCCTGTTTCCTAACTGGGCATCCTGGAGAAACCGTGCAACGGTAGTAGGCTCGAGGGCAAGGATTTCCTTTGGCAATCTTCTGCCCATATTTTCTCCACTGGCACCCATCATTCATCTGAAAATCAAAACATTTAGTTAGCAGCACCCCAACTGCATAAATTTTGAATATAACATCTTGAAAGTAAACAACTTACAGTTGCTGCCTGGCATCTGGCTCTGACTGAAACCCTAGCCTTTCTGTTGGCTAAAGAAGCACCATGAGCAGTGATTCCAGCTCCTCCCAAATCAGTTCTTTGATTATTATTATTATTATTATTATTCTGTGATATTGTTGGTGCATGGTTTGCAGTTTGATCTTCCTTATTATTCTCTTCCATATCCTCCTCTCTTTCTTGTTGACTTGTACTTGTAATTTGTAGCCTCAAGGACAGCCCTAATTCACCCTCTCCAACAGTGTCATCTTTCGTAGATGCTACTGCCTGGTGTCTTTGGATATAACTAGAATCTGACTGTCTGGGTATTAATGCCTTCGGCACTTCTTGAACAGCTTTGTTATCGTTAGCATTAAGCCCGAGAGAGATTTGCGGATCCTAAATAAAAATAATGAATATTTATCCATATTTTGCTTCTTCTGGCCCATAAAACTAAAGAAATAGTATTGTATGTATTAAAATATTACCTTCTTCAGGTCCATATTTTGCTGGAAGGAAGCAAATCTCATTCGAAGATCATGGTAATCTTTCATGGTTTTCTCTACTGTTCTTCTCAAGACTTTGTTCTCTTCTTTCATGCGACTTATCTCCATTTGTAAACCAGATAACTGCATATCCATATTGCTTTTACAAAATTGTCACAAACAATTACTGTGTGCAAATTAAAGCAAGCCTTCATGAGATATACATATCCATGTTTTGAAATTATATAGAGGGTTATAGGCACGCACACGGTCGAACTTAGCACCTCGTGTTATTCTTGAGAAGGAGATAGAGAGATCAACATAACTATATATATATATATATATACATATACATATATATAATTTGGAGGGTTATTAGAACAACCTCTTGTGTTAATTGTGTTAGAAAGAAGAAAGGAGTACCTCTTCAGTTTTCATGTTTTCCAGTAGGGAAGAATCATCTTCTGCTCCTCCTCCTCCTCCTCCTCCTGTTGTTGTTGCTCCTGCTGCTTCACTGGTATCTTGTATGTTTTGTCCATCTACCTCCTCTTCTTGATGATTTCCTCCCCCTCTTTTACCATGGCGCCTTTCTTCATCTCCATCCTCCTCTACTTCACTTTCTGCATCTATTTTCAGGGATAGATCAATATCCATCTTCTCTTCTCTTCTAGTCGAGAACAAGATGCAATCTCTCTCTCTTGTCTGTATTCGCTGCTTTTGAGGCACCAAAGTCAATTCCCTCGTCTCAAAGATGCAGTATTCGTAGCATTAGACACACTAGGACGCATCTAAGCTTTGACTTTAATTGGCTCCTTAATTAACTCTCAATTAAATTAATCAACTTATAGTTCAATTAATAAACTTTGGTTAACCAGGAATATTTCACAACTGAGGCCTGCCAAAGCATGAGAAGACCATGCTAGCCCTACAACAACATCCCACACAGCATGAATCTGAGCATGGGCATGGCCCTTTTCTTGTCATTTCAGCCAAGCCTAGCCTGTAATATTGAATTTAACAAGCAAGAAGCTCGGTTTTAAAACTAGCCCTAGAGTCACTGGTCATCTAGCTGATTATATACTAATAATTAAAGCATGCACCCATTCCAAGCCTACAGAAATGTAGCCTCTTGAATTTATTGACCCCCCCCCCCCCCCCCTCTCCTCAAGAGGAATAATTAATCAGCATAACAGCCTGTGTTTATGCGCAGCGCTTCCTTAATCCACCCTTCCATGCACCGTACATCAAGGCCATGGCCTCCTGCAACTTTTATTTTCTTCATTTTATATATATATATATATATATTCCTTGTCAACGAAATCGTTCCGAGGGGGCTGGCTAGATAGTTATTAACGGTGAAAGTTAAGGAGGATTTCCATGTAGTTTATGATTGATGGGATCGAAGGAAATTTATATATTTTTGATGATA
Source organism: Populus deltoides (assembly GCA_015852605.2). NCBI lineage: Eukaryota > Viridiplantae > Streptophyta > Magnoliopsida > Malpighiales > Salicaceae > Populus > Populus deltoides. The sequence continues at coordinate 32,153,527 of CM027570.2, read as the reverse complement.
AATAGGATATAATAAGCAGATTCTTTCGTTTATATATATATATATATATATATATATAGTTGAGGGGAAAAAATAAATAAAAAAGAGGGAGCTCTGACATCATCTCATCTCAATTGACGCCTGTACGAAATCCCATAAGAGGAGAACCCAATATCGGGATCAGATCTAGAAATTGTCAACTCGGAAACCTCACAAATCTCCCTCTCCACTCCACGTTCAAAGCGTAATAATACTATATTATATAAGTATTTTATCTCTAATGCTAACTTGAAATGCTAAACAAAAGTCAATGCGGTTCTTCTCTCCCCGTTTCTTTTCTCTTCATGTGTATATATTATGTGTGTGCGTTGATTTTTTCGCTCTGAAAATCAAAAACCATTAACGGTGAGGCAATATTAGCTTGAACCTGCATGCTAGCAGGTAAAAGACACTTTGAGTAATTATTAAACTCGATAGTATCATCATATCATATCATAAATATAAGACTAAACTAAAACCTAGATGCGTTTGGGAATAGTGTAGATTCCCTGTTCCTAAGAGTTTTTTTTTTTTTAATGGGCATTGGTTTTGTGATATTTCATGATTTGTTTTAATTAAAAAAAAAGATGTTGATCCCTAAGAATAAGGGACTTGTCAATAAAAGATAATTTTGATATTAATCTCTAAAAATAGACATCAATTTAGAAAAATTTAGATGCTAATTCATAAGAATAGACGATTTCAATTTTAATCCCTATAAATAAAAGACTTGGGGAAACATATATACCCAGGTTAGGCATGGCATCAAAAGATAAAAACCCATACACATGCTTTCTAACCACAATATGGATTGAAACTGAGCATCTTTAGGATTCAATAGCATACCCACACACAACATTTCATATCTTAACCTTTGTCAAAGAAATAAAAGAAACTTTATCTACCATATTTTCTCATGATCCACGACACAACACTTCATGTTTAATAAATGTTAGCTTATATCATATAAAAACCATTAATTACTTCCAAAATAATTATTTGGCTTAACATAAACCCTAATGCACCTTTTTTATTAATTTTTACAGCAATAAAAGCATGGAAGGATTTTCATTAGTGACTTCAAATGGCCAAGTTTAGTTCAAATCAAACATCAAAAACCTAATTGTCCCTTTTTTATTCAATTGTCGCTTAGAGAGTGAACATTTTTCTTCAATTAAACTTCTAATTATCCCTCAAAATTATTCCTAATCTTTTTTACTTGTTATGACTTAGTCCTTGCTTTTTAAAAATCCATTATATGTCTGTAAAAATATTTTGATGCAAAATTTTTATATTTAAAAGGGGTAAAAATCAAGTTATGATAGTTGTCACCTCTTTATAATGCTTACGATACAAAGATTTACGAAAACTATTTTTTCATTGGTTATGTAGCAAGCTTGTAAACAAAATATGGTGTTATGCAAGGTTGCAAGTGGTCAAAACAAAAGGTTATTATAGGAATGTTGGTTGTTTCAAAGTTTAGTTACTGGTCTCTATAATCTGTCTAAAGAGATCATGATTGTTGGATTAAGGTCTTTGAATAATAGAATTGGATCCTTAGTGTAGTGTAGGTTGAATTCTTGTAACTAGAAATAAAACTTTTAGTACTAATTTGAATTCTAGTGACAAAAACTCAAACTTCTTGGTACTGGTTTGAATTCCAGTGACTCAAGACAATACTTCTAATACTGGTTTGAATTTTTGTTACACGGACTCAAACTTCTTGGTACTAGTTTTAAATCCAATTATGGAAGATAACACTTTTTGGTACTAGTTTGAATTTCAGTGGTGTGTGATAAAATTTCTTAGTACTAGTTGAAATCCAATGATGCAAGATAACACTTCTAGTACTAGTTTAAATTCTAATTATTCATGATTAAACTTCTTGGTATTGGTATGAATTTCAATGACTTAAGATAACAATTTTTTATATTGGTTTGAATTCCATTAATGATGTAGATTAAAAGTTTTTGGTACTAGTTTGTATTCCAGTGAATCAAGATAACAATTTCTCAAAATTTACAAGATCCCTCAAACACAAAAGCCTCAGATGGCAAGGCTTGAATCAGACATGTTGGAGCCTTCTTGGGCTCCAAAGTAAAGAAGAGCTTTAATTGATGATGAAGTTGAATCTTCTAGTTGCAAAGTTAAATTTCTGATTTCAAGGTTGAATCTTCTAAAACAAGGTTGAGTTCTGGGACCTTTGTTAGATTTTAATTTGCTAGAACCTTGTTGAGTTCAGAGAAAATTTTCACATGTGCTTTGTAATGCTTTTTTGCATAGTAATAGGTTAGAAATATAGGTGTGCTTTGTAATGCTTTTTTGCATAGTAATAGGTTAGAAATATAGGTCCCTTCTCAAATTTCTCCTTCATTAATTAACTCTGGTACTCTTGTCTCAATAACTTTCAGTCACTTAAGAACTTAAATCATTGCTCTACTCAAGTTCACTAGAATATTTTCATATCATTTAAAGAATGACAATTTATCAACTATTTGTTATTCATGTCCACTCGTTGTTTTCATGAGACTTTACATCCTCTAATTATAGTTTAGAGAATGTCATTTTCCCCCAGACCTGGGATCTTACAGCGTTATTTTTTTTTATCATTCTGAGAGATTTGGCTTCATGGAAATTACAACTTGCTCCCTAGTTTTATTTCCATTTTTTAATTTAAGAAACCCTTTACCTTCAACTACCATTCAATCCCTAAGAATAGGAAATTATAGATAAATAAAACTTTTGATATCAATCCCTAAAAATACATGATTTCATCAATTTAATTTTTTTATGGTTATCCCTAAAAATAGGTGATTTTTGGAATTTTGGATGTTAATCCCTAAGAATATGTGATTTCATTAATTCTTTTTTGTTTGTTTTTTAAAAAACAATATATTTAATTTTTATAAATTTTATGATTAATCTAGGACATAAAATATTGATTAAACTAATTCTTTCCTAACAAATAAACCCTAGATAAACAAATCAAACCCTTCAAATAGGACTTCAAGTTCCTTTTCATTCATTCATTTGTCATTTAAGCAAACAAAAACATCCATGCAGCCCATAACTCTTCATGTTTAATATAATAAAGGATAAAAACCTTAAAAAATTAAGAAAGAAAACATGTAGAGTATAAATTAACACACAAAGAAACTCTAAAGAAATCAACTTTAAGTCTCCAAAATATATATTTCCAAGTTAAACATGGCATCAAAAGAATAAAAACCCTAGATTATAAGAACCTTATTTTCATATTTTCCCAAATGAAAGGACACACTTGCTTTTTAACCACTACATAGAGCATTCCCATACAAAAAAAAAAGGACATATTTAGGATTCAAAAGCATTCCCACACACAACATTTCATATCCTCACCTTGTTTAAAGAAATATAAGAAATTTTTCATGCCATATTTTCCCATGATCCATAACATTAACATTTCACTACAACATTTAATAGTTTTATCGATGGAATTTTTCTGTCGGCATAAGATTACCATTTCATCAATGAAAATTTTCTTGATTAATTCAAGCGGAATTCGTCCGTTGGTATACCGTTCATTGGTAATTCCATCATCTATCACTAATTTATCAGTAAGAAAAAAACCACCGATGGTTTTGCAGACAAAAAATGCGCGCTAAAAAAAATAGCCACTAGAAATATGTCGACAGAATTATTCCATCGACATATTTTCGTCAATGATATTAGTATGTGCAGTATTTTTTTCCAACTCTCTGACAAATACAGATGGATTGAGTTTGTCTGTATTACCATCAGTAAATCACCGATAGAATTAGTCCATCGGTGATTATGGCATATACAATAAATTTTTTTCAACTCTCTGGAAAATACCGACAGACTATATCCGTCTGTAATATTTAAAAAATATTTTTAAAAATAAAATTGTATAGAATAATTAATATAAAATTATATAGAATAATCAAAAAATAAAATAATTAAAAAAATAAAATTATACAAAATTGAAATATGTAAAAATAAACTTGAATAATACAAAATTCAAATATTCATTACAATTTTATTTGTACAAATAAAAATTAAACTGGAATAATGACGGCTAAAGGTGGAGGAGGTTGGTCGTTCCCGGAACTATACAGCCAAAAAGGAGGCGCACACGTACCACCCATTTGTGATCTCATGTCTATGATCATTTGGCAGAGTTAATCATATTTTTTGGTGAGATGAGTCTTGTGTTGTTACAAGACCACGAACTCCTAAGATTGGGTGCTTAATATCAATTGGGAGCTCCCAACGGTTGAGACACTACGGGCCGCCTATAAATTATCGGTTGTAGTGTTGGAGAATCCGTACACCTGATTTCATTCGGGTCCACCAAACGATTCTGCCTTCATCCACAAATCCGGATCGAAATTTGGGTGGGTCGAAGGATTGTCCCCATATCTCTCCCTCAACTGGCTATTTTATGTCTCCTAAAAAACAAAAAGGAATCATCAAATTTAATTCAAGAAAATAATAACTTACAAAATAAAATGGTTAAACAAACATACCACGAAGTGTTGAGTGTAGTTGTCGGTGAATTATTGCCCCCATTTGACGGTCATCACTCCGCACATGCATCTCCACAAAAAGCTTCATCGGACTCGACTCATGTTCAAGAGTCGTAGATTGTAAGAAAAATAATATTGCAAGATAAATCTATTTATAAATAATCACAAATTAATTAAAGATAGATGTCATTAAAATTAATCTTACCATCCATTCGCATGTACAATATACATAACTGAGCCACCGGCATCTGGTAACCGGACTATGAATTTGCGATTCCGGTTCTCGACACTAGGACAATGGGCGTCGTGTGAATCGTTTCGGACATCATGTACTGAATATATTGCACCCATATATCCTCCGAGATGTATGACGACCTGAAATCCCTCCAAACCGCCCACGTCATTCCACCTTGGTAAGCGATATCTCTAGCATATTTTTTAGCTTTTTTCTGCGCTTCATACCAAAAGTCACTCAACCTACATGATACAAATGTATTTTATATAAGTTAATGACAAATTAGATTTTAATATATAAAATTTTAAAACCAATATCGTATTGTTTTCGATGTTACCTAGTTGCGGAGTGATTCTCTCACACTCTCCTGCTTAACATTATCATTTGTGATATCCCACTTGAATCCACTTGAATTTGTTTCGTGTATAAAAAATTTATAAAAAATAAATCAGTAATTTCAATATAACATAACAAATAGTTAAAAATCTTAAGTTAAAACTAACCTTAAATTTTATAAATCATGCATCAATGTAAGGTTTTCATTCGGTATGTCTAGACACGACTCCATTGAAACAATAGAATTTTCATCAATAATTTAAACATCGATGTTATTACGGAGCGGCCTCAATGTCTGTGAACCTGAAAATTAATAAAATTAATGAAATATTAGTTGTACATAAATTGTTAAACACAAACCAACTCAAATCAAAACAAACTTACATTGAAAGATCATCCTTTCCATATGCCTCGTACTTGCGGGAGAATTGACCCGCTTTGAAGGGACATCACCTACGTCGTGGAACCGCGATGGAAGAAGTAAGCGTCGTGAGTTGGCGCAGTGCCTTTTTTTGGTCGACACCTAATGACACATTATCATCACTGCTAGAAGAACTAGCTACGATCATCTACTCATGATGTGTAGTTGATTATGTTCCAGCATCTATACAAATTGGATGTATAATTACATAATCAAAGTAAAACGTAATTTTAAAAAAAAACATTAGACATCACCTCCCTTATACTAGAGACTATCTAAAATGTTCAAACTGTAAATATTCAAATATATGCATAAAAATTAGTTGATTTTATTTTATTTCTACCGGAAATTTCAAATTATTAAATTTCATCTCATTTTCAACGTGATAGTATAATGTTTCGAATCATAAAATAAAGAACAACAAATCTTATATATATGCGAATATCTATACAAATTTAGCAATAAAATAGAAAAAAAATAAAATGTATTCCTATATATTCAATTAACATTTATACTACAAATTTAACAATAGCAATTAAAATTCAACAAAACAATCAAACATTAAAGATATATATACAATAAAATTGAGATAAAACAATAAAATTCAATCCTATATATTCAATTGACATTTACACTACAAATTTAACAATAACAATTAAAATTCAACAAACATAATAAAATATTATTGCAATGTAGAAAATAAAATAGAAAAACAAATATAGGCTTTAGGAAAAAAAATGCTTATCTTAATGGTGTGTTTACTTTTAGAGTTTATCCATGTGTAATACAAAAAAAAAACAAAAAAAATTGTTAGTTAACCGAATAAAAGATGAAAAATAAAAAGCAATTAAGTAAAACGATTCACAATACATACCTTTAAATGTGTTGATAGTTTATCTACTACTTGAAACAAAATTGAAGATAGAATTTGAAGGAGGAGAGGATTTAAGTAGAGAAAGTCAAAAAAATTGTGAAAATGAAAGGAAAAAAATGAATCAGGCATTCCCCATTTGGGTTTTATACTATGTTTTTACCGACAGAATCATTGATAAAATATTAAATAATATTATTTTTAATTAGTCTGTTGATGATTCTCTCAGTAAATTGACCTTGAAATTTTAATTTCAAACTAAAATTTTTAAAAAGCTCTCCATGATTTTCACAATCCGTTAGTAATTCCCTCACTAATATTAAATAGTACACACTATCAGAGATACATTAATTACCCACGCTTTGGATTACGTAATTTTAGGCCGATGGAATCATGACGGACTATTAAATAATATTATTATTAATTAGTCCATCGGTGATTCCTTTAGAAAACTCCAACCGAGTGGGAGGACTTTAATTGAACATCATTGACATGGGATGTGAACAGTTCCTTCGCCTCTGTAATACATTGATGGACACAAACTGTCGGTGTTTCCATCAGTGATGTGGGATTTGAACAGTTCCCTTCCCCTCTGAAATACAACAGGACATACAAACCATCGGTGTTTCCATCGGTGATATGGGATATGAACAATTCCATTCACCTGGGAATATACCAATGAACACAAACCATCGGTGTTTCCATCGGTGAGTTGCACAATTAATGGCATATTGTGTTTATATATATTCCCTGTCTATCCTCCCTGCAAATACTTAAATTGAAAGCTGCACGCACAACACAATAAAAGCAGTTCACATAACAATTATAAAATAATTATTTCTTTGTACAAAATTTCATCCATAAATATTACATTATAAAAAATACCTTTACACTTTTTGTTACGATAGTTAGTCAGAATTATCTTTTTCTTCTTTAATAGAAGTTGACACAATCATCCTTTCTATCATACTCTCATTATGAACAAATAGTTCTCCATGTGCATACCAACACAAGTAATCCTCCATGAACCATTTGTGTAGAAGATGCATCGTTATAACATCTAGATGAAAAAAAAATTATTTTTACACCTCTTACATGGACACCTAATACCGCATCTACTAATATTTCTCGGAATAGATGTTGGGAAATTAATAAAACTCTGAACCCCATTAAAATAATTCATCCTCCGCAATTCTTGGGGTGAATCTCAATACATCCATGAATGATCATTCATGACTTCTATCGAACCTCTATAAAATAATGATGACAAATGTATTAATTAACTACTGGTAAGTAAATAAATTTGCAAAAATATTGGTTTAGCTCAAGATTATCCAACTTACTTTCAAACTTCTCTTAAATATTCATTATCAATTATCTATGTACATACAAATTTATACACATTAATTTATGGAAATTACAACTTCATCAATAAAATTGATAAAAATTAAAATGGACCCAAGTTAAATAAGTCATTATTTATTTCATCACAACACACCGATCGGTAATTCGATATAATTTTTAGCAATTTACAAACAAATAGAATTTTATAAAATCTAAAACAAACTATAACAAGTAAAAAATTATAAATCCATACTACAAATTTATTTGAGAAAAACAATAAAATAAGTAAACACAAAAAAAATACATATACTAAAAAAAATTAATAATAAAATTGACATTTTAAAATTGTGTTAAANTTAAAAAAAGATAGATTTACTTACNAAAAATAAAAAATTCGTAATAAATCAGAACATAGATGTTGGGATTACAAAAGTTAAAGAACGATGAGTTGTGTTGAAATGATGAGGGATGTTTAGGGAATTTGGTTGTTTGCAGTTGGGAAGGTTGTTTAGATGCGAGGGCAAGAAGAAGGAGAAACAGAGGAGGAAGGGTCGATGGTCATGTAATATCTTAACTATTACACATGGATTTACCGACAGAATAATTTCGTCTATAACTCCATAGGCAATTTTGTCGATGTAGTAGACTCATCACCATACGAATATCCCGGGTTTGAATCTCTTTGTATTTCCAATGGTAAAATCATCCACAAAAACTTCCGCGCCATCAACGCTTTATTTTTTAAAATTCTTTATATTTCGCTTATGATTCTCTCGGTATATACCGACAGAATAATTTCGTCAATATATACCGATGGTTTTAGCGAGGGAATTAATTTGGTCGGTAAATATCACGCAAAATACCGACAAGAAAAATTTTGTCAACAATTCGTTTGTGTTCGTTGAATTTCTAGTAGTGCTTCATGCTAATAAGTGTCAACTTCCATCATTTAAAAGCCACAAATTACTTCTACAAGGGTTATTTGGATTAACATAAACCCTAATAGACCTTTTTATTATTTTTTACAGCAATAAGAGCATGTAACGATCTTCATTAATGACTTCCAAATGGCCAATCTTGGTTCAAATCAAACAACGGAAACCCTAATCATCCTTTTTATGGTTTCTTCACAAGAATAGCTAAAGATCATTCATTTTTCATGGTTATTAGTTTCCAAGACTTGTATTCCAAATTTCTTTCACCCATGTTAGCATAAAATATGAACTTAAAATAACAAACCCGTAACAATGCATCATACTTTAAGCAAGGTTCATTTTGATAGGTTTTTGTATTCTAGTGTTAATATAAATTGGTTTATATTCTATACATTTAAAAGTCATTAACTCAAATTTCATTGACATGAAACAACTACAAGAGGGATCAAATGAATAAAATTAAAAAAAAAAAAAAAAATAAAATAAAAAGGGTTAAAAACTCACTTGGTATTGTTGAGGTTATTATTTGTTAATGTTAGATGGTATTCTTAAAACCAAGATCTTGCCATTGTTTTAAAATATGGTTGACACCTTCTAAAATCATTATTTTTCTTAGGGATCTTTTATAATTCAACTTTTTCAACTTTATGAATAGGCTTCAAAAATCCTTGACCAAAGATGTTTTCCATCTATGAACTGGTTTCGCTACTTTTTATTAAAAACTAGGATTGGTTTTAACATCTAAGAGTGTTTCTATGGCATTCAAACTACTAATGAAGTCTTTTGAACATGTATTTAAAGTCCATGGTTCTCAAAGATGGAAGAAGAGTTATTGTGGCTAAGCTACCGTATTCGCAAAAGATGAAAGTCCATTGTTAATGTTTTACAACAATTCCTTTTTTTTTTTTCCATTTTTTCTATCTCTCTTTTTTTCATATTTTTCTCTTTCTCTTTTTTTTTTTTTAATATTTTCCCTCTTTCTTTTTATTTTTTGTCATTCCATCACCTTTCTTCTTTTTCTATTCTCGAGTGTGAATTGTGAAAGCTATATTCAGAGGCAAAGATGGGGGATTTGGGGTATTGATCTAGAGACCAAAACCCACTTGAATCTTTAGTAGACATCTTAGTCTTTGATTTGAATTAACTCTTGTTATACCCCCACTACAAGGCTAGCACTAAAGCATTATTTTAATTTGAAGTTTTTCAAGTTATAGTTACTAGACCTTACAATGTTTTTAGCTAGTGTAGGAAGAGCATTTAAGGGCTAAAAACAATTAGAACAAGGTTGTAAGGGAGGTACAAAGTTAGGGCTGAAGGAGAGTTTTGTTTTATCTTGATGGGAGGTAAAATACTAGAGTAATAGAACACTTAAAGGTCCCCTCATTATGAAAGAAAAACCCTATAATTCTAAGGTTAATAGAAGAAACCAAATGACGCATTGTTATTTTCTTATTTAATTAGGTCTTGTAATTCTATTTAAACGATATCGTTTTAGACTATTCATTTTTATCCTAGAATTTCAACCCCTTCTTGATTTTAGTTCCTAACTTCACATGTTCTTAATTCAGCCCTAAATTAAACTATTACCTTTAAGATGCTTTCCATTATCACCCCTTGATCCAATTTAATTTGGTCTTTATAATTTGATGTAATTTGTAGTTGGTTCTTAGATCCCTAATTAGTGTAATTTGGCCAAATTTATTTTCAATCTCAAATCTCTCTTCAATTACATCCTTGGTTAAGTTAATAAGACCATTTTAATGTCAATATCTTTTTTATTTTTGATCATTGGACCTTTAATTCTTTTATTTTTGGTCAAATTAACTCTAAATATATATTTTAATTAAGCTCCTGTTTAGATTAATAAGCCCCATAATTTTTACCTCTTTTTATTTTGGTCAATGGTCTTTTAATTTATTTATTTTTGGTCAAATTGACTCTAAATGTTAATTGTTTTTTCCAATTAAGCCCCTAATTGAATTAATAAAGACCTCAAGTTATTTCTCACCTTTTTGTACCCCTCTAACCTAGTTCTTATTTTTTAAAAAAATCATTATTTATCTTATTTGATCCCTAATTTTATTTGTCTTTATTTTTTATTATTTTATGATTTTTTTATTTTTGTAATTTTTCAAAAGATGTCTTTTTTTCAAAACTTTGTCCAATTTATTTGCAAAATACTTTGATGTAAAAATTTTAGTTTTGAAAGGGGTAAAAATTAGGTTATGACAACATCAAGTCTTCTTGTAATACTCATCAATGCTAGAATTAGAAATATTAATTTAAGTCCAATATTCATTGATGTCGAGTCAAAAGTGTTGAGGTATCATAAGACAATTAAACCTCATTGAGACTTCTTCCATTAACCTTCTCTTAGGACGGCTAGGTTTGAACCATTATTAAGGGTTTAACTCATTGTAATAAACTCATTATCACCTTGTAAATAAACCATTAATAGATTAGGCATAACAAACTATTAGTAATTCAATACAAGACCAAAGAATACGATTGTACATCATGAGGATGCTTTAGGGTGATATTATCTTTCTTCTAGTGTAACTAGTTCCATATACAAGATCTCTACAAACTAGTTATGGTTTCTAGTGAATATAGTACTAAGTGGCGACTACTTTACAAAGATTAGACATTTCCCCCTCTCAAAACATAAAAGACTCCATTTTCTCATATTTAACAAAAGAGTGTGGGTTCCACAATGTCGCATCGTTATTGGTGATAAAGAATGGAATGGTGGAAATGAAAATAAAAGTTCTATTCTTACTTTTTAGGTGTTTTGTAAAGATAATGAAGTGAGAATGTTAATGACAACTAAAAAATATAATTTAATATATCAACTACTTCTATACCATCACTACTCCATTTTCATTGATAGTGGCAATGCTTTTTTTTTTATAAAAGAAAATTATTATTGTTGATATTTTTTTGTTATTATTATTATTATTCACAAACCTTCTTTATGTCGAGCATGGTTATTATTATTTAAATATATTATTGCTACAACTATCATATCTTTCACTTCCTCCTTCTCTTCCACCATCATCGAATCACCCTTATTATTTTTACTATTATCAACATAAATAAAAGCATTCTTGTAATCATCATTTTCTTTTCATCTTAGAAACTAGGCATTAAAATTTTAAATTTCATTAGTATTCCTTGTTATTATTCTAAACACATTATTAGGAACTAAAGCGTCATTATGATTCCTCTATTCCTATTTTGAGTCTTTCATTTTTTATAACTAAATAGTACTTAATGATCATGAATGTTACAATTTAGGATTTCGTATAGAGAAGAATCTCTCAATTATGTTGAAGTCGTTTTATTTCATTACAAAATACACATTGATGTTTGTATCATTGCTATTTGGGATTTCAAAATCATTAAATATTTTGTCGTGCATTGAGTATCATTTACTTAAAGTTCATTAAATTCGAATGCTTTAAGTTTTTCTCAAAATGAGAATATCTTGATTGTTATAGTTTATGATTTCATTACAAACATCTTTGAAAACTATGGCAAATGTCTTTTAGTTATAAATACATTAATATTGTTGTAGGGGAACATCTCACTTAGATGATGAGGGATTACTAGGATAAAAATATGAAAAAAGAGGTTGTTATCTAGTTTTATAATAACTAAAAAGATTATAGGTAAGAGACTAGTTATGTCAAAGAAAAGATATTAAAAATCACCTAAGACATTCTACCTAAGATAAATTACTTTCGATGATTTGTTTTTAATGATAAAAGGATACTTATTGTGCTTATATTAATAATTTGCCTAAAATGGTTTATGCATGTTTATCATTGATGATGAAAGGCTACTAGGACCTAAAACAATAATTTGAGATATGGGCCGGAAATAAGACTTCCAATCCTTAGTTTTGGAATACATACATTGGGCCTCGAAAGATGGTGGAGTAATACATTGGAGGCTTTGGCCTAATTTTCCTAGCTATGTTTAAATAGAGCTTGGAGATGGTCAGTCACACTTAATTGGTTTTGTGAGGTCAAGTTGATCAACCTAGGTTCACTCACCATGAAAAAGGTGGTGTATCCTAACATGTGAGAATTCATAAACAAGCATTTGCACATTAAAAAAATTTAAAAACCTATATTTACAAACAAAATTTTAAAAGAATATTTATTGGTATATATTTTTTATATAAAATTGAATGTTGTCACCTTAAAGGTTCACTGCACCAATAGAATGATGGTTTTAATGTATGTTAGATATGTCAATCAAAAGGTATTGCCAAAGAGCAACCTTCAACTCATATATCTAGATTTATTATACACACACACACTACATTCAATATCTTCCAACTTCAGGAGAATAGAACATATTTAAGGATCATACTATTCCTTTTGATTAGATAAAAATATACATAAATTAAAAAAATAAACAAATAATATTTTTTATATTTTTATATGAAAATAAAAGGCATCAATATCTGAGTGATAAGATATGTTTAAGACTCGTAGTATCACTAGGTTGATTCTTTGATAAAAGAAAAACAAACAAACAAATCCCTTTTTATATGAAAATAATCCTAACTTTATTTTTTAAAAGAAAAATTATTAAAATTCACCACATAAAATTAATTATATCCATACACCAAATCAAATTGCATCCACACAAAGTTAAATATTTTACAACTCATCCTCCCAACTCTATTATAGGTATCAATTCTAACTTTATCACATCAAAAATAATTTCATTTGCCTTGAACCACAGAGTTCCTTAGGCAATGCCACAAACCCCAACACTTAAATATTCATTCTTCAAAATAAATACAAAAAAATGATAATACATTATAAATTATTCAAATAAACAAAAAATCATTCCAGATTTGAAAACAACCTTTAGTAGATGTGTCGAGGCTAAGAAAGCTGCTATAATCTAGACGAGAATAGTGGCGTTGCATGGATGTTATGGGTGAAATATGGCATGTGTGATTCAATCGATGAGTTAGAGCAAGGTGTAGCCATGGAGTTAAGTCCACCTTGTTGTCTTCTTCCTTTCTACATTGTACAATGATGTTCACCGCCACTCCGGAGGAGGCAACATGGGGAAAGCTTGAGTTTTCTCCCTTTGTTGGTAGGAGAAGGGTTGTTGCCTGAGGTGGTTGGTCTGTCTTCTTTTAATGGTGTGGTGGCACTAGTGGTAATTAATGGGTGTCTTATTCAGTTGTTGTTGGGGGTTATCCGACGGTGATTCGCTGGAAGAAATAAGACAGTATATGCATGTGGTGTGAAGAAAGAGAAAAAAGTTTTTCTTTTGTTGGCTTTTTAATTATTTCTACTCTGCTCTTTCTTTGCTTGCTTTTTTTTTTTTTTGCATTTTTAGGTGAATTTAAATTCTTTTTCTCTTTTGCTACTTTTTGGTTTCTCTCCAGCTTTTTTCTTTTGTTTTTCCTTTATGCTTTTTTTTATAGCTCCTTCTCGCTTATATTTTTTTATCTCTTCTTCTTCCTTATCTCTTTACCCTACAGATGATTGAGAGGGTCTGAATTTTCATGTTTATTTTTAGTTTTTTACCTCCCTTGCCTATAATTTCATTTTCACTATTTATTGTTTTTGTATGTTTTTTTTTTTGAAACCGATTAAAAAACAGAGGTCAAAAACATGTTATTAAAAATATCTATATATCATTTTGTAACATTGATATCTAGCCCTAAGAGCCCTGTTTAAAAGTGTGGTTGCGGTTGTTTTTCAAAGTGTTTTTCATGTCTAAATACATCAAAATAATATTTTTTCATTTTTTAAAGAATTATTTTTAAATGACGCTTATCAAAACGACCAAAACCACAAAAAAAATTAATTTTTTAACAAAAAAAATTAATTTTTTAAAAACATCTAGTATATCGTGTTCCTCAATATAGCCTTAAGTTTGTATCTTGATAAGTTAAAGGACCGATCTTTATTACAAATAGTTTTGTTTAGATACAGAATATATTGTTTTGAAAAATTTCTATTTGGTATTTTGGATTCAATTTGTGAGATATATATATATATATATATATATATATATATATATATATATATATTGTTATTTTAAGTTTATGAAAAATCATGATTATTATGATTTAGGCTTTTGTTAGTAAATCATTCAAAACTGTGATGAAACGGCCATGTTTTGCTATATAATACCATTAATTTATTATTCTTGTATTAATTTATATAATACCCATTAAATTAAATCAGATTGTTTTTTCTCAGAAAATGTTATACTATCAATGAGTATTTTGTAAGGCGAATGATTTATGGTATCCATATATATTAAACAATTGATTAAGCATGGAAAATAGCAAAGTGACGCCTCAAATTGTATAAAAAAATTTATATAATTTGTTTTTAAATATAACATTGCTCCAATTCTTTTGCCCATTCATACTGATACAACTAAATGAAGGACCCATCATAAATTCTGGTGCCCACATGCAGGGACTCTAATTGAATAAAACTTTAAATGCTATTATGTCAAAAAGGAAGAGGATTGAATTGTAAGTTCACTCCATCACCCGTAGTAAGGAACATTTCAATTTTTCCAAATGCCTCTTATTTTTATTTTTATTTTTATTTTTATTTTTATTTTTTAAATCCGTCATATTTTAAAAGTTTAAAACCTAAACAACTAAATAATAATAACATGAAATATTATAATTCAAAATAGTTCAATTAAGAAAAGTTGATTTATTTTCTTGGATTTCTATCCAAGTGCATATCTAGTATATTTATGATTGTTTTTTAAATTGATTTTTTAATTAAATATATATCATTAAAATCAATATTTAAAAAAAGATTTAAAACATTAAAAACAATTTAAAATTAAAAATATAAATTTTTATTTAAAATATTTTAAAATACAAAACAAATAAGATTTTATCCCATTACTCCTTTTAGTCCAAAAGAAAGGGGAAACATCGCTTTACAAAAGACTAACACTCAACAATGTCTCCCTATGGGTACCAATCCAACAACTCAACTCTCACCTACAATACTTGGGAATAAACCACAACCTTGTTCCAATCAACGGTGAAATAAATTTACAGCACAAACCAAAAGGTTAGCACAATTACTTCTTAGATTGTATAAAAAGCTACATATTTCCCTTTAAATTAATGGTTGCTACCAAGATTGATACCAAATTGTGCTGATAAGGGAACCCTTGTATGACATTTGATACAGCAACCACGGTTTGTAATAACTTGATTTTCGACTCTGAGATTTTTTGGACTGCGATTTGTTCTTTGCATTTTGAGACTGAATCAACCAGAGCAAGAAGTCCCAACTAGCTGCATCTGAATTTCTTCTTCACTTGTTTGATTGCCTCCCTGCAACTTTTGTTCGGCAGCCTTCACTAGTAAACACAGGCTTTTAGCAGCTTTTAACCCTAAAATCTAAAGGAAATCCATTCTGCCACCAGGTTTTATAAGCACTTCCCAGCAATACCAAAATCTTCGACTTTACTGTTAGAAGCACAGGCGAGTCAAAAGGCCATACCTTTGAAAATTTCTGCGCTTCTCTTTCCAAAACATCCAAGTTGGGAGGAGCCTCTATCTGAACATCCCTCCTATGAGCTTTTTAGCTTCTGCTGCACATCTAGCAGTGTTGTCCTCTGTTCTTTTCCTTGACAAGTTCAACTGAGCTTCCATCTGAGAGAAATGATTTGTTCAGGATAAAGGTGAATCTTATGATCCCTCCATTAAAAGCAAGCCAGAGAAATCTAATACATACATGAGGATACATTAAATAAAGTAAGGCTGAGCTATGCAACCTACAAGCCATAATTCAAAATGGCAATTTCAGCACACGCTTTCAAAAATTATGAATTTCAATAACCTTGGAGCTAGAATTGAACTGAATTCATAGAAGAAGCAAAACCAAACTAAAATGTGATTGGTTGGTTTGATTCCTTTCATTGGTTTCGTTTATGAGATTTCCTATTTTTTTTAATGGTAGATCACCTTAAAAGCCTATCAAGTTCCCATTTTTGTTTAAAATATATGATACATTGATCTAAAATTAAAAGAAATACAGTTCCTTGGGTCCAGTTTAGTTTTATTTCTTGGAAACCAAACTGAACTGAAATATTATTTGAAACCAAAATAGGAACCTAAATAGAAAAACAGAAGCATGAAGTCGAGTAGGTTTCTTTTGAAAATTCGGTTTCCATTAGAATGTTTCTTACCCCAACTTTTGCAATATTTAAACTGGTGGTAGAACCACCAACAACGGGACAATTGTCTCGAAGAACACTCGGGTTTTATTTTTTTGTCAATATTCAACGTTACTTCAAGTCTAGGTGGAGTGCTTATCGCACCAAAACAAATAAAATAGGAAAAACTAATAACAGTACCGATCCAATAAGGAACCTAGGAATTCCTAATTCAACTACTAAATAATAAATACTAATGCTGCCACAGGTACTAAAATCCAGAGTAATCATCCAATGTTGTACTACATAGTCAAACAATAATTCCCATTGTTTTCCTTCTTCAGTCCCATCACATATGGATATCACTATTTTCTGAATTTCCATGATAGCAACTTCATGGGAAAAGGAACATGCAACAAAAAAAAAAATGCAAAACACTGCCTTTGGATGAAATAAAGGAAGATAAATGATTTTACAGAGACCATGTTCTCAACTCTTAAGGTATCTAATAAAATATAAAAGATGCAAGCAAGCAACGATTTGCACAAATAGTGTTTGACCTGATAAAGATACCCAACAAATACCATTTTGCTATTCCCAAATATTCATATTCATTGTAAGAGAAACATGATGAAATAATGTATATAAGCACTCTAAATTATAGGAAAGGGAACAAAGCAGTATAAACACCTAAGGAGAACATCTATGGCAACACCACCAATAGACTGGTTATGATTCCAATGAACACTTTACTTCTACCATCTTGAGATAAAATTTCCTACTTTGTTTCTCCTCTCAAATTCTATTAGATACTTTTTCCTGGTGTAATTCAATCTAGCATTTCCTGTAAAACAGGGTCACTTGCTCGGCCATTTTCTCAGTCATAGCCTCTTAGGTGCAGCATCTTTGCCACTAACAACAAATGACAGTGGCTATTACTAATTTGTCGATGGAATAGTTGAAAATTTTGGAGCAGATCACATGAAACAGAAATTTTTGACTTGCAAAATAAAGAGATTACATGTAACGGTAAGTGCACCTCTAAAAAAGAGCATAGAGAACAAAATCAAAAACATGAGACCAGGGCCTTACAACTATACACCCCAATGGAATCAAGGCAGTCAATGTTGAACTAAATTATTCTTGCAACAACTGGCCATTCACAAGCTACGTTTCCTCCATAGTGGGGTGAAATTATAGAATGGAGAATTTGGGGGGACATTCCTAACATTCAAGGATTTTGGTATGAAGTGGCTACTGCCAAGAAATCAAACCTGCACCTTGTGGTTGCAACACCAAGACTTCTACTAATGCCAAGGATTATGTGAAACTAAGGAAATTGTGGCAGTAAAAACTTTTCCTTTCAATGATACGTGAAAAGGAGCGAGCACAATAGAGAAATCCCATTTGAGAAATTTCACAAACCTGAAGTGCTAGTAAAAACAAGACAGCCTCCAACAGGACAGTTCCTTGGTAGAGTAATCAATAACCCGGGAACGCTTTAATGAGGAGAGACTATCACACTGGCTTGTAAAAAAATATAGTGGTTTCAGATTTCAGTCTCATTGTAAGAACACAAGCACATGGACTCGGAA